>JAKSZU010000006.1:216809640-218180890 GCA_026018925.1 Tupaia tana
CCCACCCCACCCCAGCACCAGGAAGAGGATGTGAGGAAAGGAGTCACCTGAGGAACCACGCTCCTCCCGGGAAGGAGGGTGAGTGGTCTGAGGGCCAGGTGGGATTTCCTATGAAGTAAGTACCTGCTTTCTTGCTCTTGAACACACTGTGGGGGAGGAGCCTCACTGTGTGACCTATTTAATCAATGGCGGCCACCACTGTCCACCTGCTGGCGAGTTCCTAAATTGCAGGCAGGGGCCAAGACCCAGCAGGGCCTACCACCTCCCTGATGCTGGGGAGTCCTTGACACCTCTCTCCGGGACCTCCCAGATTGCAGGGCTCGCTCCATGGGGTGGATGGTGCAGAGCCCAGCTGGCAGAGGGACAGGACAGCGTGTCAGAGACAGCTGTAGAGGCTGCCGTGGGCCCTCGCAGGGGCTGCAGCAGTGAAATCAGAGCCTGGTGGGCAGGCTCAGAGGGAGGCTTGAGATGGTGGGAAAAGGAAGCACTGAGAGCCCCAGGACAGCTGGGAAGCCCCCCTCAGCCAGCACCCATGCTCACAGGGCGTGGAGAGCCCAGCCGAGGCAGAGCTCGGAGCAGGAGGGTGGCAACATGCTGTATGCTGAATGCCTACCGTGTGCTGAGCACCTGGAGACCTGATAGAACATGCAGAGGCAGAGACCAGCAGTTGGTGTAATGGCTATGTTGCTGGATTCCCATGTAGTCAACTGCAGTTCAAGTCCCGGACCCGGTGGCTTAAACTCATGCCGGGCACGGGTGCATGTGTAGCCAAGAACCCAAGAGGAGAATGGAGGAGAAGGGATTGTGGTGTGGCCATCCCCCTGGGGGATGATTTCTCACTTTCTGTCTCTCTCTCTGTCTTTCCGGTGAGTGCACGTGCCCTATAGCAAAAACCTCTCCCCCTGCCAAAAAAAAATAAAAAGAACATGCAGAGGCAAGGCCCCAGCTCACAAGCAGCCCACCGGGTCTAGAGCAGGAACAGGAATGCACACAGCAGAGATGTGGTGGGAACGAACACCAGGCCTGTGACGGGCGGACCAGGGAAGGCCTCTAAGCAGAGACCCCAGCATGAGGAGCCAGCCAGGCGAAGCGGAAAGAGTGCTCCAGACAGGGCAGCGGCCTGGGAAGGGCCTGGGCAGGGCAGTGTTGTGGCATGAGGAGCTGAGCAGAGAGGGGCTGCTGGAGCCGGGTCAGCTGGGGAGGCCCAGCGGGTGGGGGTAGAGCCCGCCCCCTGCAGAGACTTGCCAGCCATGGAAAATGCTGGTTATTGTTTTGTTTTGTTTTGCTACAGGGCGTGTGCACATGCCAGAGAGAGACAGACAGAGAGAAAGGGAGGATGGCCATGCCGCAATCGCTTCTCCACTCTGCTCTCGGGGTTCTGGGCACGCACGCACATGCGTGGTGGTTTGAGTCCCAGACCTGGAACTTAACCCCACACACTGACTGGCCCCAGAGATGACTTTTATTCCAAGGGCAGAGGAGAGTCTCTGAAGTTTGTTTCTTTTTAAAGTTATTTTATTAGATTGCAGTTTATTTTTCCATGAGAGTGAGGGGACAGAGGGAGAGGGTGAGGAAGAGAAAGACAAGCACCATCACAGGCTCCCACGCCACAGCCCCCCGAGCCTTCCCAACCCGCCAGGGCCATGGCGCATGCACCTGGCACATGCAGGCGGACCAAGACACCAAACCAGCAGCCCTCCGCACAGGCCCGGCAGGGCTCATGCAGCGCCTGGCCGCTGTGCCACTAAGCCGGCTCTCGACCTTTCTATTTTAAAATCATCTTAGATTTATAGAAAGGCTGCAAAGATTGTTTAGGTAGTTTCTGATGGTGCAGCTGGGTCTTCCGATATTAGCGTCACATATATCCGCAGTACCGTGATCGCAGTGGAGAAATTAACGTTGCTACGCTACCGTTCACGAAACTGCCGGCTTTATTTGGCTTCTTCAGTTTTTCTGTTGATGCCCTTTTCTGTTCCAGGGCCAGTCCAGGATCACACATGCATTTAGTCACCCTCTCTCCTTGTCTTCTCCAACCTACGGCAACTTTGCGGTCTCCTTGTCTTCCCCAAAAGGTTGTTCCAGGGCGATCTGGTCACCTTTGTCGGAAAGGGTGTCCCAGGTGGAACAATGAAACTGAGCCATAGTGCACATGTTGGGGCCCACTGCGACCTTTTGGGAGAGAAGGAAAGGTGGGGCTTAGAGTAGGGGCGGTCAGAGATGAGAGAGGAAGTGCGTATGGAATGTGTTCTAGGGTGGCCAAGGGGCTGCAGCCACCAGGCAACGACAGGCACATTTGAGTGCTGCCACATGCTCAGTGCTGGAAATCCAGGCCCAGTGGCACCAGCTCAGAGAGGCCGGGGGTGGGGGAGGATGCTGTGAAGGGGAACGAGAGGGGATTTTTTTCTTTAGAATTATTTATTTAATTTAATTTATTATTATTATTATTGATTTACTGTAGGATATATGCCCTCATCAGAGAGAGAGCGAGAGAGAGAGAGAGTGAGAAAGCAAGCCACCAGGTCTGGGACTCGAACCGCGGTTGGCCATGTAGGAGTCCAATGCCTTAACCACCAAGCCACCTGCTGGCCCTGGATTTTTTTTTTTCTTTTTTGCCGTAAGGCATGTGTGCTTGCCGGAGAGACAGAGAGAGAGAGCAAGGAAGTGAGAAATTACCCCCTAGGCGATGGCCACACCACAATACCTTCTCCTCCATTTTCCTCTCAGGATTTTGGACACACACACACAAGTGCCCAGTGTGCGTTCCAGGCTGCCAGGTCTGGAACTCAAACCTCATAGTTGGCCATGTGGGATGCAGTGCCTTAACCGCCATGCCCCTAGCTGACCCACGACAAGTCCCAGCCCAGTGATTCGCACACAGCTGGTGGTCAAGCCCTGCTCTGTGACTGAGGGATTGAGGAGAATGGAGGGTGACATTAGGGACACAGAGACCCCATCACAGGCTGGGAGCTGTGAAGGGGCACTGCCAAAGGCAGTTACATTAACCCCTTAAACAGGACTTCCAAAACGGACAGGAGCTTGCGAATCACCTGGGAATCTTTTCTTTCTTTCTTTCTTTTTTTTTTTTTAAAGATATTTTTGCTGTAGGGTGCGTGTGCTCACTTGAGAGAAAGGGAGAGACAGAGAGATAGAAAGCAAGAAATCATCTCGGGGGAACAGCCAAGCCGCAATCCCTTCTCCTCCATTCTCCCCTTGGGACTTTGGGCATGCCTCCACACGCACCCAGCATGTTTCAAGCTGCCGGGTCTGGGACTCAAACAGTGGTCAACCATGTGGGAATCCAGCACTCTACACACTGTCCCACCTGCTGGCTCTGCCTGCGAATCTTGTTAAACACAGACTCTGAAGCAGTGAGCGGGGCAGGGCCCGAGATGCTGCGTCTCTAGCCAGCTCCCAGCTCCCCGGTCCCAGAGGGCTGTCCCAGCCCATCCCGTCCATCCTCAGGGCAGCCTGGGAGGAGCCTCAGGGTTGGGGCGTTTGGGGGCAGGGAAAAGGTGCTTCCCAGAGCAGAAACTGGGAGGCTTCTGAGAGTCCAGCTGCAGGAAGGAGAGCCGGGGGCAGAGCTTGGGGTACTTGCTGCCAGGTCTGCCTGTCCTCTTGGGTCACAAGGGCATCGTCAATGTGCTCTTTTTTTTTTTTTTAAATAATATTCTTTTCTTAATTTTTTAATTTATTCATTCATTTATTTTAATTTGACCAGAGCGAGATAGAGAGAGAGAGAGAAAGTGGGAAAGCAAGCCACCAGGTCCAGGACTTGAACCATGGTCGGCTACATGGGAGTGTTCAGCACCTTCACCGCCACACCACCTGCTGGTCCCGTCAACGTGCTCTTCACAGTGTGCTTCCTTCCTGACTGGCCTTGCACCCCAGACCATGTGACTTTCGGCTCTGGAAACCCCTGGCCCTGGTCGCATGGACCAAGTCAGTCTGGGTCTCTATTTCAAATGGAGGGAGGGCCAGAGGGGTGGACTCACTTGGGCTGGACAGTGACACCTCCAAGACAAGGTGTGGGGTCTAATCACTGGTCCCAGGAGACAGAGACAGGCAGGGTGTTACAGCTGTCTGGAGCCCTCCCCTTACCTTTTCTCTCTGCAGATCCCGGTGGTGGGAGCCGGAGTGCTGGTCAGCACTGGGCGAAGCTGCGAGGAGAAAGTGGGTACTTCTCGCTGGAGCGGCCCCGGGTGGCACCGGCCCAGGCTTCCTGTGCACTGCCACAGAGTGGACACCGAGGCACCATCCGCCAAGCTTCCCCTGTCCAGGCTGCTTCTGCACCACGCGACACCCCCCGGGCCTCCTCTCCCTCCCGAACCACCCAAAGGGACAAACCCTGGACGCCATCCACTCAACATGACACCCCCCCGGCCTCCTCTTCCTCCCGAACCACCCAAAGGGACAAACCCTGGACGCCATCTACTCAACATGACACCCCTCAGGGCCTCATCCACACAACAGAACACCCCCAGAGCTTCTTCTCCCTCAAGAATCACCCAACGGGATAACCCCAAAACCTCTTCTACACAACGGAGCAGTCAACTATCCTCTCCCCCAAGAACCACCCAAGACAATCCCAGAACCTCTTCGATCCAACTGGACAACCTCCAAACCTCTTTTCCTACTTGTACTCCCCAACGGGGAAACACCAGAACATCCTGTGCTCAACAGGACAACCCCAGAGCCTGCTCTCCCAACCAAGCCACCCAACGGGACAACCTCAGGACATCCTATGCTCAACAGGACAACCCCAGAGCCCCCTCTCCCAACCGAATGACCCAACGAGACAAACCAAGGACGTCCTGTGCCACACGGGACAACCCCAGAGCCCCCTCTCCCAACCGAATGACCCAACAAGACAAACCAAGGACGTTCTGTGCTCCACGGGACAACCCTAGAGCCCCCTCTCCCAACCGAACGACCCAAAGGGACAACCCCAGGCCCTCGTCTCCTAACCGAACGATCCAACAAGACAAACTCAGGACTTCCTGTGCCCCACGGGACAACCCCAGAGCTTCCTCTCCCCACCGAGCCACCCAACAGGACAACCCCACGGCCTCCTCTCCCAACCGAACGACCCAACGGGAAAACCCCAAGACATCTTGTGCCCCACGGGACAACCCCAGAGCCTCCTCTCCCAGCCGAAACACCCAGCAGGACAACCCTAGGATGTCCTGTGCCCAACAGAACACCCCCAGGGCCTCTTCTACCCAACGAGACAACCCAAAAGCCTCTTGTAGCAAATGGGATAACTTGAGAATCGCATGCACCCAACGGGACAACACTAGAACCTCCTCCCCTCAATGCTACACTCCAAAAGACAATCCCGGGCCATCGTCTCCCCACCGCTCCACTCACAAGCACAATCCCAGGAATCCCTCTCCCCATCGAACGAACAAAGACATCCCCTGGGCTTCCTTTCCCCTCCGGCCCACTCAGAGCGATGGCCCACGCACCTCTTCCCCATCTCGCTCCAAGCAAAGCGAGGTTCCCTGGGCTTCCATAGCCCTCCGGCCAACCCAAGGTGACAGACCTCAGACCTCATGTCCCACCAGACCAGCCCAGTCCTCCTCTGGCCCCACCCAGCACAATTCGCCATCCCGGACCACCTCTTCCTCCCATAACCCAAGCCATCAGAGTGCCCCCCGGACCGCCGCGCCTCTGTTTCCCACCACCCGCGGTGCTCCTCAGACTTCGGAGTCCTCCCAGCCCCCGTGCGCTGTGTGCATCGGGCACCGGGATGCCCCGCGGGCCTCCTCGCCTCCTCGCCACTTGCAACATGACCCCTTCCCCTTCTTCCCAGACCCCCATGCATCTGAGAGTGAACCACCCCACCACGAGCCCCCCCTATATACCACCTGCTGTGTGCATTGGACACCGCGATGCCCCCCGGGCATCCTCGCCCCCCCGCCACACTCAGTTCGACCCCTTCCCCTTCCTCCCAGAAACATCGGATGCGGATAGTCAGCCCCCCCAGCATGACCCTCCTCAGTTCCCCCCGCCTGTGTGCATTGGGTACCGAGATGCTCCCCGGGCCTCTTCCCCACCACGCCAGGCCCCAGAGCCCTCGCTCTTGTTCCAGGATCTGCCCCGGGCCAGCACTGAGAGCCTCGTCCCTTCCACAGACTCTCTGCATGAGCACCGCCACATCCCCACCCCTGTGTGCATCGGGCACCGGGATGCACCCTCCTTCTCCTCCCCGCCACGCCAGGCCCCAGAGCCTTCTCTGTTCTTTCAGGATCCCCCCGGGACTAGCATGGAGAGTCTGGCCCTCTCCACCGACTCTCTGCATGGCTCCCCAGGGTCGATCCCCCAAGTGTGCATCGGGCACCGGGATGCACCTCGGGCCTCTTCCCCACCCCGCCACCCACCCAGTGACCTCGCCTTCCTGGCACCCTCACCACCACCTGGCAGCTCGGGGGGCTCCCGGGGCTCAGCGCCTCCCGGGGAGACCAGGCACAACTTGGAGAGGGAGGAATACACCATGCTGGCCGACCTGCCCCCACCCAGGAGGCTGGCCCAGAGGGAGCCAGGGCCCCAGGCACAGAGCCGGGACGGGGGCCGCACCCGCAGCCCTGGCCGCGCAGAGGTGGAGCGCCTCTTCGGGCACGAGCGCAGGTGAGCCCAGGGTGAGGTCAGCCTGACGAACTGGGAGGAGGCAGCAGGGCAGATGGAAGGTTCTCGGGGTCAGATTGCTGGAAGAAAGGGCAAATCTATCCACCCTGCCACTTTCTGACTGTGTGACCTGGGGTAAAATACTTCATCTCTCTGTTTCTGCATATTGTGGGAGGTTTTGTTTGTTTGTTTGTTTGTTTTTAAGAGAGTTTTGCTATAGGGTGCATTTGCTTACTGGAGAGACAGGAAAGGAGAAGTCACCCCCTAGGGAAAGGCCATGCTGCAATCCCTTCTCCTCCATTCTCCTAGGATTTGGGGCATGTGCACAAACATGCTTGGCATGAGTTTCAAGCTGCCCCTTCTGGGACTCGAACCATGGTTGACCATCTGGGAGTCCAGCACCCTAACCACTACACCACCTGCTAGCCCCAAGAATTTTATTTTGTTTGTCTGTTTTTTGATTTAGTGACTGTGCGTAGCCTCATGGTAAAGAGCAAAGACTAGAGTCAGGAAGGCTGGGTTCAAATCCTGGGTCAATCACTCCCCAAGCTGTGTGACCCGGTAAAGTGACTTAACCTGCCTGAGCCTGTTCCCTCATCTGCAAAATGGGGGAGAAGATTGGCATCATTTAAATGAGGTTAGAATCTCACTCTGACCCAGAGTCATGGGGTTACTGTTGCTTTTTCTTTCCTCTGCATACGGCAGAAGAAAGTGCCCATCATTCTTTTTTTGTTTTTTAAGAATAATTTATTTAACTTTCTTTATTTGTTTATTTAAATTTGACTAGAGAAGGACAGAGAAAGTGAGAGAAGAGAGAGAGAAAGAGAAGGAACGTGAGAAAGCAAGCCACCAGGTCCAGGACTCGAACCCTGATCAGCTATGTGGGAGTCCAGTGCACTTAACCACCACACCACTTGCCGGCCCCCCATCATTCTTTTCTGCCTTTGCAATGAAAACTCTCGGGTCCCTCCCCACGCATTCCAGAAAACAGGGATGTCGATTTTAAAATGCATGGTCAGACCCTCAAGAGCTGCGATTTCTTTCCCCAGAGTTTTCCAGGGTCAAAGCTAGAATTCCATAGGTTAGGGTCAAGGGAAAACAAAACAAACGTCTGAGTGTCTTAAAACTTTCAGTGTATGATTCACTGAATTTTAGTCTATCTTCGGAGTTATACAACCATCCCTGCAGCCTAATTTTAGAACATTTCCATCGCCCAGAAGGACCACATAATATTTTGGATCTGAAATTCCTCTTTGATGCCCCTCAGGCAAAGTTTCTCTTAGATCTGAATCTGCATGAGAAAGCTTACCCCTGTGGTTCAAATTTCATTTTCCAGTAACTTTGAGCCATTTACTGTCCAGGTGGTCTCCAGACTAGTGTAATTCTTTCTTTGCCTTTTTTTCTTCTTCTTCAGATTTTTGCCATAGAGCGTGTGTGCTCTCCCAAGAGAGACAGAGAAAGAAGGAAAGTGAGAAATCACCCCCAGGGGAGATTACCACACCAATCCCTTCTCCATTCTCTGGGAATTTGGGGGAAAGCATGCACATGCGCCTGGCACAAGGCATAGACAGAGAGAGACAAAAAGCGAGAAATCACCCCCTAGGGGGGTGGCCATGCCGCAATCCCTTCTCCTCTTGGAATGGGCATACACGTACATGTGCCCAGCGTGAGTTTTAAGCCGCCAGGTCCGGGACTCAAACTGCAGTCGACTACATGGGAATCCAGCAACATAACTATTACACCATCTGCTGGTTCCGAAGTAGATTAAAATTTAAGTTTTTTTTTTTTTTTATTTATAGAGATTTTTGTTGTAGAGCACGTGCACTCAACTAACCAGAGATAGAAAGTGAGAAATCACCCCACACACACACTCCGGGGGGAAGTGGCCACGCCACAATGCTTTGTCCTCTATACTCCTCTTGGCATTTTGGCACACATGCACACGTACCCGATGAGAGTTTCAAGCCACCGGGTCGTAATACACACTGTGGTCAGCCATGTGGGAGTCCAGTGATGTAGCCATTACGCCATCTGCTGGTCCCATTATTCAAGATTTTATAACTCAACTGAGTAATTACATTTTCCCTCTTACACAGTCTCATCTCCAAGTAGGAAACCATTCGTCCACTAGAGATGATATTTTTGGTCTTTTATTGATTTATTTATTTTACATTCATTCACTGCTCCATGAAGATGATATTTTAAAAACGATTTAAGTACCTGTAAGGAGTAGACTGGAATTGATAGCTGGGTGGCTGTAGATTGTACATTTACTTTCTCTCCTTTAGTCATCCGATGCAATTGAGCATCTACTTGTCCAAGCATTGTTCTGAACCTGGGAACATTTTCTTAAGGGCCTATCTCATCAAAGTAGTAAGAATTTTGGCTTAATATCTTAATTTTTTTCCTCCTTCGGAACCGCTTATCTTAGAATCATATCCTTGGTCTCTTGAATTCAAAACAGAGCCTTCACTAGATTTGCTAAACTTGATGGCTTAGCTCCTTTAATAATATTGTCTGAAGATTAAAGAGCTCATCCAAGGGGCCAGCAGGTGGCGAGGTGGCTAAGGGCACTAGACTCCCACATGGCTGACCACGGTTCTAGTCCCAGGCCTGGCGACTTGCTTTCTTGCTTTCCCTCTCTTTTTCTCTCTCTGTCCCTCTCTGGTCAAATTAAGATAAATAAATAAATAAATAAAGTTAAATAAAATCATTCTTTAAAAAAAAATAAAAGAAAAAGAAAAAAGCTCATCCATGGTCCAGCAGGTGATGTGGAGGTTAAGGCACTGGATCCCACATGGCCAACTGAGTGGTTTGAGTCCCGGACCTGGAGGCTTGAAAACACACTGGGTGTGTGTGTATGTGTGCTCAAAATCTTGAGAAGCAAATGGAAGAGAGAGGATAGTGGCGTGGCCATCCCCTGCCTGGAGAGTGATTTCTCACTTGATCTTTTTCTGTCTGTCTCCAGCGAGCCCATGATACCCTATAGCAAAACTTAAAAAGAGAAAAAGAGCTCATCTAAGCTCCCAAAGGGAATGTGTTTCCTCTGTCATCTTTGCTGGGGCCACGCTAACCCTCAGGGGGCTGGTCAAGGATCTCGGTTCCCTGGAGCATCCTTGAATCCCTCATTCCCATCTCTCAAAAAGGATGGTGAATTCTCAGAGGAATGCTCATTGAGCAAGCTGGAGTTTGCGTGGAAATTCCTCTTTCAAAGAGAACCATGAACCTGGCCACCCTGCGCTGGGTCTTCCCACCGTCGTCCTCCCCACTGAGACGTGTCTGGGGCTTTTGCTTCACTGAGGCTCCTACACCCTATTCTGGGGAAAACTTACCCTAAGGCTCAGCTCTCAGAGAGCAAGAAAACTCACTTGCTTCAAGTTAGAAGTGGAGCCTGAGGGGCCAGCAGGTGGCGTAGGGATTACTGCACTGGACTCCCACTTGGCTGACTAAGTTTTGAGTTCCAGACCCATTGGCTTGAAAATCATGCCAGGACAGGATGTGTGCCTGCATGCCCAAGATCCTGGGAAGAGAATGGAGGAAAAGGGATTGAGGGGTGGCTATCCCCCCTGGGGAGTGATTTCTCACTTTCCCTCTCACTTTCTTTGTCTCTCTCTCTCCAGTGAGTGCATGCACCCTAAGGCAAAAATCTCTAAAAAAAACAGTGGAGCCTGATAAGGGAGCCTCAAGCTAGAGACAGACACTCCAGGGAACTTTTGGCTCCTCTCTGAGTCAACTGCTAAGAACTGTTAAAAACTCAAAGCACTTTCTAGATCTTATGCTAATGGCATTGGCCAAAGCCGGAAGCCAACCCCCAGCCACGCACTCTGCTGGCGCTTCTGCAGCGCTGCAGAGCTGGTCTTCAGCTGCAAGCCAATGGCAGAGAGCCGTCCCCTCCCCTCTCAGGGCTCACTCTGGGCTCAGCACAGGGTTTTCTTTCTCCAGCTTCTCCTGGTTCAGTTTAGCTACTAGAGACACAATTCTGTCAACTGAGATGAAATCAGACTCTTGAACCCCGCTGGAATGAGTATTGAGGGAGTAAGTGGTTTCTGGGTGTTGGCCCCTGATGCACCATCAGGGTGCCTACCTTTCACAGACATCACTTTCGATACTGGTAACCATGGCTACCAGTTACTAAGAAGACAACACAGAGGTGATCTTCCTTCACTGGATGTGGCAGGAACACTTGAAGTCTGGGTGTCTTAGAAATGACATTTGCTTGGGACCAGCAGGTAGCATAGTGGTTATGACGCTGGATCCCTTATGGCCGACTGCAGTTCAAGTCCCGGACCCGGCACCTAATGCCAGGCACATGAATGTGCATTCCCAAAATCCCCTGAGGAGAATGAAAGAGAAGGGATGGCGGAATGGCCATCTTCCTGGGGGGGGGGGGGGTGATTTCTCACTTTCCTTCTCACTATCTCTTTCTCTCCAGCAAGCGCACGTGCCCTATGGCAAAAAACTTAATTTAAAAAAGAAAGAAAGAATTACATTTGCCTAGGGGCCAGTAGGTAGCATGAGGTTAAGGTGGCTGAATCTCACATGGCTGACTGCATGATTCGAGTCCCGGACCTGGCAGTTTGAAAATCATATTAGATGTGCATGCACGTGTGCCCAAAATCCTGGGAAGAAAATGAAAGAGAAGGGGTTGTGGTGTGGCAATATCCCCCTGGGGGATGTGACTTCTCACTTTCTATATCTCTATGTCTCTCTCTCTGGTGAACACATGAACTCAATACCAAAATGAAAAAAGAGAAAATAAAAAAAAATTTTTTTAAGAATTGCTTTATTTTATTTCTTATTTAAAAAATTTGACCAGAGAAAGACACACAGAATACTTACCTGGTAGGGGAAATGCCATGACCGTGATGGTGGTTTTCCCAGGATGAGACTCACCCATTGCACTGCGGATGTGCTGACCTCTGCGGTTTCCCCAAGGGCGGGAAACTCGGCTGCATAATTTGTGGTAGTGGGGGACTGCGTTTGCGCTTTCCCCTGTTTTTTTTTTTTTTTTTTTTTTTTTTTTTTTAAGACGCACAGAGAGAGGTAAAGCGAGAAGGAAAGCTACTAGTTCCAGGACTTGAACCAGGTTGGCCATGTGGAAGTCTAGCACCTTAACCACCACTCCCCCTGTCAGCCCCTTGCCTAGACATTTACGCTGGTCTTTGTGGAGGTGTCAGAGATAAGAGATGTCTTTTCCTTCTGATCTTGCGAAGAGCTTTTGCCAACAGCTAGAATGGCTTAGAGATTGCTTTTATTTATTTATTTAAAATTTTTTCATTTAGCTCTATTCATTTGTTTATTAATTTGTTTATTATCAATTTGACCAGAGAGAGAGAAAGTAAGAAAGCAAGCTGCCAGGTCCGGGACTTAAGCTGCGGTCGGCCATGTGGGGATCCAACACCTTTAACCACCGTGCCACCTGCCAGCCCCGGCCTAGAGATTTCAAAGTCAAGTGTTTGGATTTTGCTAGTACTTGGGAGGAAAAATAAAAACAGATGGGCCTGGGAAATTTCATTTTTTAAAAAGAATTATTTATTTATTTATTAAATTTAACTTTATTTACTATTATTATTATTTTCCAGTTTGATCAGAGATAGAGGGAAAGTGAGAAAGCAAGCCACCAGGTCCAGGACTTGAACCACAGTCGGCCATGTGGGAGTCCAGCGCCTTTAATCACTATGCCACCTGCTGGCCCCAAGATCCAAATTTTACAATATGGACAGGAATAGGCAGAAAGAACGGTGAGGACACATGCCATTCGGCCTCTGCTGTCCCACTGCACAGGTCCTTTGAGATGAGGTGGTATCAGGTCTGTAAGTGCTAGGTGCCCGAGCATAGCAAGTGCTTGGTGAGCACTTTCCAGTATGATGTGCGCTGAGTACACAGCGGGTGCTCCCTTAGCCCTAATTCCACAGGACCAGTCCAGACTTTGTCTGGGAGTGGCTGGTGGGCTGCTGGTGGCAGGGTGGTCAGTAACGAAGCACTGAGTGAGGCAGGAGACAGCCATACCCAAGGACTGCCCCTGCCCCCAAACCCCCACCTTTTTTTTTTTTTTGGAGAGGTTTTGCTATAGGGCGCATGCGCTCACCAGAAAGACAGAGAGAGACAGAGACAGAAAGCGAGAAATTGCCCCCCAGTGGGGATGGCCATGCTGCAATCCCTTCTCCTCCATTCTCCTCTTGGGATCTTGGGCACGCACGCACACACACCCGGCATAAGTTTAAGCCACCAGGTCTGGGACTTGAGCTGCAGTCAACTACATGGGAGTCCAGCGACATAGCCATTACACCAATTGCTGGTCCCAACCCCCACCTTTACTCAACTCCTTTTTTCTTTATAGAGAGATTTTTACTTTAGGGCACATGTGCTCACCAGAGACAGAAAACGAGAAATCACTACCCCCCACCCCCACCGCCTGCAGAGGGATAGCCATGCTGCAATCCCTTTTTCTCCGTTCTCCTCTTGGGATTTTTTGGGCACACACTCACACACTTGCACTTGACATGAGTTTTTTTAAGCCTCTGGGTCCAGGATTCAAACTGCTGTCGACTATGTGGGAGTCCACCAATGTAACCATTACAGCGTCTGCTGTTCCTACTCTACTCTTTTTTTTCCTTTTTCTTTATTTTATTTTATTTTTTTCACTTATTTTAATTTGACCAGGGAGAGAAAGTGAGAAAGAAAGACACCAGATCCAGGCCTCGAACCATGGTGGGCCATGTGGGAGTGTCCAGCACCTTAACTATCATGCCACCTGCTGGTTCCCTGGTTTTTGTTTTTGCTATAGGACACATGTGCTTGCTGGAGAGAGACAGAGAGGGAGGGATATTGCAAAATCACCCCCCAGGGGAATGATCTCCCCACAGTCCCTTCTCCTTTATTCTCCTCTTGGGATTTTGGGTAGGCACACACACGTCCCAGCATGGTTTTCAAGCGACCAGATCAGGGACTTGTGTCAGCCACGTGGTACCAAGCCACTTTAACCTCCATGCCATCTGGTGGCCCCTCCCCTCATTTCCCGTGGGATCATTACAGCAGCCCCACAAGACAGAATAGGGTGGTGTTGATCATGCCCATTTTTCATAAGGGGAAACAAGGCCCTTCCACCAGCTTGCAGTGGGCCTCTGGATTTTCCGTATTGAATTTCATCAGAGTGGGAGTCGAGGGCTGGGGTGCTGAGGGTGGGACAGTCCCAGAGGCCCTCAGAGGAGCGGCTGCATTTGCTCCTAGGAAGTCCGAGGCAGCAGGGACCTTCCAGGCTCGAAACGAGGGACGGGTACAGCGGCCTAGCCAATGTCAGAGCCAGCCTCTCCGAAGACAGTCCAGCCCTGCCCCCAGCAGACAGGTGAGCACTGCTACCCACCCTGGGGCCCAGCACCCGCCCTACTCCCAGCACCCCCAAGGGGTGGCCACTGCTTCTCCCCTCGCCCCTGGGTGCCAGCAGGGGTCCTGGGTGGGAGGTCCTCTATAAAAGGACCAGAGCCCCGGTCCTGGGGATCCGGTTCTCCTCTTATCCCAAGGGTCAGCAGCTCTCAGCGAAATGCACATGGCTCCACATTAGCCTCTGAAGACAGCCCCTCCACATTGTTCCCTTCTGTCACGAGATGCTCGGCATCCTGGGAAGATGTTAGGGGAAGCCTGGGAGGTGCTGAGGGTCTAAGGGCTGCCTCTTCTGAAGTGGGGAGTTGTCTCGAAAGAAAGTCTGGGCCAGCCAGTGACATAGTTGTAAAGCGGCTGGATCCCACAGGGCCAACTGCACGGTTTTAGTCCCAGACCCAGCAGCTTGAAAAGCATACTGGCGCATGTGCATGTGCGCCCATAATCCCGAGGAGAATGGAGGAGAAGGGATTGCAGTGTGGCCATAACCCTGGGGGGTGATTTCCCATTTTCTCTCTGTAGTAAATTTAAAAAAAAGAAGAGAGAGAGCACGAGGGAAAGAAAGAAAGGAAGAAAAAGAAAAAGAGAGAGAGAGAAAGCCTTAGCCGGCAGGGCCACCCCAGCAAATGCGGTATTGGTGGTGGAAGTCCCAATGGCCAGCTTGGAAGGGGTACCTCGGGGGCAGGGCTGCGAGGAGGGTGAGATGTCTTTCTGGAACTGAGGAAAGTGGGTGAGAGGGACGAGATGACTGTCCCCCCAGAGAGGGAGCCGGAGCCCCTGCACCTCTTCGACCTGCTTTGATCCAGGCTGCTGCGAGGACACAGCCATGCTCCCCTGGGGCCCAACACAGACAGAAGCCACCTGGCCTGGTCCCCGAGCCTCACCTGCCCTCACCTCCTCCTCAGGTGACCCAGGTCCCAGCCAAGCAGGCAGAACCGGCCTGGTGCAGCCGAGCAGAGCCCACACGTCCCAGGAGTCCGGAGAGGCGGCCTGAGGCGAGCCAGCGATTCCAAGGGTCCTCTCTGCCCCCCAGGACATCAGGCAGGACCCCTGAGAGGGAGCCAAGGACAGAGAGACCTCCAGAGAGTGGCCAAGCGAAGCCGCGGGGGACCCAGGGCCCTCACAGACACCTGGAGAGGAGCTGGAGCAGCCAGGAGGGGGGGCCTGGGCCTGGGGGGCTGGCGAGGGCTTGGGGATCCCAGTCTGGGGGCTGCCAGAGCCCCAGAGGGAGCAGGGAGGGGCCCCCCCAGGGAGCACAGGGAGAACTGGGGGCAGCCAGAGGCCTGGGAGGAGCATCCCCAGAAGCCGGCACTGAGGGGCTGGGGCAGCCTAGAGGAGCTGTCCAGTCCCAACCAGCCGATGAACCCCCTGGAGGACTCTTGGGGGAGCCAGGCAGAGTTCTCGCAATCTCAGCGGCTTGAGACACCCACTGCCACAGACTGGGGCGCCGAGGGAGCGAGCCCGCACCCTCATGGTCCTGAGAGGCAGCCTGAGATTGACTGGCGGGACCTGGTGGGCCTTCTTCGGGCACCTGGAGATGGGGCCTGGGCCCGTCTCCCGAGGCTGGACTGGGAAGGGCTTCTGGAGCTCCTGCAGGCCCGGCTGCCCCGCAAGGTCCCAGCTGGACACTGGAGTGACTCAGCCAAGACTTCAGGGCCAGAGCTGGGTCCCCCAGGCACAAAGGATGCCCTGGAGCGAGAGCAACCCAGCCAGCCAGAAGGCTGGGCTGAGGCCACCCTAGTCAATGGCCACGGCCCAGGGCAGTGGCCCCAGAGCCAGCCCCAGCCACCCAGCCCAGCCTGCACCTCCACCCAGTGGCCAAAGACCAAAGTGACAAGCGGACCAGAGAGCTCAACGACAGCAGCTCTGGAGACGGGTCAGCCAGTGAGCAGCCTGGCCGAGGACGGCAGCTCCCCGGGGCTGCAGAGGGTGAGTCGGCCTGCTCTGGAGGGTGGCCACCCTTAGGACCACCTCCCTTCGATGCCCCCTCAGCCTTGTGCACTCACTTTAAGGCTCCGACCTAACGCTCACTGCTGGCCCAGACCCATCCCCACCACCAAGCTGGGCAGCAGTGATTACATCAATACTTTTTACATTTTTTAAAATTTTGCTATAGTGCATGTGTACTCACCCAAGAGAGACACAGAGAAAGAGAGAAAGTGACACAGTATCCCCCAGGGGGAAGGCCACATCGCAATCCCTTCTCCATTCTCCTGTGGGGATGTTAAGCATGCACGCACACATACCCAACATGTTTCTCAAGCCGCTGGGTCCAGGACTTGAACCACGCAGTCGGACATGTGGGTTCCAGCCTCCCTAACCTCCACACTACTGGCTGGCCCCTGACCACCACTGTTTTGAACATTACCTGTGTGCCAAGTCCTGGTCTGAATATTTTACATGTACTTTTCTCATTTGGTCTCCATAGCAACATGAGGAGAAGGGTGTTATTTATTTACAGATGAGGAAACCGAGATGGGACTGAATTAAGTCACTCGCCCAAGACCACACAACTAGGAAGGCCAGGGCAGGGGTGGAATCTAGGTCTGCCCGTGCAGGCCCCAAGGCTTCAAGCAAGACACTGGCCCGGGCCCTCCCTCCAGGCCTCACAAGGCCTGCTTTATGTCGTGTCTGGTGGCTTGTACCTGACAGTGCCTGGGACTGCAGCCAGGGGGTCACGTCTCCTCCCGCTGCTGTCTTCCAAGCTCTGAGTCTAAGACAGACTTGCTTCTCCTTCTCTGGCCCCCACAGCTCCTCTCAGATCCGAGAAGAAGCTGCATGAGTGTGCACAGGGCTGAGTAGCTGGCAAGGCAGGCCACTCCAATGGGGGCTGTGTGCACAGTAGGCCCAGTGCTGAGCATGGAGTAGGTGCACACCACGTGCCTTCTCCTGCCTCAGTGCTGTCTCAAAGCCCAGGCACTGATCTGAGGACAGTGGGTGCAGACAGGCCAAGAGGCCAGAGCCCTACAGCCTGGCTTCAGCCCACCAGCTGTGCACGGATGGAGAGGTGGTGGACCAAGGGTAGCTGGCTGTATGAATGGGGGACAGATGGTGTGTGCTGGATAGATGGGGTGGTGGGTCACAGTGCGTGGTGGAGGGTCGGGTGGATCCGTGGATCTGTTGGTGCTGGATGCTGGGGGGATGGATAAGCGGAGAGCTGAGGAGGTGGGCAGAGGGATGGGTCCTGGGGCATAACCTGGACTAAGCCGTGCTGTCTCTTACCACCAGTTCCAACCAGAGGAGCGTGAGGAGTCAGAGCCAAGCAGAAGCCAAGACTCACCGACTGAGCAGAAGCAGGCAGACTCGGTAGTGGGGCCATGGGCGCAAGGGAGGGGGAGGGAAGGGGAACGAGGTTGGAGGCAGGCTGTCCTCAGACTTCTGGTGTCGTCCAGACCAAGGCTGGCTCTGCCACGGGGTCACGGTGTACAGGGTATGACCTGAGAAGTGGGTTTCTAGAGGAGCTGCTCAGTGAAGCCACCTTCTGGCTTGGGGACTGGGACAGATGGGTGGTCCTGGGGGCAGACGCCCAGGGCTGTGCCTCTAGCTTACGGGGCTGTCCCTGGGCAGCTGGCAGTTGGGCCCCGAGGGTCTCTGCAGGCAAGGTCCTCCTGGTTCTGGAGCCCCAGGCCAGGCTAAGAGAAAGAGCAGGCCTTTCGGGAACTGGACTAGGGGTGTGCTGGAGACAGCCAAGATGCCTGCTGTCAGCCGGCCTGGATCAGTGTCCTGGAGGCAGGAGCGACACGTGCGGGGGTGGGCCTGAGGCTGCTCCAGGCCTGGCTGCAGCTGGTGCACACAGCTCTGCCCTGCCTTCCCCGCAGCCTGCCAAACAGATCGTTGTCATCACGCTCAGCCTCCGGGGAGGTGAGGTCAGAGCAGAGGCCGTGGGCAGGGGAGGCAGGCAGGAATGAGGCGCACTGTTGGGGACTGTGCTTTCCTTGCCCTGCTCTTCTCTGAGCCACCTCCTGGAAAGCGAGGAGTGACAGGGGACCGTTGTCTGGCTCTGCTGTTAGCTGGCGCTGGGGGCGCGTCTGGCCCACCTCTCCTTGTGGGTGAGCACACAGAGGCAAGGGTCCTCCCAGGTCACACAGCCAGCCATGGCTGGCCTCGAATTAGAACCCAGGGCTTGGGACCTCTCACTCAGTGCTCCCCGACCACCCCACCACCACTGCCTGGCTCTGCCCTGGTTTCCTGCGTGGCCTGGTATACAGCACTTTAACTGCTCGGCGGGCCTGTCCCCCATCTGTGTAATGGGGAGGGGACAGAAGGTCTCCAGCCTTCATGGGGTGCTCACTCTGCTCTTCCTCTTTCGGGGTCATTTCTTCATACTTCCTGCAGCAAGAGTTCTGTGATCAAAGAGGAAATAGTCACATAGGGGTACCCCTCTAACCTCCACGAAGGCACCCATCCCAGCAACGTGGAAAAGCCTCGACTGAAAAGACTTGAAATGACCTCATTCCTTCCATCTCACTCACATCCACTTAGTGAGCACCTCCGGTGTGCCTGGGTGTAGGTCGGAGGAAGTCGGAGCTCAGTCTAGCGAGACAGGTCATGCCACGTGCTCAGGGCTGTGCTGGGGGGCGCAGGGCGGGGTGGGGGCGCCCCTCCCCGCGGAGCTTTCCTGGGCCTGGCTCTGATGCTTCAAGTGCCACATCCAGTGCGTGGACTCCAGAGAGGCGGGCCGCCTGGGCTCTGTCCTATTTTTGCCCACAACTTGCTGTGTGACTTTGGGCAAGTACCTCTGCCTTGAGGCCTCCGTTTCCCCAACCAGGAGGGCTCAGGGGGGAGCATTCTGGGGCTCTGCTGGGGGGATCTCTGCAGGAGTATGTGACTCATTCCTTTCCCCCCTCCCGTAGGCTGGGGTCACAAACATAACGCCCTGTAGGGAGTAAAGGTGAGAAGAGTGGGAGGTAGGGCACCGGTGTGACCCCATGGTAGTTTCAGGGGGTTGTTGCCATGGGGAAGATGGCCAGGGTTTCCAAGGTTGTGGATAGTTGGAGAGCAATTGGAGAATGTGCATTTTTACGTTAAGCCTCTTGATCATTCAACACTGGAATCTAACGCAAAGTAATTTAGAAACACCGCGTGGGCCGACCCCACCAGGATCTGTACCCACCCCCATTGGCAACCTGTGGCCTGACTTTGGGGTGATGAGGTCACATCCCAGGGTGCAGAGTCCAGGAGCCCTGTCAGTTAAACACAGCGTGGTGTGAACGAGGTAACAAGCTTCTCATGGAAGGGGAGAAAGACGGGACCGCAGCCTGGGTCTTGGCGGGGAGGGGGGGGGGGGGCTGCAGCCAGGGATGCCCCATCCCGCAAAGGGACCTGGGCCAACACCGGACCCTGTTTGACAGGCAGACAAGAAGCCAGTGGAGGGCAAGGCTGGCAGCCCACTCAAGGGCCGAATGGTGACCTCATGGCGGATGCCGGGGGACCGGCCCACGCTGTTCAACCCGCTCCTGCTGTCCCTGGGGGTCCTCAGATGGCAAAGGGTAGGCTGGCTCCAGTGGGGACAGAGGGGCAGGGAGGGGAGGCTGGGGCTAGTCAGAGACCAGTGGGGGCTGAGGGGGATTCGGGGCCATAGGAAAGGGGGGACACCCGAGCTCCTGAGCTCCCCTGGACCCTGCAAGTGTGTGGGTCTCCCACCTCCAGAAGAGCTGGGCTCAGGGTCGGGGTGACTGAATCACTCACACCACCAAAGCTTCCAACTGGCAGCTTCTCGGCAGCCCTGGGCAGGGGAGAGGGGAGGACGGGCCTGCAAGGGGCTCTGGGATTGCAAAGTGTGTCTCAGACCTGGGCCCAAGCCAGCTTCACAAACATCTGGCCTTACGTAACCCATCCTTTGCCCAGAGAGGGCTGTCAACATTCAGGCCTCTGGTTGGGGTTTCCTTCAAAGCAGGGAGGGGACACAGCTGTGACTCTCTCCCGCTTGTCCCCTTTGCAGCAGGAGAGAGGGGCTTTGCCATCTCCAGGGGCCACAGGCATGTGGGGTCTCCTGTGGTAGCAGGTTGACTGCACATTCTCCGCGGGCTCTGGCCCAGCGCTAGGCGGGGCGCCTTCGAAGCAGTGTGCCACTTCACAGGCGAGGGCTGAGGCTCAGAGAGGCGAGGGACCTGCCTGGAGTTACTCCCTGGGGGTGCAAAGCTGCCGGTTTTCCTCATTTCCAGATGACAGAAGGGGTGCGAGCCTTGGCTGCCACAGCTGTCTTTTGGGGACAAATCTAAGATGACTCCCAGGGCTCAGGGAAGGCTCAGATCAGGACGCATGAGGGGAGGGTCACCCAAACATTAACTTTTTATTGACTTCTTTTTTCTTTGTTTCTTTCTGCTAGAAGGCACATGCACTCATCAGAGAGAGACAGAGAGAAAGGGAGAGAAGAACACACCCCCACGGGGAATGGCCACACCACAATCCCTTCTCTTCCACCTCTCCCTGCTTTTGGGATTTTGGGCACACACATACACGCATCCAGCATGTTTCTCAAGCTGCCAGGTCTGGGACTTGAAACCCATGGTCAGCCAGGTGGGCTTGTGCTGCCTTACCTCCCAGGCCACAGAGGCAGCCCTTCATTTACTTTTTTTAAAGTTTACGTCTTCCATGAGCAAGACAGCTAGAGCTAGAGACAGAGGCAGCAACTCTAACAGGGTCTTGATACCACAGTCCACCCCTTTTTTTCTTTTATTTTTTTTGAGAGATTTTTGCTATGGGGGCGCATGCACTCACTGGAGAGAAAGAGACAGAAAGTGAGAACTCACCCCCCAATCCCTGGGGGATGGCCACACTGCAATCCTTTCTCCTCCATTCTCTCAGAACCTTGGGCACGCTCATGCACCCAGCATGAGTTTCAAGCTGCCAGGTCCAGGACTTGAACCGCAGTCGGCCATGTGGGAGTCCAACGCCACAAGTACTATGCCACCTGCTGGGCCCTCCACCCCCATGTTCAGGCAGCTCTGGATCAGGGAGGTTTTAGATGTGAACCCAGAGCCTTCCTACGTGGGTGAGCCTGGCAGAACGTCGTATTTTACACTGTGCCATCATCCAGCCCTGCAAACACTAACACGCCTGACCACTTCCTAACTCCCTCTCTGCCACTCTTTGGGGGTTAAGGCACAGAGGTGATCAGGCAGACATGGTTACTGGACAGGGAGGTACCTTTGGTCATGAGCAGGAATTGCCATATCAGACTAAGTAAAGGTCACCCCCACCCAGCAGGTCTGGCGGGAGGGGCAGGAACATCCTCGCTCGAGAGAAGTAGGGAAAAGCACCCTAAGGTAGCGATGGGGGTGTTGACAGCCGTTACCGCACGCCACCGTGTGCCCAGTCAGCGCGGGGCAGGCCTGATTGCCGGTGCAGCTAGCTTCATATCACCCGTCAAGCTCAGAGAAGGAAAGCCATTTGTCCCGGGTCACACAGTGGACAAGGGGCAGAGCTGAGACGGAACCCTGCTCTGGCTGACCTCAGAACCAAGTGTGTATAGCACCCCGTCGCCTTGCTGCCGTGTATCCTGACCTCCCAGCCCTCCTGTAGCCCTCAGGGTTGTCACAGATTGTCCCCATTACACGGACGTGACAACCGGGGCATGGCGAGTCTGGCTACAGTTGTTTTCTCACCTAGGAATGAGGAAAATCAGGAGCTAGGGATGGAACTGTCAGTGGAGCCTCCCAGAAAGGCACTCAGAGTAGCTTCAAACATCTCTCCAAGGGAACCAGCAGTTAGCGTAATGGCTATGTCTCTGGACTCCCACATAGTCAACCGCGGTTCGCGTCCCGGACTCAGTCGCTTAAAACTCACGCCGGGCGCGTGTGCGTGCATGCCCAAGATCCCGAGAGGAGAATGGAGGAGAAGGGATTGCGGCGTGACCATCCCCCCTGGGGGGTGATTTCTCGCTTTCTGTCTCTATGTCTCTCTCTGTCTGTCTGGTGAGCGCATGCGCCCTATAGCAAAAATCTCTAAAAAAAAAAACAAAAACAAAAACAAAAAAAACCCATCTCTCCAAGTAGGGAAACTGGCTCAAGGCAAGAGCCCCGGTGTGAGCTTGGGTTCTGTCTCTGCCCCTAACTTGCCGTGAGCTCCAGGCCACAGTCTGCCTTCTCTGAGCCTTACTTCACTAGAAGAATGGCTGGAGACGGGGAACTCTGAAGTTTGGCGTTCCCCAGTTTAACTCACTCCTGGGCCCCTGAGGCTGTGCCATCTCTGTCCCGCGGGCGAGCCGTGGTTCCTTCAACTGCGCACTCGTTCATGTGACCGATGTCTGCTGAGGACCGACTGTGGGCGGAGGCCCTGGGCTGGCCTCCACGATATGGACAAAAACCACTCCATCCCATCCCCAGGAGCACAGTGAGAACTCCTATACGTTGCTGGTTAGAACACCGCGCCTCATTGCTTTAGTGGGGGGACATGCAGATGCAGGGAGCACCAGGCAAGGAGTTTCTAAATCTGCTGGGAGCACTCTGGCTTCCTTTGGACTAAGACATGAGGGTAAGGAGGAATTTTCCAGGTAAACAAACATTTGGAGGGGGAGAAGGGGAAAGAGAGAATAAGTATACAAGGATGTGTGTTGAGGTACATGAGACAGAAGAGAGCAGAATGCAGCAGAGGACAGGTGTAGTCAGGAGGCACAACGGACCTGGCTTATCCTGGGAATCCCTGGTACCGCAGCATCGCATGGCCAGGCATGTGAAATGCACGTGTAAGGATGAAGGCAGTGGGCCATTAGAGTCGCTGACTGCCCAGAGCAAGAATGGAGAGCTGGGGCCAGCAGGTGGTGTGGAGGTTGATGCTAGATCCCACATGGCCAGCTTTGCAGTTCAAGTCCCAGACCCAGCAGCTTGAGAATCACGCCAGGCACGTATGCATGGGTGTCCAAAATCTCAAGAGGAGAGTGGAGGAGAAGGGATTTCAACATGGCTATCCCTGGATGGGGATGGGAGGGAGGGAGAGCTGAGTTTTCACTTTCCCTCTCTCTCTCTCTGTCTCTCTCTGGTGAGTACATATGCCCTGTAGAAAGGAAGGAAGGAGAAAGGAATAAAAAGAAGAAAAGGATGGAGAGCTGGCCAGCCTGTGCCTGGTAGCTGAGGCGGCTGGATGCCACATGACTGGATCCCACATGAGTCCCAGACCTAGGGGCCTGACGAATACACCGGGAGCCTGTGCATGCATGCCCAAAATCCCCAAAGGAGGGAGGGATGGAGAAGGGATTGTGGTATGAATATAGCCCGTGGGAGAAGTGCTTGCTCACTTTCTTTCTGGTGAGCACACTCACCCTCTGGCAAAAATGTTAAAGGAAGGAAGGAGGGAAAGAGGGAAGGAGGGAAGGAGGGAGGAAGGAGAGCTGAACTATCGGCACTCATAAAGTACTGAAGACGGTCTGGTTACTGCATCCAGGGCACTAGAAAGGGCATCCCAGAGGCCAGGCAGCCAGAGAGGAGGCTGGCGCTGTTAGGTGCCAGGCCCTTGGTGGAGGTGAGGTCTTCTGTCTGTTTGCTGACTTTCCCAAGGCCTGAATGCCAGAGTGAAAGCAGAGGCAGGTGCAGAAACTCAGCCCCTGGTGCAGAGGGCTGGCATCTAGAGGAGGCCATGGCTTACCCTTGGCCTCCTTCTTCAAGGCCAAGGAACCCCAAGCAGGAAATGCTGGGGAAGATCCTCAGCTCCCTGGGGGCCTCCATTTCGTTGTCTGTGAAATGGGGATGGTAATTATAGGCGTGATAATTTTTGAACCCGAAACTGAGGTGGCAGGATCATTGAAATGACAACTCCAAGTTCCCTTGCACCCTTTCATCGTTTTCAGTTGCCTAGGGATAAGGATGCCGTTCTAGGTCCTTTACTCTGTTCAATACTTAATCCTTATGGCAACTTCAAGAGGTAAAGCTTTATCCCATTTTACAGAGGGCAAAATTGAGGCCGAGAAGTACCTTGCTTAAGGTAACGCAGGGTTTGAATCACTACGCCACGCGGGTTACCGCGTGCATTCAGCAATACATTCCACCACGGTCCCTCCTCATCTGCAGAACTCAGATGAGTTCTTGCAGAGGAAGAGCCTCTGACAAACCGCCAAATGCTCTGGGAACACGAGCCACAGGTGTATGTCCTCAAGCCCAACAGGAAATTCCTCACTTTAGAAGACCCGCCTACGAGGCGGGGCATTTGGGGAAATCCCTACCATTTGAGACCTTTGTGCATAGGTTACTTGCCAGGAATTCTGTCTTGTCTTCCTGTGTGACTTGGGCAAGTCAGCTAACCTCTCTAAGCCTCCGTTTTCCCTAGTAAAATGGGGACAAGAAGACTCCCTTCTCAGGTCTGTGGTGAGAACTAAAGTCGATTGCATAGGTAAAGAGCGGGGCTCGGTGAGACCGCTGCGTCGTTAGTACTGGGTGCTCTGCCCACGTCCTCCTTAAAAAGAGACGCCGAACCCTAGCCGATCCAGCACTAGGTCCGGCGGCTGAGGAAGTGAGCTGGGGCCCGGGCGCTCAAGGGGCCACGCCCCGTGCGGTGGCCGGACGGAGTCACCTGCACGCTGGGCCCTTCCTTCCTCCAGCGCGCCGGCGGCCAGAGCCCCGCCCGCCCTCGACCCACCGCCGCCCTCCGCCCCTATCCGCCCGCGCCGGCCACCCCAGCGCCCGTCCCATCCCGGCAGGCCCCGCCCCCGGCCCGGCTCGCGCTCCCATTGGTTCGCCTGCGGCCCCCGCCGCTGTTTGTCCCGGCTTCTCCGCCGCCCATTGGCCCACCCGGGTCCTCCCAGGAAGTTTGAAAAAAAAAAAAAAAAAGTTTTATGGGCGGATGGAAGGGGCTGGGGCAGCGCCGGGGAAGGGCAGGGCCGGAGGAGCGGCGGCGGGCGGCGGAGAGGGGCGGCGGCGGCGGGATTCCCGCGCCGTGGAGCCCGGCCCGAGAGCCCCTTCCACCTTCCTAACTCCTGCTCCTGCCGCCCCGGGCCGCCGCCATGACGGTGAGTGCCCCCTCGGGGCAGCGCTTCCGAGGCCCCGCCAGACCCGCAGCCTCCTCCTCGCAGGAGCCCGGGCGACCCGAGAAGGGAACTACCCGTCCCGGGCACTCGCTTCTCGCTTTTGTGGCACTGGTGACGGACGGATTTGGGGCGACCCTTCCCACCTAGCCACCAACTCCCTCGGTGAAGACTCCATTCTCCCGAGCTGCTAGGGCGCCCGCGACTCTGGGCCACGGAAGCAGGGATGGACCTGGCGAGTGTGCAGTCTCGCCCGGGTCTGGGAGAGGCGCTGCCTGGCTTGGATAGGTTGCGACGACTGGTCCTGGGAAGGGGGGCCGCCGAGGGGGCACTGGCCCGAGGTCGGGTGGGTGACAAGAGGCCGGTCCGCCCCGCCCCACGGTCTGGGAGCCCCTCCCGGATGCCTGAAGCGACGGGATAACGTGTTCTCCCAGACCTGCCACTTCGCAGAGACGCTGGGGCTTTGGGTGGGGCGAGCCCGGGAGTGGGGGTGGCCGGCACAATGGCAGGGTTTGCCTTTCTCTTGGGGTGAGCTCTACCCAAGCTCCATCGATTTCTGCGCCATAATTATCATACCGAGCTTCACAGCGAGTTGGCGGTTTTTCCCATTTCATAGTCAGGTAAAGCGAGGTTTGCGGAGGTGAGTAGGTGAGTTGCGCGGGGCAATCCAGAGTGTAAGGAAGGGAAGGCGGCGCTCCTTTCCAGATCCGTCTGGGTGGGACTGCTTTTGATTGCCGGCCAGCAGTGCCTTAGGGAAGCTCTGACAGCCTGGTGACCCTTCTAGGATTGGGGAAGGTTGGGGTGTGTGTGTGTGTTTGTATGCACACGTACTGTGTGTTGTCCCTGGTGAGGAGAGGGCTGGGCTTCTGGGGGTGTGGCATGTGGGGCCCCTGCCCCTGTGAGAGAGATGACCTGGCTGCACTGCCTGGACTTCCTCGGCCTCCGCACATCCTGCCACCTCCCTGCTGGCCCTTCCTGTCATCCGCAGCAGCCTCCCCTTCCCCCATGGAGCAGAGGGGTGAGGGGGAGCTGAGTCAGTGTCCTGGGGCCAGAGGGGGTGGGTGGCTCTATTGCCCATTGGGTTCCTGTCAACAAGTGCTTGCTTTCAGGTTAGCAGATTTTTTTTTTAGAGAGTTTTGTTATAGGACATGTGCGCTCACCAGAGAGACAGAAAATGAGAATCACCCCCAGAGAGTATGGCTACGCCACAATCCCTTTCCTCCAGTCTCCTCTCGGGATTTTGGGCACGCATGTAAATGCACCCGTGTGAGTTTTAAGCCGCAGGGCCCAGGACTCAAACTGCAGTTGACTATGTGGGAGTTCAGCTACATACATAACCATTATGCCATCTGCTGGTCCCTTCCTTAGCAGATTTGATCCTTTAAGGTGAGCAGTAATGTCCCCATCAAGCAGATGAGGACACTGAGGTACAGAGAGGTGAAGTAACAGGCCCCAGGTGACGCAACTGGCCTCAGGCTGAGCCAGAATTTGTCTCCAGTCTGTCCCAGTTTTCTTTCCTAGGAGAGAGAAGCCATGTACCCAGTCCCTCTCCTGTGGCAGGCATGCCGAGCAGGCTAAGAATGCTCGACACGTTACGTGAGGTGTGGGAGGAGGGCTTCCCAAGGAGGTGTCCTGTCATTGTAGGACTTTGTGGACTGGGGGGAGGGCAAAGCATTCTGGGAAGGAGCAGCTTGGACAAAGTGGTAGTCATTGTCTAGAGAGTGGCAAGAACTTTGAGAAGGAGCCTGAGACCACAGAGGGACATAGGGAGAGAGAATGCAGTCTGGGTTTTGGGCCGGTTGGGAGCCATGGAAGGCTTTGGAGCAGAGAGGAGGCTCCTCATCACAATAGCAGTGTCCACTGGGTTCATCCCAGTCACCGTTCAGATCTGAGCCTGCCTCTTTTCTGCCCACACCTTCCTCACCCCTCTGACCCCATCCACCAGGCTCAGGGACCTGTGTAAGCAAATGGCACAGGTGCTTGCTGTGAGTGGGCATGTGCTTAGCGGCTTCAGGGAGCTGGGGACCTTGGGGCCAGGCCCGGAGTTGCACCCTCTGCCTCCTGAGGTCATCCCCAGTGCAACGGAGCCTCTGGGGCTGGGGAGCCCTGCAGCCCCAACCCCAGCCTCTGCCGGGCAGCAAATTATACACTCGTTCACTTGTTTACTGTCTACCTCCCTCCTGAGATCCTCAGGGCAGGGCCACTGCTATCCTTCATGCTGGTTTCCGGCCTAGAACAGTGGTTGGTGCCTAAAATTCCCTTTTCCTATAGACACTCCCTGAGCCCCTGGGGAAAGCCTGTGCTAGGTCCGTGGCGAGCAGCTTGTGCCTGACCGAGCTGTATCTGGTCCAGCCTGCAAGGGACAAGGAGCGGCCTCAGGACACTCGTGGATATGGCAGAGGCCGCTCCTCCAGGCTGTGGGGGGTGGCCCAGGGGGCATGCTATGTGGGAGGTGGCCATGAGGCCAGTTCTTGAGTCATGAGCAGGGACCTGCCTGGCCCCCAAAGAGGAGGAAGCTGGAGGTTCGGGCAGAGGACACGGGCATGTGTGAAGGGCCCGGAGTCCTGGTGTGGGGGCTCGGTGAGAACTGTGTGGTATGAACATGGGGCCCCCAAGCTGGAAGGGCAGGCCAAGGCTTTGGGGTCACCTGGAGGCAGCTAGACTTTGTTTTGAAGCATCCCTGGACAGGCAGGTGACACTACACCTTCTTGAGTGGGTCCCCCTGACGGAGTGCGCTTGGAGGGAACTGTGGCCATGATCCAGGAGGGAGACAGGGCTGACCTGTGGCCATAGTGGGTGACAGAGAGCCTGGCAGTGCTCCTGAAAGGGCAAAGGAGAAACTGAGCCTCCTGCAGGTGGGGGGAGCTAGAGCCGATGGTGAAGGTGTGATGGGAGAGGTTTAGATTATCAGACCTTTTCACCCTGGAAGTGGGTGTCCCTGCCAGAGGCTTTAAAAACCCCATTGGTGGGGCTAGCTGACGATGTAATGGTTAAGGCAGCCAGATTCCACATGGCTGACTTCACTGTTCCAGTCCCCGACCCGGCATCTTGAAAATCACACTGGCTGTATGTGCACAGATGTCCAAAACCTTGAGAGGAAGTGAAGGAGAAAGAATTGTGGTGTGGCTATTCCCCTGGCGGTGATCCTCACTTTCCCCCTCTCTTGCTCTCTTTCCCGCAAGCACATGTACCCTACAGCAAAAAAAAAAAAAAAAAAAAAGAAGAAGAAGAAGAAAAAGAAAAGAAAGTTCATTAGTGCCTCCTCTCCCGAAGGTGGCCATGCCACGTTGTGCCTGTGCATCTGTGTCTGTGCCGGCCTCTGGAAGGTCACTGGACTCCGCTGGGTGTGGTACTTCAGGACTCTGGGAAGTTCAGGAAGGGCAGGACCCTCGTCATTGCCACATCAGGCAGCCAGAGCTCAGGGAGGGGGTGTGACGTCGAAAGGTCGTGGGGGCACCTTAGCCCTCAGGCCCCTGCCATTCCTCCTTCTCACCTTACTAAGTCTGTGGCTGATCTGCCTGACCCTGACTGATGCTGTGGCATCTACACAGCCTTCCTAGGGGCTCTACCCACGTCTGCCTGGTGATGCCAGCCCCTGGAGCCCAGGAAGCCAGACTGGGGACAGGTGGGCGTGGGGGACTAAATTCTTGACAGGAATTTGGACCAGGGAGGGAGAAGCGGGTAGGTGTTTATTCAGCAAACTCTCCCTGAGGCCTGCTGTGGCCAGGCTCCATGCCAGGCCTGGGGTCACTGGAGGCCCCCAGTCCGAGGGGAAGTGGAGCCAGGTGTGGCCACCGGTCTTCAGTCTTAGCCTGGAGTCGCCTGGGCAGCCTCCACACAGATGAGAGATGGATGGGCAGGACCGACAGGCCCAGGGTTGTCCAGCTCTGCTGCTGGTGTGGTATGATCCCCTCCCTCTGACAGGTATTCTGGGAGGAGCAGAGATGCGGCGGGACAGGGATGGGACGGGGCCACCAGCCTGCTAGGGTTCTCCCTCCCTCCCAGACGCCTGCGATGTTTCTGGGTGCTGCTGCCTCAGGTCCCTCTTGGTCTTCCAATTCTCCGCTTTCTCCACTTGGGGAGGAAGAAACGGCGCTCCCTGGGAGAAGGGCAGGTCAGGGGGGTGGCCAGGTAAGGTGGCTCTGGTTTCCTGCTGCCGCTGTCACTGCCCACCCCAGTGAGCCTTGCCACCCGCTCCCTCCTCGCAACCAGACACCTTGGCCTGGTGAGCCCGATGTAGGTGCTGATAGGTGGGCTCAGAGCCATGGCAACAGGTGGCTGCCTCCTCGCCTCCTCCCCTGCTCCGGCCGCTCTCCTGACAGAGGACAGGCGCTGAGACTGCAGAGGGACGGGACTCAGATGAGATGGGTCTTCCGAGCGGGCAGGGAGGGTCTGTTGGCTGGTGCCCACCAGGAGGGCATGGTCAGGAAAATGCCAGGATGAGTGGCCTCCTCGTCTAGCCTGGGCAGGAGCGCCTAGCTCCCCGGCATCCCTGGGACATGCTGCAGCTCAGAGCCCCCAGGTCCCGGGGCTGTGCTCCCATGGGCAGCGCCCGGCAGGTAGGGCTTGCCTGGGCTGAGGTGCCATTGCCCTGGCCTTCTCAGAGATCTAGGGGGGACCAGATCTTACTCCAGCCAGGGCCTGGCTCTGCCTGTTAGGGTCTCCAGGTTGGTGGGGGGGCAGGACTGGCTGGACCACGGGAGGTCTGGTGGGCAGAAGGTGGGCAGGCTTTTTCTTGGCAGGTCGCCTGGGCCCTGGCAGAGATGGACAGTCTGCTTGGCTCTCTGGTCTGGGCTGTCCTCTGGCTCTCTCAGGGTCTCGTTATGGACAGTGTGCCCCTGGCCCTCTCCGCAGGGTGAGGAAGGCCGGTGGAGGTGGCAGACCTCTGCGGTGGAGGCACCAGCACCTCTGACCTCTTGGCCCACAGAGAACACATTTGTTGGGGAAGGAGCCAAGGCTGCCTCTGTGGCCTGCTTGGATCTGGGGGGTACCTGAACCCTTAGCCCTGTCTACTGCCTTCCCAGGACCTCAGTCTTGCAGGACTTGAGGCAGGGTGGCATGGCTCCCCTGCCCCCAGCCCCAGCTGGCTCCTGCCGGGCCTGACTCACCTGCCTGCTCCTCTGCCCTAGCCCGACCTGCTCAACTTCAAGAAGGGATGGATGTCCATCTTGGATGAGCCTGGAGAGGTAGGAGGGCTGAAGGGACGGGAGGAGGTTGCTTGTCCACTGCAGGGCCCTCTAGGCTGTCCTGGCAGGGACCAGGAGGGGGCTCGGGAGGGTTTCTTGTCTGCTCACAGAGGGCCTGCACTGTGGGGTGAGGGGTGAGGCTGTCGGCTCTGCCTCCTGGGGCAGTCTGCAGTCTCTGAAAGTCACTGGGCTGGAGGTCTCCTGGCCCCTCACATCCCGCATCCCAGACCCTGCCCTCACCAAGAGCCCCGAGGCCCCCCCACCTCAAGTGACTCTATCTGGGGACCCAGGGTTTCGACTGGAAGGGACCTGAGACATGTAGATTCGTAAAGATGCCAGTACGGGGTGGGCTCAGAGCACAGGCTCTGCAGCCCCCACTGGAACCCACTGGCCAAGTCCCAGCGCCCCTAGATCTCAGTGGCCACACCTGTGACATGGCAGGACGGAGAGCGATGGGCCTTTCCGGAGCAGATAACTGAGTCACAGAAACCAGTCATGTAAAGGGCCCCCCAGCCCCTGGAACTACTGGGGCTCAGCCAGTGACCCTCCCGTTCCTCTGCCACATCTGTCTCTGGAGCCAGAGGGGACAGTGGCTGTTTCATCAGCTCTGCCCTTTTGGCTGGAGCCTGGAGCCTGGGAGCTGCAGCTGGCTCCCTGCCCACCAGCCCGGGAGGGGGTGCCTCCCCACCTCTGCCCTGCATGTGCCTGCGGCTAGGGCCTGCGTGCAGCCCACATGCCGGGAAGGGCTCAGTGCCAGAGGGAACCTCATTGTGCTTCCTGCCCACATGTTCTAGTCCCTCCAGCCGTGGCCTTCCGTCCCTGCAGCCTGCCCGCCTGTCCCCTCGTGGCTGCTCTCCAGGCTGACACAAGGCCTGGCGCCCTGCCAGTGACCCCTTCCCAGCCTCCCCACCCAGGGTCCCCGGAGGGCAGAGGGATTGTGGGCCCCACCCAGAACTGGCTGTTGCTCATCCTCTTTCACAGGGGTTTGGAATGTCCAAGCTGGAGGGGCCCTGGGAGCTCAGCCAGCCCAGCCCTGGGTGCACAGGCAGGGGATGGGCCCATGAGGTGGCGATTAATCCCAGGCCTGCAGCACCTGGGCAGATCCAGGCCTAGATCTTGGGGTGCCTGAGGCCCCCGGAGCACCATCCAGCTCCCATCTCAGACAGTCAGAGACCAGGCCTGGAAGGGCCAAACACATTGTCAGTATTCGCCCTAGTTCACTGAGAAGCAGTGGGGTCCTGAGCTCAGTCCCCCGAGTAAGAGCAGAATGGCACTAGGAGGGCCAGTCTTTTAGAACAGTCCCCAACAATGGATGCCTGTCCCTGTGCAAGTGCCGGGAGAGACGTACAAGGGAGGCTTAGGGACTTGTTAGCAGCCCTGCTTGACAGGTCAGAAGATGCCCTCGAAGAAGTGGAGACACTTTCCTAAAGGCAGGGAACAGTTACGGCCTAGCCCTCAGGTGCTAAAACTGTTCCCCGGGGGGCAGGAGAAAAGATGCGTACCCTTGAAAACTGACCATCTTCCTGAGGAAAGAAAACCAAGTACTAGAAGCAGCAAATAGCACGGGCAGAGCTTGGAGCTGTGGAGGAAGCTAGGAGGACCGGTGATGGGCGACGGGCGGTGGGCGACGTGCACGGGCCCTGCCGGTGCGAGGACCTTGACTGGCATTCCAGCACAGAGGCCAGAAGCCCAGAGGTGGGCTGAGCCTGGCGTGTGTATTATCACGCTGTCTCAGGGCCAGCAGGTGGCATAGTGGTTCAGATACTGGACTCCCACATGGATGACCACGGTTTGAGTCTCAGACCAGGTGACTTGAAAATCACTCCAGGCGTGTGTGCGTGCCCAAAATCCCTAGATGAGAATGGAGGAGAAGGGATTGCAGCATGGCCATCCCCCCTGGGGGGTGATTTCTCACTTTTCCTCTCTCTGTCTCTCTGGTGAGTGCACGCACCCTACGGCAAAAAACTAAAATGAACAAACAAAAGAAAAAAATCAGACTGTCTGGTGCCCCCACCTGCCCTGTGTGTCCTATCAGCCTAAGCTAGGGTGGATCTGAAGGTGCCCAAGTTGTAAGTCATAAGTGTGCAGATGAACGCACCCTCACCCTGAGTACGCGGGTCACCAGCACAGACCAAGAAATAGGCTCTACCCCGAGCTCAGGAGCCAGCCCCGGCTTCCTGCCTACTCCAGGGCGCCTCTGGCCCTGGCCACTGTGGTCATCAGGGGGTATAAGGAAAAGACTCCGAAGCTCTGGCCCACTTAGTCCCTGACTTGCTGGGCAAGAGACCTTGTGAGGTCACAGCCCTCCTGATCCGCACTGGCCGCCTTCAGGAGCTGCCTGAGGGCACCAGTGGGATAGAGGCCTCTGGGGAGGAAGAGGAAGGGTGTGCTGTAGAGGAGGTGCCAGCCCATTTCACAGATGCTCACCCCACAGCTTGGGGAGGAGGTGGGGGGCCATGTTTGGATCTATGTCCTACCGTGTGCTAAATGCTTGCCCCGGCAGCCGCCAGGACACCCGCAGAACCGCACACACAGGCTTTCATCCTGCCCTCCGCTGCCTCCCTCCCCTCGCTCACCACCACCTCTCTTTCCCAGTGGAAGAAGCACTGGTTTGTGCTGACGGATTCCAGCCTCAAGTATTACAGAGACTCCACTGCTGAGGAGGTGAGGCATCGGCAGGAGGGCTTCCTCTCCCCACCGGGTGCCCGTGGCCTGACTGGGTAGGTGAGTGGGTCTCCCCAGGGCCCAGGTGGACAGTGTGGGCCCTCCCGCTGCAGGCAGATGAGCTGGACGGCGAGATCGACCTGCGCTCCTGCACGGACGTCACGGAGTATGCGGTGCAGCGCAACTACGGCTTCCAGATCCACGTGAGGCTGCGTGCGGCTGGGCGGGGGTGGGCAGCGTGACCAGCGGCCCCCGGGACGTGTCCGTGTTGAATGTGGCTCCATGTCAAGACTGGCTCCTGTCGCTCGTTTACCTGAGACCCTGTCCTCAGGACCAGCAGAAGCGTGGGTGCCAGCACAGCGTATCTGGGGAGGTCTCGGAGCCAGCAGGTCACTTCCCGGGCTGGTAGAGGGCAGGTTTCGTACCCTTTGCTTGCTCTAGACTCAAGACCTTAGGACCCGCCTGGGAAGGAAGGAAAAGCCACCCTCCCTGGGGTCCACAGCAGGGAGGGAGCCATAGCGCTGGCCACATGACAACCTACCCCTGGGGTGGACTTGCAGACCAAGGATGCTGTCTATACCTTGTCGGCCATGACCTCAGGCATCCGACGGAACTGGATCGAGGCTCTGAGGAAGACTGTGCGTCCAACTTCAGCCCCAGATGTCACCAAGTATGTGCTGGGCTGGGCCAGGGCCTCGGGGAGACCCCTGCCTCCCTAAGTAGGGTTCTGCATTCCCCGGAGGGCAATGTGGTTGGACCTTCTGGGCCTAAGTTTCTCTCTCAGCAAATGGAGCGAGGGCAGTGAGCTTTGGCATCCATCCAGAAGTACATTGCGGGTTTGAGGCTTGGCCTGCCGTTCCTTAGAGCCCTCCCTGCCATGTCCTCAAGGAGCAGAAGGGGCCTGGCCTCTTAGCAGAAGATGCACGTGGGTCTGAGGTCCAGCAGGTGCCTCTGCTTTCTCTATGCCACATCTAAGCTTGTGCTAGGTGTGGGGGGGGTAGCTATGTTCTCTAGCATCTGTGCGCCCCCTCCTGGGTAGGGCACTCACTCCCTCTGGAGGCTGCATGGGTAGAGGGCCAGGAGGCCATGATATAACCCTTAGATGCCCACGGGGGCTGACTAGCAGGAGCAGTCTGGTATTTAACAGGGCCGAGTACGGCCTCCCCAGCCTGGCCTCACCCTGGCTATTCCACCTTAGGCCAGTGACTTTCTATCTCGAGCTCAGATTCCTCACCTGTCACGTTGCACTGTCCTGTCTGACACGTATGTGGGTGCACCTGGAGCCTGGGTGCACCCTGACGTGCTGTGGGGCTGGCTATTGCAGCCCGAAACTCCAAACAGTGGCTTGGACAAAACAGATGTTTACTTCCTTTTCCGGAATAGTGCAGAGGTGGTTAGCCCGGCCTGTCGGGACAGCTCTTCGGCCCTCGGCTTGTAACTTGGCCTCTAGGTCAGAGGCGACTGCTTAGGCTTTCAGGGAGGCCTAGCCAGGAGCCAGGCAAGGGCCAGCACCTGAAAGGAAGCCACCTCTCACCTGTACAGGAAGGGTGGCTGCAGGGGACACTAAGAAGGGTCTGTTTTGGCTGGGTGACGACGTCCCTCCTGTGGGAGCAGAGACCCTCCATAGCCGTTCAGAGCCGTGTCCTGTGCATCCACAGCCACTGTCTTCACCCTGTTGCTGGTGCCCCTGTGCATCCATTCCAGTACCCACCCTGAGCCTTCAGCCCCTGGTCTCATTCCTTGTTTTGTTTCATACTTTTTTTTTAATTGCCAGAGAGAGCTTGTGTTTGCATAGAGAGAGGGAGAGGGAGAAAGCATCTCCAATGGAACGTGTCACGTCACAATTTTTTCTCCTCCATTTCTCTATCCTGTCAGGGTTTTGGGACACATGCTCATGTGTGCTCAGTGTGTGTTTTATTTTTTTAAAGAATTATTTTATTTTATTTAACTTTATTTATTTATTTACTTATTTTAACTTGACCAGAGAGGGACAGGGTGAATGAGCAAGCGAGCAGGCAAGAGAGAAAAAGAAAGTGAGATAGCAAGCCGCCAGGTTGGGACTCGAACCACAGTCAGCCTTGTGGGAGTACAGCGCCCTTAACCACTATACCACCTGTCGGCCCCAACACTCACTGTGGTTTTTAAGCCATTCTGACCAGGATTCAAACTGTGGTTGTCCATGTGGGATCCAGCTTCTCTTAACTACTGGGCTACAGGGCTGGTTCTTGTACTTCTTTATTGTTTAAATGTGTTTCTTATATGAGAGAGAGAGGTACCCCCATGCCATGGTCCCTCCCAAGCCCATGCCCTATGGCCAGCCAGGCTCGTGAGTATACCTGTGGGTGTAGCTGGCATGTTCAGGTTGACCTGGGTTCCGGACCCTGGGCCTTCCCATATGGTTCCAGTATCATGGGCCTGTTTCATACTCCATCGTAATTCACTGGTCACCGTTTGCAAAGGGCTTCCTGGTTGCCTTGCATGAATCTCCTCCTCACATCCATCGTGAGCAATGTTGTCCACGTAACAGAGGAGGAGCTGAGGGCCAAAGTGGGGAAGAGAAGCCAGGCACCCTGGTCCCTGTGCTGCTCAGTGCTGGCTCTGGGACGTCCCTTGGGTCTGCTAACAGTGAAGCTCCAGTTCTTAGCCTCGAGGCTGAGCTTCTTCCTCCCCTGAGGTCGGTCCCCAGCCCCTGGTACAGGACCTGGCACAGGGTGGCACCGAGCAGGCAGGGCCCCTGACGCGGCTCTGCTTGTGCTCTAGGCTCTCCGACTGCAACAAGGAGAATGCACTGCACAGCTTCGGCACCCAGAAGGGCTCCCTGAAAGTGGGGGAGCAGCGGGCAGGCTCTGAGGTCATTGGCCGGGGTGGTCCCCGGAAGGCGGACGGGCAGCGGCAGTCTCTGGACTACGTGGAACTCTCCCCACTGAATCAGGGCTCCCCACAGCGGGCCCGCACCCCGGCCCGCACCCCTGACCGCCCAGCCAAGCAGGAGGAGCTGGAGCGGGACTTGGCCCAGCGCTCTGAGGAACGGCGCAAGTGGTTTGAGGCCACAGACAGCAGGTCCCCAGAGACGACTGCTGGAGAGGGGCCGCGCCGGGGCCTAGGGGCCCCCCTGACCGAGGACCAGCAGAGCAGGCTCAGCGAGGAGATAGAGAAGAAGTGGCAGGAGCTGGAGAAGCTGCCCCTGCGGGAGAACAAGCGGGTGCCGCTCACGGCCCTGCTCAACCAAAGCCGGGGGGGAGCGCCGGGGGACCCCAGGTGACAGCCATGAGGCACTGGAGAAGGAGGTAGGCATCCCCGCCTGCCCGGGAGCACCTCCACCGCCAGGGTCCCTCCAGTCCCTGCGTTGTGCCTTGGCATTTGTCCTGCATGCCTGCAGTGACGGGAGGCTCACCTGATCACTGCTGGCACCTCAGGCTCCTCGTGGACCGGACTGTCCCCCCGAACCTTGTGCTCTGTTTTGTTTGTTTTTTCCTTCCTAGCTCTGCCCTCAGCAACAGAGAAGGGAATTAGGAGGAGGCGGGGGAGACCATTACTGAGCATCTTCCTTTTCTTTAAGATTTTTTTAAGAATTTGAGGACCAGCAGTTGGTGTAATGGCTATGTCGCTGGACTCCCATGTAGTCGACCGTGGTTCGAGTCCCAGACTCGGTGGCTTAAACTCATGCCGGGCCTATGTGCGTGCACGTTCAAGATCCCATGAGGAGAATGGAGGAGAAGGGATTACAGCGTGGCCATCCCCCCTGGGGGGTGATTTCTCACTTTCTGTCTCCCTGTCTCTCTTTCTGGCAAGTACACGCACCTTATAGCAAAAACCTCTCAAAAAAAAATTTGGTAGAGGGCATGTGCACACATTGGAGAGAAGGCAAGTGAGAAATCACCCTCCCCCTGGGGGGGTGGCCATGCCACAGTCGTTCTCCATTCTCCTCTCAGAATTTGGAACAAGCACACACCTGCCCAGCATCAAGCTGCCGGGTCCAGGACTCGAACCATGCAGTTAGCCATGTTGTATCCAGTTGTCTTAATCACCACACCACTGATTGGCCCAATTACTGTGTGCTTTCTATGTACGAAGCCCTATCCTAGGCCCTCTCTATACATTGACTTTTTTTTTGTAAAGAATTATTGATTTTAGTTATTATTATTTTGATTTGACCAGAGAGAGCGAAAGAGAAAGTGAGAAAGCAAGCCGCCAGGTGCAGTAGTCAAACTGCTGTTGGCCACGTGGGAGTCCAGACCTCCACACCTTGCCACCTGCCAGCCCCATGATCCCATACGGTAGAGTTCATCGCAGTTTTACTGATGGGAAACCTGTGGCTCTAAGGTGTCCCCAGCCACCCACATAATGTGGCGAATACCTATGAATATGGCGTCTTGTTCCCAGCCCTGTCTAGTCTTCTCCAGGCAAAGTTCCTCTAGGTTGTTGGCCATCTAGAAAGAGTCAGAAGGTCCCCTGTGGCCACATCACCAGCCAGGACATTCCTTTCTCAAACCCAGAGCCTCTCCTAAGCATCCAGGGACACTGGGCGTGTGTCTGAGGAGCCGGCAGCCCAGGGCTTCTCGTCACTTCCCACCAGCCCCTGGCCTGCTCCCAGGCCTCCACTGACCTGACTCCTTCCCTTATAGGTCCAGTCTCTTCGTGCCCAGCTGGAAACGTGGCGTCTCCGAGGGGAAGCTCCTCAGAGTGTGCCCAGATCACAGGAGGACAGCCACATCCCCCCAGGCTACATCTCACAGGTAAGGCCGAGGAGCTGTTTTGTGGCGGGTAGAGACAGCTTTCGGGTTGCCATGTTTTTTGCAGACAGTTGATATTTTGGGAGCCTTTCCTACATACTAGAAGCCATACAAGGCCTTTGACGTGCATCATCTTGTTTAATCTCCCCGCAGCTGGTGGGCATGATCACTGTGCCCATTTTACAGACCAGGCCACTGAGCCCTGAGAGGTTATGTGACCAGCCTGCAGGTGTCAGAGGTGGGATTTGAGCATGGGGCTGGCTGACTGCAGAGCCTGTGTGTGAATCTCTGTGTGACGTTGCACTTGGACCCTGCCCTGCCCTCACCCTGGGGAGGTGGGGAGCCAGCGGCCCTAGGAGTTACTCCAGGATACAGGGACGTCCTCCCCAGGCCTGCCTGGCCAAGGCCCTGCACGAGGAGGTCTGCGTGATGTGGGAGCCTCTGTGTAGGGCAGCGGGTCTCATCCAGGGGGTGATTTGTCCCCTGGGGACGTCTTACTACATCTGGAAACACTTCTGGTGTCGCAGTTGGGACAACTAGTTCTCCTGTGAGTGTGTGTGTGTGTGTACTTATATGCATTCACTATAAATTTTACTGATAGGATGTTTACTACACAATTTACAAATAAAAAATAAATACGTCTTTTATTGTGAATTCCGTCTACTAAGTGGACTTTCCCAGAATGCCTTCAGTGATTTCTCTGTACTGCTGTATCTATGACTAACAACTGCGTGCTGTTCTAACTTGTGTGTTGGTTGGCGTTTTGTTTATGCTTGTGAGTAAGACAAGAAGATGTGTCAAAACTTTACTTGGTCAGTGCTGTGAACAGTTTCTCTGCTGAATCAGAGAATAGTTTTCCATTGTGAATATCTGGTTACGATGGTTTCTGCCGTTTTCCATTCTGCTTACAATGTAATGATTAGAGATCTGACACTGAGGCTGCATCATTAGCCTGTTCTCATCACATGTTCAAGTCTAGACAATCAACAAAACAATAAACCAAGGCCTGACTTCTGTTGTTTACCAATGTCCGTGGTGTAAATACTCCCACATGGCTGACGCGAAGCCACGAGAACGCGGAGTTGGGAGGGAGTGTGCGCGCCGTTGTATCGTCTTTCCACCATATATGTGATAGGCGAAAATAGTGTCAGGAGCACATGTAATAGCTCAGTGCAGTGAAATGAATAGGAAATGATAAAGTCTGCAGATCTATTACCTTCATCTCTAATGCAGTTCATTGTAAGAATAAAAGATTTAATTTTTACTAATGGCCGTGCCTGACAGCCACATCACAAAACTTCTGAAAATCAGCTGTCTATTCTACACGCTGTTGCCTGAAGGAGAAAAGAATGCTGGGATCCCAGGTCCTGGGCAGGAGGAAGCTTCCAGAAGTTTTGGTGTGGGAGGTCACTGTAGGGGGCTCTCTGGGAGACTCCTAAGGGGCAGGCCTCTACTGAGCAGTGATGTATGTGCCCCTCAGGAATCTCGTGGGGACATTAGTTGTGGCATGAGTGGACGGCCTCTGGGTGCCCATCATAGAGGCCCCAGTACCAACCTGTGGAGTTAGTCTCCCACAGATCAGGCTTGGAGTCTTACAGTGACATGGAGAAAGTGATATTAAAATGGAGTGCAGGGGGACCAGCAGTTAGCGCAATGGCTATGTCGCTGGACTCCCACGTAGTTGACCGCAGTTCGAGTCCCAGACCCGGAGGCTTAAACTCATGCTGGGTGTGTGTGCGTGTGTGCCCAAGATCCCAAGGAGGAGAATGGAGGAGAAGGGATTTCAGTGTGGTCATCCCCCCGGGGGGTGATTTCTTGCTTTCTCTCTCTCTCTCTTTCTGGTGAGTGCACACACCCTATAGCAAAAACCTCTCCAAAAAAAAAAAAAAAAAGGAGTGCAGCAGGCTGGCTGATGGTGTGGTGGTTAAGGCAGGGGAATCCCACGTGGCTGGCTGCGTGGTTCAAGTCCTGGACCACCCAGCAGCTTGAGAACTTACGAAGCACACGTGTATGCACATGCATGCCCAAAATCCTGAAAGGAGAAATAGAAGAGGAGAGACTGCAGCATGACCGTCCCCCGTGGGGGTGATTTCTCACTTTCCCTCTCTCCTCTCTCTCCTTTTTTTTTTTTTTTTTTCCTTCCTTTCTTTCTTTCTGAGAGTTTTTTTACTATAGGGTGCATGCTTGCCAGAGAGACAGAAAGCGAGAAATCACCCCCCAGGGGGATGGCAATGCCACAATCCCTTCTCCTCCTTTCTCCTCTTGGGATCTTGGGTGCGCGCACACACACGTGCCGGCGTGAGTTTAAGTCACTGGGTCTGGGACTCGAAACACGGTCGATGACATGGGAGTCCAGCAACATAGCCACTATGCCAAGTGCTGCTCCCTCTTCTCTCTCCTTCTCCAATGAGCACATGTGCTCTCTAGGGGAAAAAAAAAAAAAAAAAAAAAAAAAAAAAAACAGAAGAGGAAATGGAGGGGGCTTAGGAGAGGGAAAGCCCGGATTTAAGGAGCTAGGACAGTGACTGAGGAGAGGGAGGTTGTCTGGAGAGGAGAATTTATGACTTGGTGTCTCAACCAGGGGGCCATCAAGGCTAAGTGGCTGATGCAAAGTCCATCTGAAGGGAGGTCAGAGCAGGGGGAGTTGGGGCCGGATGTAGAGGGCTAGTCTGGGGGTCACCTAGGCTTGGAGGAGACCTGGGGAGGTATCTCCTTGTCAAAGCCTCCCTGAGGCAGAGAAGGGGATCGGGCAGGTCCTCTCCAGGCCAGGAGTACCTACTCCACAGCCAGGCAGCCACCCTGGGCGCTCTGACTAAGCTCTTGGAAGCTCTAAGGGCTTCCTTTCTGGGTGAGTTTGAAAACATTGCTCATCTTGCAGATGGGGAGACTGAGGCATTGAGATGTAGGCACCCCTGTGTCTGGGCCCAGGCTTCCTGGTCCCCGGCATCCTACTGGGCAACCCACCTTGTGCCCCAAAGGCTGTCCGCATTTCCTCCTGTCAGGGTGGGGTGGGGCGGGAAGGGGAGCAGGTGGGATTGGGAGTGTGAGGTAGGAAGTGAGTGAGCAGAACTAGAGCTGAAGACAGGCGTGGAGGAGTGGCTCCAGATGCTGAGGGCGTCGAAGAAGAGGAGCCGAGTCGTCTGTGTCCCCGTCAGGCACAGGAGGAGGGAGCTGTGGACCTGGGAGTGGTGGCGGCTGGGAGAGGTTCCCCAGCCTGGGTTGGGGGGCTTGCCACTGCAAGACAGCTGTTGGGGGGCCTGAGGCTTCACCCACTGGGACTTCAGAGCCTCCTCTGGCAAAGGGGACCCTTCTAGCCTATTGCAGTGGGGCCAGCGTCATTTCTTTGTCTGCTTTGCTGTCTGTGTCAGAGCCGGCAGCCAGTCACAGGACACCCTGGGTCTCTCGGGGAGGCAGGTCGGGAAGCAGCACCGGCCTCCAGGAGCTCTCTGCATGGCCTGGTTTCCACCACCTGACCTCAGCCTCAGACCCAACTACCTGCTGAATCCTACTGCTTGGTCCGGCTCACCACAAGTGGGGACTGGCCTCCCCTATGCTTTCCCTGTGTCCAGGGGCCCTGGTACTGCCCAGGGGCCTTTGGGCCCTTGTGTGTTGGTCTGATGAAGCCTGTTTCACAGATGCTAACACTGAAGCTCAGAGAGTCAAGGGGCTTGTTCAGATTCACCTATGGTGCAGCCAGGTTGGGACCCAGTCTATGGGCTTCCAAAGCCATGTCCTGTTATCCAGATGGGGGGAGGACATACAAGGTAGAGGACAGGCCTTTGCCTGGGTAGGGGACAGCCTGCCCTCTATCCAGGACATGCAGACCCAGGAGATCCAGTCCTTCTCCTTCCCCAAACTGGCCTGCTGCAGCCCCGGCTACTGGAGAGGTGGGAGGTGCCCTGTGTTGTGGGAGCAATGCATTCTCTTATCTGGCCGTCTCTGCTGTTTCTCCTCTGGCTCTCCTTTTTAAAATGATCTAGCATTTCCAAAATTAATTCAAACAAATCAGAAGGTTAGAAATGAACACACGCCACTCCATCCCCTGCATGCTCACGCCCCAGGGTCATCTATCTGCGTTGGTTTCCTGTGCTGGTGGGACAGATGGCCACCCCCAACAGCCTAGTGAACACAGAGGTATTACCTTTCCATCTCAGAGGCCGGAGGCTGGCCCGGGGCTAGATGAGCGGAAGTGGAGCATCGACAGGACCGCAGTCCTTCCTGTAGGCTCTGGGTGGCTCTGTTCCTCCTCCAGCTTCTGGTGGACCTACAGGCCTGGCTCGTGACCCCTTCTCCATCATCAAAGCCTTCGGCGGGGGATTTCAAGTCCCTGTTGCTTCACATCATCTGATTGGTCTCTCCTGGCCACATCTCCCTCCAACGCCTCTTCTGCCTCCGTTGTGTATTTTTTTTTTTTTAGAGAGGTTTTTGATATAAGGCACATGTGCTCACTGAAGAGACAGATAGAAAGCGAAAAATCACCCCCCAGGGAGGAGACCACACCACAATCCATTCTGGCTTGAAAAACATGCATATATGCGTACACGTTCAAAATCCCGACAGAGATCGGGAACCACTGTCAGCCATGGGGGATCAAGTTCCCCTAACCACTGGGCAAACCCTTCATTTTAGTTTTTATTTTAAGTTTATTTATTTCTCCTGAGATAGAGAGAGAGAGACAAAGGAGAAAATAGAAGGAGAGAGAGAGATTGCACCTCTACCAGGGTCTTCATGCCGTGATCCACCCCCTGCCTCAGCTGGCCCATGCCGTGAGCACATGCCTTCACACTTGGCATTCTCGGGGATGTCTGGGATGCAAACCCAGGACCTTTCTCATGTAGGTCGAGTTGTGTTACCATGGCACCACCTCTGTCTCCTTTAAAGATCAACTGGTTAGCCTCGTTGATGCCCTCTGTAGCTTCAATTCCCCTTTGTCACGTAGCGTGACAGGGTCACAGGGTCCAAGAAGAAGGATGTGGTTGCTTCGGGAGTTGTTATTCTGCCTCCCGCTGCACCCTCTCCTGCGTTTCTCCACACTGTTACATACGTGCACTGGGATCTACAGCTGTGTGCCGTTTTCCCGGTGGGGTCACATAGTGTGATACGTACATATTGGCAGAAAGTGGCTTTGAGCTCACCTGCAGGATGCTTGTCCCTGGCAGTCCACGTGACAGCTCTGTCTCCACAGCTGCCTGGCATCCTTTGTAAGGCTTGGTCTCATCATTTATTTAAGGGTTTCCATTAGGCATTTAGGTCGCTGCAGTTTTCATCTGTTACCAACCTTGCCATGGGGAAGGCTCGTGTCTGGGAGTCTGCGGTACACGTGTTGCTTTCTGTGATATCATTTCTTGGAATGGAGCTGCTGGGTCAATGGAAGGGAGTCATTAAAAAATGCACTGATGCTGCCAAACTGCCCCCTCCATGCTCCATCACAGTTGGCTGTCCCAGCAGTGACCATTAGCCATCTTTTCAATACTTGCCCATCTTGTCTGCAAAGCCTCACTTTGTATTAAGTTGTTGGCTTCAGCTCATTCACTGATACCTGCCACCCATCAGCTCCTGGGCTGGACCCTGGGGGCCCTGAACTGGGTCAGATATTCTGGCAGAAGCAGAACCTTTCGAGGCAGGGAGAGGCTGCCCAGAGGCAGAGCTAGGAGAGACCTTCAAACTGGGCTGCTTGCCAGGTGAATTACCCAGAAAGAAAAGGTTCCACAAAAATGTTCCAGGCAGTGGGGATAGCGTGAGCTAAAGCAAAGAGGTGTGACTGTGCCAGGAGTGACATTTTATAACTACGAGGCTGTTGGGCAGGATCGGGCTGGGGATGCAGCCACGACAATCAGCCACAAGAGCAGGGACTTGACCCTGCAGGATGCGGAGCCCCGGAAGGGTCCGAAGCAGGAGCGTGACAGGTTTTACAGATGACGAGGGGAGGTGGGGTGGGTAGGGACAGGCAGGTGTGTGGAGCCCAGGTGGAGGTGGTGAGCCTGGACCGGGTCTGACCAGTCCTGAGGCTTCTTGGGAAAGTGGGGCAGTGCCATGACCTCCTGGTCTCTGGCCCACAGGAGGCATGTGAGCGTAGCCTAGCGGAGATGGAGTCCTCACACCAGCAGGTGATGGAAGAGCTGCAGCGGCACCACGAGCGGGAGCTACAGCGACTGCAGCAGGAGAAGGAGTGGCTCCTGGCCGAGGAGACAGCAGCCACAGCCTCGGGTGAGGACTGGAGGGGCAGCCCGGGGGTTCCTTCTGACTGAACTCAGAGGCCTTTAAGTAAGAGGGTGGTCTCGGTGCCAGACTTGAGACAGGGCATCGGGAGGAGTTGGCAACTCCCAGAACTGGCCTCTGGCCCTCCTTCAAAAGGGAAAACAAAGGCAGTGAGACCCCTATGTGGCTCAAGACTGTCCTCTCTCAGGGGACCCCGGACTCTGGGAGGTTCCGCTTGAGCTACAAACTGTGGGGAGAGACTCAACAGCCATAGAACCTGTCCTCATAGGAATGCCACTTCTCTGGGCATCCTTGCCAAACCCCAGGGAGAGTGGGGGATGGAGTGAGCATTGCCCAAGCCCTGCTGCATGCCAGTCTCTGGCCTACATGTCACCCACCAGAGCATGCTTAGTCCTCACAGTGGCCTGTTTCACAGATGGGCATATGGGCTCACGGAGGTTAGTGACTTGTCCAGACAGAGCCAGGGCACAGGGCCCTGTGACTGCAAAGCCATGCTCTGAACCCTTCCCTCTGCCTTCCAAGCAGATGCAGGGAATGTTAGAAGGCTGATAATCTCATTCCCTCCTTCCATCCACTGTGCATACCTGCTGTGTGTGCCTGGACACCACCAGAGGGTTTGCAGGATAACAGAAATGATGGAAGAGGCCGTGTGACCTGGAGCTCACCACATGCCAGTTCTGTGCCAGCTGCTCAATGTGCTCACACCCACAGTCCCTACCCCGAGCTTCAGAGGTGTGTGCACTGCATTGTGGAAAGATCACCCAGCGCAGGCCTCGTATGTTAGACAGCCATCCCCCCAGCAGGTCTGGGTTCACCCTGCAGCCTAGTGCTAGTTTCCACATGAAAAGTCACTTAGTAGTAAATAGCTTCATGTCTGCATAGGTCGAGGAAGACCTCCAGAAGAGTGATAGAAAACATTCAGTGTTCAGAGTTGTAGGTTTTGGGATTGTGGATTAAACTGTGGAGGAAGACGTGTTTAAGCCTCCCAGCAACCACGTCCCTGTGTGGTGTGAACACAGTGTCATCCATGGGCTCACAGTCTGAGAAGTAACTGCAACAGCAGAAGCTGAGGTTGGGGCACTTTCTCTATGCAGCACCTTGTCCTAAACACTCTTCACACATCTTCGCATGTGCTCACGGAGGGAAGGCATTAATGCTATCTCCGCTTTCCAGACAGGACACTTGAGGTACAAAGGGGTTAGGTCACCCACCCAAAGTCATATAGGTCTGTACTGACTACAGAGCCTGAGTTACAGTGACGGTGCGCTCTGTGGGATCTTCCCCAGAAATAAACAACTGAGGGTGCCAGTGCTAGGATGCTGAGGTGTCTTCCCAGCAGGTCCATCAGGTGGGATTATCTCCCCTTCATAGATAGGCTCAGAGAGGTTGAGCAACTCACCCCAAGCTACAATTTATGACACAGCCTGGACTGGATTCCTGGTCCAGGGCTCTCTGCACACCACTTCCTGCTCCCTGTGAGGAAGCGCTTCCTCAGAGGAAGTGGAGCTGTAGTGCTACTGAGCCCTCTGCAGTCCCTTACGTCTCTCTGCCCTGCTTCTAGCCATCGAAGCCATGAAGAAAGCCTACCAGGAAGAGCTGAGCCGGGAGCTGAGCAAAACACGGAGTCTCCAGCAGGGCCCAGATGGCCTCCGGAAGCAGCACCAGTAAGATGAGCCTCAACCCTGGGGTCTGTGGGCTGAGCCTTACTCTATCTGCCCTGGTTGTGAGTGGGGGAACTTTGCCCCTTGGCAGAAGAAACATCAGTTTACCCTCAGCTGGTATTCCTGCTCCAGTCTCACAGACCCAAGGAACAGAAGCAGCAGGCCTTGGCCAGACCCCCATGCCAGTCCTTACAGACAGTCCTTTAGGCCCTCCCATCTTGGCTGGTCCCAGCCTTTACCCTTCTTTTCACCTCTTGAGTGTCCCCTAGAGCTGGGATGCAATGTTACTCTCCACCGGTAGGTGTCTCTCCCTGCCACAGAGCAGGCCCTGGGGCTAGAAGAGCTTTAGAGATGGGCTCCTGTAGCCCATTCTCATAAGGAGTCACCTGTAGCCCAGAAAGCCAGTCACTGGTTCGCAGCCCCACAACCGGATGAAGGCAAAAGCAGGGAGGGAGCCCAGGAGTCCTGAGCTGCTGGAGTCTGCCATAACCTGACTCTAGGCTAGGTGGAGGGCAAGAGAGCCCACACCATCCTTCCCTCCACCACCTGGGCAGGTCAGACTTGGAGGCGCTGAAGCGGGAGCTGCAGGTGCTATCGGAGCAGTACTCGCAGAAGTGCCTGGAGATTGGCGCCCTGACCCAGCAGGCTGAGGAGCGCGAGCACACACTGCGGCGCTGCCAGCAGGAGGGCCAGGAGCTGCTGCGCCACAACCAGGTGGGCCTGGCCCCATCAGGTGAGAGTGGGCCACGCGGGGCCCAGCACCCCTGCCTGACCGTCCCCTGCCCTCCAGGAGCTGCACACCCGCCTGTCAGAGGAGATCGACCGGCTGCGCAACTTCATCGCCTCACAGGGCATGGGCAACAGCTGTGGTCGCAGCAGTGAGCGGAGCTCCTGTGAGCTGGAGGTGAGTGCCCTGCCCTCATTCCTGGCAGCCCAGCACTCTCACTCTCGGGGGCTGGACTGTCGGGGGAGCTTCTGAGACAGGCTGGCTGTCACCAGCAGCAGGAGCATTGAGTCTCCAAGGGGTGGGCCCAGTGAGGGAGGCCAGGCCAGCTAAACCAGAACACCTGCTGTGTTCCCAGCAGCAGTGCTGTGTTGGAGCCAGGCGGGTGGGATAAAGCCAGGTACAGAAAAGCAGGAGAATCAGAGCGGGCTTCCTGTAGGAATCTGCCTCCAGTATATAGTGGGTATTGGTGCAGGCTGAGGCTGCATTTCAGGGACATGAGGCAGGGAGAAGCAGATAGCAGGGCGCCGTGAGCTGAGGAGGCTCTGGCCTCTGGCCCTGGCTCAGCTGGCCCCATGACCCCAGGTGCTGCTGCGAGTGAAGGAGAACGAGCTGCAGTACCTGAAGAAGGAGGTGCAGTGCCTCCGGGACGAGCTCCAGATGATGCAGAAGGTAGGCGGCTACTGGGGGTGGGCCAGCTCCTGGGCACCCATCCTGTGGGCACCTGCTCAGTGCCAGGCACCCTCTCTGCCTCCCCTCATGCTGCTCCCACATAGGTGTCTTTATGCCCACTTTATGGACAAGGAAACTGAGGCTCAGGAAGGGGAAACGACTTGCCCAAGGCCACGCTCACTTTTATGTATTTATTACCATTGAGCATGTACCATGTGCCGGCCCTGTGCTAGGTGCTGGGGATAAACTGCAGAAAGCTGACCAACATCCCTGCCGTGGAGGGCGCCTTCAGTGTGACAAGCTGCATCGTGGGAATTCAGGGGGCCAGGATTTGGCCTGGTCTGGGTCTGCATCCTTCCTGGCCCACCCTTGGCTGCTTGGTCCCTGCATTAGTGTCTTCTGCCAGTTCAGGGCAGGAAATGTACGTGCTGGTGGCTCTGTGAGCATGTGTGAGCCAGAACCGGTTCCCTGCTCATAAAGGACAGGCAGTGTCCTCATGGAGAGGCCCCGGCGCCAGACCAGGCTGCCCTGCCCACATCCCAGCCTCACTACCCTGTGGTCTCGGGCAAAAGCTCTGCTCCCTGAGCCTCAGGATGAAAGGGACAATGAATCCTGTGTCAGGGCTGGTGCCGGGGGTGGCTGCGGCCAGGACTGGGACCGCCCACCCAGGGCCACCTAGAGGGATGGAGCTCAGGCGATACGGAGGGGCCGGGCAGGGCCAGGGAGGGAGGCTTGGCATGCTCAGGGCCCAACCCCGCCCCAGGATAAGCGCTTTGCCTCGGGCAAGTATCAGGACGTGTACGTGGAGCTGAACCACATCAAGACCCGCTCAGAGCGCGAGATCGAGCAGCTCAAGGAGCACCTGCGCCTGGCCATGGCCGCCCTGCAGGAGAAGGAGGCGGCACGCAACAGTCTGGCTGAGTAGAGGTGGGTGCCCAGGGCTGGGGACTCGCCAGGCTCCTGGGCCAGGGCACTTCCTCGGCTGCCATTTCCCTTTCTCTAAGTGGGACCCCAGTGACTCGGGTTGTTGCGGTTCCTGGCCAGAGGCTGCTTTGTCAGCCTGAGCACATTTCCTCGGAGAGGGGCAGTGTAGTGTCGGGCGATGCGAACCCTCGGCCTGCAGAGCCCACGCCCCTGCTGGGCTGGGGGCAGACAAAGTGTGCACGCCCCAGCTGGCCCTCACCGTCCGCTCCCCTGCCCCACGGTGTCCCACCTGGGGCTGTTCATCCCTGAGTTCACGGGTTCACACAGCGGTGTGTGCCTCTCCTGTACCGTGCCTGCCGGGAGCCTCCTCTCTGAAGCCCTTGTGGCTTCCCTAAGGCCCAGGGAGAGGCCCCCTGTGGGTCAGCTGTTTGGGGAGAAACCGGAAGGAGCCGCTGTGGCTCAGCCTGGGCCCTGTCTTCCAGGTTCTCCTGCTCCAGCTCTGCTGTGGCCCTCCAGCCCAGGGGACCTGCCTCCACCTTCCCTGCTGGGCGGAAGTCAGAAGCCAAGCTTTCTCCCCACCCTCTGTGGGCCGCATGTGCACTCACACCCACCACACACACACCGACACACACACACGCACACACACACACACACACACACACTGCATATCTGAGCGCGCCCCTCGCACTGGGTCTGACTTTGCACCTTCTTCAGGATTTTATATGTGAAGAGATTTTTATAGAGATTCCCCCCCCCTTTTTTTTCCTCCAAAACACTTTATACTTTTTTAAAAAGCAATCCTGGTGGCTGTGAGCCTCCAGCACCGCCTCCCCCGTCTAGCTGAACCCTGTTGGGGCTTCTGGGCCGGCGGCGCTGCCTAGGGGTCTAGTGGAGGCCCAGGCCACAGCCAGGGCAGGTCGACTCCAGTGGGGAGGGGCAGGGAGCCAGCCCCCTCTTCCTACCCTACCTCCTACTAACTATTCCTGCCCAGGGTGGACCCAAACCCGGGACTCTGGACAGAGGGAGCCAGCAGCTGTGCCCACAGCCGTACCTCCTCTTCTTTGGGGTGCTGGGCGTGGCACCGCTGGAGCCACCAATGAAGACGTTTCTCTCCCGCTCCATGGACCTTCTTAACTTAATAAAATGTCCTAGCAGCTCCCGTGTTCTGGATGGCTGGGCAGGGTGGGCAAAGGAGATCAGGGTTTCTTAACATGGCTTCCCCACCTGCACCCCACCCTCATTGAAATGGGCTTCTATGAAAATCTAGCTCCTTCGAGGAGTGAGGTCTTCGGCATTCCGAGGGTGGTTTGCAGATTGGTGGTGGCGGTGGCACCAGCGGCAGGGAGCTCATTAGAATTACCAAGCCCAGGCTGACCCTCTAGCACAATGGTTAAGCCCTGAGCGTGGCAAGCTACATCCCACCTGGCCAGCCTCTGTGTGGATCCCACCCCAGCAGCTTGACAGACACCCTGGACTTGTGTGTGTATATCCAGAATCCCCACAGCATGGCAAAATGGAGACAGGATTGTGGCATGGCCACACCCTGTTAGGGAGTTCTCTCTCTCTCTCTCTCTCTCTCTCTCTCTCTGGCATGCGCTCACTCATGCTCTATCTGTCTCTGGTGAGCACACATGCCTTCTGGCAATTTTTTTGGAAAAAAGAACTATAGTCTAGCCACACCCTGACCTACTGAATCAGGATCTTCATTCTGTTTTACTTTCTTCGTGACAGAGTGCAGACACACACGAGGGAGAATCCTCCTTGGGCCTGGTCGTGCTGGAATCCTCCTTCAGGTCTCCATCCCTCAGGATCCTGGGCATGCATGCACATGTGCAAGCACCTGGTTTGTTGCCACAGGGACTGGGATTCGAACTCCAGTCAGTCATGTGAGATTCAGCTTCCTCTGCATAGCACTTAACTGCTGCACTAAGGAGCCAGTCCCAAATCTGCATTTTAGCAATATCCTCAGTGATATGCAAGCCTTTCCAGGTCTGAAAAGCCCTGGAGTAGGATACTGGGCCAGCCCAGGCCTTGGGAAGAGCCCGGGGCTCATATTACCCCTGACTGTGGCTTTGGGCAAGCCATACCATTTTTGAGCCTCAGTTTGCTTCTTCATCCAATGGGTGTTTTTCTTTCAGCCTTTCATCCTGTGGCCAGAGGTCCTGGCTGGCTGTGCACGGGTGCCCATGCAAGTGCAGGCGCCCTCTAGCAGTTAAAGAAAGAAGAAATTTCAAAAAATGGGGCAATATGGGCTAGGAGGTGACATGGTGGTTAAAGTGCTGGATACTACATGACTAACTCAGCAGTTCAAGTCCTGGACCCAACGGCTTGAAAAACATGCCTGGTTCATGTATGTGTGTGCCCAAAATCCTAAGAGACGGGATTGCAGTGTGATCATCCCCTGGGGGAGGGGTAGTTTCTCCTTTTCTCTCTCTCTGTGTCTCTCTCTCTCTGGCAAGTGTTCGCACCCTATGGCAAAAACCTAAAAGAGGTGGAAGCGGAGCAGTAACGCCTACCCCAGAGGATTGTGTTGGTATTAAATTACCAACTGTTTTGGGACCAGCAGTTGGTATAATGGCTATGTCACTGGACACCCATGTAGTTGACCGCAGTTCAAGTCCCGGACCCAGTGGCTTAAACTCACACTGGGCGCATGTGTGTGTGTGCCAAGATACCGAGAGGAGAATGGAGGAGAAGGGATTGTGGCGTGGCCATCCCCCCTGGGGGGTGATTTCTCACTTTCTGTCTGTTTCCCCCCCCCCCTCCGGCAAGCGCCCTCGCCCTATAGCAAAAGCCTCTCCAAAAAAAAAAAAAAAATTACCAACTGTTTCAATTATACATTGGCGAATCTCACAAACTTAGTGGCTTAGAATAACAGCTTTTATTTTCACTCATGGCCCTATGGTTGACCAGGACCACGAGCAGTCCTCTTCATGAAGGCTCAGCAGGGCTGGCCCCAGGGTGGCTTCTTAATGCATGAATCACATGGGAGGCACAACAGCTGGGCTGGCTGGATGTCCTGCCCCTTCTGCATGGCCACCTCATGTAGCTAGCTGGGGCTTCCTTACAGCAGGGGGGTCTCAGGCTGGTCTGTAGTAGAGCTCCCCACCTGGTGTTGATTTTCCTTAGGAAGGGAGTTTCAGGAGAACCAGGTTGAATCTACGGGCTGCTTGCGACTGAGGCATGGACATGCTGTGTTATCACTCCCGTCACATTCTTCAGAAACAAGTCACAGGGCCAACTCTAACCTAGTGACTAAGGCAGCCAGAGCCCACATGGCCAACCAGAGTCTGAGTCCCTGCCCCAATGCCTTAGAAAACACCAGCATGTGCGTGTGCGTGCCCGGAATCCCAATGGGATGGAGAAATGGAGAAGGGATTGCAGTGTGACTACACCTCAAGGGGGAGAGCTTTCTCTCTTTTCTCTCTGACTAGCACATGTGCCCTCTGGCAATTAAAACAACAATAAAAAGAAAGGAAAAAAGTCAGAGCCAGCCCAGATTCCAAGGGGGAGGACATTAGGATGTGGACGCAGGTCCACTGGGCACCATCTTTCCTCTCTGGCCCCTGCTCCACCCACCTCCCAGCTCCTCCTCAGTCTCCTTCATGGAATTCCCTTCGTCTGCCCAGGCCTCTAATGTTGGGGTTCCCCGGTGTCTGCCCTCAACTGTTTTGTATTCTCTGTGTCCTCTTGTGAGGCCCTGGATCTCTCGTCCTCGGCTTTTGTTACCATCTGTGCTAACCACCCTCATGTAACCAGCCCAGAGCTTTCTCAGGATCTCCAGGCCTGGGCAGTTCCATCCCGAGGCTACCACAGAGGCCTGGCCTTCCCTCCAACCTGCTCCTCAGCAGCGTGTGCCTGCCCTGTGAGTCAGCCTCTGTGGCCTGGGACACAGCACGGAAACCAGTGTCCTGCTTCAGGGTGTCTCAGTCTAGACGAGAGGTGAAATTAGAATCATCAGGCAGTTAATTATATGAAGCCACCATTGGCAGAGAGGATGTAGCAAACGCACCTGGGAGATCAGGGGAGGCTTCTTGGAGGAGGTGCTGGCCTGGACAGGAATTAGCCAAGCTAGGAGGATGGAGAGTATCAGGTTGAATGAGCGTCATGCTCAAAGGCTCTGTAATAGCTGAGCTTGGGGTGATGGGGGAATCAGAGAGAAGGCTGGGGGAAGAGGGCAAGCTGGAGCTGGAACCTGATTCTGCAGAGACGGTGGGGCCAGGTGGCCATCCCTAGCTTCATGCTGAGCCCAGCTGGGTAGTGTCCTGGCTCCAAGCAGGGGAGGTCTGAGTGAACACAGGGTTTTGCTCTCAGAGCACATAGGGGGCCATTGATGCCCCCGGCTGACCTGGGACAGAACCCAAAGGGAGAGCGGAAGCCCACAGAGCAACTGAGCCTAGGGAATGGGACGGGCGGCCTCACAGCAGCCAGTCAGAAGGCTCCAGCATGGCGAGGGAAGAAGCGCGGCCTGGGAGCCCGTCTGCAGCCTGGGAAGGTTACGGGGCCTCTCTGCCTCCGTTTCTTCCTCTGCAAAGTGTGAAAAAGAATTCAGTGAGCCGAGGGGGCACCGCAGTGACACGGTGATCTGATGCTAAGGCCACGGGGGAGGGCCCTGGGTTCATGTCCTAAAGTCACCGCGTGTACACAGGCACGTGTGTGCATCCATGACTCCGGCTGCCTGGAGGTGGTCTTGGCATGAAGATCCCATTGGGACAGCTCTCTCAGGTAGTTCACATAAAGTGCTGAGAAGCTGCCTGGTACTAGGTAGGTGTAAAACAAGCTGTTAGCTGTGGGCCTCATTCCCGGTGGTTATCATGGCTACTCGGCCAGGCGCCCTCTGGGCAGGGCACAGCAGCAGGGAGCGCTGACACCACTGATCTGCCGGGGAATCCAGGAGTGCACCGTCTGCACTGAGTCTTCAAAGACTGAGGATAAAATGAAATGCTGAGAGGTGTGGCCGTGGCTGCAGGGTCAGCTGGTGCCCCGCCCCCGCCATTCCTGGGCCATCTGGTTTAACTTGATCCAAACCCCATTCCATGGCCTGCGAGAATCCATCCTCCCACGTGTCACTTCTCAGAGTGTCCTGGGACTGCCTTCTGCCGGGGTGAGACGCTGCCGGGCACAAAGCCAGGCCCAGTGGCTCCCTGCTCATGCCCTCGTGGAGCGTCCCCTCAAGGAGTCCTCACATCCTGCTCCGCACCATCTCCACTGCTGGCGGGGAGAGCCCCTGGCAGTCTGGGAGGAGTCTGGCTTGGCCGCTGGGTCCTGTCGGACTCCTGCCCTGGCCCTCTCGGATGCTGCTCATCCCCTGTCCCCAGGTGGTGGCCTGTTCAGCTCCTTCCCGGTCCCCAGCCACTGGCCTTCCCCACGCAGGCATGCCACGGCAGGGAGCAGGCCTTGCTGCCTTGGAAATGTGGCCCTGACTCCTGCTGCTCTTGAGATCGAGTCCTGCCCCGGCCTCCTCTGCCAGCCCTTCACACTCCCTGGGCTCCTGGGGTCTCCTGTCCTCACTGGTCTTCACACACTTGCCCCTTCCCCATAGGCCCCCAATTCTCATGGCTCAACTGAGTCATCTGCCAACTCCAGGAAGCCCTCCCAGATGCCCCAGGGAGGGCTGAATGCCTGTTCTGGCTCCCACAGCCACTTGCCATGTTCTTTCTAGAAGTCTCCCCGAGGCTGGGCTTCAGCTCAGCCTCACTTCCACAGGCCCAGTGCCCAGCGTGGAGCACAGTCTCTGCTGGGTGTGTGTGAGTGTTGACTGACCGACTAACCTGAAGTCAGCCTATGGAGCCAGGCACTCTGGGCAGGGCACCGCCACGGCCACGGCCACGGCCCTGGCCCCACACCAGATGGCCAGGGCTGGGTCTCCCCATAAACCAGAGGGAAGCCCAGTGGCCAGCCTGAAGGGCCGAGGCTAATGGCAGTTTCTAGCACATGGAAGGGCCAGGCCCAAACTGGGAGTCACCCTGGCATCCAGCGTTCCGTCTGGACTTTATGAGGCCCGTGGGCCCTGGGGCCCAGGGTGAGAGGAGGCGCTTGCTTTGATGTCGCCTCTGGGCCCGCTGATAGCCTCCCCTCTGATGCTCCACCGCGCTCTGAAGTGCCTGCCACTCTTTCTCCCAGAGGGGGAAACAGGCTCAGAGAGGCCACAACTCAGCCACGGCCAATAATGCAGTGACTCACACGTCACCGGTCTGGCTCCGGAGCCCAGAGCGTCTCCTCACCCAGGTTGCCCCCAGTGGGGACAGTGCCCAGGTTGGAGATTGCTCTCTGTGCTGGGCCCTGTGACCCGCATTTCTCACCCATCCTCTCTCTGATTCCCTGAACAGTGAGGGAGGAGGCATGGCACCCCAGTTTACAGGTGAGGGGCCAGGACTCGGAGTCACCTGGTCACAGCGGGAGCCCAGGAGCCTTCGGACCTGACCAGGGTCCTCTCACTGGGACTGCCTGGAGACCAGGTGCCTCGGGTCGCCCTTCCGGGGGACTTGGACCAGGGGCTCCTCTGTGAGGCTGATGGTGATGAATCATCACACGCAGGTCTCAGTTTTCCTACCGAAGCAGAACGACAGCTCCCTCCCAAGGGGCCCAGGAAGGCTGGAGACCCTAAGAAGGACAAGAGGGGGCCGGGACAGTGGGCAGCAGGGAAAATGTGGTGCTCCGGGGGCCGCCCCTCATGGGAAAGTCTGGGTTCACATCTGGAGACCTTGAGTGTGCTCTGCACCCAGTGCCCGTGATCTGGGGCTGTCTGAGGCTGGGAGTGCATCGTGGCGTGGCAATGCCGTTGGGTGCTCTCTGTCTCTGTCTCTCTGTCTCTGTCGCTCATGAAAAACATAAATAAACGTTTAGAAAAGGGCAGGAGGGGTATGGTGGCACACACCCTGGTGCATCAATACTGGAGACTGGAGGGTTGCAGCATCATCAACCTTTCTCCCCATCTCCCAGCCTGCACATTTGGGGCCAGCAGGTGGCGCAGGCAGAGATTAAGGCACTGGGTCCTACATGGCCGACCGTGCTGTTCAAATCCCAGACCTGGCAGCTTGAAAATCATTTCAGGCACATGTGTGTGCATCTCCAAAATCCTGAAAAATGAATGGAGAAGGGATTGTGGTGTGGTTATCTCCCTTGGGGGGTGATTTCTCACTTTCCCTCTCTGCACCTCTTCAGCAAGTGCACATGCCTTGTAGCAAACTTAAAAATTAGTCCGGACCAGCAGTTAGCATAATGGCTATGTCGCTGGACTCCCATGTAGTTGATCGCAGTTCAAGTCCCGGACCCGGTGGCTTAAAACTCGCGCCGGGCGCGTGTGCATGCGTGCCCAAGATCCCAAGATGCCCGAAATCCTGAGCGAATAGAGGAGAAGGGATTGGAGTGTGGCATCTCCCCCAGGGAGTGATCTCTCTCTTTTCCTCCGTCTCTTGCAGGCAAGCACATGCATCCTATGGCAAAAGCTAAAAAGAAAGGGCAAACATTGGGCGTGTGCGTGCCCCACGTTCAGGGATCGTGGCGTGACCACCCCCATCAGGGGTTCTTTCTCTCTCTCTGGTAAGGGCACATGCCCTCTGGCAATTCAAAAAACAAATAAGCAAAAGTCTTTCTGAAAGGATTCACACGTGCACACATACACACATGTGCACACACACGCCCAGAGTAGGGAACCGGGGGAGGGGCCCTGGACACCTCAGACCCTGGGAACGTGGTCGCCTCCTCAGGAAGGAGCCGGAAGGAGGGCAACGGGCGGCGGGACGCTACTTTGACGGTAGATGCCTTCATGCATCCTGAATTGTTCCCCACAGGCATGTGACAGCTACTCCAAAGTAAAAGATTTTGGGGGCCAGCAGGTGGCGTGGTGGTTAGGGTGCTGGACTCCCACGTGGCCGACTATGGTCAGGTCCTGGACCTATCAGCTTGCTTTCTCGCTTTCCTTTTCTCTGTCTCTTCGGTGAGTGCACATTCCCTATAACAAATTTTAAACAATAATAATAATAATTAAATAATTCCTTAAAAAAGGTTTTTGTTTGTTTGTTTAATTCTGCCAGCAGGTATGTGAGCTCACCGAAGAGACATACAAAAGGAGAAGGAAAGTGAGAAATCCCCCCCTGGGGTTGGTCACACCGCAACCCCTTCTCTGCCATCTCTCCTCCTTTCGGCAGTTAGGCACGCACGCACACCCCACATGCTTTTTTCAAGCTGCTGAACCTGGGACTTGAACCATGCAGCTCACCATGTGGAATCAGCCCTCTTAAGCACCACACCACAGGCTGGTCCCCAAAATTTGTTTGTTTGTTTGTTTGTAGAGGTTTTTGCTATAGGGCACATGCGCTTGCTAGACCGAGAGAGACAGAGAGACAGAAAGTGAGAAATCACCCCCAGGGGGGATGGTCACGCCGCAATCCCTTCTCCTCCATTCTCCTCTCGGGATCTTGGGCGGGCACACACACGCGCCCGGTGTGATTTTTAAGCCACCGGGTCCAGGTTGCGAACTGCGGTCGACTGTGGGAGTCCAGCAACATAGCCATTATGCTAACTGCTGGTCCCATCCCCAAAATTAGTTTTAAAAAATAATAAAATAGGAGCTGGCAGGTGCTGTGGTGATTAAGGGTACTGGACTTCCACACAGCCAGCTGCAGTTTGAGTCCCGGACCTGGCGGCTTGCTTTCTCACTTTCCCCCCGCCTCTCTCTCTCTCTAACTCTGTCCCTCTCTGGTAAAAGTTAAATAATTATTTTTTAAATAATAATAATATAGTGGGTCCAGCAGGTGGTATGGTGGTTGAGGCACTGGATTCCCACATAGCCAACCGCAGTTCGAGTCCCAGACTTGGTGGCTTTACTTTCTCATTTTCCCTTTTTCTCTCTCTGCCGCTCTCTCTGTTCAAATTAAATAAAAATAATAATGAGAAAAACTAAAATTTAATAAATAATTCTTTTAAAAAAAGAGCAAAAAATAATAAAATAAGGGGCCTGGCAGGTGGCATGATGGTTTGAGGTGCTGGACTCCCACGTGGCCGAGCGTGATTCAGGTCCTGGACCTGGTGGTTTGCTTTCACACTTTCCTTCTCTTTCTCGCTGTCTTTTTTTTCTAGTGAGCATGCGTACCCGATGACAAATTAAAGAAAATAAATAAATAAATAGTATAATTATTTAAATAAATAAGTAAAACAGCCCTGGCCGGAGCATGGTCTGGGGGCAGGGGTTCACACTGGGGCTCCCCAGTATACTTGCTCCCAGTTCACTGGCTTCCTGAGAACACACCCCTCCACTTGGGCAAGGCTAATGCGTGGGGCTGGTGAGGTCGAGCATGCCATGCCAGTGAGACCAGCGGTTCTCCTTCCTGTCATGTCCTGGTCAGGCTCCTTTGAAGCACCAGGTGACACAGACATAAAGGGACACACCCTGTCCATGCCCTCACCCCACTCAGGCAAGGGGAGAGACGAGACGACAACACCAGGGAGAGCTGATCACTCCACTGGCTAGACTGAGGGAGGAACCCAGGAAGGCTGCACAGCAGAGGTGACGCCTGGGCCAGTCTTCAAAGATAACTGAGCATGATCGGGAGACTGAGATAGCGTGAGCCAAGCCCCGTGTGGAAACAATGTTCATGCTGGACACACCCACATCCACGTCACACAAACAGCCGCGGGCACACTTGGTCACGAACCACCTGTGCTCACACCGCCCTCACGTGCCTGTACATGTGTCCAGCGCCACACAGGCACCGCCTGCTGACACCGTGTCATCCCAGCAAGTCCCTCAACCCCCCTGGACCTCCGTTTCCTCATCTCTAACACGGGGGGAACAAGAGTACCCCTCTCCGGGGATATGGCGAGGCTTCTCGGAGACGGCACCTCAGAGCAGTGAGAACCGTGTTCGGCCGCTCCGGCCAGGTTTCTGACGTGTGGTTTGCAACAGTGTCTTTAACGATGCAGCAGTGTCGCCGCATCCTCCCCTTCTCAGGTTATGTTAGGTTCTGAGTGCAAGCCTAGAGTACATCCACAGGGAACTTCAAAGCGTGTGGGGAAATGAAATGAAAATACAGGTTTATTTTGGTGCAAAAAATTCTGAAATCTAGGGTGAGCTGGTTAAAGTGCTGGACCCCCACTTGGCCGACTGCAGTTCGAGTCCCAGACCTGGCAGCTTGTTTCCTCGCTTTCCCTCTCCCTCTCTCTCTAGTGAGCACATGTGCCCTATAGCAACATTAAAAGTAGTAACAATAATAAAAATTATTAATTTTTTTGGAGAGTTTTTCACTGTAGGGTGCGTGTACTCTCCAGAAAGAGACAGAGACAGAAAGTGAGCAATCACCCTCCCCAGGGGGGATGGCTGTGCCACAATCCCTTCTCCTCCATTCTCCTCTCGGGATCTTGGGCATGCACACGCACCCGGCGTGAGTTTTAAGCCACTGGGTCCGGGACGCGAACCACGGTCGACTACATGGGAGTCCAGCGACATAGCCATTACGCTAACTGCTGGTCCAATAAAATAATTCTTTAAAAAATTTTTTAAAATAAGAGGACCAACTGGTGGCATGGTGGTTAAAGCAGCTGGATCCCACATGGCCAACTATGCGTTATGAGTCCCAGATCCAGTGGCTTGAAAAACTCACTGGGTGCATGAGCGTGCCCAAAATCCTGAGAGGAGAATGGAGGCGATTTCGGTGTGGCCATCCTCCGTGGGTGCTCTCTCATCTCCCTCTCTTTCTCTCTGTCTCTGGTCACTGCGTGCATTCTATAGCAAAATTTTTAAAATAAATAAATATAAGTAAAAAATTTTAAAAAAGAAAAGATATAAGAGCTTCCTGGGCTACTCTGTGGTAAAGGCAGCCAGATCCTATGTTGCCAAGCGCATGGTTCAAGTCCCAGACCCAGCAACTTGAGAAACATGCTGGGCACGTGTGCACGCGTGCTCCAAATCCCAAAAGGAGGCAGAGATGGAGGAGAAGGGATTGTGGTGTGACCGTCTCCATGGCGGGGTGCTTCTTCCTCTCTCTCTCTCTCTCTCTCTCTCTGTGTGTCTCTCTCTGGTGAGTACATGTGCCCTCTGTAGCCAAAGCGGGGGGGATAGAGATCCCCACATTAAACCTTGGCCCAGCTGGTCCAAGCTGGACAGCAGGGAATCACCACTATTCCCAGGCTCAGCTGACATCGGTCTTACCCTAACATAAAGGCACTTACCACGGTGAGGCGTCCCTGTGCCTGCTCGTGGGGACACGGAGCTGCCGTCTGCGGGAGCAACGGTGGTGATGACAGCTAGCAAACTGCACCAATTCTGTGTCAGAACTCTTTTTTTTTTTCTTTTTTAGAAAGATTTTTGCTACAGGGCACGTACGCTCACCAAAGAGACAGAGAGACAAAAAGTGAGAAATCACCCCCTGGGGGAATGGTTACACTGCAATCCCTTCTCCTCTATTCTCTTCCCGGGATCTTGGGCACATGTGCACATGCGCCCGTGTGAGATTTAAGTCGCCGGGTCTGGGACTTGAACCACGGTCGACTGCGTGGGAATCCAGCGATGAAACCATTACGCCATCTGCTGGTGCCTGTGTGTCAGACGTCTTCTACATGAGCTGTACCTCATACATACGTCTCATGTGACAGACATCATATTGCGCACACACGCACACATTTACACACATGTACACATTCAGTCTTCATGACAACGCCATGGGGGGGCATTGCCATCATCATCCCTTATCCGTGCAACCCCCAGGGAAGGAACCAAAGCACGGCAGGGTCAGCCTGCCCGGCCTCTGGCTGGAAGGGCTGGATGTGAACCCAGACAACATGGCTCCGTACGTCTTGGGCCTCACTGCTATGACAGTCTCCTACGGGGTACATGGGGGCCATCCAAACCCTTAGCTGACGAGAGTGCTTCCATGGGCCCAGAGAGGATTAGCAACCACCTCAAGTCGCACAGCAGACTTGGTGCTTCTCCCTCACCCCACATTGCTGCCTAAGGTGGTCCCAAGACCTCCGATCCGCTGGGAAAGGGCCCTAAGTGCTTCTAAATGCCACGGTGACCCAGAGTTTACTTCCCTCCTCCCTGGGGACAGCACCAAGCATGTCCTGAAGCTCCTGCAGGGGGGATGCCAGCTGCATTTGGGCCCCAGATGGGCAACGGTCCCTACCACACGGCAGGCAGGCCCAGAGTGTGGACCTGGGCATCCTGGCTCCACACCAGGCCTTTCGGCCGGTGCTGGTCAGGGCACCCTCTGGTGTGCTCGAGAGCGCGTGTGAGAAGCAGAGAGGCAGCAGCTGCCCTTTGCCTGACCGCCTCCCTGCTGGAGCAGCCGTGGGCCTGGGATGTTGTACTTTGGAGTTCCAGCAAGCGAGGGCTTAGGCCTCGCTGCTGGGAACCTGTTATATGGAATTCCTTGGTCCTGGACTTCTCTGCCCTTCCTCCCTAAAGCTGGGACCCGGGGAGGCCGCAGCTCCCTCCTCCTGGGCTGCAGGGAAGAGCTCGTGCGTGGCCGCTGGCTTGGGTCTCCAGGGAAGGCCCCGGCCTGTGCACTTGGCCATCTCCTCCTAAAACCTCCGGTTTTCACTGGGGCTGTTTCTTGCACCTAGGACGCACCAGTCCCCCAACCCAGGAACCCCTGTATCGCCTTCCCCAGGCCAGCTCTTGGGCACGAAGGGGCCCCGAGGTCAAGCCGAGCTGACCTCATGCATAGCCGAACCCGAGGCCCACTGTCAGGTAAACAGCGAGTGTTGACTTTGCAAAAACACAAAAACCACTCTGCCCCCATCCTGCCCTATGCCCGGGGCCTCCCTGAGTACTCCACGGGAGGGCCACCTCCACAGCAGGAGCGGGGCCTGCGGCTCAGAGTGGGAGATCTCTGGGGGCTTCCATGACCGCCCAGGACACACACTCACCCATGCTGGGGAGAGACACCGAGTGTGGGAGGAGGGACAAGCAAGCCCAGAGAGCAAACGCCCGGAGCAGGGGAGAGGAGACCCAGCCAGACCGAAGGCAGAGCTGGGACCAGGCCGCACCCTGTCACAGCCCGATGTGAACCCTCCGCTCTGGGACCGGGGTCTGGTTTGCCTCGTCCTGCTGTGGGTTTGCCTCGTCTGGTTTGAGTGGAAGCAGCAGGCTGCAGGTCCCGCAGTGGGGCTGGGGTGCAGCAGGCAGCCTGGACGAACCCCCAGCAGAAGGCCTGCAAAGGGTCTCAGCCTGGGGGTCTGAGGAGACGGGCCCTGAGGCCAGGGAGAGCTGGTGCAGTCTGGGCGGCATTGGCTCAGAGCCGGGGCAGCCTCGCAGACTCAGGCGTGTGCCCAAGGACGGGCTTGGCCTTGAACACTTCTCCTCTGACCTACTCTGAAATTCTCAAAGCTCCAGACGAGGTCCGAGAACAGCACGATAGCAGCCACAGCCTTTGCCCATCACCAAACGCCACCTCCTGCCGCCTTTGCTCTCTCCGCGCCGTCCGCCATGGCTGGGCCTGCAGATACAGGCTCACGAGCCTGCGTTCGAGTCTGGATCCGTACACCTGCTGTCCGCCATGGCTGGGCCTGCAGATACAGGCTCACGAGCCTGCGTTCGAGTCTGGATCCGTACACCTGCTGGATGCCTTGAGATGAAGACACCACGACACACCCCCAGCTCTTCCACGTATGTCTCTGGGATGAAGGGGCATTCTCCTATGCGGCCATAACCCAGCGAGCACCAGAAATGGCACATGAGGGCCGGTCGCGGTGTAGTAAAGGCAGCTGGATCCCACGTGGCCCACTGCTCAGTTCGAGCCCTGGACTTGGCAGCTCGAAAAACACACTGGGATGGGACCAGCAGATGACATAATGGTTATATTGCTGGACTCCCACATACCACGGTTTGAGTCCCAGACCTGGCGGCTTAAAACTCACCCAGGCACCTGTGTGCGTGCCCAAAATCCCAAGAAACTGGAGGAAATGGGATTGCGGTGTGGCCATCCCCCAGGGGGGTGATTTCTTTTTTTTTTTTTTTTATCTTTTTCTTTTTCTTTTTCTTCTCCTTCTCCTTCTCCTTTTTCCTTTCCTTTCCTTTCCTTTCCTTTCCTTTCCTTTCCCCTTTCTTTCTTTCTTTCTTTCTTTCTTTCTTTCTTTCTTTCTTTCTTTTTTAGAGAATTTTGCTATATGGCGCGTGTGCTCGCCAGAAAGACAGAGAGACAGAAAGTGAGAAATCACCCCCAGGGGCATGGCGACACTGCAATCCCTTCTCCTCCATTCTCCTCTCAGGGTCTTGGGCATGCACGAACATGTGCCCGGCGTGAGTTTAAGCCACCGGGTTTAGGACTCGAACCGCAGTTGACTACATGGGAGTCCAGCAACATAGCCATTACACCAACTGCTGGTCCCGTGATTTCTTTCTGTCTCTCTGTCTGTCTCTCTAGTGAGTGCACACAACCTATAGCATAAAACCTCTAAAAAAAAAAAAAGAGAGAGAGAGAGAGAAGAAGAAAAGGAAAACACACGTGTGCGTGAGTGCTCAGAATCCCAGGAGGAGAATGGAGAAGGGATTGCGGCATGGCCATCCCCGCTGGAAGGTGATTTCTCGCTTTCCCTTTCTTTCTCTCTTTCTCTCTCTGATGAACACACATGCTCTACAGCAACTTAAAAAAGAGAGAGAGAGAGAGAGAGAGAGAGAGAGAGAGAGAGAGAGAGAGAGAGAGAGAGAGAGAAAGGATCAGCAGACAGAGTAATGGTTATGTCGCTGGACTCCCACATGACCGACCGCGGTTTGAGTCCCAGACCCAGTGGCTTCGTAAACCACACCAGGCACATATGTGTGTGCATGCCCAAAATTCCGAGAGAAGAATGGAGGAGAAGGGATTGCGGCATGGCCATGTCCTCCCTGGGGTAGGGGGTGATTTCTTGCTTTCTGTCTCTCCAGCAAGTGCATGTGCCCTATAGCAAAAATAATAATAATAATAAAATAAAAGAAGAAGAAAGGAAGAAAAGAAAAAGAAAAAAATAGAACACGGACCTAGTGTTATTCCAGATTCAGTCCCGAGCCATGTTTCCTCAGGGTTCCCTTGTGGAGCTTTTTCCTTTTAAAAAATTATTTCTTTATTGCCACAGGGCATGCGCACTTGCCAGAGAGACAGACACAGTGAGAGAGAAAGTGAGAAATCACCCCCCAGGGAGGGCGCCATGCTACAATCCCTTCTCCTCCATCCTCCTCCCGGGATTCTGATCGTACACACACATGCATGCCTGGCATGAGTTTCAAGTCACTGGATCCAGAATGCGAACCAGGGTCGGTCATGTGGGAGTCCAGTACCTTAACCCCTATGCCACCTACTGTCTCCTCTCCTTTTAAATCCTAGATTCAGGCAAGAATCACTTATGAGGGGACTTCAAAGTATTCATAGAAAAATGGAATTAAAGTATGATTTTATTCTGGTGAAAAAAAAATGGTGAAAAAAAGTTGAAACCCATGCATAATTCATAGAAAATGTATATTGGAGCAAGTATACCCCATGGGCATGGCCACCCAAGTTCCTTTGTCCTCCATTTCTCCACCCTCTCAGGATCTGAGGTACACATACACACGCACCACATGTTTTTCAAGCCACCAGGACTGGGATTCGAACCGTGCAGTCAGCCATGTGGAATCTGGCTCCCTTAACTACCAGGTCACAGGCCAGCCCCTTTCTTTATTACAAAAGTAATATGTGCTTATTGTTTACAAAATTAAAACAATCTAGAAATGTATAAAGTAAAACATAAAAGCCCAGGCTGACTCGATCCCACCTCTCGGAGAAAACCATCACTAGTAATGTGGGGTCAGCACACGCGTGTGCACACACACTTATCCATGGCTTGCTTGTCCAGCCTGGAGAACGAGACCAGTTCCGGTGTGGAGGTTGCTGTCTAAGCAATCTCTCCTACGCTCGCAGCATTTACAGTAAGAAGCCCAGCGTCTCCCTCTTGAGGTCTCTTGCAGAATAGTTGAGAATCCCAGAGTGCGCCGGATCCAAAGGAGGCCAGTCCACTCACAGATCCACTGGCGTGTCCTGTGGGTCCCAAGGTTGCATCCCTTGCTCCCCGAAGTGGAACTGATGCCAGAGTGGGCGGGGCCAGCAGGCCTTCTAGCCCAAGCCACACACGGCGTCTGCCTCTCTCACCGAGGCTGGCCTCTGATTCAGAGCTTGGATCGCCTGTCCACACCCCCCCCCCCGCTCACAAAGGGAGTTATCTCTTTGAGGCCAATGAGTTCTCATTGCCAGCTGACCTTGGCATGACTACCCTGATGGGTCAGATGGCAGCTAATCCCACTGGCCCTCCCATTGAAGGGATGGGGGTCCAAACTGCCCCCTCCTGGGGGCTTCCCAGTCTGGCCACAAGTTTCTCACCTCCTCCCCAGGTGACAGGAGAAGCAATCTGGAGCTGGCAGTCAAGAACCTGCAGCTTGAGTGCTGTCTGCAAATCCCTCTCCATCTCTCAAAGGAAGTGAGAACAATAACAAAAGGTCGAATGCACTAGTATCTGTGGCTAGACCCCTTAGCACAGTGGTGGGCGCTTAGTAGCTGCTCAACCAACTCTCGTTATTAATACGTATGTGTTGGGACCAGCAGTTAGCGTAATGGCTATGTCTCTGGACTCCCATGTAGTCGACCGTGGTTCGTGTCCCGGACCCGGTGGCTTAAAACTCATGCCGGGCGCGTGTGCGTTCATGCCCAAGATCCCGAGAGGAGAATGGAGGAGAAGGGATTGCGGCGTGGCCATCCCCCCTGGGGGGTGATTTCTCACTTTCTGTCTCTCTGTCTCTCTCTGTCTGTCTGGCAAGTGCACACGCCCTATAGCAAAAAAAAAAAAAAAAAAAAGTATGTGTTGTTACATGCCTGTGTATTACTGCTCTAACTGCCCTGTTGTATAAAGTGAGATTCCCCGTGCGTATTCTTCTTAGCTTGCTTTTCTCACCTAATATGCCATCGACCTTTTCCACATCTGCCCCTGTAGCCTCCCCGCCCAAGGGTGCTGTCCAGGCAGGAGATTAAACTATATCTGGAGCATCAAAGCCTTCAGTCTTTGCCAGGGTGATGTCTTCCACTGCCGTAAAACGGAGGAAGGAGTTAAGGCTTGGTTCAGTCACATCAGTTGAAGTTGAACTGTTAAGCTGTCACCTGCGGTTTCATTTCTTCGTCTGGGAGCGCATTTGTCTTTCTGCTCGTTTGACTCTTAGTCCACGTTGGGATTGTAGTTGTTTTCCTAACTCGGGAGAAGCAGGCGAGAGGTCAGCTTCTGCAGGGTGTGGCTGGAAAGGGGGAGGAGGAACCAGAAGAGCCACTGGTCAGGGCAGGGAGGGGAGGGCCTGCCAGAGAGAAGGCCCTGGGGTCACACTCTAGAAATCACCATCTCTTGCCCGTCCATCTATGAGATGGCCCTGCCCATCTTAGCCTCTGGTTCCAGAGCCTAGGTGTCTCTCCGGTTCCTCCGTCACCCCCCAGAGCCAACCCTTTAGCAAGACTGCCCCTTCTTGCCACCCACTGCCCCCACTGTGTTCAGACTTGGATGTTCATGTGGTCTCGCCACTCCCGCCCTTCCCTAAGCCTTTGCGCTATTGCAGCGGTGGGCGAGGGCGCGTAGAAAAGCAGTTGGTTCCCCTTGGTCCAGAGTTGGACCCGAATGCACTGGTTCTTGGCAGTCTCTGTCCCCTGAGCCGTGGGCCTGAGGGCTTCCCCCAGCCTCATTCATTGTCCAGGTCCTTCAGTATTTTTTTTAAGTGTGTTTATTTTGTTCACAATAGAGAATGGTGTGCAATGCGCACGAGAGAGTAAAAGGAAGAAAGAGAAGCACCCTCGCGCTTGGCAGGATCTCAGGGCACGCGTGCCCCAGGAGCAGGAATTCACATGGCCACGAGGCCTGGAGCACTGTGGTTCAGCCCCCTTGGACCGCACCCCCAGGCTGGGCCTATGTTCGCTCTTCACAGGAAGCAGCAATGCAGAGCGGTTAAGTACTTTGCTGCCTGGCATGCCTTGGTTTGAAACCTGACTCTGCTACTTACTAGCTGTGACTTCGGGTCAGTTACTTCACCTCTCTGCCTCAGTTTCCTTGTCTGTAAACGGAGGAAGATAATAGTGTCCTCTCTCAGCACTGCTAGGAGGATTGAAAGAGTCCTAAGTTAGGCCAGTGATTGACATGTGCTGGCCACGCTGGGATTGGCTCAAGTGCCTACCCTCTGAGCACCTTAGATGAGAAAGCTCTGGTGATCAGCATAGGGACTGACTGGGGGCATGAAACCAGATCCCTTACCCTCGGGGAACCCCCAACTGTCCAAGTTCTCTTTACCCCGTGGTTTCTCAGCCTGGGCACCGTGGCCGTTTGAGGCCAGATTATCTTACTGGGGCGGGGTGGGGGTGCTGTCAGTGCACTGCAGGGTGGTAAGCAGAATCTCTGGCCCCTATTCACTAGAAGCCAGTAGCATCTCCCAGTTATGACACCAAGAGTGATTCTGGGGCCAGATGGTAGCATAATGATAAAGGTGGCTGGATCCCACATGCTCAGCTGCCCGGTTCGAGTCCTGGACCTGATGACTTGAAAAACATGCTGTATGTGTGCATGCATGTGTGCGTGTGTGCGTGTGTGTGCCCCAAATCTCAGAATGAGGGAGAAATAGGGGAGAAGGGATTTCAGTGTGACCACCCCCGATGGGGGTTCACTCACTTTTCCACTCGCTCTCTCTGGTAAGCACAGGTGCCCTCTGAGAAATTTTTAAAATTATTTTTTAATTTATTGATTTATTTTACATTTTGTCACTGAACATCACCACAGCATACAAATGCGATTTATTTTTTAAAAAATTGATTCTAGGGGCCTGCAGGTGGCCTGGTGGTCGGGGACACTGGACTCCCATATGGCTGACCGCAGTTCAAGTCTCAGACCCGGTGGCTTGCTTTTTGATTCCCTCCCCCCTTGCTCAGTCCCTCTCCAGTCAAATTAAAATAAATAAATATAGTTAATTTTTTTTTTTAAAGTGATTCCGTGGGGCCAGTAAGTGGTGTGGTGATTAAGGTGTCAGACTCCCACATGGCCAACCATGGTTCAAGTCCTGGACCTGGTGGGTTGCTTTCTCACTTTCTGTCTCTGTCTCTCTCTGGTCAAATTAAATAATAATAGTAATATAAATAAACTAAATTTAAAACATTAATTTCAACATTGGCAAATGTCCCTTGGGGGTATAAAACTGTCCCATTAAAAACTACTGAACTGGGGGCTGGCAGGTGGTGTGGTGTCTAAGGGCATGAGACTCCCACATGGCCGACCACGGTTTGAGTCCCTAACCTGGTAGCTTGCTTTCTCGCTTTCTCTCTCTCTCTCTCTCTCTCTCTCTCTCTCTCTCTCTCTTTCTTTCTTTCTTTCTTGCTCTGTCCCTCATGGGTCAAATTAAAATAAGCAAACAAATAAATAAAGTTAAATGTTAAAAAAAAAAAACTATTGAACTGGGCCAACAGGTTGTGTAGTGATTAAGATGCTGGATCCTACATGGCTGACTGCACGGTTCGAGTCCTGGACCTGGCAGCTTGAAAAACAAACCAGGTGCATGTGCTCATGTGCCCCAAATCCAGAGACGAAAATGGAGGAGACAGGATTGTGGTGTGGCCATCCCCCTGTGTGTATGGAGGGGCTGATTTCTCACTTTCCCTCTCTCTCTCTTGTGAGTGCATGTACCTGATGGCAAATTTTTTAAAAAAACCTAGAAAACAAAACCAAACAAAAAAAGAACCACTTGTGGTTGAGGTGGTTAACCACACTGCAAGGCTGAGAGTTCTCGCTGAACTGCTAGACCAAGAAAGGCTGGAGAGTCCACGGGGCTTCATGGAGGAGGTGGTCCAGTCTGGGGTTTGGCCTTGAGGTTGGCTAGGATGTCCAGAAGGGCACACTGCCTGGCTCTTCGCCCATCTTCCTGACAGTTTTGGTGGGCTCCTCCTCTTCCTGATTTTGAAACATGAGGGTTCTGGGGGGTCTTCCCATGTTCCCGTCACCACTCTGCCACGCTACCCTGGGAGAGCTCTCTTCCAGCAGGGCTGACTGCTGCAGACCTTCCAGTTCTCTGCCTTCAGCCTAGACCAGGCTCCTGAACCCCAGACAACCTATGTAGCTGCTTCCTGGACACCACCACCTAAGGCCCTCCAGGCTTTGCAAACCCAATGTGAACGGAACTACCTTCTGCCCTTCTCTGACAGTCCACATCCTGACACCCCTGCTGACACCTGGGAGGCTGTCATTGCCCTCCCTCACTCCTCTGTGTAGGATTTGTCGTTGTGACCTGTTGACTGTCTCTGAACTCCACCCCTACAGTCAGAGTCACCTCCACACCACGGTCGTCCTCTCCAGCTTACCCACAGCGCTGCAGCCAGAGATCCTTCCAGGATGTCACCCCGACCATGTCCCACACACGCCCTCCCTTGCCCACAACTGTCATGCATGTTGGCTCAGCCACGAAGGCAGGCTCCCTCTCCTGCAGTCTCCCGTGTGAAACTGGCCTGCAGCCCTTTTGGCGTCCCCACTTCTGCCTGTAAAGTCATCCTCCTTCCCACCACCATGCCTTTGCTGGGGCTGTCCCGTGGGACTAGAATGCTACTCCTACTGTGGAACTTCTAGTTATCCTTCAAAGCCCAACTCCTGTTCCCCTTCTGGGAAGTCATCCCTCACACTCCTTCCCTCTGCCCCCAGGGTTCTTTACTTCCTCTTGAGCCAAATCTGATATTCTTCAACCCTGGTCTTGAGAGTGCCACACACTCAGCACAACTTTTCACATCTTCCACTTCTCCAGCATCCACTTGGACAGTGCATTTACTCTCCGGCACGGGAACCTTCAGGGTATTAAACTTCTCGAAGTCATCCACCAAGCCTGCCTTGGCCACACTGGCCTTGTAGTAAGCCCAGTCCATAGCTGGTGGGTTCTCAGGCAGTGCAGCCACCCCAGAGGTATGGGTTTCTTTCCCTGTTTTCAGGGAGTTAGCAATAGCCTTTGGTTTCAGGGTATTATTTCCCCAAAAGCAACCCAGTCAATAGTTTTTAGGGCAAGTTTTTGCTCAGCCATCTTGCAATCTTTCACTGGCCCTCCCCTCTTAACATTTTCCAAGTCATCTCCTCCTTCTGGTGTCCTTGAGTCGGGCACTCTGCACTCCTACCACAGGGCCTTTGCACAAGCAGACCCATTGCTTGGAAGATTCTTCCTCTAAGAACAAGAATGGCTCCTTCCCTTTCCTCCTACAAATCTTTGCTTGCACATCAACTTTTTAATCAGCTTCTCTGACTACTCTATTTAAAACTGTGAACCACCTCCACTCAGCGCCGCTCAGCCCCCACCCCCTTATCCTGCTGTAACAGTTTCTTTGCACTGTTCTCTGCACTTTCCAACACACGTGCAGCCCCTTCTCTGTGTAGTCTATTGCTTATTTGTCTTGTCTACTAGCAAATCTGCTCTACCAAGACAGGGCTGCCTAGTCTCTCCCTTCACGGCCATGTTCCGATACCTGGCACATACTAAGCGAATGTGAGGATCCCAAACCCCAGAATGAGTAGGGCTGTTTTGCCAAGTCTCACAAGACCACAGGTGGTGCAGTGGGCAGGACGCTCCACCCCTTGGGATTGTGGGCCCTGGGCCAGTCCTTAAGCCCTTGGAAAGATGGTTGTCCAGGACATGGTGCTGCCACGTGTCAAGGGTTCAGTGATGCTGGTGTGCAGGCACAGGCATGCGCACGTATAGACGTGGCCCCTGGCCTTCTAATGCGATTTACACTTTTCCACACAGAATTTCATTTCGCCCTTGCACTAACCCCAAAGGGAGGTAGAACCAGTTTTGACAGATGAAAAAAAAATGAGGCCCCAGAGAGGGACACTGGGGAAGCCTGGGCCCTCCCCAGGCCACGGCACCAACATCACGGACCCTCCCCCACTCCCGGGGCTGTGCAGTGGCTGCCAGGCTCGGGAAGGTCGCGGGCGCGGGGCGCAACTAGGGGCTCGGGGCAGGGGACTACATTTCCCAGGAGCCGTTGCCCGCAGGACTGCGGCTCCCCAGGCTTTAAAGGGCCTCTCGTTAAAGGGGCGGGGGGAGTTCCGCGGCCTCAGTCTGCAGGCTGGAAGGCCGCGCTGCGCTCAGGAGGGACGCGAGAGTCCCCTAGGGGGGCAGCGCTGGCGCAGAAGCCCCCAGCCCTGCAGTATCCGCCAGGCCAGGCCCAGCGGATCTGCAGGGAGCCTGTACTCCTCTTGCCCCCCTTGGCCTCCGACCCTGCGTCCAACTCCAAGGGAGCCCCCTCCCTCTCCTCCTCCGCCCCCCACGGGGTTGGGGGACAGTGAAGCTCGCCTCCTGGCGGGAGCAGTGGCGTCTGCTGGCTGAAAGCCCTAGCGACCCCTTCCTTCGTTTCTGGCTTCAGCTCCGAAAGAGAACGTACAGGTCCCTGGGTGGGTGGGGATTAGGGACGTGGAGCCACAACACAACACAACGAAGGTCTGCGGTGGGAGGGGGCGGAGCCTCACAATGCCCCCACCCACCCATCCTCCAAGACCCCCGGCCTCCTGGGTAAAATGGGCTGACGGGGGAAGTGACCCCGGTGCCTGTCTGCCAGGTGGGAGGCGCCAAGGACCTAGAAACCATAGGGGTATTCTGTAGCTAATGCGCTGTGCAAATAAATTCGGGAACGGGACGGCGTGTCCTAGTGACCGGTCGCTGAGAGCGCCGGGAAACGGGTCAGGTATGGGGGCGTCTGTTTGGGTCCCTACTTCTCTGTCCAGGTCTTAGTGGGAACACGGAGAATTGTCTTTGTAAATAACCAAAACAAACCCACCAGAATGTTTGTTTCCAAAGCAGGTGATTGACATCATCGAAATAAGAACCTTGACCTTTTAAACCGATCGGGCCCTTCGTCTCTGCTCTTCCCCGCCTGTGCCTCGGAGATAAGCTGAACGGGTGGGGTGGGGGCATCGGACACCGAGTCTTGGGCCTCTGCCTCCCCCTCCCTTTCCAATAATTTGGATTAATCCATCCCTTGGTGTTGGGGAGTAGACCTGTTACTTTGCCGTGGCCTCAGAGACTCCCCGGTCAGTAGGAGCCCTCTCCTCCGACCCCCGCAGCCACGACCGGTCCCCCCGACCCAAACCCTCCGACCCCTCCTCTTCTCTACTCCCTGGCAGGCCACTGTCTGCACACGGCTCCCGGACCACACGGAGAGATTTTCTTCATTCTGACCCACTGCAATCCCCACTCCTAGGGTATTGTTTAAGCAAAGAACGAGGACGTCCGCTTAGGGAATGGAAAGCGGGTTTGTTGGGGGCGGGGGGCCAGGGCCAATTCCACGCAGGACGTGGTACGTGCGCGGCAGGTCGGCCCCAGCTCCCGCCAGGCAGAGCTTCACAGCTCCTAAGGTCTCTGGTCCTAGGGTCTCTGGGGGCCGTTCTGCAGTCTCTGGGCCCCTAAAGCCCCCCAAAGCCCCAGGCCCCCTACAGACAGCGGCGGCCCTCTCCGCCTGGTTGATACCTGCCTCTCAGCACCCGCAGAGATGTATGCATTTTAACAAAGACTGCATCCTCCAGCAAAATGGCGCTGGTCCCGGTCAGGCTCCCCAAACAAATGCACATTTTCAGAGGACTTGTCACGACCCAAGGGACGCGCCCCCCTCCTAGACATCTCCCCCAGTGCCCGGTTTTCCCAATGCCCCGAAGCACTCAGGGCTTCTCATCCCAGGGGCCCCAGGACCGGCTCTGGTTAGTCTTTGGGCAGCTCCTCAACGGTGAACCCCCTAACCAGCACGACATACACACACACCTTCCAAAGCCTTGGGAGGGGGCTGGCCCCCCAGGCTGGGCCTCTGAAATGAGGGGCAGCGAGCTCTGCCTCCCACGCCCCAAAACTCCTAAGCTGAAGAAGGCATATAAATGAATTCCCGGCTGGGATATATGGGAGATGCGGGGGTCTTTGAGGAGAGAGAACCAACCCCGAAGGCCCCTCCTCATCTCTTGGGGGGCCCAGGGGGTATTAGGGGTTCTGTCTCAGGAAGGAACTCCAACGCACAGATCAGGGGGCGCGCTGGGGAGAAGACCAGAGAAGAGGGGGAAGGGACAAAGTTAGAAAGTGTCCTTCCAACTCTTCCAAGGAAAGTTTCCTTGGGGGGCCCATGGGCAGAAAGGGAGTAGGGGTGCGGGGGGGAGAGTGGCGGGATGGCCCCCGAGAGGTGACCGGACCCTGGGGGAGCGACCCCTCCCCCCTGTCCCGGCTCGGCCCGGCTAGGAATCGCCCAGCTCAGGGCTGCGTGTGTTAGTTGGGGCCGCTTTCTGGCCCCTCGGCCGGGCTGGGGGGCCCCGCAGCGGGGCGGGAGCGGGGCCCCGGATAGCCTCAGGAGGGAGCTTTGTTATGAGGGGTTTCTCGCACCAGGACTCCCCCGCCCCGCAGAGCTAGCCCCCCGCAAAGGGGAAATGTGCCGGCGCACCAGCGGTCCTCGGCGCCGTTTGGGGCGCGTGGAAGGCGCAGGGGGCGACGGCCTGGCCCGGCGACCGCCCGGCGGGGGAGCCCCGGGAGCCAGGCAGCGGCTCGGGGCGGCGGCGGGGGCCGGGAAGGCCCAGGCGGAGGAGAAAGGTTGGATTTGCACGGCGGAAGAAACACAGATGGCGGCGGCGCGGCGCCATTCCGGGCCCAGATCAGGCAGCCAGCAGCCCTGTCCTCACCGCGGTCCGCCCGCCGCCGCTAAATACCCGGATGCGCCACCCGAGCGCCAGACGCGGAGCTGGGAAAAGGGAGGCAGAGGAGGCGGAGGCAGAGCCAGCGCCGAAGCCGGAGCCAGCGCCGGAGCCAGAGCCAGAGCCGGGCGCCGAGACCGGGCGACAGAGTGCCGGGGCTGGGCCACGCCGAGCCGGCCTTGCGAGCGTTCCCGAGCCCAGTCGGCCAGAGAGGCAGCGACTTCTCGCCTGCACCCCCGGGAGCCCCGCGCCCCCCGCGAGCCGGACTCCGCGCCGGCCTGTCAGTCCGCCGCCCGAGAGCACACGCCGCTTCGGACTTCGCTCAGCCTCCCACCGGGGCTGGCCCTCGGGAAGGCGCCTTCAGCAGCAGGACCAGGCAGGTCAGCATGACCGAGAACTCCACGTCCGCCCCTGCGGCCAAGCCCAAACGGGCCAAGGCCTCCAAGAAGTCCACAGACCACCCCAAGTACTCGGACATGATCGTGGCTGCCATCCAGGCCGAGAAGAACCGCGCGGGCTCCTCGCGCCAGTCCATCCAGAAGTACATCAAGAGCCACTACAAGGTGGGTGAGAACGCCGACTCGCAGATCAAGTTGTCCATCAAGCGCCTGGTCACCACCGGGGTCCTCAAGCAGACCAAAGGGGTGGGTGCCTCGGGGTCCTTCCGGCTGGCCAAGAGCGATGAGCCCAAAAGGTCAGTGGCCTTCAAGAAGACCAAGAAGGAAGTCAAGAAGGTGGCCACGCCAAAAAAAGCAGCCAAGCCGAAGAAGGCTGCCTCCAAAGCTCCAAGCAAGAAACCCAAAGCCGCCCCAGTCAAGAAGGCCAAGAAGAAGCCGGCTGCCACGCCCAGGAAAGCCAAAAAGCCCAAGACTGTCAAGGCTAAGCCAGTCAAGACTTCCAAGCCCAAGAAGGCCAAACCTGTGAAGCCCAAAGCAAAGTCCAGCGCCAAGAGGGCGGGCAAGAAGAAGTGATAAGGCTTTCCTAGTGGACGCTCCTTCCTGTCTATTTTCTGTAAATACGTTTCTCCCCCCTAATTCTCATCTGCAACCCCTAACCCTTTCTATTCTGAATTTGAAAGACAGAATTTGGATTCCTCAGAAATTGTGGGATGATTCCTTTATATTTTTTTCTTAACCAGTTGTGCAAGAACGGCAACAACCAATCTCATCTCTGTAATGATGAGGATGTACTTATGTTTCATTTTGTTGATTTGCTATTAATCTCTATGGGTTTAGGGATCTGGGTGGGCTTGTGTGTGGGGTTTGTTTAATGATTTGTTTGCCACGAAGGTGAATGGGGAGGAGGGAACAGATCAAGACTGTTCTGGCCAGGGGAGAGGGAACCCAGGAACCGTAGGGTTTGTAAGAGATTCTTTAAGTGAGCTTCCTTTAAATTGGGCACCCCGTGAGAGAAGCAGAACCTTGGGTTGGGGGGGAGGAGGTGGGAAAAAACCTGTCTGGGCTGATTTCTGCCTCCAGTGTGAGCAGAGCAGGGGGGCCTTGACCCATTCCTTCTCACTTCTCTTAGTCTGCCTTGTGGCCTCCCTATTGTCTTTAGGAAGGGGAAGGGGATCCAAGTGACAGTGCTTAGGAGCAGCTGTACCTTCTCTCTGGGATGGGGGGCAGTTCTCTAGGGCTTGGGCAACCTCTCTTTGAAAGGGAGTGGAAACTTTGGAGGAAGGGTGGGGAGTCAGTCAGCCAAGTGCCTCAGTGTGCCCTCTTGAAATTGGGGTTTTTCCACACAATTAATGGATTGTGTCCTTGGAGAACTCTCCTCCCCTTATTTTTTGTTGTTCCTCCTGTACCAAGGGGTGGCTTGGCTTGGTCTGGTGGGACTGCAGCCCCACCACCAGCCTTTTAAAAGCCTCCCGGCTTTTTACTTTTGAGTCTTTTTCTAAGTAGCGGTAGATGGGTGGGGGGAGTGGACAGCAAGACACGGTGCAGTGAGTTTTGGATTTCAGTAGTTTTACCGAGGTAGGTTTGTGTGCATGTGTGTATATGTATATATATTCATCTAGGGCTAGTGCTTAACGTGTCACACCCGGGAGCTGGGAGAAAAAACCTGTACAGTTGTCTTTTATTTTTTAATAAAATAGGAAAATCGCGCACTTCTGCGTACGCCTCTTTTTTTTTTTTTTTTTAAACAAAATAAAACAAAACAAGTGTTATTTGTGCCGGGAAAATTTTGCTGTCTTTGTAATTTTAAAACTTTTAAAATAAAATTCGAAAATGAAATAACCTGAGCGGTGAATTTCTCCCTGACTTGTAAGACTAGAGGAGAATGGTTGGGTGGGCGGGCCCTTGAGGACGCGGAGTGGGGGGGCTGTAAGAGTTAAATGGGAACTAGGAAACCTCGGGGCAGGAGGTGTCTCATTTATATAGATTCTGTTTTGGGGACCCAAGAGATGGGTGGTAGGAAGCAGAGAGTGGGCATGGAGCGAGGGCTGGGCCCTGCCTCGAATTCCTCCGCCCCTTCCCCCTGCCCCCACGCGGATCTCCGCAGTCCTAACTTACAAATCAATCCACTTTCCTCCCTGGCTGATCCCGCCAGGCCCCGCCCACCCACCTCTGGGCCCCCTCTTCCACCGCCCCTTAAGTGAGCCCCATCTCTCTCTGATTGGCTGCCCCGGCCCGGCCCCGGCCACGTGACCCAGCGGCTGCTGCTGTACGCCCTGCACCCACACGCGAGAGCTTTAGCAAAGTGGGTGTGATGTGGGCAGGTAGGGTCTGGCGCGCCGCGTTCTCAGGGGCCACGCGTGGTCGCCGCGCGCAGTCCGCGCTGGCCCAGCTGCGCGACATCCTGGAAGGAGAGCTGGAAGGGATCCGCCAAGCAGGCACTTGGAAAAGTGAGAGGATCATCAGGTCCCGGCAGGGGCCGCACATCCACGTGGACGGCGTCTCTGGAGGTAACTCTCCCTCCTGGGAGTCGTTGTTCATGGGAGGGTGTTCGGAGGCCGGGTTGGGAGTCATCTGCACGCGTGGCCGCTGGTTCCAGTCCCGTTTCTCGGGCAGACTTTGTGGCTTCTAACCTGATTAAACCCGTTTGGACCGAGGGAGGTGATTTGTTCTTGGCTCGGAGAGCAGGTTGGGTCAGGACCCAGCCCTATAGAGAACGTGAGAAAAAGAAAAAGACACCCAGCTGGCTCCCACAGTGCTGCCTTGGGGAAGGGTGTTGGGAAGGCTGCAGCAAGAAAACCCGCATTCCTTGAGCGGTTGCTTTGTGAAGGCCCTAATTGCTGCATGTGGACTCCTGCTAACTTGGGAACATTAGGACCAACCCCATTTTACAGAGGAAGAAGCTGACAGACATGAAGGGCTTGCCTTAAAGCCCCTAGCCAGGTAGAGCTGGACTCACGGAGCTGGAAGGCTGACCAACTGCCAGAGACCAGCTTCCTGGTTAAGTCACACCAGCAAGGGGTTCTGGGCTGCTGCAGAGACACATTGGCTCCTGCGGTCTCCTCCATTTCATTCTGGCCACTGGTCACAGCCCGAGGCAGGTGCCTGTTACCAACAGGGCTCCATGAAATAGGCATGGAATTCCTGGTGTTGTACCCACTTGTAAAATAGAGGTCCCAGCAAACCTCTGCCTTCCCCAGGGGAAGCTTGGAGCAGGTCGAAAAATGGGAAATTAGGAGACCCAAGTCCTTGTACTGCTTTTGCCTCGTCCAGGTTTGTGAACCTTCCCTTCCTCTGGCCTCAGTTTCCTCCCCTGTCAGCTGTGTTCACTTTGGGCTTTATAATTCAGGGCCTGGGATCTTAGAGGAATGCCCTCTGGGAATGCCATTACCAGCAAGGAAGTCAAGTGTGGAATTCGAGCACTACAGCCCTCTTCTTTTACCCTAGAGGGAGCTCCGGGGTGGTCTTCGAGGTGTGATTCAAAGCTGGAGTTTAAACTTCCCACCCTTCAGGGTGTAGCAGTGAGAGTCCTCTCCTTATCCTCCCCCACCGGTAGCTGTTGGATTGTTTGTCTCCTGGGGCCCTGGCTCTCCATCCTGGCCTCTGTCCTAGAGTGGACTATACTGTGTGGTTGTTGCCTTCTCCAGGGTGAACCCAGGGCTCAGCATAGTCGTCTTTCCGGGCCCTGCTTCAGCCCCCGTGTACATGTCCTCTCCTCCACCTCAGGAATCCTTAACTTCTGTGCCAACAACTACTTGGGCCTGAGCAGCCATCCCGAGGTGATCCAGGCAGGTCTTCAGGCTCTGGAGGAGTTTGGAGCTGGCCTCAGCTCCGTCCGCTTCATCTGTGGGACCCAGGTAAACATTGGGTGTTGGGGAGAGACACTATCCCCAGCTTTGTGCACCCACAGTCAGCAGGGCTGGTTGAGCTGGCTCAGCTCATCCAGGGCTCTGGGCCCTCTGTCAGCTCCCAGAGATGTCCAATAGGAAGGCGGGGTGAGGGCCTCCTTTGCTGAGAAGCCGCAGGCAAGAAAGTTTACGCATCTCGGCACCCATTTCTCCACCTGCAGGACGGAGTTCCTCACACCTGTCCCTCTACAGGAAGTGAAGAAGGCAGATCTTGAGACGGTTCTGGAGCATTTCTCCCTGAGCCTGGCTTCCAATGCTGCCATGTATTGGCTCCCTTAAGACAAGTGTCTTAACCTCTCTGTGCTTGAGTCCCTTCATTGATACAGTGGGGGTAATGACACTTGATAGGATCATTGCAAGTTAAAGACTTAATACCTGTAAAAATACTTAGAACATGGAACAGCTGGTGGCATAGTAGTTAAGGCAGCTGGACCCCACAAGGCCCACTATGCAGTTTGTGTCCCAGACCCACTAGCTTGAAAAGAACACTGGGCATGTGCAAGTGCATGCCCAAAATCCCGAGAGGAGAATGGAAGAGCAAGGATTGTGGTATGGCCATCCCCCCTTGGGGTGCTTTTGCTTTCTCACTTTCTCTCGCTCCACCTCTCTCCAGTGAGCACAGCACCCTAAAGGAAATGAAAAGTAAGTAAGTAGGGACCAGCAGGTGGTGTGGTGGTTAAGGTTCTGGACTCCCATGTGGTCGACCACAATTCAAGTCCCAGACCTGGAGGCTTGCTTTCTCACTCTCTCTCTCTCTGTCTTTCTTTGGTAAGTGCATATACCCTATAGCAAATTAAAATAATAATAACAATAATAATAAACAAAATAATTCTTTAAAAATAAATAAATACATGGGACTAGCATATGTCATAGTGGTTATGTTGTTGGACTCCCATATGCTCAACTGTGGTTCAAGTCCCAGACCCAGTGGCTTGAAACTCAGGCCGGGTGTGTGTGCGTGCGTGTGTGTGCATGTGTGTGTGTGCCCAGAATCCTGAAAGGAGAATGGAAGAGAAGGGACTGCCACATGGCCATCACCCTAAAGGGATAATTTCTTGCTTTCTGACTGTCTCTGTCTCTCTGGCAAGTGTAGGCACTCTATAGCAAAAATCTTAAAAATCAAAAACAAACAAACAAAACCATAAGGCTGGCAGTTAGTGTTAAGGGTGGTTAAGGGTGCTGGACTCCCACATGGCCAACTACCATTTGTGTCCCGGACCTGGCAGCTTGCTTTCTCTCTTTTACTTCTCTCTCTCTTTCTCTCTCTCTGTCCCTGTCTGATAAAATAAGTAAATAAATAAAGTTAAATAAAAAATAAATTATGCTGGGCACATATGTGTGTGTTTCCAAAATCCAAAGAGGAGAATGGAGGAGAAGGGATTGTGGTGTGGCCATCCTCCCCAGGGTGAATTCCTCACTTCCCCTCTCTCCAGTGAGCACACGTGCCCTGTGGAAAAACCTAAAAAAAATTACAAGTGTTAACTCATTCATCTTCATAACAACCCTAAATGGTAGGTGCTTTTTTTTTTTTTTTTTAATTTTTGCTATAGGGCACATGCACTTGCTGGAGACAGGGGCAAGGAGAGTGATAGAGAGGGAAAGTGAGAAATCACCTCCAGGGGGGATAGCCACACCACAGTCCCTTCTCATTCTCCTCTAAGGATTTTGGGCATGCATGCACATGTGCCCAGCGGTAGGTGCTAGTCTCATTTCTGTTATTGAGATGGGGATGCTGAGGCACTCGGCCTGTTGTGCTGTTTGAACCCCGGTAGTCTGGCTCGAGGGCTCATCCCCTCGTCTGCTTGTGGTGTCCTCTCATGTAGGTGATGGTGAGATGAACGTGAGAGGCAGGACTCCAGACACTGTGGCAGAAACCTGCCCCCAGACAGTGCAGCTCTCAAGTCCCCAAGAAACTCACTTATGTCATCCTCTTTGCCGTTAGATAACCCAAAAAGGCACTCGGTCTAATATTAGGAAGATACATTTTCCTTCCCCATCAGCACCTGTAATTCTGCCATTAGCCCTTCATTATGAAATGAAAATCCACCGTAGGGGGAACTGAGCACGTCGCTAAGTTCTCACTGGGAATCAGCAGCCAGAATCCCGGTGGCTCAGGGGTAACCCGTGCGGTGCAGAAAGATGGGAAGGGCTGAGGCTGCAGGCCTTCTGGGTCGGGCCCGTGTGTGGCCCTCTGAGCCTCTGTCTGCAGGCCTGTCCGGCGTGGCCACACAGGCATTAACAACTCTCTCTTGCTTACCTTCTTTAGAGCATCCACAAGAATCTAGAAGCCAAGATAGCCCGCTTCCACCAGCGGGAGGATGCCATCCTGTACCCCAGCTGTTTCGATGCCAACACTGGCCTCTTTGAGGTGTTTGAGGCTGGGGGGTGGGAGTCGGTGGGCCTGCTGGGCTGTGCGAGCTAGCGATGGGCATTCAGGAGGACCTGGCAGGATGCCAGTGTCATACCTTGAGGCACCAGTGCCATTTCTTACGGTGGTCAAGGTTGCACCAAAAAGATGCTCTCAGAAGAATCCTGGGGCTTGCAAGGAGTCCAGCTTCCAGAGTGTTTGGGGAGTGACCTGCATCAACTAAAAAGACTAGGGGTGGGGACTGGTAGGTGACATGGTGCTTAAGAGAGCTGGACCCCACATGGCCGACCACAGTTCGAGTCCCAGACCTGGCGGCTTGCTTTCTCACTTTCCCTCTCTCTCTCTCTCTGTCTCTCTGTCCCTCTCTGGTCAAACTAAAATAAATAAATAAAAGTTAAATAAGATAATTATTTAAAAAAAAAAAAAAAAAACTACGGATGGCAGGGGTCTAATATTCACTCATCATGTTTTCATCTGCTCTCGGCAGAGCAGGCCCCTGGTCCAGCCCAGTCCTGTTGACTCAGAGAGAGGCAGGGAGCACCTTGCCTCCCTGCCCAGAGGAGTGCCCTGGCTGGCAGTTAAGTTTTGACTCAGAGGGGCTGGCAGGTGGTATGGTGGTTAAGGGTGCTGGACTCCCACATGGCTGACTGTGGTTCAAGTCCCTCTCTGGTCAAATGAAAATAAATAAATAAAGTTAGATAAAATAATTCTTTAAAAACTGTTTTGACTCAGGTAGTCATGGGGGAGGGAGAATCCCAAAGTGGTGGGCAATGGCTCTGCCCTGACTCCCTCCAGGCCCTGCTGACGCCTGAGGACGCAGTCCTGTCAGACGAGCTGAACCACGCCTCCATCATCGATGGCATCCGTCTGTGCAAGGCCCACAAGTTCCGCTACCGCCACCTGGACATGGCTGACCTAGAGGCCAAGCTGCAGGAGGCCCAGGTGGGGTGAGGCCCAGGGGGCCCAGGGGCACTGTCTGGGCTTCCCCTCTGCTCCCCCATTCCACAGCAAAGGAAGTGAGGATTAGAGAAGCGAATTCCTCCTCACTGACAAACAGCCTGAAGGTTTGAAACAGCTAAAACTTGAACCCAGGTCCCTTAGACCCAAAGCCTGTTCCATTGCACTGTGGTGCCTTGAGGTTTAGCAAGCACCTTCCCCGTGGCAGGCCCCGGTTAGACATAAGGGTGGAGTGGGTGAGTGGATGAGATCTCACCCAGCCTGCTCTCCGGAACCTTACACAGGAGGGTGAGACCTGAGCCCCCTCTCACCTTCCAGGCTGTGTGGGAGGGGGGAAGACTCAGAGGAGCCAGATGGTAGAAGTGCCGGCATGCCCACTTCTGAGCTCTCAGAGCCTGGGTGGCTTGACCCAACTTGTGACACTGCTCGCCACTAGCTCGCATCTTCCCTGCAGAAGCATCGGCTGCGCCTGGTGGCCACGGATGGGGCCTTCTCCATGGACGGCGACGTCGCGCCTCTGCAGGAGATCTGCCGTCTTGCCTCCCGATATGGCGCCCTGGTCTTTGTGGACGAGTGCCACGCCACTGGCTTCCTGGGGCCCACGGGCCGGTGGGTGCACAGGTCTCCTGAGCTTGGGGTGGAGCTTCCGAGGGTGGGCGGGGCGCCGAGAGGCCAGGGATGGCAGTGGCAGCTTCTCCTGCAGGGGCACGGATGAGCTGCTGGGTGTGATGGACCAGGTCACCATCATCAACTCCACGCTGGGGAAGGCACTGGGCGGAGCATCAGGTGCCTGCAGGGTGGTGTCCTTGGGGTCCCTGGAGGGGTCTCTGGCAAGGTGGGGAGGGCTGGGGTCGGCTCTGGCTCCTAACCCCTGACCAGCCACTCCCTACCACCACTGCCTCTGCCCTTGTTTCCAGGGGGCTACACGGTGGGGCCTGGGCCCCTGGTGGCCCTGCTGCGGCAGCGTGCCCGGCCCTACCTCTTCTCCAACAGTCTGCCGCCTGCTGTCGTCGGCTGCGCTACCAAGGCCCTGGACCTGCTCATGGAGAGCAACTCCATCGTCCAGTCGATGGCTGCCAAGACCCAGCGGTGGGCTTCCCAGCCGGGCCAAGCAGGCTGGGATGGGGGCGTGTGGAGAGCCTGCCCTGAGTGCCTGCCGGGCCTGAGGGGGCTCCCTGGCCATGCGTTTTACCTCTGCTTGCCCACCTCTCCCCGCTGCTGCCACCTTTTACCTCCTGGGTCTCCCTCTTGTAAACCCCATGTTTCCACTCCCCTTGTGCTGCTCTGTCAGCTCCCACCTGCCCATTTGGAGCAGGTGCGAGTACTCCATGGCCCCTCGGCGGCCTGTGACACTGAGCCATGCCCGCAGGTTCCGCAGTAAGATGGAGGCTGCCGGCTTCACCATCTCTGGAGCCAGTCACCCCATCTGCCCTGTGATGCTGGGGGATGCCCGGCTGGCCTCTCACATGGCAGACGACATGCTAGGGAGAGGTAAGGGCTGGGACGAGAGAGAGGACTGTCCATGGGTCCTAAGAGAAGAGAGGGACCCTCTAGACCCCCCCCACCCCACTACCTCTCTTGACCCAGCTCTGTGCCCAAGCCTGCAGGCCCCCGGCCATGGTGCGGCTGCCCATGAGAAAGACCTCGGGCAGTTCCCGTGCCCTCCGGAAAGGAGGACCCATCTGCCCCCAGAGCCTGTCTGGTGTGTGTCACTGCTCTCTCCCTTCCCAGGCATCTTTGTTACCGGGTTCAGCTACCCTGTGGTCCCCAAAGGGAAGGCCCGGATCCGGGTACAGATCTCAGCAGTGCACAGTGAGAACGACATCGATCGCTGTGTGGAGGCCTTCGTGGAGGTGGGGCGGCTGCACGGGGTGCTGCCCTGAGCCTGGGCAGGGACAGACAAAGCCAAGGTCCACCCACCGTCACAGCGACAGAGGATGCCCCTGATCTGCCCAGGCCAGAGGCTCTGCGCCCTGACCAAAGTCCTCGGGCCGGACTGGGACGAGGCGTGTGCCTACGGCCGTAAAAACAACAGTGTGAACATCAGCCGTGACACCTTGGTCTGCTTTTTTCTCTTTGGCCAAGCCCACTCCCATGGCTGGTTGAAGAATCAGGTGGGAGCTTGGTTCTGAGGCTCCTGAGATCTCAGAGATGACCTCCCCCAAATTAACATGGGACCCCAGCATCCAGGAGATGGCCCAGGGCCACCATCTGCCTCAGTGTGTCCCTGTGCTGAGGGCATCAGAGCACCAGCCCTGTGGGCCCTCTCCCCGTTCCACCCAGCCCCTACCTGGCAGCCCCAGATCTAGCCTTGAACACTTCCTGTGCTCCCAAGACAGGATGCCCTGCAGCTGCTCAGATAAGCTGGGCTGGGGTCAGCAGATGGCATAATGGTCACATTGTTGGACTCCCACATGGCCAACCATGGTTCAAGTCCTGGACCCGGTGGCTTGAAAATCATGCTGGGTGTGGGTGTGCCCAAGATCCCAGGAAAAGAATGGAGGAAAAACAGTTACAGTGGAGCCATCCCTCCTGGTGGAGAGGAGTGGTTTTTCACTTTCCCTCTCACTGTGTCTGTCTTTCTCTGGTCAGTACTCTTTGGCAAAAACCTCTTTAGGAAAAAAAAAAAAAAAAAAAAAAGGCGGAGTATTCAAACCAGGTTTAAGAGGAGAGGTAGGGGTTCAGGTGCCAAAAGAAAATGTGGATCATCGTGGGGGTCATCGTGGAGAGCCCCCTGACAGCCTGGTACTCTGTGTTCTAGCCTCCTTTGTCCCTGACTCTGCGGCTTTGAGGAGGCCGCATTCCCAGCGTGTGCTTTGGTTTCCCTCACTGTACCTGGTGTGGACGTCACGTTGAGGTCTGAGATCGGTCCGAGGCCTAGCGTCTGATGACTCGCCGCCAGGGGGCGCCAGAGCCCAGGTTGCGTCGCGGCTCTCCCGCCCACTCCAGACGGAGCCTTGGATAGCAGTGTTTGGTCGCCCTGCAGGCAAGGCCGGGAGGGAGGAGTTGCTGTTACCAAGGCCCCATCCTAGTCCTCCACAACAGCGTGCCGCTCTCCTAATGGAAGTGCCAGTCCCCTTCCCACAGGCGCTGCAGGATTGGCCTTGGGGGCTCCGGTGGGGATGAGGATGGAGAGTGGGTTCTGAGTCACTGCAGCCCTCGCCTCAGCGTGGTGTGGCCTTGGGAAGCTCAAAGTTTCCTTGAGGTAGAGCAGAGAAGATGAAAAAGCCTTTTATTATAAACGACAGGGAACTGGGCCCATGTCTCTGGCCACTCGCACCCCCAGCCCACCCCTTTTCCCGACATCTTAGGTTGTACAGTGGGGGGGATCTAGGGCCCAACCCTGCAGGCTCTTTGAGCTGGGTGGGGATGCGAGCCACCAATCCGGAGCTTAGGGCTGGGGTCCGAAGCTCACATTTGGGAAGAAGGAATGCATTCCGTTGTGGGGGGCAGCTGTGGCTGCTTTAGCCCCAGTAACACCCGCAGGCCGACACCACACTGCGGGGTGAGGCACCTGGCACCAGGGGCACTGCTGCCAAAGGGGCACACGGTCTGACAGTGGTAGCTCAGCGCTCAGCCAGCGGCTTGGTGTGTGTGCTTGGTCTGTGCAGACTGGCAGGTCACCCCCGGTGGCCAAGGAGCAGCCCTGTCACTGTCGATGTGATGAACCCAGCAGGGCCAGAACATGGGACCCAGGTCCACGCAGGATGAGTGAGGCGGCGAGTTCCACCGGCCAAAGGTGTAGGACACGCGCTGCCGCTTTCTGCAGCTCGCGGCGCCGCATGCCCAGCTGCACCGGCCCAGGTGCGCTCCTCCGCCGCCATCCAAAAGGGGTCGTGGGAGGCGCCAGCGGGGCAGCAGTCGCTCCTGCGCACGTGCGTTGGCTTGGGCGCATACTGGTAATCACCGGACGCGCAGGACAGGCTGTGGGGCCCCAGGTCCAACTGTCCACGCCCTCTGGGGCGCGCACGGAACTCAAGGCCTCGTCCTTTCAGAGCAAGGGAAGAGGCTGCAGTTGGGCTGTGGCTCAGGCTCATCCGTCCTGCCTGCCCCGCAGCCACGCTCTGGTCGCCTCCATCCCTCCCCGCTCCCTCCACCTCTGCTATTAGCCCAGGCCTGCCGGCCACGGGGTTCTTTGCCCTAATCTTGCTGAGCCCCACCAAGCCAGCGAGGAGGGGTGCTACGGGATGGGGCTCCCACGGATTTCAGGGGTCCCAGCGTGCACACCGGTGTGCCTAGGCATCTGGGGGCTAACGAGTGTGTTCCTTTCACATGGCGAACACTCACAGGCTGGTGTGGATCTCCCAAAATCTCACCCCACTGTCTAGAATCCCCCAAATCTGCTTTTCAGTGCCATCAGCTTCTACAGTTCTAAATCCTTAATTCTATTCCGATGGTTCCGAATTCAGGTGTGGAGGGTTCGAGTCTAATTCTTTTTTTTTTTTTTTTTGGAGAGGTTTTTCGCTATAGGGCGCGTGCGCTCACCAGACAGACAGAGACATAGAGACAGAAAGCGAGAAATCACCCCCCAGGGGGTTGGTCACGCCGCAATCCCTTCTCCTCCATTCTCCTCTCGGGATCCTGGGCACGCACGCACACGCGCCCGGCGTGAGTTGTAAGCCACCGGGTCCGAGACGCGAACCGCGGTCGACTACGTGGGAGTCCAGCGACATAGCCATTACGCTAACTGCTGGTTCCCGAGTCTAATTCTTAATAGCTTCAATTAAGTGAGTGTATCCAAAAGTTAGGGGTTCTCTGCATTTAGGTGCGTGACATTAGGCTTTAAAGGAACACCTCTAGCCCTGCTGGTAATCTCAGGTCTTTTTTTTTTTTTTTTTTTTTGTAGAGGTTTTTTGCTATAGGGCACAAGCACTCGCCAGAAAGACAGAGAGAAAAAAAGTGAGAAATCACCCCTCAGGGGGGATGACCACGCTGCAATCTCTTCTCTATTCTCCTCTCGGGATCGTGGGCACACACGCACAAGTGCCCAGCGTGAGTTTAAGCCATGGGTCCAAGAGTCGAACTGCGGTCAATTACTTGGGAGTCCAGTGACATAGGCATTACACTAACTGCTGGTCTGAAGGTAACCCCAGTTCTAAGGAGTCTTCCAGCTCCTCAGGTCTTGCAAAAAAAGGCAGCAGCACCCCTACAGTCCTCTCCCCTCTCACAGACCTGCCCTTGGGACCCTGGCCCAGCTCATAGAAAGACTGCACGCTGTCCTCACCACCCCTTCTCTCCCTGAACCCACTGCAGCTGCCTTTTGTCCTCTCTGCACCTGTCCAACTCACACCCCCGTGCCCCAGGTGCTGGCCTCTCTGCCCCTCGGGAAGCATGTGGCCCCCACTCCTCTTCCCAAGGGTTCAGGCCAGGACCCCTGGCTGAATCACCCAGCTATTCACCAGGGTCTTAGCCTCTTCGGCTCTCGCTGGGATGATGCCCCACATGTCTCCCTGCCCATCCTTTTCATTTCGGGCCACAATAAGCTTCTTACAAAATAAAACACGCAGATTATGATCCTGCTCTAGAACCTTCACTGACTCCCCAGCATCCTGAGGCTAAAGCAAACGCTACAGACAGGAACATAAACCATTTGGTCTCCAGCTGGGCCAAGCCCTAGAATAAGCTTTGGGAAGAAGGGTCTGGGGATTTGCATGGGCCTGAGGAAGGGGTCTTGTATCCTGGTCCCCAGTCCAGGATACCCAGTTCAAAACTAGAAATCCTTTCTAAGCTTGAATTGGAGCTCTGCCTGGAATTGGGAGGGGAGTGGATGGAGGTGGAGCCTCTAGGCAGGGCCACCTGAGGTGAGAGCGCCAGGAGCAGGCTAGACCCTGGGCACAGAGGGGTTAACTACAAAGCGCGTCTCAGAGAGCTAGATCAATGGGTTACTCGCTGCAGAAAGAGAAAGAGGCAGCCACGCAGAGAAGAGCCAGCAGAAGAGCATGCCACTCGGGGAAGCCGGGGCTGAGGAGTTGGCCAGTGGCTACTCTGGAGGGAGTGACCAGGTCCGGCTCCGCACCAGGGGGCAGAGGAGAGGAGGGGCCTTAAAGGCGAAGACAGAGAAGTAGGAAGCAGACCTGTACCTGCGGGGAGGCACCCAGGGACAGCGGCTGAGCCTGAGCCAGGAGGCAGCGCCAGCCTGGCTGCTCCACCAGGATCAAGCAGGGGCCCGGTGCCCAGGGACGAGGTGGGTGTTGGCCCCCCTGGCTTGGGGGACCTGCTGCATGCTGGGTACTGGGGTGGGGGCAGATATTGCCTCTCTTCCCCTTTTCCTGCCTGCCCCTCACCCGTCTAATCTGTCCACCTCCCAAGTGGTCCCAGGCGCACAGGGGATCCACAGGTGGCAGGGGATGTGGGCTGTGGGGTGGGGCACAGGTAAGGGCACAGTGCATGCACGCACGCACACACTGCACACACATACACGCGGGCTGTCAGGCACCACCTGTTACAGGCTCTCGGATACGCACTCCCGCCTAGAAGTCAGGGTACCGGGGTGGCAGCAGCCCCAGACCTGCCGCTCAGATCTGTCCCTCGCCGGGCCTCAATTTCCCACGTACAGAAAGGGGGCAGAGACCTCCCAGCGTTGTTCCTGTGCGTAATTCACTAGACTGGACTCTCCAATGACTCAGGGATGTCACCCGTTTTCTGCTGAGACTACAGCTTGTAGCCAGAGAACGTCCTGAACCCGTGTCCAAGGGTCTCCCCTGAGCTTACCGTCCCCATTGAGAAGGAAGGACAGTATGCCCGCTCCTGGAGTTGGGCTACCCTCCCCCTCCTGCCCTGTTTTCACCTCCTCTGCCCGAGTCTTCACCCGCTTGTAGTTGAAGATGTCCATCAAGCAAACCATACAGCCCTCCATGCCCTGGGCTCGAGGGCTTTTCCCAGGGGACTGAGGTCCCCCTCACCCAGCACCACTGTGGTTGTACCAGGGGCTTGCTCACACAGGAGGTCTCAGGAGGACTCTAGGCTCTGCTCTTCCGCTCAGTCTCCCACAAGCTTTCAGCCCAGGACACCCGGCCAGACTGAGGCTGGGGAAGCTAGTCTCCTGGCAGGGCAAGTGGCCTCTCCCTAAGGACACCAGCTTCTTTCCCCAGGTACCCGTCTGATGGGGAGATGACTGACGCCCGGAACGTCTCGCTGGACAGCCCGGGGAGTGTGGGGGCCGTGGCAGTGCCTGTGGTCTTTGCCCTAATCTTCCTTCTGGGCACGGTGGGCAATGGGCTGGTGCTGGCGGTGCTGCTGCAGCCCGGCTCCGGTGCCTGGCAGGAGCCAGGCAGCACCACGGACCTGTTCATCCTCAACCTGGCGGTGGCCGACCTCTGCTTCATCCTGTGCTGCGTGCCCTTCCAGGCCGCCATCTACACGCTGGACGCCTGGCTCTTCGGGGCCCTGGTCTGTAAGGCGGTGCACCTGCTCATCTACCTCACCATGTACGCCAGCAGCTTCACACTGGCCGCTGTCTCGGTGGACAGGTGCGCTGTGCTGGGGCCTGGCCGGCCTGGCTGGGGAGGGAAGGCGCAGATTCTCACTGGCCTTGGGAAGGGGAATGGGAGCCCAAAGGAGTGGAGGGAGGCAGGAAAAAAGCTTCCTGGGCCCTGCAGCCAGCCAGCCCCTGGGCATCTTCAGGGCATGCTTGAAGGGACTCTCCTGCCATCTTCCCCTGCTGTGAGCTTCCAGAGGACGTCTACGTACCTCGAGTGTCAGTGCAGGGCCTGGCGCACAGTAGGCACCCTGTGAAATGAACAGCAAAGAAACTCACAAATGCCCTCATCTGGTACTTCGCAGCTGCGCTACTTGGCCCAAGTTGTGCTTCTGTGGCTTGAAACGTGGGATCAGATCTAGGCTCATTCCCTAGCCAGTGACTTTGAGCAAGGCCCCTGGGGCCTCACTGGCCTGCCTGCAAAATAATGCTATAAATAACATCTAGGTGCCAGGCAGGGCTCTAACACTCCGAGTTAACACCCGGGGTCCGCACAATCAGCCCCACGGTTCTGCGGCCCACTGGTCCCCTGCGCGAGGGCGTGGACGCGGCTCGGCGGGGAGCCCTGGGGCCCGCCGCGCTGACCCGGAGCCCGCCGTCCGCCCGCAGGTACCTGGCGGTGCGGCACCCGCTGCGCTCGCGCGCCCTGCGCACGCCCCGCAACGCCCGCGCCGCGGTGGGCCTGGTCTGGCTGCTGGCGGCGCTCTTCTCGGCGCCCTACCTCAGCTACTACGGCACGGTGCGCTACGGCGCGCTCGAGCTCTGCGTGCCCGCCTGGGAGGACGCGCGCCGGCGCGCCCTCGACGTGGCCACCTTCGCCGCCGGCTACCTGCTGCCCGTGGCCGTGGTGAGCCTGGCCTACGGGCGCACGCTGCGCTTCCTGTGGGCCGCCGTGGGCCCCGCGGGCGCGGCGGCGGAGGCACGGCGAAGGGCCACGGGCCGCGCGGGGCGCGCCATGCTGGCGGTGGCGGCGCTCTACGCCCTCTGCTGGGGCCCGCACCACGCGCTCATCCTCTGCTTCTGGTACGGCCGCTTCGCCTTCAGCCCGGCCACCTACGCCTGCCGCCTGGCCTCGCACTGCCTCGCCTACGCCAACTCCTGCCTCAACCCGCTCGTCTACGCGCTCGCCTCGCGCCACTTCCGCGCGCGCTTCCGCCGTCTGTGGCCCTGTGGCCGCCGCCGCCGCCACCGTGCCCGCTGTCCCCCGGGCACCCGGTGGGCCCTCCGTCGCGTCCGCCCCGAGTCCTCGGGTCCCGCCGGCTGCGGGAGACTGCCGGCCGGCGACGGCTGGGGCGGGGAGCCCGGGGAGGAGCCCGCCCGCGGGCGAAAGGCTGGAGGAGCCCTGTGTGCCCCAGGACCTGAATAAATCTTGTCTACCTGGGTTCTGCTGGGTGTCCTTCTGTCTGTCATCTTTATCCCCAAGGGCACGACTCCATCAGGCTAGGTGAGGGGACTGCGGCCAGGGGCGCTCAGAGTACAGCGACTGGGCCAAGGGCTGGGCAGTGAGAATGGGGCAGCCCTGATGGACACTCCCGAGCAGGGGTCCCCCAGTCTGACCGGAGAGCTGTCCCTCCGCCCATTTCTCCAGTTCAGTGGGCCCCTCCTAGGTCCTGCTTCCTCCACCACCTGTTACCAAACCCCTGCTTGGTCCCGACACTGTCCCCAGTGCTGTGGCTAGTCGAGCAAGTAAGTATGAAGCCCTTAGGGGTATCTGGCACGGTGCCCCTTTGCAAGGTGGGTATGATCAGCCCCACCTTGCAAAGGTAGAAATCAGGGATCAGAGAGGGGTAGTGATTTGCCCAAGGTCACATAGCTAGTGTTTGGCAGAGGTTGGATTCAAACCCAGGGCATCTAGCTTTTTCATCTCAATTCTGTCTCTGGAGCCTCTTTTCGGTTTCCGTAGTTTTTCTTGGTTCTTCCTGATTCTCTTTGCCAAACCTCCAGTGCCCTTCACCTGGAAACACAGCGCCCAGTCCCCTCCCGTAGGCGAGTTCTGCTCTGGTCCAGACCCACTTCCCCAGCCACTCTCTGGCCCGATTATTCCTTCAGCCATTCAGGAGAGACCCCAGCCACCAGAGCCACTCGACCCCCAGCAGCCCCAGCTGGCCTGTGGTCCTCTCCCTCCCTCTCGCTGCAGACAGCAGGGGCAAGTCTGACTGTGGAAACCCACTAATTAACCCATAAATCAGCCGCGTGGTGTCAGAGCCACCCTCCTTCCTCCCGCCCTCCCCACACGCCAATACCGTTTATTGGCTTCTGGGCTGAGGCCTGAGACCCTGCAGCCTCCCCGTCTCCACAGCATTTCTCTCTGCTGTGGCGGCACCAAGAAAGGCCCCTCCTGACAGGAGGCAGTTGCCAAGTCCTTGTCCCTCAGTACCTGTCACCCGCTACAGCCCCGGTGGTCAGAGTGGCCACCAGAGCCGAGACCCAGCGGGGGGATCAAGAGCCTCAAGGGCAAGCGCCAGCCTGGGCCAGAACCTTCGCTGCCCGGCACCTGGCCTGGTGCCCTTTCTCCCCTGCCTCTGCCCAGGTTCCCACGGCACGATCGGGCCACGACAGTGGAGTTTCCTGGAGCGAGGGCATGTGATGCTGTCCCCTCCACAGCACCTTGGTGGCCGCTGCTCATGCCTCCCTGGGCCTCACCCCATCTCTGGAATGGACTCTCCATTTTTTGAAGAGAAAACTGAGGCCCAGGGACATGAGGAGACTTGACCAGGGTCAAATACAAGCTAGCAGCAGAGCTGGGATTCCAAACAGTCCCGGGGCGACTGTAGGGCGGCCCAGGCAGCAGCGGGAAAACACCTAAGGGTGTCTGAGTTCCCTGCACGGCAAACGTGAGTGCTCACGAAGCAATGCAGAAGTGGGGGACAAAGTCTCCTGGGGGTGGTTTAGGCTGTGGTCAGTCGTGCCACCCAGCTGGACTGCTGTTCCTCCATGTCACCTCTGTGGGCCTGGACAGTGACCCGGACTCAACAACAACGTGAGGATACGCCATCACCCATGCAGGACGTGATAGAGCAGTTTGAACCTGCATGGAACGGCAGGCACGGGGGACAGAGTCGGCTAGTGGAACCCTCCACAGTGGCCCGGGTCTCTGAGACTGCTCAGCGGGGGGAGGGGTGGTCGTAGCAGCCCAGGTCCCTAGTTGGAGCTCTGAGGCTTGCTTGGTCCATTAGCATCAGATAAAGAGGCCTCCACCCATAGAGGATGGGACAGCCTGGCACGCAATGGGCACACAACAGATACTTGACGTGGGGACAGAGGTGCTAGGGAGGAAAGACAGGATCCGTCCCCTCCTTCTTTCATCTTTGAAACCTTTTTTTTTTTTTTTTTTTTTTGGAAAGGTTTTCGCTATAGGGCGCGTGCGCTCACCAGAAAGACAGAGAGAGACAGAGAGATAGAAAGCGAGAAATCACCCCCCAGGGGGGATGGCCACGCCGCAATCCGTCCTCCTCCATTCTCCTCTTGGGATCTTGGGCACACACACACGCGCCGGGCGTGAGTTTAAGCCGCCGCGTCCGGGACCTGAACCGCGGTCGACTACGTGGGAGTCCAGCGACATAGCCTTTACGCTAACTGCTGGGTCCCTCATCTTTGAAACCTTTGAGTGTCTGCCCTGAGCTCAGCTTAGGGACCCAGAGACACCATGAGTTGTCGGCAGAGACCTGCCCTTGCCTTCCAGCTCTGTCTAGCTGGAGAGCCAAGCCCCAGAGAAGAGACAGCCCGGTACAGTGGGGCCATGGCAGTGGAACACACTCGGTTCTGAAAGGGCACAAAGGAGGAAGCTCCTGCCTCCCTGGGCACCCCAAGCAAAAATGCTAGAGGTGACATTTAATATGCATTTCCTGGAGAGAGGTGGGAGCAGCAGCCTGGGCAAGGAAGGGCACCAGGAGGAGCAATAGGTGGGTTCCAGCAGGTGAGGCAGAGTGGGTGGGGCTGGAAGGGAGGGGGAGGCCAGGAGGGTGGGTTGGTCAGATTGCAAGAGCCTCTGAGGCCAGCTAGAGAGCAGCCAGCATCCTTCCAGCAGACGTCCAGACCACCCAAAGTTTCCACACGTGTGACTCAGAAAGCACTCAGGGTTGGGGCCAGCAGGTGGTGTAGTGGTTAAGGTGCTGGACTCCTACATGACCAACTGCAGTTCAAGTCCCAGACCGGTGGCTTCAAACTCACACGGGGCATATGTGCAATCATGCCCAAAATCACAAAAGGGAGAAGGGATTGTGGTGTGGCCATCTCCCCTGGGGAAGGGGGTGGTTTCTTGCTTTCTGTTTCTCTGGTGAGTGCATGTACCCTATAAAAAAAAATCTCTCTCTCTTAAAAAAATAAATAAATAAAAAGGCGCCCAGGGTTGCTGTGTAGAGGCTGGGGTGGAGGTTGGAGGTGGGAAGTGAGGGGATCAGGGAAAGGCAGCTCTGAGCCCTATTAGGGAAAGCTGTCCTGAGCCAGGGCTTAGCAGGAAGACTGGGCCTGCTGCTGGGCCTGGGCTCAGTGCCTGAGGCTCTGGGCTTGCTTCAGGGCTAAAGAGACACCTGGAAGCACGGATGGTCGCAGTCAATTGCTTAGGAGAGAGCTGTGTGTCCTGGAGCCCCAGGGTCCAGGAGAACAAGCCTGACCCGAGCTCCAGAAGTCTAGGGCTAAGCCTGGGACGGCCTGGGTGGCCCAGAGAGGAGCTCCTCTCAGGTGGAGGGATTCTGTAATCTTCCCCCTATGTGTGCAGATCTCCTAGGGAGGGGCCTGGGCATTTACCAGGTACGGGGGCTCCTGCAGGCCAGAAAGACACCAGAGGAGAGCTGCGAATGCAGTGCGGGAGCCACAGGGGCTGCCTGGGGACGCTAGTGCCAGGACAGGCCCTGAAGTGGGAGCTGTCAGGCAGATGGAGAAGTGAGCTATGCGGCCTGACATGCCGAGGGCCTGGTACAGGCTAGGAAGGGAGGTGAGCGGGGTGGGGAGAGGCATGAGGACTCTAAATCCCCTCTGAAGCTGAGACTGCACTTTGTCCTGAGGGCCGTTGAAAATAGGGAGCCACTAGAAGGTTCTAAATAAGAATGCCTCGATAAGATTGATCCTTTTTTTTAGTTTTTTGCCATAGGGTGTGTGCACTCACTAGAGAGTGACAGAGAGAGGGAAAGTGAGAAGGCAACCTCCAGGGAGGGCCATGCCATAATCCCCTCACCTCCACCTCCTCCTGGAATTTTGGGCATGTACTCACACGTGCGTGCGTGTGATTTTCAAGCTGCCAAGTCCAGAACTCACAGAAGTTAGCCATGTGGGAGTCCAGCACTTTAACCACCACACCACCTGCCAGCCCCACAAGATTTACTTTTTTAAAAGTTATTTATTTCTGGAGACCAGTGGACGGCATGGTGGTTAAGACGCTGGACACTCCCACATGGCCGACCACGGTTGGAGTCCTGGACCTGGTGGCTTGCTTTCTCACATTCTCTTTCTCTCTCTGTGTCTCTCTCTGGTCAAATTAAAATAAATGAATGAATAAATATAAATAAACAATGATTTTTTTTAAAAAAGTTATTTATTTCTTATCTCCGGAGAGGGAGAGAGAGGCCCGCCCAGTAGCCTCTTTACCATATGACTCAGTCCCAGTCTCAGCTGAGCCGGATCACAGGTGCGCACATCCCGGTGAGCTCCCAGCATGCTCAGGAAGTCCCGGGGAAGCAAACGCAGGGCCTTTCCTACGGGGCGTTCTCTCTGCCTGGCCCCAAGAGGAATTCTTCAGGAACTTTCCCGGCTGCCAAGGTAGGCTTTTGTGCGATGGAGGAGGCAGTGAGACTGGAGGTGGACCCAGTCCGGAGGCTGGCTGAGAGTCGGGGGTGACAACATCTGATATTGGACATCCGACAGTGGTAGTGGCTGGGGAGATGTGCCAGATGGGGCAACTTAGAGGGACAGCTGTGGGGAGCTGGTGGCTTGGGAGGGGAAGGTAGAGAGGAGAGGAGAGGTATCCCGGATGGCACCCCAGTCTTCTGGCTTGGGCCATCAGGGGTGGCAGTGGGATGACTGAGGGGACAGGCCTGGGGAACAGATGCTGAGCTCTGGGGGCACATGGGAACTAGTGGAGGGCCACGGGTAATGGTGCGCTGAGTACTGCCACATCATGAGCCTGTGCGGGTCCCTAGAACTGTTCTCGCCTGCTTCAGAGCTGGGAGATGGAGAAATGGAGACTCAGCAGCAAGATTCAGTAACTTGCCCGGGAACACAGAGCTAGAAACAGCCAAGTTCAGCAGTAACTTGGCCAGCCGCTGGGGTGGGTCTGATTTCAGTTCCATGAGCTTTAGGGGAAGGAGAGGGAGAAGAGGCGGGAGGGAGTGGATGGAGGAGAGGGAGAACCTGAATGTGCAAAGAGGGTGACTGCCCCCCGGCCATGTGCAGCCACCGCAGCAGGACTGCAACTCAGCCCTGGGGAGGGCAGGTGGGGTGAGGGCCTGGCACAGACCCCTAGCCGGCCCCTCCCCTGCCCGAGGCTGGCAGGAGCAGCACCATCTATCAACGCTGAGGTGTGTACCCAGGGAAATAAATACCAATTAGCCACCCTGAGGTTTCCTATTAATGAACGTCAGCTCCTCAGCCCTGACGCGAGGTTCATTTGCGGGCCCTGCTGGAACCAAGCTGGGATGAGGCCCAGGGACAGATAGGCAGGTTGAGGCTGTTCTGGTCTAAGAGAACCAGGCCGGTTTATTGAGGCCCCTGCTTGGTGCCAAGTTAAGCAGCCCAGGCTCTGTGCAGAGGGAGAGGTTGAAGCAAGAGGAAGAGTGGTGAGGGGCAGGGGCACCAGGCCTCTGCTGGGGTACCTGGGGGTGCTCTGGGGCTTCCTGAGCTACCCTGGCTCTGGACAGCTGTGGTGCTGGGGATGGTGCTGGCCTGGGCAGGGAGGCACAGCCTTTGGGGCCACCCTCTGGAGTTCGAATCCTGGCCCCTGCACTTTGTAGCTGTGACCTCTGTCTCAGGGACCTGCAGAGCTGAGCTGTCTGAGCCAGGTCTGTCTAAGCACAGTGGTGAACTGCTCGGCTGCTCGCTGTTCACTGCCAGCTTTACGCAATGGTTCAAGGGCTCTCCCATGACTGTCAACCAGGGAGGCTGTGAGCCACGCTGCTCTGTCCCCTGGGCGAGCGTGACCAAATACAAAACCACAGGCTAACTCACAGGGCCTCGAGGCAGGGCAGGGCAGGGCTCAGCAATGGCCTGCCTTGCTTTAGGAAACTGGTGAGAAGCTCTCCTTCAGACAAAGCAGAGAGCAGTGTTTGCGGGTGAGCCCTGGCTCCGGCCCAAGCTGCCTGGGGACCCTGGCAAACGTGGATTTCCTCATGCATTCAGAGAGCTGCAAGACCACAGGGGCAGCCTCGTGGGATGGCTGTGAGAATTGCAAATGCTCTTCACCCATTGCTCAGCCACCCTGTGCCAGGTGGGCCAGGTGGGGGTTTTGTCCTTTTGTTCACTGCCGTACCCCGGGACAGGGCCTAGCACATAGTGAGTGCTCCGTAACGTCTCTAACGGGTGAGCACGAAGGGTAAGGCAAAGGGCCTCAACCTAGACGGTGAGATCGACTTCTCCTTCCCGCCTGCCCTCCCACCTCCCCCACAGTGTCCGAAACTCCCAGAGCCAGGGCAACCTCTGCTTTCTCGGGACCCACTTGTGCTGTTTCTGACTCACTGCAGTGTCTGGGGCTAACTTTATCTGGCTGGCTTTCCAGACAGATTTGGGGTTACAGGAAATATCCAGGCTGGGAGGGGCAAGGCAAATTGGCTGGCTGCCTGGGAAGTGTTTGACGACTGACCTGAAAACCAGCTTCCTGTGTCAATCCAGTTCCTCCCCTTCTGTGGTTTCTGGGGACAGCCTGTATTCCAGAGCTTGGGACCCCTTCCTCGGATTTCTCTGACTTCGCCCATCACCTCACCACCTTCTTCACTGTCTGAATGGCCAGGAGGGAGTCAACAACAAACCCTTCCCTGCCCTAGGTCCAGTCGTGGCCCCAGGGCTCTGGGGCCCCAGGAGTGGAGGACACTGCCTGAGTGGTACCCAGCTGGGGCTGGTTTGGTCTGAGCTGAGGCCTGTGAGGAGTTAGTGGGCCTGTCCCTGTGTCAGGCTGTCCTGGGAACACCACGGTTGTCTTGGGGCGATTGCACGGTCCTAGCATGTCCCACCACCTCCACTCTGCAAACACCAGCAGCCTGTTTCGGGGCTGACGGGTCCCGAGGGTGCCCTTGCTGCCTGCTCCCATGGCCCTGCGGCCAGAGCTCCTAACTTTCCTTTCGTGTGGCTCCTGCTGAGAATGAAAGCTATGCTGGGTACCTGGGGTGCTCTGGGGCTTAGACAGACCTGGCTCAGACAGCTCAGCTCTGCACGTCCCTGAGACGAGGTCACAGCTATAAAGTGCAGGGGCCAGGATTCGAACTCCATAGGGTGGCCCCAAAGGCTGTGCCTCTCAGCACCCCATGGCACGCTCCACGCATCTGCTCTGTCAGGAGCTTGTGCCTCTCTAAGGGCCCCTAACTGAACCCCTTGGACCTGGGGTTGAGAAACCTTGCCTCAGCTTTCCAGGTGCTCAGCCTGAAGGCAACATGGGGCAGGCCCACAGAAGCAGGTTGCAAGAGAAGGGGCCCACCCAAGTTCGAGGTCCACTACCTCCAGCCCCACCTCACTCCTGGAAGAGGGATGTAGGCCCTGCGCCCCAAGGGCAGGCTCACCCTGAAGAATAAAGAGGGCAGGAGGAAAAGCCTCCACAGCTCCCTCAGCAGCAGCCGTGGCTGGAGACCACGGCGGCTCTCCTGATCCTCTGCCCTCGGCCCCAGCGTCAGGGCTACGCGCTCCTTTCCCTTACCAACTGCGGATCCTCTGCCCCCAGCCCCAGCGTCAGGGCTACGCGCTCCTTTCCCTTACCAACTGCGGATCCTCTGCCCCCCCGCCCCAGCGTCAGGGCTACGCGCTCCTTTCCCTTACCAACTGCGCCGACCTGGTGGTTCGGAACCAGAACCCTCCGACCCTCCCCCTCAGTAGGTCCTGGAGACGCCCTTGGGCCTGTGTCTCATACCCACAGGAGACCCTTTTTGCTCCCGGTCTGAGGGGGCAGCTGGGTTTCAGGAGTCCAATTCTCATGTGAACCTTACCAAGCTGGACTGGGGGCACAAGCTCTCCTCCTCGCAAAAGCGGCCAGGGATTCCCATTTGGTGAGAGGGGACATGGGACAGCCACCTGCACTAGGACCGAGCCCCAGGGAAGGCTGCAGTCGGACACCTCCTGAGGGGGCAGGCCAGGCAGCATTCTCCCTGGGGACGGCCCTGCTGGCAGACTCCACCATGAGGGCCCCCGCCTTTCACCTTCCGTGACTCACAGCGAGATGTCTGCTCCAGTGAGCGAGGCGGGGGCACGAGCCTTCACTACTGTAGCAGCTTCCAGACAGCGCAAATGACCACAGTGGCCGTGGCTCCAAACAACACACATTTATTCTTACATTCTGGAGGCCGGGATTCTAAAGTCGATATCACTGAGCAACAGCCAGGGTGTCAGTTGGACCAGGCCTCCTGGCAGTTCCGAAGGGACAATCCATTTCCTCACCTCCTGTAGTTTCTGGGGACAGTCTATTCCAGAGCTTGGGACCCCTGCCTGGGTTACTCTGACTTCCATCGCCTCACCTCCTGCTTCTCCTCTCATCTTCTCTCTTAAAGGAGCCCCTGATCACACCAGGCCCACCCGGATAACCTGGATAATCCGCCTAATCTCCCCATCTAGAGACCTTAACCTTATCGCACCTGCTAAGCCCTCTGTCACAGCCCGTAACAGCCCCCGGTTCTCGGGACTAGGACATGGACACCTGGGGGAGGGACACTATCGGCCTGCTACAACTAGGCTGCAGGGCTGCTATGCCCTCCTGGCATTTTAAGGATTGGGAGAAAAGGGTTGGCGATTTCTTTGCTTTGGGTTTAGTGGGTTCCTAACCTTGTATGCTTAAAAGGTTCAGGCGTCACCAACCCTCCCCTCACAGCCAGAGAAAACTGCAAGATCTCCTTGAAAGGCAGGCGACAAGTCTAACCCTAAGTGCTGGTGAGAGGTGCAGGGCCAGAGGCTGCCTGCTTAAGCCCACGCCCTGCTGACTGCAACAAGTCCATGGCCGGGAGAAAGCCAGAGAAGGGCCTGGGGCCTACTAAGGGCACCGGGAGGCCATGGGGTGAAGCCCGTTAAGACAGCATGTCACCAGAGCTGAAGCCAGGCTGCAGAGGCTGGCTGTGGGTGGTGGGGACTGGAGGAAGAAGCTGGGGCTGTCATCCCACGGAGACGTGGCTGGAAGTGGAGCTGTAGAGAGCGTCTCTGCCCACGGCATCTGGGACGAGGGCCAGGGCCTCACCACACAGGGTGCCCCGAAGTCCCAGGCCTGGGCTTTTCTTTGCAATGAGAGAGTGGTGGGGCAGGGCAGGGCAGTGGCCAGCAGGAAGGCGGGGCCTCTCTTGCTACCTCTTCTCCATGTCCTGCATCTGCAGGCTGAGGGCAGTGAAGCTGGCCAGGAGGTCAGTCACTTCATCCACCTGCAGGACGGAACCAAGGCTGTCACAGGGGCCAGGGCCCAGGGCTCCTCCCTGTACACGGGCTCCTCCCTGTACACGGGCTCCTCCCTGTACACGGGCACCGTGTGCTGGCAGTCTCTCCTCCCGGGACGCGTGGTGGCTACTCTCTGACTGCGGAAACGCTGGCCTGGACACCAAGTAGTCTCGGGCTGCCCAGATACCAGGGCCCAGGGCACCTTGGGCGGCCTTAACGGAGCTGGGCGGGCGGCTCACCTGCTCTCGGGTGCTCGTCATCTGCAGGCGCGTGCAGAGGTCGTCCAGTCGCTCCCGCTGCTCGTGCTGCCCCAGGCGCTCCAGGTACTCCCTCAGCATGTGGATGATCTGGAACCAGGGGCAACTGAGCTGGGCTGCCTGCGCTCCAGCTCGGGCCAGAGAGGCATGGTGGGCGGGTGCAGCTGGGGCCTGGGGTGGGCGGCGCCTGCCCTGTGCCAGCTTGTGGGTCCTCACCTGCTTGACCTCCAGCCGCACGGCCTCCAAGCACTGAGAATGGCCCTCCTGCAGGATGTTCAGCTTCGACTTGGCCAGGTGAAGCGGTGTACGGCCGGCTCGGTCCAGGGCATCTACACGGGCCCCTGGGGGACAGCAGAGGTGAGCATGCTGGGGTGAGGTGAGAGCGAAGATGGAGAGGGGGAAGGGACCACATACCTCCTCGTAGCAGCGTGGTGATGACAGGGACATGGTTGGTACAGGCCGCTGAGGAAGAACAACAGAGACTTAATTATCCGGGACCACCAAGGCCTGGCCCCGTGTGCCTGTTAGAAGGAGCTAGGCCGTGTCTCCAAGTACACCCGTGCCAAGTGTTGCCTCCCGAGGAGACACTCCCAAGGCGGCAGCTGGACAGGACTCAGCAGTCCAATTCCCTCCCTGTACAGCCAGGGACACCTGAGGCCCACCTCGGGACAAGCCGGGTGTTTGTCCACTGCGGGGTCAGAACCAGCCCAGGTCTCGCGTCGTGCCTCCCTAGCGGAGCTGCTGCTGACTCAGTCCAGGTTCCAAATCAGCTCTGAGGGCACAGCCCAGCACAGAGTGACCCGGAAGTCCACGGGAAGCAGGCTGCTGGGAAGGAGGCCCTGGGGGCTCAGGTTTCCCTGGACACAGGAGGACTGCTGGGATCCTGCGGGAGCCCCCCTCCCCATCAGGGAGACTGTCGAGGCACTCACCCAGGTGCAGCGGGGTGTTCCCCAGCCCATCTCGCTGGTTAGGATCGGCCCCATGGTCCAGGAGCAGCTGCACTGGAAACAGAACACCCAAGAGGGGACATGGGAGACTCCCACTGATGGATCCCGCTCCCAAAACTAGAGGCTCACTCCAAGTGTGGAACCCCAAATGCAAATGTGGCTCCGATTCACTCGCTCACTCAACAGGGCTCCTGTGTAGGACTCTGAGGGCCAGGACCTGAAGATTCTGGAGGGGGTTCCCTGGCCTATGCAGGTGTGAAGGGACTGACGTTGTTGTTTTGTTTTGTTTTGTTTTGTTTTTGAGAGATTTTTGCTATAGGGTGTGTGTGCTCACCAGAAAGACAGAGACAGAGAGACAGAAAGAGAGAAATCACACACACACCCCCCCGGGGGGGATGGCCACGCCGCAATCCCTTCTCCTTCACTCTCTTCTTGGGATCTTGGGCACGTGCTTGGCGTGAGTTTAAGTCACCAAGCCTGGGATTTGAACCACAGTCAACTACATGGAAGTCCAGCAACATAACCATTATGCAAACTGCTGGTCCCGAGATTTTTTTTTTAATCTGCTCGAGGGTGTATACACTTGCCAGAGAGAGAGAGAGGGAGAGGGAAAATGAGAAGCACCCCCAAGGGGTATGGTTATGCTGCAGTACCTTCTCCTCTATCTCTCCTCCCTTTTAAAATTTTGGGCACACATGCACAGGCCCCCAGTGTGTTTCTCAAGACACCAGGTTCTGGACTTAAACTGTGCAGTGTGCTTGTATGCCAAGGTCCTGACAGGATGGAGAAATGGAGAAGGGACTGCAGTCTGATTGCACCCCATTGGGTGGCTCTCTCCGGTGCCCTCTCTCTCTCTCTGGTGAGTACATGTGCTCTCTGGCAATAAAAAAAAAAAAAAAAAAAAGGACTCCTAAGAAAAAGGGGGAGCTGGGAGGTGGCAAAACAATGGCACAGCTGGCCCCATAAGGGACCGTCCTCAAGTATGTGTCCTGGGGCCTCCCTCTGCACACCAGATGTGTGTACAAGTGCCCATGGTCCAGGCTGGCTGGGACTGGAAGTGGGGACCCTGCTGAGGGTGCCTGCCTGCCTGCCGGCCTGTCCATCTCATATGGATAAAATAAGTGAACAATGAAATAGATAAAGGCTGTCCCACTGCTGTGGTTGGCACTGAGGGTAAACGTTGCCTGAATGTCTTCAAGGGCACTTGGGACAGGCAGGGCCCTGTCCCGCTAGCTCTCTCCTCATTGGAGACTTCCCTTCACCCTCAGAGTCAATCATATTGTTCCTTCCCCCATTTGGAAGTGCCAGTTCCACAAGGTCGGAGGGAGAGGGAGAGGGAGAGGGAGAGGGAGAGGGAGAGGGAGAGGGAGAGGGAGAGGGACAGGGCAGCACCACGGAGCCGAGTCTCCCTTCTCTCCTGTCTCACTGGGCAGCCTGAGCTGTGCAGACCACAGCTCCTCCCCAGGGCCCCAGAGAGATGCTACTTACCCTGCCTTCCTCCCTCCCCAGGACTCACCGATCTGGTCGTTGCCATTGCAGGAGGCAAAGTGGAGAGCTGTGCGGCCCTTGTCGTCAGCTGCACAGGGATCTGCGCCATCTTCCAGCAGCTGCTGCACTGACACCACCAAGAGGGAGGAAGGGGAAGCCACAGTGTTAGCCGGGCTGGTCTCTGCGGGCAGGGAGGGATGCTCCCTCCAGACAAGACATTGACGATGCACGCAAAAGCTTGCCCTGCCTGGGTGCTGGCCCCTGGGGACTGCTATGACAAGGGACCCCTCTGAGGGCACAGTTGAGGGTCATGGATTCTGGGTGCTTGAACCACATGTCTGAGGATGGACCATCATAGGAGGCTCTTGGCCCTTAGGATCAGGAATCTAGTCACAGAGATCCGCAAGGTGGACTGCGACCCTGTTTCTTGACCACATCCCTCCCAGCCAAACACACTGAGCTAGTGGTCAGCGCTTACCTTGTTCCCTTGAGAGTGGACAGGGCACAGGCTCTGGAGCCACACATAGTCCCAGGCCAACCAAGTCAAAGAGAAACAAGTACATTGGTACAGAACGGGGTGGCAGAGAGAGCGGGACTGGGCCCAGTTCACCAGCAAAGGGAATACGTGCTGCCCTGCCAGTCTCCAGAGCTGCAGGGATGCGGCTAATGAAGATGGAGCTCCTCTGGGAAGAACGGAGGCACTGTAAATGTGGGGCATTAGCCACTAATGCACAGGCCCCGATGGAATGCGAGAATTGCTGCCGAACGCCATTTCAGAGCAAGCACCAGTTTAGTCTCCTTTCCCCACAAAGCTCTCAGGGACTGGAGTCCTTCCAGATGAAGTCCATTTCCCTCCAGGAACTATGCTGGTCTCCTTAGGCTGGGCCAGCCCCTCCTTCCTGTGCACCCCTCAGTACCCTCTCCACCCTGCTTCTCTGAGCAGATCCTGCCCCATTCTAGAGTAATTGCTGCCAGAGGCTGTGCCAGCCAGGCATCGGGTGCCAGGCTGTGTGGCCCCTGAAGGCCGAGTGGGGCATCACATCCATCTCACAGACCAGAAGACTCAGGCTCAGGGAGATTACATGAAGTAGCCAAGCTGTGTGCACCCAGGCAGCAGGTGGCAAACTGGGGATGGAAGCCCAGAGTTCTCTGGCTCCAGAACTTAACACCTCTACTGTGAAACATGTAATGTTATTGTTTGTTTGTTTTTGCCAGCAGATTGCATAATGATTATATTGCTGGACTCCCATGTAGTCGATCTGGGTTCGAGTCCTGGATCCAGCGGCTTAAAACTCCCAATGGATGTGTGTGCGTGCATGCCCAAGATCCCAGGAGGAGAATGGAGGAGAAGGAACTGCAGTGTGGCCATCCCCCTGGGGGGGTAATTTCTCACTTTCTGTCTCTCCAACAAGTGCATGTGCCCTATAGCAAAAAAAAAAAAAAAAAAAAAAAAAAATCTTAAAAAACAAAAAAAGAAATAGTATCACTTTATATTCTTCCTCTCCAACCATTTTGCAGGCTTTATCACCTTGGTATTAGGCCCAGTGTCCTGCAAGTGATATGCACTAATGAATGTTGCTGGCCGGCTGAATGAATGCATGACGGCAGAACGGTGATGAGAGTGAAGGAGGAGTGAGAGCTTCAGGTCAGCGTGGTGTTTATGAGGATGTCCAACAGAAGACAGCCAGAATCAAACAGGTAAGGCAAAGCTCAAATAGCCAGTTCTGTTGTATTTCTGTGATTTGTACACTTAGAGTCAACCTCTGTCAGGAGCCATCAAAATATGCATATGGGGGACCAGCAGATGGCATAATGGTTATGTCACTGGACTCCCACATAGTCAACTACAGTTCAAGTCCTGGACCAGTGGCTTAAAACATCCTGGGCATATGTGCATGTGTGCCCAAAATCCTGAGAGGCAAATGGAGGAGAAGGGATTACTGTGTGGCCATCCCCCCTGAGGTGTGATTTCTTTTCACTTTCTGTCTCTACGTTGAGCGCATGCACCCTAAAAAAAAAAATGCATATAGAACAATCCCATACCTGGGATGGAGTTTTTTTTTTTTTTTTTTTTTTTTCTAAAGAATTGAGGGGCTGGCAGGTAGCATAAGTGGTTACGGGCACTAGACTCCCATATGGCCGACCATAGTTCGAGTCCCAGACCTGGTGGCTTGCTTTCTTACCTTCTCTCTCTCTGTCCCTGTCTAGTCTAATAAAATAAATAACTAAATAAAGCTAAGTAAAATCATTTAAAAAAAAATTATTTTTGATTTGTTATTATTTTGATTTGCTACAGGCCATGCACATTCACAAGAGAGAGAGAGACAGAGAGAGAGAGGGAATGTGAGAAGGCAAGCTGCCAGGTTCAGGATTCAAACTGTGGTCAGCCATGTGGGAGTCCAGCTGCCTTAACCACCACACCACCTGCTGGCCTCACCTGGGACAGAATTTAACAATAAAAAAACCAGTGTGTAAATATCTGACTGACTAAATGACTCTTGCTCTGTTCCTCTGAAGGAACAGTGTACATCTATTAAAAATTGTGGTTTGGGGACCAGCAGATGGTGTGGTGGTTAAGGTGCTGGACACTCCCACAATGGCCTACGATGGTTCGAGTCTTGGACCTGGTGGCTTGCTTTCTCACTTTCTTTCTCTCTCTGTGTGTGTGTCTCTCTGATCAAATTAAAATAAATGAATGAATAAATAAAATTTTAAAAAAAAAAAATTGTGGTTATAGTTGGCAAATGGAATTACAAGGTGATTTTTGCCTTCTACCTTGTAAGCTTTAAACAAATCATATAACCATGTATTTGTGTCATAAAAAGGAAAAAAGGACCAACAGGTGGTATGGAGATTAAGGCAGCTGGATCCCACATGGCTGACTGCACAGTTCGAATCCTGCACCAGGTGGAACTCATGCCAGGCACCTGTGTATGTGTGCCCAAAATCCCAAGAGAAGGAAGAACGGACTGCAGCATGACCTCCCCCTCTCTCTGTCTGACAAAACCTAAAAATAAAATACATTTTTAAATAAAAAAGAAAAGAAAGTTTGTACCAGCTGCAGTGGCACAGTGGTCACGCAACACTCCGTGATCCTGAGGTCACACGGGAAGCTCTGGGTTTGTCTCCTGAGGTGGCCCTTTACACACCAGGCAGCCATGCACATGCCCTTAGTCCTGGGTGGATGGCGGCACAAAGACCCTGTTGGGGATGCCTGCCTCCCTCTCTTTGTCTCTCTTGCTTGTGGAAGAAATAAACTTTAAAAAAAAAAAAAAAAAGCAAATCTTGGGCCTTGAAAAATACATTGGGCCCATATGCCAAGAATTATGAGAATAGAGAAGTGATTGCAGTGTGGATATCTCCCCTTGGGAGGTGATTTCTCACTTTCCCTCCCTATCTGTCTAGCTGGTGAGTGCAAAAACTAGCTAACTAACTAACTAATACTAATGCATAGGAAAAAGGACTAGCAGGTTATTTGCCAAAATATTAAGATGGGGCCAGCTGGTGGCGTGGTGGTTAAGGGTGCTAGACTCTCACACAGCTGACTGTGGTTCGAGTCCTAGACCTGGCGGCTTGCCGTCTTGTTTTCTCTTGTGCTCTGTCCCTCTCTGGTCAAATAAAAATAAATAAATAAAATTAAATAAAATAATTAAAAAAAAAATAGAGAGAGAGAGACTGGTTCCTTTGTTCACATAATGGGTGTTTTTTCTTCTCTATTTCTCTAATTTCTAAACAAATATTAGATGCATATATTATTTTCATATTTAAAATGATTCTGGGGACTGGCAGGTGGCGTGGTGGCTAAGGGCGCTGGACACTCCCATATGGCCAACCGTGGTTCGAGTCGTGGACCTGGCAGCTTGATTTCTTGCCCCCCCCCCCCCCCGTCCTTCTCTGGTCAAATTGGAATGGATGAATAAATAAATAAAGTTAAAGTAAAAATAATTCTTAAAAAAATAAAATGAGTCTGGATTCACAGAAAAGTACTTACAATTTAACAATAGCAACGTATCAATTTTATGTCCACTACGTTTACTCAGCTATACAAAACCCCAGCAAATGTGCAGAGAAGAACATAAAACACGAGCCATGAAAGCAGAGCAGTGAAGAGGCTACTCTGACAGCAAATTTCACCATCAGAGTCGTCAGGGGCCTGGTAAATCAGAGGCTGTGAATGGAAAATTACAGCACTTCCGTCAAAATAGTAAAACCACCTGATTCAGAACAAATTAGATTTTCTGTGGAGGGTAAATATAATTAAAATGTTCTTTGGCCACACACCAGTGATATTAAAAAAAAAAAAAAGAAGAAGAACGCTTATTTTTCTTTCAAAAGCTATCTAGGGTGCTGCCTAAATAGTCCAAAATAGGGGCCAGCAGGTAGCGTGTAGTTAAGGCACTGGACTCCCACATGGCTAACTGCGGTTCGAGTTCTGGACCCGGCAACTTGAAGCTCATGCTGGGTGCGTGTGCGTGCATGCCCAGAATCCTGAGAGGAGAGAGGAGGAGAAGGGACTGTGGTGTGGCATCCCCCAGGGGGGTGATTTTTTGCTTTCTCTCTGTCTCTCTCTGGTGATCGCATGTGCCCTAGGGCAAAACTATCTCAAAAAAAAAAAAAAAAAAAAAAAGTCCGGGAACCAGCAGTTAGCGTAATGGCTATGTCGCTGGACTCCCACGTAGTCGACCGCGGTTCGTGTCCCGGACCTGGTGGCTTAAAACTCACGCCGGGCGCATGTGTGTGCGTGCCCAAGATCCCGAGAGGAGAATGGAGGAGAAGGGATTGCGGCGTGGCCATCCCCCCTGGGGGGTGATTTCTCGCTTTCTGTCTCTATGTCTCTCTGTCTGTCTGGCGAGCGCACGCGCCCTAAAGCAAAAAACCTCTCAAAAAAAAAAAAAAAAAAGTCCAAAATATTAAAGTTAATGGAAGGAGACCCAGGAGAGGAGACATGGAAACTCTCTAGTCCCCCGGCCTGCTGACTCAGCTAGGGCAGGAGCACAGAAACCAGCTCAAGGCTGTGATGCAACTCGCCAGCTCTCTGAGGGAGGCGGCCCTCCACACCTGCTGGAAGAGATACCCCCTGGCCACGGCCCTCAACAGAAACTGACATTCAAGATCCATAGCATCATGCCACCGAGATGGAGCATGTCCACTTGAGGAAGACAGATAATGGCCCCAAAGCTGTCCACAGAGAATCCCTGGAATATGGAGATATCTAACCTTACTTGCCAAAAAAGGCTTTGAAGATTTGACCAGGGTAAAGACCTAGAGATGACCCCAGATAACCCAGGGATCCTATAATCCTTAATCACGTTGAGTCCTTAAAATCAGAGAACCTGGGCTGGCAGGTGGCGTGGTGGTTAATGGTGTTGGATTCCCACATGGCCGACCACAGTTCGAGTCCTGGACCTGGTGGCTTATCTTTCTCACTTTCCATCTCCCTCTCTCTCACTCTTGTCCCTCTCTGGTCAAATTAAAATAAATAAATAATATTAAATAAAATAATTCTTTAAAAAAAATCAGAGAACCTTCTTGGCTGTGAGAACGAGAGAGAGGGCAGCATGAGGAGACTCAGCGCTGTTACTGGCTCCGGAGGCGAAGGAAGAGTGGGGATGGCCTCTTGAAGTGCAAACAGTGAGGGGACCAGATTCTCCCAAGGGCCTCCAGAAAGAAAGGCAGCCTGCTCGCACCGAGTCTGGCCAGTGAGACCTGGGTTGGATTTCTGGCCTACAGACCAGTGTGTGAATAAATATGTGTTCTTTTTTTTTTTCATAAAAAGGATTTTTGCCACAGGGTATGAACGCTCACTGGAGAGAGAGACAGTGAGAGGGAAAGTGAGAAATCCTCCCCCATGAGAGACAGCCATGCTGTAAACCTCCTCCTCTAGCCTCCTCTTGCGGTTTTGAGCATGCATGCACATCACCCAGTGTGATCCTCAGGTTGCTGGGTCTGGGACTTGAACTGTGATTGGCAATGTGGGACTCTAGCACCTTACCCACCATGCTACCTGCTGGCCCCTAAATATGTGTTCTTTAAGCCGCTACATTTGTAGCAATTTGTTAAAACAGTCATAGAAAACGAACATACAACTTTTTTCTTGATTCACAGAAATAATTTTTTTTTAAAGAATTATTAGGTCCATGACTCAAACCGTGGTTGGCCATATGGGAATTCCAGTACCTTAACCACCTTGCCACCTGCTGGTCCGCACAGAAATAATTAAGTCAATGGATAAAATCAATATTTTTATTCTATAAATTATTCTTACACAGGGCAGCCCCACACACTAGTGGTTAAGGGAGGCAGATCCCACAAAGCTAATGGCCCCGGTGGTTTGAGAAACGCACCAGGCTCGAGTGCATACATGCCCCAAATCCCAACAGGATGGAGAAAGGGAGGAGAGGGGACTGTGCCGTGACCATGCCCCATTGGGGAGTGTTCTCTCTCTCTCTCTTTGAATTGTGCCCTCTGGCAATTAAAAAATAAAAATAATAAAGAACTGTCTTTGTATCTTCAACACTGCTACTGCCCTAGTGGCTAGTGAATGCTGGAGAGCCCCAACAAAAAAGCAGAGTGGTGAGCTGCTGGGGAGCCCACTCAGGCCGTCCAGGTGCTCTGAAAACTGAACACGCTTGGGAGCCACTGGCCTAACTCCGGCTGAGCAGCAGAAGAGGGTGGCCTGTGCAGACGGACGGGGGGCAGTTAGAGTCGAGCATTCACTCCCATTCAGCAGAAGTTCCAAAAGAACACCGACCCTCTTCCTGGGGCTACGGTAGGTGCTACGAATTCAAAAGCAGATGCCGTCGCCTCCATCAGGGAGTCAAAAACTGTACTATTTTGGGGAACCAGCAGTTAGCGTAATGGCTGTGTCGCTGGACTCCCACGTAGTCGACTGCGGTTTGCGTCCTGGACCCGGTGGCTTACAACTCACACCAGGCGCGTGTGCGTATGTGCCTAAGATCCCGAGAGGAGAATGGAGGAGAAGGGATTGCGGCGTGACCACCCCCCCTGGGGGGGTGATTTCTCGCTTTCTGTCTCTATGTCTCTCTCTGTCTGGCAAGAGCACGCGCCCTATAGCAAAAACCTCTCAAAAAAAAAAAAAAAAAAAAAAAAAAACTGTACTATTTTGGAATATCTGAGTAGCAACCTAAATATCTTTTTTTAATTGCCAGAGGGTGTGTACACTTACCAGAGAGAAAGGGACAGAGAGATAGAGAGAGGGAGAGGGAGAAAGCACTCCTGGGCAGTGGTCATGCTGTAATCCCTTCTTCATTTCTCAGAGCTATGGGATCTGGGGCATGTATGCACACGTGCCTAGCATGTCTTTCAAGCTGCTGGGGCCAGGATTTGAACCAGGTTGGCACATGGACTCTGGTTCCCTTAATCAGTAGGCTACAAAGATGGCCTTAAAGCTTTGCAAGGAAAAATAATGTGTTCTTTTTTTTTATATCTCTAGCATGTGGCCTAAGAATATATTTATTATTTTTACTTTTGTAAAGAATTATTTACATAATTTTGGGGGACCAGCAGTTAGCGTAACGGCTATGTCGCTGGACTCCCACGTAGTCGACCACGGTTCGCATCCTGGACCCTGTGGCTTATAACTCACGCCGGACGCATGTGCGTGCGTGCCCAAGATCCCGAGAGGAGAATGGAGGAGAAGGGATTGCGGTGTGGCCATCCCCCCTAGGGGGGTGATTTCTCGCTTTTTGTCTCTCTGTCTCTCTCTGTCTGTCTGGCGAGCGCACGCGCCCTGTAGCGAAAACCTCTCAAAAAAAAAAAAAAAAGAATTATTTACATAATTTTATTTATCATTATTTTTTTAACTTGCTACAGGGCATGTGGGCTCATCAGAGAGAGACAGAAGAGGGAAAGTGAAAAAGCAAGCCACCAGGTCTGGGACTCCAATCCAGGTAGGGCCATGTGGGAGTCCACACCTTAGCCACCACGCCACCTGCTGGTCCCAGGGAAGTTTTATTGTAGTGGTAAGTGCTATGACCTCAGGAAGTTCAGGATGACAGCAGAGCATGGGCAGAGTGAGTACGTCTGCCAGACTTACCTTCTTCAAAATGGCTGCAAAGGCAGACAAGTACATGAACCTGCTACAGGGGAGAGAGAAGGCGGCTATCTCCTAGGCAGTGCATGCCTGGCCTCTGCCTGCCCACCCACCCCACGGGTTCCTGCAGCTGGACTTCTGTGCCCACTCACCTGTTTCCACATCGTTGGCATTGGCTGAGTCCCTCAGCCTCTTTAGAGCTGTGAAGAGAGGAAGAAATACGTTTTAGAAAAGCAGCCACTGGGGTGGGACAGCAGGTGGCATGGCAGTTGAGATGCTGGACTCCCACATGGCCGACCGTGAGTCAAGTCTCAAACCTGGTGGCTTACTTTTCTCACTTTTCCTCTCTGTCTCTGGTGAGCACATGTGCCCTGTAGCAAACTAAAAAATAATAAGTTTTAAAAATAATTCTTTTTTTAAAGATTTATTTTATTTAACTTTATTTACTTATTTATTTATTTTTAAAACAATTATTATTTATTTAATTTTATTTATTCATTCATTTATTTTAATTTGACCAGAGAGAGACACAGAGAGAGATAGGGAAAGGGAGAAAGGAAGCCGCCAGGTCCGGGACTCGAACCATTGCCAGCAGCCATGTGGGAGTGTCCAGCACCTTAACCACCACGCCACCTGCTGGTCCCTACTTATTTATTTTTTAAGTTGACCAGAAAGGTACAGAGTGAGAGAGCGAGAGAGTGAGAAAGTGAGAAAGCAAGCTGCCAGGTCTGGGACTTGAACTGCAGTCGACCATGTGGGAGTCCAGCGCCCTTAACTACCACGCCACCTGCCAGCCCCCCAAAATAAATAACTCTTTAAACCCCCCCCCCCAAAAAAAAAACAGCCACTGGGACCAGCAGGTGGTGTGGTGGTTAAGGTGCTGGACTCCCACATGGCCAACCACGGTTCGAGTCCCGGACTTGGTGACTTGAAAAATCACACCAGGTGCATGAGGGAGCATGCCCAAAATCCTGAGAAGAGAATGGAGGAGAAATGACTGTGGTGTGGCCATCCGCTGGGCGGCGATTTCTCTTTCCCTGTCTATGTCTGTCTCTGCCCCTCTTTGGCACCTCCTGTTTAACCTACCCTTCAGTCACAACAGCATCGAAAGGAAAAGAAAGGTGCCAGGATATGAGCCATGCTGTCCTGAGAGCAAGAAACTGGAAACGTGGCACAGCCACTACGAAGGCCACATCCTGTAGGAAACTCCCTGGGATTTGGAGCCTGTCTCTTCTCTGCCACTTGTCAGAGCTGGGCAACCTTGAGCAAGCTGGCTAACACCCCTGGGCCTCAGGTCTACTGTTGGCAAAACAACGCTGGGTTATCCCACCAGCCCTGAGTTGTTGCAAAGACAAAAGATGATGTTTTACGTGGAAGCTCTTTATGAGCTGGTTGTACACATAACCTTTCTTTCCCCCTTGCTATGGGGTGCATGTGCTCACCAAAGAGAAAAACAGACAGAGAAAGGGAGAGCGATGGAGAGAGAGAAAGTGAGAAGTCACCCCCCGAGGGGAATGCCCTTTCTCCTCCATTCTCCTCTTGTGATTTGGGGATGTGTACACACACACACACAGTGTGTTTTTCTTTTTTCTAGAGAGATTTTTGGTATAGGGTACACAACGCCAGAAACACAGAGTGACAGAGAGTGAGAGAGAAAAAGTGAGAAATCACTCCCCATGGGGGTTGGCTATGCTTCAGTCCCTTCTTCATTCTCCCCTTGGGATTTTGGGCACATACACACACGTGCTTGGGGTGAGTTTCAAGCCACCAGGTGTGGGACTTGAACCACTTTGCCATAACTGAGCGCCATAAATAACCACGCCACTTGCTGGCCCCACCTGGCATGTTTTTCCAAGTCACCAGGACCAGGACTTGAACTTCAGTCTTAACCTCTGTGCCACCTGCTGGTCCTATATAAATAATCTTTTTTTTTTTTTTTTTTAAGAGGTTTTTGCTATAGGGCAAGTACATTTGCCAGACAGACAGAGACAGAGAGCAAGAAATCACCCCCCAGGGGGGATGGCCACGCCGCAATCCCTTCTCCTCCATTCTCCTCTCAAGATCTTGGGCACACATACACACACGCACGTGCACGCCTGGTGTGAGTTTAAGCCACCGGGTCCGGGACACAAACCGCAGTCGACTACTTGGGAGTCCAGCAACATAGCCATTATGCTAACTGCTGGTCCCCTATACAGATAATCTTATACTGAATTCATGTGCACAGGGTCGGGGCTGACTGAAGCTGGGGGTGGACTGCAGCCTCAAGACCCTATTGGAGTGCTGTCTCTCTCTCTCTCTCTCTCTCTCTCTCTCTCTCTCTCTCTCTGTATCTCCTTCTTTCTCAAACTCATAGAAGAAAGTGACTAAACTTAAAAAAAAAAGTCATGGGACCAGCAGATGGCATAGCGGTTGCCTTGCTGGAGTCCCACATAGTTGACCTCAGTTTGACTCGTGGAACTGGTGGCTTGAAAATCATGCTGGGCACGTGTGCACGTGTGTCCAAGAACCCAGGAGGACAACAGAGAAGGGACTCTAGCTGGTCATACCCCTGGGGATGATTTCTCACTTTCCCTCTCACTGTATCTGTCTCTTTCCAGCAAGTGCACGTGCCCTACGGCAAAAATCTCTAAAAAGAAAAGTCATTCCCAAATGACTTACCTAAATTGCTAATTCCTAAGTAGGAATCTTTTCCCCTTTCAATGACAAAACCTCTACATTGGAGGCTAATAGCAATTTATCATCAGAAAAAATCATCAAAAACTGCAACTCAGATACATAATAATTCCTTACATGTACTTTATAGCTCATACAATACTTTCACATTTTTTTAGAATTATTTTTTATTTAATTTTATTTATTCATTTATTTTATTTCAGTTTGACCAGAGAGAGAGAGAGTGGGAAAGTGAGAAAGCAAGCCACCAGGTCCTGGACTTGAACCGTGGTTGGCTATGTGGGAGTGTCCAGCACCTTAACCACCACCTGCTGGTCCCCTAAATTTTCAATTAATCTTCATAACACCACTAAGATAAGGCAGATCATAGATAAGGACCCTCAAAGTCCCCGTTCTTAATCTTTTAGGACCTTGGTTTCCATATCACCCACAACATGTAGAAGACAGTACGGCAGGTATACCAGAGCAGGAGTTTGAGTCTGGTGGACCTGGGTTGTAGTATAAGCACAGCCACTGTCTATGTACCTGGAATGGAATAATTTCTTAGTCTCAGTTTCCTTTTCATTAAAATAGAAACAACTCAGGGGACCAGCAGTTAGTGTAATGGCTATGTCGCTGAACTTCCATGTAGTCGACTGTGGTTCGTGTCCCAGACCCGGTGGCTTAAAACTCACGCCGGGCGCGTGTGCGTGCATGCGTGCCCAAGATCCCGAGATGAGAATGGAGGAGAAGGGATTGTGGTGTGGCCATCCCCCCTGGGGGGTGATTTCTCGCTTTCCGTCTCTCTGTCTCTCTCTGTCTGTCGAGTGCAGGCGCCCTATAGCTAAAAAAACCTCTCCAAAAAAAAGGAAAAAAAAAATAGAAACAACTCAGGACCAGTAGGTAGCATGGTAGTTAAGGGTGCTGGACTCCCACATGGTCGACCACAGTTCGCGTCCCGGACCTGGTGGCTTGCTTTCTCGCTTTCCCTCTCTCTCTCTGTCCCTCTCTGGTTAAATTAAAAATAAGTAAACAAATAAATAAAGTTAAATAAAATAATTCTTAAAAAAAAATAGAAGCAACTTGAGACCAGCAGATGGCACAGTGATTACATCAGTGGACTCCCATGTAATCAACCACAGCTTGAGTCCAAGACCGGGAGGCTTGAAACTCACGCTTGGTGAATATGTGTGCATGCTCAAAATCCAGAGAGGCGATGAGGAGAAGGGATTGTGGCATGGCCAACCCCATTTCTCGCTTTCTGTTTCCCTGTCTTCCGCGAGTGCACGCACCCTATAGCAAATATCTCTCTAAAAAATACAATAAAAACAACTTCTGTTGTTTCGGGTCCCTATTTCAGAGTTTCCCTGAGCATTACAAAGGATCATATATCACCCAATGGTGTTTTGCCCAACAAAGGCAGAATATCATACATCCATTTATTTACTCTTACAATATCCCTGTAAGGCAGGTATTGCACCCATTTCTGAAGGGAAACTAAGACTGAGCCGGTCTATAGTTTGCCTAAGACACGTGCATTTAATCAAGTTAGTTCAACCTGACTGTAGGGGCTGGCCTTCCCTCTGCTCTCTTGATAATACTAGTATTCTCCAGGACCTCGCTTTATTATCTACTCACAGGCACCTGCAGTCACGGAAAGTTTCTGCTCAGGAATTACCAAGTGCCAGAAGTCTGCGGTGACTAGCTCAAAGCAGGAAGACTTAAACATGTATGGCCTTAGCAGCTGTAATAATGATTATTGAGAGGACACTCGGGGCCCATTGGGCCCTTAGCTCGGACGTCACACTCCGGACCCGGGAGCTGCGGGAAGCCCGGCCCCACGCCCCTCCGCGCTCTCCCGGCTGCAGCCCTCACCGTGCACCTCCTTGCCCGTGGGCCCGAGCCGGCGGTGGGGCCTGGCGGCGCGCCTCAGCCGGCCAGCCGGGATCTTACAGCGCAGCTCATCGCGCGGCTCCGCGTCCTGCTGCCACAGGACGTGGAGGTAGCGCAGCGGGGACTGCGCCCCACCGGACGCCCGGCCCGGGAGGCCCGCGCCGCCGCCCAGCACAGATTCGAAGTCGGAGAAGTCGAAGAGGCCCTCGGCGCCCGTCTGCGGCTCCGGCGCCACCGCGCACTCGCCATCAGAGCTCGAGCAGCCGGAGCGCGGCTCGTCGTCCGCGCCCCCGGCGGCGGCTGCCATGGCAACAGTTCCACGCGGGCCTGGCCGCCGTAGCCTCGTTTCTGACCGAGCAACGGACCCACTTCCCCCCGCCCTAAGCCTCGCTGTCAGTGAGCGGGCGGGCAGGGCCTGCAACCACGGCAACCGGGCGGGGGGCGGGCCCGGGCACACCAGCAAGAGCTTCCCGGACCAATGATGACCCTCCTAGCCTAATACGCCATAGCCAATAGGAGAAGGAGGGCATAGGATGAGAGAGAGAATTGGACAGGGTTTCCGGCAACGTGACTGGCGGACGTGAGAACCAATCACCAATTTGAAATGCCCAAGGTTCTCGCCGTAGGTACCGACCGGAGCCAATAAAATAGCTGAATTTAAAACACTTTTTTTTTCCGTTTCCCCGAGAAGGATAATGGGCAGGTGCTGTAGCCAATCACATTAAGATGATCTGCAGCCAATGACAAAGGAAAGTGAAGAAGTCTCACTGTACTTTACCAACATAGACGTGTTAAATCAGTGAATGGGAAAATGAACTTTCCACAAATGTGTAATGTAAGTTGGAAACGGAAACTATGTTAAAATCTGGTGAGCTCACCACAAACCGTGGAGTAATAGCTTCTAAGTGCAATGGATTTATTTTGGTGAAGGTTCTCTTGGTATCCCTTGCGTTGATCACTGATTTTCAAAAGCATTTAACTCCACGTAGTTACATCAGTCCGAGAGCCAGTCACTGAGCTAGGTGGCTCTCCGGTCAGACTCGGTGCCCCTGAGATGTTCATGCTCCACGGAGAGAAGCTAGACCCAGAAACAAGGAGCTGCCTGGCAAGCAGTTAATGACAAGCCGAGAAATATCTCACGAGAGCTCTTTTTTTTTTTCTTCCTAATCTGCCTCATAACTCCACATCACGCAAAAACTTCTATAAGGTAGGCAAGGAGGACCAGGCCTATTTTATAGATGAGGGGCTGAGACTAGGGAAAAAAGGGGCTGGTCGCTTAGCTGTCATGGGTCAGGTCTTGTGGTCAGACAAAAGTTTTCCTCATATATAAACCCTTGCACTTGACTCGGTTAAAAATGTTTTCTTTCTGGGAACCAGCAGTTAGCGTAATGGCTATGTTGCTGGACTCCCACGTAGTCGACCGCGGTTCGCATCCCGGACCCGGTGGCTTAAAACTCACGCCGTGTGCGTGCGTGCCCAAGATCCCAAGAGGAGAATCGAGTAGAAGGGATTGCGGCCTGACCAATCCCCCCTGGGGTGATTTCCCGCTTTCTGTCTCTATGTCTCTCTCTGCCTGGCAAGGGCACGCGCACCATAGCGAAAACGTCTCAAAAAAAAAAAGTTTTCTTTCTCTGACAGAAAAAACTTTCAGGTTCTATAGTGTCACAGAACACCATTTTATTATTATTGTACTATGTGGAGAAAAATACTGTTTATTTGAACTCTCTTTTCCCCATAATCCATAAGGACATATGCCAACTCTACTTTTTAAAAAAATAATTATTTATTTAATTTTATTTATTTATTCATTTATTTTAATTTGACCAGAGAGAAACAGAGAGAGAGAGAAAGTGAGAAAGCAAGCCACCAGGTCTGAGACTCAAACCGTGGTCGGCCATGTGGGAGTGTCCAGTTCCTTAGCCACCATGCCACCTGCTGGTCCCAGGCCAACTCTACTTCTAACTGTAAGGAAATAGAGGGAAGAAGCAAATATTACTGAGCATGTACCATTTACCAAGTTCTTGATATATATTACATCATTTCATCCTCCTTCATGAGAGCCTTCCTTGGAAGGTAGATATTATAGTATTTGTTTTGCAGATCACCATGCAGTATTACTTTTTTCCCTCTAGTTTTTGCTTTAGGATGTGTGAGGTGTGATTTCTGGTGTGTGGGGGGGTGATTTCTCACTTTCTTTCTCTTTCTGGCAAGTGCACGCGCCCCATAGCAAAAACTTCTGGGGGGAAAAAAAAAGTAAAGTAAAGGGGCCAGCAGATGGCATAGTGGTGCCGGGCTCCCACATTGCCAGCTGAGTTTCAAGTCCTGGACCTGGAGGGTGGAAACTCATGCGGGGCATGTATGGATGTGTGCCCAAAATCTTGGGAAGGGAATGGAGGAGAAGAGATTGCAGCATGGCCATCCCCCCAGGGGGTGATTTCTAGCTTTCTTTCTGTCTCTCCAGCAAGTACATGCACCCTATAACAAAAATCTCTCAAAATAAATAGTAAAGTGAAGATTTTTAATTGGAAAAAAAATACCCGCATGCCTTTCATGCCAAAAAATAACAACTACACTTATTACGCCAACTGCTGGTCCCACAACTACACTTATTATTTATTATTATTTTTTAGTTTGCTATAGGGCACAGGGACCCACGAGAGAGAGACAGAGAGGGAGGGAAAATGAGAAAGGAAGCTTCTGGGTCTGGGGACTTGAACTGTGGTTGGGTTCTGCTGACTCAGGTGTTATTTTTATTGTGAGAGCTGGTAATAAATATTTAGCAGGGGGAGATCTGTCATAGTATCTGGCTTCTTTGTTTGACATCCAGGGCTTTTTCCTGCTTCCGTATTTCTCTCTTAGGTGGACAATTTAATTATCTGACCATGCATGTCCAGTGTAGGCTTTGAAGCCTATCCATCTATTCATGGATGATCTGTCCTATCAGTTTATATAGCCTCAGGATGTTGACCAGCTTCCCATCCTGGTGAATTTTTTTAGAAATTTTTGCTATAGGGTACATGTGCTCACCAGAGAGACAGAGAGACAGAAAGCAAGAAATCATCCCCCAGGGAGAGTGGCCACGCTGAAATACCTTCTCCTCCATTCTCCTCTCCAGATCTTCGGCTCCATGTACAGGTACCCAGTGTGAGTTTCAAGTCACTAGGTCTGGGACTGGAACCACAATCAACTACATGGGAGTCTAGAGATGTAACCATTATGCCACCTGCTGTTCCCCTAGTGGTGAATTTTTTTATGTGTATATTTGAGATAGCAGGAGGGAAGAGAGCAACTTTCTGGATACTAGGAACCAGGTGGGAGGGAGTTCCCCATAGGCTGTGACTGACACAGCAGATCAGCAGATGTCCTTCTACTCATATCTTTTTTTTTTTTTTTTTTTTTTTAAAAAAAAAAAAAAAAGGTTTCTGCCACAGGGTGTGTGTGAGAGACAGAGAGGGAAAGTGAGAAATCACCCATTGTGGGAATGGCCAGGGCACAATCCCTTCTCCATTCTCTCCTCCTGGGATTTTGGATACACACATACACATGCCTGGCATGATTTTTAAGCTGCCAGGTTCAAGACTTGAACCATGGTTGGCCATGTGGGAGTCTAGTGTCTTAACCACTGTGTCACCGACTAGACCCAACTGCCTCCTCATATCTATAGAACTAACTTTACTTTTCTGAGCCTTAGTTTCCTTGTCCTACTAAACTCAAATGTTTCCAGCTGAAATCTCAAATGGCTTCAGACACAAGGTGAAGTACAAAAAAGGGGAAATTAGAGTGGAAAGAGCTGTATTAAGAAATTAAAATTAGGGGCCTGCAGGTGGAGAGGTGGTTGAGGTGCTGGACTCCCACATGCTGACCACGTTTCAAGTCCTGGATCTGGTGGCTTGCTTTCTCACTCTCCCTTTCTGTCTGTCTCTCTCTGGTCAAACCTGAAGGATAATGATAATAAATAATATAAAAAAAATAAATCTTTAAAAAAATTTAAAAAGAAATTAAACTATTATTTAATTTTAAACTATTAATTTTTAAAAATATTTATTTAATTCAATTTGTTATTATTTTTTAATTTGACCAGAGAGACAGAGAGAGAGAGAAAGGGAAGGGAGAAAGCAAGCCACCAGGTCCAGGACTCAAACCGTGGTCAGCCATGTGGGAATCCAGCACCTTTAACCACCAGGCCTCCTGCTGGCCCTAATTTTAGTTAAATAAAATTTAACTAAATTTAACCAGCTAGTTGTGGCCTGGAAAATAATAGTTAAATCCCCATGGCTGGATCCCATATGGCAGACCTGGAGGCTGTGTGCGTGCATGCCCAAAATCCCAAAAGGAAAAATAGAGAAGGGATTGATGTGTTACCACCCGTCATGGAAGACGCTTTCTCACTTTCTGTTCTCTCTTGCAAGCACACATGTCCTCTAGCAAAAAATTTTAAAAATATATTACTTGGGGGGCTAGCTAGGTGGCATAGTGGTTAAGACAGCTGGATCTCACATGGCCGGCTGCACTGTTTGAGTCCCAGACCTGGTAGCTTGAGAAAAACACTCCAGGCATATTTGCGTGCATGCCCAAAATTGGGAGAGGAGAATGGAGAAGGGATTGCCATGTGGCCTTACCTCCGGGAATGAGTTCTCTCCGCTCCCCCAGCAAGCACACATGCCCTATAGCAATATACTATATATGTATGTGTGTGTGTGTATGTATACATTTTTTTCAAATTTTACAGAAAATGTGACAATGTGGGCAAATCGCTGGGGGCCCTCCCTGAGCCAAAGAAATGTCCCAGGGAATCAAGGGGTCTTGAAGTTTTAAGGTCCATTAGTTCCATGACAGTATCACCTCTGGTGACAGAGGAAGTGAGAAACACAACGCAAGTGACGCACAGGGAGTTGGGGTGGAGTGTACAATCCTAAACAGGATGTCCCGAGTCCATGGCATCACAGCAAACACTTTTGAGACTGATGGCGCTAGCCATGGAGATATTTGGGGAATGTCTAGATTCAGGAAACTGTGAGCAGAAAACCTGGAGGGGAGGAGGCCTCCATGGGAAAAGAAAGAAGGGCTATGTGTAAGGGAACGTGGAGGCAAGTCAGAGTAGGGGCTAAAGGAAGTTTCTACCAGATTTGTGTATGGTCACAAGACTAAAGTTAAGACTGCAGATCTAAAATGGCCTTGGGACCAGCAGATGGTATAATGGATACTCGTTGCTCGACTCTGATTCTAGTCCTGGGCCCGGCAGCTTAAAACTCACGCTGGGTGCTTGCTGGGTGCGTGTGCACCCTAAATCCAGGAGAATGAGATTGCGGCGTGGCCATCCCCCCAGAGGAGGGGGTGATTTCTCGCTTTCTCTCTGGCGAGCATATGCGTCATATAACAGAAAACAAAAAACTTTCTAAAAATAACTAAATAAAACGACCTTATGACCCATATACTGACTTTCATTAGTTTTAGTTTATTTATTTTTTAGTTTTTTGCCATAGTGTATGTACTTTTTGGAGACAGAGTGTAAGTGAGAAATCACCTTCATCAACCCCCAGGGGGGATGGCCACGAGCACGCGATCCTTCTCCATTCTCCTCTCTGGATTTTGGGGACACACACGTGCCTGGGTGATTTTCAAGCTGCGGAGTGGAGGACGCTACTATCAGGAGGAACCGCTATCAGGGGAGAGTCCAGCGCCTTGGACTGGACACGCTACCTGCTGGCCCCCTGCTGGTTTGTTTTATAACCAACCCCATTTCGAGGGCTTTGTCAAGATTAGAACCCTCCGCCCCCAAGGCCCGAGTCCAAACAGGTTCCTCCGCTGGAGCTCTGCGAGGCTGCCCGGGGCCAGGCCTCGCCGCGCAGCTGGCCTCATCTTTGCCTGCTCCAGCCTTGGTGTTCGCTCGGCTCTTCTCGATGCCCCCCTCTCTGTGTGACTCCAAGCCTCAACTTCCACACCCAGTAACTTTAGCCTTCTGAGACCAAAAGGTTCGAAGGTATCTCTCAGCACAGGAATATCGCTACACCTAAAGGGAAGGCCAGGCCCTTTCTCGCGGAATTTCCCTTCTCGCGAAAAGCCGTCCAGAGGAAACTGTCCGCCATCTTTTGTGTGGCATTCTATATGGCTCCTCTGGCTTTGCCCAACCTTTATGACAAACAGTTCACGTGCTTGTTTATTAATTTAAACCACTACCACCACTATGTAGTCACATTCCTTGAGAAGCCTCTAGCTGAAGAAGATATTTTAGGTGATTTGGCCTCCTAGTCCTTCCTAACATGGCTTTCTCAGATTGCCAGCAGGTCCGGAAAGGCTTCCGGTTTCCCGGCGGGCCAAGGAGAGACCGCACTTCCGGCCTTGCTACGCAGACGCAGGCGTTCTTTTTGCTCTCTCCGGCGGGCTCGTGTCGCCGCGCCGCTGCCATGTCTTACCCGGCTGATGATTACGAGTCCGAGGTAATGTGCCCTAAGCGCGGGGTGGGCTCGGCCGCAGGGGCAGGGCTCTGTGGCCGCTGGGCTCCGAGATCGCGGGTGTCTGGGCCTTCCCACGAGCTTCGCACCAGCTCCGGGCTGGCCCTCGCGGACCTCTGGCCGCCCTGGCTGCAGCGCCCGGCTTCTCATCTGCAGTGTGTGCACGTCCGCTTCGCGTGTGCGGTCCCGCCCTCCTCTTTCCCACTGTCAGGGTCGGAGGCCGGTTTTAGGGTCTGTAACAACTCTTTCTGGCTGCTCAATCTTGTCTGACGTCGCAGATCCAGCCCCTGGGCCCTGCCCTACCGTCCTGCATCCGTAATGTTGTAGTGTTATTGTCTGTTTATTCTCCCTTTACCCTATTTTTCCCCTTATGCGTTGTTCAAAAGGCAGGGAGTGAGTTTTCTCATCTGCTTGTCCTTAGTCCTCTGCTTGGCTCGTGGGCATTTGGATTCACGACTTGGTGACCGTCCGTGTCTTTCTTTCTAGGCTGCCTATGATCCCTATGCTTACCCAGGCGACTATGACATGCACACAGGTGAGACTCGGTTTGTCGGGCTAGCTGGATGCTCTTAGGGTTTGGCCCCTTTTTAATGTATCAGAACCTAGCTTTTATGAACGTGATGGTCCAAGCTTGGAGTCAGTCATTAGCTCTCAGTGGCAGGGGTTATTTAGAGTCCTCATAAATCAGGCCTTTTCACTATCCACAGTAGTCTTAGGAGAGAAGATTACTGGCTTGGTGGTAGTTTCTTTGTAACTTACTACCTGAAAAAGAAAGTCTTTTTGTCAAAAAAATTCTTTATTTATTATATGAGCAAGAAAGACAACATTGCCCGCAGAGTCCTGATGCTGCAATCCACTCCCTGCTTAAACCAACCCTGGATCATGGGGACATGCATACCCAGGGTGTTCATATACTGGCTGACTCCAGAGAGGACCCAGAACCTTCCCTGTGGGTCTGCCTCTTAGAGCGTCATGCTTTACCTCTGCGCTGTTGTCTAGCCCCAAATGAAATATTTTTGGGGAGGTATTTTTGATTTCTGGAATTGTCTTAGTGGCTTGGCTTGACTTAATACTTAGTTCCATGCATCCTTCTGGATATTTTTTGTGAAATATTTTCATCTTTGCAACAGTTTTATAACGTGATTACATAACATTGCTTTCTTTCTTTTTTTTTTAACATTAACATTGCTTTTATCTTACTGATGAAAAAACTGAGCACAGGGAGGTTTAGTAACTTGCCCCAAGTCTTGTAGTTATAAAGTAGCAGTTATTTATTAATTCAAAAGATATTAAATGTCTGTTACCACTTTCCCTTCCACAGTCAACCCACTTTCCCTCAGCACACATAACTAGCTGTCCTGGGCCCTTAGGGTACACCTGGGTACAAGACAGACAAGGTTCTTCACTTCATAGGCTTTGGATTTTGGGGGAGGGAAGGTGGCACAGATAAGTAAATAAATAGGGTTTTAAAATTGTTTATTGAATTTTATTATTATTATAAATTTTACTATAGGGCACACGCTCTCATCAGAGAGAGACAGAAGGTAGAAAGCAAGTTAGTAGGTTTGGGACTTGAACTACAGTCAGCCATGTGGGAGTCCAGCATTTCAACCACCATGCCATCTGCTGGCCCAGATAACTTTTTAAAAAAATAATTTATTGACTTAATTCAATTTGTTGTTATTTATTTATTTTTTACTTTGACCAGAGAGAGAGAGAGAAAAGGAAAGCGAGAAACCAAGCTGCCAGATCTGGGATTTGAACCGCAGTAGGCCATATGGGAGTCCAGTGGCCCTAACCGCCATGCCACCTGCCAGACCCCCCAAATAAACAAATTTTAAGTCCTAGTAAATGTTCTTTTTTGCAAAATAATTTTATTGGCAGAGGTTCTCTCAGAAAGAGAGACAGAGAAAGCAGCCCTAGTTGGGCCTGGTCATGCTACAATCCCTTTTCCTTCATTTCTTCTTGTCAGGATTTTGGGCATGTATGCCTGGTGTGTCCTGCAAACAGAGGGCCTTGAACCATAATCAGCCTTGTGGGATCTGGCTCAAAATGCACAGTGCATACCCACTGTGCTGTGGGGCTGGCCCAGTAGTAGATGCTCTGAAGAAATAGTGTGGTGGGATTGGCAATGGCTTGCAAAGGGTGACGCCTGAGTGTTGTAGAAGAGCATTATAGTGATGTTGATAGTTGAGGTAGGCCTCGCTTGTCCTGTCTGTCACGTGTGCATTTGGAAGCACTCTGAGGTATTTGTGGTGTCTGACTTCTAGGAGATCCAAAGCAGGACCTGGCTTATGAACGTCAATATGAACAGCAGACCTATCAGGTGATCCCCGAAGTGATCAAAAACTTCATCCAGTACTTCCATAAAACCGTCTCAGATTTGATTGACCAGAAGGTGTATGAGCTGCAGGCCAGTCGTGTCTCCAGCGATGTCATTGACCAGAAGGTGTATGAGATCCAGGACATCTATGAGAACAGGTATGGACCATTGGATGAAGTGACCTCTTTCTGGATGGGCCTGGCCTAGTGATGTAGCCCTTGCAAAAGGAGTGACAATACACCATTTTTCTGTACCAACTGCCCAAGGTGGGGGTGACCCTGGGGTGCTGTGCATAGGGAACCAGATCTCACATGCCTGGCTGTGATTTTTAAGCTGGCTTGGCAGCTTAAAAAAACACCAGGCATATGTGTGTGTATATGCCAGAAAGCATTATAGGATGGAGGAGAAAGAATTCCAGTGTGTTCCTTCTCCACTGGGGGGGTGCTTTCTCTCTCTCTCTCTCTCTCTCTCTCTCTCTGGCACAGGTACGTACTCTCTGGCAATTAAAAAGGAAAAAAAATACACCCAATGGTCTCTGATTCTTTGGGCTAGAGACATATTATTTTATTAGACTCTGTATCCCCCCAAATTTGTATAAGACCTAAAATATTACTGCTATTAATGATTATAATAGTGGGCCAGCCCCATGGCTTGGTACTTGGGGAAGCCGGGTGCCTCATAGGTGATCATATGATTTGAGTCCTGGACCCAGCAGCATGGGAAACACTGGGCATATGTGCCCAAGGGCCTGCTGGGATGGAGAGGTCAAAGAGGCAGGGGTGGCGACATGGCCACACCCCAAGTGGAGGGTTCATTCTTCCTCTCCTCTTCTGATGAGCGCATAGGCCCTCTGGCAAATTAAAAGAGAAGTGAATTTTTTTTTTTTTTTTTTTTTGCGAGGTTTTTTGCTATAGGGCACGTGTGCTTGACAGACAGAGACAAGAGAGATCAAAAGTGAGAAATCACCCATCCCCCCGATGGCCACGCCGCAATCCCTTCTCCATTCTCCTCTTGGGATCCTGGGCATGCATGCACACGTGCCTGGTGTGAGTTTAAGCCACCGGGTCTGGGACTTCAACTGCGGTCAGCTACTTGAGAGTCCAGTGACATAGCCATTACACCAACTGCTGGTCCCCAAGAATTGCATAATTAAAAAATAAAAATTATAGTAGCATTTAGCACGCATTACCAGTATATATCAGGCAACATTCAAGGTGCTTTATCTATATCTACCCATTATAGTAATCCCATGAGATAGGTTTTCCTTATTTACATGAAGGAATGGCACAGAAAGGATAATTCATGTAGCTGGGTATGTGTATTTAGTAAATTTTGAACCTGTATGGTCCGACACCAGAGCTCATTTCTAAACTGCTGTATAGTTTCTTAGCATATATCGGTGTGAGCCAAGCTCTGGAGTGCTTGCTTCTTTCTTGTCTTTTTAAATCTGTCTATTTCTGGGACCAGCAGTTAGCGTAATGGCTATGTCGCTGGACTCCCACGTAGTCGACTGCGGTTCGAGTCCCGGACCTGGTGGCTTGAACTCACGCCGGGCGTGTGTGCGTGTGTGCCCAAGATCCCGAGAGGAGACTGGAGGAGAAGGGATTGCGGCATGGCCATCCCCTCTGGGGGATGATTTCTCGCTTTCTGTCTCTGTCTGGCGAGCGCACGCGCCCTATAGCAAAAACCTCTTGAAAAAAAAATTGTCTATTTCTATTTTCAGAGGGACACACTCTGACACCCTTGAAAGGGTCCTCATGTTTCAGTCCTCCCTGCAGTCAGCCCTGTAGTCAGCCAGAATCATGGGCTTGGGCATGCCCGGTGATTGAGGCAGACCTAGAACAGGAGCCCAGTACTTTCCAGACGGTGTCCATCATCCTGGAGTGGCGCCCCTGCTGCCTGTGCTGGCGCAGCTGGGCCTGCAGTGGTTTCTTGTGGTTTCCTTTTACACAGAGTATTGTCTTTGGGTAACGGGCAGTACAGATGAGACAGAGCGTGCTAGTCTGGAAAGCTTTTACCAAGGAAATCGAATTTAAATGAGTCTAGAAGACAGAGAGAGCAGATAACCAAAGGTCTGTTGGTTGGTAACTAAGACTTCATCTCTGGCCTGTGTGTCCATTATTTCCCAGGCCTGTCTTGATAGTCGTGTAAACAGCAGCTCTGTTCAGTAAACACGTAATGGTTAACCACATGAAAATAAGTGAAGTTGATCTCAAATACTATTTCTAACTAATGAGATGCTTTAATTTTTTTCTTTGTGCTGTCTTCTGCATCTAGTGTATTTTACGTTTACTGTGCATCTCGATTTGTGGGCATGAATTGAAATACTTGGTTTGTATTTAGATTTCATAAAACTTACAATTGGAGGCATAGGTTCATGTACTCGTTCCGAAGCGTGGTCGGTCTTTCTGTAGGTTGGTGTGGTGGTAAGAATGGCCGATGCCTGCATTACTTTAGTGGTGAGCGGGCAGACGGTGAACAAGGAGCCAGTAGCAGCCGAAAACAAGTAGGTAGTAACAGAAGTGTCACAAGAACCAAAAGAAACTGTGAAGAAAGAGATGGGCGACAAATGGTAGTGGGGGCTGGCAGGTGGCGTGGTGGTTAAGGTGGACTCCCATATGGCCGACCGCAGTTTGAGTCCCAGACCTGGAGGCTTCCTTTTTTACTTTCCCTTTTTCTCTCTGTCTTTCTCTGGTCAAATTAAACAAGTAATAATGATGATAATACATGAAATAAAATAATTCTTAAAAAAATGTTAGGTGTTGAGCTGAGAGAGGAGCCTGTTGAGTGGGCAGTTTAGAGGGTCCTTGGTAACCTCAGCTTCAGTGGAGAGGCAGAGGGGCAGTAGATGGCGGTGGCGGTGAGGTGGGAAAGGGGAGTTGGTAAGTAGAGAGAACTTGTTGGACCACTGAGAAGCTTTCTGTGGGGGGAGTGTGTGTGTTTAATTTGACCAGACAGAGAGAGAAAGACAGGGAAAGCTAGAAAGCAAGCCGCCACATCCAGGACTTGAACTGAGGTCGGGCATGTGGGAATCCAGCGCCTTTAACCACCACGCCACCTGCTGGCTCCGTGTTTGTGTGTGTGTGTGTGTGTGTGTGTGTGTGTGCGCGCGCACGCGCGCGTGTGTCCTTTTTGAAGAAGCTTCTTTTTTTCTTTATCCATAGTAAAGCGTGTGCATGTGTATGAAAGAAGGAGCCACTGCTGCGCGATCTGGTTACCCAGCGATCCCTTCCTCTGGTCTCCGCCATCAGATCTCAGGCACGTGCGTGCATGCCTGGCACGTTTCAGGCCGACTGGGTCAGGGATTCGAACTGTGGTCCTCATGTAAAATCCGGCTTCTTGAGCCAATGCTGTTTTATGTTTTGAAGGACTTGAATGTGTTTATGTGCAAAATCGAAAGAGCTGCAGAAGAAGAAGAGAGTGGCACTTGAGGACAGCTGGGGGAGGGTGAAATTGCTAAGGGAAGGAGCCGGGAAGTGAACAGAAACCCCGTGTAGATTTGTGAAGCAGCAGTGTTAAGCTGCATGCACTGTGTCTGTTAGAGCAGACAGACTGATTTGCTTCGGTGTTTTTTTTTTTTTTTTTTTTTTTTTTTAAGAGGTTTTCGCTATAGGGTGCGTGAGCTCGCCAGACAGACAGAGAGAGACAGAGAGACAGAAAGCGAGAAATCACCCCCCAGGGGGGATGGTCATGCCGCAATCCCTTCTCCTCCATTCTCCTCTCAGGATCTTGGGCACGCACGCACACGCACCTGGCGTGAGTTTTAAGCCACCGGGTCCGGGACGCGAACCATGGTCGACTACATGGGAGTCCAGTAACATAGCCATTACGCTAACTGCTGGTTCCCGCTCCATTTCTTGATACAGAGGCAGGAAATGATCCTGAAAAGCTTGGTGGGTGCCTGACTGGTATCAGAGGTGTGCTGTGCTATACTCGTAGTAGGAAAAGGTGTCTGAGGTGAGAGTTGGGTTAAGGATAGTTGGAGACTTGAAAAACTCTGGCCCGCTGTTTTCACGGCATCCTCTCATCTCTGAGCCTGGGTCCTCATCTGTAATCTGTAAAATGTGAGGGCTGGTTCTCTCAGATCCTTCATGTTTTGGCTTTCTAGAATTTCTGTGCTTGCTTTTCAGCTGGACCAAGCTGACTGAAAGATTCTTCAAGAATACACCTTGGCCAGAGGCTGAAGCCATTGCTCCACAGGTTGGCAACGGTAGGTGTGTCGTGTCCTCTGTGCTTCATGGGATCCTATGACTGGGCCATTCGGAAGTGCAGAAGGGCCCGTGTCTCATCATTTTGTTTCTCCAGAGCTTGCTGTGTAGTAGGTCCTTAATAAAATGACTTGGTGAGTGAAGGCTAAGTAAGTGAAGGGGGACAGAGGTCTCTCATTCATGGTGAAAGCTGAAATCTTTGTTTTGGCTTGTTTTAATATCCCACTAATTTGGGGTTGTAACAGTCACTCTGAAATGGACTCTAGCTTCTACTTCCTTAGATGATGTCTCTTATTTATTTAATAGCAATTTTTTTTAGAATTATTTATTCATTCATTTAATTTGACCAAAAAGAGAGAGAACACGAGAAAGTAAAAAACCGAGCCACCAGGTCCGGGAATTGAACCATGGTTGGCCATGTGGGAGTGTTCAGCGCCTTAACCGCCACACCACCTGCTGGCCCCTAGATGATGTCCTTTATACAAATGCTCTTGAATTTACTATTGAGTTATATCCCTATAAATATATTGTACATTAAAAATGTCACAAGTCAAAATGCATTTATTAAATAGGTGTAAAAGCAATTGCAGTTTGGACTGTGAGTTTTCAATCATTATAATTAGGCTCAAACACATCTTTATTAATAAAAATAGGAACCACTGGGGGCCGGCAGGTGGTGTGGTGTTTAAGGCACTGGACTCCCACATGGCCAACAATGGTTTGAGTCCCAAAGCTGGTGGTTTGCTTTCTCTCTTTCTCTCTCTCTCACTGGCCAAATTAAAATCATAATAAATATGGGGCGGGCAGGTGGCATGGTTGTTGAGGTGTTAGACTCCCACACGACTGATTTTGGTTCAAGTCCTGGATTTGGTGGCTTGCTTTCTACTTCTCTCTCTCTTCCTGGTGAATGTACATGCCTTATAGAAAAATTTAAAAAATAATAAGTAAAGTTAAATAATTCTTCAAAAGAATAATAAAGTAATTCTTTTAAAGAGTATAGGAGTCCTTATAGTCAACATATTTTTGCCAATGAAAAGTAAGTTTTTTTGTTCCTGTAGCATAAAAGTCCATGCTTTAGGGTTCAACAAACTCTTGCCCAAGATCCTGAGAGGAGAATGGAGGAGAAGGGATTGCGGCGTGGTCATACCCCCTGGGGGGTGATTTCTAGCTTTCTGTCTCTTTCTCACTGTCTTTCTGGTGAGTGCACATGCCCTATAGCAAAAAAAAAAAAGAAAGAAAAAAGAAGAAAACCTCTCCAAAAAATAAACAGTAAAACAAAACACAAACTTCGTAGCCCAATTCGTTGAACTTTTGAAGTGTTGGTTGTGTGATGTATGGTCTCGTGTTACGGAGAACAACTGGGTGGGCCCTTTCTATTGACCAGTGCTGGCACTGGTCATTGATTTGCTGAGGATACTTCTCAGATGTAATGGTTGCACCGGGATTCAAAAAGCTATAGTGTGTCACACCCCACCAAACAGTGCCCATGACCTCTTTTTTGGTGCAAGTTTGGTTTTGGGAGTGCATTGGAACTTCCTCAGTCCAGCCACTGAGCTGATTGTCACCAGTCATCATGCAAAATCACCTTTTATTGTAGATTGATTGAGAAACGCTTTGTTGTTGTGTGGAATAAGGGAAGCCGGCACTTTAAAATGATTTGTAAAATTTTTGGTCAGTTCATCCACTTCTTGAACTTTTGCACCTTCCCAACTTATTTCAAATGCCGATCAACCGTGGAATGGTCCATGTTGAGTTCTTGAGTCATTTCTTGTGTAGTTGTAAGAGGGCCAGCTTTTTTTTTTTTTTTTTTTTTTTTTCTTTTTTTGGAGAGGTTTTTGCTATAGGGCGCGTGCGCTCGCCAGACAGACAGAGAGAGACAGAGAGATAGAAAGCAGGAAATCACCCCCCAGGGGGGATGGCCACGCCGCAATCCCTTCTCCTCCATTCTCCTCTCGGGATCTTGGGCACGCACGCACACGCGCCCGGCGTGAGTTTAAGCCGCCGGGTCCGGGACTCGAACCGCGGTCGACTACGTGGGAGTCCAGCGACATAGCCATTACGCTAACTGCTGGTCCCAGAGGGCCAGCTTTGATGATGACTTTCGATTGGTTGTTGTCAACTTCCAATGGCTGGTCACTACGCTCCTCATTTTCAAGGCTCTTGTCTTCTTTGCAAAACTTCTTGAACCCCCACCACACTATACGTTAACGAACAGTTCCTGAGCCAGATGTGTTGTTTTGTTTGTTTGTTTGTTTTCTTTTTTTTTTTTTTTGGAGAGGTTTTTGCTATAGGGTGCGTGCTCTCGCCAGACAGACAGAGAGAAACAAAGAGAAAGCGAGAAATCACCCCCCAGGGGGGATGGCTACGCCGCAATCCCTTCTCCATTCTCCTCTCGGGATCCTGGGCACGCACGCACACGTGCCCGGCGTGAGTTTTAAGCCACTGGGTCCGGGACTCGAACCGTGGTCGACTACATGGGAGTCCAGCGACACAGCCATTACGCTAACTGCTGGTCCTGCCAGATGTGTTGTTGATGTGGCAAGTTCTCTCTGCTGCCTTACCGACCCATTTTGAACTAAAAAATTATAAGAATTTGCTTTTTATCTAACATCATTTTCATACTCTAAACTACATATAAAATAAGCAGGAAGTAATCAATCATTAGGAAAAAGACAAAGTGAGAAATATGCATTAAGATGATGTGTAACATAACCACATGTACTTAAGAATGTATCCAGTATCAGGGCCCGGCAAGTGGTGTGGTGGTTATAGCGCTGGACTCCCAAATGGCCAGCTGTGGTCTGAATCCTGGATTTGGTGGCTTGCTTTCTCACTTTACTTTTCTCTCTCTCAGTCTCTCTGGTCAAGTTAAAATATAATAATAATAAATAAAATGAAATAATTTCCTTTTTTAAAAATAAAGAATGTATTTGATATTCGATGGCAAATTTCAACAATGCAAAACTGCAGTGACTTTTTGTTGGTGGTGGTGAGGTTTTTTTTTTGTTTGTTTTTGTTTTTGTTTTTGTTTTGCTATAGGGCCCATGGGCCCTATAGCAAAAAAAAGAGAGACAGAGAGACAGAAAGTGAGAAATCACCCCCCGGGAGGGATGGCCACACTGCAGTCCCTTCTCCTCTCGGAATCTTGGGCATGCATGCACACGCTCCCGGCGTGAGTTTAAGCCACCGGGTCTGGAACTCGAACCGTAGTTGACTACATGAAACTTCAGTGACAGCCATTATGATAACCGTTGGTCCCCTGCAGTGACTTTTTTGCACCAAATTAATAATACACCTAAGCTACTGAACATCATAGCTTAGACACACATCTCTCTTTTTCTTTTATTTATTTATTTTTTTGATATAGGGCATAGTGCTCACAGGAGAGAGACAGAAAATGAGAAATCACCCCCCGGGGAAATTGCCACATCACAATCCCTTCTTCTCTCTTTATTGTGGACATGCACACATGCCTGGTGTGTTTTTCACGCTGCCAGGTCCAGGGCTCAAACCGTGCAGTTGCTGTGTGGGATCCAGTACCATAACCACTTTGCCACCTGCTGGCCCCGCACAAATCTATTTTATAACAAAATGTTGAATATATCATGTAATTTATTGAATACTGAACTGAAAGTGAAAAATAAAATGATGGCATGAGTATTTGAAGTATGTTTTCTACTGCAGTGGTCCCCAACTTTTTTCGGACCAGTTTCTTTTTTTCTTTTTTTTTTAAATAATTATTTATTTTATTTATTCATTCATTTATTTTTTAGTTTTATCAGAGAGAGACAGAGGGTGAGAGTGAGAGAGAGAGGAAGTGAGAAAGCAAGCCACCAGATTCAGGACTTGAACCCTGGTCGGCCATGTGGGAGTGTCCAGCACCTTAACCACCACGCCACCTGCTGGTCCCCCGGACCAGTTTCTTTTTTTAAGAATTATTTAATTTTGGGGGCTGGCAGGTTGGTGGTTAAGGACACTAGACTCCCACATGGTTGACCATGGTTTGAGTCCTGGACCTTGTGGCTTGCTTTCTCACTTTCTCTTTCTCTCACTCTGTCTCTCTCTGGTCAAATTAAAATAAGTAAAGTTAAATAAAAATAATTCTAAAAAGAAAAGAATTATTTAATTTTATTGTTCGTTGTTACTTTTTTTTTTTTTTGAGAGATTTTTACTGTAGAGTGTGTGCGCTTGCCAGAAAGACAGAGAGAGACAGAGAGACAAAGTGAGAAATCACCCCCCTGGATAGATGGCCACACCGCAATCCCTTCTCCTCTCGGGATCTTGGGCATGCACGCACACACACCTGGTGTGAGTTTAAGCCACCAAATCTGGGACTTGAACTGTGGTTGACTACATGGGAGTCCAGCGACATAGCCATTACGCCAACTGCTGGTCCCGTTATTTTTTAATTTGCTATAGGGCATGTGCACTCACTGGAGAGAGAAAGTGAGAAAGCAAGCCTCCAGGTCTGGGACTCACACCGCTGTCAGCCATGTGGGAGTCCAGTGTCTTAACTACCACACCACCTGCTGGCCCTCTGGGACAAGTTTCATGGAAGACCTTTTTTCTTCAGACTATTTATGGCAACACGTGTGAAGCAGTGTCTGTCAGAGAAGTTCATTTGTAGGCTCAGTGTCAAGGAATTTTACTGGACTGGTCATGTAGGTACCCTGCGCCTGACACATGTCAAAACTCTAAACTCCGAGAAGGAGAGCGGGTACTTACCGTAAGTTGTACTGTTCACAGGAAACAGTGTAATTGTAGCAGACCCCGCTCATCATGTAGGGAATGGTGGGAACCCTCCTGAAACTGAGATTCCTAGATGCCAGTCAAGGGCCAGCCTTGGAAATAGGCTTTGCTAAGAACAGTCAGCCTTGGAAATAGGCTTTGCTAAGAACAGTCCCAGGCCTACTGTATTAATAACTCTTCTGCATAGCATCAGTCCTTACAGAACCTTTGTCTTTTTTTTTTTTTAAGAATTATTTTTATTAATTTTATTAATTTTATTTGTTTTAATTTGACCAGAAAGGGACAGAGAGAGAGAGAAAGAGAGAACGAGAGATGGAATGTTAGAAAGCAAGCCGCGGGACCAGCAGTTAGCATAATGGCTATGTCCCATGTAGTTGACTGCGGTTCGTGTCCTGGACCCGGTGGCTTAAAACTCAACGCGGGGTGCGTGTGCGTGCGTGCCCAAGATCCCGAGAGGAGAATGGAGGAGAAGGGATTGCCTGGGGGATGATTTTCTCGCTTTCTGTCTCTCTGTCTCTGTCTGTCTGGTGAGCGCACACGCCCTATAGCAAAAACCTCTTCAAAAAGGAAAAAAAAAAGAAAGCCGCCAGATCTGGAACTCAAACTATGGTCAGCGATGTTGGAGTCCTGTGCCCTTAACCATCATGCTACTTGGCTGGCCCCTAAAGAACCCTTTTCTCTTTTCTTCTTTCCTTTAATGGGTCAATAGAATAATTTTCTTCCTTTGAGATATATGTCTGTATATGTTTATAAAACAAAAATAGAGGTATTCTAAGTCAAAGATAGGAGTATGTGTATTTGCAGTTGTGATAGTATTGTGTTGCCCTTTGTGGAGCTATTGCTATTTACTAACTGGATGTTAGATGTCTCTAAATGGTAAAAGGCTACAGGTCTGAAGGAATGAAATGAAGGGGCCAGCCCATGCCTGGTGGTTAAAGTGACCAGATCCCACATGACCAGCTGTGCAGTTGAATTTCAGACCTAGCAGTTTGAAAAACATGCTGGGTGCGTTTGCATGTGTGCCCAAAATTCTGAAAGGAGGAGGAGATGGAGGAGAAGAGACTGCCTTGTGATTGTTCCCCGTGGCGGGTGGGGAGATGCTTTCTCTGTCTCTCTCTGTCTCTTTGGTGAGTATATATGCCCACTGACAAATTAAAAAAAGAGTGGAGTGAAAAATACATTTTCTTTTTAAAGAATTATTTATTTAATTTCATTTATTCATTCAATCATTTTCATTTGACCAGAGAAAGACAGACACACAGAGAGAAGGAAAGTGAGGAAGCAAGCCACCAGGTCAGGGACTCGAACCATGGGTGGCCGTGTGGGAGTGTCCAGCGCCTTAACTACTATCCCACCTGCCAGCCCCCAAAATGCATTTTCTTGTTGTATGTATTCTTGGGACACAATAATTTATTTCTTGTTTAGTCTCTAAAATCACCTGTACCCTCTCATAACCCCAGTTAAGACCCCAGTTTTTTGTGAATTACTAAATCAACCCTCTGCTGTCTCTTTCAGATGCTGTCTTCTTGATTTTGTACAAAGAATTATACTACCGGCACATATATGCCAAAGTCAGTGTGAGTATCTAAGTGTTCTAGCAGATTATAAACTCTGCCGTTTTATCCCTAGAACATCGTCACAGGTGGTAAAGGGGCTGGCCCTGCAGTGTAGTGGTGACGCACCACTCGGAGGAGCTGGACTCCACACCCCTGCCCGTCAGACTTCAGCACTGGCACACACAACTGCCCAGGTTCTCAGGCTGGGAAGACCATGACATCAGAATCTGTAGCTGGTTTTTGCCACTTCTGATCTTCTCTCTGGTCTCTAAGTGAAGAATCAGCAGGAATTTTTGTTTTGTTTTTAGTTTAGTGTTTTTGCCATAAAGGCGTGTGTGCTTGCCAGAGACAGAGAAAGTGAGAAATCACCTCTCAGGCAATGGCCATGGTGCAATCGCTTTTCCATTCTCCTCTTGAGATTTTGGGCACACGTGCACACAGGCCTAGTGTGATCTTCAAGCCACTTGTCCAGAACTTGAACTGCTCATCCAGCCATGTGGGATCCAGAGCCTTGATCTCCATGCTACCTGCTGACCCCATCAGAAGTTTTTTTTGACTACTTAGTGTCTTTGTTAAATACCAGACAAGCACTTTGGCATACATGACCAGCTTTAAACCCCTGGGATGAGGTATTTCGTTGAATTAGCACTTACCATATGAAGCTTTTTTAAAAAAGAATTATTTATTTTCTTTATCATTATCATTACTACTATTATTTCTAATTTGAGCAGAGCGAGGCAGAGAGAGAGAGAATAAGCTGCCAGGTCTGGAATTCGAACCATGTTTAGCCTTGTGGGAGACCAGAGCCTTTAACCACCACGCCGCCTGCCATCCCCTTGTGTGGAGGTCTTTATGTGATTGGGACTAGTCATGGTTGTGACTAGTCGTGATTTTGGGTACCCTGTCGGAACCCTGCAGTTAGTGTGGGTGGAGGGCTAAGGTTCCAAGACTGTTCTTACTACCCTATCACAAATACTCAGTATCTAGTTCTTTTTTTTTTTTTTTAAGTGGTTTTTGCCATAGGGCACACAAGCTCACTGGAGAGAAAGAAACACTGAAAGGGAAAGTGAGAAATCACCCCTCAGAGGAGGTGGCCACACTGCAGTCCTTTCTCCTCCACTCTTCCTTCTGGGATCTTGGGCACGCATGTACACATCCCTGGCATGATTTTCAAGCCACTGGGTTCGGGGCTTGGACCACGGTCGGCCACTGGGAGTCCAGCGATATAACTACTGTGCTACCTGCTGTCCCTCGTAGCTCATCATCTTACTCCCTGGCTCAGAAAGTGTCTGCGGTTCCCGATCGGCAGCAACATAAAGCCTAGATCAGGGGTCTACAGCCTTCTTGTGAAGAGCCACGTAGTAAGTGTTTTAGGCTTCAAGGGCCTCGGTAGTCTTTGTCCATTGTGTTCAGCTATGTCTGTAGTAGCCATGAACAACATGTAATGAGTAAGCCTGGCTTTGTTCCAACAAAACTTTATAAAACTGGTGGAGTAGTGGTACCAGCAGTTGGTATAATGGCTCTGTCGCTGGACTCCCATGTAGTCGACTGTGGTTTGAGTCCTGGACCTGGTGGCTTATACTCACATTGGGCACGTGTGCGTGCATACCCAAGATCCCGCGAGGAGAATGGAGGAGAAGGGGTTGCAGTGTGGCCATCCCCCCGGGGGTGATTTCTCATTTGCTGTCTGTCCGTCTGTCTGTCTGTCTTTTTCTTGCAAATGCATGTGCCCTATAGCAAAAACCTCTCAAAACAAACAAACAAAAAACTGGTGGAGTAGATTTGCTCACCCCTGGCCTAGGTTCTTGTTTGGTCCCAAGAGCCCTCCACCTTCTTGGCCCTCTGCAGCCCACTGTAGCCTGTGCAGCCTTGTCTCCTCTGACCCCCAGCCTTCAAACACCATAGTTTACCTCTGCCTTTGTTAGTGTTGTTTGCTCTGATCCACATCTCGTCCTCTGTTTCACCGGACCTTCATGCCTGGTCTTGGAGTCGGTTAAGGTCTATTGTGTCCACCTGACTGTGTGATCCAGTGTTTGGTCCCTGTGAACTGCGGTGGCCCTTGCTATCTCCCCTCTCTCTGTGTGCTCTTCGCATACTAAGGAGAGGGCAGACATCAGTTCTCTTCATGGTTCTCAGCCATCACGTAGGCCATGGGCAAAACACCTTTGAATTGGATCTGTGTCTCAGTGTCTCTGTTCTCTTTACAGGGGGGACCCTCCTTGGAGCAGAGATTTGAATCCTATTACAACTACTGCAACCTCTTCAACTACATTCTCAGTGAGTCTGAGATTGGCCAGGGGGTGTGGTTTGAGGGCCAGCACTGGCCTCCAGCACTTCTGAGAAGGATTTCAGTGTGCAGTGTGGAAGGGGGTGGTGGCGTGGCTCCGGGGAGGGATTACAGGAGGGTCCTACAGCCTCCCTGAGCGGGCAGGGTCATTGCTTTGCATCTGACGTTGCTGTGATCTGCACAGATGCTGATGGACCTGCTCCCCTGGAACTTCCCAACCAGTGGCTCTGGGACATCATTGACGAGTTCATCTACCAGGTACCTGATCAGCCTCTGCCAGACTGGAACTAACTGGTCTGAGCTGGGAGCAGCTGCCACCATTGCTTTTGATAGGTAGAAGATTGACAGTGCAGTAATATTTCCGTCATATAAATATCCCATGGCAATAGATGTGTGTGTCAGGTGGTTTGCTGAAGAGACAATGAGCATGATAGAAACTGAGTCAGGGTAGTTGAACTTTTGACCTTGACTAAGGCTTTTATTTCTTCTCCCCCACCAAGGGGGGCATGCATTTATGGGCGGGGGGGGGGGAGGAAGAGAGAGGACGTGCCTGAGAAATTACCCTTCCAGGGGGGTGGCCCTGCCATCCATCCTCCTCTCAGGAGTTGGGCGCACATGCACCTGCACGCAGCATGCTTTTCAAGCCTCTGGGTCTGGGACTCAGACAGTATAGTTGGCCACGTGGGATCCAGCCACCTTCACCACCACACCGCCGGAGGCCCGACTTTCACCGTTTTACCTGACCTTGAGAAGTGGTCTGGCAGGAACACAAACTACCCAGGTTTGGGAGGCAGACGGGCACGCATTCTCTTCTGGAGGCTCCCACCTGGTGGCTTTGTAACCATAGTGTGTTACGTAGGCTCACTCTCCTCACCCATAGAATGCGCATGTTCTGTGTTGTGATAGTGGTGATGGTGATGTGGGAGTACTAGACCAGAACACAGTTAAACGTTTTTGTCAAAACAGAAATACCCCCTACCAGGACCAGCCAACGGCATCTGGTTACGTCACTGGATTCGTGGTTCAAGTCCTGGACCCATGGCCCAGTGTGTGTGTGTGCGTGTGTGCCCAAAATCTTTTTTTTTTTTTTTTAGAGGTTTTCGCTATAGGGCGCGTGCACTCGCCAGAGAGAGACAGAGAGACAGAAAGTGAGAAATCACCCCCCAGGGGGATGGCCACGCCGCAATCCCTTCTCCTCCATTCTCCTCCCGGGATCTTGGGCATGCACGCACACGTGCCCAGCGTGAGTTTAAGCCACCGGATCCGGGACGCGAACCGTGGTCGACTACGTGGGAGTCCAGCGACATAGCCATTATGCTAACTGCTGGTCCCCCTGTGCCCAAAATCTTAAGAGGAGAATGGAGAAGGGATTGTGGCGTTGACATCCTACCTGGGGGTGGTTTCTCACTTTCTGGCTCTGTCTCTCCAGCGACCACATATGCCCTATAGCAAAAAAATCTCTTTAAAGTGAAAAAGAAATAGTCCCTACCTCTGGGTGCTGTTGTTGGGATTCTACTTACAACTATTCCAGATGTGAAGTGCAGCCGCTGTGTAGCCTGAGTAAAAGTTGAGGTTTTGCCGTTGACTGACCTTGGCTGCTGGAAGTATTTCTTTGCCACACTGCGTTGGTTTCTTGTCTCTAAAGTGGGCAGTTGGCATTTTACTGGGGTAGCACTTACGGAGTGCCTAGCGCAGTGCCAGTCACAGAATAGCTGATGAAGGACATCTGTTTGTTAAGACGCTCCTCGTCGTCCGCATTCTTTTCCAGGTTTTATTTAACCTCTTCCTTCTGTTATTTAGAAAGGTAAAAGAGGGACCAGCAGTTAGCGTAATGGCTATGTTGCTGGACTCCCATGTAGTCGACCACGGTTCGCATCCTGAACCCGGTGGCTTAAACTCACACCGGGCACGTGTGCGTGCATGCCCAAGATCCCGAGAGGAGAATGGAGGAGAAGAGATTGCGGCATGGCCATCCCCCCTGGGGGTGATTTCTTGCTTTCTGTCTCTGTCTCTCTCTGTCTGTCTGGTGAGCGCACGCGCCCTATATCAGAAACCTCTCCAAATAAAAAAAAAAAAGGTTATAGAGACTAAAACCCCTGAAACACATGTTTAGAAATTTTATTATTTTTTATTCTTTTTTTATTATATTTTTTATGGAGTTAGTATAGCTCTCACTGCACTGCAAGGAAAATTGGTGTCTTGATAAAAACGTTGCTTGAACTCCCTGGACCAGAGACTGCCTTTGTAAATACCAAGTGCTGACCAGTTGGGATTGGGGTTGATTGAGCAAACCTTCACAGGGCTCTTGGAGAAAGGCTCCTGCTCCAGGCTAGGCCTTGGAGTCCCACGGTGAAGGCCGTGAGGCCATGAGCCACGCTGCCTTGTTTGCCCTGGCTGGTCCCTGGCTGTCAAACTCCTGTTTGGTACGATATAAGTAGAGGCTGGTGTTCCTGCTGGTTCATGTAAGTTAAGGAGGATCGTCTGTGCTGAGATTCTTTATCCCACTTACGGTAATCACAGCTCCCGAGGCTTAGCTGGTGTTCTCTTTCTAAGGAGCTTAAGGTGCTGTTTTTAAATGCAAGAAGAGGATGCCAACAGGTGGCGTGGTGGCTAAGGGCACTGGGCTCCCACATGGCCGACTGGTCCAAGTCCTGGACCTGGCGACTTTCTCTCTCTCTCTTTTCTTCTTGTCTCTTTCTGGTAAAATTAAAATAAATAAATAAAGTGGTGTTTTTTTTTTTTTTTTTTCTTTTAATGTAGCGAGAGTCAGGGTGCACCTGGCCAAGTAGATCCCATACGGGGTGGGTGGCTCTTCATCACACTTTTTTGTTTATGATATAGGTATTGAGTCATCAGAAAAATCATGATTTGTTTTTCTATGCAAAAATGCATCCTGACTTTTCTTACAACCCAGTGTAATATGAATGTGTTGCTACTTCTAAGAAATTAGTTTTGGGACCAGCAGATGGCGTAATGGTTATGTCCCTGGACTTCCACATAGTTGAACACAGTTTGAGTCCCATATCTGGTGGCTTAAAATTCATGCTGGGTGTGTGTACGTGTGTGTGGGTGCCCAAAATCCTGAGAGGAGAATAGAAGAGAAGCGATTGTAGCATGGCCACCCCTGGGGAATGACTTCTTTCTGTCTCTCTTCGTCTCTCTAGCAAGTGCACGCTCCCTGTAGCAAGAATCTCTATAAAATAGATAGCAGATTTATTGCAGATGGGGTAAAAGTGCTGCCCTCCTTGCCTTTGCAGAGGCATCAGTTACTCTTTGGAAGCAAGGGCACCACGTGCATGTTTTCAGGCACTTACGTAAATGGCGTCATGCTCGTCCTGCTCGATCGTGCCATTTGCTGTGACGTGGAATAAAACCCCGTCTGCATTGAGGCCTGGCTTGTTTTTGCGCTGTGTTGTACATGACATGGACTGCCACCCCTGGTGATGCACGTTTGGTTGTCAGTTTCCATGGTTAGAATGGTGAGTCAGTGGGACCAGCAGTTAGCGTAATGACTATGTCGCTGGACTCCCATGTGGTTGACTGTGGTTCACGTCCCGGACCTGGTGGCTTAAACTCACGCTGGGCGCGTGTGCGTGCGTGCTTGAGATCCCAAGAGGAGAATGGAGGAGAAGGGATTGCCGCGTGGCCATTCCCCCTGGGGGTGATTTCTCGCTTTCTGTCTCTCTGTCTCTCTCTGTCTGTCTGGTGAGCGCACGCGCCCTATAGCGAAAACCTCTCCAAAAAAAAGAAAAAAAGAATGGAGAGTCAGTGAATATTCACGTATAGGTCGTGCACAGCTTTAGCACTAGGGGTTACTGCCTAGCGGTAGAGACATGTTTATGTGTAGTATAGTGGGGTAAGTGTGTAATTGGTGAGATTTGACAAATGTATGTACCACAATAAAGATAAAAAACCATTTCAATTACTTTTTTTGTTATTTATTTTGGTTTGTTAGGTTTTTGCCATCTGGCACGTACGCTCACTGGAGAGGGACAGTGAGAGGGAGGGAAGTGAGAAGTCATCCGCAGGGGCTTTGACCTCTTGGGAATTAGGGCGCATGTGCACACGTGCCTGGTGTGATTTTCAAGCTGCCAATGTCCTTCATTCTGGGACTCCCAACCACAGTCAGCCATGTTGGAATCCAGTGCCTTAACCACCATGCCACCTGCTAGCCCCAAGGGTGGTGTGGTTAAGGCACTGGACTTTTTTTTTTTAATTATTTCATTTTGTTTGTTATTATTCTTTAATTTGACCAGAGAGAAAAAGGGAAAGTGAGAAAACAAGCCGCCAGGTCTGGCACTCGAACCGTGGTCGGCCATGTGTGAGTCCAGCATCTAACCATCATACTACTTACTGGCCCTGGGCCTCAATTCCTTTTTTTTTTTTTTTTTTTGGAGAAGTTTTTGCTGTAGGGCACGTGCTCTTGCCAGAAAGACAGAGAAAGACAGAATGCGAGAAATCACCCCCCAAGGGGATGGCCACGCCATAATCCCTTCTCCATTCTCCTCTCGGGATCTTGGGCACGCACGTGTGCGCATCTGGCGTGAGTTTAAGCCACTGGGTCTGGGACTCAAATCACAGTCTACTACGTGGGAGTCCAGCAACATAGCCATTACACCAGCTGCTGGTCCCTGCCTCAGTTCTTAAAGGTCTCACCACTTCCCAGTGCCGTTATACCAGGAACCAAATTTCAAATCATGGATTTCTTGGAGGTAGCATTATCCAAACCATATTTGCCTGTTTTCCCATTGGATTTTCCTACTGATTTATGGAAATTCCTTAGATACTCTGGATATTATTCTTCCTTTATTATAAACACTCTTGGAAAAAGATACTATTTTAGGATTGAACAATACTAGATTATCTAAATAGTGAGATCCTAAGGTATTGATTTCCAAATCTAGCCCACCAGAATTAACCAGGGAGATTTAAGAATTCTGACTGAGCTGAGCCGGCAGGTGGCATGATGGTTAAGGGCACTGGATTCCTACATGGTCTACCGCGGTTCGAGTCCCAGACCTGGTGACTTCCTGTCTCACTTTACCTCTTTCTCTCTCTCTCTGTGTCCCTCTCTAGTCAAATTAAAATAAATAAATTAAAAAAAAAAGAAAAAAAACTAAAACAAAAAACTAACTGAGCAGGGCCAGCAGGTAACGTAGTGGTTGATGACATGGATTCCCACATAGCCCATGTAGTTTTTTTTTTTTAAGAATTAGTTCTTGGGGGACCAGCAGTTGGCATAATGGCTATGTCGCTGGACTCCCACGTGGTCGACCGCAGTTCGAGTGCCGGACTGGGTTGCTTAAACTTATGCCGAGTGCGTGTGTGTGCGTTGCCAAGATCCCAAGAGGAGAATAGAGAAAGGATTGCAGCATGGCCATCCCCCCTGGGGTGTGCTTGCTCATTTTCTGTCTGTCTCTCTCTGTCTGGCGAGTACACGTGCCCTATAGCAAAAACCTCTCCAAAAAAAAGAATTATTTCTTGGGACCAGCAGTTAGCGTAATGGCTATGTCGCTGGACTCCCACATGGTTGACCGTGGTTCGAGTCCCGGACCTGGCTGCTTAAACTCATGCTGGGCACGTGTGCGTGTGTGCTCAGGATCCCTAGAGGAGAATGGAGGAGAAGGGATTGCGGCGTGGCTATCCCCCCCTGGGGGGGTGATTTCTTGCTTTCTGTCTCTCTGTCTCTCTCTGTCTTTTCTGGCGAGCGCACGTGCCCTATAGCAAAAAACCTCTCAAAAAAAAAAAAAAGAATTAATTATTTGTCATTATTGTTGTTTTTAATTTGGCCATAGCAAGACACAAGTTGACAGGGAGAGGGGGAGAGAGAAAGTGAGAAAGCAAGCCGCCAGGTCCGGGACTTGAACTGTGGTCAGCCATGTGGGAGTCCAGTGACCACTACTCCACCTGTTGGCCCCTAGCCCATGTAGTTTGAATCCTGGACCTGGGAGCTTGGGAGTCATGCTGGGTAAATATATGTATGTGCATGCGTGCCCCAGATCCCAGGAGGAGGTCTGGGATTGCAGCACAGCTGTCCCCCACAGGAGACTTCTCATTTCCCTTTTTCTGTCTCTCTCCGGCAAGCGCACGCACCCTATGCAAGAATCGAAGGAACAGAAATGACCACTGTGGTGCCTCTGGTGACAAGATCAGTTACGCTGTGAGACCCAGAGGCAGCGAGTGACTTTACATTGTGTTGGGTCCAAGTGGGGTATTTTCCCCACGGACTATTTCCAGTTCCAGAGAGATGGGCAGTGGGATAAGTCACATTTTCATCAGTGAACACAGTTCACGCTTAGTCAAGATGGCTTTGAGTAAGCAGTGTACACATGGTTTAGGATGAGAAGCAGCTTTCCCATTTCAGAGCCCTGGCGCTGCCTTGTCAGCATTGCGTACGTGGACTGACTGTGACTCTCTCCCCAACAGTTTCAGTCCTTCAGTCAGTACCGCTGTAAGACTGCCAAGAAGTCGGAGGAGGAGATCGACTTCCTTCGTTCCAATCCCAAGATCTGGAACGTTCACAGTGTCCTCAATGTCCTCCATTCCCTGGTGGACAAATCCAACATCAACCGGCAGCTGGAGGTGTACACGAGTGGAGGTGAGAGTGGCAGGGCTGGCACTGCAACCCACACGTCCCCAGGGCTTCCCTCTGCCCTCGTCGACGGGCGCCAAAGGAGAGCTCCTGAGTCCCGTCTTGTGGGGCGCAGGCCACTGTTCTTTGGTGCTTGGGCGTGAACAGCAGCTGGGTGCTGAGGCTGGGGTCTGTGGTCTGCGTTTATAGACATTTGACTCTTGTCTTCAAGGATTTTAGACTTTTTGGTGTCAGGAGCACTGTGCACTTAAAATACATGGACCAGCCCTATCATGCAACAGTTAATAGAGCTGGATCCCACGAGGCCAACCATGGTTTGAATCCCTGCCCTGGCAGCTTGAAAAACATGCTGGGCATGTATATATGCTTGCCTCGAATCCTGGTGGGTGGAAAATTGGAGGAGAAAGGATCATGGTGCAACCGTGCCCCATTGGGAAGTTCTCGCCCTCTTTCCACTCTGTTGAGCACATGCACTCTCTGGCAATAAAATATATATTACGTGTGTGTGCATTTTATAGAAGCGCAACGTTTACATTTAATCTCTCTTTTTCTAAATGAGCGATGTTTGCAAATCTTTTCTAAGTCTGCCTTCCTGGAAGATAGCTAGGTTCTCAGTGTGTGCTGCATCCAATCCGTTGTGTTACGCTGTTTGGGTTGAAGTGTATGAAGAAAATCTGGCCCACACAGATAATTAGTTGAGAAAGGAAGGCATTTAATGTTTTTTTAGGTAGCATAGGTGTTCTTTGACTTGACATCATGAGGTTGTATGTACTTTGAAACTTCACCAATGCTAGTTTCACACAGGTAGTTGGAGTGAAGAACCTGAAACCATATTAGTGAACTTTTAGCATGCATAGACAGACTGACCTTTATTGGCTTCCAGCACTACAGAACATGTTGCACTGCTGCACCTCTCGTTGGGCCTGTCTTGCACTTAGATTGATTCCTTTTTTTAGGTTTTTTTGCCAGAGGGTATGTGTGCTTGCTGGAGAGAGAAGGAAAGTGAGAAATCACCCCATGCAGGTCTTTTCATGTTTAATTTGCCAGAGGGTATATACACTCATCAGACACAGGGAGAGGGGGAATGCAAACCCAGGGGTGATGGCCATGGCACAATCCCTCCTACTCCATTCTCCTCTCAAGAGATCCAGCCCACTTAATTAATTTTTAAGACATATCTGCCAAATACCCAATGTCAATAACCAGAGTGAGTTCTTTCAAGTATAAACAGCTCCAGAAACTGAGCAGTCAGTTTTTATAGAGTAACTGCGTGGCAGAGAGTACTACAGTGTGACTACCAGTACGACTAATTTATGCTAAGTTTCCAGTAGTTTTACTGAGCATGTTTTTGCACCATCAGTGCATACGTGTCAACTCTGGGGAAGGCAAACAGTGTCTTGCTGCTATTAAGGAAAGAGCTAGGGGCCAGCTCAGTGGTCTCATGGTCAGGGAAGCTGGACCCCAGCTGGCTGACTGTGCAGTTAGCACATGCCAGGCATGTGTGTGTGTGTGTGTGTGTGTGTGTGTGTGTGTGTATGTGTGTAACATCCCAAAGAGAGAGAGAGAGAGAGACGGAGAAGGGATTGCAGTGTGACTATTCCTTGTGGGAGGTAGCTTTTCTTCTCCTCATCCTTCTGGTAAGCCCGTATGCTCTCTAGACCTGGAAAAGGGCAAAAAGAGCTTTGACTTCATGGTCTTCCTGAAAGGAGGGCCTTTGGTGTGTAACTGTTACCGATAAGTGGGGGTTGCCTCCTTGTAGTCTCAGGTGTCAAATATTTTGGGACCATAATGACAACTGCCACCCTCCACACAACTATTAGTACACTTAAGATTGTTTTCAGTTATTTTTAAAAAATAATTATTTAATTTTATTTATTATCATTATTTTTTAATTTGACCAGAGAGCAAAAGTGAGAGGGAAAATGAGAAAGCAAGCTACCAGGTCCAGGACTCGAACCACAGCTGGCCATGTGGGAGTCCAGCATCTCAACCACCATGCCACTTCCCGGCTCTTGTTTTTTATTTTCGCTATAGGGTGTGTGCCTTCGCCAGAGAGAGAGAGAAGAAAGGAATCACTCCCCTGGGGGTTTGGCCATGCCATAATTCCCTCTCCTTCTTTCTCTTCGCTGGATTTTGGGCACACATGTGGTCACTTGGCATGATATTTCAAGCCACCAGGTCTGGGATTCAAACCACAGAGTTGGCTACATGGAATCTAGTGCCTTAACCTCCATGCCATCTGCTGGTTCCAGGAAGGCTGTTCCTTGATAATTCTTAGAAGGCAGCTTTAAAGGCTGGCAGCAGGTAAGAAGTTGACTGAGCGATATTCAAAGGTTAGGCTTATCTTTCCCAGGTTGAGCCTGCCCGCCCCCTTCTGAAGTGCTCACAGTGTCTCTCTGTCTCTCAGGTGACCCCGAGAGTGTGGCCGGAGAGTATGGACGGCACTCCCTGTACAAGATGCTCGGCTACTTCAGTCTGGTGGGGCTTCTGCGCCTGCACTCCCTGTTGGGAGATTACTACCAGGCCATCAAGGTGCTGGAAAATATCGAACTCAACAAAAAGGTAATTGCCCTTTAGCCAGTCTTCCCAGAGACAGAATGTCTCTCTACTTTGAAAGAAACTCCGAAGAAAGGACAGAATTCTGGAATACAAAAGAAGATTCATTTCCCAGGCAGTTGAAAGTTGAGAGTAAAATTGGGCAAACCAGTGCAGTGGAAACCTGGACGTGGGTGGGTTGGTAGTTGGTGACACTGATGTAGGATTCAGCTGTCTCTTGGTTCTAACTTTGGAAGCGAATGATAGGCCCAGCCATGGTGGTGTGTGCAAGAGGGCACTGCTCTGCAGTTCTAGAGGCTCATGGAAGACTGGTTCAGATCGTGGTTGACCTGTGACACAGTCGGTACCCATGATCCTGGCTAGCTGGAGGTTTAGTGGCAGGATAAACTTTTAAAGAAAATTTGTCAGGAGGCACATGTACTTGCTGGAGGATGGTGGGAGAGGGAAAGTGAGAAAAATCCCACCATGGAGTATGCTCACATTGCAGTCCTTTTTCCTCCTCTCAAGACCTTGGGAACACATGCACACACACCTAGCGTGTTAATTAGACTGCCGGCTCCAGGACTCCAACCATGTGGTCAGCTCTGTGGGATCGGACACCTTAAACCACCACGCCATGCGTGGCTCAGAATAAACTTTACAAAATCAGATTGGGGCCAGACCCATGGCCTGGTCCTTAAGGGAATCAGATCTTAAGTGGCCAACCAACTGGACAGTTTGAATCTGGGCCCTAGTGGTGCTTGAAAAACACACCAGGCAGGGAACCAGCAGTTAGCATAATGGCTATGTCGCTGGACTCCCACATAATCGATCGCGGTTCACGTCCCGGACCCGGGGGCTTAAAACTCACACCGGGCGCGTGTACGTGCATGCCCAAGATCCCGAGAGGAGAATGGAGGAGAAGGGATTGCAGCATGACCATCCCCCCGGGGGGTGATTTCTCGGTTTCTGTCTCTATGTCTCTCTCTGTCTGTCTGGCGAGTGCATGCGCCCTATAGCGAAAACCTCTCCCCCCCAAAAAATCCAAAAAACACCAGGCATGTGAGGATGCCTGCCTAGAATCCCAGTAGGTTGGAGAAGTGCGGGAGAAGGGACTATGGCGTGACCATGATCCATGAAGGGGATACTTTCTCCCTCTCCCTATCTCTGTTGCTCTCAGGTGAACACACGTGCCCACTGACATTTTAAAAAGCAGTAATGATAATGGTAGCTTTTAGGCCAGCCAGTGCTGTGGTAGTTAGAGTGGCGAGGTGCCACAGGGCCAAAGGTTTGAATCCTGGTTACCTAGCAGCTTGAGAATCATGACATGTACGTGTTCAAAGTACCCAGAATCCTGAAAAGGAGAAATGGAAGAGAAGGAATTATAGCATGACTGTCTCCATGGGTGGTGCTTTCTCCTTTCCCCTTCTCTATGGCAAACACACGCACCTTCTGGCAAATTAAAAAGGGAAGAAGGGGGACCAGCAGATGGCATAATGGTTATGTCACTGGACTCCCACATGGCCAAGCGTCTTTGAGTCTTGGACCCATGGCTTGAAACTGGGGGGCGGGGGGCGGGGGGTAGGTGGCGTGGTGGTTAAAGGCACTAGATTCCCACATGGCCGACCACGGTTGAAGTCTCAGACCTGGCAGCTTGCTTTCTCACTTTCCCTTTCTTTCTCTCTGTGGTCAAATTAAATAGTAGTAACAAGTAGAATTAAATAAGTATTTAAGAAATGATGATTTAAAAAATAAATATTAAAAAAAAGAAAGAAAGAAACTCAGCTGGGCGCACGTGTGTGTGCCCAAGATCCCCAGAGGAGAATGAAAGAGAAGGGATTATGGTGTGACCATACCCCCACCTGGTGGGGTGATTTCTCACTTTCTGTCTCTCTGTCTCTCCGGAGAGCACACATGCCCTATAGCAAAAATCTCTCAAAAAAGAAAGGGGGGAGGAGGAAGGATGGAAGGGAGCTAACATTTTACTATCCATGTTTTCCTAATCTTAAAAAATTAACAAAAGATTGAGCTTTTTGTTCTTTTTCCCCAGAAGATTGAGTTCTGAGGTGGTATCTGTTGATTACATGATGATTAGCTGTGTTTTCCCTCGTCAAAGGAAAATAGATACTTTTTATTTTATGTTGGTCTTTTTTTTTTTTTTTTCTTTTACTTTTTGGAGATTTTTGCTCTGGGCCAGCAGATGACGTAGTGTTTACATAGCTGGACTCTTGCATGGCAAACCCCTGTTCAAGACCCAGACTTGGTGGCTTGAAACTCGCCAGGTGTGTGTGTGTGTGTGTGTGTGTGTGTGTGTGTGTGTGTGAGTGAGAGAGAGACCAAGAGCCTGGGAGGAGAATGGATTGTGGTGTGGCCATCCCCCTGGGGGGTGATTTTTTACTTTCCCGCTTACTCTCTGTCTGTCTTTCCCCTCTCTCCCTGGCGATGGCATGTGCCCTAAGGCGAAAACCTCTTTAAGAAAAAAAAAAAAAAAAAAATTGCTATAAGGGTGCGTGTGCTCTCCAGAGAGGCAGAAAGCAAGAATTCATCCCCCGGGGTATGGCCATGCTGCAATTCCTTTTTCTCCACTCTTCTCCTGGGATCCTGGGCACACACTCACGTGAACCCAGTGTGTTTCAAGCCGCCAGGTCTAGGACTGAACTGTGGCCATGTGGGAGTCCAGTGCCTTAATCACTACACCACCTGCTGGCCCCATAGGGCTTATTTTAAAAAGCAAAGAAAAATACAATATTAGGGTATAGACTTTCAGATCTGAAAGAGTTGTTTTTTTGTGTTTTGTTTGTTTGTTTGTTTGTCTTATGTCCGAGGGAGCGTGTGTGTGCCACAGGCAAGAGAGGGGGAGAAAGCACCCCCTCCAGGGCTCGGTCATGCCCAGTTCCCTTTCCTCCATCCTGTCAGGATCCTGGCCATATGAGCATGTGTGTCGATGTGTCTTTGAAGCCACTGGGGCTGGAATTTGAACTGTGTTAGCCCATGTGGGATCCGTTCCCTCCACACAGTGCTTAACAGGTGTACCGTGGGGCCTGCCCTGAAAGAAGGTTTAAGGGCCGCTTTGTCCTTTCCTGTTGCAGCTGAGAAAATGGACGAGTCTGTTCAACTTTTAAACTTTTTCTTAGGTTCTTATAATTGTTTTTTCCATAAGAGAAACAGCACCCCCAATAGGGCCCTGATGGCATACTCCACCCACAGCCTCAGCTAGCCCTGGACCATGGACTCGTGTGGAGTACCCAGGGAGTTCTCCAGACGTGAATCTGGAACCCTCCTGTGTGGGTCAGCCTGCACAGCATCCCAGTTTACCACTGCGCCATCGTCCTGCCCACTAGAACGCGTATATCACTTCATTGGTGCCCGGTACCATCTGCCCTCAGGGCCTCTGCAGGGGGCTGACACTCAGCTCACACTGGGTCCCACTGACTCTCGGGTGCTGTCTGGGATGAATTGGGACTCAGGGATGCTTCTCCCACCTCCTCCCACAGAGCATGTATTCCCGCGTGCCAGAGTGCCAAGTCACCACGTACTATTACGTCGGTTTTGCATATCTGATGATGCGTCGCTACCAGGATGCCATCCGCGTCTTTGCCAACATCCTCCTGTACATCCAGAGGACCAAGAGCATGTTCCAGAGGACCACGTATAAGTATGAGATGGTAAGGGGTCCTCTGCACCTGTGTCCTTTCTGACCAGCTGGCCCTGTGCCAACAGTCTTCCGTAAACCCATCAAAGTTTTGCTATTTTACATGCTTTTTTTTTTTTTTTTTTTAACGTAATTTTTGATGACTGTCCTGTTCTTAAGTGTTTCAGTTACCCTGTTACCTCAGCTTACTAACATCTGTTAGGTCATCAGGAAAGTCATGAGGTAGTTTTCTATTTCTCTATGCAAAAATGTGTCCTGACTTTCCTGATGACCCAATAGGTGATAAGGGCAGTGCATTTTCTTTCACATCTCCCTGCCAGCTGTGGCCACATGTACTTTCCCAGCATGAATTTGCTGCGTGTTCACTGGGCCGTGGGTGTTGGAAAGTAAGTTAGATGTGGGTACCGGCTTGGAGGAGGATGGGTTCAGATGTGCTTACAGCTGGCAGAGAACAGCCTGAGCAGGGGTTGACATTGGGAGTGCAGTGGTGCGGTTGTGTGGCAGCATGGTGCACTGTCCTGGCTGGAGGGCAAAAGAGCATGTTTGGGTGGTGTTGGGACATTAAATTCTGGGGTAACTTACATTACCTGGGTAAAGTCTACTCTGTAGGCACCCAGTGCTGTCCAAGGCTTTGGGTAACTTGATCCTTAGCAGGTGTGAAAGGTCTCATGTGCCAGTGATGTGTGGGGCGCACTGGAGAGGTCCCAGTAAGTGATCTGGGAGATGACGAAGGGCCTGAAGCTGGAACATACGTTCAGGAGAGTGGGCGAGGGTGGGGGTGGAAACACCGTTGGGAAAGATCATGGATCAGGTGAGATGATGGGGAAGTCGACGTGTGCAGAGTGCACCTGGGAGGACGGTGGGGTCAGGTCTGCGGAGGGAACCTTAGAAGGTCCCTTCCATTGGTCCTGTCTTGCTCTCTGCATCCCAGATTAACAAGCAGAATGAGCAGATGCACGCGCTGCTGGCCATCGCCCTCACCATGTACCCCATGCGGATCGACGAGAGCATCCACCTGCAGCTGCGGGAGAAGTACGGCGACAAGATGCTGCGCATGCAGAAAGGTGACCCGCAGGTCTACGAGGAGCTGTTCAGCTACTCCTGCCCCAAGTTCCTGTCGCCGGTAGTGCCCAACTATGACAACGTGCACCCCAACTACCACAAGGAGCCCTTTCTGCAGCAGTTGAAGGTGTTTTCGGATGAAGTACAGCAGCAAGCCCAGCTCTCGACGATCCGCAGCTTCCTGAAGCTCTATACCACCATGCCCGTGGCCAAGCTGGCTGGCTTCCTGGACCTCACAGAGCAGGAGTTCCGGATCCAGCTGTTGGTCTTCAAACACAAGATGAAGAACCTCGTGTGGACCAGCGGCATCTCTGCCCTAGACGGCGAGTTTCAGTCTGCCTCCGAAGTTGACTTCTACATCGATAAGGTAACAGCTGGCCCTGGGCTGGGACCTCGAGGGCACTCTTCAAACCTCAGGAGCAAGTACTTTCTAAGCCCTCACTGGTTTCAGTCAGTGTTCTAGTTATTTGGGATACGTCAGTGAACAGAGTCAACCAAGTTTTTGCCCTCATGCTGCCATTCTAGTGTGAAAAATGTGTGGGCAGTCAACAACAGGCATCCTAGTTCAGCAGTCTGTATTAGCAGGTTGCAAGTTACCAAACACTGCAGAGCAAGTGACGATGGAGTAGAGGTTTAGCTTTTCCTGAAGGGCACATGAACTAGCCAGAGAAAGAGAGAGACAGTGAGAGAGAAAGTGAGAAATCACCCCCCGGAGGGTTGACCATCACGCAATCCCTTCCCATTCTCCTCTTGGAATTTTGGGCATGCATGCACATGCACCTGCACCTGCACCTGGTGTGTTTTAAGTCATCAGGTCCAGGACTCAAACCTCAAACCAAACAGCTGGCCATGTGGGATCTAGTGTCTTTATCATCTTGTCACCTGCTGGCCCCAGTTTGCAATAGGCTTTGTTAAAAAAGCGAAGTTTGGGGGGCACCAGCAGTTAGCGTAATGGCTATGTTGCTGGACTCCCACGTAGTCGACTGCAGTTCGTGTCCCGGACTCGGTGGCTTAAAACTCACGCCAGGTGCGTGTGCATGTGTGCCCAAGATCCCGAGAGGAGAATGGAGGAGAAGGGATTGCAGTGTGACCGTCCCCCTGGGGGTGATTTCTCGCTTTCTGTCTCTATGTCTCTGTCTGGCGAGCGCACGCACCCTATAGCAAAAACCTCTCCAAAAAAAAAAAAGAAAAGAAAAGCGAAATTTGGGGACCAGCAGGTGGCATGGTGGTTAAGGCGCTGGGCATTCCCACATGGCCGACCACAGTTCGAGTCCCGGACCTGTTGGCTTGCTTTCTCACTCTCTTTCTCTCTCTCTCTCTCTCTTTCTGGTCAAATTAAAATAAATGAATGAATAAATACAGTTTTTTAAAAAGCAAAATTTAAGTAAGGCTTAAAGGAAGTGGGGGAATTAGTCCAGAAAATATGAGAGAAGAGCATTCCAGGCAGAGGGAGTAGTTGGAAAAAAGGCCCTGGGGCTCCAGGATGGCTGAGCAGCCTGAGACAGGAGACCATTAGGGGAGAAGGGTAGAGACGAAAGGGTGAGGAGTGGGGCTTTATACTGTTGGAAGGACTTCAGTCAATCGGCAGCCACTGCCCTGACTTCTAACTCCGCGCATGCGCGCTACCTAGCTTTGCACGTGCTGGGATGTAATTCCACAGTATGCTATCTTTTGTGTCTGGCCATTTTGCTTAACACTGCTTTTGAGAGCATCCCCATCCAGTGTTGTATGTAGCCTGGTTTTTTCATGTTGTCTGTGATAGTCCAGTGTTCACTGTATGTCGCAGTCTATCCATTCTCCTGTTGGTGGGCAGTGAGGCTGGCTGGACTTCTGTTTTGTGTTTTCTAAATTTGCCATAGAGTGCATGTGCTCATGAGGTGAGGGTGAGGAGAGAAAGCAGCCCCCAGCTGGAATGGCCATGCTGCAGTCCTTTCTCCATCCTCCTCCCGGGATTCCGGACATGCATGCGTGTGTGCCTGGCGTGATTTTTAAGCTGCCAGGTCTGGGACTGGAACTGGGATTGGTCATGTGGGGGATCCAGCACCTTAACCACTACACCACCTGCTGGCCTCTCAGCTTTTTTTTTCTTTTAAAATAATTTATTTATTTTTATTGATTCATTTACTTATTTTTAATTTGACCAGAGAAAGACACATAGAGAGAGAAGGTGAGAAAGCAAGCCACCAGGTCCGGGACTCGAGCCATGGTCAGCCACATGGGAGTGCCAGTGCCTTAATCACCATGCCACCCTCTGGTCCCCAGCTTTTTTATTTTCTTGTCAGCTCTCTGGTGCTATAAGGGATTTAGAAAAGTCATTGGTCCTTCTGAGTAGCCCCTTGGCCAACTGATTAAGGGAGCCAGATCCCATGTGATCACCCACATGGTTCAAATCCCAGATTCAGAGGCTTGAAAAACACACTGGGCAGATGTATGTACATGTCCAAAATTCTGAGAGTGGAGAAATACAGAAGGGATTACAGTGACCATTGGTTGTTGGGGGTACTTTCTCTTTTTCTCTTTCTCTCTCTCTGAGGAGTGCATGTACTCTCTAGCAAGTTAAAGAGAAAATTTTAGCCTTCAATTTTAGTCATTTGTAGAAAATACGTTGATCTATGATAGACTGTTTCGATGATATTTTAAAGATACGATTTGCGTGACAGAAACACCAGCATTTTAACACACGGTGTAGTGAGGATTAGTATTCACGGTGTTGTGCAGCCATTGCCACTCCTTCCAGAAAATCCATCCCCGAAAAGAAACCCTACCCATTAGTGGTCACGTGCAGTTCCCCGTCCCGCATCCCATATCAACCTACTAACCCACTTTCTGTTTCTGGATTTCCCTGTTGACATTTTATATAAGTGAAACCATGTCGCACACCCTTGTGTTTGGCTTCCTCTACTGACAGTGTTCCCGTCCATGTCTCAGCCTGTGCTTTACTCCTTTTTCATGACGGAATAATGTTCCCTTGTGCAAATGCACCACGCTGTGCTTACCCATTCATAAGCCGATGGACATATGAGGTTTTACTTTTCGCCTGTTAGGAGTAATGGTGCTATAAATGTTCATGAACAGGTTGTGTGGACATGTGCTGTAGTTTTCTTGGGCATAGATCTCGTGGAATTGGTATCAGTTTGGGTAGTTTTTGAAAGCTCTAAACTAAATGCTCTCATTTAGAGTTTATACTTTGGGAAGACTTGGTATTTGGCAGACTTAAGCTATTCTTAACGTGAACAGACTCACAAAAGTAAAAACATGTCAGCCTAAAAGGTTTTCAGTTTGGGGCCAGTAAATGACATGGAGGTTAAGGTGTTGGATCCCACATGGCTGACTGCAGAGTTCCAATCCTGGACCTGGTGGCTTGAAGAACATGCCAGGCACCTATGCGGGACATGTGAGAGTAGAATGGAGAAGAGATTACAGCATGGCCATGCCCCCTGTGAGGGCTAGGGGGTGCTTTCTCACTTTCTTTCTCTCTTTGGGGAGCATGCATATCTTAAAGCAAAAATAAAAGTTAAAGCTTTTCGATGTTTTAAATCAGACTTTTTTTTTTAAAGAGGTTTTTTACATAGGGTACATGCGCTCTCCGGAGAGAGGCAGACAGACAGAGACAGTGAGAGGAAAAATAAGAAATTACCCCTCAGAGGGATGACCATGCTGCAGACCCTTCTCCATTTTCCTTGTAGGATCTTAGACATGCATGTGCATGCCACCAGCATGATTCTCAGGCCACTGGATCTGGGACTTGAACCATAGTTGGCCATGTGAGAGTCCAGTGACGTAACCACTACATCATCTCCTGGTCCCTAAATCAGAGTTTGAAAACATCGCACAGGCACAGGCAGTGGGGTGCTGCCGTAGAGGGTGGCCCTGGGTTCAGATTGCAGGTTGAGTTGATCATACCAGCCATGCCCTCAGGATCTGGCTAGCTGGAAGGTTTAAGGGGGAATTGCTGTATGACAAAGCCCTGTAAGGGTGCCTCTCCTCCTCTCTCTCTTCTCTATAAATAAATAAGTAAATACACTTTATGTTTCCAATAAGTAATCCCTTCTCTGCAGTAACATATCAACTAATTGCTGCTTTTCGAGGGTATTCCCGGTCCCTGACATACGCCCATTCTTTGGTAATATCAGTAACCTGCTACATCTCTGTCATCTCTTAGCCATCCAGCCTAACTAGTCCCAGCCGGATAGATTTGTAAAATACTTCCTGCAAGAATTAGCACTTTGTGGGGCCGGCAGGTAGTGTGGTGGTCAAGGGCGCTGGACTACCACATGGCCGACCACAGTTCAAGTCCTGGACCTGGAGGCTTGCTTTCTCACTTTCCCTCTCTCTCTCACTCAAACCCTCTCTGGTCAAATTAAAATAAATAAATAAATAATATTAAATTATTTTTTTAAATTTCTTAATAAAAAAAGAATTAGCTCTTTGCTTATTACAAGTAAAATTTTGCTCTGAAATTATATTTATGTTAAATTAATACGTTCCTGGTTTGAAGTGCTGTGTGTTTTATGCCCCGCCCCTTTGCTTTTGTAAAACCGTGCGTGGGCCTAGCATGGCACCCTTAATGTTTGTAAGTCTGTAAGTGGATCGTGGGCTAGGTAGTCCTGCCCCTCCACCTCTCTGCTCTTCTCTGACTGGCTGTGCTTTCCCCACAGGACATGATCCACATCGCAGACACCAAGGTCGCCAGGCGCTACGGGGATTTCTTTATCCGTCAGATCCACAAATTTGAGGAGGTGAGAGGCCCGAGAGAGTACTTTGCTGGCTGGGGACAGAGATTGGGACCTGGGTGGGCAGTATTTGCATCTTTTATTTCTCATTTCTATTTTTAAGAAAATAGAAATTTCTTTCAAGAAAGCCAAGGTTGGCCCTTAAGTGTCTGAGGTAGAGTGGCTGCTGCTTGGGGTTTGAGCCGTGGTTGGGCTTGTAGAGCTGCTGTGTCAGCCTTCTCTGGATCATCTCTTTCCAAGATCTCCCTCTGCGGGCAGCCAGCTCTCCTCTCCCTCCCTGCTATTTCCTAATATGGGTGGGTTTGCTGCCTACTGCTCCACATCCCTCCCCGTTTGGTGTTCTCCAGCTTAGACAGGTCTGGCCAGTTCCTGCAGGCTGGAGTACAGGAAGCTCTGTTCTGACAGACTTGGTGCGTTTAGTGTCTTGCCCTAGGAGAGATTTCGTGGGCCTGATCAGACTCTGCAAGGGTGAGAGTCTCGTTCTGTGGCCCTTGCTGGAGCTCCTGTGTCCTCAGGCTCCTTCCGTGGGGTCATAGTGCAGCCCGGCACGCTCGTTCCCGCTGGCTGTCAAGGTCACATCTGTCAGGGTGTGGGCTGGGACTGTCTTCTGTCAAGGGTCTTGTTCCTTGTGAAAGGAGAAAGTCAAAGCTCCTGACTCTTCCCCTAAGGGGACTATAATCTTGGCGAGTCTAGACACTCTGAGACCCTCTCCTGACTATGAAAATGGGTAGAGCAATGTAGCATGTGGGTTTGTTGAGTGTGAAGGACAGGAAGAACAGTCTGCATGAACCGTGAGGGGCTGTCATGTCTCAAGGATTGACACCCACGCCCACATCGGACACCCCTCCCTGGTTTCAGAGGGGCAGCTCGGAGTCCGATTTAGCGATCACGCACACTGCAGGAAAAGGCCTGGGGGAAGCTCTGTGCCTGACTTCGCTTTTCTTTCTCTTCTAGCTAAATCGAACCCTGAAGAAGATGGGACAGAGACCCTGAGGACAATCACACGCATGTCAGTCAGGAACCTGATCTGATGCTATTGTAGGTGCAGAGTGTTTTTGCCACCGTGAAGCCTTTAGGTCAGTCACCAGCCTGTCGCTGAGTCGCGATGTGTGCAGACCAAGGGCTGAAGTGTTTTTAAGCAGATCTCAGTAAAGGATCTTTGGAGCTGGATTTGTCATCTTTGTGTTGTGTGGGGGTGTCTGGGTGACAGAGCTCTAACACCATTTCCCATGGGTCACATCACCCTCATGATACATCAGTGATCGTGTTCATCTGTCTTCATAAAGCACCCTACAGTTTACAGGACATGCTCTTCCCTTTTCTTTTCTTTTTTTTTTTTTTAATAATGTATTTTTTCCGTGAGTCAAACAGAGCAGTCACCACCAACAAGGTCTTCCCACTGCAGTCCGCCCCGTCTCCGCTGGCCTGAATCACGGCCTGCGCCACCTGCAATATCCTCAGGGCAGTCCCGGGACGTGAACCCAGGAATTTATTATGCGGGTCCAGCATTACTTCCACTTCACGACCTGCTCTCAGTTTCCAGTACATTTTTACATTTTGTATCTTACTTGGGCCTCACAAGAATCTTGTGTTTTAATGAGCCACCGTAATTTTCGTCCCATGTTAGTGCCAGTGCTAGGTCCTGGGAAGAAACCGCTGAATACCCACCCCTGCCAGGAATGTTCCAAGAGAGCCGTCCCCTGTCCTCCGACTGCTTAGACCTTACTACTGACAGTCGGGGTTGAGGAGTAGTTCCTTGTTCATTCATGAGGAAGTGGACCGCAGCGTAGTCAGACGACTCGATGAAGATCACACAGCTGTGAGAAAGCCAGGTGTTGGCTCCACACATCTGCTTGTCCTGCTCTCCAGGCCAGGGGAGTACTTGCTGCCAGGCTGAGCCGGACCTGCTCTTGGTGCCTGTCCTGGGGACCTCCGCTGGCGGGCAGCGGCTGGAGCTGGGCTATGTGGCTTTTCCCCTGTCTGCAAAGCAGTTCGTCCCTGAGCCTGTTCACCGTGTGTTAAATGGGGATAATAGAACCTGCCTTACTCTGGGCAGCGACGAGGAGTAAATGAGATGCATTTTGAGTGCTCAGTGTGGTCCTAACCTACAACGAATGCTATGTTTTCACTCCTCCACACTTGGAATTCATAGGCTTTTCTGTTCCCTCCTTTTTCTCATTGCTTTGATAATTACTATTGACTGTTGTAGTGGGTTGAATGGTGGTTCCCAAGACATGACCATAATCCCTAGAAGCTGTCAGTGTTTTTTAATTTGGGAAAGGTCTTCACTGATGTATTTTGAGGACCTGAAGGTGAGATCACCATGGATTATCCAGGTGGGCCCTACTTCTAATGACAGATGTCCTTAGATGCTGGGGCTGGCTTCGTGGCACAGTGGTAACATGCTGCTTCAAAGAAGGTGGATTCTACATGGTGACCGGTTCAGATCCCTGGCCCAGTCAGCCTGAAACACTGGGCACGTGCATTAGTGCCTGAGATCCTGCGGGGACCAGGCACTGTGGAAGGTGCTCCTCTCTCTGTGCACATGCTGTATCGTGAACGAGGAAAGTAAAGGAAATGCGACAGTACAGACAGCTGAGCAGGAGGAGATAGAAGTCACGTGACAGAAGCAGACACTGGGCTGTGCGGGTTTAATGAGCTACGAGTGTGTGGAGAGAATGGGCGATGGTGGAGAGGAGAGGAAGGGTTCTGCCCTGGAGCTCACACCAGGACTTAGGGCTTTTGGCTCCTGTTATCGTAAGTGGTAGCCAGTTGTCACAGCAGCCGTAGAAATCTGATACGGTACCTTCTGTGTGTCAGGCGGGTTATGGTTTTGTGCACAGCCCAGGGCCTTGTTAACAAGTGAAACCAGCCACGCACTACCGAGTGGGGGAAATTAGAGTGGGAAGAAACCAAATCCCTGTCATGGAGGCTCAGTTCTAATGGGGGAGACAGGCTAAGCCACATTGTGTTTGAATGACGATACGTATTAGAAAACTCAATGGTAGGGACCAGCAGTTGGCGGAAGGGCTATGCTGCTGGACTTCCAGGTAGTCGACACAGTTCGAGTCCCAGACCCGGTGGCTTAAACTCATGCCGGGTGCGAGTGCGTGCGTGCCCAAGATCCCGAGAGGAGAATGGAGGAGAAGGGATTGCGGCGTGATCATCCCCTCTGGGGGGTGATTTCTCACTTTCTGTCTCTGTCTCTCTCTGTCTTTCTGGCAAGCGCAGGTGCCCTATAGCAAAAACCTCTCCAAAAAAATTAAAACAAACAAACAAAAATCAAGGGTAGGCGCTATTTTGAATAGGATAGATCATGCTGATCCGATTGGTGTCATTTGAGCAGGGGCCTGAGCGGGGAGAGAAGGCCGTCTGGCAGATGAGGGACAAGAGCTTTCCAGGCAGGGAAAGCTGCAAGAAACAAAGGCCCTGGGGCCACAGCATTTGTATGAGGAATGTAGCAGGCAGTGCTGTTAGAGCAGAGGGAAGGGATGGGGCGATGAGGAGCCCAGAGGTTGGTGAGCACCAGGTAAAGCCGGGTAGTTGGCAACGAGGACGAGACGGTCTCTAACTGGGAAGCCATTCTGCACCAGAAGGGTTCCAGAACTTAACCAAGGTCCCAGAGCTAAAGGGTGGAAGCAGAATTTGAACGCAGGTGAGCCTTGTTCTAAAGCATGTGATGCCCCGGGACACCGTGCTACAGCTCAGCCCCATCTCAAGGGACGGAGAACAGAAGCAGCTTCTCTGTTAATATGTAATCTGCACTTTTGTAAGGCTCTTGGTACCTTGCCAAGCACTTTCCCTTTATCTGTTACCTTGTTGGGGCCTCATGAGTAGCAGCCAGAATCTGCCAAGCACTTTGCCAGGCCGGTGCCAGGCCAAGCGCTTTGCCTCCCACTGCCTGTCTACCACCTGCTTCCCCAGCCGAGGCGTAAAGAGCAGCTCACTCTATGCTCACGCCCACTCTGACTTCCATGGGGGTGGCTGTCAAGAACTCGGACTCACGTGAGTGAGTTAACTCGAATCCTGTGCTGGAGTTCTGTCGTCCGTGTCAAGGTCTCCTTTCTGACGTCATGTCAGCGTGTTGTGTCTGACACGGCACTCCCTACCTTGCTGGGAGATGGGCCATCTCACAAGCACAGGGTCACACAGGCGCGGTGTGTGAGCGCCTGGCTCGGGCTGTCCCCAGTGTCTTGGTCTGGGTCCAGCAGCCCTGGGCGGGCAGGCACAGCTGAACTCTGCCTGGCACCGCTTGAGGAATGCAGGGCATTGAGCAGCTGCAGGCAGCCCGAGGGTTTTATTCCATCTTGCCCAGAGTGGAGGAAGCAGGGCCATAATCCTCCCATGCACAACGAGGGCAGGGGTTTGCGTATTGGAATGGGGAGTGCTCCGTGATGCCTGGAAGTTTGTGCACCAGCAGGAGAAGACAGCAACGTGTGGGCCTGATCAGACTTGCTTTTGAGTCTAATCTTGCTGCTGCCAGCTTTTCTCATCTATAAAATGGGTATTGCATCTGGCTTAGGTTTATTTATTTATATTTTTAGATTTATTTATTTAAATCCATTTGTTATTTTTTAATTTGACCAGAGAGAGACAGAGAGAGAAAGGGAAAGTGAGAAAGCCAGCCACCTGGTCCAGGACTCGAACCATGGTCAGCCATGTGGGAATCCAGCACCCTCAACCAATACGCCACCTGCCAGCCCTGGCTTAGGGTTGTTCTGATGATTAAATTACGCAGTTTGTGGGGCAGCACTTGGCTGTAGGAGAGGAAGGCCATTACTCTTAGTGGGGTGTTACCTTGGCAGTCTGAGTTAGAGATTAGAAAGGTAGAAGGGTCATGTGTGAGGCAGCCTGGCTACTTCGTGGCGGACCTGGAACCCGCAACCTCCAGACTCCCCCTGGGTTTTCTCCACCGCCTGTTCCTCCATGGAGCGAAGGGAAGGTCTTTGTAGACAGTGTAGAGGCTCCTGGCCAGAGCAGCTCCGCCATGAGAAGCCGTGCTTTATGCACAGTGGCGGCTGCAGAGCAGAGAGATCTGGGAGGTTACAGAGGGCAGCGCTGGGCTGTTGGGCTCGTGTGGGGCTGAAGGCAGGGAGATGCCCAGTGCTCTGGCTTTTGCAGCTGGGTGATAGTGGAGCCACCCTCAGCTGGGGTGGTAGCTGGGGCAGGTTCGGAGCAGGCCTGTGCCCGTGGAGGGAGAGCTGGGTTCCACGTGAGTCGGAGGAGCCTGGGGCGTAACAGTTTGGGCAGGGACAGTGAGCAAGTGGCATTGGAACCCCGATCAGACTCCCAGGTTAGAACTGGCTCTTCTTGGGCCAGCAAGTGGTGTGGTGGTTAAGGTGCTGGAATTCCCACATGGCCGACCACGGTTCCAGTCCCGGACCTGGCGGCTTCTCGCTCGCTCTCTTTCTCTCTCTCTCTCTCTCTCTCTCTTTCTGTCTTTCTCTGGCAAAACTCATGTGAAAATAATAATAATAATAATAATAATAATAATAATAATAAAGTTAAATAAATTTAAAAAAAAAAAGAACTGGCTCTTCTAGACATACACGTCCCTCTGGTTGTCTTGGCCCACTTCCCACATTAGTGTGCCCCCCCCCCCACCCCATACACTGGACTGTGAACCCAGAATGGGGTCTTCTTTTTTTCTTTTAAAGCTAGCATGTGTATGCTCACAGGGAGAGGAGAGATGCCCTTTGACAGGGCCTTGTCACACTGTGATCCCCCTTCCTAACCATTAGCTCCTTGGAATCCTGGGTACCTGGCATGGTTTCAGGCCGACCCTGGGACCTGAACCCTCAGTCAGCCTTGCAGGACACTTGCATGACCCGCTGGACACGGTGGCTGGGTGCACCTGCCTTTCCATCTGCAAAATGAGAGGGACCGACCAGCTGCTGCACCCCCACCGTCCTAGAATTTCAGGCAACATCTCCGTGGGCCAGGAGTCCTGCGGGTTCCTGGGGAAAAGACAGCACCTGAGAGCATGTTGCAGTGAAGCGACTTTGTTGTGTGGTGAGCGACGATGCAGGAGGAAGAAAGGAAGCGGATGAGGGTTGGGAAGCACTGCCAGCACATGGATGACTCAGTGGCCTGAGTCCTGGGCTGTGGAGACAGGCTGAGTAAGTGATGAGTGGGGCTCTCTCCAGCACACCGTAGCACGTGGCGACCACGGCCATGCCCGTGCTGGCTTTTCCTCATGGGCCTTGTCCCCACTCCAGCCCACCCTATAGCCTGGGGATAGGCCTGAGTGTGCCTTGGTGTGGGCTCGAACTGGACTCCGGAGTTGGGGAAGGGCCTCCCTCAGGAAGAGGCCGAGAGGGAGTTAGGGATGGTGGGCGAGAAGGCCCACAGCCTGACCAGCGACTTCCTGAGGTCGTATTGAGGAGGGCAATGCGAAGCAGCAACTCCCGGCTCCTGCTTCTCCACATTCCTGTCAAACCTGCAGCCGAAAAAACGCTTTTCCTCATTTCTGGCCCCACCCTGCTCCTGTCCAGCCACTCGATCAAGACCAAGGGACCTCCCTCCTGTTCCCACCTTCTCCCACGTCTTTCCCTGGAGTCAGTGGATCCTGGGAGAGTGGACTTCACATCCTGGTTATACTGGGATCTGGAAGGGAGCCTTAGGTTCAAGTCCAGATGCTCCTGAGACCCTGGAGACCAGGCACGCAGCTTCACGGAGGGGGTTTTTTCCACACCTGGGCCTTGCCAAACATCGGCATTTGAAACGAGTAGGCCCAGCCTTGGAGGCGCTGGCAGTGGGGTGCTGTCCTGTAGCACTGGAGGCTGATCGTGGGTTCCCATCCCAGGGGACCTGAGATACACTGGGTATGTGCCTGAGATCCCGACTGGCTGGAGGGCGGGGGCAGGGGAGTGGTGTGAGGGACTCTGTTGAGGAGGGTACCTGTCTCTCTCTCCAATGTGTGCTTGCTTGCTTTTTTTTTTTTTTTAAATTTGCTATAGGGTACATGTGCTTTGGGGTGGGGAGTGTAGAAAGCACCCTCCAGGGTGCTGCAGTCCTTTCTCCATTTTCCCAGGGCTTGGGGCATGCACATGGCTCCCGGCATGTGTTTCAAGCTACTGGGCCCAGGACTCGAACTGCATAATGGTCCACATGGGATCCAGCCACCTTAACCACCGCGACACCGGCTGGCCCAACTAGCCAGTGCTTTCTAGTACACACTGCTGGGTGCTCTTTCTCCTGTGAAAGAAAGAAACCTTTGAAACTATGGCGTGTGGGAGAGGAGTTCAGTGTTCCTCATCACCCGTCATGCAGTGCCGTGTCACCGGGCCAAGGGTGCTCTCTCTGACAGTGCACAGAGAAGCCTCACTCTCTATTTCTGGCAGGAAGAGCTGCCCAGCTCACAGGACCGGAAGTCAGGTAACTGGGAGACAAGCAGGCCTCTTCCGGTGTCTGGCAGTCCCTTCCTTGTCACTCAGTCCTCAGAGGAGGCGACTTCCTGAGTCAGGAAGGCTCAGAAACGTTCCCACTCTGCCTGGCTTCGACTGGCAGAGGGCCAGACTGAGACTGAGGGCCTTGGGGAGGGCTCTAGCTTCTGTGATCTCTGTGATCCTCAGGCACTCCCTAAGCCCACAGCTGGAGCAGAAACAGGGAGGCTAAATCCATGGCCTGGGGATTGAGGCTGGTGGATACCACATGGCCGATTCTTGTGTTCGAATCCCAGCCCTGGCAACTTGAACAACATGCCTGGCACTTGTGCTTGCATGCTTAAAGTCCTGAACAGGTGAGAGGAAGTGATTGCAGCATGGCCACACCCCATTGGAGGAGTGCTTTTTCCCTCTGTCTCTAGCGAGTGCGCACACCCTCTGGCGAATTTTTAAAAAACCATAACCTGGCTAGCTGTGCAGACCCAACCCGGAGTCAGGTACCCCGCCCCCTTCCTGCCTCCCTCTCTTCCTGCCAGATGTCTGCCCCCAAGCTCTTGAACAGAGCAATAGGAGCCCAACTACTGGGGCTGTGTGCTGTGTTAATACACAAACGGCAGCTGACCCTGCTGGCCTGCTTGGAAAACCCTGTGCCCGAGATCTTTATTACAGTTGGAAGTGAGATGGGACGTTCCCAGCAAGGCCACAATGGAGGCCGGGGGCTCCTGTCCAGGGCTGGCCTTCGCACTGTGGGTCAGGGCCTCGGTGCAGCCAGGGCCTCCAAGGGCTGTGGAGCTGGGGCCACACAAGGGCTCTTGTTCACCAAACTCCTGGGAAGCGGACAGTGAATGACTTCTGTGAAAACCAGGCACGCAGTGGTGACCTGGACACATTCCTGCCTCAGCACACCAGTGGGACGTCTTTGTTGTGCAGGACATTCTCTGTGAAGGCAGAAAGAGCTGGACTGAGTACACCTTTGCTACTTAAGAAATTAGATCCAGGGGCCAGCAGGTGGCGTGGTAGTTAAGGACACTGGACTCCCACATGGCAGACTGTGGTTCAATTCCCAGACCTGTTGTCTTGCTTTCTCACTCCCCCGCTCCCCCCTCTCACTCCCACTCTGTCCCTCTCTGGTCAAATTAAAAATAAATTAAATAAAATAATTCTTTTAAAAAAAGAAAAAAGAAATTAGATCCATGGCCAGCAGGTAGTGTGGTGGTTAAGGGCGCTGGACTCCCACATGGTCAACTGTGGTTCTAGTTCCTGGTGGCTTGCTTTTTCTCTCTCTCTCTCCCTCTCTGGTCGAATTTAAAAATTAATTAAGTTAAATAAAATAATTATTTAAAAAAAAGAAAAAGAAATTAGATCTTTCTAGGCCAGTAGATGGTGTGGTGGCTAAGGTGCTGGACTCACATAGCTGACTATGGTTCAAGTCACAGATCTGGTGGCTTGCTTTCTCAGTTTTTCTCTCTCTGGTGCGTACACGTACCCTGTGGCAAATTAAAAATAATAATAATGATAAATCTTAAAATAGAAAAAGAAATTAGATCCTCTCTCCCTCCCTGCCTTCCTTCTTTCCTTTCTTGCATGATGCATGCACTCCCTAGAGAAAGAGACCAAGTGCCCACCAGTGGGATGTGGTCGTGCTGCAATCCGTTCTCCAGTTCTCCATGCTGTTGGAATTTTAGGCACATGTGCACACGCACTGGCATGTTTTTCCCGCCGAGTCACAGTCGTTTGTGTGGGATCCAGCCCTGATGTGCGGTGTTTAACCCCCACGCTACGGGCTGGCCCCACCGCCCCTTCTGTCTCGGACAGTTGTGCGGTTTTGGCTGTTTAACTTCTCAGGGCCTTATCCATATCAGCAAGTGGCGTAAATGTGATAGTCCCTAGCACAGAGAGTTGCCGTCAGAACAGGTACTGAACAGAAACAGTAAGAACAACGCAGGCCGGCAGATGGTGCTGTGGTGAAGGCACTGGGCTCCCACGTGGCCAACCGTGGATTGAGTCCTGGACCTGGTGGTTTGTTTTTCCACTTTCCCTCTCTCTCTCTCAAATTAAAATAATAATAATAATAATAATAATAATAATAAATCTTAAAAACACACACACAGCCACACACAACAGCTAGAGTGCAATTAGTGCTCAGTAAATTTTAGGTAATTGTATTATCAAAGACATCACAGTCCAGTGGGGAGAGACAAGCATTTTATATATGTGTGTATGTGTATGCATATATATTTATGCCAGAGAATATAACCATTCAAATGCTGCCTCTTTGTGCAGCCTTCAGAGAAGTCCCTCAGTCCCTGGCAGGAGCAGAGAGACTCCCGGAAACCCCTCTGCACTTTGCCACCTCTGCCACGTTCCTTACCTTGTCTTCCCAGGACTGCTGTGATTCTTGATGTGTGTCTTCAGCCGTCTGCCAGCCCCTCCAGGGCAGACAAATTCTGTCTGCACTGACAGCCCCGCTAGGACAGGGCGGCGTCTTTCTGTGAGTAGACCTGGAGTTGTGGCTTCCATCTGGGCCTATTGGGGAAGGCGTTGGGAGGCGATGTCCGAGCCTGCGTGTGACTTGGTGCAGCGGCCATAGGCACTTTGAGGGCAGCTAAAAGGGGACGAGAAAGTGCAGGCCAAGACCTCAACAAGCGGTCTGTAGCAGAGTGTGGGCTAGGTGGAGGGTCCGAGCTCCCCCGCTAAATGCCCCTACGACCCGCAGCAAACAGCCCCCCCCATCTGGGCTCTCGGTTCTCCTTGCCAGAGGGAAGATTTCAGTGGCTTCTTTGACCTGCCTCTATTTGGGGACAGTCCCAGAAGACGAAGTCTGAGAGCGCAGAGCAGGTTCCATGTGACAAGCAGAATGTGGTCTCTAGTTTGGAGAGTTGAGGTGGAGGGTGGATTGGTTTGGGGTCAGGAGGGGATCCCTCTTGCTCAGTTCCAGGTGGATTTTCCAGAATGTGTAGGTGTAGGAATAGCCATGTTTTCTCAGACACAGCTGGGATTCCAGGGACCCAGGCCTCTTCCTGGCCTGCCCTGACGTGCTCGGGGCGTGCCTGTGGCCCAGCAACCGTGGAGAGTGGTGAACGGCTGCCACTCCAGCCACCAGAGCCTCCCACATGCCTTCCACTGTCCCAGGCCCTAACTCCTGAGCTCCCACAATGCTCCTATTGTCCTCTGCCAGGCTGCCCCCCCACCCGACCCCCAGGGAGCAGCTCAGAGCCAAGGGCCCAGCAAAGTCCTGATGTTTGGGGCACAGCCCGGGGGAAAGGCGAGGTGGCCAGAGGCACAGACCCGAGCCCTGTATCCTGGAGAATCTGAGCCCGGGGACCCTAGAGCCCGACAGCAAGGCTTGGGAACCAATCCTCAGGTCCTGAGGCTCCAGACTGTGCAGCCTGGATGGGTGGCCCACTTTCCCCATCGTGTTCCGTTCTTTTCATTGTACAGGCGACGCTTGCTCCACCTGATTTACCCAGCTTTCTTGTCTTGCCAGTGATCTGCCTGTGGTCCTGGTTCTACTTGCTTGTTTGCTCACTTGGAGCTGGGTTGGTTGGTTGGTTGGTTTTTTTTTTTTTTGGAGAGAGAGATTTTTGCTATAGGATGTGTACACTCACTGGAGACACAGAGAAAGTGAAAAATAACTCCCCCCCCCCTCCCCCGAGGGGTGACCATGCCACAGTCCCTTTTCCTCTGTTCTCTTCTCGGGATCTTGGGCACGCATGCATACACACACGACATGAGTTTTAAGCTTCTGGGACCAGGACTTGAACTAGGGTTGACTACGTGGGAGTCCAGAGACATAATCATTACACTATCTGCTAGTCCCAGGAGCTGTTTTTTTTTTTAGGTTTATTTTTATTTATTTATTCATTCATTCATTTTTTAATTTGACAAGAGAGAGAGACATAGGGAGAGAGAGAGAGAGGGAAAGTGAGAAAGCAAGCCACCAGGTCCAGGACTTGAACTGTGGTTGGCCACATGGGAGTGTCCAGCACCTTCATGCCACCTGCTGGTCCTGGCTGTTTTTTTTTTTTAAATAATTATTTAACTTTATTTATTCATTTATTTATTTATTTTAATTTGACCAGAGAGGGACAGATTAAGAGAAAGAGAAAGTGAGAAAGCAAGCTGCCAGGTCCAGGACTCGAACCATGGTTGGCCATGTGGGAATTCGGCGCCCTTAACCACCACGCCACCTGCTAGCCCTCAAGGTGGGTTTGTTTTAAAACTAGAGCCTGATTTCCTGCTAGTGACATTAATTAAACTGTAAACAATGCTATGTTGGTAAAATTAAAATTACTTTCCTTTTTTTAAAATTTGTTAGAGGGAGCTTCTAGGAGAGAGACAGAGGGAAAATGAAAAGACACTCTCCGTGGGAAGTAGTCACACTGAAATCCCTTCTCTAGTTGCCCTCTTAGCGCAGCAGGCAGCGCGTCAGTCTCATAATCTGAAATCCCTTCTCCATTTCTCTCTTCCAGATTTTGGGCATGAACATGTGGATGCCCAACATGTTTTTCTTTTCTTTTTTTTATTTTAATAATTATTTATTAAATTTTATTTATTCATTCATTTGTTTTTAATTTGACAGAGAAAGAGAAAGAGAGGAAGTGAGAAAGCAAGCCACCAGGTCTGGGACTCGAACCATGATCAGCCATGTGGGAGTGTCCAGCACTTTTAACCACCAACATGCTGGTCCCCCCAACATGTTTTTCAAGCCACTGTGTTTGGATTCAAATTGTGCTGTCAGCCATGTGGGATCTAGCTGCCTTAACCACCTGCCACCAACTGGTTCTAAAATGACTTTTTTTACAGTGGTTACTACTGGGACCAGCAGGTGGTGTGATGGTTATGGTGCTGGACTCTCACGTGGTCAACTGTGGTTCGAGTCACAGACCTGACGGCTTGCTTTCTCACTTTCCCTTTCTCTCTTTCTCTCTCTCTCTGTTCCTCTCTGGTTAAATTAAGTGAATGAATAAATAAAATTAAATAAATAATTCTTTAAAAAAATACTTTACGTTTTAAATTTTTATTGGGTCATTGAAAAAGTCATGATGCTTTTTTTTTTTTTTTTTGGAGAGGTTTTCGCTATAGGGTGTGTGTGCTCGCCAGACAGACAGAGACAGACATAGAGACAGAAAGCAAGAAATCACCCCCCGGGGGGATGGTCACGCCGCAATCCCTTCTCCTCTATTCTCCCCTCGGGATCCTGGGCACGCATGCACACGCGCCCGGCATGAATTTTAAGCCACCGGGTCCGGGACGCGAACCGTGGTTGACTACGTGGGAGTCCAGCGACATAGCCATTACGCTAACTGCTGGTTCCCATGATGCATTCTTTTTTAAGAAGAATTATTATTATTTTTTTTCTTTTCTTTTTTTGGAGAGGTTTTCGCTATAGGGCGTGTGCGCTCGCCAGACAGACAGAGAGAGACGGAGAGACAAAAAGCAGAAAATCACCCCCCAGGGGGGATGGCCATGCCACAATCCCTTCTCCTCCATTCTCCTCTCGGGATCTTGGGCACGCACGCACACGCGCCTGGCGTGAGTTTAAGCCACCGGTTCCGGGACTCGAACCGCGGTCGACTACGTGGGAGTCCAGCGACATAGCCATTATGCTAACTGCTGGTCCCAAGAAGAATTATTTTATTGGGGCTGGCAGGTGGTGTGATGGTTAAGGGCACATAAATAAATAAGATAAAAATAGAATAATTATTTTAAAAAATAATTATTTTATTTAATTTATTTATTTTAATTTGACCAGAGAGGGACAGAGTGAGAGAGAGAGGGAAAGTGAGAAAGCAAGCCACCATGTCCAGGACTCAAACCGCAGTCAGCCACGTGTGAGTTCAGTGCCCTTAACCACCACACCACCTGCCGGCCCTAGTCATGATGCATTTTTGGATAGAAAAGCATGTCATGACTTTTCTGACTACCCGGTAGTTTTGCTATAGGATGCATATGCTTGCCAGAGAGAGACAGAAAGGGAAGGTGAAAAATCACCCCTTATGGGGATGGCCACTCACAATCCCTTCTCCTCCATTTTCCTCCTAAGAATTTGTACAGAATCCTAGACACAGGATTGCGGCATCTTAGGGTAGGCACATGCTCACCTTTGGTAGGTGCTGACATTGGCTCTTGGACAGGTAGCATTCTCATCCAGAGTTTTCTAGCAAGTCAGTGGCAAAGAGACGGATAGTTGAATGGGGCCGGCTGGGCATCTTCTCCTCCTCCCAGGCACACCCACACATCCACCTCTACTCTGAGACAGAAGTAGCCTACAGGCCTCTGAACAGGTACAGAATTAAGTGGCCAGACTCAATGGCCAGATTCTTGGGTGGCAATGATGATACTCATTTTTTAAAAAATTTTGCTAAGAGTGGCGGGGGGAGGAAAGAAAGCACGCTCATGGTGTACAAATACTGCGATCCCTTCTCCATTCCTCTCTCCTGTTGGGATTTTGAGCATGCATGTGCACACGCCTGGTGTGTTTTTTTAAGCCACCAGGTCCAAGACTTGAACGATGCCATTGGCCACATGGGATCCAGCTGCCTTTAACCACCACACACCACTTGCTGACCTGATAATAACTTTTCTTTAAATGTGTATTTATTTCTTCCATGAGCAAGAGAGACAGAAATAGATAGCACCTCCAACGGAGTCCTGACCCAGCCTCAGCCGGTCCCCTATCATGGGCAGAGGTGCACCTGGCATACTTAGGGAGTCTCCAGACACAAACCTAGAGCCCTCCCATGTGGGTCGGCCCTGCAGAGCCTCATACCTTACCATTGTCCCTCCATCAGGCCCTGATGCTACCCTTTCCCCCATACCCTGGTGGTTTTTCTCTCTTTGTAACTTACCAAGATCTGTGTGTGAAGTAAAATGTAAACTGCAAGTCCCATTTCATCACTCATTCACTGTCACCAGGGCTCAGTAAATGTTCGCCTCTTCCATCCCAATGGAGTCGTTTATTTTTTCCATTTTGCCTCTAATGATTAAAGGCATATTTTGTGAAAGATGCCGGAGGCAAGACCTCACTCCTCCAAATCCCTCCTGCAAAGGCTGTTGGCTGGAAGAAATGGTAGGGAGGGCTTCTGAACTCCCGTTGGGGAGCTTCCTTTTATCCTTGCCCTTTAGAGTTGTTCACAGGCCGGTCTCCCTTACCGGACCAGCCAGCACTTCCCTGCCAGGATCTGGCCTCAGGATCCTGCAGCTGTCACCTTGAAATTAGAAAGGATTCAAATTCTGCCTGTAATGACATCTCTTGCTGACTTTGACCCAACCTGCTTTCTTGGGAGTCGAGTGTCATTCAGCTCCAATGTCACCGCCTCAAAGAGGCCTTCCCTAGCTGCCCTGTCTGTCCCATCATTCTCTGTCATGGCATCTTGCTTTATTTCTCTCTCGCACCTGTCACCCTCTGAAGTGAGCTCGTTGATTTGTCTGCTCATCGCCTGTCTGCCTCACTAGCATGCTGCTTCCACGGGGCAGGAACTCGCTTTGTCCATCCATGTGTTCGAGTCCCAGCATCAGCCCACACAAGGGCTCAGTCTATGTTTATGAAATCCGTGCTTGAATACAAACGTGTTCAAGGGCTGGGAGGCTGTTGCAAATCGACAACCTTGCTATTTCTTTCTTTTTAGAATTATTTAATTTTACTCATTTTCATTATTTTAGTTTTTTGAGGTTGACCAGAGAGAGACAGAAAGAGAGAAGGAAAGTGTGAAAGCAAGCTGCCAGGTCTGGGACTCGAACCATGGCCAGCCATGTGGGAGTCCAGCTGCTTTAACCACCATGCCACCTGCCAGCCCCAACCCTTGCTATTTCTTAGGAAGAGACTGGGATGATGGAGACAGTCATGCTGAAACTTTAGCTTTATTTTTAATTTTTTGGATAAGCGTGTATTCACTTTTTATTTTAATTTGAATGGAGAGGGAGGGAGGGAGGGAGGGAGGGAGGGAGAGAGAGAGAGAGAGAGAGAAGAAAAGTGAGAAAGCAAGCCGCCAGGTCCAGGACTTGAACTGTGGTGGACCATGTGGAAGTCCAGTGCCCCCAACCACCATGCCACTTGCCAGCCCCAAGAGTGTATTCATTTCTTAATTGATAGTTAAAACATAAAACAAAACACTGAACGAAGGGCCCAAGTCGCTGAGTCCTAATCCTGGAATTATGGCATGATCTTGGGGCAGGTGGCCTGACTTGTCTGTCTGTGGCTTCTGACCTCACCTGTAAACACAGACCTACCTGCCCCGAACCAGGGTTTACAGTCTGCACAGCATTTTTATATTCATTATCTCAGCTGATTACCTGCAACCCTGGGACACAGGCAAGGCAAAGATTATTATCTCCACTTTACAGGGTAGGAAGTTGGGATTCATGGGGGTGAGTTGTCTGGCCTGCGGTCACACCACTGTGATCAGTAGGTCTTACTTCATAAGGAGGTGAGCTGACTCAGATAATGAGTTTATAAAGCCCACAGGTGGCTAATGGGGGCCAGGAGGCCTGTGCGGAGGCTGTTAACATGGCCACAGGGGCATGGTCAGTCTCCTGGAGCTATCCTCAAGGACCTCCAGGTAGCCCTCAGGCTGATGAGGACAGGGATATAATCCCTCCTGGGTTTATTTTTTGTCTTGTTTTATTTACTGATTTATTTCTTCCATGAATGAGAGACACAGCATCCCCAACAGGGTCCTCACACCACCACCCCTCCAGCCTCAGGCAGCTCTGGGTCATGGGCATGCGCGTGCCCAGAGCACTCAGGGAAGTTTCTGGACACAAGCCCGGAACCCTCCTGTGTGGATCAGCCTTGCAGAGAATTGTGCTTTACTGCTCTCCCACTGTCTGGACCCCTCCTGTTTTTTTCTTTCCTTTTTAGAAATATGCTGGAAGGCACATGGGAGAGAGGGAGGGAGGGAATGAATGAACCCCAGCGGGGCCCACTCATGTCATGATATTTTTTCCTCCAATACTTCATCTTGTCAGTATCCTGCTGCGAGCCGCCAGGGTTGACTCTGGATGGCCCAGTGAAATCTGGCTTCGTCTACATAGTGCTTAACTGCTGTGCTATGGGCCAGTCCACCTTGTGGGTATTTTTTTTTAAGAATTATTTTATTTAACTTTATGTATTTTAATTTGACCAGAGAAGGAGAGAGAGAAAGAGAGGGAAAGTGAGAAAGCAAGCCACCAGGTCTGGGATTTGAATCACAGTTGGCCATGTGGGAGTCTAGCGTCCTTAACTACCATGCCACCTGCTGGCCCCCGCACCCTCTGGGTTTTAATGAGTCCTGGGTGGTCTTTGAAGGCCAAGGTGGATGCTGGCATCAGACTCCTGAGCCTGAGTCCCTGATTTAATGAAAGCATCTGGAATCCTGATTTCCTGGAGTTGCTTCCCATAGGGGACAGAGCGGGAGACTGTGAGGGATCCAGAGGGCCGGCCAGGCAGTCGGCCATGGCAGGCCCTTCCTAAGTGGCCTGAGGGTACATTCTGGCTTGGCATAACATAACACCCAGGGGTGTGACGCTCGCCCAGTTGACTGCTGGGGTCCCCAGGCTCTGGTTCACAATTGTATCCTAGACAGGGACTGTGGACCTTGAGGAGGTGGAATTCCCCAAATTGGCCTCTTGGATAATTTATCCATGAAATGGGGTGGCAGGCTGGGCACACAATGTTTCAATGCATTTCCAGTCCTGTTTACCAGGTACAACAGAGAGTCATGACTAAGGCCTCAGAGTTTAAAGCAGTCATGGAGACTAAGGACAGAGAGAGACATCAGGCATTGGTCACGCCGCAACATTCTCTCTGATCTTCGGGTCAGCCGACCGTGGGAGTGACATAATTACGCTAAGGAATTCTCCCTATTTTTAAGATGTGGAAAATGAGGCTCCAGCAGGCACAAGGTCGCCAGCTGAGTGGGTGGGGAAGCCAGGATTCAAGCCTGGGTGGACAGGACTCCACGTTGCTGTGCTTTTCACTTCCCTGAGCACCGAGGGGTGACTAAGTCCCGTCCCTTCCCTCAGGGAGGGAGGACAGACCCGCCCCACCAGCTATTGCTTTGGGCAGAGTGCGTCACAGCAGCAGGGGGGAGAGGTCCCACGGAGCAGAGGGAGAGAGTGAGGCCTGGGAGGTTCCTTCCCTGCCAGATGTGGAAAGCCTGTCTGTCCTGCCAGACAGGGCCTGCTCTGCTCCTGCAGAAGCCCGACTGCTCTAACCCGGCTGACGGGGCAGCCCCAGGGGGTCGCGGGAGACGAGCTGCAGGACTGGCTGGTTGTGGGGCCCAGTACCTAGTTGAGGGGACCCCTGGAGATAGAGGAGGCAGGAGGCTCCCTGGCAGGCTAGGGGGAAGGGACGGTGGGAGCCAGAACTACCTGGAGGTCAGGGTGTTTTAGAGTGGGAAGCAGGTTGACGGAAACTGGTGGTCACCGGGTTGATTTGGGGTCATCAGGGGAACTGCCTCCCTAGTGGCGGGGTGGGAGAGAGGGTTTGCCGGTCCCTAGAAGCCGGAGCGGCATAAGGGGGAAGAGGGAGGTGTCCCGCCTCTGAAGGGGGCAGGGTTGCAAAGGCGGGCAGCGTGGTGGTGGTGGCAGTGGTGAAGTCATTGTGGAGAGGGGCTAGCTTGCGGTGGGTGGGGGGTCTTCCGGGGCTGTCCCAGGTTTTTTGAGCGGTTCGCCATGGGGCAAAGGTGGCTGGGGGCTCATCGAGAAGGAAGGTTACGGGGTGCTTAGCCCTCTGGGGGAGGAGGTCCCCGCCTGGGGGCGGAGCCACGGCTGGGTGGGGCCCCAGGCCGCCCCCACTCCGCTCCCCCGCGGCGGCGGGCGGGACTCGGGCGGGGACCGAGGCGGCTGGACGCCAGCGCCCGGGCCGGCCCACAATGAAGGGGGCCGGCCGCTGTGAGTAAGGGCGGCCGGCCAGGCCGGGCCACGCGGGGCGGCGGCTGCTCGGGCAGGTCGGGGCAGGGCCGGCGGGCGGGCGCGGGCAGCTGCGAGCCGAGCCGAGACCCCGCGCCGCAGCCGGAGCGAGGACACCCGGGCGCGGCCCCGCCTCCGCCCCGCCCCGCGCCTTGCCGCCGCCGCTGCCGGTCGGCGCCCGCAGCTCCGAGCGCGCCCGGGCAGGGCCGCGCCGCACCGCAGCAGCAGCCGGAAATCGGCTCCGCGCGGCGGCTGCCGTCCGGGCCCGCTCCGGGACCCGAAGCCGGGGCCGGAGCCCGAGCCGGAGCCGCCCCGCGCAGGTCATGGCGGGGCCGCGCGGCACGCTGCTGGCCTGGTGCCGCCGCCAGTGCGAGGGCTACAGCGGCGTGGAGATCCGCGACCTGAGCAGCTCCTTCCGGGACGGCCTGGCCTTCTGCGCCATCCTGCACCGGCACCGGCCAGACCTGCTGTGAGTGCCGGGCCGAAGGCGGGCGGACGGGCGGACCCGCGGGCAGCGGGCACTGGGGACCGCCGCCCCCCTCAGTGACGCGGAGCCCAGGCAGTGACAGGCGCCGCCCCTCGGGGACGGAGACGCAGACCCCACAGTGGGCCCTGCAGGTCATTGAGCGACCGCGACCCGCACCCTTCCCCCACTGAGCCGCTCCGACCCCGCCCACTGGGGCACGAACCAGTCTCCCCATGCTGTTCGCCTCTCCGAGGGGCGCTGATCCCGCCCACAGGGCGCACATTTCCGCAAAGGGGCACCGAGCCTTCCTCCGGGACCCTGACCTGTTTACACTGAACTCCCACCGGCTCATCAGTCCCCTGCCATGAGACAGTGTAGGCTGTTCGCTTTGGGGTCTCCCTTGCTCCGTGAGTCCTGGTGAACCCAAACTTCTCTGATTCCCAGTGGAGTCTTGTCTCCAGGGCACGTGCACAGTTCCTGGCTCGGACCAGACCCTAGGTGACTAACTGTTGTGTAGCTTTGTACACCAGCTCCCCCGCCTCCCAGGTGTGTGGACGGTGCCCTGCTGTCCTCAGGGGGCAGGGGAGTGGGCAGGGCGGAGGAGTAGGAGTGGCGGTGGAAAGGGTCTGATGGATACTATAGCTGGCTGTACCAAGTCTGCCATAGCCCCTTTCTGCCCAGAGCTGCCCGGTGAGGTTCTCATGTGGAAATGGACTCTAGACCCTCAGAGCAGGGCCTGGGACCGGAACCTTTTCCTTTCATTCATTTGTTCATTCATGAAACAGGAGGTTTCCAGGTGCTTCAGGTCTCAGGCCTGGCCCAGCAGCCCTCCTGCCAGCGCCACCCCCAGCTCCCCTCCACCTGCAGGTCTGTGCTTCTCAAGGGCAGCACCCACAGGGGCTTTGAAAGGATCCTTGGGGACTGGGTGTTGCGGTGCACCTGAATTGCTCTGTAACAGGCAGTGCAGTGTCTGGGGGCGGGTTAGGCCCTGGAGCAGAGGGTTTTGGGGGTGGGCGTGGATATGGGAAAAAACAGGGCGATGACATATGGGTTGCTGCCCACTGTGGGCATGTGACAACTGTGCTACGAGACTGGGGAACAGGGGTTTAGGAGCAGGAACGAGAAGGATGGCCCCCGGATTGGACCTCTGTGCTGGCTCCAGGGTGCGGGGGATCTTCTGTTTTGGCTGGGGCAGGCAGTGAGGCTGGAGGCAAGGATGGGACGTAGCGTGAGATGGGACTTGGGTCAAGCTAAGCCATGTGGCATTGCAGTTGGGCTGACTGCTTTGTGTTCAGCGTCCCCTGACGTCGGGGTGCAGGCTCAGGCAAATCACGGGCTCCCTCCAGGCACCTCCACTTGCTTCTCTGGAAGGTGGGATTGATAATTAAGACCTGCCTCACAGAATTGTTGGGAGGATTAAATGAGATAATAAGCATTTAATTAACATTAGTTATTATGAGTAGCGCTATTAGGCAGTAGGGTGATGAGGACAGTGGTTTTGTTGGTTGTTTTAATTTTGCTATAGGTTGTGTGTGCTCTCCAGAAAGAGAGAGAGAGGGGGACCAGCAGGTGGAGTGGTGGTTAAGGTGCTGGACTCCCACATGGTCAACTGTGGTTTGAGTCCCAGACCTGGTGGCTTGGGTTCTCACTGTTTCTCTCTCTCCCTCTGGTGAGCACAAATGCCCTATAGTAAAACTTAAAAATAAAGTAGTAATCAGGACCAGCAGATGGCATTAAAATGGCTATGTCATTGGACTCCCACGTAGTCAACCATAGTTTGAGTCCTGGACCCAGTGGCTTAAAACTCAGGCTGGGCTTCTGTGCATTTGTGCCCCAAATCCCAAGAGGTGACTGGAGGAGAAGGGATTGTAGCGTGGCCATCCCCCGAGGGGCAATTTCTCACTTTCTATCTCTGTCTGTTTCTTTGATAAGTGTACCCACCCTTTGGTAAAAATCTAAAAAAAAAAAAAAAAAAATAGTGGGACCAGCATAATGGTCCCGGGACAGTGTTTTTTTACCTTCATTTATTCAACATTTTTTTTTTCTTAATAATTTGCTAGAAGTGGGGACCAGCAGTTAGTGTAATGGCTAAGTTGCTGGACTCCCATGTAGTTGACCATGGTTTGAGTCCTGGACCCGGTGGCTTAAACTCATACCGGGCACATGTGCGTGCGTGCCCAAGATCCCAAGAGGAGAATGGAGGAGAAGGGACTGCGGCATGGCCATTCCCCCTGGGGGGTGATTTCTCTCTTTCTGTCTGTTTTTCTCTGGCTTTCTGGTGAGGACATGTACCTTACAGGAAAAAAAAAAAAAAGAAGAACTCTTAAAAAATTGCTAGAAGGCACATGTATGTGCTTACCAGAGGGAGAGACACACACATACCCCAGTGGGGTGTAATCACACTGCAGTCCCTTCTCCATTTCTTCATCCTGTTGTGATTTGGGGCACACATGCATACATACCTGGTGTGTCTCAAGCTGCTGGTTCCAGAACTCAAACTGTGTTCGACCATGTGAGCTCTTAACCTCTAGGTTGTGGGGTTGGCCCTCAACAAGTTTTTTTTTTTTCTTTTTTTTTGGAGAGGTTTTTTGCTATAGGGCGCGTGCTCTCGCCAGACCGACAGAGAGAGACAGAGAGACAGAAAGCGAGAAATCACCCCCCAGGGGGGATGGCCACGCCGCAATCCCTTCTCCATTCTCCTCTCGGGATCTTGGGCATGCACGCACACGCGCCCGGCGTGAGTTTAAGCCACCGGGTCCGGGACTCAAACCGCGGTTGACTACATGGGAGTCCAGCGACATAGCCATTACGCTAACTGCTGGTCCCTCAACAAGTTTTTATAGAGTTTCTATTCCTTGCTGAACACTGTACCTGGTAATGGTGATAACAGCCAACAGCAGACAAAACCCTCCCCACAAATCCCAGCCCTGGTGTCTTGAAAAGCTTGCCAGGCACACATGTGTACATGGCCAAAGTCCCAACAGGATGGAGAGAAGGAGATGGGCTTGTGGTTGTGACCGTGCTCTGTCGGGGGTGCGTGCTCTCTTTCCTTCTCTGTCTCTGTCTCTAGCAGAGTGTGCATGCACCCTCTGGCAAACTTTTACCCACTTTCCATAGGGGGAAACAGAAGTAGAAACAGTGACAATAATTCCAGGTGCTCTTTTTTTAAAACAAAACAAAACAAAACAAAACAAAACAAAACAAAAACACTACAGGGCATGTGGACTCGCCAGAGATAGGCAGAGAGAAGGAAAGCGAGAAATCATCCCCCAGAGGGGATGGCTGTGCCACAATCCCTTCTCTTCCATTTTCCTCTCGGGATTTTGGGCGCATAGGCACACATACCCGTGTGTTTCTCAAGCCACTGGGTCTGAGATTTGAACCTCTCAGCGGGCCACATGGGATCCAGCGCCTTAACCGCTGACCCCTGCTGGCCTCTTCAGGTGCTCTTTCAGTGAGCTGAGGCAGGGAAGACCTCCCTGGGAGAGCATGTTCTTCAAGGAGGTGGCAGAAGCCCAGGGGTGCCAGTGAGGGGACTGGCAGAGCCCATGCTGAGCAAGGCATAGTCAGCTGAAGGCAGGAGACACCGCTGTGTCACATTGCTGAGGGCTGAGAAGGGTGGGTGGGGCCAAAGGGAGCCATGTGCTTTTTTTTTAAATTAAGAATGATTTATTTTATTTTATTTATTATTATCACTTTCCAGTTTTCTATAGGGCACGTGCATTCGCCAGCGATAGAGAGAGGGTGAGAAAGCAAGCCGCCAGGTCCGAGACTGGTACCATGGTCAGCTCAATGGGAACCCCGCGGCTTAACCGTCGTGCCATCTGCTGGCTCTGCCGTGTGGGTTTTAAGCAGTGGAAGGGTGTGGCTGAGAAAGTGTGAGTGGGGGGGCTCATCTCCTGAGAAGAGATGGAATCAGATCCAGGCATTTTTGCAGGGGAGGCCAGTGCCTGGGCTGCCAGGTCGTTGTACAGAAGAGAAGCTAAGACCTGGGTCCCACTTTAGAGGAGGGAAGGCCTCAGCGTTGGGTAGGGGAGGATCTTGAGAGTAGGGTGGGTCAGGAGGGTGAGAGCAGAATCGTCTTGTAAAGTGGGTCACGCTCCTGGAGCTGCGGGTCCCCTGGGACTCAGTGTTGGCCCAGGTCTCTGCTGGGGGTGGGTTCTTCAGTGGAGGCCGTACTCCCCCCATCCCCCACCCCCGTTCAGGCTTTTTATATTTTTAGATTTTCGTCAGAGGACAATGTGCACTTGCTTGAGAAAGACAGAGAAGGAAAGTGAGAAATCACCCCCTGGGGTAGATTTTGGGCACACACGCACATGGGCCTAATGTGTTTCTCAAGCTGCTAGTTCCAGGACTTGAAGTGTGGATTGGCCTTGTGGGATCCAGCATCTTAACCCATAAAGGCGTTCTTTTTAAAAAGTGCATTTACCGGGACCAGCAGTTAGCGTGATGACTATGTCGCTGAACTCCTATGTAGTTGACCGTGGTTCGAGTCCCAGACCCGGTGGCTTAAGCTCACTCCAGGCACGTGTGGATGCATGCCCAAGATCCCAAGAGGAAAATGGAGGAGAAGGGATTGTGGCGTGGCCATCCCCCCTGGTGGGTGATTTCTTGCTTTCTGTCTCTCTCCGTCTTTCTGGTGAGCACACACGCCCTATAACAAAAACCGCTCCAAAAAAAAAAAAAAATAAATAAAGTGCATTTACCTTTTCCATAAGCAGGAGAGAGGAGGGGAGAGAGAGAAAATGAGTGTACCCCTAACAGGATCTCGATATCATCCCCAGCCAGCCCTGGATCATGGGCACCGGTGTGCCTGCATACTCAGGAAGGTCTCCGGACAGAAACCTGGAAACTTCCTACGTGGATCGGTCTCACAGAGCGTGTGTTTCACCACTCTGCCACTGCCACCATCTTACCCCCCTTCTGGGTGTCTTCTTTCTTTTTCTCTCTTTCTTTCTTTTTTTTTTTGTTATCGTGTGTTTGTGCTCTCCAGGGAGAGGGAGGAGGAAAAGGAAAGTGAGAAAGCACCTCCAAGGGAAGATGGCCATGCCATTCTCCTCTTAGGATTTTGGGGACACGTGCATCTATACCTGGCATATTTGTCAAGCTGCTGAGTCTGGGACTCGAACCACAGAGTCAGCCATGTGGGATCCATCCACTGGCTGGCCCCATTCAGGTATCTTTAAGCTCCCTAAAGGGCTGAACCCATGTGGGTTTCACTTTTGTGTCCTTCCTCTTTCCCAGAGCCAAGTAGAACTTCCCAGGCCTCTGAAAACTTTTAGAAAATATAATACCTGTGTTATTAAAAACCCAGATGTTGATTAAGGACAGAGAAGGGAATGGGGAGTTGGTAGCAAAACTGTCATATCCAGGGGGTGTTTACAGTGTCCATGCTGTTTTCATCATTTACTCATTCACCAACCGTTGTGGAGCACCTGCTAAGTGCTGAGAACTGTAGGGAGCTGGGAGGACAGGGGGACAGAAGTGCTCCCAGCCTTCCAGGAGCGCTGCTGGGGAGGCCCAGATAAGCAGCAGGGACAAGCTGCTATTGTCTCTCTGGTCTCTTTGGAACAGCCTTTGTTGGAGGCTGATGTCCCCAGACCCTGTTCACAGCATCCCAGACCAGGAGACGTCACTGACCAGGAGATGGCTTCTAAGGAGGTTAAATAGCTTGCTTCAGGTCACACTCGGGCAGTGGCAGAATGGAATTAGCGGCGTTAGTGGGGTGGCTGAGGCCAGAAGGAAGCCGCAGGCTAGGAGTGGTACCAGGGGACTGGAGCTCAGGGCGCCCCATTCCTTCCTGGGCTCTCAGCTACCTTTGCTCCAGGCCCAGAGGTCAGACTGCCTGGGCTCAGCCTGGAGAAGTGTACGAGGCTGGAGGAGGGGGCTGAGCTGGCCAGCTTCCTTATGCCGGGGGGCCTGCCCTTCACTGGCCAGGGACGTGGTACTGGTGTGACCCCAGTCCCTTCCAGGTGGGAAGATGAAAGCTGGAGGGAATGCCAACCACCCTGGGGCTGCAGCTTTCAGCCATACATGGGCAAGGCTGCGGCACTGCAGCCCCAGCTGCCAGCACTGCAGCCCCAGCTGCTAGCAGGCGACTGTGCTGCCTCTGCGCAGTTCAGCCCCTCCAGGGGCCTGGGTGCGGGGGGAAAGGGGAAGGAGGGCATAAATAAAGGCAGCGGGTGCCCAGCTGTCCCTGCCTGGGCCCCCCTGGCAGGCCAGCCACTTCCCACCTGTCCCAGCTCAGAAGCCGGAAACCCACGTTACTCCCCAGGGGAAGCTGTCCCCAGGAGTGGCCCAGTGGGGTCAGCCAGCCCTCTGCCAGCAGCTCCACAGTGTGTACCATTGCTACTCTGGTTCAGACTTGTTCTATTCCTGGCCCTGCTAAGAAAAACACTCATCGGGGTTGGGCTGGGCCGGGCCGAGGTGGGCTGGGCCGGACTGGGCCAGGATGCAGCAAGTGAGTGCATCCTCCAAGCCTGTTATAGGCAGAAGGGCCAGAATTGTGGATTCTCAGGCCTGTTGGCTTCCCCTTTCCAGGCCTGGTGTCCTCATCTGCAAAATAAGAGAAATGCTTGCTAGAGTTGTTGTGAAAATAAAGTATGTGGTGTGTGGCCTGACGTTGCTGCTGTGGTACAGCGTGAAGCGTTGTGCCGACCACGTGGGAAGGTCTGGGTTTGCATCTGGAGTTGTTCCTGGCGAGACCTGGCACACAGGTGCCCTTGGTCCTGCCTGGCTGAGACTGGGGATGGTGTGCGGTGTCCAGACCCTGTTGGGAATTCTGTCTCTCTTTTCTCTTATTCATGGAAGAAGTAAAACAAACTTTTGTTTTGTTTTTGTCAAAGGGTGCATGTCCTCGCCAGAGAGAGGCAGTGAGAAGGAAAGTGAGACATCATCCCCGCCAGGCTGTGGATTGCTACTGAGGAAACTGAGGCAGCAGGTGCTTGCTAATTGAGCTGGGTCTGCTGGCCCCCAAAATAAGTCAACTTTTTAAAAAAGAATTAATTTTATTTATTCATCCATTTTATTTTAATTTGACTAGAGAGAGACACAGAGAGAGAAAGAGAGAGGGAAAGTGAGAAAGGAAGCTGCCAGGTCCGGGACTTGAACCGTGGTCAGCCATGTCCAGCACTTTAACCACCACACCACCCGCTGGTCCCCAAAATAAGTAAACTTTAAAAAATGCAAATAAGGGGGCTCATAGGTGGTGTGGAGGTTAAGGCTCTGGATCCCACATGGTCAGCTTTGTAGTTCAAGTCCTGGACCTGGTGGCTTGAGAATCACTCTGGGTGCATGTGTGTGTGTGCCCAAAATCTTTTTCTAAATTTTTTTAGAAGAATTATTTCATTTAACCTTATCTATTTATTTAATAAATAAACAGAGCAAGAAAGAGAGAGAGAGAGAAGGAGAAAGTGAGAAAACAAGCCACCAGGTTCGGGACTTGAACCACAGTCAGCCATGTGGGAGTCCAGCACTCTTAACCACCACGCCACCTGCCAGCCCCAACGTGCCCCAAATCTTGAGAGGACGACAGTGGGGGAGAAGAGATTGCAGTGTGGCCATTCCCCCAGGGGTGAGTGGACGCACCCTATAGCAGAAACTAGAAAAGAAAAGGAAGTAAGTACAATACAGGACTGCAGTGCAGTGCCCTGTTACTACAAGTGACAGTCCTGGTCTCACTGTGTCTGTGCCACTGACTCAGGACGTGAGAAAAGGCATCTTACACCAGAGAGCTTGGACCCGAGCCCAGCTCTTTCCAGTCATTTCCCAGCCTCAGCTCGGATGCCTCCAGGGACCTTGAGCTCATCCCCTGCCTCTCTGCCTTGCAGCCCCAGCTCAATTAGCAGGCACCTGCTGCCTCAGTTTCCTCGTCAGCAAGCCACAGACTCACCCCCCAGCCTTGCCGAGGTTGTCTGGGATGAGGTCCTCTGCTCCGCTCCTCTCTCACTCCCCTCCCCATCATCTCCTGCCACCTCTCTCTGACCAGCCCTCTCCTTGCCTCTTGCAGAGATTTCAACTCACTTTCCAAGGACAATGTGTTCGAGAACAACCGTCTGGTGAGTCTCCAGGTGGAAGCCCACAGGCCGTGTGTGGGTGTGCATGTGTGCGAGTGTGCGTGTGTACGTGTGGGGGAGGGCAGGCAGCTTGCGGAGAAGGCCTGGCTGCTCCTCTCTCCTCCTCTTGCTTCCCGCTGGCTCTCTTGTGCCTGGAGCATCAGGCCTCCTCCTGCTCCAGGCCACCTTGGGAGGCTTGGGTGGGACTAGAGCTGAAGAGCCAGCGGTCACCGTGTCTCATTGAGGGGAGCTGAGCCTGGGTTGAGGACCACCCGCTAACACTGCCTCCTCCTCATCCTCCTCCTGCCCCCACCCCAGGCCTTCGAAGTGGCCGAGAAGGAGCTGGGGATCCCGGCCCTCCTGGACCCCCGTGACATGGTCTCCATGAGGGTGCCCGACTGCCTCAGCATCATGACCTACGTGTCCCAGTATTACAACCACTTCGCCAGCGCTGGCCAAGGTGAGCAGAGGCCGGCCTGGGCATGTTTGCTACTTGCTCTCTGGCCTGTGCACTGGCAGCTGGGGAGGCTGCACGTCATTCGTTCCCTCGATCTGTTCATTCCTACAAATACCGATTGTGTGAAACAGCACTGTGCTGGGCCCTAGGGCTGCCTCCGTGAAGTGATCGCTGCTTCCAGTCGGACCACAGACACGTAAACTAAAAAGTGAACAGCAGGTTTCTGCGGAGAGCAAGCACCTCATTTCCTGTTTGCAGCCCCTGCTCTGGGGTTTCCTTCCAATAGGGAAGTAGCTCTGTGCTTTGGGGCTCCGGGGCAGTGTCTTCCACCGGAGGAAACTTTAAGGCCTGACAGCTGAGAGATATGGAAGTGGGGAGTAAGAGTGGGGGTAGGCTACAAAGCTCCCCCTGCTCTGAGTCAGGACCCTGGGCGTCCCCGTGCAAGAACCTCTCCTGGGGACAGCTTCTGTAGACAGGAAATGGGCCCAGAGAAGAGAAGAAAGGGACTCAAGATCACACAGCAGAAAAACCAAACAGCTAAGATAAGAATGCAGGGGTCCAAATCCTCCTCTGGGTCACTGCTGTCTACAGACTCTGAGAGGACTCCATTTTATTTTATTTTTTAGTTTTTTCTATAGAGCACGTGTGCTTGGCAGAAAGAGAGATCTCCCCGACCCCGAGGGAGATAGCCATGCCATAATCCCTTCTCCATTCTCCTCTTAGGATTTTGGGCATGCACGCACATGTGCCTGGTGTGATTCTCAAGCCACTAGGTCCGGAACTCGAACTGCAAAGTTGGCCATGTGGGACCCAGTGTCTTAATTTCCATGCCGCCTGCTGACCCAGACCCCGTTTTATTTTTTAAATTTTATTTATTTATCTTAATTTGCTGGACGGTGTGTGCACTTACTAGAGAAAGCAGGAAAGCACCCCTCATGGGGAATGGTCATGCCACAATCCGCCCTCCTCTGTTTGTCCCTGCTTTTGGGATTTTGAGCACATACACATACACCAGGCGTTTCTTAAGCTGCTGGGTCTGGGATTTGAACTGTGCATTCGGCCATGTGGGATCCAGTTCATGTAGCCACCAGGCCACAGGCTGGCCTTGGAACCCCAGGTCAGTTCTCCCTCCTGCTTCTCTCTCCATCTGGACAGTCCCAGCCTGTCTCTCGAAAGCTAATGTCATAGGAAGTCGGGGATTTCTTTTCTTGCTAGAAGTAAAACATTTACTGCAGAACATTTAGAGCGTGTATTACCAGCAGATGGTATGAAAGTTAAGGCACTCAGTCTCACGTGGCTGACCGCGCTGTTAGACCTGGCTGCCTGAAAACTGCACAGGGCACATGTGCGTGCATGTCCCAGATCCCGAGAGGTGAGTGGAGAAGGGGTTGCAGCATGGCCATCCTCCCTGGGGATGATTTCTCACTCCTCCCCCTCCTCTCTCTCTGTCTTTGGTGAGTGCATGTACCCTATAGCAAAAACGACAGGGTCGGCAGGTGGCGTGGTGGTTAAAGGCGCTGGACTTCCACATGACCAACCATGGTTCAAGTCCCAGACCTGGTTGCTTGCTTCCTCACTTTCCCTCTCTCTCTATCTCTCTCTGATCAAACTGGAAAATAATGATAATAACAGATAAAGTTAACTAAAAAATAATTCTTTAAAAATAGCAATAACAATAATGAAGTAAAGAAAATTTATAACATAAAATGCATAAAAATTAAAATAATTTTTAGTCTCCCTCTACCATATATAATACTAGAGATTAATATTATAACTGGACAAATAACATGTATATTTTGATAGAAATCAAAATGGAAGTATTTCTAGACTTTGAGTCTTTGGTGAGAGGCAGTCTGTGGGGTTAAGAGGATGGACTCAAGGGCCAGCAGATGGCGTAGTGGTTAAGGTGCTGGATTCCCACGTGGCCAACTGCAGTTCTAGTCCTGTACCCAGTGACTTGAAAATCACACTGGGCATGTGCGTGTGTGCGTGTGCTCACCCAAAATCCCAGGAGAATGGAAGAGAAGAGATGGCGACCTAGCCACCCCTCTCGGAGGTGAGTTCTCAATCTCTTTCTGTCAAGTGTCCATGCCCTATGGCAAAAACCTTAAAAAAAAAAAAAAAAAGAGAGAGAGAGAGAGAAAGGACTCAAAAGTCTAGCTCTGCCCTTTGCTCTCTGGCGACCATGGCCAGTTACTTAACCTCTCTGCCTCTGTTTCCCCTTTGCAAGGGAGATAAGAATAGCACCGATCTCGTGGGGGTGGTGTGGAGAGAAAATGAGGAAATGTATAAGCTGCCCGGTCCTGATTTAGCACGGAGGTTAGTATTCTTATGACGGCTTGGCCCGTTCATCCAAGCCTAGCTCGCTCCCTCTGAGCACGATCAGCTCTCTCCCACAGGCTTCTTGGTGGCCAAGCTCAGCTTCTGCTACGTTCTTCTCAGGAGGGCCCTCCTCCCGGGGCCTGTGGGGTGGGCGGGCTGGGGATGGCCCTCGGCGGTGCCTGTTCCTGTTCCTTGGCCCTCACTTGGGCTTCCCGGTGGGCAGGACAGCCCTGGTGGGCTCACCTCCCTGTGCTGTGCCAGGGCGGGGGCCCTCCTCGTCCACAGGGAGCCTCAGTGATGAAGGTACAGTTCACGCTTTTCTTACAGCTCTGCTCCTAGATGCAAACTGTTTCTGTCCCATCTGCTGCTCAGGCAAAGGGAACAGGAGTGTGTTACAACACTGTAGGCAAAGCAGGCTGTTCACCTCCCCAGATGTTCCTGGACTGCACTTTCTGGGCAAGTGGAGGGATTTCAAGGGTGGTTTTAGGGGCCAGGGGTTGTGCAGCGGTAATACGCTGGGCCCACATGGGCCCAAAGGTCCTGGTTCTTTCCTACTCATCCTCTAATCTTCACATGTTGCCTCCTCCGGGCAGCTTCCCCTGATATCCCAAGTGCTTTTGTAACCCTGTCTCATAATATGCATTTTAAAATTTATATATACATTTTTTATTTTTAAAATTATTTATTTAACTTTATTTATTCATTCATTTTTTAATTTGATGAGAGAGAGAGACACAAAGAGAGAGGGAAAGTGAGAAAGCAAGCCACCAGGTCTGGGACTCGAACCTTGGTTGGCCATGTGGGAGTGTCCAGTACTCTAATCACCATACCACTTGGTGGCCCCCTTTTATTTATTTATTTCTTTTAATTTACCAGAGTGTGTGTGCATTCACTGGAGAGAGAGGAAAGGCAAGAAAGCACCCCTCACGAGGAATGGTCATGCCACAAATCCTTCTCTATTTCTCCATCCTGTCAGGATGGTGGGCACATGTACACATGTTTCCAGTTGTTTGTCAAGCTACCATGTCCAGGACTCAAACTGCATGGTTGGCCACGTGGAATCCAGCTGGATTAACACCAGGCCACGGACTGCCTCTGTTTTCATTAAAAAAAAAAAAAAAAAAAACCCTTAGGAATGAGCAGATGGTGTAATGGTTACATCGCTGAACTCCCACATAGTTGACTGCAGTTCGAGTCTTGGACCTGGTGACTTAAAATTCACACCGAGCACCTATGCATGTGTGCCCAAGATCCTGAGAGGAGACTAGAGGAGAAGGGATTGTGGCATGGCCACCTCCCCACCCCCGGGGGTGATTTCTCGCTTTCTGCCTCTCTCTCTCTCTCTCACTCTCTCACTCTCTCTCTGGTGAGTGCACACACCCTAAAGCAAAAACTCTTAAAAAAAATGATTAGGGTTGCCCCGTGGTCCAGTGGTAATGTATTGCTCAGGAGAAGCCAGATCCCACTTGGTGACTGAGGTTTGAGTCTCTGGCCCACTGAACCTGAAATATACCAGGCGTGAGCTGCAGTCCCATGTGACGGCTGAAAGGCAAGAGGAGGGGGATTGCAGCGAGACCAGACCCTCTGGAGGGTGCCCCCCCCCCAGTCACTCCCACGTGTGTACACACACATGCATCCTATCATGAATAAAGAAAAGAAAAACTTTTTGGGGAGAGATTTTTTGCTGTATAGTATATGTGTTCACTGGAGAGACAGAGAGACAGAAAGTGTCACCCCCCCGGGGGGATGGCCGCACCACAATCCTTTCTCCTCCATTCTCCTCTCGGGATTTTGTGCACACATGCACACACTCCCAGTGTGTTTCAAGCCACTGGGTTCAGGACTCAAATTGCAGTCGTCCATGTGGGAGTCCAGCGACCTAACCACTATGCCATCTGCTTGTCCCCCAAAAAACATTTTTTAAAAGTTTATTTATTGGGCCAGCAGGTGGCATGGTGGTTAAGGCGCTAGATTATCACATAGCTGACTGCGGTTCAAGTCCTAGACCCAGTGATTTAAAAACCATGCTGAACGTGTATACACATGTGCTCTAAGTCCTGCTAGGACAGTGGAGGAGAAGGGGTAGTGGTGTGGCAGTCTCCCCCAGGGCTGTGGTTTCTAACTTCCCCTCTTTGTCTCTTAGAATTGGAACTCAGGACCTTCCTTCATGGCATCGATATTAGAGTCTTGCGTTACCACTCGGTTCCTTCTCCATATCTGGGTGCCTCTTCTTTCCTTGCAGACCACCTCCCTCCACCTCACAGCTCTGCTGGCCAGCGCCTGGCACTTCCTCATTTACCACGTACTTACTGGGCCCTCGCTCTGTGTCGGGTGCCTCGCTAGCTGCTGTAGAGACAGCTGAGAACGAGACCCATGGAGCTTGCATTCCTTTTTCTTTTATTTAATTTTATTTATTCATTCATTTATTTTAATTTGACCAGACACACACACACACACACACACACACACACACACACACAGAGGGAAAATGAGAAAGCAAGCTGCCAGGTCTGGGACTCGAACTGTGGTTGGCCATATGGGAGTGTCCAATGGCTTGACCACCATGCCACCTGCTGGGCCCTCAGAGCTTGCATTCTAACAGATGAGAGGAAGAGAGTGAGCAAATCGATAAGTAACATCATTTCAGATGAACACAGTGAAGGGAACAAATGATGGGAACCTGGTAAAATGCAATGGGGGGCAGGTGGAGTAGTAGTTAAGGTGCTGGACTCCCACATAGTCAACCACAGTTCCAGTCCCAGATCCGGTGGCTTGAATCTCATGCTGGGTGCATGTGCTCACATGCCCCAAATCCTAAAAGGATGAAGGAAAAGGGATTGTGGCATGGCCAACTTCCCTGGGGAGTGATTTCTCACTTTCTGCCTCTCTGTCTGTGTCTTTGGCACACACATGCCCTATAGCAAAAATCTCTCTCACACACACACACACAGAAGCCATGTGGGAGGGAGGGGCTGCTTTACGTGAGAAGTCAAGGAGGGCCACTCTGAGGAGCTGACATGTTGGCGGAGCCTTAAATGAGGAGGAGGAGGCCTTGTAAAGATGGTGGGGAGCTGTGGTTCAGCAGGGACAGCAGGGGCTCTGAGGATGAGGTGGGCAGTGAGGGTGGGAAGATCCTGTGGGCATGTGATGAAGCTGCCGGGCTTCCACAGTTTTTGACCACAGCTCACAGTCCTTCACAATCCACTTTCCCATCACAGTCCAAGTTCACGTGCACATGTGTAACCGGGATAAGCTTCTGGGAAAAATTCTTCCTCTTATGGTATGTAATGCATGCAGATATTATCTGTTCCAGTTCACTTTTTTAAAAACTTTATCTTGGGACCACAGTTGGCGTAATGGCTATGTTGCTGGACTCCCATGTAGTCGACTACGGTTCAAGTCCCAGACCTGGTGGCTTAAACTAACGCCGGGCGCATGTGCATACGTGCCCAAGATCCTGAGAGGAGAATGGAGGAGGAGGGATCGTGGTGTGGCCATCCCCCATGGGGGTGATTTCTCGCTTTCTGTCTCTCTGTCTCTCTGGCGAGCGCACGCACCCTATAGCAAAAACCTCTCCAAAAAAAAAAAAAAAAAAAGAGAGAGAAATCACCCTCTAGGGTGAATGGTCATGTCACAGTCCTTTCTCTATTCTCTCAGGATTTGGGGCACACATGCATACATGCCTGTTGAGGTTCAAGCCACCAGGTTTGGGACTCAAACCGTGGTCAGCTATGTGGGAGTTCAGTGCCTTAACCACTGTGCCGCCTGCTGACTCTTCTAGTTTATCTTTTAAGTCTGCTACCTGTGATCTATTCAATTTATTTCAGGATCCACTAATTACTACAGTAAGGGACTCAGGTTTTATTTTTTAACTCATCATTCAATAAAATCGACTTTTTGGGATATATAGGTCTCTGAGGTTTTATTTTAATCATTGGAAACCGTGTAGGTACTTGGCAAATATTTACTGGAATAGTGATGGAGAGGATGGATCTTTTTTTTTTTTTTTTTGAGAGAGAGAAATTTTTGCTATAGGGCCCTTGCACTCACCAGAGAGACAGAGAGACAGAAAGTAAGGAACAACCCCCCAGAGGGGGTGCCACACTGCAGTTCCTTCTCTGTTCTCCTCTCAGGATTTTTTTTTTTTTCTTTTTTTTTTTGGAGAGGTTTTTGCTATAGGGCGCGTGTGCTCGCCAGACAGACAGAGAGAGACAGAGAGATAGAAAGCAGGAAATCACCCCCCAGGGGGGATGGCCACGCCGCAATCCCTTCTCCATTCTCCTCTCGGGATCTTGGGCACGCACGCACACGCGCCTGGCGTGAGTTTAAGCCGCCGGGTCCGGGACTCGAACCGCGGTCGACTACGTGGGAGTCCAGCGACATAGCCATTATGCTAACTGCTGGTCCCTCCTCTCAGGATTTTGAGCACACATGCATGGCATGAGTTTTTAAGCCGCCAGGTCCGAGACTCAAACTGTGATTGATATGTGGGAGTCCAGCAACGTAACCATTACACCATCTGATGGTCCCGGGCGCTGAGTCTTAAAGAAGCCAGGGTGGGGTGGATGGGTGAATGGGGTCCTTCTGGGGCAGGGAAGACAGGCAGGGTCTGGTCATACCTGCCTCCTGGGGGTTGGGCCGGCCACTTCCTTGTTGACCCAGGGGCTGCCCACTTCCCTGAGCCTTCAGGCCAGCCTCATGCAGTTCCTGTCTTTTCCTTCCCTTGGATCCCTTTCCCGGTGGGGAGGCAGCTGCTGTCTGCCCATGTGCTGGGTGCCCTGGGAGTGTGTGACAGCGCCGTCACGCTGCTGCTCATGTTGACCCTGTGCAGGTGGAGTTACTCCCTGCGTCACGTGTGTCAGCAAGCTCAGCTGGCTTGCCCTCAGCTGGTAGCTTGTGAGCGGAGGCGTCCTCTGGCCCCTGTAAGTGGGTGCCTGCTCTGGCCTCTACGTTAGGTATCTGCCCAAAGGCGACAGCTGCAGAGCTCAGACCCGCTGCCAGGGGCCTGCTGGGCACTCTAGGACATCCATCCGGCTCAGGGCCTCTTTCTTTCTTTCTTTTTTTTTTTTTTTTTTGAGAGGTTTTTCGCTATAGGGCGCGTGCGCTCGCCAGACAGACAGAGAGAGACATAGAGACAGAAAGCGAGAAATCACCCCCCAGGGGGGATGGTCACGCCGCAATCCCTTCTCCTCCATTCTCCTCTCGGGATCTTGGGCACGCACGCACACGCGCCCGGCGTGAGTTGTAAGCCACCGGGTCCGAGACGCGAACCGCGGTCGACTACGTTGGAGTCCAGCGACATAGCCATTACGCTAACTGCTGGTTCCCAGGGCCTCTTTCTCATCTCTTGGCAGCTGGTGTCTCACTACCCAGGAAGGACCTGGCGCCCTCATCCCCACCGACTGTAGCATCTCCTCCAATGGAACCAAGAGACAGGGCTCAGGTAGGCAGGTGCCTGGGGTGGAGAGGGTGGGATGGGGTTCAGCTGCCCTTGCAGTGGCTATCGTAGGAGAAAGCCACCTCTGGGGGTGGGCAGAGGGCATTCTCTGCCCTTGCTCTGTTGGCTTTGAAGACAGGGTCTTCCAGGCCAGGACATGGGCATGGGTCGGATTGCCAGCCTCATTCTGTGGGGTGGTCTGGGAAGGAGTGAGGGCAGCCCACAGGTCTGACTTCACCATCCTGGGACCGTGGGAGATGACATGAAATGTACAGGATACCACCCCCTGGGTTCCTGCGGAGTCAGAGCTTCGACCTCCCAGTGTGATTTTCATCCAAATCCCTCAGCTGCCTGGGGATGGGGTTCGTTATTCTGGGCCCTGTTATGCAGATGAGGACACTGAGGCACCCTGAGCTTTAGTCAACTGTCCCAGGTCACTCAGCAGGGAGGTCGAGCCACAGGGCAATGACAGCAGCCCTTCGCATCTGGACAGCCCTTCCTAGTGTGCAATGCCTTTCCCACCTGCTGCCATCTCTTCTTGCCAGAGGGGCTCCAGAGAGAGCCAGGCCCAGAGTGGGGTCCCAGCGGTGGGGGTTGGGGGGACTGAGACTGGCGGGTCCCCAAGGCCCAGAGACCCGAGCACCTTGCTTAAGGTCACAGTGCTTGAAGTGGGGAAACTGGGATTTAGATCTGCTCCAGGATAGGCGAGGAAACAGGAGGTAGCCGTGGCCGACCCAGTGGCCAGTGGCCAGGCAGGGCCAACCCAAAGGAAGGAGCAGAGAGGCAGGGGCAGCCACCGGGAAAGCTCCATAGCCAGAAGCTCCGTTCCTGGGACAGGGGCCTCGGAAACCGCAAGTCAGAGTTTTGTGTTCCCATCCTGACTCTGGCCTTGAACAAGTCTTTCCCTTTGCTGGACTTTGGTTTCCTCGTCTAGGAGAAGGTGACAGTGGCCCATCCTCTGTCCCGCCTAGGGCTCTAAGTACAGTGCAGTTGGCCCTCGGTGTCTGCGGGGGTTGGTTCCAGGCCCTCTGCAGGTGCCATGGACGAACTCGTGGGTGCTCACCTCCCTCACAGAAATGGTGTAGTGTTCACACGTATCGCGCATCCTCCTGGGTATGTTAGGTCATTTCAAGAGCCCTCATAATACCTAATGTAAATGCTATGTAAATAGTTGTCATATTATATTGCTTTTTACTTGTACTATTTTGTTTTGTGTTAACTTTTTTAAAAAAAAAATCTGTCTTTTTTTATTATTTTCAATCTGAGATTGGTTGAGTCTTTGGTTATTGGATCTGCAGACATGGAAGCTACAGATATAGAGGGCCAGCTGAACCACTGTGAAGCTTGGGACACTCTTGAGGGACATGGCCATTACAGGGGTGGAGGGTCACTCCCAAACTGGATGGCTGGTGCCTGTGACCCTGCCTTCAGTCTGCCTGCTGTGTTCCCTGCAGGGTGAGGAGCCATCCTCAGACAGCCTTTCGGAGCAGGGTGCCCAGCGGCCCCCCAGCAGCACCTGCGCGGCCTGTGGACAGCACGTGCACCTGGTGCAGCGGTACCTGGTTGAGGGCAAGTTGTACCATCGGCACTGCTTCCGGTGAGTGGCTGCGGCTTGCTCCCAGCACCCAGTACCAAGGTGGAACAGCTGTGGAAGCGGTGCCCACCGTGTGTCAGCACCCGCCAGACTCTTGGTGCCAAAGCATCTTGCTTATCTGCATTTTACTGATGAGCAGGCTGAGGCCTAGGGAAGGGAAAAAGTCACATAATTTGAGACAGTCGTGTGACAGGGGGCTGAATGGTGGTGTAGCTGGATGATGGTGTAGCTTCTGCAAGAGTAACCTACACAGGAAGTTCCGGGTTCACAACCAGAAACCTCCCCACATGCGTGCCCATGGTCCGGGGCTGACCGAGGCTGGGGGCAGGGTGCTACATCAGGTCCCTGTGGGGCCCCTTTGTTTTTCTCTCTCTCTCTCCTTTTCTGTCTTTCTCACTCATAGAAGAAAGAAAGAAGCTTCGAAAGCAATACAAAGAATTGTGTGATGAACATAGCATCAGAGCTCAGGGGTGCTGTTTCCAGACCCACACTGAGCCTGCTGGTGATGAGTACGAAGCAGTACATACTTTTTTTTTTTTTTTAAGAATTATTTTATTTAACCTTATTTATTTATGTACTTTAACCACAGTGGGACAGAGTGAGACAGAGAGAGGGAAAATGAGAAAGCAAGTCGGGACTTGAACTATGGTCAGCCATGTGAGAGTCCAGTGCCCTTCACCACCATGCCACTTGCTGGTCCCCATACTTCTGAGAAAAAGGACCAAAAGGCAGGAAAATGCAAGCACTTAGAAATATGTGAAAACGTTTATGTGCTACAGAAAAAGAAACCAGAGGAAAGAACTGAGTACTTGAGAGAGGCCCAGACTGAGTTACGACACGCAGGGTCTGGTGCAGTGTGTGTGGGCGTGTGGGTGGCAGCTGGACCTGGAACCCAGGGACCCGATTGCAGAATTGAGGTGGCGGATGGAAACCCCACAAGGAAGGGAAGCAGGCTGCTTCTGGCTACCAAGGCTGCATAGCGGAATTTTTTTTCCTTTGTTTTAGAGAGGTTTTTGCTATAGGGTGCATGTGCTTGCTGGAGAGAGACAGAGAGACAGAAGGTGAGAAATCACCCCCCAGTCCCTTCTCTGTTCTCCTCTCAGGGTTTTGGGTATGCATGCACACACACCTGGCGTGAGTTTTAAGCTGCCAGGTCTGGGGCTCAAACCATGGTCAACCATGTGAGAGTCCCGCGATGTAACCATTATGCCATCTGCTGGTTCTGCCTTTTGGAAAGTTTTTCCAGTGACTGCGGATGATAAATACATTTGACACGGGAACTGGAGACGAAAAGTTTCCTAAGTAAGACTTGTGTAAATAGATACACAGCTGGAAGAAGAGCTCCACAAAACAGGAGTTGTCTTTACCTGTGCAGTGCACTTGGGTGTGTTGTATTTCATTCTATTTCCTTAAGAAGATGGGCCCAGCCAGGGAGGCCCGGATTTGAATCCTGGATTGATCTGAACCGGTGGGCTGCACGTCACCTGCGTGCCTGTGGTCCTAGTTAACTGAGGGGACCAGCAGATGGCGTAATGTCTATATTGCTGGACTCCCATGTACTTGACCACAGTTCGAGTCCCAGACCTAGTGACTTAGACTCACGCTGGGTGCATGTGCATCTGTGCCCAAGATCCCAAGAGGAGAATGGAGGAGAAGAGATTGCGGCGTGGCTATCCCCCCTGGGGGGTGATGTCTCGCTTTCTGCCTCTCTGTCTCTGTCTTTCTGGCAACTGCACATGCCCTATAGCCAAAACTTCTCTTTAAAACAACAAAAAAAAGAGTAACTGGGCGCCTGGGGCAGAGACTTGTACTGGCAAGACCCTGTGAAAAGATACCTCTCTCTTTCACATTCTTTTCCAGTTTTGTGACAGGGCACATGTACTTGCTGGAGAGAGAGAAAAAAAGAGAGAGAAAAGTGAGAAACCACCCCTTTAGGGTGGCCACACCACAGTCCCCTCTCCTCCAGTCTCCTCTCGGGATTTTGGGCATGCATATATGCATGCCCAATGTGTTTTTCAAGCCACTGGGTCTGAGTCTTGAGCTATGCAGTTGGCCACGTGGGATCCAGCCACCTTAATCACCATGCCATCCATCAGCTGGCCCTCTCTGTCACATTTAAGGGGGAAAAAAATCCACTGGTTGAAAAGCACTGCATTGATTTCCTGAGCCGTGCCTGGTGGCAGCTGCCCAGTGGATGGACCTCTGGGGCAGACCTTCCTTTTGCAGCACAAACCAAGGACATGTTTCACAATTTCTGTTGGTGATTTCACATGATTTTGTTGTTCCACTGTGTTTCCGACAGTTACCGTTTTCTTTTTCCTCTGGGAAGTCCAGGGGATTGAACCGAGATCCGGGCTAGCAGTTGGGAGGAAGTGAAGGAGGGCACAGCCTTGGCCACTGTGGGGTGGAGGGGTAGCCGGTGCCAGGCTGTCTGCTTGGCTAAATGACCCTGTCTTGTCCCTGGCAGGTGTCGGCAGTGCTCCAGTACCCTGCTGCCCGGGGCTTATAGGAGTGGGCCCGAGGAAGGCACCTTTGTGTGTGCAGAACACTGTGCCAGGCTGGGCCCAGGGGGGCGGTCGGGAACCAGGGCCCCGCCGCAGCTGAAGCAGCAGCCCCAGCAGCTCACAGGAGAGGTCGGGGATCTCCAAGGGGCTGGCCCTGGCCCGAGTGCATCTGTGGGGCCTGAAGCAGATGGACCCAAGACCAGTCCGGAGACCCGGCCCCAGGTTCCCACCAAACCCCAGCTCCCCAGCAAAGCACAGGAGCTGGCCAGCCCCCCAGCCAGCCGCCCCACGCCTGCCCCTCGGAAGGCCTCTGAGAGCACAGCCCTGACGCCCCCCACACCCCGGCCCCGGTCCAGTCTGCAGCAGGAGAGCGCGGCGGAGCAGGGCGGCAGCAGCGTCCTGGTGAATGGTGAGCCAGGGTCCAGCTGGGGGCGGGCACGCTGGAGTGAGTGAGTCTGTGCATCTGGGAGCTGCTCTGTGCCTTGCGTACTGAGATTGTGTGGGGATTACCTGCGTTTCCGGGGTTACTAATTCGTGCAGTTTCTGGCGGCTTTTCTCTGCCACGCCGTTTTCATGCTGGTGCAGCTCAGACCCAGACCCCAGCCTGAGCCTGCTGCCTGTGTCGGGTACTTGTGTTCTTTTGTGCCAGCGTTGGGGGTTGGGGTGAATGTGGTCTGTATGTCCCGAGTGTCTCTGGGACTCTGTGCGTGACGGTGTCATCCCTTGTGTCCTGGACAATTCATAGGCACACTCGTGTGACCTCCCACGCCCAGCCGGTGTGTGTGTCTGGCAGAGGAGGGCTCACGGGCTGGGTGAGGGCAGCAGGGTCAGGTGTGCCCCTGAGCAGTGGAGACCCCTGCCTGCTCCTGGGTCCTTTCCTCCCACCCCTTGTTGTGAGACACCCCACGTGACCTCCCTGGATTCCCATAAGCTGTGGAGACGCAGCCCCTGTTCTCTGGGATGTGCTGGGTAGCCCCTACAGTTCTAGGGCAGATGTAGGCCTAGGGACAGGAGCACCAGGGTCTCCCTCGGGCCCACACCAGAGCATTCCGTTTGTTCAGTTCTTTCAGCACTTAGGGAGCTGGCGTGGAGCCTGGCCCCGAGCTGGGTTCTGGGGATACGGACACTGTTCAGACCTATTTGTGCCTTTAAGGTGCTACCAGAGCTAGGGGCTGGGGAAGCACAGCTTCTGTAGAATGTAAGAGTCTTGGTGAGATACAGGAGAGGGTCCAGTCATGGTGGCATGTACCAGAATGTTGTGATCTATAGGCTGGGACCACACGAGAGGCCCTGGGTTCAATTCCTAGCCCAATCTGAAGGGTGACTGCATGTAATCCCAGTGACTTGGGGAGGCTGAGGCAGAAGGTTCATGACAGCATGACCCTGTCTAAAAAAGATAAGAGAAAAAAAGAAAAGATGGAGGAAAGGAAGCAGAAGGACACTTAAAGAGCCAGGAGGGGCTTCCTGGGCTTAGAGGAGACGTTTCCTGTCTATACTGGGGAAGTGTCTGAGAGCAGCTGGCTTCCCTCTTCTCACTGGAACACAAAGGGGCTCTCAGGTGACCTGACTGTGCCCCCATGTCCTACTGCACCCCAGTTACCTTTAGTGCTTATCTAATCTCTTGAGGGCTGGGCCTGGGAGTGGCAGAGGTGCCGTGGGGTGCCCGTGGCTTGCCAGGTGGTAGACAGTCTGTGCAAGGCAGGCACTCGGGCAGGGACTGGCCACCCTTCTGCTGCCCATGAAGGCCTGGCTCACTCTCCTTTTCCACCTAGGACGACTGCACGAACCCCCTGTCCCCAAGCCAAGAGGGACTCCCAAGTTGTCAGAGAGGTATGCTAGTCGCTGAGTGGCTTCCCTGCTTTGGGGGTCCTGGGAATGGAAATGGGGGCCCATTGGGGCCTGGGAGGAGGCCAGGCTTCCTATGGGTGGGCAAGGCCATGCCAGAGTGAGGTTCAGCTCTGGGTGGGGCAGGGGAGCTATGCCCACATGCCCTTCCCCGTAGCTCAGCCAGATTCCCTCTGCCCCTGCAGATCCGCCCCCGGGCCCCTGTGTGGGTGGGCAGCCATGCCTGCTGGAGACAGTGGCCTGCGGAGTTATGTCCCCTCTCCAGGCCTCCGTTTCCTGTCACGGAGAGAGCCATGGGAGGCTTGGCAGCAGAGAGCAGAGTGGGGGGGCTCAGCCTTGGGGCCCCTCCAGGCCCGTGTCCCAGGAGAGGACTCTGCTGCGGCCCCTTCGGGAGCTATCTGTCTTGTGTGGTCTGAGGGGCAGCGGGTACCTGGGAGCACCAGGCACGTGGTCTCTAGCATTGCTCAGGTGCTGTATCCAGGGCTGCTGTCACCACCCACTGGGTCCTCTAACCACCCTGCGAGGCCGGGGTTGTTATTCCGTTTAATGGATGGGGAGACTGACACAGAGAGGCCAGGTGGCTTTCCCAATGGCAGAGCCCTTGTCAGTCCTTTCCTGGGTTCATGGGGGCACAAGGGGCCCTGTAGGATGACAGTCCATGTCAGTCCTGGGCCTGGACGGTCCCATGCGTGGGGGTGGGGAGGAGGGGCAGTTTCTCAGCCACCTCCTTTGAAATGGACTCAGCTCTGCCCTGAGAAGGAACCGGCGGCCTGGCTCTGCTGATGGTCTGTGTATCTTCCCGCTCCCTCCAGGACGCCAGTCCCCAGGAAGGACCCGCCATGGATCACACTTGTACAGGCAGAGCCAAAGAAGAAGCTGGCCCCACTCCCCCCAAGCAGCAGCCCAGGGCCACCGAGCCAGGATAGCAGGACGGTGGAGAACGGAGGTGTGGAGGAGTCAGCCCAGCAGAGCCCAGTGGCTGGCCTGGAGCCCAAGCCCTACAACCCCTTTGAGGAGGAAGAAGGAGAGGAGGAGGAGTCCCCGGCTGCACCCAGCCTAGCCACTAGCCCTGCCCTGGCCCACTCAGAGTCTACATCCAAGACCCTGCACCCCTGGTATGGCATCACCCCTACCAGCAGCCCCAAGACAAAGAAGCGCCCTGCCCCCCGGGCACCTAGTACGTCGCCACTAGGTGAGTGTCCTTCCTGGAATTGGAACCCTGGGGTCAGGTCCCTGGCTAAGCCTGGGGCTGAACGAGGGTGTGGTGGTACAGGGAGCCACTCCAGCCAGGTGCCATGTGCTCCACACTATCTTTCCAACTAATACCAGAGCAAGCCTTCAAGCAGGCTTTACTGCTCCCGCCTTAGAGGCACAGAGAGGCCAAGTAACCTGCCTAAGGTCTCACAGCATTTAAGCAAAGGAGGCAGGATTAGAACCCGGGCAGTCTGGCTCTAGAGTTCACACTTTAACCCTCAGCACGTTGCTGAGTTCCTGGAAGCCCCAGTCCTGCCCAGTGCACTGTCTCCGTAGCTGCTGAGTGAGCGAGCAGCTTGGGCTCACGTCTGGCTCTGTGCATGGGCGTGTCTCGTGACTCAGGGAGCCGTGCTTCCCTGCGTCTGTCCTCAGTCTCTCCATCTGTGAAATGGTGGTGGGACGCCACCCAGGCCCACTGTAACCTTCTCCCAGTCTTCAACACCCTGGGCTTGGCCTTCCACCACGCCTGGGGGCATCTGCCACCAGTAGCTCAGTGGGACCCCCTGGCTGAGCATGGTCTCACGTGGTGGGTGGTGGGCAGAGTAGGGGCCAGCGCAGGGGCACGGGCCCTGAAGCCAGTTATGGCAGGGGTCAGCCCCGGCACTGACGACCCTCTGCTGCTCATGTGGACAGTGCTCCTCCCTCCCACCTCGGCTGGGCCCTACAGGTCAGAGGCAGAGAGTTCAGCCTTGCTCCCTCTGGCCTTCCCGTGCACCATTCCCACCCCACCTCCCTGGCCCAGGCAGCTTTGCCTTTGGGATGCACAAGCACAGGGGGCTATGGACGAGGGAGCGGGACCACAGCAGTGCCCTGAGGCGCAGGCCAGAGCACCAGGGTGTGGGATGGCTTCTGACGAGTGTGCACAGCTCTTTACGACCTTGGTCCTGCCCGAGCCATTCTCGGGGCCTCGCCCATCTAGCCGGGCAAGGGCTTAGGTTCCAGGGCACCTGCAGCTCCGTGGGGGTAGAGCCTGCCAGGCGAGGCTGGAGCTCTGACTGTGCCTCCCTCGGGGTGCCCACTCATTCATGCAGCCCTCCATGCCTCCCGCCTCTCGCACTCGGAGCCACCATCAGCCACGCCATCGCCAGCCCTCAGCGTGGAGAGCTTGTCCTCCGAGACCTCCAGCCAGACTGCCAGCAGGGACCTTCTGGAGCCGCCAGCTGTGCCCAAGAGCTCCTCAGAGCCTGCTGTCCATGCTCCTCCTGGCACCTCTGGAAACTCTGCCAACCTCTCCACCCACTCCTCCCAGTCCTCCTCTGGGGAGCTGGTGCAGCATGGCACAGAGCAGACGCCTCCAGCCAGCTCTGGCCTTGCCCCCAGACCGGGGGGCAGCCCTGGGCTGCAGCCAGCCAAGCCCTGCAGTGGCGCCGCCCCCACCCCTCTCTTGTTGGTTGGAGACAGAAGCCCTGCGCCTTCCCCGGGATCCTCGTCCCCACAGCTGCCGGTCAAGGTGAGTGCTCCTCTCCTGCTTGCTGAGAGTATGTCTTCCCCACGGACCCAGGTCTGGTCTCAGGGCAGGATTGTCCAGGGCCTTCCACCTTTGCTGGCCCCGACTTGACTTTGTTTTTAAGTTGGTTTGGCTGCTGACTTCTGCAGTGGCCTTGGCTATACCCGTCTGCCTCATTGCTCTGGCTATCGAGGCATGTACCCGTTTCCTCCGTCCATCTTTCCTTCCACCTACAGGGCTCCTGCCCGCTCGTTCACAGGTCCACCCTGCGTCACTCCGTGCACTATGCATCCAGGCACCTGGTCCCCTGCCTGTCCCACGCACGGGCCCGCCTGGGCCCCGTTGGTCCAGCCAGGACCCTCTGCATGCTTCTCCCCACTCAGGCTCTGTGGATGCCAGACCCTGGATGCCATTGCATTAAGACCCTGTCCTTGCCCTCCAGGGGCTCACAGTCTCCTTGGGGAGACAGACAGAACAATTGTCCTAGAAGGTGGTCTGGGATAGAGCACAGGGGAGGGGACAGCTCCCTTCACCAGGGCCCTGGGTGTCCCCTGCCATAGGATGGGGCAGCTGGCGTTCACTGGGCACCTCCTGTGTGCTGGACCACCAAGGCTCCCGAGGTCATGCAGGTGTGCTGGTCTCTGTCCTCGTGCTTATCGCCAGGTGTGTGTGGGGGCGCGGAAATGCGCTGCAGTTGAGCCCCAGTGGGCAGGAGGGCCTGGATGCTCCCTGGTAGGGGTGCAACACTGCCCTCGCTGGGCTGACTTCTCTTGGGGTCGCAGTGGGTACCATCCCAGGCAGCCACTCTCTAGGTTGTGGGCTGTCGCCCCCTTGTGCCTCAACCCCACACTGCCAACCTCGGAGTTGCCTAGGTTGGGACATCTTCTGGGCACCCAGTTCAGCAGATGACCTCTTTTGCAGCCAAGCCCCTTTGGACTGCTCCGCTCTCGGGCCCTCTGAGTGCCTGAGGCTCATCAGGCCTGGGGGAGGGGCGGTGGCAGGACAGCTCACAAGGGCAGCAGTCAGAGTGGGTTGACCATCACAGGTCCACCCTGCCCTGGGCCTTTCAGACAGCATTTACCTTCCCTTCGGGGCACCAGCTCCAGTTCTGCCCCCACCTGCAGGGTGACCTTGAGAAGGCCCCCCTAACTCTGGGCCTTGGGCTCTGGGGGGCTGAGCAGCACCAGGCTTCCAGCCTGCTCTGAACAGCCCTGGGTTCCTTGGCCTTGGGAGCCTTGCAGTGGGTCAGCTTTGGATTCACTGCTCCCCTTCCGTTTGTACCGCGGTTTTCTAGTTTTTGCTGTAGAGCACATGTGCTTGCCAACGAGAGAGAGAATGAGAAAGCACTCCCCCAGGAGGGATGGCCACACTGCAATCCCTTATTTTTCATTCTCTTCTTGGGATTTGGGAACACATACATATGTGCCTGGTGTGTGTTTTTTTTATGTTGCCGGGTCCAGGACTCGAACCATGAAGTTGGCTATGTGGACCCAGCTGTCTTAACCACTACGACACCAGCTGGCCCACAGCACCATTTTTAAGAAATGTGTGTCTTGCCTGAGTAACTGAGAGAAACAGACCCTCCAGGAGGGTCCCAGTGCCGCAGTCCTTCCCCAGCCTCAGCCAGCCTGGGTGGGTATGCCTGGTGTACTCAGGGAGCAGTTCTATACATACCCAGACCCATCCCCTGGGGCCCGCCTCGAGTTCTAGCTCCCAGCCGAGGTGCGAGAGAGCAGCCCTGCTACACATTTGTTTCCGATCCTGGGGCCCTGTGAGAGACGGGCTTTAGGAGTTCTGTAGCTGAGAAAAGGCTAAAAACCCTTGAGAGTATCAAAAAGAACCACTCTTGGGTAATCCCGTGTCCTGGTGGTTAAGGGAACTGGATCTTACATGATTGACTATGTGGTTCAAATCCCAGCCCCAGCAGCTTGGAAAACACGCTGGGTATGTCTGTGTGCATGGCCCAAATCCTGACAGGATGGAGAAAGGAAGAGAATGCGTGGCTGTGCCCAGTAGGGGTGCTATTTCCTTCTCTCCCTCGCTCGCTCTGGCATGTGCAAATGCCATCTGGCAATTAAAAATAAGGGGTAAAGCAGAAATTGTAAAGAAAAAGGGAGTTTATTGGTTTCACAAAGCAACCATCCAAAAAGAGGGCAGTGTCTGCAAGCCCTGTGTGTAGGGAGACAGATGCCACATGGCTGACCGTGGTTTGAGTCCTGGCCCTGCTGGCTTGAAAAACACAGCAGAGGGACCAGCAGTTAGCGTAATGGCTATGTCGCTGGACTCTCATGTAGTTGACCGTGGTTCGAGTCCTGGACCCGGCGGCTTAAACTCACACCGGGCGCTTGTGCGTGTGTGCCCAAGATCCCAAGAGGAGAAAGGAGGAGAAGGGATTGCGGTGTGGCCATCCCCCCTGGGGGGTGATTTCTCACTTTCTGTCTCTCTGTCTCTGTCTTTCTGGTGAGCGCACGCGCCCTATAGCAGAAACCTCTCCAAAAAAAGAAAGAAAAAAAAAACAACGGACATATTTTGTTTGTTTGTTTGTTTTACTTTGGAGAGGTTTGTGCTATAGGGCACGTGCGCTCACCAGAAAGAGACAGAAAGCGAGAAATCACCCCCCAGGGGGTAAGGCCATGCTGCAATCCCTTCTCCTCCATTCTCCTCTTGGGATCTAGGGCACGCACGCACACACGCCTGGTGTGAGTTTAAGCCACTGAGTCTGAGACTCGAACCGCAGTTGGCTACATGAGAGAGAGTTCAGCGACATAGCCATTACACCAACTGCTGGTCCCCACACCGGACATATTTGAGTGTGTGTCTGAAGTCCCAATGGCACGGAGAAGTGGAGGAAATGGATTGCCACCTGACCAAGCCCCCCGGGGAGTGCTCTGGTGGGCACATGTGCCCTCTGGCGGTCAGAAAAGGTCCGGCCCACCAGCAGCACAGCCAGATGGAAATGGCGGAAAATGGCGGAAACCTGGACAGAACAGAGGAGCCGCGATGGGGAAGGCCAGGCCTGGGTGGAGGTCCACTAGCAGCAGCGCCTGAGGCGACCTGCTGACAGGATGGTAGATTCCACCAGCCCAGCGCAGCCTGCAAACCTGGAGTGAAGCATCTCGGGAAATAGCGTCTCGTGACAGGCAGTCACGTAGTCAGCTGCTGAGCAGGCCGGCCGCCGCCCTCCCGCTGCCTTTTCTCAACCTTTCCATCTACCCGCCTATCTGTCCATCTGGCGGCCTTTTTCTGGATAAACTTTATCTCCACAGGGAGCTTTGGGGCTGTGTGTCTCCTCCGGGCCCTCTGGGAGTGTTCGTGGAGGGAGCAGAACCCCCGTGGGCTTCCTTCTGAGGGGCCCTCACTCCCCGTAGTCCGTGTTGTCGTAGTGACAGAACACCCGAAACTGGGTGATTCGTAAGAATAGATGTTTACTCAGCTCACGGTGTGGAGGGCTGAGGTGCAGGGCTACACTGGGTGGGCTCTTACAGAGCTGTCATGTTTGGAGGGCCAGAGCAGAGTGGCTGTCCCTGATCCTTTGCTCTGGTCTCCTTCCCTCTCTTTATAAACAATACTTTTTTTTTTTTTTTTGGAGAGGTTTTTGCTATAGGGCGCGTGCACTCGCCAGAGAGACAGAGAGATAGAAAGGAAGAAATCACCCCCCAGGGGGGATGGCCAACCACAATCCTTTCTCCTCCATTCTCCTCTCGGGACCTTGGGCATGCACGCACACATGCCTGGTGTGAGTTTAAGCACCAGGTCTAGGACTTGAACCATGGTTGACTACATGGGAGTCCAGCGACATAGCCTTTACACCAACTACTGGTCCCTATAAACAATAAATTACTTATTTATTTTAATTTAATCAGAGAGGGACAGAGAGAGAGTGAGAAAAAGCCACCGGGTCTGGGACTTGAACCATGGCTGGCCATATGGGAGTCCAGTGCCCTTAACCACTATGCCACTTGCCAGCCCCCAATCTGATCTCTTCTCAAAGGCCCCATCTTCCCACCTCTTAAGTTTTCACTCTCTTAATCCCCTCCCAACCAAATCTCAACACATGAATTTTGGGGTGACATTCAGCCATAGCACTCTAGGGTTAGAGAATTTCAGAGGCAGTGAGGGCAGGAGAGAAAAGTCTCGGGGGTCTGCTGTCGGGCGAGTACTGCCCCAAGATAACCAAACCCTGCCTCCCTGCTGATGGGACTTGGCCTGGCCCTTTTGGTGCTGCAGAAACCCCAGAGCGATCCCTAGCCTGAGTCTCTCCCCGAGGTGGTGCAGGTGAGGGCGTAGGCCCCTCCAGTGCTGGAAGAATGTGGGCCCACGAGCAGCCAGGCCGCAAGCAAGGCCTTTTTAAGAGGCCCATGATCACACCCATTTCCAATGAGCTGGTGGGAGTCTTCCCCAGGCTAGGAGGGAGCTACCCTCCTCCTCCACTGATGGCCAGACCGGGTGGGATCCCTACTCTTGTACTTCCTGGCTGGGCGGCCCTCGGTCAGGACCTTCACTTCTCTGAGCGTTGGAAACCCTACTGGGGAAAGTGCGATCGCGAGGCCTGAACGAGCTGGTGTATCTCTGCCTTGCCCTAAACTGTGTTCCCAGCCCCGCCCGACATGCCGGATGGCTGCCCGGATGCACCCCACCCGGGGCCCTTGGGAAGTGTGTGGTCTTGGGCTCTGGAAATGAGAGCATTTGTTGAATGACTGAGTGCTTTGGAGACAGAAATCAGGAGATTCTCTTCTTGCCTGGCCTGCTTCCTCCCCCATAGGAGAGGGCGAGCCCTCCTGCTCCCAGGGCCTGACCTGCTTTCTAGCTTGTTCTTTTTCCCGAGATTTTTGCCATAGGGTGTGTACACTAACAGAGAAGAAATGGAGAGGCAGAAAGTGAGAGATCACCCTCCGGCAAGGGGACAGCCATGCTGCAATTCCTTCTTCTCCTTTCTCCATTCGGGATTTTGGGCGCACACGTGCACACACCAGCACATTCCAAGCCTCTGGGTCTAGACCTCGATTCATGATCAGCCGTGTGAGAATCTAACACCTTAACCGCTGCGTCGCCTGCTGGCCCTGCTTTTTGTCTTCTCACCATCAGGCTGTCCAGACCTTGACTGTCCACTTCCCAGACTCACCCTGTGCCGTATCCCCCCGCCTTTAGTCATCCTGTAAGGAGAACCCTTTCAACCGGAAGCCGTCGCCTGCAGCATCCCCGACCACAAAGAAAGCCACCAAGGGCTCCAAGCCAGCGAGACCCCCAGCCCCAGGACATGGGTTTCCACTCATCAAACGCAAGGTACCAGCCGGGAGCCCCTGACACCTGGGTGGCCCGAGCTCAGCACCCTGCCCTTGGCAGCTTCAGGCTTCTCTGGGGCTGTTAGAGGGGCTGGCCGTCTGGGAAGCTGCCTTCAGAAGTTCAGGAGGGGGTTTGGGGGGGTCCAAACAGAACGGTTATCCTGCAGCCAGCGGGGTTTGGGCGGATCAGCCATCGAAGCGCAGGGCAGTGGCTGGTGCACGAGCTGTTGCTAACAGGAGTTCCAGCGTCGAGGTTCTCCTGTGATGAGCTTCCCCTGAGCGATGGAGGGCCCTCCTGCTTTTCTCCGGAATAGTCACTCACACTCACACTCACTGCGATACCCTTCCTGGAGGGGCAGGCGGGTTTCCACAGTGTAGAAGGGTGTGTCTCCTGTGTTTGTCTACACTGAACCAGGGGCCTAGAGGGGCTGCAGTCATTCTCTTCCCTCTCCTCCCCTCGCCTCCCTACACGGCCTGTGGGACAGGGCCCTGGCCCTGGGGGCCACAGCAGCCAGCGCTGGCCGGAAAGAGGACAAAGCCCTTGGCAGGGCCTGAGCCGCAGGAGGCAGGCAGGTGGGGGGACGGTCAACTGGCCTTCCGGTGACCACGGTGCTGTGGGCAGGTCCAGGCGGACCAGTACATCCCTGAGGAGGACATCCACGGGGAGATGGACGCCATCGAGCGCCAACTGGATGCCCTGGAGCACCGTGGGGTCCTGCTGGAGGAGAAGCTGCGTGGTGGAGTGACGGGTGCGGAGGGCCAAGGCCGGGGTGCTGGGGCTGGGGTGATGGGGCTGGGCTGGGGCGGTGGGGTTAGGGCTGGGGTGATGGGGCTGGGGCTGGGCTGACTTCCCTGGGGCAGTGGAATTGCTGCCGCCTGGCCTCATGGCGTCTGGCTTGCAGAGGGCCGTGAGGACGACATGCTGGTGGACTGGTTCAAGCTCATTCACGAGAAGCACCTGCTGGTGCGGAGGGAGTCGGAGCTCATCTACGTGTGAGTGCCCGGGCCCTGTTCCCGCCCGGTGTCCCCGCAGCTCAGCACTGCGGCCTCCCTCCGCCCCTTCCCCATGGGCGGCAGCACCAGGCTGGGCAGCCGGGCAGCCAGAACCACTCATAGCCGCCTCCTCCCACCCTCTAGCTTCAAGCAGCAGAACCTGGAGCAGCGCCAGGCTGACGTGGAGTACGAGCTGCGGTGCCTTCTCAACAAGCCTGGTGAGCGCAGCCGCGGGCCTGTAAGCCGGGGGCACAGCCCGCAGGGCAGAGGTGGAGCACGGCCAGCGTGCGGGGCACACAGGCAGCAGGGTAGAGGAGGGCAAGCACAGCTGCGTGGGGCCGGCATGCAGGGTGCATTGGCAGCTGGCAGGGTGAGGAGTGGAGGGGCTGTCTGGGCCTCTCTGAGGACAGAGCGATTGTGACAGTGATAAACTAGAACTGAGGCAGGGTGGGAGAGGGATGCACGCAGACAGTGGGGTGTGGACCTCCAGCGTCGGGGTGACGGCTGTGGGTGACCACCAGGCCCAGGAGCAGCCTGGCTTGTGGGTGCGGGCTCAGGGAGTCCTATGATGTGCCGCTAACTGCCGAGTGACCTTGGGCAGGTCACGGAGACCCAGTGGCTTCCTGTGTGAGATGGGCATGAAGGTACCCATCGGGGGAACAGGGCACCGATCGAAGGGGCCTCAGGATACTTGTGTCAAGATGGGGAGGCCTGCGGTGGCAGGCGTTGTGGAGGAAGGGCCGAGCATGGCACCCATTCTTTGTAGGGTATTCATGGGGCCAGAAGAGAGTGGATGTCCCCTCTGAGGGGCTAATGGCTAATGGTTGTCATGTGGCAGAGTCGGGGTTTGGTGAGGGAGAGCCCCTTATGTGTCCTGTGGCTGTGACGTGGGTGACTGCAGCTGTGGGCAGAGACCATGGGCTGTGGAGAGACAGAGCTAGAAGCCAGGGCTCTTGACCGCCTGCCCACGGGAGGGCGTGGTGCCTGCCCTGGGCGGTCCGGTCTGTGGCCCCCACTTACCATGAGGTTGCAGAGCCAGAGATGGGGAGAGACGCCCCCACCCCCTGGCAGTAGAGCCGGGCTCTCTCCATATCTGAGCAGAGCCTGGCTCTGTACACGCAGCTCCTCCTGGCAGCTGGGACAGTGGTTCCTCTCCGTGGCCTGGGGAACTTGGGAAAAGCCACAGAATGTCCCAGGCTTCTGCCGTCCTCTGTGAGTCACCTCCCAGGCCTAGGGAGGTCAGGGCGTGGCCGCCATTCAGCTGGAGCCACAGCGACACCCTGTGGCTGGACTGGGCACAGCACTCCTGCCTGCCCGGCGGGCTGGGGCATACTGCTCGTCCCCAGCCTCCGCTGAGGGCAGCCCTTGGCTTGCCAGCCTGGCCCAGCCGCTGCTTTCGGAGGATGAGCTGGTTTATAAAACCCTGGGTAGGTCGGAGAACCCACGAGACACCATAAGGACCATTGTTTGGCGGTGTGTGAGGTTGCCTGGGCTCAAATAGGAGCCCCACCTTTGCTGTGTGACACTGGTCAAGGACTCAGCTTCCCTCAGCCTGTCTCCCACAGATAGACTGGAGACATAACAGCCAGGTCCCAGACTGGAGGAGTAGCAGAGTGGGGCTGGCCTTGTTCTGTCCCCAACGCTAGGTCGGGCACCTGATCCTGAGTTTGGCAAGGAGGAAGGTAGGGGATGGGCAGTGATTGAAGGGGCCTCGGGATATTTAGTCCAGATAAGGGCTGTGTTGGCGGGTGCAGTGGAGGGAGGAGAAGAGATTGTCCAGGCATAGGTGGGCCTGGGTGACGGCTCGGAGCCTTGAGGGAAGGGAGGCTGGAGGGGCCGCAGCTGTGCAGTTGTCTGCGAAACCTGGCTGGGCTCCCTGGCCCTGGTGTCCCCTCTGGTCTACCCTCCTCCATAGCTTGGGACAGATGTCCCAATGTGCCACTCAGGTCATGCTGCTTCTCCCGTGTAAGCACCCCTGTTGTCTCCGCCCTTCCTCACTCTGACCCACCTGAGTCCTGCTTCCTGCAAGAAACCCCATAGCGGTCACTTGCTGAGCGGGTGAACGTGGCAGGTGAATGTGAGCAGGAAACCCCCGGATGCGCTGGTCCGTGCTCAGAGCATGTGCTGTGCTGTCCCCACCTGGGCCCTCGAAGGGCATGGCAGATGGACAGCCAACACCCTGGCCTCCCTGTAAGGATATGCGTGCCCCCACCTGGCTCCTCCGTCCTGTCCCTAGCATGGGGCTGGCCTGTGGCAGTTAGGCGCTTGGGTCCTCGGGAGAGGGCTTCCCCGTCACACCACCATCTCTCCCTGGGCAGAGAAGGACTGGACTGAGGAGGACCGGGGCCGCGAGAAGGTGCTGATGCAGGAGATCGTGACCCTCATCGAGCAGCGCAACGCCATCGTCAACTGCCTGGATGAGGACCGGCAGAGGTGACATGGCCGTGCCTAGGGCTCCTGGCTGGGCAGCTTCCTGGCAGAGCCTGAGACAGCCCCACACCCAGGGCCAGGCCCGCCCTGCCCTCACCGCGAGCCCAGCACACCTCTGCCCAGCCGTGTGGACTCGGATGGGGCTTAGAGATGATTGGGCGCTCAGCTCCCCTTTCTCGTTCCAGGGAGGAGGAGGAAGACAAGATGCTGGAAGCCATGATCAGGAAGAAAGGTAAGGGGTGAGGCTGGTGAGGCTGGGATTTCAGGCCCCCTGGAACTTGTGCGTGTTTCCTGCCTGGGGGTGGAGGGTGAGGCAGACTGCACGGAGGGTTGGTGCAGGTGTGGTGGGGAGAGAAGGCCGTGTGTGGTGAGACCAGCGAAGTTGGGAAGGCCACGGCCAGCTGAGGGGTGGCTGCAGGGTGCCCTGGAGCCCACAGGGAGGACTGTGGTGGGGGCATTTTCCTGGGGAGGTTCGCCTTACTTGCCCTCCTCCCGGAGAACTGCGGCTGGTTGGGGTGGGGCCTGTGGGCTGCAGAGCGGGGCCTGCTGGGGGTCAGGCGATGCCTGGAACCAATGAGAGGGCGTTGGCCGTGAGCCAGGGGCCTGGGTTCCAGCAGTGACTCACGTTGTGGCCTTGCGGTTAAGTCTTGACTCAGGCTGAAGTCAGATGCTTGGGTTCTAGTCTGAGCGCTGGCACTTACTAGCTGGATGGCAGAGCCAGCCGCTTCTGCCCTCTGGGCTCACTATCCCTGTGTCACATGGGGGCGGTCAGGGGTGTGCAGGGTTACTAAGGTAACGCAGCGAAGCCCCGAGCCTGGGGCCTGGCACCTGAACAGAGCTCAGGTAGGGGTAGTCCCTTCCAAAGGCCCACACTGTCCTTAGTTTGAAAACTAGGGGCTGGGACAGGGGATTCCTGAGGTTTCTTTCAGCTTTGTCTGTGTTTCTGTCATAGACCACAAAGCCGTGAGCCACAACCTAGCTGACTCGGGCCTTTTCTCCGACTTGCCGGAGGGTGTGGTGCCAGCCAGGGAGACAGAGAAAAGAGAGAGGGAGAGAAAGAGCATCGTCCATGGGGAATCGCTTCATTGCAGTCTTCTCCATTTCTCCCTCCTGTCAGGACTGCACGTCTGCCTGCCATGCTTTTCAAGCTGCCGAGGGTGGGATTTGAACTGGGTGGTTGGACATGTGGATCTGCTTGCCTTAACCATCAGTCCACGGAGCCAGCCTGAGCCCGTTTTTTTTAGGTTTACTTGTAGTTCTTTATTTTTTTTTTTCAAATAATTATTTTATTTAACTTTATTTATATATTTAATTTGACCAGAGAGGGACAGAAGGAGAGAGAAAGCGAGAAAGCAAGCGCCAGGTCTAGGACTTGAACCGTGGTCAGTCACGCGGAAGTCCAGCGCCCTCAACCACCATGCCACCTGCTGGCCCCTAGGTTTACTTGTATTTCTTCTGAGAGGTTGAAACGCACACATACACTCCCAACAGAATCCTCACACCACAATCCACCGCAAACCCTAGTTGACCTGGATCATGAATGTGCACACCCAGGGAGGTCCCAGGACATGAACTCAGAACTTCCCATGTGGGCCAGTTGTACTACTACTGTGCGTCCATCTGCCCCTGAAGCCTTTTTTTTTCTTTAAGGTTTTTGCCGTAGGGTGTGTGCGCTTGCCAGAGATAGATGGAGGCAGAGAGAGACAGTGAGAGGGAAAGTGAAAAATCATCCCCCAGAGGGGATGGTCACGCTGCAGTCCCTTATCCTCCTGGGATCTTGGACACACACGCACAGGCGCCTTGCTTGAGTTTCAAGCCACCGGGTCTGGGACTCGAACTGTGGTCTGCCATGTGGGAGTCCAGTACCACTACCCCATCTTGTTGGCCCCCCGCCTGAGCCTTTTAAAGATAAACGTTTGCTAGGCTTCAGAGTTCCCAGACTGCTTTCACGTGTGTTTATCTCCCAGTTTTTTTCCCCCAAACTGGCAGGGGGTATGGTCTCCAACTTCTGGATAAAGAAACAGAGGCTCAGAAGGATGAAGTGACTTGCCCAGGGTTCCATGTGGGAGGTCGCGGGCCTGGGCCGAGCCTGCTGGCCACACGCTCTGGGCCCCTCCTTCCCCTGCCTGCCCTAATGGGCGCCTCTCCCCACTTTGCTAAGTGCTAGCCTTTCTGTGCTGCAGAGTTCCAGAAGGAAGCTGAGCCCGAGGGCAAGAAGAAGGGGAAGTTCAAGACCATGAAGGTGCTGAAGCTGCTGGGAAACAAGCGTGACGCCAAGAGCAAGTCTCCTGGGGACAAGAGCTAAGAGCCAGGGGAGCCTGCTGGGGGCCGCCCTCCTGGATCAGCCCTGGCCATTCCGCTGCTGGGGCACCCTGCTTCCCAGCTCGGTCGAGGAAAGATGACGTAGGGGAGGGAGCCTCTGCGTGATGGCCTCTCCCTCCTCAGGGTCCTCCGGCTGGTCTGGGCCAGAGAGTTTCCCTCCGTCTTCTCTGAGCCCCAGGTGGCTGGACTCTGCCTTGCTCGGTCTGATCCTGGTGACTCCGGACACTGTGACTGGCCCAGGGACAAGCAGGCTCCAGGGGCCAGGGAGGGGCATTCTTAGCTGTCTACCTTCTGCCTGAGGTAGATGTCCAGCCCAGGGGCCCTGTCCCTGTGCCCTACCTGTCTCGGCAGGCCAGCTGGCAGGGCTTGGTGCATCGGCTGCTTCCTGCCCCAGCCTGGCTCCGATCTCGTCTTCCTGTCCAATGCAGGCACCCCTGCCTCTCTGTCCCTCCCCACTCAGGAGCCCTGTTTGTGAAGTCCCTAATTAGTTACTGAGTGGCCTGTGGTGTGTGCTCAGCCACGAATGGGCCTGACGGGTGGATCCCTTTCCCTTTCCCCAAAGTTCTAGGAGATGCATCTCTCATCTCAGAGGCTTGTTACCCAGGAAGCCCCACTCCCCACGACAGGGCTGTGAGGCCGTGCTGGCTATCGGGTGCCTGCGTTGTTCCCCCAGGGCTGTGGCCCCTCTGAGAAGCAGGCCCTGGTTGCAGTTCTGGACCCCGATCACCAGCCCGGGGAGGGTGTGCTTCAAATAGGTGCTAATCCTGGCTGCTTAACACGTCTAGTCTGACCGCAAGCTAGGCCCTCTCCCACCCCGGCCCGGAAATGGACCAGTTGCCGTGGTCACCATTGATCTGACCCATAGTCTGTCTCCCTCCTGTTGTCGGTCCTTTCCCTGACTTGCTTCCACCCAAGGGCAGAGGGCCATTTCCCTGGGGCTGTCTGGGAGAGGAAGAGCCATGGGGACAGCCACTTTCCCCAGAGAATGTGCCAGCAGCTCTTGGTCAGAGCACTGTTGCTATAAGCTACCCTGGGATGCCACTAGGCCCCTTCCCTCAGCACCCCTGGGAGAGACCGCACTGTCCTAACTCTCCAGGATTCCCCTCCCCAGCAGTAAACAGACCACCTCAGCTGCCAGTGCCCTGTGGCCTTGGGCTACAGCCATGTCTGCCTTCTTGCCCACTTCTGCCACGCCTCGTGGCTAGGCCTCTCTGGTTGCCCGGAAGGCTCTGAGGCCAACTAGGGCTTGGACCTCAGTGCCTGCCACCTTCAGGGCTTCCTTCCTCTGCAGGGAGAGGTGGCTCCCCACCTCTGGAGCCTCTGGCCGTCTCCTTCCAAACGTGCCTGCTGACCCGAAGCTGGGGTCGCCAATGCCCAGGCCTTCCAGGGACCAGGCAGGAAACATACAGGAATGTGACCTGAGAGATGGCTCTGATGGCCTGTCCCAGTGTCTGGAGACAAGGGTGGTGGGGCGAGGTGAACTGGAGTGTTCATGCCACAACTCAGGGGACACTCTCCCCACATGAGTCACCAGTGGAATGAATGTGGGCTCAGCGTTGCCAGATCATTTCCATTGTTCAAAGAAGCTGGAAATCCAGACTGTGTGTGTGTGATTTGTAAATGGTAACTGATGTGAATTTAAATCCAGTGTTGGCAAGAGTGGGCTGAAGTTGTCCCCACTTTGCTGCCCTGGCTCCTGTGGCAGGGCCTCCGAGGTGGAGGACATCCGTCCTGGTCACGGTGCCTCTGCCCTTAGGTTCTGGGGGCCTGTGGGTACACAGGCTTCCCGTGGAGCTTCTGAGCACATTCCGTAATGGGACTGGCCTTGCTCAAGGTCAGATATGCAGGCCATATTTACTCTGCAAACCAAAGCTTGGACGTGTGACCCGACAGGATGCACCTCCCTCCAGGTGCACTGGTTGGTATTTCCAAAATATGTTGGTGATTAATGGGGCCAGGAAAATGGCAGAATACTAGAGCAGGCAGGGCTCATCCGTGTCAGGGACAGGGACAGTTGGCCTGGTGCCAGGCAGGGCTGGGCTGCTGCACTTGTGGGTTGACTCACCAGCAGCCCTCGGGCAGTGCCTCGCAGGTGTGCAAAGGCTGAGGCTGCGGGTGGCCCGAGGTCACATGGCATATGCTGGGGTTAGAACTCCAAAACTAGGTCCCTTACAGGCTTGATCCCTGCCATCCTTTGGGTTTCTTTCTGTGGGTTTAATGGAAAAAATCTAACTTTTTTTTTTTAAGGTTTTTATACATGTGCTCTCACTGAAGAGAGCAAATCCTTCTGGGATTTTGAGCATGCATATACACGTGCCTGGTGTGATTTTCAAGCCACCTGGTCTGGGACTCAAGCCACAGTTGGCCATGTGGGAGTCCAGCACCTTAACCACCATACCACCTACTTGACCTGAAAGAGCTAACTTTCCACCCTAAGCAAGCTTCCTGTTAGTTCAGTGCCCTTGGCTGGGCATTTGGACCTTGGTTGTCACAGGAATAAAGACCCATCTCAGCAGCCAGCTGTGGGTGCTCAAGAGTATTGTTCTCACCTCCACTTGAAATGTGCAAACAGGTGGCTAGAAACCACCTGTGCCGGACAGATTCTGACTCCTAGGACAAATAAGCCTTATCCCTCTGAAAACAAAATGGTACACATAATGACCCATGTTACATTTTTTTTTTATTGGCCAATTAATCATTGTGGTTAAACATTTGCCCAAGGCTGTAAAGTCACATAAGTAGGTCCTAAGACAGGCAAGAAAGAAATTGTGTTTGTTTCTCAGTTCACAAAGCTCAATGAGGAGGACACCGATGCTGGCAGTGGTGAGAGGAGGGTCCCTTGGATGCCCTCAGGCACAGGTTGCAGGTGCTGAGACTCAACCAGGGGCCTGCCTGACACTGAGTATTGGGGCTCTTCCCCCTGAGGAGTCTCCAAGTCTGGGTCTGGGATGGCTCAGAGGCTCCAGCAGCTGGCCCAGCCTCCCTGGGTGGTATCGAGGGTCCTGTATTTACTCTGGGGTCTATAGGTCAGGGCAGTGCAATGTGACCATTTGATATGGCTGAAGGCCAGCATGTATGTCTGGGGTGGCCTTGCATGGCAAAGCACTGGGACCCCGTCCCTGTCCTTGGACACAGATTAGGTGGTGGCAAGAGCCTTCCTAAGTTCCTCACTCCTCTTGTGGTCAATGTCTTCCATTTCCCGTAGTTTCTGCAAGGACAGCAGAGCGAACACTAGAGGTGTGAGCCACAGCTGTCATAGCAGGCCCCTGCCCCTCCCCACTGCGCTGATCTCCTACCTGGGAGATTTCAGCAAGGATGAGCCCTCGGTACTGCCGGCCCTGCCCCAGCGCCTCCATGTCAGCCAAGAACTCTTTCCTCTCCTGGATTTCCTTCACCACTGGACAGAGGTGAAGGCTGTCAGCGTGTGGGGCAGGGGGCCCCGGTGGGGCTGCGAGGCTGCGGCTGTGCTTGCCCCTCTCGGGGACAGGAGCCAGTTCAGTCAAGTTTCTCTTGTTGGCCCTCAGGGAGACCCTGCCCCATCCAGTCTGGGCCCCTCCCTCACACCCACACCCTCCCCCCCCCCCCCCCCCCCCCCCGTAACTGCATAACTGGCATGCAGCGGCTCACATTCGTCAAACCTGTCCACCTCAGGGGCTGGGTCCTCCTGTCGCCCAGGAGTGGGAGTGGGCTTTCTTTTCCGCTCCTCTGGCTCCTTCCCAGTGGCAAGGATAGTTTGCAGTCTGTGTTTCTCCTTTTCCAGATCCCCTATAGGGCCCAGAGGTGACCCAGTGAAGGCATGAGGGCTGCCCCCGCTCATGGTCTGGGTTCCCACTTGGGTGAGCTTATTGCTGGCTGCCTGGGTCACATGGCCAGGGCTTCCACATCCCGGCACCTGCTACCTGGACACACCTGAGCCTGCCACGTTAAGATAGGTAGAGGCTGATGGACTCCAGAACAGAGCTTTGTCCACACAGACACACAAACACTGGTGCAGAGCAAGGCTGAGAAACTCAGGCACCTGGGGCCTCTGTGTACAGGGTGGTGGGGAGAGGTCGTGGGTCTGGACCAAGAGTATGTCAGATGCCAAGGAAGGGGGATAATGGCTCTAGGAAGTGGGCGGAAGTGCAGGGAGCTCCATTTGAGGTGAGATGAGGGGTGGGAGTGCAGCTGTGAGATCCGAAGGCAAACGTGTTATCAGGGCTAGATTCTAGTTCATGAGAAAGCTCTGAAAAAGTGAAAGGCTCCCCTGTTCCCCGAATCCCCCCAAGCTAGCATGTGCCAAGGCTCAAATGCATTTGGATAAAGGGTGTTAAAGCAGATAGACACGGATTTGGATAAAGGGTGTGAAAGCAGATAGACGCGTGCTCACCAGCCATGGGCTGCTGCCCCCTCCCACCAGACCACAGAAGAGGGTCTCCGGCCCAGCCCTCTCACTGACTGGTGGCTTGCGGCTTGAACTGCTCCCGGCTGTAGGCGCTGTTGGCTTGGCACAGGCTGGCGGGCCGGAGGTGGGGGCGGGCTGTCAGGATGGGAGGCAGGTAGATGGTTGAGGCTGGCTGCTTGGGAGGCGAGGCCCTCTGGCTAGATGTTGGGCTGCACTGCAGGGGCAAAGTGTTTCCTCCTGGGGGAGGAAGAGGGGTGGGGAGAACCCCTGGGTTCTTGTTCTTGTTTGCTCTTCATAGTAGTGAAGGCTGTTTGTTACAAGTCCAACACACGGAGAAGCTGTCCTTCTCCCCCGCAATCCCCCCACCCCTTCAGTGAGTAATACTAACAACTTGGTGGTCTCTCTCTATTTTCGGAGACGGGGTCTCACTGTATTGCTCAGGCTGTCCTCGAACTCACCATGCTCCTGCCTCAGCCTCTCACGTGGCTGAGATTATAGGCATGCGCCTCCATGCCTGGCCCTTTCCATACTTGGTGATGCATATGCAGAAATGTTCAGAAGTGTATGTGCATATAGATGCATTACGTGTGCATACAGATGCATTTTTGAAACACTGGATCACACCATATTAGATTCAGTAACACTTTCTTAACAATTTATCACGGACATCTTTCCAGGTCACTCCGTTTATATATAACTTATTTTTTACAGCTTTATACTAGTCTTTAGAATACATTATTTATTCAGATAGTCTCCTACTTTCTGAAATTCAGGTTGTTTTCACATTTTTTGTTTGGTTTTTACTCGTTCAAACAGTGCTGCAATAAACACCCTTGGATATGGTGTCTTTGAACTGGTGCTCTCATTTCTATCGGTAGGTCCCTAATGCTTTCTGTCCGGTCCTCTGGCGGGGAGCGCCGTTTGGGATGGAGGTGGTGCTTATCCCTCCTGCTGTTCATCCTCCTATCTTGCCCACACCAGGGCTTCCCCTTCAGGCCAGCCATCTGGTCACTTGGCTCCTTCTCGATTACCCGAAAAGTCCAGCTGAGAGCAGCCCCTGCTTGCTGTGTGATGTGGTTCTGCTGTTTGAAATGTATCTTTCCAGCCTTTCCTAAGCTATGAATTAACATGGGAACTTCAAAAAATCTGTGGAAAGGGCTGGCCCAGTGGTGCAGAAATTATGTACTGGTAGGGTCCAGCAGATGGGATAATGGTTACCTTGCTGGACTTCCACGTAGTCTACTGCAGTTCAAGTCCCAGATCTGGTGACTTATAACTCTTGCCAAATGAATGTGCACGTATGTCCAAAATCCCAAGAGGAGAATGGAGAAGGGATTGCAGCATGGCCATCCCCCTGGTGGGTGTGGTTTCTTGCTTTTTGTCTGTCAGTCTCTCTGCCTCTCCAGTGTGCGCATGCGCTATAGCAAGAATCTCTCGAAAGGAAGAAAGGAAGAAAGGAAGAAAGGAAGAAAGGAAGAAAGGAAGAAAGAAAGAAAGAAAGAAAGAAAGAAAGAAAGAAAGGGCGAGCGAGCGAGCGTGCTGGTCAAAAGAAGCCAGATTCCACATGATACCTACAGTTCAAATCCGGGCCTGTTCAGCCTGATGCACACTGGGCATGCGTGCTAGTGCCCAGGATCCCACAGGCGGGAACATCGTGGCGTGACTGGACTCTGTGAAGGGTGCTCATCTTTCCCTCTCTCTCATATGTGTGTGCACATGCTCTATCATGAGTAAAGAAAAAAGTGGGTTTTTTTTTTTTTTTTTTTGAGAGGTTTTTGCTATAGGGCACGTACACTCACCAGAAAGAGAGAGACAGAGAGACAGAACGCGAAAAATCACCCCCGAGAGGGGACGGCCATGCCGCAATCCCTTCTCCTCCATTCTCTTTTTGAGATTTTTGGACATGCACGCACACACACACCCAATGTGAGTTTTAAGCCACCAGGTCCGGGACTTGAACCACAGTCAACTACATGGGAGTCCAACAATATAGCCATCATGCCATCCACTGGTCCCCAAGACAAAAGTTTCAAGTGTTTGTGGAAAATGTGAACTATGAGTTTATTTTGATGCAAAAAAAAAAAAAAAAGATGCTTTTTTTTTTCTTTTTCTTAGGAATAGAGAAGTACCCCCCCAAACAGGATCCCCAGTCTGTAATCCCCCCCGCAGCCCCAGCTGTTCAGATTACAGGCATGCGCACCTGCTGTGCTCAGGGAGGTCCCAGGACACGAACTCAGAACCCCTCCCATGTGGGCCCAGCTTGCCACCACTGCACAGCCACGTGGTCCCCACAGTTTTCACAGTGCTCATTTTCCATGAATATCTCGAAGACCCTCTCATGCATGTTTCGTCTGGGGGGCTCACAGGTATATGTGTAACAGGGCGTATATTTGCAGACCTGACAGTGTTGTGATTATTTTGGGCAGAAAGCCATTGGACCATGGTCTTTGGGAAGGTTAGCTAGAGTGGGACTGGGCCACGGTCCCTGGGAAAGTTAGTAGAGCAGGACTGCAGGGGCTTATTTTTGTGCCAAGATCTATGCCCAGGGAAGATGCAAAGGCCCCATGAAGTCACTTCCCAGGAGCGAGGGTCAGAAATACTATTCAGATTTTTTCTTTGTCTTTTAAAATGATGTCTTTTCCCCTTGAGCACGGAGAAACATTACAAGTGCAGCCCCAGCCCCTCATCCGGGAAGCCCCTTACTTTTCACGGTGTCCATGATGTGGCGCTGCTGGAAGTTAGTCAGTTTGGATTCCTTCATCATCACTGCAAGAGAATGCCCTGGTGAGGCCTCTGGGGCTGCAGGCACACGCCTGCATCTTGCCCTCCAGAGGGGTAATTATTCTGTCACCTCCCATCCCTTCCCACCCTGAGCATTCCTGGCTCCCTTTCCTGCTTCATTTTTTTCTATAGCACTCACCTCCGCCTAAGGTCTCTCTCTGTTTTTCTAAATTCATTTTTTTTCTTTTTTTGGAGAGATTTTCACTATAGGTCGCGTGCGCTCGCCAGACAGACAGAGAGAGACATAGAGACAGAAAGCGAGAAATCACCCCCCAGGGGGGATGGCCATGCCGCAATTCCTTCTCCTCCATTCTCCTCTCGGGATCTTGGGCACGCACGCACACGCGCCCGGCGTGAGTTTTAAGCCACCGAGTCCGGGACGCGAACCGCGGTCGACTACGTGGGAGTCCAGCAACATAGCCATTACGCTAACTGCTGGTTCCCTAAATTCATTTTATTACATGTTACCTTTCTTTTTTTTTGGAGAGGTTTTTCACTGTAGGGCATGTGTGATTGCCAGACAGACAGAGAGAGACAGAGAGACAGAAAGTGAGAAATCATCCCCCAGGGGGGATGGCCACGCTGCAATCCCTTCTCCTTCATTCTCCTCCCAGGATCCTGGGCACACGCGCACATGTGCCTGGCATGAGTTTAAGCCGCCAGGTCCGGGACTCGAACTGCGGTCAACCATATGGGAGTTCAACAACATAGCCATTATGCCAACTGCTGGTCCCCCAGCTAAGTCACTAGGTCCAGGACTCAAACTGTGGTTGGCCATGTGGGAGTCCAGCCATATAACCATTACACCATCTGCTGGGCCCCTACCGCTGTTTTATTTATTTATTTATTTATTTATTTATTTATTTATTTATTGAGAGGTTTTTGTTGTAGGGTGTGTGAGATTGCCGAAAGACAGAGAAAGAGAGAAAGCGAGAAATCACCCCCCGGGGGGATGGCCACACCACAATCCCTTCTCTTTCATTCTTTTGTTGGGATCTTGGGCACGCATGCACATGCGCCTGGAGTGAGTTTAAGCCATCGGGGTCCAGGACTCGAACCCTGGTGGCTTAAACTATGTGGGAGTCCAGCGACACAGCAATTATGCCCACTTCTGGTCCCTCGTTTTTTTTTAAGAATTATTTTATTGGGACCAGCAGTTAGTTTAATGTAATGGCTATGTCGCTGGACTCCCATGTAGTCGACCGCGGTTCGAGTCCTGGACCTGGTGGCTTAGACTCAGGTGTGTGTGCATGTGTGCCCAAGATCCTGAGAGGAGAGTGGAGGAGAAGGGACTGGCGTGGCCATCTCCCCTGGGGGGTGATTTCTCGCTTTCTGTCTGTCTCTCTGGCAAGCGCACGTGCCCTAGAGCAAAAACCACTCAAAGAATTATTATTTTATTTAACTTTATATATATATATATACATATATATATATTTGACCAGAGAGGGACACAGAGAGAGAAAGAAAGCCACCAGGTCCGGGACTCAAACCGTAGTCACCCATGTGGAAGTCCAGCGCCCTTCACCACCACGCCACCTGCTGGCCCCTCACCGCTCGTTTTTAACGCACTGACCTCTGAGCAGCTCGCAGGTCCCCGGGGTGTAAGTGGCCGGTCTGGGAGAGCGCCAGAACCCTGTGCCTTTGGTCACTGCCTCCACCCTCTCCTGTGAATCCATGGGAGGGCCCTGAGAAGGAAAGACGCAAAGACACATCCCGTCTCCCAGCCCCGGATCTCTGCTCCCCCAACCCCGACATCCCTGAAGCCTGGGAGCTCGGATCGAGCCGCAGAGAATCGTGATGCCGCCAGGTAATATCGCGACGGTGGCGGATCCTCGGGGGACACAATCCTTATCCCAATCATGCGTCCATGGCAGGGAAGTCCTCTCCGGAGGACCGGAGCGTTAAGACAGCCGAGGTCACACCCACTGGGAAACACGCCCAAACGGGACCCTCATTCTAAAGTAAGACCCCCTGCGTTTTCCCTCCCCACATCACGGCTCCGCAGCGGCACCTGACCGGCGCCCGTCAGCGCCTGCAGAAATACCGAGATCTGGGAGGGTGGCGCCTGCAGCTAGCGGCTCCGGGCACCATGGTAACGAGCATGCGCACCTTTGCCGCTCCCGCCAGCCTCCAGGAAGTGCTTGCCTCTGGGTCACTGCGCAGGCGCAGGAAACGCGTGGCTCCGCGCGAGGCGGACGCGCGTAGATTGGGGTCTCTACTCGGGCGGGTGGGCGCGGAGTGAGGTTGGTGCGGCGAGAGCGTCATGTCCGACAATGAGGACAAGTGAGTGCAAGAGCGGAGTGGGCTTCGCGGGAGCCTTAGAAGGGGCGGGTGAGGAGGCCGGCGGTGGGGCCGTGTCCAGGAGGACTGGGTTCCCAGGGGTCCCGCGGAGCTGGGGAAGGGAAGGTGGGGGGGGCCGGACACGGGAGCTCTCGGGCTGGGCGGTGCGCAGGGGCGCAGACGGGAGGCGTCGCTCAGCACACCTCGCGCCCAGCCTGGCTCAGTGTCTTGGAGTGGGATAGTGGTGTATGAGACAGCCCAGCTCTCCAGCCGCGCACTTCCTGGAGAGGGCACAGGCCCACCAGCGGATCCAGACTACAGAAGTAGTCCGGCGGGAAAGGCCTGGAAGGAAGGCAGTGATCTAGGTGAGAGAAGGCAGTGGCTTGTGCTAGTGTGTAGAGGTGGCCATCGGGCTTTACTTTGTTTCTTTAAGTTTGTTTCTTCCGAGAGAGACAGACACACAGACACAGCACCCCCTGCTGGGTCCTGACACCGAGAAGTACCTTCAGCTCCAGCTGCCTCAGGTCCTGTGCACACGTGCTGGGGCGGCATACTCAGAGAAGTCTCTGCAGGAGCTGGGAACCTTCTGGGGGTCAGCCTCAGGGAGCACGCGTTTTGCCACTGCACCGCTGTCTGGCTATCTTGATGTACTAAGAGTACAGCCTAAGAGAGTTCCTGATGGCTTGGGTGTGTAGGGTCAGAGGAGTATTCTGAAGATCAACATGGGCGTACCAGACAGTGGCTCAGGGGGAAAACATGCCTCTGCGAGGCATCCCCACATGGGAAGGTTCTCAGTTCAAGGCTGGAGACCGCTCCCAGTACGCAGGGCCCTCCGTTGCCCACGATCTGGGGCTGGCTGAAGGCTGGGGGTGTGTCGAGGTGTTAAGACCTTCTTAGGGGTGCTGACTCTCTCTTCTCTTGGAAGAAATAAACTTAAAAAAATATACATGGGATTGTTAACATAAATATGGCAGTCAAAATGAAGAAATGGATGTGATTGCCAGGGAATATCACTAGAGAAGACGAGATGGGAGAACATTCCGCCGCGGAGTGGTGGGGGAAAGAGACCAGCAAAGGCTGGCGGGGGCACACTCAGAGTGGGGTGCTCTTGAAGTCACGTGAGGAGAGTGTATGGAGCAGGAGGAGGTGGCCTGCCGCACCAGTGGAGAGATAATAAATGAGAATGCCCACCTGACTTAGCAGTGTGGAGATAATGAACACGGAAAGAGTGACGGTGACAGCTGTGGGGTGAGAGTTATTGTAGTGACACTATGATAGAGAAGTCAGAGACGGGGGATAGACAGCTCTTTCACACATTTTGCTCTAACGGGGAGCATGGGATTAAAGCTGTGAGGGGAGAGAAGAGAAGATTTTTTTTTTCCCCCAGGGGATTTTGGCTTAAGGTTCGTCTGCTAGCAAAAGAGACAGTAAGAGAAAAAGTGAGAAATCACCCCCTAGGGGATGGCCACACCTCAATCCCTTTTCCTCCATTCTCCTCCCAGGATCTTGGGCTTGGGCATGCACGCACATGTGCCTGGTGTGATTTTAAAGCCACTGGGTTCGGGACCCAAACCAGTCTGCCATGTGGGAGTCCAGCAGTGTAACTGCTATGCCATCTGCTGGTCCCAAGAGAAGGTTGTTTGTTTGCCTGTCTCCCCCTTGAGAACAGAAACGTTACTAGGGCAAGGATCTTTTTTTTTTTTTTTTTTTTAAAGAGAGATTCTTGCTATAGGGCATGTGTGCTCTCTGGAGAGACAGAGAGACAGAAAGTGAGAAATCACTCCCCAGAAGGGATGGCCACACCACAATCCCTTCTCCTCCATTCTCCTCTTGGGATCTTGGGTACATGCGCGCATGCACCCGGTAAGAGTTTTAAGGCACCGGGTCTGGACTCAAACTGCAGTAGACTACATGGGAGTCTAGCAATGTAACCATTACGCCATAGGTCCCTCCAAGAGAAAATTAAAAAAAAAAAGTTATTTACTATTACTTTTTGAATTCATCAGAGAGAGAGAAAATGAGAAGGCAAGCCACCAGGTCCAGGACTTGAACTATAGTCAGCCATGTGGGAGTTCAGTGCTTTAAGCACTACACTACCCGCTGGCCCAGTAGGAGATTTTTTTTTTAAGGGAGGTTTTTTGCTATAGGGTGTGCGCGCTCACTAGAGAGACAGGAAACAAGAACTCACCCTCCATGGGGATGGCTACACCGCAGTCCATTCTCCTCCACTCTCCTCTTGGGATCTTGGGCATACACGCGCATGTGCCCAATGTGAGTTCTAAGCCACCAGGTCCAGGACTTGAACCATGGTCAGCTATGTGGGAGTTCAGTGACATAATCATTATGCCATCTACTGGCCCCAGGAGATTTTTAAGATGGGGAAATAACTACATGTTTAAATGCGGACGAGGGTGACCCAGTGCTGAGGATATCCAGCGTAGAAGGAAGTAGTGATGATGACTGAGTCCCAGCAGCAGATGGAGGAGAGTGGGAGGAGTCCGTGGGACAGAGTTGGATTCCTTGAGTGATACCTGTGGAGTGACCTCGTATCGTGGAGACACAGATCTCTGCCCTCATTGATTCTGATGACGGAGGCTCTGACTGACTGGTCTCTTCTCGTTCAGTTTCGATGGCGATGACTTTGATGACGTGGAGGAGGATGAAGGGCTCGATGACTTGGAGAACGCCGAGGAGGTCAGTATTCAGCCTGAGGCGCACCTGTGTGGTCCAAGCTGCCAACCAGCCCTGCAAGCGATGGTAGCCTGAATGCATCTGCCTCGCGTTTGGGGTCATAGCCATCTCCAGTTGGTCGTGTTCCACTCCTGGGTGGCGGAACAGCACTGTAGGGTGGGCCTGAGGCCTTGGTCCATTGTCACAGCCCATGGCCTCGGGGACAGTTAACTCACTGCAGGTGAAAGATGACCTCCATTCATTCAGGAGACACGTGCTGGATACTTAGTCCATCCCCGGTGCCCTAGGCTGGGGCTACATAGGAAACGAGGGCGAGAGGCCTGGGTGGCATCTGGATTTTGTAGTCTAAGGCAAGGGGAAGTCACTGGTCAGTTTTGAGCCAGGGAGTGCCATGATCCAGTTAACATTTGAGAAAGTGCATTCTAGACTCAGGAGTAAGGAGTACATTGGAGAGGGGCAAGAGTGGAGAGAGAGCCCAGTCAGGGCACCCTCGTGGTCCCCCAGGTGAGGAGCCCATGGCCTCGATGTTGGTGTTGGTGATGTAGGTGATGAGAAGGCAGATGGAGGAGGTACTTTGGTGGACTGGATATGGGCTGAGAAATGGGAGATGACAGGGATGACTCCCAGGTTTCCGGCCTGAGCAGCTAGGTGGATGGATGGTCTTTTTTTTTTTTTTTTGAGAGGTTTTTGCTATAGGGCGTGTGCGCTGGCCAGAAATACAGAGAGACAGAAAGCAAGAAATCACCCCCCAGGGGTGATGGCCATGCTGTAATCTCTTCTCCTTTCTCCTCTTGGGATCTTGGGCACACACACACGTACCCGGTGTGAGTTTAAGCCACCGGGTCTGGGACTTGAACCGCGGCCAACTACATGGGAGTTCAGCGACATAGCCATTACGCTAACTGCTGGTCCCAGATGTTCTTTTTTTTTTTAAATTATTTTATCTAACTTTATTTATTTATTTTAATTTGACCAGACAGGGACAGAGTGAGAAAGAGAGAGAGATAAAGCAAGCTACCAGGTTCGGGACTCGAACCACGGTCAACCATGTGGGAGTCCAGTGCCCTTAACCACCACGCCACCTGCTGGCCCCATTTTTTAAAATAATTATTTTATTTTATTTTATTCATCATCATCGTCATTATTTTATTTGATCAGAGAGAGAGGGGGAAAGAGGGAAAGTGAGAAAGCAAGCTACCAGGTCCAGGACTCAAACTGTGGTCATCCATGTGGGAGTCCAGCACTCTAACCACCGTGCCGCCTGCTGGCCCCAGGTGCTTGGATGGTCTGTGGGCTTTGCGGATTCAGTAGTGCTCTTCTGTGTGATTGGTGGAGGGAGAAGTACCGTATGTCTCCTGGAGGAAGAGGGGCTCCTTGGGTTTTTTATTGGCAGAGAGCGTGGGTGCTTGCCAGAGAGAGAGCGAGCCCCTTTGGAACATGGTCACGTGCTTTCTCTGTCCTTCCTTGCTGTCAGGATTTGATGAGTGCACATGTGTCTGGGGTGTTTTTTCCAGGCTGGGACTGGAACCACAGCCAGCCTTGTGAGAGCCAGCAGCCTTACCCACTGTGTTTTGGGGCTGGTCCCCCTTCTACTTTCTTTTTTTTTTTTTCTTTTTTTGGAGAGGTTTTTGCTATAGAGCGCATGCGCTTGCCAGACAGAGAGAGAGAGACAGAGAGACAGAAAGCAGGAAATCACCCCCCAGGGGGGATGGCCACGCTGCAATCCCTTCTCCTCCATTCTCCTCTCAGGATCTTGGGCACGCATGCACACGTGCCCGGCGTGAGTTTAAGCCACCGGGTCCGGGACTCGAACCGCGGTTGACTACGTGGGAGTCCAGCGACATAGCCATTACGCTAACTGCTGGTCCCTTCCCCCCTTCTACTTTCTAAGCCAGGAAACTAAAGCCCTTCTTTTGGACTTTGTCCGACTACATGGCGTTCACGTAGCTGTTCGTGTGAGTCAGAAGCTGTGGCCTGCGTCCTTCTGGTCCTGTTCCCTGTCCTGTCCCTGTCCCGTTGAGTCAGCCTTCCAGATGTGGTTCAGGCCTGTCTCCGTTTCTGCACTCCTGGCACCTCGGCCCAGCTGAGTGCTCACTGCCGGTCACCCACATTCCTGCAGGAATTGCGGGACTGGTTGTCCTCACTTCCCTGCACGCTCTCTGCCATCTCTGCCACGGCCATCTCTCTCTCTCATTTTTTAAAAATATTTATTTGTTTGGGAGACCAACATGGCCGGGACTATTGTCCTGCCCTCACTCAGCCCACCAAGTACTCCATCAGGATGAACCAGGGGCACCCCCAGTGCCCCTCCAAGATGATGGGAACATGCCCGACGTGCCCAGCCACCCCCAGGACCCGCAGGGCTGGAGCCTGGAGTGGCTGAAGAAACTGAGCAGCTGTGTTGACAGGGCTCCCCTGGGGTCCCCAATAAAATGTGAACCCCCCAAAATATTTATTTATTTAATTTTATTTATTATCATCACCACTTTTCAACCTGCTATATGGCATATGCATTCACCAGAGACAGAGAAAGAGAAAGATAGCAAGCTGCCAGGCCAGCACTTGAACTGCAGTTGACCAAGTGGGAGTCCAGTGCCTTAACCGTCATACCACCTGTTGGCCTCTCTTCCTTTTCGTTTTTCAGTTTGCAATAGGGTGTGTGCACTCTCTGGAGTGAGACTGGGGCTTGGTGGTGGTGGTGTGGCCATGCCACAGTTCCTTCTCCATTCTCTCAGGTTGGGGGGCATGAACACACATGCCCAGCAGTTAAAGCACACATTAGGCCATGTGGGATCCAGCCGCCGTAACCAACGCCACCTGCCTGGCCCCAGAGTCATCTTACCTGCCCACGTGCTTGTTACCCGGTCTTCTCGGGGGCCTCTGCATTGCCCTTTCTCCCTGTGGAACGATCTCAGCAGAGTAGAGTGGTCCTCGTTTGCAAGTCAGAGGGCAGGTGTGCTCGCCATAGAGATGGAGCGGGAGAAGCCCCACCCGGTGCCTCAGTTCCTTCTCCATTCCTCTGTCCGTTAGGATTTGGGACAACCGGGCTCAGCGTGTTTTCAAGTTGCCAGAGCCAGGATTCAGACTGCACAGCCGGCCCTGTGGGATCTTGCCCTGTTAACCACCGTGCCATGGGACTGGCTCCTAGAGTGGTCCTTTAAAATCTTAGTCAAATTCTGTCTCTCCTCTACTTAGAATCCTTCCAGTGGGGGGTTTCCTGTCTACTCAGTGAAGTGGGTGCCAGAAAAATGTCCAGGGGCCTCCAGAGTCTGGCCGCCCACTCCCTCTGCGATCGTCTGTCTTCTTGTCCTTGTGCATGCCAGGCCGACTCCTCTTTAGGAGCTCTTCTGTGCTGTTCCCTCTTCTAGGAATGCTTTTCCCTTCGATACACCCATGGCCCACTGTCCCACCTCCTTCAGGGCTTTGTCCAAATGTCACCCCATTGAGACCTTCGTGACAAGTCCTGTTTACAGTTACAGCACTTCTCCCTAACTCACCCCCGCACTGTGGCACTCCCTGTCTGCTCTGTTTTTTTGGGAGAGGTTTTTGCTATAAGGCGCGTGCGCTCGCCAGACAGACAGATAGAGAGACAGAGAGACAGAAAGCGAGAAATCACCCCCCAGGGGGGATGGCCACACCACAATCCCTTTTCCATTCTTCTCTCGGGATCTTGGGCATGCACGCACACGTGTCCGGCGTGAGTTTAAGCCACTGGGTCCAGGACTTGAACCGCGGGCGACTACGTGGGAGTCCAGTGACATAGCCATTACGCTAACTGCTGGTCCCTGTCTGCTCTTTTAATACTACATGTTTTACTTACTGATTTTGTTACTGTGTCTCTTCGCGTTACGGGGTAAATGCTATAGGGGAAGTCACTTTTCTGTCTTACTCACTGATCCATCCCAGGCCCTCAGGGCTGGCTGTCTGACCCTACCTGACATAAAGCACTCAATGAGTGTGTGGTGACTTCATTCTCTATTATAGAAGTTACTCTCCTACAGCCCTCTGTGCCTTTCCTCCCCCAGATTCATGTGCTAGCGCTTTGTGTTTGTGAAGATACTAAGAAAAAGCTTAATTTCTTCGTGGTGTTGAAAGGTGTGGCCTTTGGGCATTCCCAAAGTGAGAAGGGTGGGGCCCCTGCGATGGCCCTGGTGGGTTTGTCAGGACGGGGAATAGACCAGGATACACACTCGTGGACACAGACGTGCACACGCTGGTTGTCTGGTGACATGACACTGCCGGGCTTTCACCTCACCAGCTCGGAAATCCTCGCTATGGCCTCTGGGCCTTGGACTTCAGATGTTGATCCGAATAAGCCTCTAGTTTCTGAAATTACCCAGACTCAATATTTTCTGTTATTTGTGACAGAACAGACTGGAACAGTCATCATCACCCCCCACACACACACACAAACTCGCCCTGAGATATTTTTTCTCTTTTTGTCCCGGTATCCAGGAGGGCCAAGAGAACGTCGAGATCCTCCCCTCTGGGGAGCGACCGCAGGCCAACCAGAAGCGAATCACAACCCCATACATGACCAAGTATGAGCGGGCCCGCGTGCTGGGCACCCGAGCGCTCCAGATCGCGTGAGTGTACCCCGTCACTGTCCCCATCGGTCAGGCAGCCGTGAGCCCAGAGCTGCTGATGCTGCCCCACTGGCTGTGGAAGCAGACTCCACGCTCTCACATTCTGAACAGACCTAGTTCTGTCCCTGGGTGCCAGGCACTGTGCTAGACTCCTGCCTTCAGGGCGCTTGCGGTCTAAGAGCAGAACTAGGACACGGACATCTGAGAAGTCAGACAGAACAGCAGAAAAGTAACGTGGAAAACCCAGAACGAGGTGGTTGACCGCAGGGTGAGAGGACAAGAAAATGTGGATTCAGAGAGCCCCAGACCGTTTGTGCTGGTTAAGTACTGATGGGGCTGAAGGGGATTTTTGACATGAGGGGTACCAGCCAGCCCAGTGTGGCAGGGAGGGCTGTGAAGGCCCAGAGGATAGCAGGCTTCCGGGCATTCGAACATGCATAGGCTTTCCTCTCCTAAGTTGGGAAGAACAACAAGGTTCAGAGAGCCAGCAGGCAGGTGGGGATCCAGGTGTCGGACAGTTGCAGATTCACCCAGGTAGCCACAGGAGTGCAGTCATCCAGATGTGGCTGCAGAGGACAGGCCGGACGGCACCTCTGCCGGCAGACACTTTTCTTGAAGAGGCTGGGCCTGCTTTCTCGGCTCCTGTCAGATGAGTTTCTGCTCCTTCCTGGGGAGGAACACTAATGTCACTCTAAAGGAAGGCCTTCTGCCGGGCAGTGGCAGGCCATGGAAGGAGCCCCCACCTCAGGCTTACACGCTAGTTGGAAAGCAGTGTGTACTGGAGGAAGGGTCTGTCTGCGAGGGAGTAGGAAGTGAGGCTAGAAAGGAAAGCCGGGCCAGGTTTGAGTCCTGCCTGCTGGTGCAGCCGTGATGTGTCTGTGTTTCCTGCCCTGGTTCTCAGCACTGGACTTCTGTCTCCTCCAGGCCCGTGGGGGCAGCGTGACGAACAAACCTGGTCCATACCAGGTCTCGTGTGGGCAGCCCCGTTCTCACCCGTTCCTCGGTGCAGACCTCGCCAGCCCCCTTGCACGCCTGGCTCTGCTGTGGAATCGGCCGCACTTGCCGTGTCTTGGTCCCCTGGGGTCAGGACCCTCTAGGTTACACCTTCAGTTATGGCCGCTGCCAAGCTGCCTGTGGCCATTTAAATTCAGTAAAATTACGTGAAGGTGAAGAGTAGGTTTCTGCCTCTCTAGCCACATTTCAAGTAGTCAGTAGCCACATGTGGCTAAAGGTCACTGTACGATAGCATAGCTACAGGACAGCTCTGTCATGGGGCGTTCTGTGGGACATGCTCATCTGAGCCAAAGTGACCCAGCAGGAAGAACAACTCACAAGTCGCTCTTTGAACAAGTAGGCTACTGTGTGCAAGTTACAGCGCGGGTGAGAGTCCATGCCCGCGTGACACTGTGAGTGCGACGAGTACATACAGCTCCTTGGGGGTTTTCTGGTGGGGAGTAGGCCTGTGCACAGACACCCAGAACCCAGGGCAGTGGTTAGAGATGACACGAAAAAGGAGAGGGTGACTGGGAAGGCTTCACGGGGCGGTTGGAACCCTGGCTCCCGGGAACAGAGGGGGAGGCAGTTTAGTTCCCAGGTGTCAGGAACCACAGGGAGAGGGCCAGGTGGGGGCTGGCAAGTATGGATTGTGCTGGGGCAGGACGGCAAGTAGCTTGGGGCACAGGGCTGGTAAATATGTCACGAGTGCTGTAACAGGTTCAGAAGGTGGGTATTGATTGGTGGGCAGCGTGGGGCAGTTAAAGGTTCTCAGGCCCACACCCAGACCACTCTCAAGTCCAAGCCCTGCTTGTCTTGGGGGCGGGGGGCAGGTCCACGCAGCTTGGCCTGGTTTGCGGTGCCCCTTCTGACTAAGGGTTAGGACACCATCAGTGGTGCCCTGCCAGCTGTAACCGTGGGCAGCAGACTGTCTCACCCAGGCACAAGGCTGGTGACCTGCACACCCTGGGTGCAGGAACTTCCCACCGGCAGGTTTGGGTGAACTTTCATTTGGGTCTTTAGCACCACCTGGTGGCTGATGCCGGTCACATCTAGTCCTGGCCGGACGTTCTCCGTGTTTCTCCGTGGAGCCCGTGTGTGAGACATCATATCAGGGCATGCCTGCACTTGGCAGGGCACATGCACATGGCCGCTGCTGAGTGAACGCCCTTGAATCGTTCATCTCTTGGGAGAACGAAAGCGTATGCAGGTCAAAGAGAGCGTTTTTTGCCACTTTCTCCGAAACTTTGTATTTTGGGGACATTTAAATACTTGTAGAGAGAGGATGTGGGAAAAGTTAAATACTTGGTTTTTGCCCTTGGGGAATTTTCAGGCTTTTGGGAGTAACAGACACCAGCGTGGTTAATAATAAAATTAGTAGCCCGAGGCTCTCAGATGGGCTGATTACTAGAGCCGAGCAGCTTCACAAACGCAGGCTCTCAGGCCCCTGATCTGGAAATTGTCTTCAGAGGGTCTGGAGACCCAGGAGATTTGAGCTGGGGTAGTCTAGGGTGGCTCCTCCAGGAGGCGAGCCTGGAACTGGCATCCCTTGTTCGTTTTTGGAGCCTCTGCTGTGGGCCAGGTATTGTGCTGGGGCCAGGCCCCTGTGGGGAATCACGTGTGGTCCTGGGCCACCAGGAGCCCGTGGTCTAAGGTGAGAACATTCCAGTCATGTGATCGGTCCACTGAGGCTGGAGCACGTGCAGGTGAATTGGGAGCCAAAGTCCAGCAGATGGTTCCCACAGTGCTGGCGTCTGAGCCCCCAGGCTTCTAGGGAGAAGAAGAGGTGTCAGAGGACGAGGGGAGTCACCTGCTGTGGCCAGGGAGCCGTAAACAGGACAGCTGCAGTATGGGATAAATGCAGGGAAGTGGCAGGGGAAGGTAAGGTGCCAGAGGTGACCAGGCTGGGCTCCGGCCTGTGTGGGGGAGCTCATCCTCACCCTGGACAGGGAGTCATGGAACGGTAGTGAGAAGATAAGCACCCTGACCACAGGTCCCGGGGAAGGCTGGGAAGGGGGCCAGGCTGGAAGAGCGGGACCCACGGTGACATTGCTGCCACATGGAGGGTCACAAGGCAAGCTCGGCACAGAGGCAGGGCTCAGGTTGGCCTGGGGCAGTCAGAACAGCGTGCCTGCACACATGCCACCGTCCTGCTGGGACACAACCTTGCTGTGGGCTCAGGAGAGCCCTGGGGATGGACTTGGGCAGTGCCTGGCATGCCACGCCCCCCCCACACCTGCCTGCCTGGAAGGCGACCCTCCAGGTGAGGACCGGGAGGCCGGCCTGCCCTCGCCCGCGGACCCTCCTCCCTGTGTGTGTGGTCTCCCCTGAAGCACAGGAGTGACCCCCAATGTGTGCACCTGCAGGATGTGTGCCCCCGTGATGGTGGAGCTGGAGGGCGAGACAGACCCGTTGCTCATCGCTATGAAGGAACTCAAGTAAGTCGCCCAGGCCGTATTTGTTCCTTTGCCCGGGAGACCCCACCCTCCGCCCCACCACCCCGGCTGGCCCAACTGGTGCTTGTTTGTGTAGACCCCGTGTAGACCCTTCATTCACTCAGGAACCAGCCTGCCAGGCGGGAGGGGACAGGACAGGGGAGCGTGCCGACGAGCCCTGGTCCCCTCCCGGCTGTCAGGGTTCCCTGTTCTGCTGGAGGCCTTCCTCACACCCCAGTACAGCAGAGCCCCCCCAGCCCCTCGCCCCACACTGGGAGGGACAGAGACTTGCCCTCCCCCAAAATTCCTGTCCTCCCCGCACGCTCATCCTCCCCAGAGACCGCTGCACGTTGTGCCGCGGAGCTCACGGCCTGGCTTCCCCTGCACAGGGCCCGGAAGATCCCCATCATCATTCGCCGCTACCTGCCCGACGGGAGCTATGAGGACTGGGGGGTGGACGAACTCATCATCACCGACTGATCTTCCGACCTTGCGGTCTCTCTCCCCACTTTGTACGTGTAAATAATAAACTGCTCAGCCCCTCCGCCTGCCACCCAGCTGTCTGCGGCCCGCTGCCGCTGCCTCCCTGTTACCTTCTTGTGGCCCATTGCACCCACCCATCCGGGGGCCCCGAGACTGTCAATTTGTCAAGAAGCACCGGGGACCCTTCGCGCCGTGGATCCCTGCATCCCTCCCTTCAGAGCAAGGGCTGCTGCAGGGGACACCTCAGCTGCCTTCCCCGCAGACAGACCGGTCTTTGTGCCCAGGGAGCTGGTTACCACGGAAACTCCCAATTTCCTTTCCAGTGGGGACTGCTGCAGGGGCTTCTCCCTTCTCAGGAGTATCACAGAGCAGGTCTCATCAAGCCACCCATTGTTTCCCAAGGACCTGCCTGGAGCTTCTTATCGAGGGCGCGGATCCCCTTTCAGGAGCAGTGCCCCAGCAGGAAGCGTGGGGGGTGCCGTGATCCCCTACCCTCCTCAGAGCCCAGCAGCTGGAGCAAGGACGGAGCACCTGCCTGCTCCTGCCCCACCCCACCCCTCCTCGGGCCACTGCCCACACACTGCCCTCAGAGGCCCACTCCTGTCTGCCACACCCACGCCCTCCTCCCCAGCCCTGAAAGATGTCCTTTTCCTCTTGTTTGGGGCCCACGATCCTCAGGCCTTGAGTGGGTGCTGTTGGGTTCGGGGTCAAGTTACTGCCTTAGGTGCTAAGGGTCCTCTTCTCCACCCTGCTTACTCAGCCTGAGCTGCCTCCTCGTTCCTTGGGGGGACCTGGAGAAGCTGTGTGACACCAACGGGAGAGTTGGCTCCCTGAGTATTCCGGGTGGGTGGCACTCCTGCGTGCTCCCCTCTAGTGAGAGGAGGAGCCAGGCTTGCCTCACCCTGCAGGAGGCAGGGCCCCAGGGAGGGCTGCACCCTGGACAGGTAGGGTGATGAGCATCCACACGAATGGGCGGGGTGCTTGTTGCTCTGGAGAAGGGTTAACTCGGAGCAGCAGACTTCGCACCCCCTTCACCACCCTCCAAGCCTGTGGAATCCTTTAATCAAGTTGGGTGCTGAAATTTCAGCTCTGAAATGCCGCCTTTGTGCCGGCATCCAGGCAGCCGCCCCAGAGTGCGGGGGTCATTTTCTTGGCCCCATTTCTCTAAATGGTCTCTTTGTTCCCTGCTGGGCCGCTCAGTATCAGATGTGATTAAAGGGAGATGGGGCTTGGGCGCAGGAGGGGGTGTGGGGGGGTTAACCCTTAGGGGATAGGGCATAAGGGAAATGGGAGAAAAGTGGGCTTTTCCTCCCACCTCCTCCCCATTCTGTCCCACTTCCAGGAGCCCCCTGACACTCTGCTGGCCAGGCCTGGGTCATGACTTATCTTGAATGGAAAATCACCTGCCGCACTCTGTTCCTTAGGGCTCGGGCATGGTCTCATTCACCCCATCTAGAAGCACCTCCGGGTCCTTGGGTCGGAGATGTGCACGCCCAGGGCTTAGTGGCTTCTCTGGGATCCTTTGTCCTCTCCAGGGCCGTTTCCCAAACCTCTCCCATCCCCATCCATCTCCCAGTCTACTGAGGTGGAGGGGGATGCGTCCCCTGGGTGTGCCCCTCCCTGCTTTGCTGTGACCACCGTCCCATTGAGAGCAGGAGCTAGGCAGTGGGGCGTCTTGCCTTGCAGTGAAGGGGGAGGTGTGTGCCGAGGGATCTCCAGTTCTAGAGTAGGTCAGGACACGTTTGACAGCACTCAGCTCAGAGCAGCGCCAGCAGCCTCCGTAAGCTTTCTATGAGCCAGAAGCGCAGGTGACCCCATTTCCGTTCTGTGACGGTGACTGATGGGGGATGCCACAGTGAATCCTGGCTGGCCAGGCACCGGCAGCTTCCACATGGCTGTCGTGGAGAAGCGTGATGTGATTAATAAGGGTTTCAGAAGCGATTCGGCTCCCTGTGTAGATAGGGGGCGGTATTTAGTGTCTGCTCAGGGCCACGCCCCTCTTCATCTCACCCTTGAGTAGGGACTTGAGAGGACAATCATGTGGGTCCGTACACATGCAGCCCTGCTGGAACTGAGGCCTGAGAGGCAGTCCGGGAGGGAGGTGGGTCCACCCCAACACGATGAAGTCTGTTAGGCCGTATAAAGGCCCACGTTCCCCTGAACTGAAACCCAGAACAGCTCAAGTAGACGTGTCTAAGGGGGCAGGATTCAACAGCAGGGGAGCTGAAGGCCTTGTAGGATGCAGCTTTCAGGTAGAGGGAGTGTGGCAACCCCAGGGGACCTGGGCTAGTGCCCCCACAGCCAAGCCCTAACTGGGAGGAGGGGTAGGAGGGGCAGCGGAGAGGTGGTGCCCCAGACTGAGCGTGGAAGTAGGGCCTGCAGCCACCAGCGGGTGGAGGAGACGGTCACTGTGCAAGCTCTGGGATCAGAATGGGTTCAGGTTCTGCCACCGTTTCTAAGCATTGACCTCTCACTTTTTTTTTTTTTTTTTTTTTTTTTTAAAGAGGGCATGTGTGCTCCCCAAAGAGGGGAGGGGGAGAAAGCAGTTCCCACAGGGAAAGTTCACATTGAAATCCATCTCTTCCTCCCTTTGGGGTTTTGGGCACACATACATATATATCTGGCATGTTTCTCAAGCCTCCAGATCCAGGACTCAAACCATGTGGTCAGCCACGTGAGACCCAGCTGCCTTAACCACCAGGCCAGTGTCAGCCTGTTAGCATTGGCCTCTCAAAGCTTTAGCTTCCCTTTCTAGAAAATGGGGATGGTCAGCCCACTCCCTTGTAGGCCTGGGTGACATCACACACTCACCAAAGCACTGGACCGGTAGCGCTCCGTACGTGGTAGCGCTGACTATAAAGTGAGCTGGGCTTAAAGGAGCGCTTCCAGCCACCACAGCTGTCCATCAGTGGAGCAAGAAGAGGTTCCCCATCCCTGGAGTCGTATGCTTGCAAGGGGGAGTGGATCTGGGCCCGAGTGTAGGTTGGAATTCTGAGGAGAGGGCTCTCAGGGTGTAAGCACTTGAGGATTAGATTGTGTGTCCGACATCCTCCATGTGGCCTGGACACGGGTGGCTGCTGTGGAGGCTGGGCTCCACCCATATTCTGCGTGAGTCCCTGTGTGGGGGCAGGCTAATGGCGGGGGCCACTCACACATCTTGAAGGACTGGACTTCTGACTGCAGACCACCCAGACTCACCCACCTCCTCCTTTTCAATACCTGTCTCTGGAACTCTGCAAAGTCCCCTCTGCTGGGTGAGCAGGGGGCAGCTTGCAAGGCAGTGAGGGGCTGAGGGGCCCTCGGCAGTGTGGGGCCCAGTGGGTGGGGAAAGGCCTGGTCCCTGAGCAGACTGACCCCACGGGATGCCACTGTCCTAACCCGCCCCACGGTCCTCGCCTTTGTGTTACCCACCTTTAGTGTCCTATTCCTACCTACTTCCAGGAAGCGTTTCAGGAAGCTCAGGTACAGGGATAAGAGACCAAGAGACAGGCCGGCCAGGCCCTCCAAGCAGGTAACCGGAACCTTTAATTTTATTACGTGGAATGCTTACCGCAGAGTTAATAGGGGCTAGAGCAGCTAGGAGAGAGGGGACTACTGAGATAAATAAGAGGGGACAGTAATGAGTTACATGTGGCTCATGGGGCTGCAGAACAGGAAGAGGGGGCAGATAGAGCTACATACTTTATTCAGATACCACTGGGAGGCAAAGGGACAAAGGCCAGGGCAATGTACAGGTCAGGATTTTAGTGTCTTCAGCCTGCTGCCAGTGACCTGGTGCTGGGCCCTGAGTCTCCTCCTGGAGCCGAGGGCTTGGGCCTGAGCAGCTGTGATTCTCTGGGAAGCCCAGAGGTGAGGCTAGTGGAGTAGGGACCAGAGTCTTGCAAGGAGGGGAGTTGGCGAGGAGCCCTGAATTGTCTCTGAATCCTTCTCTGGAGCCCCTGCCTCCTACCCTCCTGGGATGTGCTCGCCACGGAGGCCTGGGGCTCTCTTGCTCCATCAGACAGGGAGAGGTTATTGGCACAGAATGGGGTCTGGGGACCTCTGCCAGGGCCTCTTGCATTCAGGAGGGGAGGGGACGTTGAGGGACGAGAACCTCCGCTCCCCACGAGACTGTTCAAAGCAGTCCTCAGCCCCCTCCCCAGTGGCAGAGGCAGCCAGCCCCAGGCACTGATGCAAGTCTCTAGGTGGCACGGGAGACATGTCAGCCCCTCGTTCTCCAGGAGGGGAGCCGACCGCCCTCCCTGTGAGGGATGAGCGGGTCCTTCCCAGGTCCTGGGACCGAGGGTCAGCCTGTGGGAAGGTGCAGCCCCTCATCTCAGCCTGGGGACAGAGGGCCTCCTCCTGTGTCAGCCCAGGGCCTGGCCGGATGGAGCCTGGAAGGGCACATGGGTCATCAGGGCAGTGAGCCAGACAAGGCCTTCCCTCAGCTCTGGGCCTCTGCAGCCTCCTCCACGCCCCTGCCAGGCCTGAGATGGGTGGGCGAGGAGCAGGGCGCACAGGCTGGGGGGAAGGGGAATGGGACCCCAGAGGGGCCTGCGGGAGTGGTGGTGGAGCCCCCTTCAGGGCCGGGATAGCGTCGTGTATACTGGCTGCTCCCAGTGTGTGGGGCTGTGGGACTGGGGCCCAGAGGGGCTGGGGTCAGAGATGGCCGTGTAGAGGGGCCGCTGTGAGGGCCCCATGTAGGAGAAGGCCGAGTAGAGGCCAGAGGCCTGGCCTGAGTGGCCGTAGTAGGGTCCTGAGGGCTGATGGTCAGAGTAGTCAAACTGGGGGGCGGGAGATGGAGGGGAAGGCCGAGCCGTAGTGGGGCAGACTGAGGGAGGTGTAGGCGATCTGAGAGGTGGACGGCTGGTCGGTGTAGTGTGGGGGCCCCTGGGGCCCTGCGGTCTCTGTCTTCACCTGGGCTTTGGCATCCACACCAGGTGGCGAGACCGTGGGCAGAGCCACGCCCGGCGGCTTGGAGATCCAGGCGGAGTGTCCACTGGCCACAGCCAGGGCGCTGCCCAGCCCGTAACCGGCTGCTGAGTAGCTGCCCACATGGCCTGGGTGCCCATTGGGCGGCAGGTACTGGTCCAACTCGGCCACGTCAAAGGTCTCCATGTTGGACATTACCTCGTGGCTGATCTCCCCGATGTCCACGTTGCCGAAATCGATGTGGGGCTTCCCGCCCTCCCCCATGGAGCGCCCATCCCGCTTGGGGTCTGCCTTGCCCGACTGCAGCTCTGTCTTTGGGGTGGTTGGCGGGGTGGGTGGGCCATGGCTCTGGCCTGGGTGGAAGGGAGACAGAGAGAGCAAGGGGAAACAGGGTCAGAGGCAGGCGAGCACAGGTGCTCTGACGGCCCGTGGCGCGGGCGTCTCCGGGAAGCTGAGGCCCGTCACCGCCGGCCTGAAGGTCTACGCAGCGGCAGTGAGCTGGCGTTTGTTTATGTGCTGGTCTAGGGTCTGGGGCTGATGATGGAGTTCTCGAGTCTCAGGGACGGGCTGTGCCCCCACCCTCTGTTGCCCACTGCCTGGAGAGGCCTGCTTCCTTTGAAGAAGCTTTCCTGCTGGAAAACTTCCTCTCGTGGGCTAAGGCGCTTTCCCTGCCGCCTTGACTTCCCTGTCCTGTGGGTCCTTAGCTGCTGAGCCCCACACGATGTGCTGCAGTCTGGCCCCCGGGCTCTGGCGCTGCCTACTCCGCAGGGCACCCTCGGCCTCTGCCAGCTGTTCTCCTTGCTGAGCCTCGCTTGTCCTCACCCTGACTCACGGCCTGCCTGTGCCTGCTCCGCACCAGCCCCCGAGCAGCCATGTGTCCCCGCCAGGCCACCCTCCTGCCGGCCGTGCCCTCGGCTCCAGCACACGATGGGGCTGCCTAGTGCTCCTGGAGCTGCTCCCCTCCGTGCTCAGGATGGCACTCCTGGCCCTCGTCCTGTGTCTTTGTCACTCACAGTCATTCAGCAAACACTTAGCGGGCACTGCTAAGTTCCAGGCACGGTGCCAGGTGCTGGAGATACACGTCGTAAAACGGGTCCCTGGTTCCAAAAGCTCACAGTCTAGGGGGGACCCAGAGACCCACACATGCCTAGAGCCAGAAGCGCTGTGATGACAAGACTTGCAAGGACTCGGGAGACCAGAGGAAGTGGCCACCTACTGCCCTGGAGCCTAGGGGACAGTTTCATCAGAGAGGAGAGTCTGAGCAGGGCCTGGGAGGGTGAGCAGAGCTCCCTGCCTGCATACAGCCCAGGGTCTGCGTGTGTGTGCCCACCTGTGTGCACGTGCATGTCCTGAATCTCTGAAGGTCAGGTGTATGTGTGTACGGCAGGCTGGCTGGGTGCCCCCACTCTGTCCTCTATGCGTGGGTGTCCATCAGGGAGGGACTGTGTCCATGGCCTCGGGACAGCAGGAGCTCCAGAGGGAGGCCTGTGCCTCCTCCGTCAGACCAGAGGCCGACAGTGCTAAGTCCTGCACTGGCCAAGGGTTCTGACATCCCGAGAATCACCTGGGTTTGAATCCTGGCTCTGCCACTTACTGTGTGACCCTGGGCCAAGCCCCAGTCTTCTCTTCCCTAGCTTCCTTGTCAGTAAAACACAATACCAAGCTGTCAGACATTGCCTCTTTCTGGAAGCCCTCCTTGACCGGGGTCTGGTGGGTATCTGGATATTTCTGAAGACCGCCAGAATGGATGGGCAAGTAGGGAGCTCCTCTCTAGGGGCCATGCCACCTCCAGCCCTCATGTGGACTCCTTGTTCTCCCTGCTTACGTCACCTGTTTCCATCCCTGCTCCTTCCTCTACACTGTGGGCTCCTGAGGCCAGGGCCCATGGGCTTCTCTCGTTGGCACCCTGGGTGTCCCCTCCAGTGGCACAAAGGAGGACTCTGACGGCACTGTCCCGGGCCAGACCACTTTCTGGACACTGGGACCTAAGTGAGGCAGCTGTGGGGCAAGCAGAGGCCATGGAGCCCAACTGCCTGATTCGGATCTTGGCAGGGTGGCGAGTTCTGCTGTTCCCATTGACAAGTTAGGGGTAACCGAGCTGGGGTCCCGCCCTGGCAGCTGGGCTCCCTCCTCACACTGCTCATCATGACTGACAGCTACTCCACGGAAGGCCGTCAGACAGCCCGGCACACGGCAGGTGCCTGATGGCAGTGTCGGCCTCAGCGGGAGTTCGACAGGGTGCCCCCTCTCTGGCCTCTACGCATGGGCTCCTGGTCACATGCCATGTCTCTCCTTCAAGCGCACTGGGAAAGGGGCAGTGATTTCCTCTTCTCCATGCGATCTTCCCCTTCTCAAAACCATCCTGCCCCCAGCCTCGTAACGGCCCCAGCCCCTTCTCACCGTGTGGCCCCCAGGGCCTCCCTAACTAGCTCTCAGCCCAGGAGCAGGCCCTCTGGGTCAGCCCTGGTCACAACCATCCTCTCCCACCGCCTCCCCGACACCTGTGTCCCCACAGGGCCTGCCTGGTCCTTGCCCCCAAGCCCGGCAGCAGCACCACGGGGCGAGCCCTTCCCAGAGCACAGGACCTAGTGCATCCAGCCCTCCGCTGTCTGCAGCCCCCAGCCCAGCACTCACCTGAGGGGTGCTCTGGGTTCCCGTCCGACATCGGGGAGCCCTCGCCTGGGTGCCGGTGGTCCAGGTGGGCGCTCTTGTAGTGTGCCTGGATGGCAGCAGCCCCGCCTTGCTCAGCCTCCCCGCCGGGGCACTCCGCCTCGCCCTGGGCCGCCTTCCCGTTCTTCCGCCGCCGGGGCTGGTACTTGTAGTCCGGGTGGTCCTTCTTGTGCTGCATCCGGAGCCGCTCGGCCTCCTCTATGAAGGGGCGCTTGTCGCTCTCGTTCAGCAGCCTGCAGCGGGAGCAGGTGGAGGCAGCGTGAGGGCGAGGGCCCAGCCCCAGGCTCCTTCCCGTGAGCATCTGCCCTGGAGGGCAGGGCTGGGGTGTGGCCCAAGAGGCAGGGCTGGGGCTGGGGACTGCGCCCTGTGATCTGAGCACTGGAAGATGCCAGGCCCGAGGACCCACAGCCTGAGAGCTCTAGGCCCTGCCCCCACATGCCCCAGGGCTGGAGGGTGAGCGAGGTCATCCTGCCGCTCCGGCAGCCCCCAGGAATTAGACAGTGGGACAGGAGTTACCAGGGGCAGAGGTCAGCTCAAGGGAAGGAGAACTTTCTCCTCATCCAAGCTGCCTGCGAGCGGACTCGACTGCCTCCTGGCTGTGCGTGTGACCTTGGGCAAGTTGCTTCTCTGAGCCGTGTCTTCACCTACAGAGGGAGGGTGAGGGCATCGGCTTCACTGGGCATGGGGGCCTGGGAGGGGTGGGCACCTGGAGAAACAGTGCTCTTCTAATGCCGTGGGGACCTGGAGTGGCCCCTCAGCTCTGGAACAGGAATGTTGTAAATCACAGCATGGGGGGCCGGGGGCCGGCTGTGAGGCACTTTCCCTGTGTGGGCACCAGCCCATTTCCTTGTCCCAGCCTCGCCTCCCAGCCCCTGGGACAGTCCTGAGATCAGGGAGGAAGCCCTGAAGCCAGTGCCCCTGCCTACTCACCCTGGAGAGGGGTAGGGGGAAGGGTGTTCCGGGCTTGGTGCCCCAGGGTGAGGAGGGCAGACAGGTTCTCTGAAGTGAAGGGCAGATTCCACAGCCCTGCCCTCTGGCCTGGGCTTCTCCCACTACCCACCCCTCGCACCCCTTGGGTGCCCTCTTCCCCAGGCTGGGAGGGGGTGGTCATACCAGGCACCTCCTAGCCGGCTGCAGCATTCCTCTGCAGCTTAGCCTCTGCCGCCCCTCCCCACCCCCAGCTTCCCCAAGGTCCCTCTAGAGACGCCAGCAGGGCCAGTGCACACTCAGGACAGGATGAGGCCCCGGAGCTGGGCCTTGGAAGTCTGGAGTGGGATGCCGCCCCCTTTCTCTGGGGGCTGGGACCAGAGGCGGGGGTGGAGGAGGTCCAAGGCGGGGGTTGCCGGGGGTGTTGGAGCAGAGGGGCTCATCCAGCACAGAGGCTCCAGGAGGGCTGGGGCAGTGAGCTGCCCGATCTCCCCATTCTTCCTGTGCCTCTTGCCCACTGGCAGCCGACAACCCACAGGAAAATAGCAAGGGTTGTGGAGGGGCTGCGCTGGCTTGATTCCAGCAGGGGACCCCACACTCATCTCTTGAGCCAATTCCAAGCAACGCCCTAGCCCTATGGACACCGGTCCCCAGGCCCTCTGCCACCCTGTCCCCAGCCCTAATCTCAGCCCCATCCCTACTAGCTGTGGACACCAACCTCACTTCCAACCAGCCCCAGCTCTTTTCCGGCTCTCTCTGAACCCCAAATGCACCCCACTAACAATGTCAAAGTCTGACTCCACACCAGCCTCTCTGTGTGACCCAGCTCTAACCCACGCCCAGTCCTTCTCCTCAGCCGTCTTTCCTGCTGGTCAGGGTTTGAATAGGGGGGTGGGGGGATGGGGCAGGAGGGGTCGGGTGAGCCCACCACATGGGAGAGACTCCCGCTTGTGACCCCCTTTTCTGCTTCTTGGCACTCATGGTTCTTTCTGGGCAGGTCCCGGTCCACACAGCCACCACCGCGTGGCCTGTGCCCAGTAGCCCTTCGTCCTTCCAGGCTGGCCTCCAAGGTTAGCGTGACTGCCACTGAGGACCTGGGCTTTGGGCGTCAACTACAAGCCCACACGCAGCACCCCAAGGTCCGTCTGCCTTCCTCTTCTGGGCGCGAAGACCCTGGCTTTCCAGTCCTGCCTCCCTAACCACTCCCCTTCCTGACTGCCTGGGGTCACGAGCTTGGAGGGTTCCAGCAGAAGCCCCTGGAATGACCTGCCAACTCAGCCCACATCCAGATGTCTCCCAGGACCCCACCCAGGGTCCAGGTAGCCCCCTCTGTTGGCATAGCCTTTGACACTTGCCACTGTCCTGCCCCTCCTACCCCAGGGCCCTGCCCAGAGTGACCCCACCCAAACGCACAGCTTGAGCGGCGACCAAGAAGAAGCCCTCAAAGGGAGCCCGAGCTCAGGGTTTCGGGCTGGGGGGACCATGACAGGGACAATGAAGGGGCCAGTCAACCTTTGGCAATGGAAGTGGTGGGAGAATGGGATACTTTCCTGCTTCGACCCCCACGGGCTCTAGCTGGGGTCCGCTCACATCCCCAGCACTCGCTCTGCTCCGTCATCTCCCTCCTGGCCATATGTCTCTCTTGCCCTCCTTCGTCCCATAGCCCCCAAGGTGCTGGCCTGGGCTGAGCCCCACCCAGCTCCGGATGGGCCTTGGTCAGAGGAGCTGGCTCTGGATCCACACAGGGGGCTCAGGGCTGAGGGGGGCAGGGTAGGGCAGGGCACTAGGCTTTTGGCAGACACGCAGCAAGGACAGGCCAGCGCTGGGTAGGCATCTCACAGTCTCTTGCAGACTCTCCAGCTCCTTCCCCCGCTCTCAGCCTCTGGTCTCCTAGACTCGGTCTCCACTGTGCTGGGGCGACGGGCTCCCTGACAAAGGCCGAACTTTCTGAACTCACATTTGCCTCCCTCCGGCTCTCCTCTCCCTGTTCCCATCCCACCTCCCGACCACTCCAGAGCGAAGGAGTGGCCCCCCACTGCCACCAGTGACATTTGGAAAGACCTTCAGATGACGAGTGGGAGGCCTGGGTTCTGGCCCTGGCTCTGTGACCTTTGCGGTCCCTATGCCTTTCTGGGTCTGTTTCTTGGGCAGCCCAGTGGGGGTCAGGTGACCTGCAGGCTCCATCTCCGGGGGCCCCTGTTCTCTCTTGGAGCTGCCCTGAGACAACCGGGGTGGGGTGGGGGCGCTGCTCTGCCCACAAATTCCCAAGGGGCCAGGCCCAGCCCCAGACCTGACTTGAGGGTTGGCAGGCTGCCTTCTGGGGGAGGGGGCATGGTTTCCCCAAAGGTTTGGGCTGGCCCCAGGGAGCCTGGGACTCTGAGGAACCCTGGGCAGGAAGGGGACTGAGGTTTCCTCCTGGCCAGGGTGCTCAGCTCCAGCTCCAGGGCTTGGGGAGGAGGTTCCTCGAGGTTGGGTGGGGCCCTGGAAGGGAAGATGGCGCCGGGCTAGGACAGGGAGGAAGGAGAGAGAACAGGGAGAGGCCTCTGTATGTGTTCCCTCTGCCCAGGGATGAAGGAGCTCCCAGAGGAGCGTGGGGTCAGGACGGCTGAGGCCCTGCAGGGGCAGTTACGCTTCCTCCTGGGCAGTTCTCCATCCCTCACTCTTTCTAGACCTTGAACTGCCTCTGCCTGCCTCAGTCTCCCTGCATTTCCAGCCTCTAGCTGGGCCTTAGGTTCTCTCCCGGGTGTTCTCCGTAAGTTCTGACTGCTGGAGCTCAGTGTGCCCGGATTGGTGAAGGAGTTAGGGAAGGCCTGCGATATGAGGCTCTGGCCATCCCTCCTTCCTTCTGGAGGAAGAGCCCGGGGCCCCAGGGCCCGCCAGCGACAGAATTCCAACCGCGAGGGGGCGCCTTCCACCCCGTTGCCCCGGGTCGGGAGACTGGCCTGGGCAACGGGGGTTCTGAGTTCCAGGTCAGCGAGCGGAACCCTAAGGGGGCCCTCGCAAGGGTAAGGAGGGCTTGGGCATGGTCCCCACGCCGGGTCTTCCAGCCCCATCCAAGGGGGTGGCGGCCCCCAGGAGAAGGGCCCAGGCAGCCCCCGCGCAGTTAGCCTGAAGCACCCGACGCCGGAGGGTGCGGGCGCGGAGGGGCGGTGCTCACCTCCAGAGCTTGCCCAGCGTCTTGCTGAGCTCGGCGTTGTGCAGGTGCGGGTACTGGTCCGCCAGCTTCCTGCGCGCCGCCTGCGCCCACACCATGAAGGCGTTCATGGGCCGCTTGACGTGCGGCTTGCTCTTGCTGGCGCCGTTGACGCGCACCGGCATGGGCACCAGCGTCCAGTCGTAGCCGCTGAGCACCTGGCTGACGGCCTCGCGGATGCACACGGGGAACTTGTCGTCGTCCGCCTCGCCGTCCGGCTGCTCCTTCTTGACCTTGCCCAGCTCGCCGGGCCCCGGGCTGGCTCGCAGCCCCGAGCCGCCGCCGCCGCCGCCGCCGCCGCCGTCGGGCCCCAGCGAGGGCGCGCTCCCCGGAGACAGGCAGCGGGGCTCCTCGGAGCCCACGGGGCTCAGCTCCACCTCCGACAGGTCCTGCTCCTCCGCCATGTCGCCCCCGGCCGCCGCTGCCTCGGCCGCCTCCCCCGGGCCCGCCGCCGGGGTCCTCGCAAAGAGTCCAACGCCCACCTGGATGGGGAGGAGGGCGCGATGGAGCGGCGGTGCGCGCGGCCCCGCGGCGGTCAGGCCGACGCGGGCACCACAGCCCCGAGGTGGCGGCCCTCCGCGCTCCCGCTAAACCCTCTCCGGTCCCTGGGCCCGCGCACATGCCAGACCCTAGGTGGGTGCCACCCGCCTCCGCTTCTTCCCACCACCTGGTCCCAACTGTCTGTTGCCCTGGGTGGAATTTTTTTTTTTTAAAACCAACTTTTGGGTGGAGGTTTGTTGATGGAAAGGAAGAAAAACGGACCCTTTCTTCTGCTGTAATCCGGCCCTTGGAATTTCCCACCTTTTCTCTCACCTTCCGCGCTTCCCTGCGCAGCCTGCCGGCCCAGGCCGGAGGAGCGGGGTGGGGGCAGCGGTGGGCTGTCAGCCTCTGCCCGCCTCAGCAGGGCCCGGCCAGGCCTGGCCCCGGCGGAGGAGCAGGCTGCGCACTCACCTCCTCAGACCTCTCCTCCAGTCTGGGGCTCGTCCTTAGGAAGTGGAAAACCGTGTCCCAGGGTGTGCGGTCCAGCTCGGGGCTGGGGGTTGACGCTGGTGGACTGGGAGGGAGGGGCTAGGGGCCCTGAGCCTCAGGCCACAGCCTCGTTAGGTCGGAGCCTGAATCCTCACCACCAACCACCCTGGCCGGACAGCCTGAGACTGACTGAGCGACTGAGCCTGAGCCGCTGCAGAGGGCTGGGGAAGGAAGGAGGGGGAGGGGGGAGGGGGAGGGGGGAGGGAAGGGCAGAAGGTGGAGCCTCCAGCGCTTTCCTTCATCCCCAACACTCAGGGCTCCTCCACCGGTGCCCAGGCCCCCCCAGCAGGCTCCCTGCCGCTGCCCAGGCCCATCTCCTTGGGCTCAGTCAGGGAGCCGGGAGCCGAGGAAGCGTGGTGACCGGCGGTGGGCAGGGTCAGGCCTGTGGCTGGGGGGAAAGTTGGGCCCAGCTGGGACCCCAGCCTTTGCCCCAGGTGGCAGGATGGGCTGTGGGCACAGGCCTGGGGAGGGTTGTAAAGGGGCAGGAGAAGGCCATCAGCCTGCGAAGGTGGCTGGCCTGTGTTGCTTCATTTTAGAAACCCTATCCAGGGCCCACTGTGTGCCAGGCACTACGGCCAGCCTGCCTTGCTCTGCCTCTCACCGCCTCCCGCCAGCCCTCTCTGCCCAACCTGTGCGGCAAGACAGAGCCCTCAGGTGTCACCCGGTGCGGCAGGGGGCGGCTGGACATCCCGCCCAGTGCAGATGGCCTGGTCCCGCTCTCCAGTCACCAGCACTCAGAGACTGGGCTGGCTCAAGGCAGATGCAGACCTACATCCCAGGAGGCTGAGGTGGGACTGGGGGTCCTCCTGGAGGAGGTCGCAGAGGCATCCTGGGGTCCTACTTCCCGGGACCCCACTCCCTCTGCCTCAGGCCAACCCTCAGGAGAGGGTGGCAGAGCCCCACTCCATCCTAGTCGGCATGGCCTCCAGAGGTCGGGCGTCCTGCCTTGATGCCTCTCCCTCTGCTCCCTTCTCCCCAGCCCTCCCCTTTTCCTTTCCTCCCATCATCTCTGGTCCCTTTCCCTGTCCTTTCCCGAAGGTCACATGGCCTTTCTCTTCTCTACGGAAGGCCCCGCTGGGTGGCGAGCAAAGGTGGGCTGTTGTGGAGGGCCAGATGGGCCTGGGCTGTCTTGGCCACCACGTGTGGTTCTGAGCTCCTCAGTAGCTGGGCGAGGCCGGTGCCCACCCCAAGGAGGTCCTGTCTGGAGTAGGGCTGGCAAGGGGGTCTGGGAGACAAGGCCTCATGCTTGGGAAAGGCCAAGGGGTGGAGAGGGGTGGGCAACGGGACACAATGAGGTAGTCACACGAGGCAAAGGCATGTTGGGGGTGGGGGGAGCGGACACTGAACACACACACACACACACATGCTCGCACACACACAACCAGCCAGACAATCGGGCCAGTGTGTCTGGGGCCTCGGAGCCCAGTGAATTAGGAGTTTGATAAGGGTTTTCTCTTTCTCTCGCTCGCTGGCCTTGGACAATCTCCCCCCAGTTTTCCTCGACGCCACCCCCGGCGCTGCCAACCCTCCTCCCCCCGCCTCCCTTCTCTTCCCTGTGCCCAGACTCTTGTTCGGGGCCTTGAAACAGTGAGCTGTCTTTGTTCGAAATACAGGTGAACGGCAATCATGTGATTAACACACACACACATAAAAAGCTTTTAAACAGCGCCCGCCCGGCCTCAGAACCGCCCGGAGAGGAGCCGCCCTGGATGGACAGAGGGACGGAGGGACGCGCCTCCAGCCAGTCGGGTCCCGGCTGCCCGCAGCAGTCTCCGACACCGCGGCTGCCCGTCCGCTGCCCGCCTGCCTGGCATCTCTCTCCCGGTGGGTCCCCATTCATCTTTCCATCCCTCGGTTCCTCCTTTTTGAGGGAAGGACCTCCCTGTTCCCCATGACTGTGACTGGGTCTGAGACCCCCTGGGGCAGGGAGGGGTGGCTGTGGGGGGGAGGCCCAGGGTTAGGAAGCCCGCGTGGGGTCCCACAGCCTCTCCCTCTCCACCTCCCTGCCTCCCCCCGTACCCTCCTGGGCCCAGCTGTGCCAGGATGGGGGTGGAGGCAGAGAAGCCACACTGGACAGGGGGCTGCTCCCCCTCTCTCTCTCTCTCTCTCTCTCTCTCTCCCTCTCCCTCTCTCCCCTCCCCCCCTGCCTCTGCACAGACACTGCTGAGTCCCTCAGTGCTTGCTTGGGCTTTCTGCTGAGCGTGCTGGGGGGCAGGTGGGCCAGCAGGGCCTGGGGGAAGGGCTGTGTGTGCGGTGGGGGGTCCCCCACTCTGAACACATCCTTGCCCACCATGCTGGCACCTGGGATCTCCTCCCTTGCATCCCAGGTTCTGGAGACCCAGTTTTCTCCCAGCAGGAGAGGGTAAAGAACCCGTATCCATCCCTGGGGAGCTGAAAGTTTGGAGAGGAGGCGGGTAAGGGGTCCTGGTTTAACTCCCTGGGCCCCGGCCCCTGCCCCTGGCAGCACAGCCAGGAGGGTCAGTGCCACTTTCTGCTCTTTACACCCGTCGTTCTCTGACCTCCCCCCACACACCCCCGAGTTGATCTGCCCTGGCCAAGGGTTCGTCCCCAACCATGGGAGGTGTGGTGTCTGGTGACTGGTGACTGTGGCCTGAGCTCTGGCCTGGGCGTTTACTCCCCAGCAGAGTGGGCCTGAGGTCTGAGGGCAAGGTGGAATTTCAGGCTTCCTTCTCTGCGCTGGAAGCCTGTCCGAAGCAGCAGAGTTTTCCTGGGATCCAGCCTGGGTTCCAAGAAGGCTGGGCTCTGATTTATGTAGTAGATGGGTCCTCAGCAGCGAAGAGGAAGTGGAATTCCATTGGTCAGACGTGAAGCCCACTGATGGCCCTGCCTGACCCAGCTGGCTCAGGTCAGCAGTGACCCTTAACCCCTTAGCTCCTATGTCCTCTGCTGCAGGGAAGGCTCCGCCTATGGTAACCCCAGGGTCCGAGAATGGTCTTTCATCTGTCACACTGGGCGACAGTCACCCCCTCCTTCTTGCCCTCAGGACATACTGAGGGGAGGGTCAGGAAATCTGCAGTTGGGCAGAGCAGGAGCCAGGCAGGCAAGGGGTGGTTCTGGTCAGGCTGTGCCTCAGTGTCCTCGCCCGGACATGCAACTCTCTTCTTGGGGGGACTGAAGATCAGAGGAGGGAACACAGGGCAGGCATGTGCCCTCCCCACCCCGAGTGCTGTGGGTTGAGCTGGGTGGTTCCTGCCTGTGCCCCCGCCCACCTCCACTGGCCCTGGGGAGGCCCTGTGATACGTGCTTGGTGGAAACTGGGCTGAGCTGGGCAGTGCTTCTCCAGGTCTGCGTGGGGCCTGAAACTGCATTTTGAACAAGCTCTCAGGCAGTTTATTACCTAGGATGGATTCTCGCTGCCTTTAGAATCACTTGTGGAGTTGAAGCCCAGAGGGGCTCACTCGCGGCCACTGCAGACTCGCCCTCGGCGTGCCTGCTGCATCTCAGCATCGTCCAGAGTGGTGTGTGGTGAGCTCTCTCCTTCCTGCACTCCCTTAGCAGTGAAGGTGACACTTGCGTAGCCCACTCCGAATTTCTGGGTGATGTTTATGTTTTTGAGGCTCTTGGAGAGATCTGGATCTCTTACAGGGGTCTCTTACAGGGTTGTGAATAATCCCCTTCCAGAGTCAAAACCTTTAGGGAGAGAGCAGGGGTCCCAGAGCTGGTCAGACTTATGGGTTGCGCAGAGTGTCTGGAAGTTTCAGAGTGTGGCAGGAGAGGCCCTGTGCACTGGGGAGGCAGAGGGCCGAGGGGCACGGGGTGAGGGGTACCCCATGAAGCTCCAGCTCAGTCTGGGTGAGTGTGCTGGGATGTGATGGAGCTCTCTGGGATGTTTTCCAGACCATGCACCTCTGGAAAAGGCCGGGCAGGTCATTCTCAGCCTGGGATGTAGTACAAAGCGCTTTGGAGCCAGGACGTCGTGCGTCTGCATTTAGTGGTCGGGCCAACATACCCCATTAACTGGTCAGGGTTTGGTTTTTGCACATGCGAAATATTGAGGATTGTATGAACCTACTGTATCTCCACATAGATAAGAATTAAATAATATAGGGAACCAGCAGTTAGTGTAATGACTATGTTCCTGGACTCCCACGTAGTCGACCGCGGTTCGCGTCCCGGACCCGGTGGCTTAAAACTCACGCTGGGCACGTGTGCGTGCGTGCCCAAGATCCCGAGAGGAAAATGGAGGAGAAGGGATTGCGGCGTGACCATCCCCTCTGGGGGGTGATTTCTCGCTTTCTGTCTCTATGTCTCTCTCTGTCTGTCTAGCGAGCACACGCGCCCTATAGCGAAAACTTCTCAAAAAAAAAAAAAAAAAAGAATTAAATAATACACATGTGCACATGTGCCGAGTGCAATGCTTACTTTATTTTTTGAGAGAGATTTTTGTTATACGGTGTGTGCGCTCACTGGAGAGACAGAGAGACAGAAAGCGAGAAATCACCCCCCCATCTGGGAGGATGACCACACCACAATCCCTTCTCTGTTTTCCTCTTGGGATTTTGGGCACACATATACACACGCCCAGAGTGAGTTTTAAGCCACCGGGTCTGGACTCAAACCACGGTTGACTACATAGGAGTCCAGTGATGTAACCATTATGCCATCTGCTGGTCCCTCTTTTTTTTTTTTTTTTTTTTTTTTTTTTTAGAGATTTTTACTTTAGGGTGCATATGCTTTCCAGAGAGACAGAAAGAGACAGAGAGACAGAAAGTGAGAAGTCACCCCCCAGGGGAGATGGCCACGCCACAATCCCGTCTCCTCTATCCTCTTGGGATTTTGGGCACGCACGCACACGCGCCCAGTGTGAGTTTTAAGCTGCCAGGCTGAGATTTGAACCACGGTCAACTATGTGAGAGTCCAGCAATGTAACCATTACGCCATCTGCTGGTCTCGAGTGCAATAACTTAATAGGTAAATAGTCTAGGGAGAGGCCAGTTCTGGGAAGTGTGGGGTGCTCACTCGCAGCCACTGCAGACTTGCCCTCAGCGTGTAAGATCTGCCTGCTGCATCCCAGCATTGTCCAGGGTGGTGTGTGGTGAGCTCTCTCCTTCCTGCACTCCCTTAGCAGTGAAGGTGACACTTGCAGTACCACCCTGTGGGCCTGGCCCAGCTCTGAGGGCTCCTGTTGTTTGACTCTGTCGTCCCTGCACCACCCCTAAGAGTAGGTGCTGTCACTGTCCTCATTCTAGGAGGAAGCTGAGGCACAAAAAGATGCAGTGAGGACCCTGAGCCCCAGTAAAGGATGATAGGGCATGGCCAGGGGCCTGGAGGCTCTGCCTATTGCCATCAGAGCTCAGTGCAGCCACACGGCTGCTCCCTCCTCTGCCCACACTGGGCCTCTGCACCTGCTCTGCCCTGGTCCCGCAGCGCCGGCCCTCCCTCTGTGCCTGCTGGGCCGATGGCTGCTTGCAGCCCACTCCAGGACCCTCATCTGGATGTGCTTGACTGGATGCCTTTCCTCTGTTATTTTCCCCGGTCGGGGAGGAGGCACCTTGGTGTCTGCTGCACCCCCATCACTGCACGGCCTGGTGTTCAGGACGAGCCCCACTTCCAAAGGGGAGCCCCCTAAGGGCAAGGCAGGCCTTCCTGTTGGACTTGGCTTCTCCAGGGTTGTCCTCTCTGGGCTGAGTTGCTGTCAGAGTTCCAAAGAGGAAAAGACTGGGGAGGCAAGAGTGGGCAGGAGTGGCTTCCTGGAGGTGGAAGGCCTGAGCTCTGGGGAGGAGGGTGGCACCCCAGGGCCTGTCTCAATAGCGACTCTCCCCTCTCCCCACCTCTGGTCCATGCCAGAGAATCTGGACCCAGACCCGGACCTGAATCCGGACCAGGAAGAAAGCATTCCCCTGTCCACCCTCCTTCCCCATGCTCTTTGGGAACAAGGAAGCTGGGGCCGGGGCCCAGTGGGGCCCAGTGTTGCTGAGGGCAGCCAGCCTCTGCCCTTCTCTTAGAAGCTTTCAGAGAAGGGGACTGCCCCGTCCTGTCAGTCAGCCCAGCAGCTGAAAAGCCCTTCCTGGTGTCTCTCCGGAATCTCTCTGTTGTGTGAGCTTCTGTGACTGTGTCCCCCCAACAGGGCACTGGGCCAGGAGCTGGTGCTGCGAGGCAGTAGAGACTGGCCCTGGATCTGAGGGCCTTGGGGTCTGATGGGCGACACCTACATAGAAACCCAGAACCTGGCCCAACCGAGATTCTGCATAGCCCAACGGACAACCGGAGCTGGGCCCCAGAGACCCAAGGGCCCAGCTGATCCAGGGATTGAGTCCCAGTGGCTGCTGAGGCCCTGGGTTGCCTTGGCAACCTTCTTCTTTCCCTGGGCCTCAGTTTCCCCAACTGCAAAATGAGAGGCAGGCCAGATTATCTGAGAACATTTCCAGATTTGATGGGCCATGAGTTGTATTTCAGAACGAGAGGCCAGTGCCTGACCTGTGTTTTCAAGGAGCACCTTAACCTCTTGAGCGCCTCTGGACCTTGGGGGTGTCTCCTGAAAGACAGTTCTGTGGATACCTACATTCGGGGAACACTGCTCTCTGCTGCTTCTTCGAGAGGCAAGGCCTGTTAGCGTGTTAACATTTCTGTAGTTAAGAGTGGCCCTTTGGGGACTAGCTGGTGGATAGATTCCACATGGACAACCGTGTGGTTCAAGTCCAAGACCTGGCGACTAGAAAAAAACATACTGGACACGTGTGCCTGCATGCCCTAAGTCCTGCGGGGAGAAAGGAGGAGGAGAGGTTTCGGCTTGGCCACCCCCCACCCCAGGGCGTGCTTTTTAACTTTCTCTCTCTCTGTCTTTCTCTGGTGAATGCATGCGCCCTACAGGAAAAAAAAAAAAAAAAAAAAAAAGAAGAAAAAGAAGAAGAAGAAAAAAAAGTCTCTCTGGCCCAGCCATTGTGGCACATGCTACTAAGACAGTACACTTCCAGTCTGGGACCCCTTGGGGCACCGGGTCTGGGTCCTGGTCCAGCTTATCGGCTGGGAGTGGTGCCCATGATCTAGGGCCGGCTGAACTGGAGGCGGCTCATGGCATGGAGACCCAGCTGGGAGTACTGTATCTCTCTCTATGGAAGAAATAATTAAACTTTAATTTTTTTTTTTTTTAAAGGTCAGCAGGTAGTGTGGAGGTTAAGGTGGCTGGATCCCACATGGCCAACTCTCTGGTTGAACTGGCAGCTTGAAAGCCCCAAATCCCCAGCATGATCACCCCCCTGGGGCGTGATTTCTCACTTTTCCTTTCTCTGTCTCTCCGGTGAATGCACGTGCCCTATAGCAAATTCAGAAAAAAAAAAAAAAAAAAAAAAAAAAAAAGAACCAGGTTCTGTTGTACTTACCTATCATCCGAGCTAGGAGGCTAAGGCAGGGGGATGGTGACAGAGTGAGGCCCTGTCTTAAAGAAAGAAAGAAAACAAGACAAAGAGAAAAGAAAAGCAACCGCTCTTTGCCTCCTAGACTAGTCCTCGCGGTATTGTCCCTGTTGTCATTGCTCTGACCATCCTCAGCATCTGGTAGACTTTTTTTTTTTTTTTTTTTTTTTTTTTTTTTTTTTTTGCTGGTTCCAGGAACAGTTTCTTTTTAAGGCACATTCTAAATATAGCACCCCAACCTCCAAAATTAAAAAAAAAAATCTTTTTCAAAAATAAAAGTGATTTTATTTCCTAGGTCCCACCTGATCATCTCAGTGACGCGCTCTCTTTGGCCCTTCTAGTGCCAATGCTGTCTCTTTTCCCTGCAGCCCATTGTGCCCATGGAGCTGGTCAGCAAGGCCAGCTGAGTAGGGCTGTCTCTGGTACCAAGTCGGCATTAAGGTGCCCAGTGGTCAAGTGAGCTGCCTCAGGTTTGTAGGAACTGATAGTTCCTGGGGGAGCTGTCTTGCTTGTGGGGATATTTCCAGAAAAGCCAGAGGCGAATAAAGCTTGTGACGATTCCTGGCAGGTTGGGCACAATGATGTAGGGATCTCTGAGTCGGAACCCATAGAGGGGCCAGGAGGCAGAGGTAAGAAGGGTGGCAGTGGTGAGTGAGAAGGAGAGACGTTTGGTTGATCTCGTTTGAGTGATCTTGGCCAAGTCAGCCAGTGGTGAGATGTACATGCTGATGGTGAAGACACTGCAGAAGAGGCCCAGCTGCTGAAGCTGAGCCTCAAGGATGGGCACCAGGAGCCAAAAGTAGCCAAAACCCAGGAGAAGGACCCCCAGGAGGGTTGCCGGCTGTAGGAGCACAGGGCGCTTCCGAGGGCAGTAGTGCAGGTACACCAAGATACAGTGTCTGAGGCACGGCACCCACCGCGTTGACGAGGATGGTCCCATCACGCTTCGAGACCCCGTAACTCAGCCAGCTCAGGTTGCTGACACCCGTGGTGAGAAAGGGCAGGAACTGGACGCTGTCCACGCTCTGGGTCATATGCGTGTGACTGAGGTCTGATTGAGAGTGAAGAACACGCAAGCTCTGGAAAGGAGCGAGTCGATCACGCCGCCTGCCTCCATCCAGCTGCAAGTCGGGTCCCGCGCCCCAGGCCTGCTAGGCTTTTTGATGGAAGACAGTTTCACCTTCTTGCGGGGAGGAAGTAGTTGCTAAGGGTGGGCTGGGAGCACAGCGGCCTGGGTGAGCTGAGGCTGTCCCTCACACACGGCACCGTCCCGTGTCCATCGGATCAGTCTGACACATGGGTGATAGGGCCCCTGTGTCCCTTACGCCTTCAGAGGCTTCTCTTCCTGCCCAGGGCTGCCACCCCATTCCCTCCAGCCCCTTCCTCCCACCCTGTGACCTGACTGCTTCCTTTTCTCTCCCTCTGCATCTTCCTAAGGGCCTGGCCGACTCTTAGGGCACCATCTGCAATCCCTCGGTCCCCCACAGCCTGGCACAGAGCCCCACAGCCCACGCCCCACCTCGCCCTCCCCCTCTTCCCTAACTTGGGCCCTGTCACTCTTCCACTGAGCCCAGCAGGCCTGGCTCCACCCCCAGGACACCTCGCCAGGGGCCGAGGCCCTACTTCCTGCCTTGCTTAGGACATTGTCCCTGCTGGGGTGTATACCTGAGCCTGGCTCCCTCTCACCCTCTTCTGTGATGCCTGCCAAGCAGCGGCTCATGATGACTCAGGGAGTGACTGACTCGCGGCAGGTGGGGGTGTGTGGCAGCTCGGCGGGCAGAGCGGTCTGGATCCTGGAGTGCCCACGTAGTAGCTGTGTGTCTGGGAAATGACTTAAGGTCTCTGAGTCTCTGTTTCCCTCCAAGTCATGGCAAGGATTAAACCAGATAACGTGTGTCAACACTTAGGGCAGTGTTTGGCACATGGAGGGCCTGGTAAATGGCAGCTATTGTCCTTGGCGTCTTGGGGATGTGCCCGCAAGGGTGGCTGCCGGTTGACCTTGGCCTTCACAGTAGTCATTGCTTCTTCCCTGTCAGCATGCTGTCACAGATGTTCCCCCATCTGCTCCGAGTCACCCTGCAGGCTGGCAGGGTCTGGGCAGGATCACCAGCCCACTGAACCAGAGCCGAAAGGGCGTGAGTGGCTGTGGTCACGTGGCTTTTCAGTCATGGAGCTGGGCATCTCTGCTCTGCCCTGCACCCTCCCGGGTTCCCTGAGAACTCACCCTGCAAGGCTGGGCTGTCGAGGCGGTGGAGAATGAAGGGGGCGAGCATGCGCCTCATCTGTAGGGAGCTTGTGAGTGAGCTGAGGGTTCATTCATTCATTCTCTGTACATTCTCAGATGCCATCAACTCAGTGCAGCTGTGCATGAGGATGAGGAGGGGAGAATGAAGGGTTAGCCTGAGGCCTGATGGTCAAGGCAGCTGGATCCCATGAGGCCAACCATGAAATCTTTTTTTGGAGAGGTTTTTTCTATAGGGTGCATTCATTCGCCAGAAAGAGAGAGGAATAGAGACAGAAAGTGAGAAATCACCCCCCGGGGGATGGACATGCTGCAATCCCTTCTCCTCCTTTCTCCTCTCGGGATCTTGGGCACGCACACACACGTCCAGCGTGAGTTTAAGCCACCGGATCCAGGACTCAAACCACAGTCGACTACATGATAGTCCAGCGACATAGCCATTACGCTAACTGCTGGTCCCGCCAACTGTGAGATCTTGAAAAACATGCTGGATGTGTGTGCGTGTGTGTCCAAAATCCCAAAAGGAGGGAGAGATAGAGAAGGGATTGTGGTGTGACCACGCCCCACGGGGGTGATTTCTCACTTTCTCTCTGCCTCTATTGAGTATACCTACCCTTTGGCAGATTCAAAAAAAAAAAGAAAGAAAGAAAGAAAGAAAGAAAGAAAGAAAGAAAGAAAGAAAGAAAGAAAGAAAGAAAAAAAAAGAAAAGAAAATGGTAGTGGCATGGTGATAAAACATGACACTCTCCAAGGCTGACCCACAGAGGAAAGTTCTGGGTTCACATCTGGAGATCCGCTGAGTACTCTGGGCATCCTGTGATCCAGGGTGGGCTGAGGCTGGGGATGATCACAGTGTCAAGGTCTTGTTAGGGGTGCTGTCTCTCTATTACTCATGGAAGAAATAAATAAATAAACTTAAAAAAAATTAAAAGGAGGGACCAGCAGTTAGCGTAATGGCTATGTTGCTGGACTCCCATGTAGTCGACCACAGTTCAAGTCCTGGACCCGCTGGGCACATGTGCGTGCATGCCTAAGATCCCGGGAGGAGAACAGAGGAGAAGGGATTGTGGCATGGCCATCCCCCCTGGGGAGTGATTTCTTGCTTTCTGTCTGTCTCTCTGTCTTTCTGGCGGGCGCACGTGCCCTATAGCAAAAACCTCTATAAATAAATGAATGAATGAATGAATGAATGAATGGAGTCACAAAGGTGGAGGGAAGGAAGAAAGTGGGGAGGGCTGGCAAGGATGGCGCTATCAGTGGCGACCCCTGGGGGTGGGAGCTTCCTCCAGACACTCTGAGCAGAGTGGGCTGCATGCGGCTAGTAGAAGCCTTGTCCCTCTGTTCTGGCAGGCAGCCTGGCATCTTGGGGAAAGGGCTTGTCAAGGTTGTCCAGTTTAGGAGGTGACAGCTGGACCCGAGTCTTCCCACCTGGACTCCTTGTCACCTTATTCAGTCATCCAGGACATCACCCAGCACCAGGGGGCCAAGGCAGTCCACTTCCCTGCTCTGGCTTACCTGGTTTACCTCTGTCCCCTCACAGCGAAAATGGGGGCCGACCCCATAGTCTAGTGACTAAGGGAGCCAGAGCCCAACTGCGGTGCAAATCCGGAACTCAGTGGCTGGAAGAAAACATGCCAGGTGCGTGCTCCTGTGTGCCCCAAATCTGGACTGGGTGGAGAAATGGAGAAAGGGGTCTGTGGTGTGACTGTACCCCACCAGGGGTGTGTGGGGTGCTCGCTCTCTCTGCCATGCACACACCCTCTCTGGCAATGAAAAAAGTCATGAAAATGGGGATGATCCAGTGAGATTTCAGTGTTTATGAGAGCGCTAGGGTCCTTTATACAATGAGATTTCCTTATTTGTTGATGATGTCACTTTGTAATGAAAAAGGGAGCAGAGATCTGGGGCTCGAGAGACCAGAGTTCAAAGCCGGCCCTTGTCCTACTTACTGGCGGTGAGATTGGGCCAAGTCACGTGACCCCCTGCACCTCGAGTGTAACAATACCTGCCTCCCAATACCTGGGCGCTGCAAAGATGACGGAAATGGCTGGCAAGAGCTCCGCGCAGTGGAACTGGTCTCTGGGTCGCTTCACCTGCTGGGAGTGCCCGGCATTCTCCCTGCAGGGTGGCTCATGTGAGGGGTGGCTGGTGGCCTGGGTGTAATAAACCCCAGGAAAACTGCCTCCCTTTCTAGGGTGACGAGTTGAGCTTGCTGCGATAGGAGCCGGCGACTGGGGCACAGCCTGGGGTGTGTTCACATACTGGGTAGCTTGGGTTCCTGCAGAAATCCTGTGAAATCCGTGAGGGTCCGAGCTCGGGCCTGCACACCTACCCTGGCCCTCGCCGCGTCACGGTGTGGAAGCGCAGTGCCGTTGTACGTCTCACCTCCCTGCGGGGCCACACGGTGAGAAGCCAGAGCTTTGAGTATCTCCTGTTTTGAACTTAGAACCCTGAGATAAACTCTCGGTGACTCAGCTGTGGCAGGGGCAGGGGGAGGAGCTCCTCCCGGCTCTGCCAAGGCCTCTTGCTGTGTGTTCCTGGGACACCAGCCGCCCTTCCTGGGTGCACCCCTCAGCGGTGCAACGGGGCAGCTGTCCTCTCACGTCTCCAGGGGCTCCGTCAGACTTGCTGTCAGGAGCTTTAGGGGTCTCCCGCCTAGCCAGCTGCTCAGGGTTGGACAAGTCGGAGCACACAGTAGGTGCTCAGTAAGTGCTTGTGGAGCCTCGTGGGCCAGGGCGGTCAGCTGCTAAGAGCCCTGCCCCACCTCTCTTCCCAGAGGGCCTGCCTTGGCCTGGGCCAGGTCGTCCCTCCTAGCCCTGTGGGGCAGGACCCACACACGCACCCATAGACTCATCCTCAGGGCTCAGTGTAAAGGTCATTCCTACAGCGACTCCTCCCCGCCCTCCAGAACCTGACGTTCCCTCCCGAAGCCAGGCTCGTTACTCCTTGTCCGCCTTCCCCACAGGATGTCGGCTGGCTTCGTGAGGGCAGTTTCAGAAACCCTGACTGATCAGCTGAATGCCTGGCACACCCGACAGACGACGGACGTGCCAGGGAATGAATGAATGAGTGGGGGAGGGGCAGCAAAGGAGGAGGCTGAGGGCTGGAGGGCCGCCCACGGGACCGAGGTGGGCGTCCTGATCTTCCTTCCTCGGAGCTGGGGGCTCCTGGGGGATCAGACTGGGTTTAGTGGGAAGCCAGGCCCCTGAGGACCCAGGAAAGGAGAGAGGGGGTGGGGGTCTGAGCCGGCTCCACCCCTTCCCCCAGCAGGCAGGAAGGACAGGGCAGATCTGTCAGCCTCAGAGTCCACTGCCCTGGGGGACCCAGCCCTGAGCCCAGGAAGGCAGGGAAGGGGGGACAGGAAGCACCCAGGCCTTCCCCTCCTCCCCACTGCCCCACCTTCCACCCCCGTCCCTGGCGAGAGCTCACAGCCCCGGGCCTTGGCACTAAGGTGACGGGGGCGGGGAAATGGGGGACAGAAATCCCATTCTGGCCAAATGCCTCCTTCTCCCGCATTTGATTTCTGTGCCTCAGCGTGGTGACTGCCCTGGCAGCCCTTGGCGAGCTGGGCCCAGCCTTGAGAGTGGGGGGACGGAGGGAACGGGCCAGGGCACTGCCTACTCCAGCGCTTCCTGTGTGCCCGGCACAGTGCAGACCCATCCAGCTGCCCTGCCTGGAGGAGGAAGAGCCCCAGGCTCTTCTTGGGGCTGGGCTCTGCCAGGAATTGCTGTGTGACTTCGGGTGAGGCACAGCTCTCTCTGGCCACCTCCTTACCTACCCATGGAGTCCAAAGCTGGCCACACACCGAGCTCTTCGGGGAGCTTGTACATACTCCCGGGCCCCATTCAGAGTGGTAGGTTTGGGTGGAAATCTGTATTTTAGAAGCTCCGTTCTAGCTTTGTTGCACCTGGTGGGGTCACTGCTGGAACGGACGGTCTCTAAACCCTTCCCTAAGCGTGAAACTCCATTGCTGGGGCAGAATGCCCCCTGGGCTTCCATGGCACCTTCCCCCGTGTCCTGGCTCAGGAAGGCAAGGGCCGCAGTGACAGCCGGGTCCTTCTGTGGGGGCGCACAGTAGGTGCACTGGTTACAGGGAGCAGAGTGCTGGCGGGGCGGGGAGGGCGTGGGCTGCCTGGGCCCGGGGGCGCGGAAAGCAGAGGCCTGAGCCTCCCAGCGGAGCTGCCCTTCCCCTCGCCACCCTGCTCCGCCTTCTCCTTAGAAGAGCTCTTCCTCCTGACCTCTCTTTCTCCCTTTCCTTCTGTCTCTGCCCCGGGTTCTGTCTCTCTCCACCGCTCTGCTTTCTCCTCTCCCCCACAGCTTCCTCTCCGGGCAGCTTCACTCTGACATCGACTCTGCAGGTGGTGGTTCCTGTCTCTCAGCACCCTTCCCTTTCCAGCCCTCTCCGCCCCTTCCAGGACGTCTCCCTTTCCACGCATTTCCCTGTCCCTGCCTCATGCTGTCCCTTGTCCCTGCCTGTGTACTGGACATGGGGGAGGCTCCAGGCAGTGCAGGGCTCCGGGGACCAGAGAGGGGGACGGTGGCAGCACCGAGGACCCAGGGCATGGAGACTCCGTCCTGACCTCCAGGGCTGCCCCCAGCTCCGGCCCGCCTTTCCGGCCGCCTGGCCTGACCCACCGGGCTGCCCTCCTTGGTGCCTGTGCCCAGCACCTCGCCCCCTTCCCACCTCTGGCTGAACTGCCACTGCCCAGGCCCTCTTCTCCGCTGCCCGGGGCCCTCGCCTCCATGCTCCGTACACTGTGGGGGGAGGCTGAGCTCGAGCCTCCCAGACACGGTCTCACTGAGTTGGGGGCCTCAGGGCTTGCGCCTTACCGGGGACCCCGGGAGCGCACAGTGTGTGGTAGAGCGGGCGTGAGTGTCCCGGGGTGCATGCACTTTCTAGGCCTCAGGGAGCCGAGCCGACTTGCACAAGGCCTCCCAGCCAGGCCCGCGTTGGGGCAGAGGCCGGGAGCGGCTGGGAAGTGGAAGCAGAGAGGCCCGGGCGGTGGGAGGGGACCTCCTGGGCCTGGGTGCCGGTACTAGGTGCCAACAGGCAGGGGACCGGGCTGTGCTCTCCGCCTCTCTGGGCCTCGGTTTCACCACCTGGAAAGTGGGGGCTGGCCTCGATGGCCTCCAGATCTCTCTCCACCCCATGGTCTGAACTGGACTTCACTCCCCCCAGTGGGGAGGGGCCGGGCGGGGACGAGGGAGATGGGCTTTTACTCAACAGCGGGTTCCTCCTCCGTTCTCCAGGCCCAGGATCAAAAAAGGCCAGGGCACCTCATCTGTCCTCAGACCTGTCCTGACAGGTGGCGTCCTGCATCCAGCCCACATTAACCCCCTCGGGGCCAGGGCCGGGTGTGGACCCGGGCCTCCCACCCAAGCCTCCTACCTGCCCCGTAAAGGATAGGAGACATTGGGCTAGCCTGGGGAGGGGGGCCCTGGACCCCCTCTCTCCTCAAGAAAGGCTCCTTTCTGGTACCAAGGCCTAACAGGAAGCTAGGGGAGGGGCGGGACCAGGCCCCCAGGCAGGTTAGGGTGGTCCTGCTCTCAGCTGTCCTGCCGGGGACTTGATCCAGGAGCTCTGGGCTGGAAGGAGCCCTGCCCCTCCCAGCCTTGCTCCGTGCACCCTTCCCTGCAGCGGGCCCTGGGTGTGGGCTGGGCAGAGGAGCAGCCAGGAGAAGGGTTAAGCCAGGGACTCGGGATGGCTTTGGCCACGGCCATTCCTGCAGGAGAGGAGAACAAGGGGCCCATTCTGTGTGTGGGAATTAATAGCAAAGAGTCATCTGGGGTGTCATTCAAGCCTTGATCAACTCCCAGAGGAATGCGAGAGCGAGGGAGAGAGAGGTGGAGGTGGCGGGGGTGGGGGACCTGTGGCGGAGATGTCAAAGGAAGGGCATGGGTCCTGCTGGCCGCGGGAGCTGTCCTGACCGTGGCCAGGCAGTGGGCCTGCCCGCCTACAATAGGTCCTACTTTTCATCACAGATGTGCCCCTGCTCCTTGGGAATGGACACCCCCCTCTCGTCATCCCCTCCCTGGGGGTCTCCCCTTGTCTCCCCTCGTTCCCACATGGCTGCACCCTCCACCCCCATGTGGCTGTCTCCCTGGGCCTGGAGCCCAGCCCGGGCTGTGGGCCTGTCAGGGCCGGCTGCTGGTCTGCCTTCCCGGGCGCTCCGGCCTGCCCTAACTTTGCTTATGGCCCTTGAGATGCCCATGAGAACAGCCCTGGGGTGGGGGGCGCTGTGGCGTGCCAACTAGGGCTCCGGAGTTGTCCCCTCTGTCCCAGGATTCAGGAGCCACCCTGGCCTGGCTCCAGGCCCAGCTCAGACACATCCCACCTGAGGTTGCCTGCGTGGAGGGGACCGGGGTGCCTCGGCCCTCACAGTCCCCTGTGGGCCTCTGCGTGAGGAGCGGCAGGCCTCCAGGGACGTCCTGAATGTCCCGCTGCAGGAAAGCCCTGGCAAAGCTCCTGGCCACACTCCTGGTTTTGTGGATGTGCAGACGAGGGAGCAAGCCGCCTGCTCCAGGTTGAGGGCTGAGCTGGGCCTAGCGCAGGTCACCTGCCTGTCAGCTAGTGCCCAGTCCCCCAGCCCAGGGCTCAGCCGGGCCCAGACTACCTGGGGCAGAGGACGAGGGCTTTGGGGTGTTCAGAGCAGGGCGCCCATGTCCTGGCCCTGTGACCCGGATGGAGCCCCTGCGTCTCCCTTGGCCTGGGGTCTTATCTCTGGAATGGGGTCACATGATCACCCCCAGCCTTGCTCGGTGGCGGAGAAGGGCCGGGTGTAAAGTGCCTGCTAGCCGGCCGACCACGGCACGCTGCTGCTTTCAATGTCATTGCTATTCCTGCTATTGGAGGTCTGGGCAGCACCCACCGCCTTGGGCTGAAAGGCACACACACACCACTGGACCCTCGAGTGGGCCCCTGGCAGCCTGCGTCCCTGCAGGCAGGGTTCAGGAATCCCACCCCGCTCCTCCTCAGCCGCGGTTGCAGGGGGGTTAGGTGCGTTCCTGGCCCCTGATCCTCACGCTGTAGCATCATTTCCATGTCTGGTGACTCATCCTGCTGGTCCTGCTGGGACACGCCGCCCCCTGCGGGCACGGCACAGGGACAGGATGTGCAGACACTGGCAGCTCTAGAGGACTCTGGCCTCGTTTTGGTCCTCCGTAAGATGGCCGGCCTTCCTCACCGCGGGGTCTCTCGGTCTTAGGGGCCATCCAGCCATACCTCGGACTGCATGGACAGGAAGTGAGGTCCAGAAAAGAGGAGCCTTTCTGAGGTGCTGAGGAGGAGGAGAGCTTGCAGGCTCCCCACGCTGGCCAGGAGTCTGGGCTTCTGGGCCTCGGCCCCACTCTACTGCCAGGAGACGGGTGGGCACAGAGGAGCCCTTGCCCATAGCTAGACTGGGGGGGGGGGTGGTCAGTGCTGGAATGAGGTAAGGCTCTGCAACTGCAAAGAGCCCTAAAAATGTGGGCGATTATTAAGGTGGTCACGTTGGGACCCTTTAAAGACACTGACCCTGTGGCATGGAGACCACAGGGGAACCACGGGCAGGCGAAGCGTGTCCCGTGCCCGTCTATAAACCCTGTATAGGGCTGCAGGGTGGCTGTTCCCCCAGCCCAGAGGTTGCTGGATGCAGGCCCCACCCGAGGAACAGGCCCCAAATAGAAGGGGTCGACCCAGTGGTCCCGTCTGGCCTTGGCGGTGTGGTGTTTGAAGGTGACATTCCCCAGCATCCACAAAGGGAAACCAGCTTCCTTTGGGAACACGCAGAGGCCACCCTGGGTGGGCCAATGTCCGCCATCTCCCTCTGGGCCCAGTTCTGCCCTTGGGGAGTTTGGAGCCTGGGGACCTGCAGGTTCGGCACAGTGCTCGCACAGCGGGAGCTCGGGGCAGCGGGCTGCGGATCGAATGGAGTGCGGAGGTCCGACGTGCACGGGTGTGTGTGTGTGTGTGTGTGTGTGGGCTGCATCTAGTCCAGGAGCAGGAGTGAGCAGGAACAATGGCCACTCTGGGTGCAGGGCCGCTGACGGAGGCCCTGCAGGTTTGGGGTGACTCTAGAAAGGCTGGCAGGCCCTTATGTACCTGGCTGGACTGAAAGGATGAAGAGGAGGACTGGGAGTTGGGTCCTGAGGGCCCTTCCTCACCCTGTGCTCTCACTGGTGAGCTCATGCCGTTCTCTGAGCTTCAGTTTCCTTCTCCGTAAAATGGGGATTATGGGGTCGATTCATGGCGCTGTCATGGCACTGTCATGGGAGTAGCATGAGGGCACCTGGGAGACTCTCGCTGCTCACACGCTGGATGTCAGTGTGTCATGAGCATGGCTATGCATACAGAGGTCCTTTATGAGACAGGTGAGAGATTTAGATTTAAATACAATTGCACTGTATTAGATTCAGAGAGGGGAAAGATTATTTTAAAAAATTGTTTATTTTTAAAGAATTGTTTTTAACTTTATTATTATTATTTTCCAATTTGATCAGAGAGAGACAGAAAGAGAGAAGGAAAGTGAGAAGCTGCCAGGTCTGGGATTTGAACCACGGTTGGTCATATGGGAGTTCAGCACCTTTAATCACCATGCCACCTGTTGGCCCCTTATTTATTGAATTTTATTTGTTATTATTATTATTATTATTATTATTTGGGGAGAGGTTTTTGCTATAGGGCATATACACTTGCCAGAAAGACAGAGAGAGAGAGAGAGACAGAAAGCAAGAAATCACCCCCAGGGGGGATGGCCACGCTGCAATCCCTTCTCCTCCATTCTCTTCTTGGGATCTTGGACATGTACACACTCGTGCCCAGTGTGAGTTTAAGCCTCTGGGTCTAGGACTTGAACCGCGGTCAACTACATGGGAGTTCAGTGACATAACCATTACACCAACTGTTGTCCCAGACCCTATAGACTTTTAAAACTTTTTTTTTTTAATAATTTTTTAATTTCCAGAGGGCTTGTGCACTTGCTCAAGAGAGAGACGGAAAGTGAGAAAGCACACCCTAAGGGGAATGGCCACGTTGCAATCCCTTCTCCACTTCTCCATTTGGGACTCTGGGCATGCATGCACACACACTGGTGTGTTTCTCAAGCTGCAGGGTCCAGGACATGAACTGCGTGGTTGGCCACCACCATGCCACCACCAGCCCCTATAGGCTTTTTATTGGCCCACAAAAATGTTTGAGACCTAAGAGAACAAAAACAAAACCCTGCCAACTTCAAAATAAGCAAAGAAAACAGCAAAATAGAAATTAATTAAAATTTCAGATAAATATCACAAAAACCCTTTAAAACTTGCTAACTCACTTATAGCCAGTCAATTCTACTTCATTGGTGATGTGGGTACATTTTTTAAAAAAAGAATATTTATGTAATTTTATTTGTTATTATTATTATTTTTAAATTTGCTATAAGGGACATGTGCTCACCAGAGAGAGTGGGAAAGTGAGAAAGCAAACTGCCAGGTCTAGGACTCGAACTGCAGATAGCCATATGGAGGTCCAGCATCCCAACCACCAAGCAGCTATGTCTGGGGCAATCAAGAAGGACTTCCCAGTGGAGGTAACATTTGGGTCAAACCTTAGAGGGAGAAGGAGTTGAACAGAGGGAAAAGTGGCTTGATGATGGTTGAGGCAGGAGACGCATGAACAAAGGTACAGAGAAAGAACAGCGCACGGAGAATTTGGGAGAAAGACAAGCTATTTGGCGCTCCAGGTGTCCTATTTTGGAATTAGGAGGTGGAGAACAGGGGAGAGGCTAGAGCCATGCTACAGCGGTTGGCAGGACCTCATGTATCAGGGCTGGGCTTTATCCTAAGGACAATCTCGAGACATGGAACATTCTTTTTTTTTTTTTTTTTTTTTTTTTTTTTTAAAAAAAGAATTACCCTACTGGGACCAGTAGGTGGCGTGGTGGTTAAGGTCCTGGAATCCCACATAGCTGGCCATGGTTCAAGTCCCGGACCTGGTGTCTTGCTTTCTCATTTTTCTTCTCTCTCTCTGGTCAGATTAAAATAATAATAATAAATAAAATAATTATTTAAAAATTACTTATTTAATTTTATTTATTTTATTTTTTTTTTTAAAAAAAAATTTGCTATGGCACATGTGTGCTTACCAGAGACAGAGAGAGAAAGTGAGAAATCAATCCACCAGGTCCAGGATTTGAACTGTGGTCGAACATGTGGGATCCCAGCACCCTAATCACCACGCTGCCTGCTGGCACAACCTGGAAGTGTTTTAAGAAGCTGGGGGTTGCTGACATGGTCAGCTCTTTATTTTTTTCTTTTCAATTATTTAATTTTATTTAAAAATTAAAAAAAAACAATTATTTTATTTAACTTTATTTATTTACTTGTTTATTTTAATTTGACCAGAAAGGAACAGAGAGAGAGAGAGAGAGTAAGCGAAGGGGAGAAGGAAAGTGAGAAAGCAAGCCGCCAGGTCCAGAATTTGAACCATGGTTGGCCATGTGGGAGTCTAGTGCCCTCAACCATCATGCCACCTGCTGGCCCAGAATTATTTAATTTATTTATTATCATTATTATTATTAAAATGTTGCTATAGAGTATGCGCACTCACCAGAGAGAGGAGAGAGAGAGAGAGACAGAGAGAGAGAGAAAGTGAGAAACAAGCAAGCTACCAGGTCTGGGACTGATGCAGCGGTTGGCCATGTGGGAGTCCAGTGTCTTAACCACCGTGCCACCTGCTGGCCCCAGTCAGCTCTGTTTTTGTGAGTTCACTCTCAAAGCATGATGGGAGCTGCCTGGTTGGGAGGGGAGGCCGATGGTAGAGGCTTGGAAACCAGTTAAGATGAAATGTGATGGGGCCAGCCCTGTGGCCTGGTGGATAAGGGAGCTGAACCCCACATGGCCGACTGCATGGTTCAAACCTCCACTCCTGACAACTTGAAAAACTTACTGAACACATGAGCACGTGTGCCCCAAATCCCAACGGGATGGAGAAACAGAAGGGATTGTGGTGTGACCATGACTGGGGGAATGCTTTCTCCCTCTCTCTGTCTCTCTTTGGTGAGCACACACACACTCTGGCAAATTAAAAAGGATAAAGAACGGGGCCCAGCAGGTAGCATGGTGGTTAAGGCACTGGACTCCTACATGGCTGACTGTGGTTCAAGCTCTGGACCTGGTGGCTTGCTTTCTCACTTTCCCTTTCTCTCTCTCTCTCTGGGGAATGCATATCCCTATAGCAAATTAAAAAATAATAGTGAACAAAAATTTATAATAATGAATAAAATAAGTAATAAATATTTATTATTTAAATATAAATCTTAAAAAAAAAAAAGAAGAAAAGTAAGCAAGACACCTGCGCTGGGATGGAGCCACAGTGAGAGGGAAGAGGAAGAGAGCTGTAAGAGGTGACCAGAGGGGCAGGAAGGGCAGGCGTTGGGTACAGGTGGTGGTAACACTGCGGTGCCCTGCGGACTCTCCATGGGCCTGGCGCCTTCCACCTGTGAGCAAATGTATTAATAGCTTCTCACCGAATCCTCGTAACTCCCCTCTGTTCGATCCCTCTCCCTCTTTAAGGACTAACTCAAGTATCAAACCCTCCTTGATGGCCCCGGACACAGCCGTCTTTACTGAGCACGCAGCCCCTGGCGCACAGGGTCATTTTAGAAGACCCTTGTAGGTCCCGCGCTGACCTCACACCATCCGCACATACTGAAACGTACCCGCGTCACAGGCTAAGTAGGACTCATTGGCTATGAACGAGTTTTAAAGGAGTTTTCATCTGAAATTGTAACTAATTTCTCTTTTGTTCTTTTATTCACTTGTTTATTTTTAAGTGTTTGGGTAACTTAAAACAATTTTTTAAGTGTATTTTTTTCTGAAAGAGAAAGGGGGAGAGAGAGAGAGAGAGAGAGAGAGAGAGAGAGAGAGAGAGATAGCGCACCTGACAGGGTTTTGATGCCCCAATTCACCCTTAGCCAGCCCTGGATCCAGGCATACTCAGGTAGGTCTCTGGGCCTGAACCGGGAACCCTTCCATGTGGCTCAGCCTCACAGAGCTTATCTGCCAAGGTTTAGTCCTGTCTTCATTTACTTTGAAGCTGGTGTTTTGTTTTGTTTTGTTTTCCTTTTTCCTTTAGCTTAAATATTAAGACAGAGAGGTATGAGGAGGCCCCCCCTTTTTTTCCCCAGAATTATTTAATTTTATTAATTATTGCTATTTTTAAATTTGACCAGAGAGAGACAGAGAGAGAGAAAGTGAGAAAGTAAGCTGCCAGGTCCAGGACTCAAACTGTGGTCTTTTTTTTTTTTTTTTTTTTTTCTTTTTTTGGAGAGGTTTTTGCTATAGGGCGCGTGCGCTCGCCAGACAGACAGAGACAGAGAGATAGAAAGTGAGAAATCACCCCCCAGGGGGGATGGCCACGCCGCAATCCCTTCTCCTCCATTCTCCTCTCGGGATCTTGGGCACGCACGCACACGCGCCCGGCGTGAGTTGTAAGCCACCGGGTCCGGGACTCGAACCGCGGTCGACTACGTGGGAGTCCAGCGACATAGCCATTACGCTAACTGCTGGTCCCAAACTGTGGTCTTGACTCCATGTGGCAGGCTAGTGTCCCAACCACAGTGCCACTGCTGACCTCAAGGAGGTCCTGTTTAACTGGAATACGTATCACAGGAACCTTCAACTGACGGAGATCCTTATGTGCCTCGCACTTAGAAAACATCAAAAAACAGGGGCCGGCAGGTGGCATGGTGGTTAAGGGCGCTGGACTCCTACATGGCTAACTGTGGTTCGAGTCCCGGACCTGGCAGCTTGCTTTCTCACTTTCTCTCTCTCTTGCTCTGTCCCTCTCTGGTCAAATTAAAATAAATAGATAAATAATAATAACAAAAAGAAAACCTCAAAAAAATGATAAACATTCATTGTAGACAAATTGAAAATGATAGAGAAACAAGGAAAAACATCCCTGACCCTGTTGTCCAGAGAGTATAACAGTTCAGTGTAAATATTCCAAGTTTCCACCCCTGCGTGTGCAGCTGCATACCCTCCTGGGAGTGTCTGCGGTTTCTCTGAGCAGTTACATGCCCAGCAGATGAGCGGGCCTCTCAGTGGAGGACTGGCAGCTGTGCAGTGCATGTCTGCTTACGTGCATGAGTGTATCCGAGTCTTTGAGCGTACATCAACTTCATCATCAAGCTGTTGATCCTCAGCAAACTCTTCTACTTTTGTTCACTTGACCTGTCAGGAATTAAGAATAATAGATTGGGGGGACCAGCAGTTAGCGTAATGGCTATGTCGCTGGACTCCCACGTAGTCGACCGCGGTTCGAGTCCCGGACCCGGCGGCTTAAACTCACGCCGGACGCGTGTGCGTGCGTGCCCAAGATCCCGAGAGGAGAATGGAGGAGAAGGGATTGCGGCGTGGCCATCCCCCCTGGGGGGTGATTTCCTGCTTTCTATCTCTCTGTCTCTCTCTGTCTGTCTGGCGAGCGCACGCGCCCTATAGCAAAAACCTCTCCAAAAAAAAGAAAAAAAAAAAAAGAAAAAAAAAAAAAAAGAATAATAGATTGGGGCTGGCAGGTGGTGTGGTAGTTAGGGGCACTGGACTCCCACATAGCTGACTGCGGTTCCAGTCCCAGCTCTGGCAGCTTGCTTTTACTCTCTCTCTCTCTCTCTCTGTCCCTCTCTGGTAAAATTAAAATAAAATAAAATAAATAAGTAAATAAAGTTAAATAAAAAAATTCTTAAAAAAAAAAGAGTGGATTACAGGGCAGACAGGTAATGTGGAGGTTAAGGTGTTGGATCCCCATGTAGCTGGCTGTGTGGTTCAAGTCCTGGACCCAGAGGCTTGAAAATCACAGTGGGTACTTGTGAGTGCATGCCCACAATCCTGAGAGGAGAATGGAGGAGAAGGGACATGTCATGACCATTCCCATTAAATGTGATTTCTCATTTTCTTTCTCTCTCTCTCTGTCTCTCTGGCAGGCACATGTGTCATAAAGCTCTATAGTGAAAACTAAAAAAAAAAAAGGGAGATTAAAATCTCCCATTCTCAATGGACTTTAACTTCTCCTCAAATTTATAATTTCTGCTTTATAGATTTTGGTGCTGTTATTTGGTGCATAAATATTATATTTTTATATCTTTATTCTGATTACCTTTAAACTTTATAAAGTCCACTTTTCTCACTATTTTAAATGTTTTTCAGCCTAAGCTTAACCTTGTCAGATTATCATGTTGCAACCACTGACTCTGTTAGTTTAGCATGCCTGCATCATGGACATTTGGTACCTGTGAACTCCAGAGGCCAACAGGACTGAGTTGAAATCCTGGTTCTGATGTTCTCTGGGTACTGAAACACACTCTCTGCATGTTTCAAATCTCTATTTTCTATGAAAGTAGATAACAACTTCCTAGGCTTGTTGTGATTAAATAAAAAAGTACTCCATCAAAAATGAAATATTAGGGCCAGTCTGTGGTGTGGTGGGTAAGGTGGCTGGATCCCATGTGGCTGACTGTACTGTCTGAGTCTTGGACCTGGTGGTTTGAGAAACATGCCAGGCATGTGTGCATGCATGCCCAAAATCCTAAGAGGAGGGAGAAATGGAGAAGTGATCACAGTGTGACCATTCCCCATAGGGGGTGGAGTTCTCACTTTCTCTCTCTGTTTCTCTCCAAGCACACGCACCCTCTGGCAAATTAAAAAAAAAATACTGGAGTCAGGCCCATAGCCTAGGGGTTAAGGGAGCTGGATCCCACATGGCTGACTGCAGTTCAAATCCCAGCATATGCCAGGTATGAGTGCATGTGTGCCTAGTCCTGACACAATGAAGAAATGGAGGAGCGATTGTGGTATGACCTCACTCCTTTGCGGAGTGCTTTTTCCTCTCTTCCTCTGTTTCTCTATTTCTCTCTGGTGAGCATGCAGACTCTCCAGCAGCTAAAAAAACAAGTAAAAGAAAATATTAGCCGCTATGGCGCAGCCCTGATGCTAGTGCCCTACAGTGCTGGAAGCCACAGGGCAACTGGCGATTGGCTCTTGGGGCAGCCTGAAAAACACAGCTGGAGAGCTGGGGGATGGGGATTGTTGCACAGAGACTATACTGAGGGTTCTCTCTCTCTCTCTCTCTCTCTCACACACACACACATGTGCATGTATGTGTGTGTATGTGTGCATGTGCACACACACAGACACACTATCATAAAAAGAAAACAGAGAAAAATGAAATAAAACATGGCCGTGAGGGAGCAGCCACTGCCTGCAGGACCTTATGCTCAGGAGAACTGAGGATGTCACAACAGTTGTCCTGGGCGAAGGTCACGTTCATGTGCAGAACTGAAGGTGGCCAGGTAGGACACCCGGCAAGTGGCTGCTGGAGCCTGGAGGATGGCGGCAGAAAGCTGGAGTCTTTGTGGAAGGCCCTGAGCAGGGGAAAAAATGCAGAGCACCCGGGTGGCTGAAGAGGAGTTGGGGGTCAGAGTATTCCCTGCAGGAGGCAGTGTGATGCACTGTGCATGTGAAGGCCTGCGAAAATGGTGGCCTGGGTGGACCCCTCATCTGCAGGGAGCATGAAAGAGAAGAAATTGGGGAATCTGTGAGATCAGGTTATGCAAGGTCAAGTTCAAGAGATTGGAGCCTCGGGGTGGCATGGTGGTAAAGGCGCTGGACACTCCCACATGGCCGACCACAGTTAGAGTCCTGGACCTGGTGGCTTGCCTTCTTACTTTCCCTCTCTCTCTCTCTCCATGTCTCTCTCTAGTCAAATTAAAATAAATGAATGAATAAATAAAATTAAATAAATAATTCTTGAAAAAAAAGAGTTTGGAGCCTCAAAGAGTTTCAGTTTAGGGGTGATGGGGCACCACAGAACACCAGCAGGTTCGTCCAGGCCAGGCAGGAGAGCAAGGTCTTGCTGGGGAGGCACAGAGGAGGGGTCCCGCCAACCAGACATTAGGAAAGAAGGAAGCTGGTGGCCCCAGGAAGGGTTGTTAGAGAAATGGGGATGGAGGGGATACTGTCACCCGAAATGATGAAACCTAGAGCAGCCCCCTCCGAGCGAGGGCTGAAGCTGCACCATCCCTGAGCTGTTGTTCTCGGTCCCCAGCAAGGCAAGTGTTCAGTGGGAACTTAGATGAGTACGGGTTGGAAACTCCTGTAACAGTTGGACGTTACGCCTGCATCAAGACAGACCTCGTATATGACCGTGGGCTGTAAGATTATGCCGTAAAGCCTGGCTGCGAAGTGGGCTACCCCATGCGGGTGTGCGTGAGTGCACTCTCTGATGGTCACACGCTGGAGGTGCCTACGACATACCACCCAGAACGCAGCCTCGCTGCTAAGCAAGGCGTAACTGTAGTCGCAATTTCCAAGGGTGGGATCCATTTTTAGTCATTTATTTTTATTGTATGTTTCAAAAATATTGGTTCCTAAAGGGTTAGTTGTTGATTTATTTATTTTATTCACCATTATTATTTTTGCTTAGAGATTTTTGCTGTAGGGTATGTGTACTTGCTAGAGAGACAGAGTCAGAGAGATAGAAAGTGAGAAATCACCCCCCAGGGGAATGGCCATGCAGCGATCCCTTCTCCTCTATTCTCCCCTCGGGATTTTAGGCATGTACACACACGTGCCCAGCATGAGTTTCAAGCCTCCAGGTCCAGGACTTGAACCATGGTCAACCACGTAGGAATTCAGTGCCTTAACCACTACGCCACCTGCTGGCCCCAAGGATTGATTTTTTTAAAAACTTTAGCCTTCACCCCCAGCGAACCGGAGGAGTGCAGGTCTAGATGGACAGCTGGCGTCCAGTGAGGGCTGCAAGCTGGTCAGAGAGGCAGTGGCAGGCGTGTGAGTGGCTGTGCACGTGCCCAAGGAGCCTGGGATTGTTCATGGGTTCAGAGGGGCCATGGCCACTCACCCCGTGGCAAGGCCACCTCCTCCAGCCTTTTACTCAGCAAATATTCATCAAGCACATGCCATGGGCCAGGCACCATAGACATGTCAGAATGCAGATGAGGGGGAGTCTGTCCCTGTCCTCAGGAGCCGACTCCTCTGGCTCAGGCCTGAGGGGTCATGCTGGAAAAGAGACTCAGCTAGGCTCTGGGGGCCGGACGAGGGGAGCAAGGAGCAGCGTTTTCATCCTACTTGATTCATTACCTTCATATGCCCTATCCACACCGAGCCCCAGAAAGGGCCTGGCTTCGGGCAGAGGCAGCAGGGGCAAGGGACAGGGCGTGGGCCTTGGGCAGAGCCGTGGTCCCAGTTATTGCTCCTGTCCATGCCGTGGTCTCAGGGAGGCCACCATGCTGTCCGTGGTCTCAGGGAGGCCAGTCGTGCCTCAGCTCCGGCTTCTTCATCTGCACCACGGAGCTCCCAGGATGCCCTCTGCTCCCTCACGGGACTGACCTGGGCACGAGAGCTTGGGAGGGGGCAGGGGGCCGACTTGGGATCCCCATTCTGACTTTCGGGGCGCCCTCTGCTCCCGTCTTCTAGAGCTTTCGGAAGCCCCAGTCTCGCAGATCTGGAAGGAACTTGGACTTCACAGTGAATAAAACCGAGGGGCCCAAAGAGGGAAGGTGATGTGGCTGAGGGCGCCAGAGGTGAGCAGCAGAGTGGGGCCTCATGGTGGGCACCCTGGGTGCCAGGGGAGGTGCTCTCCCAGAGGTGCATGGTGGGGACGGGTAGAGGGCACCTCCTGAGAGGATGGAGGACAGCAGGCTTGGTGGCAGAGTGGACCCAAGGACACACAGGACTCAGGGTAGTTGGTTGGCAGGGACAGGGCTCAGTTGCAGGGGCTGGTGTTCAGGGACAAGACTGCTGGCCTGTAAGGGTGAGCTAGAAAAAGGAAGGCCCTGCTCAGAGGGGCTGGGAATGCGGGCGGTGGGAGGGAGCAGGTGGGCCTGGAGGGCAGCAGTGTGGGTCCGGCAGGGCTCGAACCCGGGCACAGCCCACAGCGAGGTCACTCGCATGGCTGCACATGCGGTGAAAGCGATGCCTCCCAGAGTCTGGTGGAGGGTGGACAATGGGGTACATGTCACAGGGCTTCCTCACTGAGGCCTCAGAGCCCCGCGTGGGCCTGGCAACAGCAAGCCCCCTCGTGAATACGAGTTGAATAAATGCTTGCTTGAGTGGGGGAGAGGGGGACTGAAACCAGGGTAGCCCCAGCAATTTCTGTCCGGAGGACCTTGTGAATTGCGGTGGTGTCGGGCTTCCCCATGACGGGTCGGCAGACCTCGAGGCCTATAGTGAATTCGCAGGTTCCTGGGGTCTGCGTCAGCCCGCTTCCCTTTAGGGTGCTGCCCACCTTCTCACCTGTCCGCCTCCTTTTAATGAAGCCGTTTGCCCTTGAGGTGCCCTTCACATCCCTCTCTCACCAAGGCAGAGAGCACAGCTCGAGGAGACCATGGGAGGCCCTTACTCTTGCTGCTAATGGAGGATGGGACTCAGCTCCTGGAACTGGGGCCGGGTGGGGCTTAGACTCCAGGTGCTGGAAAGAACCTGGTGTTAGCTGCCAGGTGTCCCCAGCACCTGTGACCAGGTGACCCAAACCTGGCATTGTGGGGAGGTGGCAGAGTGTGCTGATTAAGAGCATGGGGTTGGGGGACCAGCAGTTAGCGTAATGGCTATGTCACTGGACTCCCACGTAGTCGACCGTGGTTTGAGTCCCGGACCCGGTGGCTTAAACTCACGTCGGGTGCGTGTGCGTGCGTGCCCAAGATCCCGAGAGGAGAATAGAGGAGAAGGGATTGTGGCATGGCCATCCCCCCGAGGGGTGATTTCTCACTTTCTGTCTCTATGTCTCTCTCTGTCTGGCGAGGGCATGTGCCCTATAGCAAAAATCTCTCCAAAAAAAAAAAAAAAAGAGCATGGGGTTGGGACCAGCAAATAGCGTAATGGTTATGTTGCTGGACTCCCATGTGGTTGACTGCAGTTTGAGTTCTGGACCTGGTTTAAAACTCACTCTGGGTGCGTGTATGTACATGCCCAAAATCCTGAGACGAGAATCGAGGAGAAGGGATTGTGGCGTGGCCATCCTCTTCGGGGGGTGATTTCTTGTTTTCTGTCTGTCTCTATCTCTCTGGGGAGTGCATGTGCCCTATAGCAAAAATCTCTCTAAAAAAATAATAAATAACAGGACGCGGGCTCTGGAGCCAGGCAACCTGGACTGAATATGCTCAGGCATGCGGGAATGCTCCCTGCCTCAATTTCCCCATCTGTAGAATGGGGAGAATTGCAGGATTATTGTGACCTATGGAAAACACTTAGAACAGTACCTGGGACACACTAAACATTTTTGAAGTTAAGAGATTTTATTCTTTTTAAAAAATCATTTAATTTTATTTATTCATTCTTTTAATTTGACCAGACAAAGACAGAGAGAGATAAAGTGAGAAAGCAAGCCACCAGGTCCAGGACTTGAACCATGGTTGGCCATGTGAAAGTTAAGAGATTTTATTCTTTTTAAAAAATTATTTAATTTGGGATCAGCAGTTAGCGTAATGGCTATGTCGCTGGACTCCTATGTAGTCGACCGCGGTTCGCATCCCGGACCCGGTAGCTTAAAAAAACTCACGCCAGGCGCATGTGCGTGCATGCCCAAGATCCCGAAAGGAGAAAGGAGGAGAAGGGATTGCGGCGTGGCCATCCCCCCTGGGGAGGTGATTTCTGGCTTTCTATCTCTCTGTCTCTCTCTGTCTGCCTGGCAAGCGCATGCGCCCTATAGCAAAAACCTCTAAAAAAATAATAATTTAATTTTATTTATTCATTCTTTTAATTTGACCAGACAAAGACAGAGAGAGGTAAAGTGAGAAAGCAAGCCACCAGGTCCGGGACTCGAACCGTGGTCGGCCATGTGAGAGTGTCCAGTGCCTTAACTACCACACCACCTGCTGGTTCCAGGCAAAACATTTAAAAACAGGTATTTATTGAACGCCTCCTGCATGCCTTGCGTTCGGACATAGGCTCCCTCAGTGACTTATTACAGTAATACACGTCCCAGCGGTGGGAGTAAAAGCCTGAGTTAGACTGACATCGTGTGACCTGAGGAGAGGGAGCAAGGGGAGGGTGTGAGGAGCAGAGAGGAGGGCGGCTCACAGTCAGTTGGGGGCTGCTGCAGGCCCCTCCGGGTGACATTTGAGGGAAGACCTGAAGGTGCTAAGGCAGAGGCTCCAGCGTCTCTGAGGGAAGAACGATCCAGACAGAGGGGACTCGGGATGCAGAAGCTCCAGGTGGCAACATGGCTGGGCCAGAGTGGGAGGAGAGGTCAAAGAGCCCCCCAGGTGCTCCCCGGGCACTTCAGGCTTCCACTCTGAAGATGGTGGAGCCAGGGAGGGCTTCGGCAGAGCAGGGCTGTGATCTGACCTACGTTCTCACAGGGTCACTGTCTGCTCTGTTGAGAGGGGCCTGAGGGGGCCAGGGCAGAGGTGGGAGGCCAGAGAGGAGGCCCCTGAGCTAAGGCAGAGGACAGGGGCCGGTGGTGAGGCCAGGGAGGCCGCAGTGGGCAGTGCTGAGAAGGACGACTTCCTGGGTGGTTTGGATTTCCTTTTTAAAAGTTTTATTTTTTAAACAACTTTATTGAGCTATAGTTGACATACAATAACCAGCACATGTTTAAAATACACACTTACAGCCAGCCCCGTATTTGGTGGTTAAGGGAGTTGGATCCCATATGGCCAACCATGGTTCGAACCCTAGCCCTGGCTACCTGAATAAACACAGGTTGCATGTGTGTGTGCGTGCCCACAATCCTGATGGGAAAAGGAATGAGGGACAAGGGATTGTGACGTGACTGAGTCCCATGGGGGTGCTCTTTCTCTCTTTCCCTGACAAGGGCATGCACCTTCTGGCAATTAAAAAATACATACAGCGTGCGCTTAGATGGGTTTTGACACTTGTATGTATACACTCGTGAAACCTTCACCACAATCAAGTAATGATCTTAGTCCCTGCCTCTCAAACTCTCCTTCAGCCTCTGCATTTTTTTAAAAACATTTTTTGGCATTTTCCTCATCCCCCTGCCCCGCATAGAGAACATGTGCGTGCTGGAGAGAGACAGAGAAAGGGAAAGTGAGAAATCACCCCCTGGGGGGGGTGGCCACACTATAATCCCTTCTTCTCCATCCTCCATTGGGACTTTGGGCACGCACGCACACGCATCTGGTGTGTTTAGCAAGTCACTGGGTCTGGGACTCAAACCGTGTAGTTGGTCATGTGGGATTTAGCACCTTAACTCCCATGCCACCTGCTGGTCCCATTTTCCCATTTTTTTTTTAGAAAGAATTATTTATTTATTTAATTCCATTTGTTATTTGACCAGAAAGAGAGAGAAAGGGAAAGCGAGAGAGCAAGCCGCCATGTCTGGGACCTGAACCGTGGTTGGCCATATGGAAGTCCAGCGCCTTTAACCACCATGCCACCTGCCAACCCCATTTTCCCATCTTTTACAAAAAGTGTACTTATTCATTTTTTCCATGAGCAAGAGAGACAGCACCCTACCAGTGTCTTGACACAGGCAAAGGGTGTGATCCACCCCCTGCCTCAGCCAGCCCCTGATCCTGGGCGTGCGGGTGCCTGGCATGCTCAGAAAGGCTCTGGATGTGAACCTGGGACCTTCCCACGTGGGTCAGCCTTCAGAGCGTTGCATGTTACTGCTGCTCCAGTCTGGCCCCTTTCCTGCCCCCTCTCAATCCCTCCTCCAGCCCGCCCCATGCCCAGGCAACCATTGATCTGCTTTCAGTCAGTATAGATTAATTTGCACTTTCTAGAGCTTTACCTGATGGAATTGTACAGAATGTACCTTGTGTGTGTATGTGTGTGTGTACGTTTGTGGTCGGGAGGGGTCTGGTTTCTTTCACTCGGCATAATTGTTTTGAGGTTCAGCCATGTTGCGTAAATCAGTCATTTTTCCTTCTTCTTATGGAAGAAGATGCCATTGTGTGGATAAACCATCATTTATTTATCCACTCAGCTGTTGATGGACATCTGGGTTGTTTCCAGATTTTGACTTTTACAAATAAAGCAGCTATGAACATTCATGTACAAGTTGTGTGGACATATGCTTTCATTCCTTGTAGGTAAATATCTACGAGTAGAAGGTCTGAGTCATAGAGTATATATGTATTTAATGTTTTCAGAAACTATCAAGCTGTTTTCCAAAGTGGCTGTGTCGTTTTGTATTTCCACCAGCAGGGCGGCGCAGTTCCAGTTTCTCTACTACTGTCAACACTCGGGATGGTCAGCTTTCTTAATTTTAGCCAATAAACATGAAGTGGTATCTCTCTGTGGCTTGAACGTGCATTTCCCTGCTGATGAATCATCCTGGTTTTCTTTTCATGTGTTTATTTCCCAACTCTACCTTTTTTTTTTAAAAAAAAGAATTATTTATTTCCGTTTCTTCTTATTATTATAATTAATTTGACCAGACAGAGAGAGAGAGAGAAAAAGGGAAACTGAGAAAGCCACCAGGTCCAGGACTCAAACTACGCTTGGCCATTTGGGAATCTTGCACCCTTAACCACCATGCCACCTGCTCGCCCCGCCATCTTTACCTTTTTTAAAAAAAAAACTTTTTAGGGACTAGCAGTTGGCATAATGGCTATGTCACTGGACTCCCATGTAGCTGGCCATGGTTTGAGCCCCGGATCCGGTGGCTTAAACTCATGCTGGGTGCGTGTGTGTGCGTGCCCGGGATCCTGAGAAGAGAATGGAGGAGAGGGGATTGCGGTGTGGCCATCCCCCCTGGGGGGTGATTTCTCACTTTCTTTCTCTCTGTCTTTCTGGCTAGTGCACACACCCTATAGCAAAAAACCTCTCCAAAAGAAAGATTTTTTTATAACTAAAGAATTATTTTACTTTCTTTATTTATTTTAATTTGACCAGAGTGCAAGAGAGAGAGGAGAGAGAGGAGAGAGAGGGGGGGGGGGAGAGAGAGAGAGAGAGAGAGAGAGAGAGAGAGAGAGAGAGAGAGAAAGCCACCAGGTCTGGGACTTGAACTGTGATTGGCCACGTAGAAGTAGGAGTCCAGCACTCTTAACCACCATGCTACCTGTTGGCTCTGTCTTTTTCTTTTAAAGAAAAAATAAAGAATGATTTTATTTAACGTTATTTATTTATTTACTTTTTTTTTTTTTTTTTTTTTTGACCAGAGAGGGACAGAATGAGAGAGTGAGGGAAAGTGAGAAAGCTAGTCACCAGGTCTGGAACTCGAACCACAGCCTGCCATGTGGGAGTCCAGTGCCCTTAACCACCACATCACCTGATGACCCCAACCATCTCTTATCTTTTTTGGTGAGGTGTCTCTTCAAATTAAAAAAATAAAAATAACCTTTTATTTAATTATTTATTATTATTATTATTTTAAAGTTTACTATAGGGCATCCATGTTCACCAGAGAGAGAAAGTAAGGCACCAGGGCCAGGACTTGAATTGTGGTCAGTCACGTGGGAGTCTACCACCTCAACCACCATGCCACCTGCTGGTCCTGTCTCTTCAAATCTGCGCATATACAAAATTGTTTGAAGTTGGCCCCATAGCACAGTGGTTAAGTGCTGTGCACTGGGAACTGGATTCCACATGGCCAACCACAGTTTGAATCCCAGCCCCCATGGCTTGAAAAACATGCTGGGCACATGTGACTGTGTGCCCCAAACCCTGACAAGGTTAAGTGGAGCATAGAGGTTGTAGTGTGACCATACTCTACTGTGAATACTTTCTCTTTCTGGTAAGAGCACATACCCTCTGGCAATAAAATAAATAAATTGTATTCTTACGGTTGGCTTTTTGAGAGTTCTTCTTATATTCTTATGACAGTCCTTTAATAGATATACAGTTTACAAATATTTACTCCAGTCTTTGACTTGCCTTTCTATTTTCTGGTTTTTTTTTTTTGTTTGTTTTTTTGAGAGATTTTTGCTATGTGAGTGCACTCAACAGAGAGACAGAGAGAAATAGAGAGACAGAAACCAAGAAATCACCCTCCGGGGGATGGCCACACTGCAATCCCTTCTCCTCCATCCTCCTCTCAGGATTTTGGACACTCATGCACATGTGCCTGGCGTAAATTACAAGTTGCAGGGTCTGGAACTCAAACTGCCATCACCCACGTGGGAGTCCAGTGCCTTAACCACTACGCCACCTGCTGGTCCCAACCTTCCTATTCCCTTATTTATGTCTGCTGAAGAGCAAACATTTTTAATTTTGAGGAAGTCCAATCAATTTATCAATTTTTTTCTTTTATAGCTAGGAAATATTTGCTTAACTAAAGTCCCAGATATTTTCTTCTTCTCTTCTTCTTCCTCTTCCTCTTCCTCTCTCTCCTCCTCCTCTTTCTCTTTTTCTTCTCCTCCTTCTTCTTCCTCCTCCTCCTTCTCCTCCTCCTCCTCTTCTTCTTCTTTCTTTGCTATAAGGTGCATGTACTTGCCAGAGAAAAACCAAGAGGGACTGAGAGAGGGAATAAGAAATAACACCCCCCCCCCGGGGGGGATGGCCATGCTGCAGTCCTTTCTCCTTCATTCTTTCAGGATTTGGGGAATGCACACACGTATGCTCAGTGTGATTTTCAACCCCTCAGGTCCAGGACTCAGACCATGGTTGATAATGGGAGAATCCAGCACCTTAACCACCATGCCATCTGTTGACCCTTATTTTACAGTTTTTTTCCTAATAGTTTCATAGTTTTAGTTTTTATATTTAGGTCTGTGACCTGTTTTGAGTTCATTTTTTCCTTTATTCATGATAGAGTGTGCATGCACATGTGAGAATAATAGTCTCCAGAGTTTGGTTGTACTGTGATCCCCTTCCTCCCGTCCTCCACCCTGTCAGACCTTGGATACTTGTGCATTTGCCTGCTCTGTGTTAGATTCACTGAGTCAAGGATTCAAACTATAGTTGCCAGAAAGAAGAGAGAAACAGAGAGACAGAAAGTGAGAAATCACCCTCCCAGGGGGAATGGCCATGCCACAATCCCTTTTCCTCCATTCTCCTCTCGGGATTTTGGGCACACATGCACACGCGCCCAGCATGAGTTTAAGCCACCAGGTCCAGGACTCAAACCACGGTCGACTACATGGGAGTCCAGTGACACAGCCATTATGCCAACTGCTGGTCCCCTAGCTGCTGCTTCTTTTTTTAAAAGAATGATTTAACTTTATTTATTTATTTACTTATTTTACTTTGACCAGAGAGAGACAGAGTGAGTTGGGCAGGGGGAGTGAGAAAGCAAGCCACCAGGTCTGGGACTCGAACTGCAGTCCCAGACTCCACAAGGGAGTCCAGAACCCTTAACCACTATGCCACTTGCCTGCCCCGGATCCAGCTTCTTTTGATCTATGAATTAGCACTGTGGCACAAAGCTAGCCTGTTGTGAATTAATTATTTTTGTATCCAATGTGAGATAAAGATTATGCTACTTTGGCTCACCCTTTCCCCCTCATGACTCTTCAGCTGTTTGAGCATTATTTATTTTTGGAGAGGTTTTGCTATAGGGCACGTGCACTCGCCAGACAGACACAGAGAGACAGAGAGGGACCAGCAGTTAGCGTAATGGCTATGTCGCTGGACTCCCACGTAGTCGACTGCGGTTCGAGTCCCGGACCTGGTGGCTTAAACTCACGCCGGGTGCGTGTGCGTGCATGCCCAAGATCCCAAGAGGATAATGGAGGAGAAGGGATTGCGGCGTGAACATCCCTTCTGGGGGGTGATTTCTCTCTTTCTGTCTCTATGTCTCTCTCTGTCTGTCTGGCGAGCGCACGCGCCCTATAGCAAAAACCTCTCCAAAAAAAAAAAAAAAAAAAAAACCTCTCCAAAAAAAAAAAAGAAATCAACCCCCGGGGGGGTGGCCTTGCCACAATCCTTTTACCTCTAGTCTCCTCTCAGGATCTTGGGCATGCACGCACACATGCCCAGTGTGAGTTTAAGCCACCAGGTCCGGGACTCAAACCGTGGTCAGCTACATGGGAGTCCAGCAATAAAGCCATTATGCCAACTGCTGATCCCGAGCACTATTAATTGAAAAGAAGTTTCCCTGTTGACTTAACTCTTGCACTTTTGTTGAAAATCAGTGGACCATATGTGTTGGTGTATTCTTGGGCTCTCTATTTTCCATTGAGCTACATGTCTTTCTTTATACTAGTACTACACTGTCTTGATTATTGTGGCCCTGTAGGTCTTGAGATCTGGTAGTATAAGCCTTCCAGCTTTTATTTATTTATTTTTTTCAAAATTGTTTTGCCTACTCTATATTCTTCACATTGTCATTTTCTCCCTTTCTCTCTCTCTCTCTCTCTCTCTCTCTCACACACACACACACACACACACACACACACACACACCTTGCTGGAGTTTTATTGGGATTGGATTAAATCTATGGAATAATTTGGGGGAAATTGACATCTTAACAATAATGAGTCTTGGGACCAGCAGATGGCATAGTGGTTGCATCACTGGACTCCTACATGGCCAACTGCAGTTTGAGTCCCAGACTGAGTGACTTGAAACTCATGCTGGGTGCATGTACATGCATGCCCAAGATCATAGGAGGAGAATAGAGAAGGGATTGTGATGTGGCCATCACCCCTGGGGGGCTGATTTCTCACTTTCTGTCTCTCTGTCTTCTCTGTATCTCCAGCAAGTGCATGTGCCCTATAGCAAAATTATCTCTAAGCAAAAACAAACAATAATGAGTCTTTTGATCCATGAACATGGTATATCTCTGCATTTATTTGTCTCCCTTAATTTCTCTCAGCAATGTTTTATAGATTTCATATGTAAGTCTTCACATATTTTGTGAAGTTAAATTTCTAAATATTTCATGTTTTAATTTTTATGCTGTTTTAACTGATAGTTTTTTTAGTTTGAAATAATTTTAGCTATACATAACGGTCATAAAGACAATACAAAAAGTTCCAATATATCCTTTACCCAGCTTCCTTTAATGTTAACATTTTATGTAACTACTGTATAGTAATTAAAACTAAGAAATTAACACTGATATATGTCATTATCTAAATGACAGATTTTATTTAGATTTTCCAGGTTTTTCACTAATGTCCTTTTTTGTTGTTATCATTCCAGTAGCTACATAGACTCATACATTGCGTTGTCATGTTTCCTTAGACTCTTCTGATCTGATGATGAAGGGAAAGGAAGAGAGACAGAGAGAGGTATTTTTGACAGGGTCTTGCTGTGTTGCAACACCCTGCCCCAGTCTCTTAATTAGCTATGATTATAGGCATGCACAACTGTGCCTGGCATATTCAGGTTGGCCAGGGAACCCAAACTGGGCCTCCCATGCAGCTTCCTGCCTCCAAAATGCTACCTGTGAGCCACTATGGCTAGGCCAACGACATTTTTAAATGTACTAATTAGACATTTTGTAACATACCCCTCAATTTTTTTCCTGATCTTTTCTCATTATTATAATGAAAGTAGAGATTTGAGGGAAGAACACCAGAGAAGTTATGTTCTCTTTTCATCACATCATATTAGGGTATACCTATGTTTTATTAATGGTGATATTAGCCTTGACCACTTACTTAAGGTGATATCTTCCAGGTTTCTTCACTATAAAGTTGTGATTTTCATATTGTTTTAGAACTGAGTCACTAAGTCCAGGTCACACTCAAGGAGAGGGAAATTAAGTTTCATCTCTAATACCACAGGGCTTATTCTAGTTTACTCCATTGCTTATTTGTAACTTCTTTTTCCAATAGTGAGAAACTTGACCTTCATTATTTATGGTATATTTACCTATTTGTTTAAACTTAGTATAGTTATAAAATAGTCTTGGGCTGGCCAATGGTGTGGAAGTTAAGACAGCTGGATCCCACATGGCCAACTGCATGGTTCCAGTACTGGAACCAGTGGTTTGAAAAACACAGAAGCATGTGTGTGTTCATGCCCAAAATCTCAAAAGGAGAATGGAGGAGAAGGGATTGTGGTGTGACCACTCACGTGTGGGTGGGGTGCTTTCTCACTTTTTCTCTCCAGTGAATGCAAGTGCCCTATAGCAATCAATCAATCAATCAATCAATCAATAAATAAAGTGGTCTCAGAATTGTTAACCCATATTCTTGCCAGAAAGAAATTTACCAACTAGCATGCAGTGTTGTGTATACAGTTCTTTTTGTCTTTAGCCTTATAATATTGAGTTAAAACACCATCTTATAAAGTTATTTAGGTAAACCTCCTTCTCCACCTTCTTTATTATTAGTAGTAGTAGTATTATGTTATTTATTTATTTATTTATTTATTTATTTATTTATTATTTTACCAGAGGGTGTGTGTGCTCACCAGAGAGACAGAGAGAAAGAGAAAGCACCCTTGATGGGGCATGTTCATGCTGCAGTCCTTTCTCCCCTATTCTTCATCCTGTCAGGATTTGGGCTATGCATGCACATGGGCTTGACACATTTCTCAAGTCACCAGTGCCAGGATTTGGACTGCATCATTGGCCATATCAGATCTGGATTTTTTAATTGTCAGGCCACAGAGTCAGTCCATGTCATACATTTGTAATACAAATTTATTCCTCATTATTTTATGATGCTATTTTAGATATTTTAAAAAATTAATTTCTGATTGTATTTTTGTAGATTATTTAGGATTTCTATATAAATGATTATTTTGTCTGTGAATAAAGATAGTGTTACTTCTTCCTTTCCAATTTTACATGCCTTTTGTTTAATTTTCTTGCCTTATTGCACTGGCTAGGACTTCTAGTATGATGTTGAATAGAAGTGAGATTGGGCATTTTAGATGTGTTTTAAAGGTAGAGCTGAAAGGATTTGAGTGTAGTGATTGTGAACCTGCTTTTGGAGAAAGAGCTGAAGCTCACAGAAGGGACCTGGAGTCTCAGCAGAAGTGAAAGAGATAGTTTGTGGGGATCAATGAGATGGTAAGGGAATTGTCAGGAGGCTCCTATTTTGCAAAGGTGAGAGGTAGGAGAACAGGAGAGTTTCCTATGTGTTTCCTTCTTCTGCTGTGTATTTAAACATGAAGGATATAGCAGATTCCATGTGAATTTTAGGAAGGAAGACAGGCTGAACCCTGTTTTGGGACCAGCCCTCAAATAAGTCATTTAGTACTCCTTTCTCCCTCAATCCCAGATTCCTAGTTTTGGATTCCCCATCCCAAAATAGTTAGTAGCAGGAGATTTTTGGATTTGGAATTAGGAATCCTGTATTGGCATCCTGGCTGTGTAAAAGCCAACTATGTGACTTGAGGGAAACCCAACCCTATTTCTCTCATCTGTGGGGGTCTTGATAGAGGGTGATAGAGAGACAGGGTGGTTGTAAAAACCTACAACAACAAGAGCTATACTTACTGAACCTTGTGCCAGGCTCCATTCTAGGCATCTTAATGTATTCATTCATTTAATTGCCCCAAACACCCTATTAGATAGATATTATTAAATTATCCCTATTTCACTAGTGAGGGAGCTTCAGAGAAGATACACAGCTTATAAGTGGGGGTGGAGGGAACCTGATTCCGACCTCTGCTGGGACTGTGTTATGCTTTGCTTGTTTGGCGTCCTCCACTCAAGCATTGCCTCCTCCCGGAACTCTCCTCTGCTGGTCCTCCCTACTCTCTGCCCAGTGCCAGCAGCAACAGGCCCACTGCTTCCCTGGGTTCCCACACACTCTTCCCTTTTGCCTCCCCCCATTAGGAACTATGTCTCACCCATCCCCATGACCCCTTCATCTGTCGAGGGACTTGGCTCCCACCGGAGCATCAGGGATTCTCTTTTGCCCTGAAATGCACAGCTCAGGTAGCAACCTGCGACCCAGCGTGGGCCCTGGCCACACCCTTGGGGGTCACGGAAAAGATCTCTTCCAATGAGGCTGTCACTCCTGCTGAAGCCCCAGGCCCGGAGGCATCTGGGAGCTCACCCTTCCGTCTGCGCAGCCACCAGCCGGCTTTGGGATGCTCCAGGAAGTGCTGTGCCTGACACCCGCCCCCACCCGCCACCTCCCAGAGAAGAGACCATTGTGTCCGAAGGGTTAACGAGGGATGCGAGGAAGGGGCCCTTTAGCCATGATGCCCTCTGACCTTTCATAAATCAGAGGGGCTGGGGGCGAGGGGGCTGCTTGGCAGGACTTGGTGGGGTGGGGGCTTAGAAGCAGCTGCGCGCGACGTTGACATTGTTCCCACCATTCTAAGTGCAACAAATCCCTCTATTGTGTTCCTGGTTTATCTGGTTCCTCTTGTTTATGAGCAGAGCTCCTTTGGCCGCGGTTCCAGCCCTGGGCGGGTGGAAAGAGTGCTGGCACGCACCGCGGGGGGAGGGGTGGGGGGCGCCGTCAATGCCCGCATTGTCCCCGCGCTTTTTGTTTCTACTGTAATGACATGTTGGAAGAGAGAGAGAGAAAGAGAGAGAGAGAGAGAAAATAAAAAAAGATGCGAGCTGGGGAGGGAAGAGGAGGGCAGAAAAGAAAGGGCCGAGCGAGGGCCCTGGTGCGGATTGATGTCTGGGCCTGGCGGATGTGCCGGCAGCTGGGCGGCCGAGCTAGATGGAGCCAGGCCGGGGTGCCCGGGGGGCGGTGCAGGGGTGGCCAGCCCCCCACCTCCAGCTTCTGCCGCCTGGCACCAGGTCCCCCCGCCATCCCCAGCCCTCCTGAGGCAGCTGTGGGTCCCAGCCGCAGTGAGACAGGTGCCAGGCTGGGGTCTGCATCCTGATGTGCCCTGCTCGGCTGTGCCACCCCGGCATCCATTTATCCTCTCGAGGTGTGCCCACTCTGCTGACGGGAAGCTGGGGAGGCAGAGTTGTTCCAGCATTTTGGAAACAGTGACGTGGCCTTCCTTGTCCTGGGCGGAGCAGGGGACTCGCACTGGGACAGAGGGCCTCAAACTGTCACAGAGGGACAGTGCCCAATGCCAGCTCGGTTCTGGGGGCCTTGTCTCCCAACTGGGCCTGGTCCAGATGTGGGGGAAAGGGGAGGAGCTGGAGCAGGGCAGGGTGGAGCAGGGGTTCTGGGCTGGGCCTCTCCTTCTTTGCTCTGGGGCTGGAAGGTCCTTCCCCACCTGCCGTCTGGGCTGTGTCCCAGGGTGGTGGCTGTGTGTAGGTCGGAGGAAAGAGCTCAAGGGCCCCTGGACATCTCAGGGCTGGGAGGGCCGATGAGGCCATGGGCCTGTTCCTGCCACTTCCTGCAGGTTTCTTCGGCACCAGCCAAGAGTCATGGCCTCTGCTGGCAACCTCCAGCGCTACGGAGCTCACTCCTCGCACAGCTCGTCCTGTCCCTGCTCAGCCCGGACTTCGGGGTGTTCTCTCCGAAATCTGTCTCCCCACCTTCTACCTTTTGACTCCAGTTCATTCACTGGAACCACATGGAGCAAACTGAGCCTCCAGTGGATTGACTTGCTCACCTGTAGGGCACACTTGTCACTGCCCTTCTGCCGCATAGCACGGCTATCGGGGATCCTGGGGAAAGTTCTCCAGATCCTGTCGGGCTTCCGCTCGGAGTTTGTTCTCCCGGGAGAGGCTGAGACCTGTCCTCCCTGTGATGGCGACAGAGTTTCTGAGAGGTTGGCTTGGAATCAGCTGTCTGCAGCTGGGGTGAAAGTTCATCCTGGGAGAGGGCACGGGCTCAGTGTGGGTAAGGTCAGGGCTGAGGCCCCGATCGGCTAACAGTCAGTCTAGGGCCGGCTCAGGGTTGCCCAGGGTTGGAGCAGGGCTCAGTTTATAGACAGGTCAGAGATAGGTTAAGGCTTCGCTCTGGGTTCAGGATGCTGATTTGGCCTGGGGTCAAGGGCCCGGCCATGACCAGGGTAAAGTGTTCATTTTTGGAGCTGAGATCAGAGATCAGTCTGTGACCAGGATCACGGATCACAGGGTTCGTTTGGGGTTGTGGGCTGGGGTCAGAGTTGGGGCCAGGCATCAGGCTCAGGCTGAGGTCAAGGCCTCAGGCTACCACCCACTTCTGGGAGGACAGTCCCCAGCCAGGGTCAAGTCCCCACATGGCTGGGAGGGTCCTGGCTCAGCCTGAGGTGTGCTTGGCTTTCGGGTTGGGGCCGAGCTCCTGAATGGGCATCCTCGGCACCTTGCTTCCTGTGGGCTCGCCCAGCGGTAGACCGTGGGCACCCTGGGAAGTGGCTGCCAGGGCTGACAGCACCAGGGCACGCCAAGGTAGCGCAGTGGGGAGTGAGTGAGTGCCAGACGCAGGAGGTGGCCCACAGAGGGAGACCAGGCTGTGCTGCGGGGCTGGGGTCATATCCAGGCCAGGATGGACCTCTGAAGGCCAGGGAGTGTGGGCAGAGGCAATCCTCATCAATCCTCATCCTCCAGTGAGAACCATACCATTCACCTTGGGATTTCCAGAAGATTCTTAAGGTGGTCAGGGTCAGGGAACATGGCTAATGTGGAGAAGGATGGACCAGGGCGGGGTTAGGTGAGAGGTCGGAACGGGGGAGAGAGAGACCTGGGGGCATCCCTCCCCTTGCTTGTGTGCAGACACCCTTGTATGGCGACACGTGGGCAAGGGGCTGGGAAGATGTCCGTGGGTGTCAGGGTGCAGGTGTGTTCACACGTCTGGGGGCACATCGTTGTGTGGCTGCAGGTAGGGTCGGGATGGTGGTAAGATGACACCCTCCACATGCTGTCAGTTTGCAGCGCTCTGGAAGCCCCTGGGCTCACATGACGAGAGGGTCCTTGCCATCCCTGGGTGTCTGGCATCTGAGCTCTGGGTGACCGTCAGCTGAGAGCCCGTGACCACTGATGGTGGCTGGAAATGCTCCAGGGCTGTCTCCCCTGGACGAACCCCTGGCCAAAAGTGGATGGGGAGTGAGACTCTCAGGTTAAAAGTCATGGCCATGACACACACACCCATAGCTCACACACGTTTCCTCCCCCCAAAATGACCCATTAATGATCTGTCCGGGGAAGCAGACCGACCAGGCAACAGAGGGGTTCGGTGGGAAGGCACAGAGTGAGCCAGCAGCCGAGGTCAGGCTGTTGTCGGGGAGGAGAGTGTGGCCCACTGCAACCATGATGTCAGCGGCTCTCTCTACTTCTTTTGCCATCGGGTGCATGCGTTTGCCAGAAGGAAACAGTGAAAGGGAAAGTGAGAAATCCCCCCACAAGGGGGTGGCCGTGCCGCCATCTCTTCTCTTCCATTCTCTTGGGACTTGGGACATGCATGCACATGTGCCTGGGATCATTTTCAAGCTGTCTGGTCCAAGACTTGAACCATGATTGGCCATATGGGAGTCCAGCACCTTAACCACTATGCCACCTGTGGGCTCCCATCAGTGGCCTTTTATGAAATCATGCGGGAGGCTGGATCGTGGAACAGTGGTTGAGCATTGCACACGGAAACCTTCAATCCCACATGGCTGACTGTGTTTAAATCCCAGCCCTGACAGCTAGAAAAACATGCCTGGTGTGTGTGTGTGTGTGCCCCAAATCCTACCAGCATGGAGAAATGGAGAAGGGATGGTGGTGTGACCTCATCCCTTTGGGGGGTGCTTTCTCTTTCTCTTCCCCTCCGCCCCCACTCCTTTCATGAGTGCTCATGCCCTCTGGCAATACTCTTTTTTTGTTTTGTTTTTTTAAGATGTCATGTGGGATCTGAGGGTTTCCTGCCACCTCCTCCCGCCCCACCCCCTGTTGCTAGGTTCTGTTCTGCTGCCACCATGCAGGGGCGCAATAGGGGGACGACACTCCCTTCAGTCCCACCCTGCCTGTGTGCTCCTCTTCTTTCCCTGCACTCTGTGGACCTCTGGGGATTCTTGCAGATCTGCGTGTTCACGTCCCTCAGGGTCAGGGTCATCAGAGTAACTTCAGAGCCAGGAGGGACCCAAGGGGCCTTCCAGTCCCCACGCCCATATGTGGAGCCGGATGTGAGGGCTCCTTCGCATGTCACTCCTTCCTTTTCCCTCATGGGACTCACTGGGGGCCCAGCTGTGTGGCAGGTCCTCGAATGGGCATCCAGGGCACAGGGGAGTCCCTCATGGACCTGTCTTGGGGATCCCATTGCTGCTGGATGGGGGAGACAGCAGTGGAGGTCTGGGCTGGGGGAGGTCCACCTGGGGGAGGTGACCAATGGGGGCTTCATGGAGTTGCCGACCTTGAATTAAGCTTGACCTTGGGAGAGGGAGTGGCCAGGCAGAGTTGCATCTGGTATATGTGTTGGGTGTGGCAGCCCAGAACCTGCTGGTAACAAGGAAACGGGGCTAAGGGGCCGCCTTTGCCAAGCTCTTCCCCATGGTTTGATGAGGGGAAACTGGTGGATGCAGCAGTGTGGGGGGACAGACCCAGGCAGGTTGGGTCTTGGTTAACCAGAGAAGCTCATGAAGCCACCTGAGCCTCAGCTTCGGCTCTGTACATGGGGCGGAGCACCTCTCTCCTGGGGACCCATGAGAATGACAGAGCCTCCCTTCTCTGGTCTGCTGAGGGAGACCGCAGGACCTCACTTCTCCAGTGGTCTCAGCAGCCGTCTGTGCGTCCTTCTCCTCGGTAGAAATGTGGGGGCGCCAAGCCCTAAAATATGTGCAAGTATGCTTCAGTCGGATCTGTTCTGCTCCTGCGTTTGGATAGCAAGAGTCAGAGGTCGGGTTTGATGACTGCGGACGCTACTGAAACACATCCAGTCTCAGCTCTGAACAGTGAAGGGCAGCTCTCAGAGCTTCTCCCGGTTCCGTTCCTAGTCGGATCTCGAGGCCTCTCTGTCTGTTTATTTATTTACAAATTATATACATGTTCCACTGCACTACATATGCACAAAGTTGAGGTTTTGAAACAATAAGAGTAAAAATAAAATGGAGAGACATGCTAATTTCTTTTATTATTTTATGTTATATGATTTTATTTTTAAACTGATATTATTATTTTTTCATTCAGAGTGCAACCTTTTAAGTTTGTAAACAAAGCAGGCTTTTCCTTTTTATTCATAACAGAGCATGTGCACACTCTTGAGAGAGAGAGAGGGAAGTTGAACACCCTGCACAGGGTCTGGCCCCGATCCCCTTCCTCCAGTGCTGCAGCGCATTGGATCTTGGGCACTCATGTGCCTGCTTCAGGACAACCTGGGTGGGGATTCGAACCACTGTCTCCATGTGGGATCCGGCTTCTCTTGAGTAGCGCATTACTGATGCACCACGGAGCTTTCTGAACCCCACTGGGTCATTTTGTGTTTCCCTTGGGGTGCCCCAGTCCTCCCCGAAGACTCGTGGGCTATAATGGGGGAATGTGAGGGAAGGATGCCTCCAGAGTGGTTATCCCAGAGGGCTGTAGGGCAGGCAGGGGACCTTGTCATAGAAGTCACTTGGTTGTCACTACACCTGTCTGTGCACTCGGTCACCTAGATCTCGTGCTGGGCCTGGGACACTAAGGAGGACGAGGTGTGACGTCTACCTGAAGGAAGCTGGTGACATCTACCTAACCTCTATTAACGACAGGTTACGTGGCAAGAAAACTTTTTAAAAACCTAACGCGTCATTGGAAAAGTCACGACATATTTTTTTCTATGCAAAAATGTGTCATGACTGTTCAGACAACCCGATACATCAATGGAACCAGCTGGTGGCGTGGTGGTTAAGGCAGCGGGGTCCCACGTGGCTGACTGCATGGTTTGAGTCCTGGACCTGGCGGCTTGAGAAACGTGCTGGGCGCATGTGCGTGTGCCCCAAATCCTGGAAGGAGGGAGAACTGAAGAAGAGATCGAGGCATAGGCATCCCCCACGGTGGGGGGGGGGGCTTTCTCATTTCCCTCTCTCTTTTTCTCTGTCTCTCTCGAGTGTGTGTGCTCTCTGGCAAGTTAAAAAAAGAAACTCTATATTACCAGCTCGTGGCACGGTGAAGGTGACTGGATCCCTCCGGGTCGAGTCCCGGCTGGGGGCTTGAGAAACGTGCCGGGTGCCCTTGTGCAGGCTCCAAACCCTGAGTGGGAGGGGAAATGGCGGAGGGGTTGTGGTGACTGCAGGTCACTGTCGAGGCCTGATGCCTCTTTGTGTACGTGTGGTAAAATAAACAACATTTACCATTTTGTAAGTGTATAGGTTAGTGACATCAAGTCCGTCCAGACTGCAGCCCTCACTCCCGTCCATTTCCCAAACTTGTTCATATCCCACACTGAAGCTCCGTCCACTAAACAGTAAGTCTCCACGCTCCCCTCCCCAGCCCTGGGAGCCACCGTCCAATTAACCGTTTCTGTAAATCCGCATGTGGCATCATGTGGATGCCTCTCCGTGTCGGCTTATTTCACGTAGCACCAGGCCTTCGAGGACCCTCTGGTGTAGCAGGTGTCAGTTTCCTGACCTTCGAGGGCAGAATAGTGTTTCACTGTGTATTTTACAGATACCATCCTTGTCTGCCAATGGACATTTGAGTTGTTTTCACCTTCTGGCTATCGTGAATAATGCTGCTATGAACATGTGTGTTTGATTCCCCAGTTTCAGTCCCTGGCGTCATATAGAGAACTCTTGGACCAGGATCCCATGGCCTGGGGTCTAGTGATAACAGTTTCACCTGCTTCTGCATGGCGGTGTGTGGGAGCGCAGGACAACGTTTGGGGAGTGCAGGAAAGAACAGGAAGGCACAGATGGGGGAAGACCGGCACTTGGCGACTGGCCCAGAATCCCCAGGCAGACAAGGTTGGGGAGTGCGGGGGCCAAGCCAACCAGGAGGCTGAGGGACGGTGCGGGGTCTGAGGATGTGGTCGCTCTGGCTGAAGAGCAGGGTGCTGGGGCCTGGCTACCGGAGAGACGTGGGGAGATCTGGGCTGGGACCGGCTAGCAGGGATGGTGCTCTGCTGAGGAGGGGCCAGGAAATATGCTAGGAAGGTCTCGAATGGGGTCCAGAGGGGACTCACTCCCCCCAGGTCGGCCTCGACTGCCGTGCCACCTTGAACCTGGGGTGGCCGGGTGGAGAGGTCTCTGCCTATAGCAGGGTGCCCATGTGGTCCTGCCAACCCCCCCCCCCCGCAGGCAGCCCGGTCTCTCTTTATATTTGACCAGTCAGGCCTCAGCTCAGCTCCCTTTCCAAGAAGCATTCCCTAATGTGATCCGTTGGCAGCAACACATGCGTGTGCGTTCACTCACACATGCACACATGCATGTGATCATGACACTCACACATATATGCACTGACAGAGAATCACAGCATGCACACTCACACACATCACAATACACACATCACAACACACCCCACACATGCACTCACACATAACCACAACATCCCCTTACACACTGTACTCACAAACACCATCGCCATGCACACCACATGCACCCACACATCACAGCATACAAACACACGTGCACATGCATACACACAACACACATGTGAACACAGAATCACACCTCCCACAGGCATGCACACATTCAAATGCATTCAGATACTCACACTTGCATGCAACCACAACTCACATTCACACACAAGCACACAGTAATAAGCACACATGCTCACACACAATCACGGCATACTCATACACATGCACACTCACACTCACTCATACACAGTGCACTCACACAAATCACAATATTCACGCATGTGTACATGCACACTCATGCATGCAATTACAACACACAGATATACATGCCCACAACTAACATACATGCACATTCACAGACATGTGTACATTCAAACACATGCATTCACATGCACTCACACATATAACCACACACATGCACACAGAACACACCTGCACACACAAAAGCAACACACGTGCACACACATAAACACTCACCCTTGCCCGTATCCACACACAACCGTAACACTCGTACCCACACACACTCCCTCACACAGCCTTCTCCCGTCTCTGTCATTTCCAGACTCCTCGGGTTGGACAGGACGTTTACTGAGGACCTACTGGGCGTCCGCTGGCGGGGCAGTTCTCTCAGCGTCCTGCCCCATTGGCTTCTCACGCCAGGCCTGGGTAGGGATCCTCACGCCTTTGTCCAGATGCACAGACTGAGCCGGGGCTGCTGCCGGCCTGACAGGAGCGGAACTCAGGGTCCGGGCAGGGACTCTCACCCGCTCCCCAGCTCCTTCCCGGCCAGCTTCACATTGCTCACAGGTGAGCCCCCTCCCTCGGGCCGTGCCTTCTCTTCCCTCAGCTCCTGCTCACTCTGGTCTCGGGGTACCCCGCAAATCAGTGCTCTAGAATCAATGACCTCGTCAGATGTCTGAGCGACGTGCCCAGGAGTGTCCCCGTGCTGTTCCCTCCAGCCCACCCCCAGACTCACTTCCAGGGCCCAGCCTGGTCCCCCTTCGACCTCTCCTCCCCTGTGTTTGAGTGGCTCAGTCCAGGCCCTCTCTCCGCGGGGCTTTTTCATGCAGTTCTTGTTTTGAATGGTTTATTTTTATATTTTATTTATTATTATTATTATTATTAATTTGACCAAAGAGAGACACAGAGAGAGAGAGAGAGAGAGAAAGTGAAAAAGCAAGTCGCCAGGTCTGGGACTCAATCCATGCTTAGCCATGTGGGAGTCCGACGCTCTACACTATGCCACCTGCTGGCCCCATACTATTGTTTAGTCATCTGTCTCCCCCGTAGGACTGGGGGCTCCTTGGAGACAGGGCTGCATGTGATTCCTCTCTGGGAGCCCACAGGTGCCCCTAGGCCCACAGGGAACTGGCCCCCGCAGCACGGGCACCATGAGGGATCCTGGGATCTTCTCATGTGCACGCGGTTCCGTGTCCTGCCTGGGCCTGGGAGGCTTTGCTGGAGCACTCCCTCAGGAGCCTGAATTCCCTGGGCCCCGCTGGCATGCTGGCCCTCCGATGCTGGGCGGGGGTGCCAGGTAGGAGAGGAGGCGGGCCGTGTGCATCCCCCTGGTATCGAAGCCCTGTGTGGGCAGTGGGTGAGCAGAGCCACCAGCGTCCTCTCTCCCTCCATGCCCAGGGAAGCTGGCTTGGTTGACCTCGGGGACCAGGACCCCTTTCCTTCAAGTGTGGACAAGGCAGTGGGAACAGATGGACGAGTCCAGGAGTCCCTTCTCTGCCACCAGCCAGCACTCGCCCTGCTGTGTGACCTGAGGCTAGTCACGCCACCTCTCTGGGTCTCAGTTTCCCTCTGGAATACCAGGGAACTGGTCTCCATGACCCCAGGGCCCTCCCAGCTGGGTCCTGCAACTGTGAGGTTCTGAGAGCAGAGGCGGGAAGACGGGTGGCCCCTGTTTCCCCGCCGCCTCTCCCTGTCCCCCAGGGTCACCCCAAAGCCGCCCCCTCCCCTGGCTCCCTGGAACTTCCCTGCAGCTGCAGGCCTGGTGAGACAATTGGGTGTTTTAGAGAAATACATTTTTGGGCTAATTTGCCATGCATAAGTGTTTCTCTTACCCTTTAAAGGCGGAGAACAAAGAGGCCTTTCTGTGCCCGGCAGGCTGCTGGGGAGGGGACCGCAGCTGTACTGGGCTGGCGACCCTCCTCCCTCCCTCCATCCCTGCAAGCGCCCCATCATGCGGCCCCCCACCCTCCAGGAGAGACAGCCTGGACTTTCCCAGCCTCCCCCAGTCCCCTGCCCTGGCTGCCTCTGAGGCCCTTCTGGCCCTGCCCCACCCCAACCCTCCTCCGCCCTCTGCTGCCCCAGGCAAGAGGGAAAGTGTGTGGGTGGGTGGATGGGTGAGGAGGGGCACCCAGGGGGAGAGCAGCTCTCCATGTGGCTGGGGTGGCGGGCTGGGATGGAGATGGCCTGGCCAGGTGTGTGTCGAGCTCCCGTGGGCTGTGCGGTGGGGTCATGGGACACAGGATGGCAGCAGCCTTCAGGCGACGCCTTAACATCCGGGGGAAACAGACTTCACCCTGCTAGCCTCCGCGGAGTCCCCGGCCTCGGCGCGCCCATCCCGGTGGGAGAGAAGCACCCGTGGGTTTAACAAAGCACAGAGCTCCCGTCTTCTCAGAGGAGGTGACACCTGTGGGAGGCTGTATGAACAAAGGTGCAGTGGCGTGGGAAGGAGAGGGTCACCCAGGTGGGGTGAGGGCCGAGGCCTGCACCCTGCAGTGCGTGGTGTCCTGACAGCGGAGGCTTTCAGTGCGCCCTCCCTGGCCACGGTCCTCCCTTGCACCTTCGTGAGGGTGTTCCTTCTGCCTGGAACTCTCCCCTCGTACTTTGCCCTTCTGAGGCCACACCTGCCCCTTTTTGGGGACCCCCACATAGATCCCGAGTCTCCTCCATCAGTGCTTGGCCCCTCAACTGCCTTTGTCTCCCGCCGCACATGCAGACACAGATGCATGTGTGCACACCCACATGTCACACGAGGCTCTCACGTCTGCACCCTCCGCCATCTTCACCAACTCCTGGGGTGTCTTCCCCAGCACCCCACATAGGCTGAGCTTGAGGGCAAGGATGACCCCCTTGATATGCCCTATAGCAGCTGCAGAGGCTGCTGAGGTGCCAGGAGACACCTGCAAACTAACGCAGAAGGTGGCGCGATTCCCACCGCTGGATGGCAGGTGGGGAAACCGAGGCAGGGAGCCGGTAGGGTTGGCCAGAGACCCTCTGGCTCCCAGGGGAGAAGGCACCAGAGTCCAGATCTAAGCCATCGTATCTGCTCGCTCAGAAACCTCCGAGAGTCCCCTGCTTCTAGGACCTCCGGGGGTGTCCTGGCCCACACTATCTGCTCCTTCCGACATCTGCAGCTTCTTTGTCCCACCCCCGGGCCCCTGCCCTCTGCTGTCTTACTGTCTCTCTGTGAGGGATAGAGACACGGGGTGGGAGCCCCTCCTAACAGCCCTCCGTGGTCTCCCCCATGGTCAGCACACCCAGGTGCACACTGATACCGCCCGTGCTCCAAATGTGGGGGCTCACAATCCCCTGCGTGCACGTGCACACTCGTGGGGTGCTCATGTGCACACATGCATCTGTCTCTGGGAGATGGGAGAAGACAGTGGTCGGAGAGCACGGCGGCCACGCAGCCTGCACCCTGTCTGCGGGGCCAGGAGGAAGGAGCAGCAGTCGGCCCCTGCACGCTCCTGCATGGACACGGCCTCTGAGGGTTGGAGTCAAACAGTGGAGAACGGGGTGTGGCTTGGGACCCCACCACCCCAGCCCCGTGATGGACAGGTGGCTCCGGGGCCTGTCTGCCAGCTCTCTGAAGGCCCCGCCCGACACTCTGCTGCTGCTTGGCACTGACTGGCCCTGGTGGTGATCTCAGTGCCCGGCCGGTGGGCAAGGCTGGGGTGGGCAGACAGGCCTCTGCCCATTTAGGGGGGCCCACGGCCTGAGAGAAGAGAGCATCCTCTAAACAGAGTTGGGGTCTGTGGGTGGGGATGGGCAGGCAGCTGAGGACTGGAAGGCCGGAGCTTAGGGAAGAAGTCTGGTGACCGTGAGGGTAGAGGCCTATCTTCACGTGTCAGAGGTCACACAGAGAGGGAAACCGAGGCTCAGGAGGGGGCCTCAGACAGTTCGGGTCAATTCAACAAGCAGTTTCTAAGCATGGCAGGCACCAGGCTGAGGACTTGGCCTTCAATAAACTGCCTCTGTTGGCTTGTCTATTCTGAGGTAGGCAAATGGACAAAGCACTTCCCAGCGCTGTGAGTGCAGACCAGTGTGGGCAAGGCAGGGCGAGGGGTCCGGGAGCACTTCCAACTGGGCAGGACCACTCAGCATCTGGGCTGGGTTTTGAAGGATGCAGAGGAGTTCAAGAGGCAGGCCAGAGAACGAAGGGCCTGGATTCTGGGTAACCTGGGTGGTTTGAGTTGGTTCCTGTTTTGCCCCCTTGCAGGCAGTGACAGTCTTCCCTCGGTTACCATCCTGTTCTCGTCGAGACTCAGGTGAGCTGGGGAAGGCAGAGGGTTTGGGTGTTGCTTCCTGAGGGAGGGGGGGACCCAGGGATTCCCAGGGCTCCAGCCCCCACCGAGGCGTTAAGTCAGTTCTCGCTGCCGAGCCTCAGTCCAATCCTCAGTCCAATCCCCCACTTTATCTGAGAGAGAGATGTTTGCTATAGGGCTTGTGTGCTCTCCAGAGAGGCAGGAAACAGGAAATCACCTCCCAGGGGACATGGCCATGCAACCCTTTCTCCTCAGTTCTCCTCTCGGGGTTTTGGGCGTCAGTCTCAAGCCGCCAGGTCCAGTACTCGAGCCGCAGCCGGCCATATGGGATTCCCGGACCTTAACCATCCTGCCACCTGCTGGCCCCAAGTCCAATCCCTTTTCGATTCTATGGACTTCGGCCAGCAGCGACTCCCAAAGCCTGCAACTGGGCTGGGAGCGTGCGAGTCCAGCCGCCTCCGGGGACGCTGGGAGATGGCGTGCCGGGCAGCGCTTCACAGTCAGCTCTGTCACGGGGAGAGGGGACGGGGCGGACTGGGCGTTCTTCTAAGTTTATTTATTTATTCATTTATTTATTTTTGGCAAGGGCGTGTGCACTTGCCAGAGATACGCCTCCCCCCGCCCCCAAGTCATTCATCAGATCACTGGGCTGTCATGTGGAGGGGGGTGGGCAAGGTCTGAGAAGTGAGGGGTTTGGGGACAGGGTGGGGTAGACAGAGCCACATGGGGGCAAGAGGTAGGGGCGCGGACTTCAGACCAGCAGCTCCTGGACCCCTTCCCATGGAAGGGCCTTGGTACTTGTGGGTGTCGCCCCTCCCCCGTCACCTGGAGAGCCCTCCCGTCCGTTCCAGCACGCCTCTGCCAAGAAGAGGCGCCGTCAGACCTGTGAGGCCCTGGACTGCGTGCTGACCTTCCCACCTCGCCGTAAACGGGGCCGCTAATACCCCGGAGTCCGAGGGAAGGCCGCATGGCTTGAGCGAGAAGTGCCGGGCGTGGAGGAACCCACCTCCGAGGACAGCGGGGTTACCGCTCCCTGGCTGCGCCCCATCCACACCACACCCAAGGGAGGCTGGGCCCTCTGAGTCCCCGCCACACACTGTGGGTGCCCCTCAGGTCAGGGTGTGACGATGGCCCTGTCCATCTCCCCTGGGACAGAGAACCCTTGGGAGCGAGGATTGGGCCTGATCAGCCCCCAGGTCCCCAGAGTCCAGCCTGGGACACAGCACAGGTCCCCGCCCTCGGCCCCGACTCTGACCCGACACCCTCACTCCACAGGTGACCCAGCCCAGCAGCTGCTCCTGCCCCAGCCGCTTCCTCACATGTGACCCGCATGACCTCTGAGGTTGCTTCCAGCCCTGAAACGCTGTGAGTCCGTGTCCCAAAGCCGTGTCACCATCCTGCCCCCAAAAGGCCCCCCCACTTCCCTGCCCCGTCAACAGCCCCACTGTTCTCCTGTGACCCAGGCGTGAAACTTCTAGTCATTTTTGACTCATCCGTCCCCTGGTCCCCTAGCTAGTCAGCAGAACATGGCTCACATCCGCCGTCCCTTCCCAGGGTCCTGGCCCCCTCTGTCTTGGCCTCTGTCTTGGTCTGGAGTCTGGATGACTTTGTCCCCTTTCTAGCTGGTCAGTGTCTCCTGGGCCTCCACCGGCAGCCATCTCCGTAGCACACCCCGATTCCTCCACGGTGGTCCTCTGGAGTGCTCAGCCCTGACCGGCCCGGAAACCCATGTGCCTCAGCTGGGTGGGCCCCGAAGAGAGGGAGGTCTTTGCCTGTACACTGGGTGTGGGGCAGAAGGAGCCCCGAGGGGATATGGGTGCACACAGTAAACTAGGACCTTGCACCTTTGACGGTGGCCATTTCCCGAGCTGGCCCTCTGGCCCCTGTGCGTGGCCCCCATTCGCCCACCTGGCACCTACATGCTCTGCTGCTCAGGCCAGCCGGCGTGGGGCTGGGGAGCTGGGGTGAATGAGCCTCAGGCTGTGCCCACACATGCTCACAGTCGACAGGGCCCGGACAGATGGCACCAGACACCGACACGGTCCACCCTGTCACCCTATAGATATGCACAAGGCCGGAGCCGCCCTCCTGCCCAGAGCCGGGCTTCCTGGAGGGTGGGGGACTCAGTCTTGAAAATGAGCAGGGGTTCTGCTGAAGGGTGGTGTCTCGGGGAGGACAGAGGCCTGCGTCTGAGCCCTGGGGTGCAGGCGGGGTTGGGGTGGCTGCCAAGGTGGGGGGCAGTGAGGCAAGACTGAGGACTCGACGGGTGGGGGTCTGGTTGAAGTGAGCCTTGTCTGTAATTCGTGTCTCCCAAATAGAGCTGACTCCCTCTTCCTTGGAGGCAGCTGCTCTCTGTAAACATGGCAGTGGCGGGGCCAGCAGTAGCATAGTGGCTGAGGGGCTGGACTTCTATGTGGTGGACTGCGGTTCGAGTCCCAGACCCAGCAGACCTAAACTCTCACCAGGCACGTGTGCTTGCGTGCCCAAAATCCTGAGAGAAGAATGGAGGAGAAGGGATTATGGTGTAGCCATCCCCCCAGGAGTGATTTCTCACTTTCTGTCTCTTTGTCTCTCTCTGTCTCTCCAGGGAGTGTACACGCCCTGTAGTAAAAATCTTTTTAAAAAATTATTTTATTTATTTACTTATTTTAATTTGACCAGAGAGGGACACAGTGAGAGAGATAGAGAAAGGGAAAGTGCGAATGCAAGCTGTCAGGTCCAGGATTTGAACCGTGGTTGGTCATATAGGAGTCCAGCGCCTTTAACCACCATGCCACCTGCCAGCCCCATAAAAATCTCTCTTAAAACAAAACACAACACACAAAACAAAACCCATGGATGTGGCGACCCCAGGACCCTGCACGTCATGGTGCACACCGGTCCTTCCCCAGCTAAGCCCTGTGAGGTGGCCTGGGTGGGCTCGTGCCACTCTTAGAGGTGAGAAGCTGGGACCTACAGGGGGCGAGGGGCTTGCCCAGGGCAACCAGCTAGGCTTTGGCAGAGCCAGGCCCGGAATTCCCGTTCCTGGGTCCCCAGGCTAGAGGTCTGGGGGGAGGGGCTCACAACTGGTGCCCGGGTCCCCACGGGGGGGCTGGTGCTGTAGGGCAGGTGGAACCCGGGGCCGGGGCAGCCATGCCGGGCTGGTGCGGCAGTGGGTGGGCGGTCAGGAGACTGGGTGGTGGAGCTGTGTTTCCACCTGATTCCCTCAGTTGTTTTCCAAGTGCTGCGGCAGGAGGCAGGATCCGGAGGGGCGGGACGGAGGCGGAGGCGGGGAAGCCACCGGAAGGCGCCAGGGCCCGCTGCCTGCCCCCATGTGACTGCTGACTGACGACAGTGCCGCGTGGAAGGGCCTCGAGGCTTCCGTCCTGTGCTGGCCTGGCCAGTGTGTGACGCAGACGCGGGCACCGGCCGCACTGGGTGACTGCCCACGTGACCCGCTCCAGCCAAGTGCGCTGCCCATTCGGGGCCCAGCCCTTTGATTCTGTGAGTTACCAGAGGCTGGGACAGCCAGCTGACCCTGCTCAGCACCATCCCAGGGACAGGGCAGGGTCTCCCCAACCCAGGCTCTGCCCTCCTCTCCCCTCCACCTCTCCAGGCGCCCCTTCCTGCTGCCCCTGTCGGGACCCACTGCTTGGGGCCTCGCTCCCTCTCCACCCAGGGCCTGTCTCCCGATATCCTCGGGCCATGGCGCTGGGCTCCCTGTCCCACTGCCATTCAGAGCTGCCCCAGATGCTGGTCGTTGGGGACTTAAAGCCTTGGCTTCTGCTCTTCCACTTAGCCCTGCGTCCCTGGCTGTTCCACCTCCCTGGGCTCAGACCCGCCTGGGGGAGTGGGGCCAGCCACTCCTGGCCTCAGACTCCCTGGCCTCACCTCACCGTGTGGCAGACGGGGTGTGGGGGTCCCAGGCCTTCTCTTGAATTCACTTCCTCTGAGGACTGGGGACGAGACACAAGAGCAGTCACCCGCCGGCCCTGCTCCGTCTGAGGAGGCAGGAGCGCCTGGCACCGGCCGGGCGGGGAGGCAGCAGGAAGGCTCGGAGGAGGCAGGCCACTCCCAAATTCAGTTTCCGTCTCTGACGCCAGCATGCAACCCTGCACAGCTCCCCAAGCCTCAGTTTCTCCTTCTGTGAGATGGGACTAATGGCAGTACTGTCCCCTTGGGATGGAAGGACCCGGTCCTAGGGGCAAGCTTCCCAGTCTGGGATTGACTGTGGCGTCAGGCCCCCGAAGCTCAGAACCCTGAGTCGGATGCAGCAAAGGCACAGGAGCCAGTGCTGGGTGGGGCAGGGCTGGAGCGGACGCCAGACCTGGAAACTGGATGGAGGTGGGAGCCCAGGCTGGGGTGGCGGAGGTGAGACCTGCCGCTTTGGGCTGGGAGGAGCTGGGCTTTCCGGGATCCCACCAGGCCGGGCGGGGGCTGAGGCCCCTTCCTGCTCCCAGCAGAGCTCCTTGGAGCCTTTCCTGGGTGCTCTCTTCTGCTACAAGCCCTCCTGCCCCTTTTGGATTGTGAGTGTCCTACCCCTCCCTCCACAATACACATGGTTCATGTCCTGCCTCCTCCAGTAAGCCTTCCTTGCCCCCGAGTGGCAGCCTTTCTCTCCCTGACCCTCTCCTCTGGCCTCGCCGTCCTCTGCAGCTTGGCCTGCGGTGTGAATTTGCCCTGTTGGATTCTTCTGGGAATGGTGCACGGCCTGGATCGGAGCTGTTGTCAACGGCGACCCCGCCACGGGTATCACGTCTCACCTGCATCTGCACACCCTTCACATCGCCTGATTCTCCCTCCACTGGCTGGGGCCGGGGTAGGGGGCCCGTTTGACAAATGAAGCAAGTCAGTGGGGCAGACAGGAACTGGGTCGCCCCTCGCCTCCCCCGGGCAGAGGGCCTAGGAGAGGCTCCTTTCTCTCTTTCTCTCTTTCCTTCTTTCCTTCTTCCTTTCTTCCTTTCTTCCTTCCTTCCTTCCTTCCTTCCTTCCTTCCTTCCTTCCTTCCTTCCTTCCTTCCTTTCTTCCTTCCTTCCTTTCTTTTTCTTTCTTTTTTAATAAAAAATGGTTTATCAATTCCATTTTTGTATAAAACACAGGGAGAAGCCTAACCAATCAACACACAACCGTCACCACGCGAAAAGGTGCCTTTACCAAACTTCGTGCCTAAGAACGGACAGATGTTCCTTTTATTGTGTCTGCAGCAATTGCCCACGCTTTTCCATTGAGCTGACTTTTACAATTCCATGTACCCCCATTATTTCTCCTGGGAGGAAGAGGGTTGTTACGGCAGTCCTCTCAGCCGTCCGCTGCCATCCCTCATTTCCACTCAGAGACTCGTGGATGCGGGGGATCAGACCACCCCAGCTACGGTGGCCTTGATGAACAATCCAACTCCTCACCGCGGATTGCCAGTGAAGGGCCACGGAGTGACCCGCTTCAGTGGAGGCCCTTGGAAGCGTTATCGGCCAGCTCCAGTGCCGCAGAGTGAGGTGCTCTGGAATCGTGCGCTGTACGCAGCTGCAGTGGCACCCACCTTCCGTGGCTTGTGGTGCGAGCCTTCCAGTGTCTGCGGGTGCGGCCCACGGGATATGCAGCCCGGCTGTCTGTGAGCGGGACACCGCCTTGGCCACGGCCTTCCGGCTGTCCTTTCCAGCTCTGCCTCCAGCCATGATCCCGGCGCCACTCTGCCTCCCGCTGCCGCCCGTGCCCGGGGCGCATTTCCTTCCCGTGCAAAATGCCTGCTTCTGTCCTCTGCCCACTGGCCTCTCTGCCACCTGAAGCCCCCCACCTCCGCCACGACTTCTGCAGTGACCGCCCCACCTGACCCACACCAGGTACTCCGGACACGCAGGGGCGCAAAGCCAGGCACTCAGCCCCTGCTCTTCTGGGCCGCCTGCTGATGTGACAGCCAGCACGGCGGGGCCACATGGAGCATGCTCTCAGCCCTTTGGGAAGCAGAAGCTTCCTTGCTACAATGAGGGCCACAGGCAAGGGTCCCCTTTGGGGGCTTGAAGCCCCACCGTTAGTGACCAGAGGAAGGAGGCTCATTCTCAGCACATAGTAGGTGCTCAGTAAACACTTACTGAAAGAATCATTGGGTTGTGGGGGTGGGGCAACCTGGGAAGGAGTGGTCTCGAGGGAGGAGTGTGGAGTATGGGGTAGGGTACCTTGGCCTCTTGTGTTTTTGTTTGTTTGTTTGTTTGTTTTGGTTTGCTATAGAGTGTGTGTGCTTGCCAAAGAGACAGAGAAGATGAGAAATCATAGCTGGGAGGCCATGCCACAATTCCTTCTCCTGGGATTTTAGGCATTCATGCACACGTGTCCAGTGTGGGTTTTTTTCTCCCCTTTTCTTTTAAAAATTTTAAATTTAATTTTATTTATCATAATAATTATTTTTAAAATTGGCAATAGGGAGGACCAGCAGTTGTCGTAATGGCTATGTCACTGGACTCCCATGTAGTCGACCGCGGTTCAAGTCTGAGACCCAAGCAGCTTAAACTCACACCGGGCGCGTGTGCATGAGTGCCCAAGGTCCCGAGAGGAGAATGGAGGAGAAGGGATTGCGGCGTGGCCATCCCCCCTGGGGGGGTGATTTCTTGTTTTCTGTCTCTCTATCTCTCTGTGTCCTTCTGGTGAGCGCACGTGCCCTATAGCAAAAACCTGTCAAAAAAAAAAAAATTGCAATAGGGCACATACACTCATGAGAGAGAGAGAGAATGAGAAAGCAAGCTGCCAGATCTGGGACTCAAACTGTAGTCAGCCATGTGGGAGTCTTGCGCCTTAACCACCATGATATCTGCTGGCCCTGCCCTGCATGTTTTCTCAAGTTGCTGGTCTGGGACTTGAACCACAGAGTTGGCCACGTGGGATCCAGCACCTCACCATGCCACCAGCTGGCCCCCCATGGTGTATTTTTCACACAGCAACCAGAGTCCTTGTTTCCAGGGAGCTCAGAACACACTCAGAGCCTGTCAGAGCCCCTGAGGGGCCCGCACACCTAGCCCCGCCCAGCAATTCCAGCCCACCCTGGGTGCCACAGGTCCGAGCCCCTTCCCTCTCTCCCCCGGCTGACTCTGCTCCAGCCTCCTGCTGGTCCTAACCCGCCTGCACGTTCCCTCCCAGGACCTTTGCACGTCTGGAATTCCTCCCTCAGCTTCCTTCCTCTTCATTCATCTCTTTGCCAAGTGTCACGGCCTGACCGGGGCCACCACTGACCACCCCACACCTCTCCTTCCCTCTTACGCTGCTTCGTCCTACGCCACGGAGCTCGTGGCTACCTGGCGTGAGCTTGTCTGTTACGTGCTTATCGTCCATCCCCCTGACAAGAACGTCCGCTCCCAGAGAACACAGGTGGTCGGCCTTGTCCCCTGCAGTAGCCAGAGCTGGAACAGTGCCGGGCACACGGCTAGCTCCATCAGCCCTTGTCGAAGGGAGGAAGGACAACGGTCCCAGCCCAGCCGCCGTGCTCTGAAGGCTGGGACTGCATGAGAGGCCTGGGTTTGATTCGTGGTCCAACCTAAAGGCCAGTGCAGGGGTAATCCCAGCACCTTAATACCAGGGACAGGAGGAGGCTGAGGCAGGAGACTCAGGAGTTCGAGGCTGGTCTGGGCCACAGAGTGAGACCCTGCCTGAACAAGAGCTGGGTGTGGTGGCTCATGCCTGTGGGCCTGGCTGGAGGGTGAGGACTGGGACAGTAAGAGCCATCAAGAAGGGGCGGGAGGAGGACCAGAGGAGAGGAGAGACGGAGCAGGACTCTCCCTTCCTCTCCTCACAGTGACTGCGCTCTCATGTTCGAGTGCCTCCTGTGTGTGGCCCTGGGCTGGGAGCTTCTGAACAAGTTGGGACAGTAGCTTGTGAAAGCAGGGCTGGCTCGGGGGACCAGCAGTTAGCGTAATGGCTATGTTGCTGGACTCCCACGTAGTCAACCAGTTGACCACGGTTCGTGTCCCGTACCCAGTGGCTTAAAACTCACGCCGGGCGCGTGTGCGTGCGTGTCCAAGATCCCGAGAGGAGAATGGAGGAGAAGGGATTGCGGCGTGGCCATCCCCCCTGGGGGGTGATTTCTCGCTTTCTATCTCTCTGTCTCTCTCTATCTGTCTGGCGAGCGCACGTGCCCTATAGCAAAAACCTCTTAAAAAAAAAAAGCAGGGCTGGCTCCGAGGGAGCAATGGTTATTAGATTAGTATATGAGGGGACTTGGAAAACGCTCATAGATAAATTGAATGAAATAGTTTATATTGGTGCAAACCTGGTGAAATGCACCCCAAGTTTTCCTAGCAGGCACTGCCCACGACGTGTTTGGAGATGCAGGCGTGTGGCGAAGCGTACGTAGCAGGTGCTGGGGACTGTGGCTTCGCTCGAGGTCACTCACTTTATTACCAGACTGGTCTCTGGGAGTTGGCGTAATGGCTATGTCACTGGACTCCCATGTAGTTGACCGTGGTTCGAGTCCCAGACCCGGTGGCTTAAACTCACGCCGGGCGCGTGTGCGTGCTTGCCCAAGATTTCGAGAGGAGAATGGAGAAGGGATTGCGGTGTGGCCATCCCCCCTGGGGGGTGATTTCTCGCTTTCTGTCTCTCTGTCTTTCTGACGAGCACACGCGCCCTATAGCAAAAACCTCTCAAAAAGAAAGAAGATGGGGGAGAGGTGGGGTGGTAAGAGATTTGACTACATTTTAGGAAAAACCGTAAGAGGCAAAACTGAGCCAAGATGGAAGGGACTCGGGGGAAGACGGGGGCAGCGTCAGGAGGGAAAGGGAGGCCGGGAGCCCAGGAACAGGGACCAGCCCTGGACCCGCAGCAGAGATAGAAGATCCAGAGGGGCCCCTAAGGGTGGGCCCAGCCCTGAGTTTGGAGCACACGTCTCCCCAGGAAAGGGTGTCCCATACCTGACCACGCCCAGGCAGGGAGACGCTGCAGGGAGATGACACCAGGGCTGCCAGGATCCGGCCAGATGGCCATGTTGGGACCCTGGTCCTGGCGGCCTCAGACCAGGCCTGGGGATAGGAACTGGGCTGCGGCTCCCGCAGGGCCCTGGGTGCCCTGGCTCCTTCCGCCTTCCACAGTGGCCTCGGGCCGGCGCCCGCGCCCATGGGGTTAAATCTCTCCCTGTCTCTCTCGGCTCCAAGTTGTTTTCCAAACGAGGCAGAGAATGGTTCTCTTGTTACCAACATGGCTTCTGGGCATTGGGTAATGCGCTCCCTCTTCTCCCTGCCCGCTCCACAAAGGCACCTTTTGTTCCTCTCCCTGCCCCTCTCTCTGGCTCTTCCCCGGCCCCCCACCCACCCCATCTCCCTCCTCCCCAGCATCCCGCCCCAGTGCGCACCCCTGGGCCGCGGGAGTGACCGTGGCCTGGCCATGGCGCCCTCCTCTCCCTGGGCACCCTGGGACGAGGACGGGATGAGGACCGGCCTTGGCGGCCGTGGCGGCCATCTTGAGAGCGGTCCTTGCAGGCCAGCTGGACACTCTGAGGCCAGCAGAGTCGGGGAGGCCGTGCAGGGGTAGCCGGGGCTCCGGGATGTCCTGTGGCTCACCTCCCGTCCTCCTGCCTCACCTAGGCCATCTCCCTGCATGGAGACAAGTGCGTCCCACCCACAGCCCTGCTCAGCCTGCACAGCAGCTGGGCCGGACTCCCGTCTCAGGAGGTGGGGCCTGGGGTCACAGTGGCCGGTGCCTGTCCGAGGATCAGTGAGCGGGTGGCCAGGAGGGGGCTGCCTCTTCTTTCCCGGACCTCTCCAGAAGTCCCCCTCTGCCCTGACCCCAGGAGTCACCCAGAGAAAGCCCAAGACCAAACTTACTGGAAGTTTTGGGAAATGAAACAGAATGTCTGCAGTGGGGAAGCCAGGAAGCCGGCCAGACAGAAGCGACTGCTGTCTGGGGAGACGATGTCGGTCCCTGTCCCTCCCAGCCCCTCTCAGCAGCCCTGCAAGGCGGGCAGGGACAAGCCGGTAAAGAAACACAAGTGCAGGACCAGTGGGGTGGTATGGTGGTTAGGGCACTGGACTCCCATATGGCCGACTGTGGTTCGAGTCCTGGATCTGGGGGCTTGTTTTCTTATTTTCTCTCTCTCTCTCTTTTTCTCGGTGTCTCTCTCTGGTGAGCACATGTGTCCTATAGCAAATTTTAAAATAATAATAAAATTTTAAGAATTAAAGAAATAATAATTAAAAAAAAAAATAAGCGGGACCAGCAGTTTTGGCGTAATGGCTATGTCATTGGACTCCCATGGAGTCAACCACGGTGAGTCCCGGATCTGGTGGCTTAAACTCACGCTGAGTGCGTGTGCGTGGGTGCCCAAGATCCCGAGAGGAGAATGGAGGAGAAGGGATTGCAGCGTGGCCATCCCCTCTGGGGAATGATTTCTCGTTTTCTGTCTCTCTGTCTCTCTCTGTCTTTCTCGCGAGCGCACGTACCCTGAAGCAAAAACTTCTCCAAAAAGAAACACACATACACACACACACAAAAAAAAAAAAAAAAAAAAAGAAAAAAAAAGGGGCCAGCAGGTAGCATGACAGTTAAGGGTGCTAGACTCCCATGTAGCTGACCACGGTTCAAGTCCAGGACCTGGTGGCTTGCTTTCTCACTTTCTTTCTATCTCTCTCACTCTGTCTCTCTCTGGCCAAATTTAAATAAATAAATAAATAAAATAAAGTCAAAGAAAATAATTATTTTTTAAAAAGAAAGAAATACAAGTGCATAAGATGGGGAACTGAGGTACGGAGCTGGGCCTGGGAGCTCAGCTCTGCTCGGGCAGTGCCTTCAGGGCTACTGCCCACTCGGCTGGCGCAGGCAGGGTCTTGGAGGGAGAAGACGGAGGTGCTGGCGTCTCACAGCCTGACATCCTCAGCGCTCCAGGCTCGCACCGGGTCCTGCATCTCGCGCTGCCCTGTGCTTACAGGGACACGAGCAGGCCAGGTGACTGCTCAGCCATCGCGGGTTGTGTCCACCGCGCGGAGCAGGTGCGCACTGTGACGGCCTAGCTTGGCCGCCCGAGAGAACCCGTCAGACTCGGCGATGGGAGGAGGACCAGGACTCCGGCCTGCCCTTGAGGGGGAGAAGCAAACCAGCAAGGAGCCACGCGCTGCAGCACCTGAGCGCCTCGCCCAGCCCGGAAGTCAGGGAGGGAGGGCTTCTTGGAGGAGTGACCGTGCATGGAACCTTGTAACATTTCAGCAGGCAAAGGAGTCGAGAGAGCCGGGCCAGCCACAGCGCGAGGCAGGAACGCAGCACTGACGCTGAGGCCTGTGGGGCCCGGGTCCGCCTCCGTGGTCTCCCTGTGGTTGCCGTGCTGTGCGCCCGTGGTCCGGCTGGCCGAGGCCGGGAGAGGGTTGTGGGGCCAAGACCTTGGTGGGCGCCTGTCTCTCTCTCCCTCCCCCTGTCTCATGGAATAAATAAATAAATGAACTTTAAAAACAGAGACTTGAGTGAGAGAGTGGGAAAGGAGCTGGCATTGGGAGCGGGGCCAAGGACGGGAACAGCGGGCGATGGGGTGGAGAGGCCCCCCTGGGCTGTCCTTCCAGAGCAGGGGCTGGGGCAGGGCTCATGGTTGGGGGGGGGGGGGCGAAGCCAGGTGAGCGAAGGGGGTGCAGGGGCAGCAGTGAACCTCCGGGGACCATGGTGCCCTGCACTGGCTCATGGACTGGCCCCTGAGGGCAGTGGGGTGAAGGACTTTAACAGAGTCAGATTTGTGTTCTAAAAATCATCGCCATGAGTGCCGGGTGTTTCCCATCACCTAGCCGGTGCCTGGCACACAGTAGGTGCGCAGCAAACAGATGCCACAGCATACCTGAGGCCTGGGTGAACTCTGAGACCTCGGGCCTCTGTTTGTGAACTGAGGCAGCACCTGCTGTGGGAGTATTGTGGGCTGCAGGCACCGGGCGGGCTCAGCTCGGTGTCCTGGGACGCCTGTGCCCCATGGCCGCCCCTTTCTAAATCGTGTGGGGATGCGCCGTGGGAAGGCAGAGGCGGGCCCCATCAGAGCAGGCGAGGCGTCAGGAGAGAGAAGGAGAGAGAAGAGCGCGGGCCTGTCACACAGCTGTCCACGTGTTCTGCTCACAACCCTCCAAATGGGCTCATGGGGGGACAGTGTCGCTGGCTGTTTCACCATCCAGAAAGTGCAGACTCCGGGAGATCCCAGAGCTGGGCCAGGACCACTGCTGGTGACGGAGCCACAGTGGTGAGGCAGTGATGCGACACCGGTGCTGAGGTTTACAGGGACTCAGGGCAGTGCGTGCGCAGATGCCCACTGTGACTGCCATGCGGGCCTGCCACCTTCAGACAGCCCAGAGGGGATACCTGCAGATTCGTGATGGGGCGTGGAGCCTCGGCAGGGAGCAGAGGGTGCAGCACCTGGGGGAGGGGCAGAGGGTGCAGAGCCTGGGGGAGGGGCAGAGGGTGCAGCTCCTGGGGGAGGGGCAGAGGGTGCAGCTCCTGGGGGAGGGGCAGAGGGTGCAGAGCCTGGGGGAGAGGGGCAGAGGGTGCAGAGCCTGGGGGAGGGGCAGAGGGTGCAGAGCCTGGGGGAGGGGCAGAGGGTGCAGAGCCTGGGGGAGGGGCAGAGGGTGCAGAGCCTGGGGGAGGGGCAGAGGGTGCAGCGCCTGGGGGAGGGGCAGAGGGGCACCCAGCACGGGTGGGGGCAGAGGCAGTCTGGGTGGGCCAGAGCCGCTGGAAGGGGCTGGCTGGTCCAGCTGGACTGGATAGTGAGACCTCCCCTGGGGGTTGTCACTCCGGGTTCCCTGGTCCAAAGAGGTGGCAGGCCCTGCAGAGGGACAGGCACCTCTTGCAGTGACTCTCCCTGGAGGGCATCCTTGCACCTGGCGTATTTGTCCCTGGGTGGAGAGTTCCCCACCTCCGGAAGCAGTAAACCTCAACCACCTTTTTTTTTTTTTCAGAATTATTTTATTTAACTTTATTTATTCATCATTACATTTTTAAAAAAAATTTGACCAGAGAGGGACAGAGCGAGAGAGAAAGAGAGAGAGGGAAAGTGAGAGAGCAAGCCTCCAGGTCCAGGACTTGAACCGTGGTCGACCATGTGGGAGCCCAGCGTCCTTAACCACCACGCCACCTGCCGGCCCCAACCTCAACCACCATTAAAAAAATAATAATGGTGTGCAAAAAAGCGTGGGAGATGCACACCCGTGACGGCCTCATCATACTGCAGGTCCTTTCTCAACCTCCAGGTCCTCAGGATCTCGGGTGCCCACACATGTACCCCGTGTGTTTTCAGGCCCACTCAGGGATCTGAACCCACGGTGGCCACATGGTTTCTTCCTTCCTTCCTTCCTTTCTTTCTTTCTTTCTTTTTTTTTTTTTTTTAGAGGTTTTTGCTATAGGGCATGTGTGCTCGCCAGAAGGACAGAGAGAGACAGAGAGACAGAAAGCAAGAAATCACCCCCCAGGGGGGATGGCCACGCCGCAATCCCTTCTCCTCCATTCTCCTCTCGGCATCTTGGGCAAGCACGCACACGTGCCCGGCGTGAGTTTAAGCCACTGGGTCCGGGACTCGAACAGCGGTCGACTACATGGGAATCCAGTGACATAGCCATTACGCTAACTGCTGGTCCCAATCATATGGTTTCCAACCCTGCAAGGCATTTGCATTATTGCCATACCACAAAGGCAGGTCCAGCTACCCGTTTTTGGAGGCTTGCCACATATGCGTCTGTTGGGGAGGTGCTCTGGGGGGTGCAGGCAGGAAGGCCCTCCAGCTGCTGTTCCAGCGCCAGCTCACCCAGAGCTCAGCCCTGCCGTCTCTCTCGCAAGAGCGGCCGGGTGTCTGTAAGGAAGGAGGCTGGAGGGCGCTGAGTGAAGGTTAGGGAGGCGCCCACCTCTGTCCCAGCAGTCCTGGTCCCTGCGGGTAATGGCAGGTGGCTGTGGCCCTCACCAGCAGGCTGGCCCCAGGCTCCCCACCCCACAGCTGCCTAGTGCCAGGAACTGTGCCTGCCCTATGACCTGGCCAAGGACGGGGGCATGTGGGGGGACTCCGGGCCCCAGGTGTGAGCCGGGGAGAGAAAGGAGAGGAGGTCATGGAGCCCCGGTGACCTTCCTGACGCCCTTTAGCTACCCCACCCTGAGATGAAGGTTTGCCCACCTGCTCAGGACCTCGGGGCGGGCTGTGAGACAGGGGGGGACCAGGCTGAGAGTGGAGGGCTGCAGGTCTGGGCAGCTGGGGAGAGCTGGAGGGCCCTGGAAAAGAGGGCTGGACGGGGGGGTGGACATGGCTGGCCTTGTGGTCTGGAGCCCAGGAAGGAAGGCGTCTGACCTGGGCCTCTGGTCTGGGAGCCAGATCAGGGCGAGCCCCCAGGGTGGGAGGGGATGCTGCCCTGACATCTTCTGTCCTCCCGGACAGAGGCAGAGGTGGCCAGAGGAGGAGTCACACTGCCCCAGAGGTCCAGGAGGCCAGAAAAGTGGCCTGGAGAGACGAGGTAGCCAGGGCTAGGAGAGCAGGGTCCCAGCCAGAGCACCTGTGCCAGGGCGGGCAGCTGAGTGGGAGTTATTCAGGAAGTGCAGCTGGGGAGGGAGGAGCCGCGGGGAGATAGTCCCGGGATCGCCTCCTAGGGGGGTGGGGGGAGCGGGAAAGGCAGGTAGAGAGAGAAGAGGTGGGCTGGGGGAGGGCCTCCTGGGACTAGCTGGGGGTCCCCCAGCTGGCAGAGGGCAGAGGTGGGGCTTCAGGAGGGGAGGTCAAGGGGCCTCTGCCACTGGTCTCTTCTCTCTACATTGAAGAAGGTGAGTAGGAAGAGGGGTAGGCTTTGGAGGTCCTGGTGTTTGGTGCCTCCACTGAAGTGCCCCAGAAGAAGGAAGCCTTGGGGACCAGAACGGGTGAGTGAAGTTGGGAAAGGGCCTAGCACAGCACTGCTGAGTGCAGAGGAGGTCCTGCCCTGAAATGGGAAGCCGTTTCTCTTCTGAGATCTCTTTTTTTTTTTTTTTAAGAAAGATATTTTAAGAGAGAGCGCGTGTGCTAGCCAAAGAGACAGAAAATGAGAAATCACCCCCCAGGGGGGACGGCCACGCCTCAATCCCTTCTCCTCCATTCTCCTCTTGGGATCTTAGGCATGCATGCACACATGCTTGGCTTGAGGTTTATTAAGCCACCGGGTCCAGGACTAGAACCATGGTCGACTACATCGGAGTCCAGTGATATAACCATTACACCATCTGCTGGTCACATCTCTTCAGAGATCTCTGACTGTGGCCCGACCTGGGGGATGCTGAAGAGCACAGGGGCAGGCAGTGACCTCTGTCACCATCCCTCCAGACTGTCCCTGTCACCACCCTGCACTCCACAGGGCTCAGCACACAGTAGGGCCTCAGTGGGTTTGCCCTTCTGCTGGCACACTCTTGGCAGATTGCCAGCACTGCCCCCCACTGACCCGGCCCCCTTCTACCACCAGCACCAACACACACACTCTCTTCTCAGGGAGACAGAGCAGGTGTCATCGGCTCAGGGATGCTCTGGCATCCTGAGGTCTTGCTGCTCCCAGCCTCCTGGTCCACAGCCTGGTGGGCATAGAGGTGGTCCTGCCCTCCCCATCCCCACTTCACCCCTGCATGGAACTCAGGCGCTTGCTCCAAGGGAGCCCTCCATGTGCCTCAGGATCCACTCGGGGCCCATTATCCTTCCATTCAACACAGTCACAATATCGTGGGGCTTTGCTTTTATAGACTGAAGCAGGGTAGAAGAGGGAAGTAGAAAGATGTGTGGAAGGAGGGGGCCCAGGAAGAGGAAACCCGGCTGCAAAGTTGGGCCTGTTGGTGACAACGTTTGCAGCCTCCTTTTGAGGGAGCCAGCAGGCCACCCGCAGGGCCCTGGGGGAGCCTGCAGGTGCTAGACCACAGCAGGCCACCCGCAGGGCCCTGGGGGAGCCTGCAGGTGCTAGACTACAGCAGGCCACCCGCAGGGCCCTGGCCAGTGCTCTGCCAGCTCAGCCCCTGCTAAGTCTCCGCACAGGCCAAGGGCGCATTGCACCGATGCTGGTTTTAATTTTTAAATTTATCTTATTTAATTTCTTTCAGGTTGCATGCATCCACCCGAGAGAGATTGAGGCAGAGAGAGGGAAAGTGAGAAATGACGCCCCCGCAAGGGGATGGCCACACCACAAGCCTTTTTCCTCCATTCTCCTCTCAGGATTCTGGGCATGAACGCACACGTGCCTGGTGTGATTTTCAAGCCGCCAGGTCTGAGACTTGAACCATGGAGTTGGCTGTGTGGGATCCAGCCACCTTAACCTCCATGCCACCTGCTGGCCCAAAGGACACCTTGTTAAAGCAAGCTAGGTCTGAAGACTCATGCCTGAAGAGGTCTCATGAGACAGGTGTCCCAGTGAGGGGCTGGCCGCGACTTCCGTGTGCACAGATCTGTCCTGTGACAGACACGGCACAGCCACCGAGAATGAGGCTGACGAAGGACTGTGATGTCTTGGTGTAATCTCAAGTGAAATCCCAGGATGTAAAATGACACGTGTGTGTGAATAACGTGAATAAAAAGCAGGTGGAAAACCCTATATTCCAGCAGCTCAACTTCGTTTACGAACATACTGAAAAAAAAGAAAAGACAACACACAGCATGCGAACTTCGTTCTTTCTAGGTGGTGGGACTTTGGTTTTCAAGCTTGTAGTGCTTTTTCTTAAAAAAAAAAAAAATTGCTAGAAGGTGCGTGCACTCACCGGAGAGAGACACAGAGACCATGAAAGTGAGAAAGCACCCTGCCCCTGTGGGGGATGGTCATGGTGCAATCCGTTCTCTCCCATCTCTCCTTCCATTTGGGATTATGGGCATGCGTGCACACTCACCTGACATGTTTTCAAACTGTCAGGTCCAGGCCTTATGCCCTGCAGTAGCCCACGTGCGATCTAGCCGCCTTTACCACCACGCATGGGAGGGCCCCAACGTGCTTTTAAAACGTTTTTTTTTCTTTTTTCTTAACTGTATTTCCAAATTTCTACAATAATGGTTTTTTAAATAATTATTTATTTTATTTATTCATTCATTTATTTCTTAATTTGACCAGAGAGAGACAGAGGGTGAGAGTGAGAGAGAGAGGAAGTGAGAAAGCAAGCCACCAGATTCAGGACTTGAACCCTGGTCAGCCATGTGGGAGTGTCCAGCACCTTAACCACCACGCCACCTGCTGGTCCCCTACAATAATGTTTTTAAGTTTCTAGGTGATGGAAATGAAGGTGAGGAGTGTGTCCACCTTTTTTTTTTTTTTTCTTTTTTTCACTGTATTTTTTTCCTTTATTTATTTTTATATTTTTCCACATTTACTTTACATATCAAAAAATTTTTGCTCATACTCCATAGTTCTTGACAGTTAATAAACAACTTTCAAAATTTAAAAATACTGAGTTTTCAAGACAATGTTCAAAATATTTCTTATAATTTTGTATAATTTTGTGACTCTGTAACAACAGAGTATTTTTGAGAAAATATTTACATGTCAACTGCTCAAATTGTTGAAAAGCAAATGCCCAGCACATAAGTCACACATAAACCTTCTCAATTCAGCCCTGCCCAAGTGTATTCTGTGATACACCATCTGCTAGCAAAGGTCAGTCTCTTTTTCTTCCTTCGACGTCTTTCTCAAGATAATCCTCTGGTATGGTTGCTCTTTTGCAATCTCTACTGATTATAATCCTGGGATGAAAAAATCCAGGTTATTTTCTGTTATAAATTCTTTCCTATATCTTCCCTAATCCTCTCTGCCAGGCAGCACTATTTATGGTGCCAGGCCGTCTTTCTAAGAGCTTCTGTTGGCTTACTTGAGATCCACCTTAGTTCCATAGTTTCCTGATTAATCTTCAAATATGACATTCCAGTCAAAGCCCTGTCCAATAATGAGTATTTCCAATTTCTGATTCAATGCAACAAGCATTATTGAACTTATACAAATAACCCTTCTGCTACAAAATAAGAATACTCCCAATATTTTCCAATTCCAGAGGGATCAGGATGGGAGAAAAGTTTATGTTTCCATTTAAAGAAACAAACAAGAAAAATATTTTAACAAATTGCTGACCTATCAACAACTCAGAAGAAAGTAAAACGCTTAAATTGAGAAAATAAAGCATAGTAAAAAAAAACCAGTAAGGTTTTACTCAAAAGTCATAAAATTCTATTTCGCCAGTTCAGTCCTATGTTCAAACTCTCTTCTGTTGAATATGCAGCGTTACTGTGGTCCAGTCTTTCCGTTTAAATCCTGGAAGTTAACGTTCAATGTTATTATTGATTTTTCTTGTTCCTAGCATTAAATTGGTCATTTTCTCAGTTGCCTTTTGTTCTCTTATTTCTGTATGTGTCTTTAGTTTTCCTGGTAGAGCACTACTTTCAGAACTTCTTGAAAAGTGGATCTGCTATTAGCAAATTCTTTCAGTTCTTTTTATCTGAGAATGTTTTATCCTTTCTTTCCATATGAAAGATAATCTTGCCGGGTATAGTATTATTGGTTGAAACTGTTTTTCACTTAACACTTTGAATATATTTTCCCATCCTTTCCTTGCTCGCATTGTTTCTGATGAGAGGTCTGAGGTTAGCCTGATAGTATAACCTTTATAAGTAACCTGACGTTTCTCTCTTGCCTATTTTAGTATCCTGCCTTTGCCTGTAGATTTGGCCAGTCTGGCTATGATGTGCCTTGGAGAAGATCTTCTTGGGTTGATTCTATTAGGGGTCCTTTGTATTTCTTGGGTCTGGATATTTTAATGTCTCTCTAGATTTGGAAAGTTTTCTTCCAGGATTTCATGGACTAGATTATCAATGCCCTTATTATTCCCCTCACCTTCTGAGACACTGATTATCTGGATGTTTGGGCACTTAATGCTGCCTGGTATTTCTCATATACTATTCTCATTTGGGGGTTATTTTCTCAGTATTTTTAGTTGTTTTTTTTCTAGATCAGAGGTTTTTACTTCCACATCTGAGATTCGATTTTCTGCATGGACTAATCTGTTCTTTTTTTTAAAAGAATTATTTTATTTAACTTTATTATTATATCATTATTATTTTTCAGTTTGATCAGAGAGAGAGAGAGAGAGAGAGAGAGGAAGTGAGAAAGCAAGCCACCAGGTCCGAGACTTGAACCGTGGTCGGCCATGTGGGAGTCCAGTGCCTTTAACCACCACGCCACTTGCCAGCCCCGGACTAATCTGTTTTTAATACTTTTGTGGGAGGTTTTAATTCCCTGAATGGCAGCCTTCATCTCTAATAGCTCCATTTGATTCTTTTTTATGGTGCGTATTTCCTCTTTCAGGTCATGGAAGAACTGCAACCCCTCCTGGAACTCGTTTTCTCTTTTCTCCTGCATCTTCTGGAGTTCATTGTCTCTCAGCTCTTGCATCTCATTTAGTTTTGTCACTACGAATATTCTGAATTCTCTATCAGACATTTCCACGAGTTCTACTGTGCTGCCTGTGGATGATGAGGGATTGTTTTTTTTTTTTTTTTTTTTTTTTTTTTGAGAGGTTTTTCACTATAGGGCGCGTGCGCTCGCCAGACAGACAGAAAGAGACATAGAGACAGAAAGTGAGAAATCACCCCCCAGGGGGGATGGTCACGCCGCAATCCCTTCTCCTCCATTCTCCTCTCGGGATCTTGGGCACGCACGCACACACACCCGGCGTGAGTTGTAAGCCACCGGGTCCGAGACGCGAACCGCGGTCGACTACGTGGGAGTCCAGCGACATAGCCATTACGCTAACTGCTGGTTGCCAGGGATTGTTCTTTTCCCTTATAAGAGATATTTTCTTGGTTTCTCATGTTTCTTGTGCCTCTGCGGTGGTTTCTGGTCATTCTGTGACAAAATCTCTCTTCCACTTGTCTGAATATTTTGGGAGTCTAGAAGATGAAGTTTAGATCATAGCTTCCCTGATCAGGCCAGGACACACCTCAGCTTTAAAATGGCTTCTTGTCTGAATATTCTGCGAGTCTAGAAGATGAAGTTTAGAGCATATATTCCCTTGGGAATATTCATTTTCTTCAAGAAGTAGAATGCAATCAGTTCCTGAATGTCACTTCCCGACAAGTGGTTATTCTTTAATTTGCAAAGAACAGTCCATCACCAGCTACTGAAAAAAAAATTCTTTCCAGCATAAAAAATATGGCAATCAGAGGAATAAAAGAATTGGAACTGGGTCAGCAGTTCCGGACACCAGGCGGCCTGTGGCTGCAGGTCCAACCACCCCGGACCTTCGCGCATCCCCACCCCTAGTCCTCTTTTCGTGTGTCCACCTTTCAGAGCGAGTCTCCCTGCTCTGGGAGACTTCCAGGTGGGCCCGCAGGTCCTCGGAGAGTTTATACACTTGCAGCTTGAGGCGAGGAGCTTGAATCAGCTAGGAATGCGTCTGACTGCAAGTGACAGAAATCCAGCGTGCATTGAGGGCTTCCTTGTCCCCTTCTCCCGTCTGGCTATCCAGGGCTGTCGTGCTGCTGTAGGCCAGCTCCCTGTCGTTGACTCCCCCTGAAACATCTCTGCCCCCCACTCCCACCACACGGTCCCAGCCTCGCATGTCAGTAACCAAGAGATCAGGGCAGCTCAGGTGGCCGCGTGTCCTCAACTTCCTCCAGGGGCTCGGACCAGGCAGCCCAGGGCAGGGCCTGCTTGTGCGACGCTGTTCCCGAGGAGATGACCTGCCCAGGTCACACTGCTCAGTGCGCTGAACAACTAGAGAGTGAGTGGATGGGTGAGTGGCAGGATTAGAACCTGGCTCTTAGCTTTCCTCTCTGAAGGGGCAAGACGCCAAGTGCGAACATCTCAGATTGCAGACACTGGCCCGCTAGGCCTGGCCACCCCACTGAGCCGCTGTGGTCCGCTGAGCCTCTGCACATGCCGTTCCCCCCGCCTGGCATGCCCTTCCCTGCTGCCCCCATGTCTCCTCACCCTTCACAGATCAGCCCCAGCACCATCTCCTCCAGGAAGCCTTCCTGAATTCCCAGCTGGGCTGGGGATCCCTTTTCTCGCCCCAGTGGTTCTCTGCACTTGCTTACTGAATTTACCACGCTTAGTGAGAATTTTTGGTTCCTAGGCAGGTCCTCCACCCCCTCGTCTGATTCACCTTGGCCTCCTGACCAGGGCCCATCCTGGCACATTTGAACAGGAAGTCATAGGCCCTGGCAGCCCTCCTGGCCGTGCTCCTGGCTGGTTGTGCCCATTTCTCCATCCCAAATGTGGGCGAGCTGGGCTTCCCTGACACCTCCGAGGACCCAGGTGTCCTGAAGGTGGCAGGGCTGGTGGGCCTGGGCTGGTTCCTGAGACTGGCCAGGGCAAGGAGACCCTCCCCCTGCTCCATGGCTTGAGGCTAGAGGATGGGGTAAGCATGGAGCAGAAGAGGGAGCTGGGCGGGTACATTCTGAGCCCCAAACAGGGACCCTCTCCGGGGACGGTGGGAGGGGGCAGGATTCCCCTGGGCGCCGGTACTCTGGCCCTGCCTCCGACAAGCTGGCCATCCGTCAGCCTTGAGCGCACGGGGTCATTAGCCCCTGACCCTGGCCCTTTTGAGTCACTTCCTCTGGAGTGCTGGTGTGGGGGCCAAGAAGGAGCAGGAGGGGTGTTCCTAACCTCCCTTCCAGGGAGGGCCCAGGAGCCATGGTCCCCTGGCCAGTTGGGGCACACGGCTCTGGGGACCTTCTGGAGCTGGGGGGCCCTGTTCTCTAGGCATCAGCCTCTGTGGCTGCCCTGGGGGCTTGGCAGTGCCCCCACCCTTTGCCACCCCAGGGAGCACACCTCAGCCAAGCCACAGCAGTATGCATGGGGAGGGTCAGAGAGGGGCTTTGAGAAGGAGACTGAGACAGAGACAGAGAGTCCTGAGGGAGACACTTTGGACTCAGAGATGGCTCTTTTTCATTTTCAGAGGACTGTACAGTCCAAGTGACACTGGTGACCAACCCACTTACGAAATGAGATGCAGAAATCCTACTAACTTATTAGCAAAACCAACCCAGCAATGTTAAAATGGACCAGATGGGGTTGATCCCGTAAGAGAAGGGGCGGTTTCACACTGGAAAACCCGCCGACGGTATTTGCCACTTTAGTAAGTTACGGGAGAAAAGTGCTCGGGTCCTCACGGCCCTGGAAGTGGATTTCAGTAGCTGCTGATGACAAACAGGTTTTAGCACTTGGGATAGACAGGAACTTCCTGAAACCAATCAAGGTTATCTACAAACCCCAGCAGGACGTGGTTCTTAGAGTGGCACCAGAGTCCCTAAAATCAGGGATGAGACGCGTTTGTCCCCCACTCTTGTGACTATTCAATATGGCAGCCGAGGTCCTACTGGGGCAGTAGGCATGGAAAAAAAAACAAACCAAACAGAAAAAGTAGATCTAAGGGGTGGAAAGAAAGAAGCAAAACTGGCATTATTTACAGGGGACAAGGTCGTCTATATAGGAAACCCAAAATAATAATTTGAAAGAAATGTAACAGAGATTTCTGTATCAGATTAATATATATATATATATAAACTACTTGTAGGGACCAGCAGGTGGCGTGGTGGTTAAGGTGCGGGCCTCCCACATGGCCAACTGCGGTTCAGTCCTGGACCTGGAGGCTTGCTTTCTCACTCCCCTCCCCTCTCTCTGGTGAGCACATATGCCCTAGAGCAAGTTTTAAAATAATAATAAATAAATGAACAATTTTTTCAAAACTTAAAAATAAAGTAATTGTAGTTATAGTGTAGATGAAGCTTGGAAATATGATGCTAAGTGAAAAGGCCATGTCAAGTAATCCCGTTTGCATGCATTGTTCAGAACAGGCAGATCCGTGGAGACGGGAGATGGATCAATGATGGCCGGGGGCTGGGACGCGAGAGTGTGGACAGTGACCATTACTGCTAAAGGTCGCTTTTGGTGTGATGAAACGTTCTGGACTCAGGTAGTGGGGTGGTTGCACAATCTTGGGAATGCACTCAACACCACTGAACCGTACACTCTATTGTGACCATGTTAAAAACTGACCAGAGTACACGCGCACCCGCCAGGGGGAGCTACAGCGAGAGAGAGAGAGAGAGAGAGAGAGAGAGAGAGAGAGAGAGAGAGAGAAGGTGAGAAAGCACTCTGGGGGCTACCCAGGGTCTTGGTGGTTTGCACCAATGGTGAAAGTAAAGGATAGTTTATTAAGTAAAAGTGCAAGTTCACTCCCAGAGGCAGGAGTGCAGGGCAGGAAGAGTGGCCCGAGGGCTGGGTAACTGCTTTCCCAGGGCTCACATCCTTAGCGCTGCTCCTTAGCTGGGTCCAGTAGTCGCTTTCCTCCCGCTGCCTACTTCGAGTGCGGCTGGGCCCACTGACGCATCTCACTGGCCATCAGCTAGACATGTCCCTCGGAAGCTCCCCACTCCGCTACCACCAGGGGGACTTTCTGCCCCCTCAGCCTTTCTGACTGGCCGCACAGGCAGCTGCTCCAGGCCCCTCAGCCGCTCCGGTTTCCGAGCTTTCTCCCTGCCTCAGCACCCTGGAGGAGAGATCATGCCACGGTTCCTTCTCCGTTTCTCCCTCCTTTCAGGGTTTTGGGCACGCGTGCACTCATGCCCAGCACGTTTTCCAAGCCACCGAGTCCGGGACTGAAGCTGCACAGTTGGCCATGCGGGGCCCAGCCATCTTCTCACCACACCACAGACTGACCCACACTGTACGCTCCGAAACAATGACTCTTGTATGGTGTGTAAAATATATCCCAATAGAAAAGTAATTGCATTTATGACTATCAAAGCCAACAAAATATAATTTTTAAAAACTTTCGCTTACAGTAATAAGAAAAATTAAGTCTAATGACATATTTAGGGAGGTAAACATACGATGTTACTGAGGGACAGCCACCCTAGAGGTTGGTTGGACGGTTCTTCGGAAACTAAACATAGGTTTACCATAGAATTCAGCAATATCGTTTTGGGGCATTTATTCCAAAAAAAATGAACATTCATAGCCACACATAAAAAAAGAACACGATCGTCGGGGCAGCCTTATTTATAAAAGGTGAAATATTAGAGACAACCAAAATGCCCTTCAATGAGCGACTGGTTAAACGGGACTGTCCCTCACACCAGGGGCCACAACATTACTCAGCAGCTAAAAGGAACGAGCCACCGATGCGCAGAACACGTTGGGTAGAGCTCGTGCTGATCGAGAAGGGCCTCCCTCCAATGCTCCATACCTGCAGCTCCATTACTGTCACCTGCTCAAAGTGACACAATTGTAGAGACAGGCACAGATGAGTTACTGCTAGGAGTCAGGTGGAGGGGAGGGGGGGCTTTACTGGGCACGAGGAGCCTTAGCAGTGGTGGTGGTGAAACTGCACACACACGTGCACGCACACACACACACACCGGCGTGCACTTAGAACCAGTGAGCTCTGACAAGGTCTGGACGGGGCCCCGGCCCTGCTCTGGTGGCCATCAGTTCTCTAGCTGTGTAGAACGCTACCTTTGCGAGAAAGTGGGCGAAGGGCCTCTCTGCAGCATGTGTACAACTTCCTGTGAGCCTGTAATTATTACTGTGTTTTTTAGTTTGCTACAGGGCGTGTGTGCTTGCCAGGGAGAGACAGAGAGAAAGTGAGAAAGCATCCCCCAGGGGGCACCCTCCGTTCTCCTCCAGGGATTTCGGGCACACATGCACACACACCTGGCATGTTTTTCAAGCCTCTGGGTCCAGGATTCAAACCACACAGCCAGTGTCTTAACCAACCATGCCACCTGCTGGCCTGGTGGGTCTATAATTTAAATATTTATAATTTAAAAATAAAAGCTTGGACCAAAATGTTTTCGGATGACATTAGAGAAGACTCCCGAAATTTGCTTCAGAATCGGGACTGGAGGGGTGGTAGAAGGGGTGTGGCGTGGACAGGGTTGTGGCTAGACGTTAAGTGGCCACACGGGGTCGCTGGTAAAGCTTGGTGCTGGTTAGAAAGCGCCATTATCCTCGTCTCTCTAATTTCGTACATTTGGACATTTCCTTAATAAGTAGAAGAAAAAGACCTAAATACACGCAGAGGCAGCTATTAACTTGCCTAGGGCAATTCGGTATGAAGATGTCAGTTCTTCCCAAATTAATGGAAGTTGTTGTCTAAGCCATGGGTCCCCAAGCTGATTCAGAATCTCCCGGGGTGGGATATCCCAGCCTCTGTAAGGGTAGGAACTTCCTACTCGCATTTGGGAGCCCCTGACCTAGAGAGAGAGGAAGAGAATGACTGTTGGGGGGGGGGGCGTCGAGAGAGGAAGAGCCAGTCACTGGGCAGCATGGCGACTGTGCTGCCGGGGCAGGGGACAATCAGGCACTGTCCCTCTCCACCCTCCCCCTAGACTCCCACCGGCTTTCATCACTGACCTAACCCCGGGGCAGGGAGCTGGCGGCAGGAGGGGGTGGAGGGAGGGTCAGAGGTCAGCCCATCACATGCCAAGCAGAGCCAGGAATAGAGCCACTTTGTGGGTGGCTAGGGGACCTCGGGGCCTGCGTCCCACCTCTTGCCAGTGGCAGCCAACTGAAGGAGGCGAGTTGTCCTGTGCCCCAAGGCAGTGAGCTCCAGGACTCCGTCAAAGCCAGAGCAGGCTTCTGCAGTCTGCAACGCCCCTGAGCAGCTCTCCTCCCGGCCTGGCCACCACTCCGCCACCCTAGTGCAAGAGGGACACGGTCCTGTCCCCGGGGAATCCGTCGTCCCCGGGCCAGGGTTCCTTTCTGCCTCCCAGCTCTGCTTCCCTAGCCTACAGCCCCTGTGCCCATATTCCTACCTGGCTTCAGACTTGGGGGAGGCAGGGGCACAGTAACCCCACCACCCAGCCTCCCAGCTCCCTCCACTTGTCCGTGGTGGGCAGGGAGCTCCAGCCAAACACCAACCTGACTGCACTGTCTCTCCCCCTGTAACCTCCTGTGGCTCCCAGCGTCAGTCTACAGTCCTGACCCAGAGCTTGGGGCTCCACTGTCTCCAGCCTCCGACTTTTTATTTAACTACCAGACGGTTTGTGCCCCAGTTGGGTGCGGTCACGCCACAATAATTTCTCCTCCACTTCTCCACCCCCTCAGAATTTTGGACACACAAGCACACAGCTGTGGTTTTCCAGCTGCTGAGACCAGGATTTGACTGGCCGGCCGTGTGGGACCCAGCTCCCAGTGCACAGTGCATAACCTCTGCACGACGAGGCCGGCCTGTCTGGCTTCTCGCTTTTGGTAACACAATTATTCATTCATTCGTCAGTAGACTGAATGCCACCGCCTGCGGGGCACGGGCTAAGTATTGGGGACAGAGGGTGACCCGAACGGCCGGGTCCCTGCCCTTGAGAACCTGCATACTGGTGGGGAGGCAGACGGGAAGCTGGCTGACAAGCAAATGAATGCAAAACCACGAACTGCAACACGCATCTGTGACTTTTTAAAAAAAGATTTATTTAATAAATTATTATTATTATTTCAATTTACTATACTGCTCACCAGAGAGAGGGAGAGGGAAAGTGAGAAAGCAAGCCCCCCAGTCTGGGGCTCAAACTGCAGTGGGTAGTGGGAGTCCAGCCCCTCAACCACAATGCCACCTGCTGGCCCTGCACCTGTGAACTGCGGTGATGACGACCCGTGAGCCGGCCCCTGCTGACCAGGCCAGGCCTCCCCACGCGGACTCCGCCCGGCAGACACAGCCTGGGGCCTGTGCAAGCCCCGCTCCCGACCTGGTTTCCACCCGTTTCATGGATCTCCCAGCTACCAGCAGGGAGAGCCTGCTCCCATCTGTCTGCCTCCCTCTCGCTCCTGCAAGGTCTGTCGGGCAAGGCCTTGTCTGTCTCCCCACGTGTGCCCAATGTTTATTGAATGAATGAGGGAGGGGATGAATGAGCGATTACGTTGGCCCACCTCCAAGGGCTATCTCGAGGTTTGCTAAGTAGGAATGGAAGCTGCTAGGGCAGGGCCTGGGGAGTCCACCCCTGGGTGAGCTGTCACCGCTGTCACTGCCTGGTGGACTGGCACACCCCATGCCCTCCGTCTCTTCGCTGACCACCAGCTGAGCCGGCCCCCCACCAACCAGCCCCGGCCTCTGGGCTTTCCTGCTGAGGGCCCGGTGGGGCAGGCCCAGCCTTGCCATCATTCACATGCTACACAGAGCCCTGGGCTCCCCTATCAGCCAGATCGGCGTGCAGGATGGGAACATGGGGGTTCCGGAGGTTGTTCTGGTGCCCCAGCAGGTATTTCTCCCCATGGCCACCAGGTGGCAGCGTGTCCCCAGGAATATGGAGCAGGGGCGTCTGGGTTGCCTGAGAGGCTGGAGCCACAGGGATGCAATCTGAGGGATGACCCAGGAGACCCAGCCCAGACAAGGGTCGGAACCTGCCCAAGATCACACAGCTTTTAGTGTCAGGAGCAGGCTGAGAGGTAACCTGTCTGCCGGGACAGCCCCCAGAGCTGCAGGAGGGAGAAGGAGGAAGAGAGGCAATTTGGAGGTTGAGGGTCTGAGCCCCTTAGAAGCGCCGTCTGAACCCTATGCATCCTCACCTTTCTGGCACTGCTCTCCAAGGCCGAGCCCTCCTCCCACTGTGCCTGGCAGAGATGAGGGTGGCCCTGTTCCCCCACCAGGAGTTACAGCGGCTTCACAGGGCCAGCCACTGCCCGACTGCTTCCCTGAGGACAGGGGCCGTGCCTCGGTCTCTTGCTATGGACGCTGTTGCACCCTCCCCTCTTCGTGGCCTGGGCATCTCAGGACCCGGCTGAGATACTTCCTCTAGGAAGTCTTTCCTGGACTTTGACTTGGGCGGGAGCCCCTCTTCTGAGCCCACACAACACCCTGCCTTGGTCCAGGACAGAAAGGCCCCTGAGCAGGGACTGCTGGTGCCCTGAACGGCCACCCTCACCGAGCGTGCATGGACACCGTGCATTCCCAGCTGAGGATGCAGGAGCCTTGGAGCTGCAGCTGGTGGCAGGTGGCAGCTGTAAAGTAGGGGCAGAAATGCTGATGGGAGTGAGGGACTTTTTTTTTTTTTTTTTTAACTTTATTAGAAGACTGAGTTTTGGGACCAGCAGATGGCATAATGGTTACGTCACTGAACTCCCATGTAGTTGACCACAGTGTGAGTCCCTGATCCAGTGGCTTAAAACTCATGTCAGGCATGTGTGCGTGCGTGCCCAAAATCCCAAGAGGAGAATGGAGGAGAAGGGATTGTGGAGTGGCCATCCCCCCCCCCCCCCCCCCACCAAGGAGATTTCTCGCTTTCTGTCCCCTGTGTCTCTCCAGCGAGTGCACACACCCTATAGCAAAAATCTCTTTAAAAAAAAAAAAACACCTGAGTTTATTTTGTATATTTTTGTCTCCCCCACCATTTCCATGTCTGACCACCACCACGACTGTGTCCTACCGTAACGTTCCATACGTACTTAAAACCAATAAAAACTGAACGGGCGTTTTGGACAACACGTTCTTGGCAGTGGAACCTGGACATTTATCAAACACGGGAGGGAGTTCTCACTCTGCATTATAAAAAGGACAGCAGATAGCAACTGTTACAAAAATGAAATAAGACAGTAAACTTTTTAATCCTTATGAAAGTCTTTACTGAATGTTTCCATCCATTTATTTTCAGTTTTCCTTAAAAACAAAACAAAAATTGCAAGTTTTAATACTACTGCTTACGAATGACATGCCCTGAGCACACCTAACTCTCCCTCGTGCTCCAAGTTGATCTGTTCTCTTTACTTCTGTTTGCCTGATGATTGTCAATAATTGCTGCAAATAGATTCCTCTTCAACAAATTAGATGTGATGGGACCAGCAGTTAGCGTAATGGCTATGTCGCTGAACTCCCATGTAGTCGACCGTGGTTTGAGTCCTGGACCTGGTGGCTTAAACTCACGCCGGGCGCGTGTGCATGCGTGCCCAAGATCCCGAGAGGAGAATGGAGGAGAAGGGATTGCGGCGTGGCCATCCCCCTGGGGATGATTTCTTGCTTTCTGTCTCTCTGTCTCTCTCTTTCTGTCCAGTGAGCGCACGCACCCTATAGCAAAAAACCTCTCAAAAAAAAAAAAAAAAGATAGAAATCATCAGGTAGAAAAAGCTTGTAACAATTTTCAACTTCTTTTTGCAGGTCCCCGGAGACATCAGCTTTCCAGAATTTACTCTTCTTCATTCGACTGCCTTTTCACAGCCCCTCCCCACTGGGCCTGCGCTTCGCACCACCGCTGCTGGCCATTCTGCAGCTAAGACAGTAAAGGTTAACACGTTGTTTGAACAATTTTATTTTTAAAATAATTATTTTATTTATTTTTAATTTGACCAGAGAGAGACAGAGCGAGAGGGAGAGAGAAGGAAAGTGAGAAAGTAAGCTGCCAGGTCCAGGACTTGAACCGCGGTCGGTCACATGGGAGTCCAGTGCCCTTAACCACCATGCCACGTGCCAATCCCTAAACTATTTTCTTTTTTTTTTTTTTTTTTTTTTTGAGAGGTTTTCGCTATAGGGCGCATGCACTTGCCAGACAGACAGAGACAGACAGAGAGACAGAAAGCGAGAAATCACCCCCCAGGGAGGATGGTCACGCCACAATCCCTTCTCCTCCATTCTCCTCTTGGGATCCTGGGCACGCACGCACATGCGCCCGGCGTGAGTTTTAAGCCACCGGGTCTGGGACGCAAATCGCGGTCGACTACGTGGGAGTCCAGCGACATAGCCATTACACTAACTGCTGGTCCCCCGAAACTATTTTTTTAAAGAGACTTCTTTCACTGTCAGAGATCTTGAATAGCCTCCTGGTCACTGATCCAGAAGCAATTCTTCACATAATTAATCAAATTGGCTACCACTTTGGGAAGAGAACCACTTTTTCTCTATGTGCTTGCATTTTTGCTCTAATGTCTTCTACAGTACTAGGTCTTTTTGGTGTTTTAGGAGTTTTTTCCCTTGTCTTTTGAACAATTCTTGACCTTTCGATTTTAGTGTTGATGGTTTTGAGTCTTTCATTCTGGTTTGATATTTTTTTTAATAATGATTTTATTCAGCTTTATTTACTTATTTTAATTTGACCAGAGAGGGACAGTGAGATAGATAGAGAGAGAGAAGAGAGAGAGAGAGAGAGAGAGAGAGAGAGAAAGTGAGAAAGCAAGTTGCCAGGTCCAGGACTCAAACCACGTTTGGCCATGTAGGAGTCCAGCACCCTTAACCACCATGCCACTTGCCACTCCCCCGTAATGGTTTGAGTCTTTTTGCCAGAATTATCTCGTATAGATTTCTTCACTGGAGCTTTTTCTTGTTTCCTCATCTTCACAATCATCGTCTTCCTCACCGTCTTCATGTTGTCATCATCTTCATCAACTTCGTCAGCTGCACGTTTTCCTTTTTCCTGTGGAACTGAGCTACCCCCTCCGGGAGCAGATTTTCCGGGCATACTTGAGTTTCCCGTCCTCTTCCTCTTCCGACTCCGCATCTTCCTCCACAGCTACTAAGTGCTGTCCACTGATGTGCACAGGCCCTGAACCCCACTTCAACCTTCAGACCACAGTGGGGGCCAGCAGGAGGCGTGGCGGTTAAGGGCTCTTGACCCCTACATGGATGATTGTAGTTCGAGACCTAGACCTGGCAGCTTGCTTTCTCACTTTCTCTTTCTCTCTCTCTGGTCAAATTAAAAAATAATAACAAATAAAATAAATAATTCTTTAAAAAAAAAAAAAAAAAAAAGACCACAGGTGGTGTTATTTCAAAGCCCCCAAGGGAAACTGTGGGCTGTGCTGACATGTTCAGTGTTGCCAGTGTGACCTTCATCGGACAGCCTGCATAATTCATTGCCTCTGCTTCAACATGCGCAGTTCATCCTTTGCACCAGCCCCTACACTGACGGTTCCTAAGGATAACTGCTGTTCGTCTTCATCACTATCCACCTTAAAGTGACCATCTTTGTCAGCCTTTAGTTCACAACGAAAAGATAGTTCTGGGGCCTCAGGGGCTCACGTCCATCACATCTTCCACAGGGGCGGGGGGGCGGGGGTGGCACGCACTTGGGAGGGAGAGAAGGCGGGATGGAGGTAAATGACTACGGCTCCCAGAAACAGCCATGCGGGACAGAATCACTCCAGTGGAGTGGGGGGTGGTGTGAGGAGGTACCCCGAGACACTTGTGAGGACTGCCCTTTGCAATGGTTGGGCAAAAGAATTATTAGGAACGATAGTAAAAATCCTCCCACATCTGTGCCACGTGAGTCTCTCACAAAGTACTTTTACCCCTGTCCACCCTTTTATTATCATTTTTCAACTTGCAATAGTGCTTATGAGAAAGAGAGAGGGGGGAGGGGAGAGAGAGAGAGAGAGAGAGAGAGAGAGAGAGAGAGAGAGAGAAGGAAAGCAAAAAAGCAAACCACCAAGTCCAGGTCTTGAACCATGGTCAGCCATGTGAGAGTTGAGTGCCTTAACCAGAATGCCACCTGCTGGCCCGGTGTCTGTCCTTTTCATCTTCATCTTTGTCACTACTATCTTGGAAGGATCCTCGCCTCACTCCACAGATACCCAAGGCTCAAAGACAAAGGGCGACTGGCCTAAGATCCCTCGGCTAAAACGGCAGAGCTCAGATTGGAGCTGGGCCATCCGGGGGCGGGGGAGCTGGCCCGGCAGAGCCTCTGGTTTTGGAAGACCTACACTTGGCCTGGTTCTAGCCCCGGGGAGGAACTCAGGCCATAGCCATGTCAGGCTCAGGCCCTGGGCGTCCCCTTTCCTGTGAAACCCAGCCTTCGTGACTCCCTCTCTGCCATCCGAGTTCTCTTCTCCCGGACCCAGGGGAAGCCCCATCTCATCTACCGGCCATAGCTACTCCTTTTTCTTTCTTTTTAATTAAAAAAAAAATTGTCAGAGAGTATATCTGACGATATACTCTGGGGCTATCCAGAGAGAGAGCAAAAGAAAGAGTGAGGGAGAGAGAGAAAGCAACCCTAGTGGGGTGTGGTCACACTGCAATTCCTTTTCCTCCATTTTTCCATCCTGTTGGGATCTGGGGCATGCATGCATATGTGCCTGGTATGTTTGTCAAGCTACCAGGGCTGTGAACTGTGGTCGGCCTGTGGGGTTCGGCTTAGCCACGGTGCCGTGGGGGTCAGTCCCAAATCACAGTGTCCTTACTTCATTCGTAGCCAGGTAGGTAGGCACCGTGAGTGATTCAGAGGACAAGACGCGGCTTCTCCCCCGGCACTCCCGGGCCTTCCCGTCCAGCTGGGAAGAGGAGAGGTGCTTGCTCTGGTGACTTAATAAGATACCCAGCCCTTTGTCCTCCCAGATAAATTCACGGCCCCCCACCTGACCCATTCACTGACTGGAACAGGTTTCTGCGCTATGTGGGCTGGCACAGGTGACTCCTCCACTGAAAAAATAAAATGCTAATGATATTTTCATTTAGGTGTAAACTGCGAAGCAATCTGACCTCTTCCTTGTTGGTCACAGAGATGCCTATTGATGGCTTTCTAGCGTCCAGGAAGGACGGATGCGTCGAGGATTATACAGAAAGTAGAGAAAGGGAAGCCGGGAAGAAGAGAGGCAGGGAGAAGCACTTTATAACTTGTCAAAACATTAACTATACGCCCCAGTTTTTTTTTTTTAAAGAATTATTTATTTAACTTTATTTATTTATCTTGTAGAGGCACATACACTCGTCAGAAAGAGACAGACAGAATGCGAGAAATCACCCCCCCAGGGGGATGGCCACGCCGCAATCCCTTCTCCTCCATTCTCCTCTCGGGATCTTGGGCATGCACGTGCACATACCCGGCATGAGTTCAAGCCACCAGGTCCGGGACTCGAACTGCAGTCTACTACGTGAGAGTCCAGCGACATAGCCATTATGCCTTCAGATGGTCCTTTATTTACTTATTTTAATTTGACCAGAGAGGGACCAAGAAAGAGAGAGAGAAAGTGAGAAAGCAAGCTGCCAGGTCCAGGACTCGAACCATGGCTAACCATGTGGGAGTCCAGCGCCTTAACGACCACGTTGCCTGCTGGCCACAAAGCTCCAGTTTTTAGGGAGGGAAAAAACCTTCCCAGATAAAAGACAAGCAGGCAGGGCCAGCAGGTGGTGTAGTGCTTAAGGTACTAGAGTCCCCCACGGCCAACCGCAGTTCAAGTCCCAGACCTGGTGGCTTGAATGAAAATCATGCTGGCAGTATGTGTATGCGTACTCAGAATTCCTAGTGGAGAATGAAGAGATTGTGGCAAGGCCATCCACCCCACCCCAGGTAATTTCTCACTTTCCCTCTCAGTGCCCTGTGATTTAAAAAAAAACAAAAAAAAACTCTAAACGAAATAAAAACAAAACCCCCCAAAAAACCAAGCAGGTATGAAGTTGATCGCGCAGGATTTACTAGGATTTACTCAGGGACGTCGGGGGGGGGGGGGGGGGGGGGGGTGTGTTGCGCAAGGCAGTCGTAACTAATGACGGACAGATGCCAACTGCTCCAGGGGCCCAGAACAATGGGGAGCTGTGAGCTGGGACTGTCTGGGCTGCCTGGCAGAGGTGGCCAGAGCTGGGCCTGGAGGGAGGGGAGGATGAGGCAGAAAAGCGACCTAGCCCCAAATTCGAGAGGAGAATGAAGAAGGGACTGTGGGGTGGGCCTCCCTCCGGTTTCTTGCTGTCACTGGAGAAGAGGGACCAGATAGGCTGGGGACAGGAGGTCCGAGTGACATCGGTGCCACTTGAATCCACAGCGCTGACCCCTGCGGCTCCTGACAATCGTCACCTCCACAGACATCGCAGGCAGTGACTTGCCATCCCCCGAAGGATGCTTCCTCACGCTCCCTCTCTCTCTGTCGCTCTGTCTCTGTCCCCCGTCTCTGTCTCTCTCTGGCGAGCCCACGTGCTCTATAGCAAACTTTTTAAAAAGAAGTAAAAAGACAAGAAGGGGAAGGGCCCCGATTTTTTGGCCACGGAGCTTCGCCGGAGGTAACCCCGGGGAAGACGCTCCCGTTGCCACGGCAACCGCCGGCGCGGTCCCGGCGTGCCGCTGAGGATGCCGGGAAGAACGCTGCCCTCCCCAGGATGGCGGCGGCGGCCGGCGAGGGGCGGGGCTGAGCGCGGCCGGCCTTTCCGCCCTCGCCTTCGTTTCCGCCTTCTCACGCCCACGGAGAGCTGCCGCCCATCCCCGTTCTCTTTCCCGATTCCGAGAGTCCCGGGAGCTGGGCGAAGGGGTTTGCCCGCAGAGATTGGGGCCAGTACCCGGGGTGAGGCGGGACTTCCGCGTCCCGCCGGAAGTGATGCGACAGTCGCGACCGCCGCCAGGTGGAACGGCAGGTGGGTTCAGGTGCCAGCCTGGCCTGGACCTGGCCTGGGACTGATGCTTCCGGTGAGCGACCGAAGCAGCTCCCTAGGGCCCGAAGACTCGTGGGGCGGGCTCTGGGATCGAGCCCATCGCCCTGGCCTGGAGTCCCCCCCTGTGCCTAGTAAGAGCCACCTACCCACTGGACCCCGGAGACAGCCCCGTCCTGACCCGGAGGGGAGGAGGCGGGCCCTGCTGCCCCGGTCGGGGGTGGGCAGGGCCTGGGTGGGGTTGCCAGCTAGGCAGTTCGGTTCCCTAACCGCATCCTATGCTCCTTTCTCTCCCGGATCCAGTTCCCCGTCCCCCTCCCGAGCTGGGCAGTTAGCCAGCCCACCCCGACTCCCGGAACCATGTTTGCAGACTTGGATTATGACATCGAGGAGGACAAACTGTAAGTATCTTGTTTCCCCAAGTCCCAGGAGCACAGGAGCCCCAGGGCCCGCATTTCTCTGGGCGTCCCAGTTCCATACACCTTGGCCTTCTCAGCAGTGGGTCAGGTGTTGTAGTGAAACGGAAAGGGACCTCCCCTTCCAGGACCCATCATCCGCAGGGCCTGAGCGTGGGTTGAGAGATCACCACAGTTCAGGGCCATTGCGCCTAGCAACTAGGAGAGCAGAGGGGCTGGAGCAGTGCTTCTGCTGGGCTGGTCAGGGAAGGCTTCACAGAGGAGGTGGCGATTGAGCCAGGTCTTGAAGGAGGAATAGACATGTCATAGACATACCGTCTTCCCCAGAGAAGGTACTTAGTAGGGCGGGTTTTCAAAATTCGATTTGTCTACCCAGTACAGTGTATCCTCCCTCAGAGGACAGAGTTGGTACAGTGCCTTGCTGTGTCCTCAGCACTGACTAAGGTGCTTTTCACCATTGGGCTGGTAGCAAGTGTTTTTTGAATCAAGAAGTGAATTAATGAGAATTCACCATAAGACATAAATAAGTGCTAGTTACAGTGAAAACAAAGGTAATTCAGTAGAGTAGTTGAGAGATGGGAGATGGGTAGTTTCAGGGGGCAGGACCTCTTGGGGAAGGTGACTATAATGTCCCGTGTACATAGAAGGTGACAAGACGAAGCTGGCCCACATCTCAGAGGGAAAATGAAGCAAAGGGAAAGGGGAAACTATTGTTCTGGCGTGTCTGCTGTGGACTGGGCTGGGGCTGGCACTCCCATATGCATTCTTTTTTTTTTTTTTAAGGGTTTTGCCAGAGAGAGAGGAGGGAAAGTGATAAATCACCCCCCACCCTGGAAGGATGGCCATGCTGCAGTCCCTTCTCCATTTTCCTCCTGGGCTTTTGAGCATGCATGCACATGTGCTCAGCATGATTTTCAAGTCATCAGGTCCAGGACTTGAACTGCACACACGTGTCGGCCATGTGGGAGTCCAACACCTTAACCATCATGCCACTTGCTGCACCCCCCATCTACATTCTCATAAGCGCTCTGATAAGGGGGACTTGTTCCCATTTTATAGATGAGAAAATTGAGCCACGGAGAGTCCACTAGCTGATAAGAGGCACAGCTGGAGTTTGACCTGTCTGCAGGACTCCTAGAGCCGTGCATGTTCTAGCACAGAGCACTGTTGACGGGCCACGCGAGGAAGAGAAGAGGCTGCATGGCACTTGGAGCCTGGGGTTGGGAGTACTAGTCACCCTCCCTCCAGCATTAGCCTCACTCGCTTCTCTTTGCAGTGGAATCCCTACCGTGCCCGGGAAGGTGACCCTGCAGAAGGACGCTCAGAACCTGATTGGCATCAGCATTGGAGGAGGGGCCCAGTACTGTCCCTGCCTCTATATTGTCCAGGTATTGGGCACTTGGGAGGTGGGGACAGGGTCCCGGAGGGGTGAGTCACCTCCTCACCCTTGAGGTCCTGAGGCCTTCCTGACCAGTGGCTCTAAGCAGGTCTGCCTTTGTTTTTCTTCCCATTCCATTCTGTTTTCCTTCTTGTCACTCGCTGTCATCTGTAATCCTTTGCTTGTTACTTGTTCTATGTCTGGCTGTCTCCCAGTTTCTTTGGGCTGTGAAGGCAGGGTCGCCATTCACTTACTGCATCCAGAACCAGGGACAATGCCTGACATGTAGAGGACGTTAAATAAAAACATCTTTTAAAATTTTTAAGTAGTTTACAATAGGATATGTGTGCTGTTTGGAGAAAGAGAGAGATGAGGAAAGTAAGAAATTACTACCCAGGGGGCATGACCACACCATAATCCCTTCTCCTCCCTTCTCTCAGGATTTTAGCCACACATGCGCAGTATGGTTTTCAAGCTGCCAAGTCTGGGACTTGAACCAAGCAGTAAGGCATGTGGGATCCAGCTGCTTTTACCTCCATGCCACCTGCTGGCCCCTGAATAAAAATATCTTTAAGAATCAACAAAACTGTCAGTCGTGGGCGCTAACCCGAGTGAAGTGTGCTGTGGCTGTAACGTGATAATGGCCTCAGCTCAAGCACGGCCTCCCCGCTTACTAGCACGTTCCTCAGTCTCCAGGCTTCATTTCCTCACCAGGGAAGTAGGGATTTAAAATCACTTGGCATAAATGTCTCTGGGTTCCTGTGCAAAGTCAACAGTGACGTCAAGCAATGACTGGCACTTGCGGAGCACTCACCAGACAGCAGCTGCTGTTCTGCCGGCACGGTGCATCCCCAGATGTTCTGTGACCCCTTTAGAAGAGGCCACCGAGGTGTATTCAGTCAGCTGTGACTCGGGAGCAGGGACAGGCCTGTTGCAAGGCGTTCATCACCATATGGCTGTCCAGAGCCAGTGACCTCTCTGTAGCCTGAGAAGGACCGGGTTCTATCCCTCTCGGCGGAGTAGCCTCTGGTGGCAGATGGGCAACTGCAGTCTCTACGCAAATCCTGTGAAGCAGTTAGTTCTAGGCCTCAAGGACAGGGATCCCCACGGTGTGGTCTTGACCCTGCATGTGCAGCAGGTATTTGGCCTTCTCTGACCCAGAAGGTAGAGAGGCCTCCTCAGGCCTGGCCTTCTGCCTTCTATCTGCTTAGCCTCTCTGCCACCTCACCCTCCTCACCCACTGGGGGATTGGGGCAGACTTGCTTGTATGAACTGCAGTAACAAAATTATAGAAGATTTTAAAAACTATTTAATCTTATTTACTATTATTATTTCCTAATTTGCTATAGGGCATGCATACTAAGAGAGAGAGCAAAAGCAAGCTACCAGGTCTGGGACTTGAACCACAGTCTGCCATGTGGGAGTCCATCACCTTCACCACCATGCCACCTGCTGGCCCCCAATAGAATAGATTTTTTAAAATTCAGTGTTTTCAGGACCAGCAGTTAGTGTCATGGCTATATCACTGGACTCCCATGTAGTCAACCGAGGTTTGAGTCCCAGACCCGGTGGCTTAAACTCACGCCGGGCGCGTGTGCGTGCGTGCCCAAGATCCGGAGAGGAGAATGGAGGAGAAGGGATTGCAGCGTGGCCATCCCCCCGGGGGATGATTTCACGCTTTCTGTCTGTCTGTCTGGCGAGCGCACGTGCCCTATAGCAAAAACCCCTCCAAAAAAAAAAGGAAAAAAATTTGGTTGTTTTCATCTAAGTACGGTGTGACTAGCTCTCACAGGGCTAGAGCACCGGGAGGCCTGTGGGACAAGAGCAGCCCACTGTCCGACTCCCTTGTCCCACTCCCTGTAGCGCTTTCTTCAGGCATGGGCTTCGTATCTCTCAGGGATGCTTTATCTGTCACTTACATCCTCTGTTGATTATTACAAGTCACATAGATGAGAATTTCGCTCTCTTCAAGGATCGCCCCTACTCCCTCTTACCCCATCTAAATGACATTGTTATTTTGCCAGTTTTTGCTAAATCACTATTAGTGCAACAGGTATTGTGTTCAGGAAATCTCTTCCAGGTGCCTGACCAGGCTCTGTTGTAGGCTCTAGAAATAAGGAAGTGAAGATGATGGACCCCACCCTTGCAGCGCTCTTATTCTAGTGGAGACAGCTCTGTGTTTATCTTTTTTTTTTTTAAAAAAAAAAAAAAAAAAGAGTTTTTTTTGCTATAGGGCTCATGCGTTTGCCAAAGAGATAGAGAGACAGAAAGTGAGAAATCACTCCCCAGGAGGATGGCGATGCTACAGTTCCTTCTCCATTCTCCCATTATGACTTTGGGCACATGCCCAGTGGGATTTTCAAGCCATTGGGTCCGGGTCTTGAACCACAGAGTTGGCCATGTGGAATCTAGCTCCTTAACCTCTATACCACCTGCTGCACTTTTTTATTTTTATTTTTAAATTATTTTAGAAGAATTATTTAAGTTTATTTATTATTATTGTCTTTTTTTTTTTTTTTTTTTTTTTTTGAGAGGTTTTTGCTGAAGGGCGCATGCCCTTGCCAGAAAAACAGAGAAAGACGGAGAGACAGAAAGCGAGAAATCATCCCCCGTGGGGGATGGCCATGCTGCAATCCCTTCTCCATTCTCCTCTCGGCATCTTGGGCACTCACGCACACATGCCCAGCATGAGTTTAAGCCACCGGGTCCAGGACTTGAACCAAGTCAACTACATGGGATTCCAGCGACATAGCCATTACGCCAACTGCTGGTCCCTATTACCATTTTTTTTAATTTGACCAGAGAGACAGACAGAGAAAGTAAGAAAGCAAGCTGTCAGTTCCAGGACATGAACTGTGGTCGAAGTGCAGTACCCTTAACCACCATGCCACCTTTCGGCCCCTTAATTTTTTTTAATTTGCCAGAGAGAGAGTGAGTACCCCCTGATGAGTCATGGTCGTAACACAACACAACCCCTTTTCTTCCATTTCTCCATCCTTTTGGAATTTTGGTCATGTATGTGCCTAGCATGTTTTTCAAACCACCAGGGACGGCATTCAAACTGCATAGTTGGCTATGTGGAATCCAACTCCCTTCACAACTAGGTCATGGGGCCAACCTTCAGTTTTTTTAATCATGGTAAAATACACGTAACATAAAATTTACCAGCGTGGGGCCAGTAGTGGCATGGTGGTTAAGGCACTTTACTTCTATATGGTGGACCATGGTTAGAGTCCTGAACCTCATGGCTGGCTTTCTCATTTTTCTTCTCTCTCTCTCTCTATCTGGTGAGCACATATACCCTATAGCAAATTTTAAAAAATAATAATAATAAAACTAAGTAGATAATTATTTAAAAAATAAGAAAATTTACCATCTTAACTATTTTCTTTTTTTAGAGGTTTTTGCTATAGGGTGCATGCGCTCGCCAGAAAGACAGAGAGACAGAAAGCGAGAAATCACCCCCCAGGGGAGATGGCCACACTGCAATCCCTTCTCCTCCATTCTCCTCTCAGGATCTTGGACATGCATGCACATGCGCCTGGCGTGAGTTCAAGCCACCAGGTCCGAGACTCGAACCGCGGTTGACTACATGGGAGTTCAGCGACATAGCCATTATGCCAACTGCTGGTCCCACCATCTTAACTATTTTTAAGTGTACAATTTAGTAGTACCAAATGCATTCATAATGCCACACGACCACATCACCACCATTCACCTCTATGACTTCTCTTGTCAAACTAAAGCTCTGTATCCATTACATAGTAATTGCCTACTCCCCTGGGATAACCTCTCCCTGGGCAACTGTCTCTATGAACATGACTACTCTACCTCATATATGTGGAATTCTACAGTATTTGTCTTTTGAAACTAGTTTGTTTCACTTACTGTAATGTCTTCAAAGTTCGTCCATGCTGTAGCAAGTAGCAGAATTTCCTTCCTTTTTAAGCATGAGTAATATTCCATTGTATCTGAATGCCACATTTGCTTATCTGTTCACCCGTTAGTAGACAACTTGTGTTGCTTCCACCGTTTAGCTATTGCGAACAGTGCTGCTATGAACATGGCTGTACAAATATGTCTTCAAGACTATACTTTAAATTCATCTGGGTATCTACCTATAAGTGGAGTTTTTGGACCATATGGTAATTCTGTTTTTAATTTTTTGAGGTACTGCCATATTGTTTTCCACAGCAGCTGCACCATTTTGCATTCCCAACAATGCACGAGGGTTCCAGTTTCTCCACATCTTTGCTGACACTTACCTTCTGTTTTTGATGGTAGCCATCCTAAGGGATGTGGGGTGGTATCTCATTGTGGTTTTGATTTGCATTTTCCTAATGATTAGTGATGATGAGCATATTTACATGTGTTTATAGGTCATTTGTATGTCTCCTATGAAGAAATGACTATTCAAATCCTTTGCTCAGTTTCGAATTGGTTATTTGGTGTTTTGCTATTTAGTTTTAGGAGTTCTTTAGGTATATTGGTTATTAATCCCTTCTAAAAGATGTGACATGCAGGTATTTTCTACCTTTCTGTGGGTTGCCTTTTTAGATTTTTATTATCTTTTTAAGTTTGCTATAGGGCACGTACACTTACAGGAGAGAGATGGGGCGGGGGGGAGTGAGAACCCCCCATACACACCAGGGACATAGCCACATGCAATCCCTTCTCCTCCATTCTCCTCTTTTGGACGCACATACACACATGCCTAGCATGTTGTTCAAGTCCCTAGGTCTAGGACTCAAACTGCTCAGCTGGCCATGCGGGATCCAGCCACCTTAACATCCATGCCACCTGCTGGTCCTGTGTGTTGCCTTTTTACTCTGTTGATACTATATGTTGTGCAAATTTTAAAAATCTTCATGAATTCCTATTTGTTTATTTCTTCTTTTCTTGGTTGTATCTTTTGGTGTCATAGTGAAGATATCACTGCCAAATCCAATGTGGTGAAGCTTTTGCCCTCTATTTTCTTCTAAGAGTTTTATAGTTTTAGATCTCACATTTAAGTCTTTGATCCATTTTAAGTTAATTTCTGTACATGGTGTTAGGTAAGGGTCCAACTTTGTTCTTTCGAATGTGGACATACTTTTTTCCTAGAACCATTTGTTAAAATGACTCTCCTGGGACCAGCAGTTAGCATAATGGCTATGTCGCTGGACTCCCATGTAGTCGACCACGGTTCAAGTCCCGGACCCAGTGGCTTAAAACTCATGCTGGGCGCGTGTGCGTGCGTTCCCAAGATCCCAGGAGGAGAATGGAGGAGAAGGGATTGCAGCGTGGCCATCCCCCCTGGGGGTGATTTCTTGCTTTCTGTCTCTCTGTCTCTGTCTGTCTGGCGAGTGCACGTGCCCTATAGCAAAAATCTCTCCAAAAAGAAAAAGGAAAAAAAAAGACTCTCCTTTTCCCCTTAAATGTTTTGCACACCCTTGTCAAAAATTACTTGACCATATATTCAAGGTATCATTTCTAGGCCCTCTGTTCTATTTGACTGGCCTGCATAAAGTACCACAGTGCTTTAGTTACTGTAGCTTTGTAATAAGTTTTGAAGTCAGGAAGTGTTAATCTTCCAGCTTTGTTCTTTTTCTTTAGAATTATTTAATTAAATTAATTAATTATTATTATTATTATTTTTTTTTTTTGGAGAGGTTTTTCCTCTAAGGCGCATGTTCTCGCCAGAAAGACAGAGAGAGACAGGGAGACAGAAAGCGAGAAATCACCCCCTGGGGGGATGGCCACACTACAATCCTTGTTCTCCATTCTCCTCTCAGGATCTTTGGGCGTGCACGCACACGTGGCCAGTGTGAGTTTAAGCCACCAGGTCTGGGACTCGAACCGCAGTCGACTACATGGGGTCCAGTGACATAGCCATTATGCTAACTGCTGGTCCCTATTATTATTAGTTTTAATTTGACTGCAGAGAAAGACATAGAGGGAAAGTGAGAAAGCAAGCTGCCAGGTCCAGGACTCAATTGTGGCTGGCCACATGGGAGTCCAGTGCTCTAACCACCATGCCACCTGCTGGCCTGCTTTGTTCTTTTCAAAATTATTTTTGCCTATTCAGGGTTCCTTGAGATTCCATATGAATTTTAGGATTAAAAAATATTTATTATGATTATTATTTTTAAATTTGCTATCGGGCATGTGTGCTCACTAGGATAGAGAAAGAGAGAAAGCCTCCAGGACCGGTAGGTGGTGTGGTGGTTAAGGTACTAGACTCCCACATGGCCAACGGTGGTTCGAGTCTTGGGCATGGTGGCTTGCTTTCTCACTTTTTCTCTCTCTTTCTCTTTCTCTCTCTGTGTCTTGGTCTCTTTCTGATCAAATTAAAATACAATAATAATAATAAATTAAATTAAAATAAATAATTTTTAAAAAAAAGAAAAAAAGAAACAAGCCTCCAGGTCTGGGACTTGAACTGTAATTGATCATGTAGGAGTCTAGTGCTTTTTTTTTTTTTTAAGAATTATTTTATTTATTTATTTACTTAGTTTGACCAGAGAGGGACAGAGCAAGGGGAGTGAGAAAGCAAGCTGCTGGATCCAGGACTCTAACTGCAGTCGACCATGTGGGAATCCAGCACCCTTAACCACCACACCACCTGCCAACCCCAGGAATCCAACACATTAACCACCATGCTACGTCCTGGTCTGTAGGATAGGTTTTCTGTTTCTGTAAAAAATGTCATTGAGATTTTGATAGAGATTGCATTGGGTCTGTAGATTGCTTTGGGTAATATTACCATCTTAATATTATTAAGTTTTATAATCCATGAACATGGTATATATTTTCATTTATTTACATCATCATTAAATTTTCTTTTTTCTAACAGTTATTTTATTTAACTTCATTTACTTATTTATTATTTTTAATTTGACCAGAGAGAGAGAGAGACGGATTGTTGGGGAGGGAGTGAAAAAACAAGCCACCAGGTTTGGGACTTGAACCATGATTGGCCATGTGGGAGTCCAGCGCCCTTAACCACCATATCACTTGGCAGCCCCTCATCATTCATTTCTTTTGGCGATGTTTTTTGTTTTCACCACCATTATTGTATTTTTAATGTGATTTTGAAAGTATTCATAAAAGGAAATGTTCGTCCTAATTCTCTTTTTTGCTTATAACATTACACATACAAGACATTATAAGGTGTTGCTTTTACATACTTTTTGTAGAAAGTTTAGAAACTGAAGATAGAAGGAAGACAGTATCAGAAACACTGCTGCTTACTTTGGCATCTCCCCTACTGGTTTCTGTTCTGGATATAATTCTGTATTTTGTGTCTATTTGTGCGTACGTACACTTATGTAGCCCACTTTCCCCTTGACAGACACAGCAACCTCACATAGCCAGTAAGTATAGATTCCATTGATAGAGTCACCTTAGGAGTTGGGACCAGCAGTTAGCGTAATGGCTATGTTGCTGGACTCCCACATAGTCGACCACGGTTCACATCCCGGACCCGGTGGCTTAAAAGTCACTCCAGGCGCGTGTGCGTGCATGCCCAAGATCCCGAGAGGAGAATGGAGGAGAAGGGATTGCGGCGTGGCCATTCCCCCTGGAGGGTGATTTCTCGCTTTCTGTCTCTCTGTCTCTCTCTGTCTGGTGAGTGCACGTGCCCTATAGCAAAAAAAAAAAAAAAAAAAAAAAGGAATCGGGGCTCATGTATGTTGTGGGGTCCTTGCTCAGTGCAACCCCAGGCAGCTCTTGTGGACTGAGGAGAGGTTCAGGAATTGACAGGAGGTATCGTGGGGCTCTGAGTCAGCTCTGAGCCACATTGTTGGAAAACCCTACTAAAGAAATGACTTTGGGCCCAGCCTCTGTGGCAGTCAGTAATACACTAACCTGGAGAGTTGGAAGCCATATGCTGACTGTGGTTTGAGTCCCTGGCCCATTCGGTCTGAAAACACTGGGCATTTGTGTGCATGCCCAGGATCCTAGCAGGCTGGAGGGCTGGAGGAAGAGAACTGGTGTGACCAAGCCTAGAGGGTACTGCACTCCTCCCCACCTACCTCATACACACGCTATCATTTACTTAAAAATAAAAACAAAAAACAGACATTATAAGTTAAGAAGAAAAAAAGAAATTACTTTGGTGGATCAAACTTCCACATGGGTGTGTGAGGCTTGGTATATTCAGAATTAGGAAGGGAAGGTTTCATCAGTCTGAATTTCTGTCCCATCCTCCTCCCGTCCCCTTCCCCATCACACGGTCTAGAGGGTAAACAAAGATAGCCAGGCACGGCTGGGGTGAGGGGATGTCTGCCTTCCCTAGGCTTCCCCTCAGTCCTCCCCTTCCTCTCCTACCCCCGGCTCCCTCTTGCACCTACAGGTATTTGACAACACCCCAGCAGCCTTGGACGGCACGGTGGCAGCTGGCGATGAGATCACCGGTGTCAATGGCAGGTCAATCAAAGGGAAGACCAAGGTAGAGGTGGCGAAGATGATCCAGGAGGTGAAGGTAAGGCTGTGGCTGGAGTCGGGGCTACTTCTGAGACCGCCAGGGCTCCAGGGACCCCAGCAGGCCAGGAAGGGGGCGGCCTCTCTGCTCCCCTCCGTGGCACATCAGGCTTAGGGCAGCCAACCTCCTCCGTTTATCCCTCATTTGTTCAACAAGTATGGCTTCTGCTCTGGGACTTGTGCCGGGCCTTGACCAGAGAGTGGGCAGCAAGTCTGCAGTCTCTGTGAGCTCCCACGGGAGCTAGGACACAGAGCCACACCTCTGGGGCCTTGGCTGAAGCTAAGAGTCCACAGTGACCCTCCCTGGGTCAGCAGATACCCAGTAATGTCCTCTGGCCATGCTGCGCTGGGCAGCAGGGTGCAGAGAGAGAAAGAGAGCCCCTTTCACCTCTGTAGGAACTTGCTGTCCAGTGAGTCTTTCTGGCTTCACAGACTCCCAGAGACCCCTCTGGGCTGTGGGGGCAGCTCCTGGCCCAGCAGAGCACAGTCACACGCCCCGGTTCCTCCAAGGCAAGGCCTCTCCACAGGGAGCCTCCCTCCCTGTGTGCTGCGGGGTGGCCCGGCCACTCTGGAGCACACAAGCAGCCTTTGTCCGCTGCCTAGAGACTCCGCTGTTGGGAACTCTGGGGGACTAGTACTGTGAGGGGCACCGAGGCGGGGGGACCATCTGGAAGTCTGGGAGACAAGGCCCCACTCTGGGTGGAGCTGGGCCAGTGGCTTTGCTCCCTCACCATAGCAGCCAGACCCTCCCACCTCCACCCTGTCTTCCAACCTCCTTGTCTTGAGGACTTGTCCCCACATCCCTCACAGGCCCTCTTCCTGCCCTAACCCAGGCTGGCCTCTTCTGTCTCAACCGTTCGCTCCTGTCCTGCTCCGAGCCGTCCACACTACTCTCGTTCCTTCTTTCCGGAAGTGATCCCAATCCTGCGATTCCTCCTGGCAGAGCCCCTTTAGCCAAGGGGCAGAGCAGGACCTGGGCTCAGCTCCATGGTGCAAAGGAAGGGACAAGGCACACTGAGAGCTCAGGTGCCGCCCCGCCTGGTCCGTGTCACTGTCCTGGGCGTTTTCTGCCAGGCAGAGGAGCTGGTCACAGAAGTAGGTGAAGTGGGCAGAGTGCCCGCTTCCTCTCCTCACCATCCCTGCTGACCAGACCCCTCCCACCCTCCAGGCGCGTCTCAGCCAGCCCTTCCTGTGGCCTTGGGGACACGAGCCCACTGCTTCCAGGCAGCCTGGCCGTGAATGCGGGATTCCCCGACCCTGGGTGCCGAGTGGGGAATACTGGCCTGCTTTTCAGGTGTCAGGGTTCCAAGGAAGGAGCCTGCGGTGGTAATCGCTGCGGCCCAGCTGCTCCCACCCCACACACCTGAGCCAGAGGGCTCCTATCCCTGGCTGATGATCGCTGTATTTTATTTCCCTTCAGGACTGATTGTTTATTATTTGGATGAATTCAGTCCCCGGTCTAAGGGCCTTAGGAGTGCAAGGATGAGGGACGTGGTGGCCTCCCAGGCCAGGAGGGCTTCCCGGGAGCAGCCCACGGCCCTTCTGAGCAGTCATTGGAGTGTGGTCTGCGTGCTTCTCTGACCCACACCCACCTCCGATGCTGGGCATGGACCTGGGGACCACAGCTGCCCCTGCTCCTTCTCTTTGGGGTCTCAGCCCCAGGCACAGAGCAGGTGCTCAGACGTGCTCCTGAGGGGGTGCTTCAGAGTGAGGGAGGGATACTCTGTGGGGAAGTGACAGTAAAGGTCAGGGGTGTGCAATGAGTGGGAAGGGAGGGGGCTGTGGCCTGGCTCGGGGCAGGACATTGAGCTGCAGGCCATGTCCTGCTGACTCCCCAGGGCCTGAGCAGAGAGTGGAGGGACCTGGACAGAGGGGTCACGATGCCAGACCATGTCACAGCCCTCAGCTGGCCCCTCCCAGGAGCTCAGGGCTCTCCTGTGGCCCACAGATTGTTGGGCAGACAGGCCTCTCAGGGCAGGGGCTTGGGGTCCAGGAGGCGCCATCACTACTTGCCTGTGTGCTCTTCCAGGGGGAGGTGACCATCCACTACAACAAGCTGCAGGCAGACCCCAAGCAGGGCATGTCCCTGGACATCGGTAAGTCAGCCAGAGCGTGGCACCCAGCTACCCAGGAGCCCAGCCCCCACCTCCCTCTATCACCACAGCCTCGCTCTTCCATGACCATGGGCTCGAGCAGGTCCGAAAGGCTTGCAGAACCCGAGGCACTCTGTGGGGCTCCCGGGCCTGTCCCTGGTTTCTCACTGCCCTGTGTCTCACCCCACCCAGAGCCCCAGCCACCCCCTAGCTGCCCCAGGGTTCTTTGTACATCAGTCCTTGGCTTCTCGCAGCTAGGTCCTGACCCTCAGGAAGGGAATGTACCCCAACCTCAGCCTGGTGCCTTGGCCCACCCCATCGCCCACTCCTCTCTGGCCTCCTCTCCTGGTGTCAGCTCCTAGGAAGCCCTGAGGGCTGAACTGGAGCTCAGGCACTGGGCAGGGGGTCGTGAGCCAGCTCTTCTACCCCCAGCTCTTCTTGCCTCCTGCCAGAGGGGTGGGGCCTTGGTTCTGTAGAAACTTGTGTATGGGCGCTGGAGAGATTTGAGGTCCTTGCGTTGCAGGTCAAAACCCGAACCTGTGAGGGCACCGCAGCCCCGGTAACCACATCCAGACGTCCTCACTTGAGCCAGCAATCTCTCTCTCACACCCCCTCAGTGGGGTGGCTCCATGGACAGGACCAGGGCCAAGGCCTCCTAGTTCCTAAGGAAGGAGGCTCAGGGTAGATGAGTGTCCGAAGGTTCTTCCTCTAAAGTCCTGTAGTTCCGACCCAGGACCCCTAACTAGGACTACGCTGGTTGTATGGATAATGAGTCTGGGGTTCCAGGTCCGTGGTCATTAGTGGTGCCTGCTACTTTGACATGGCCAGTCCGGGGCACTCCCCCTCTCCCCTTGCACGGGGCACCCGGGTCCTGTTGTAGAAGAGAGGAGAGAGGAGACCTTCCTGGCAGCCCTGCAGAGACTTGCTGTTGGCCTCCCCTCAGGCTCCCCACCTCTATGAAGTGGAGAGAGTCTGGAGGGTTCAGGAGCCTCCCAGTGGGATGCTCCCCACTTCCTAGCCAGCCCAACACCAGCCCCCAGCCCACCCCCATCTGCCCCTGCTGGGCACTGCCAGTGAGTCCTGATGAGACCGGGGGCAGGGGCGGCCTGGGGCAGCCGCACGCTCACCGTGCTCTCTCCCCGGGCGCAGTGCTGAAGAAGGTCAAACACCGGCTGGTGGAGAACATGAGCTCAGGGACCGCAGATGCCCTGGGCCTGAGCCGGGCCATCCTGTGCAACGGTGAGTCCCCCTTAACCTGCCCCACCACAGCCACCACCACTGACGTGAGTCCCTCTGGCCTGGCCCTGGCCTCTGCCCATGGGCTGTCACCATCTGTACATCCCTTGTGGCCTCTCCAGCTCCAAGGGCTGCCCACATGACACTGTGGATGGCCAGTGTGCCCCAGGTCACAGATCAATCACTGCCTGAGCTGGGGACCCAGAGCCAGCCTGCTCATTCCTCAGCTCAGCCTCACACTGCCCTGCACTGCCCACCTCAGCCCCTGCCTTTGTCCAGCAGGTGGTGCTGCTGCCTTTATCTCAGCAACTCCTGCCCAGGGCCCTGGAGGCGCTGCCCAGACGCAGCAGACGGGGTGTGTGTGTGTGCGAGTGTGTGTGTGTACGCACACTCATGTACTCAAACATGCGCACGCTCGCCGTCTCCCTGGGGTGGCCAATAAAACACTCGGTCCTGCTCCCACCATCGCCAGCCCGGTCTATAAATAGCAGCGGCTGTGAGTGTGTGCGGGGGAGATATAAATACCCAGCAATTGTGGGCTCAGCTGGGCACACGGGGCCTCATTGGCTGGGGAGGTGGGGGTGGGGCCTGAGCTTGTTCCAAATGGTGCACAAAAGTGGTAGCTGCTATTTTCAGCCTTTCAGTGCCTATAAATCCTTGTTACTGTAGTTACCGTGCATTGCAATGAAATTAGAACGGGTTGTTGTGTTTTTCCCCCCAAACCTTGCAATTTCCCTAGCCTTAAATAGAGTTTCTAAAATGGAAGCTGTCATGATGTCCCAGGACCCAGCTAAAAACAACAGCACGGCGCTGACGTGGCTCCACCCCTGCAGGCTGGCTGGGTGCTAAGGCCTCGGGGAGCCCAGGCCTCCTGAAGGCCCCCACTCCCCGATAGCCAGTTTCCTTGGCTGCCCACCCTGCCTGGGGCCAGTCTGTGCTCTCCCTTTTGCTCAGAAACCCTGACCCCGCCCAGTGCAGAGACTGGCTTGGGTGGTCCGTGGCTGTGTGACCTTGGGCAAGTGGCTTTACCTCTCTGTCCCTGAGGTTTTTGGTAAAATGGGGCAAGTGGCCCCTGCCCCCAAGGCTCAGGCTGAGGAAGGCTGTGTGGTCTGGGGGCCGTGGCAGGCCTGGCCCACCGCATAGTAGGTGGTATGTGGCTGCTGCTGGGCACGGCCAGGCCTGCCTTGGGCTGGCTGGTGAGGGGCTGCTGACCTGTCTTCCTGGTAGGGAGTGGGCATGTGCCTCGTCCTCAGTGGGATGGCTCCTGGACAGTCAGTGGGAGCCCTGAGGAGGGGCGTTCCCTGCTGGAGGAAGGCCTGAATGACATGGCTCCTCACTCTCAGGCTCACTCCCAGCTAGTCTCTCCCTAGCTCCAGACCCCCACGTGAGTGCTTGTCCACTCCTGGGCAGCTTCTCCCCATTTAAACCTGGAGGTGAGTTAGCTCCCCCTTCTCCCTATGCCTTACTGTCACATCCTGGGCACCCCTGGCTTCCATATGGCCCCTCGGCCAGGCTTCGAGTCTCAGGGTGGGCTGGGATCCCACAGTCATTCTCTGGGCCTCACAGGGAGGCTGGCACACAGTAGGTGCTCAGTAAACACCCCAAGCCAACAAGCATGAGCACTAAGGCCTGCCTGCAGGTCAGCTCCTCCTTGGGCCCTTCCAGCCCTCGCCCCGCCCCACCTGTGTCCTCCTGGCAGAGCCCGTGCTCCTGGGCAGCCCGCGCTCCTCTGGGGCTAGCCGGCCGGCATTGTGTTGGAAGCCCGGGAGCCCTAACTGCTAGGCAGGGGCCATGGGGAGCCACCCTGGGTCGGGCCCCGCTGTCTCACCCAGGCCTTGTGAAGTCCCTGCCCTAGCCCTCACCTGCCCTTGCATTTGGCCAGCCTGCTGGGGCGGGGCTTCTCTTCGTCCCAACTCGCCTCTCATTGGGGCACTCTGAACCCAGTGAGCCCAAGGTGCCACGTCCCCGTCCCTGGGACCTCGTCCTGTGTGGATCCTAGTTCCTCCCCTGAACCTGGCCCTGAGCTTCCTCTGGCTCTCCGCCCTGTGCCACCTGACACGGATTGATTGCCCCTCTGGCCCCACAGATGGGCTTGTCAAGCGGCTGGAGGAGCTGGAGCGGACCGCCGAGCTCTACAGAGGTGAGCGGCCAGTCCTGGGAGCCCTGCTCTGGGGGTGGCAGTGCCGGACCGCAGACTTCTAGGACCATAGCCATAAATGGGCCAGCGGGTGGCGTGGAGGTTGACGCAGCTGACTGAATAACTTGAGTCCTGGTTGCAGTGGCTTGAAAAACACGCTGGCGTATATGCATACGTGCCTGAAACCCCAAGAGGAGAATGGAGGAGAAGGCGTTGTGGTGCCCCCCCCCACCCCCGGGCATGCTTGCTCACTTTCTCTAACAAGTGCACATGCCCTCTAGCAATTTTTTAAAATGTAACAATATTTACCTATAAAAATTCAACTAATAGCACCTGTGAGCAGAGTGGGCCAGCCCTGGAGACAAAGCCCACGGAGGCCTTGCTCACCCGCATCGCGCACAGGCTCCTGGGCGGGGGCGGAGCCTTCATCCTGGGCCCCAGTGGGACTGTGGGAAAAGTTTGTGGAGCCAGGACCAGTGAGGGCCTCAGGTGCGGGCAGGGGGTGGGAGGCTGTGACTTGGGTCACTTGGGTCCGCATGTGCCTGCTATTATCCCACTGCCGCTTCCGCTCTCACAGGGATGACGGAGCACACCAAGAACCTCCTGCGGGCCTTCTATGAGCTGTCGCAGACCCACCGGGGTAACGGCATCCCCCAAACCTGTGTGGTTCCAGGCAAAACCCTGCCTTCTCTGGCCGGGTACCCCTGTGCAGTGAGTGACCAAGTGCCTCCCTGGGGCCCTTCTCTCAGTGCCTGGCCTCGCACATGGTCACAGATGTTGAGTATGGCAGTGGTGGGACAATGGGGTGTCTAGACCAGGCAGCCCTCCGGGTGCACCACAGTGGGACGCCCGGCTCCCATGCTTGGACTGCCACTCAGGCACAAGGCCCTTTATCGGGGTCTCATTTCCTGCAAGAAAACGTGGGTTCCCAGGCCATGCTCTGCTCTCGGACAGAGCCACCTCCTTGGTTCTCCACCCAGCCTTCTCCCAGGTCTGGTCACTCTGGGAAAGAGGACGACACCCTTGGGGTGTGGACACAGTGCCCTTGGGTATAGACCTGGTGCAGACCTGGGCCTCTGGCCTGCCAGGCCCCTGCCCTGTTTTCTCCTCAGACCCCCGGCTTCTCCATTAGGGGGTCGGTAGGGGCACCCTCAAGGCAAACTTGTCATGCAGCCTTTGGGGACGTGTTCTCCGTGATTGGGGTGCGGGAGCCCCAGCCAGCCGCGAGCGAGGCGTTCGTGAAGTTTGCCGATGCCCACCGCAGCATAGAGAAGTTTGGCATTCGGCTGCTGAAAACCATCAAGCCGGTAGGTGTGTCCCGTGGGTGAGGGTGGGGAGGGCACAGTGCGGGCAGGCCCTGACACACGAAGTCTCTGCGCCCCTTTGGGCTTCAGCGTTGACCTCTAGGCCAGTCTCTGGCCCTGGCTCTGCGACTCACTCGCCCTTGCCCTGACCTTGACACGGGCCGCCGGGGCACGCCCTTTGGCTCTGACAGTCTGAGCCTGCTGTCCGTGCCATTCCTGCCTGTGAGGCCCTGAGCACCTTCTCCCACCCAGATGCTTACAGACCTGAATACTTACCTCAACAAAGCCATCCCCGACACCCGACTCACCATCAAGAAGTACCTGGACGTGAAGTTTGAGTACCTGGTGAGTCATCTCCGGGGATGAGGCCCTGGGCCCAGAGGAGGCTGGAAGGCTGAGAGCTCTCACTGCACCCCCTATCCCGGGGTTTGGTGGTCTCCTGGACTTGAGGGTTAGACCGGGTTAGTGGTTGTTTAAAGTGGGTGCCAAGGGCCTTATGTTAAATAATAATTCCATGGTCCACGGAGTTGAGAAAAAATGCCCAAGCCCAGCTTCCTTCGCTGCAGGAGTCCCCAGAGCCTTTACAGGCGCGTGTGCAGCCTGAGTCTTCGCAAGCTCCTTAGACCATAGAATCTTTTTTTCCCAGAGCATCTCTTGGGGCTTGGTTTTGGTAAACCTGGGGCTCCCAAGCTCTTGGGCCCTGCCCACCCTCCCTGCCTGCCCACCCTTCTCTGGGCTGAGGCATCTGAGCTTTTCTCAGCTGGGGCTGAGAGCCCGGAGGTCTGGCGTGGCTGGGCCTCTCTGCGTGGATTCACCTGCCTGGGCTGGCCGGCAGGGTCGGGGAGCACTGGGGGCACGCGGTCGTCGCTGGAGGCCGCAGCCACTCTGACAGCCCGGCCCTCCCGCCCCCAGTCGTACTGTCTGAAGGTGAAGGAGATGGACGACGAGGAGTACAGCTGCATCGTGAGTGCTCGGGCCCGGGGCGGCCTCACGGCCTCCAGAGTGTCCTGTGTCTGCCAGGACTGTCAGAGGAGGGTACAGGCCAACCTAGGAGAGTCCTGGGGGGCTGGGCTGGGCTCCCGTTCCTGGGAATTGGGACCGTGTCCCCACCCCAGCCCCTCTGAGCCTCGGTGGGCTGGCGGCCGGCCCAAGGCCACCCCCTGCCTGTTGCCAGGCTGGCTGCCCTCAGCTTGTGCAGCTCTTGTGGGGAAAACTGGCTTTTTTCACTCGTAAGGGGCACTTTTATTGTTTTAATTTTTCATATTTTTGCTATCGGGAACCATTTTATGGCCCCATTCATTTACTTGACGTGAGGAAGGGTTGGGTCTCCTTGTTGGTCCCGCCCTCCAACGCTGTTGCCAGGTGCTTCAGGCACTGGTTGGCGTTGCGCCGAGAGGAGCGTGGTGGCTTTGGAAAGTGCAGGGCTGTGGGAGTGTGAGCTGGGGTCAACCCTGCAGAGCCCTGGCCTTCTCGCCCCCTCCATCCTTGAACAAGCCCCCCACCCCACCAGGGCCCTAACATGCTCTCCCTCCAGGCCCTAGGGGAACCCCTGTATCGGGTGAGCACAGGCAACTACGAGTACCGCCTGATCCTGCGCTGCCGCCAGGAGGCCCGCGCCCGCTTCTCCCAGATGCGCAAGGACGTGCTGGAGAAGATGGAGCTGCTGGACCAGAAGCATGGTGAGGGACGAGGTGGCCCGGCCACCACTGCGCTGGCCAGCTTGCCTGTCCTCAGCTGGGAGCTGGGCAGCAGCTTCTCCCCATTTCAGAGGTGGGAAAACTGAGGCTCCAGGGCCAGGTGTACCCAATCTTGAAGTCAGACCCAAGATGTGAAGCCCTGGTGGGAGCCCGCCCACCTCTGGAGCCTGGGAACCAGAGGCCTGGGCTCTCCGGGCTGCCAGCAGGACAGGGCCGGCGGCCCTTGCCCCCCTCCTTCCCAGGGCATGAGGGTGCTGGAGGCTCCTGAGGGGGAAGCCCAGGGAGGGGCAGCTGGGAGTCTTGCAGGAGCAGCAGCCCCGCCACGGTGCCTGTCGCCTGCCCCAGTCCAGGACATCGTGTTCCAGCTGCAGCGCTTCGTGTCCACCCTGTCCAAGTACTACACCGACTGCTACGCCGTGCTGCGCGGCGCTGACGTCTTCCCCATCGAGGTGGACCTGGCGCACACCACGCTGGCCTACGGCCTCGCCCAGGATGGCTTCACCGATGGGGAGGATGACGAGGACGATGAGGAGGAGGACACGGCGGCCACTGAGCCGTCCCGGGACACAGGAGGGGCTGGCGGGCCCCTGGACAAGGGTGGCAGCTGGTGTGACTCCTGAGGGCCCCACCGGGTGCGGAGCTGGGGGGTAGGGTGAATGGGAGGAGCAGCGAGGGAGCGGGGGCCACGGCAGAGGCGCATAAAGGCCTGCGGCTTGGGGCGCCTGCCTCTCCGCGCCTCTGTTGTAGCACAGCGCCCCAGGCCCCTGCCCAGGAAAGGTGCCAGGCACCTAGACACCGGCCCTGGCCCTCCGTCTTTTCTTCCTCCCCAGCCAGAGGGAGCGCTCAGTGTTTGGCCCTGCCCGAGGAAGGAGAGCGGGCAGGGAGAGGAGGGGTCGAAGGTGGCAGGAGGTCCAGGTCCGACCCCGTGGGCACCATCGCTGGCCCCTGGAGTGTGCTGGGAGTGGCCGGGGGTGAACAGCTTTCGGCTGGCCCGGCTGGCCCCAGCCAGTGTGCACGTACACCTCGGCGGCCTTTATTTATTTTGTCCCCCAGCCCAGTGGCTTCTCTGGAAAAGGGCTGGGCACTGGGCTGTCTCGAATAAACGCAAACCCAGATGGAGCTGCTTCTGCATGGCCTCCGACTGCCTCCCTAATGGGGGGACCCCGTGGGTGGGACCTGGTGGTGAGTGACACCTGCCTTTCTGTCGGCCTTGGCTCACACAGATGCCCCGCGGGCAGCTGTGGTCCCCATGCACGGGAGGTGTGAGCCACAGACGTGTCTTGCTCAAGGCCACAGGGGCTCGGCTCTAAACGCAGATCTGCAGGGTCCCTCCAGAGCTTTCCACCAGGAACCCTTTGATGCCTTCCCTCACCTTTGACCCTCCAAGGGCCTCCAGACGTGGGTAGACGCTGGGTCAGGGAGACACTGATGGGAGAGTGGGGGGTGGGGGGGGCACAGAGAGGAGCCACGTGGTCCTCTGTCACTCCGAGATGGGACAGCCGCATCCTGAGGGGCTCCCGTCCACCACGTGGCTCCCGTATAGTTAACCATAGTGGACTTGTCACTCTGTGTGTCCCTGTTTAGACAGTGAGTGTGGTCGTCCCAGAATGGGAGAGGTGGGGTGGTGTGAAGTGGCTGGTCTGAAATGGAAAATGAAAAAGCTTTCTGCACATCAGGTTAGGCCTGCAGGCCCCATAGAAACCCCGATGGGGGGTGGGGTTATCAGGCAGGAGTGGGGGCACGGAGGGAAGGACAGGCTGTCACCAGGGGTCCTTGTGGGTCCCCACAGAGCTGTCAGACCACAACACCTTTCAAGGGAGCAGCCAGCGTGGATGCCAAGGTCATAGACAACCCACAGCCGGGGTTCCAGTGGTGGCCTGAGTGACCCTGAGCTGGTCCCTAACTCCATGTGCCTCAGCTTCCCTGTCTGGAGCACAGAGGACAATGGCACCTGCCCCATGGGGTCATCAGAGGATTAAAGGCGCTAACATCTGTAAGGGATCTGACCGGCAGAGGAAGTGGCTTTCAGGGTTAGTTCAAGTAAATCGCAGGCCCAGCAGGTGGTGTAATGGTTAGGGTGCTGGCCTCCCACATGGCTGGCCAGTTCTAGTCCTGGACCTGGCTGCTTGAGAAATGAGGCCAGGCGTGCATGCAGGTGTATCCCAGATCCCAGGAGAATGGAAAAGGGATTTTAGCGTGGCCATCCCCCTGGGGGGTGATTTCTCACTTTGCCTCTTACTGTTTCTCTTCAGTAAGCGCATATGCTCTGTGGCAAAACTTTTAAAAAAGTAAAAATCCTGGGGGGGGGGGGGGGGGGGTAAGGGAACCCACAGCTGCCCTGTGGGTATCAGTTGGCAGGTATCCGCAGGGCTCGCCAGGCCCTCCTGCACGCAACTGGGACAGTGACAGTGACTGGGATTTGCAAAGCTGTGGCTGGAGGGAGCGGGGCCTGCGGTGGGAAGGTCGCCTTCCCTGGGCCCGTGCACCGGGGTGCTCGGGGTGGGGGAGGCGAAGGGAGGGCTGTGCCGTTTGTGGGAAGAGGATACATACATGGAGGAGGCGGGTCCCCAGGCCTTCAGCTGCTCGTGAGAGACCGGGAGAGCCTTGCACCCGGCACGTGTAGGACGGGGGGCTGACGGGCCCACAAAGCCATGGAGCGGCATCCGGAGCACAGTGCCCCGAGCAGAAGCCCTGGCCCCGGGTCTCTAGGAGGCGAGGAGCCCGCCTAAGCGAGGGGCGTGTGCAGCACGTGCTTGCGCTCAGCTTCCCCCACGCACAGGAGGAGGCCGAGGCCGGCCAGGACTCAACCCACCCGACTCCAGCCCTGGGCCTTGGGTGCCTTCCCTAGTTGCCGCCAACCCCCGCCACCGCCAGAGGAAGGCGCAGACTGCGGTGGACAGGGCCGGTGAGCGGTTCTGGGCCTGGGCGCCCGCCCACCGGTCCTGGGTCTGCGCTGGGAGTGGCTCTCCCCGCGCTCCGTCTCTAACTCCTCCCCCAAGCCCTGCCCTCCTCCACCTGGAGCAGCTCAGAGGGCCCTGGAGAGCCCTCCCCGACTCTCCCTGCCCCGACTGCCCAGTGGGAGCCAGCGCCCTGGGCAGAGGCACAAGAACGGACCTTCTGTCTTTGAGCTGAGCTTTATCCACTCTAGGTTCTCAGCTGGAGCCCAGACTTGGACCCCAGGAGGGACCACCCCTAAGAGGGGAAGCCGCGTTCCTGTCACCAGACCCTCACCCGCCTAAAGCGCTACAGACTTGGTCTTCAGCCCTGGCTCCGCTTCCACCCCGGGTGGGGGGCTCAGCACCTCCAGGGCCTCGGTGCAGGCGGGCAAGGGCTCCGAGTGCTCCTCGGCCGCGGCATCCTCAGTGTCGCTGGCCCCAGTCTCGGTGCCTGGCGCCGTCTGGGCGTGCCGAGAGCGGCGCAAGCAGCAGTTGGTGGCGATGGCCATGAAGACCCCAGCCAGGGCCACCTCAGAGCCAGCCAGGTAGAAGATGATCTCGTAGTTCTTCAGCGCGTCCACCAGGCGGCCTGCAAGGGTGGGGGCACAGGTCTCCGCTCCTGCCTCACTCCTTGCCGCCCCCCCCCTTCCCTGCACCTTCAGATAAAGGGCAGTGCTGCCAACTTGCTGGGGCTCACCGGGGACGCACGCACACGCCCCGGTCTCTATTCCTATTTTATCTGCAAATCCCATGTAGGCTCTGCCGTTGGAGACCTTTAAAATGTCTTTTTTTGTGTTTTTTTTTTTTTTTTTTTGAGAGGTTTTTGCTATAGGGCACGTGTGCTCGCCAGAAAGAGAGAGAAAGAGAGACAAAAGCAAGAAATCACCCCCCCCCAGGGGGGTGGCCATGCCGCAATCCCTTCTCCTCCATTCTCCTCAGGATCTTGGGCACGCACGCACATGCACCAGGCGTGACTTTAAGCCACCGGGTCCGGGACTCGACCCGCGGTCGACTACATGGGAGTCCAGTGATATAGCCATTACGCTAACTGCTGGTCCCTAAAATGTCACTTTATGGGCTGGCCTCATGGGTGGTGGTTAAAGGAGCTTGATCCCATGTGATTGACCATGGTTTGAATCCTGGCCCTGGAAGCCAGGAAAACACGCCAGGTGCATGTGTGAGCATGCATGCCCGCATCCTGATAGGCTGGAGAAAGGGAGGAGAAGGGGTCACAGTGTGACCATGCCCCATTAGGGGTGCTTTCTCCCTCTCTGGTGAGTACACACACACACCGGCAATTAAAAAAAAAAAAAGTCACTTTCCTTCCCTAGACCTGTCCCCTGAGTGACACGGGGCCTTTGGTGAGGCACACCCTACATATACAAGGCCACCCCTCAGTCCCATACTAGACAACCACATGTGCTGTGCGTCTTGCCCAGCAGGGGTCCTAAAGGTGGGGGAGGAGGGCTGGGCTGGGCCTGCTTTGCTGGGGGGGCTCCCTTGCTCCCGCCTCCTGTCTGTCCCTCGGACCCACAAGCAGCCCAGACTAAACTGCCTTCCGAGGCCGGGAGCAGCTGTGGGCCATGAACTCCGGCCTCCTGTCTACACTTATTCCCAAGGCTTCTGTCCGTGCACACACTCCTCTCAAATACCTCCCACCCCCCGGTGTGGCTCTCTGTGAGCTCCGCCCTCTCCCTGCCCCATTTTTGTGGTTGGCTACACCAGTGGGGGCTTCCCTGGGGTCCCCTGAGCCAGAGCCCTCTTCTGCAATCTCTGCTCCCCGCCCCTCCAACTCACTGTCCCGGCGTGTCTGCCTAGCCGACCAGTCCTGTCTGTCCCTCCCCAGTCAGCCCTGTGGTGTCCTTCACGTTCTCACCTGGCCAGCCTTCTCTGCCCCGCAGACCCACCCCGAGGTAACACAAGTGGTGGAGGTGAGCCTCTGGGTAGGAGGCTGGGTGAGTGGCTTTGGGTCGCGAGCTCTGTGGCTCTCACCGGTAAGGTGCAAAGCCTGTGAGGCCATGCGAGGCCAGCCCGTCTCAGCAGCAGTGAGGGACCCCCTCTGCAGCCTGCCCCACAGCCTGACCTCAGCCCTCTCCAGCCGGCTTCCTGCTGTTTCAGGGCAGCCCAACTCGGGAAGACCCCATGCAACCTGGGTTCCTGCCCACTCGTTTAGGGGCACCGTCCCCCAGACAGATCCTGCACCCCTTTGTGCCCTCCCCTGCGGGGCACTGCCGGGAAGTCCTCCAGGTCCACCCCCATGATGGAGATTTCCTAAGGGGGTCTATGGGTGCAGAGAGAAGGCCGAGCCCCGCTCCTCCTCGCCAGCCACCTTGAGCACCCCACTCTGCTCCTGGCCCTAGGGCCTGTTCCCCACAGACATGGTCCCTCTCCTAGGCACCCTTCAAGGTGAGAAACGAGCATGGCGCTCAGTGCTCACGGGCAGGTGTGGCTCTGTTCTGGGCTGCGGTCTGTGCTAAGCCTCTGGCACTCAGTTTCCCCACCTGAAAAAGGATAAACACCTGCCCTTCACAGGTTCCCTGTGCCAACTGCTCGCCATTTGGGGGGGGGGGGGCAGCTACCAATGTTGGGTCCACCCGGCACCTCCGCTGGCTCTTCTGTCCCCACCCAGAGCTGATGGTCCTGGCTTGCAGGAGGGGCTCAGTGGCCATGGAGGGGAGTCCGCCCTGCAGGCTGTCTCTGCCCATGGGTCCCACTCCCTCCTCTCAGCCCTGCAGTTCCCCCCTCAGACTACCGGCCGTCCACCTGACCCCTCTCCCGCGGGGCGCACCGGCAGAGGGCGGTCCGATGAGCACAGCCACGGCCTCCAGGAGCAGCACCAAGCCCAGCGCGCTGGGGAAGCGGGGCGCACCCACCGTCGCCATGAGCACCTCGAACTGCAGCGCGCCCACCATGCCGTAGGAGAGGCCGAAGGCGACGCAGAAGGCGACGAGGGCGCCATAGGAGCGCGCGCGCGCGCTGCTCAGGTCCGTGAGCCCGTTGGCCAGCAGCGCCAGGCTGAAGAGGTAGGGGACGCGCGGGCGCAGGCGCCGCAGGCCCGCGAGGGCGCCGCACGCCGGCCGCGCCACGATGTCCACGAAGCCCACGATGGAGAGCAGGAAGGCGGCTTCAGCGTCAGGCACGCCCGCGTCCTTGGCGTAGTTCACCAACAGGATGGCGGGCACAAAGAGCCCGAGCGCCATCAGGAACTTGGTGGCCGCATACACGACGAAGGCGCGTTCAGCGCACACCGTCACGTCCAGCAGGCGCCGGCGGGTCCGGCCGCCAGGGGGCGCCTCGCGCAGGCTCAGCCGGGCGCCGTCCGCGTCCGCGTCCGCCTCGTCCGGAGCGTCCCCCGCGCTGTCCCTGCGCCGCGGGGCAGCAGGCCCGGGCGGCGGCCGCATGACGGCTCCGCAGGCGCAGCAGTGCAGCAGGAGGCCGCCGAGCAGCAGGAAGCCGCCGCGCCAGCCGAAGCGCTCCAGCAGCTGCTGGCCGAGCGGCGACAGCGCGGACAGGAACACCGGGCTGCCCGCTGCCGCCAGCCCGTTGGCCAGGGGCCGCCGCCGCTCGAAGTACAGCCCCAGCATGATGAGCGACGGCTGGAAGTTGAGGGCCAGGCCCAGGCCTGCGGGCGAGGTGGCGCTGTGCGAGTTGTCGGGGCGCCCTCCCCAGCCCTCCACAGGACAGAGGGTCTGGCTGACAGGGCTGCAGGACTTCGGGGACCGCCCCGCGTGGGGAAACTGAGGACAGGAGGCTTTGGGGCTGGGACTCCCGACCCCCGCCCCCGCGGTGGAGGAGCCCTCACCTGTGAGCACCCCAGCCGTCAGGTACAGCTCCAGGAGGCGGGTGGCGAAGGACGCGAGGACCATGCCGGCAGAAGCCAGCAGCCCACCGGCCAGCATCACTGGGCGACAGCCAAAGCGGGTCACGAGGATGCTGGACACGGGGCCTGTGGGCAGGGCAGGGTCACCACCCCGCTGGACCAATGGCTTCTCCGGTGGACATGGCCCCTGCCCTGGAAGTCGTTCTCCCAGGGATAAGGTCAGCCCTGGTTCAGGGACCCACCGAGGGCACTGTCTGATCAAGGTCGCACAGCTTGGTTAGGACAGACCCAGGAGACAGTGCCCTGGGGGCCAGAGCGGGGAACCAGGCCTGGCTCAGAGTCCCCACCCCCACCCTGCCTGAGAACCGGAAAGCCACAGCAGAGGGCGTGGCTCGCGCTCCCTCCGCGGTGTCACACTCCATGCGTCCACCTGGCATCGGCCGCCCTCCTGCCCAGTCCTGACCCCTTCACTCCCAGCCCCTTTCATGCTGCCCCTGCCGCCCACGGTGGCTAGGGCTGCAGGGCGGGAAATGCTCCTTAGACCTCAGTTTCCCCCCAGTAAACGGGCAGGGGTGGGTCTGCGGGAGATGGAACTGTTCGCCCTCCCCTCCCCTCTCTCCTCCCCTGTCCGGCTCAGGCTTTCCACAGGAAGGAGAGGGTGTCCATTCCTGCTGAGGACCCGGGACCAGGGGGTTGGGTATGTCCTGGCTTCGGTTCCGACCCCCAGTCCTGGGCCCCAGGGAGCCAGAGGCGCGGGGAGGGGGTGCTGACCCGTTCCGTAGAGCATGGCCAGCATGATGGAAGACACCCAGGCGGTGTCGCTGTAGCCCGCGCCGAAGTCCCGCATGAGCGCGCGGAAGAAGACGCTCACGGCCTTGGGGAAGCCATAGGCGAAGCCGGTGACCACAAAGCAGGCGCCCAGCACCACCCAGCCCCAGCCGCCGTCTGGGGGGCCCTCTCCTGGCCGGGGACTACCGGCGCCCATCACCACCGCCTCTGCAGCCAAAAAAAAAGCGGGGGGGGGGGGGGGGGCGGGATAAGGCAGGAGGATACACGCGAGCCCTGCTCAGGTCATGGAGCCAGGAGGGTACACCTCCGCTGTGCAGGATGAGGGGAGAAGAGCCCCCTGGTACTTGACTTCGGGAAGGTTCCCTCCGGAGGGCACTTCTGCCCTCAAGGCTTTGTGATGGCAGGAGAAGGGTGCAGTGAGGGTAAGAACCAGGCAGCTAGTGTGTGCCCCGGGGGTGTGCGCTGGGATTGCCAACGTTCCCCACCTGCACTTGGATTTCTGGACATGGAACCAACACCCAAGGGAACAGACCAGCTGCAGACTAGGCCTGCGTGAGTGTTTATTTCCCTCCTTGGTTTGCATTGTGTTCCTAGTTCTTCTCAGCCATCAGGATGAGACCATTGTCATTAGAACATTAAGGAGAAGACACTTCAAAGTAGATTATTAGCCTTGGCCCAAAAACCAGGGGTGCTGAGTTCCAATCCTTCCAAAGGGCAGGCCTCCTCCTCAGTCCCCCCACCCCCGTGGGACGACCCACTGGCTGGAGGGGAATCGGGGAAGGGGCTTAGGGCTCCCATTGGATATGTGGGGACATTTGAAGAGGCACTGGGAGAGCCCCTGGGCCTCCAGCCTCCCAGCACCCCGCCTCCCTCTTACCTGCGATCTCCGCCTGAGGACCCTGGCGCCCCACCCAGGGCTTCACCCCAGAGCCCCGTGCCTCCCCCACAGACGAGGAGAGTGCCTCGCAGGTAGGGCCAGGAACTCGGAGTGCCTGGGACGGCCTCCTTCCCGGGGGTCTCCTCCTGGCAGTGGCAATGCCAGGTCTCTCCTCTGGGGCACCTGGGACTCTGCCTCTCCCCCACCAGGAGGCCAGGTGCCCTTCTGGGGCTGCATATCCCATCAAGGGAACAAGAGAGTGGTCCCCGCGGCCCTCACCACACTCACCTGAGCCGTTCTCTGGGTTTGGGGTCCGGCTTCACATGAGGCCTGCAGGGAGCTCACCTTGAAGGGGGCTCGCAGGCTCCCCAGCTTCCCACCGGCCTCTGACCAGCCTCTGGCCTGTCTCCTGATAGCACCCTCCCATCATGCGGGGGCTTAGGGCTCCCCCTGCCCCAGCCCACCTCACTAAGAGCTAAGAGGCTTTGGCCCAGGAGGGAGAGGGGACGGTGGGTGTGAGGGCAGGGCCAACCAGCCTCTGCCATGGGCCCCCCGTCATCCTGTGCTCCAGCCAGGGAGGGATAAGGAGACCCCTTCCTGCAGGACACAGTCCTGCCCCGGGCCCTAGTCTGGTGCTGGGGTGTAGCCCTGACCTGGACACCCCGCCAGCCCCAATCTCCTAGGTTTTGTCTGCCCCGCCCCCAGGCTGCATTCCAGGAGAGGCTCCTGCTCCCCCAGGATAAGGCTAATCCAGGCCTGAGAGCCTGGGAACACGGGGTGGTGGTGGCGTGGCCAGAACAAAGGGTGCTGTGTCCCAGCGAGGTGACACTGGTGGTCCCCGACCTCAGTCACCACCACCATTTCCAGAGAACCCAGGGGCAGAAATAAGACAGTGGGGGGGAGGGGGGTTGGGCGGCCCTAAAGACTTGTACAGAATGAGGGCCAGGGCGGGCAGGGAGTGACGGGGCCTCCCCCACTCCCCTGCCCTGTCCCCCTAATCAGACACCACTGCTGTGCTGCCGTGTGCACTGTCTTTATTTCTCATCGTTTACAAAAGGGGGGCACATGTGCGAGTGTGCAAGGGGCTCCACCCCACCAGGGCAGAGAAGAGGGAAAGAGTTGGGGGGCAAGAGGCAGGCCCCTGAGGGAGAGTCCTGGGGTCCCTGGAAGGGAGGACCCTGTCTCCCGGTTCTGCTCGCTTTACCATGAGGGCCCAGGGCCAGTGCTCTCGCAGTCATATGGGCTCAAGGGGTGGGCTGGGGAATGACCCGGATCAGGGTCCCCGCTTCTCAGATCCACTGCCGCTGTCCCCGCTGCTGCCACCCAGCCAGCTCGGACAGTCCCAGAGGCCATGCTGCACGGCCTCAGCCTGCAGAGGGGGCCCTCAGCGGATGAGGGGTGCCGAGCGGTCGTTGGTGACTGTGGGACGCAGCTTCACGGTAGCAAAAGGATTCGTGCCCCTGTTGGGGGAGGAGGACCGGGTGAGAGGGATCCAGGTCCCCAACTGGCTGCGGCCCCAGCTGAGCTGGGTGTCCACCTCCTACCTCCTGTCCCCATCCGTCACCTACGCCCACCCCCATGATGAGGCCAGCCCCCACCTCGTCTTCTGGCCCCTTAGGGACTCACCGTGGGAAGAGCTCTGGGGGGTGCTGCTCCCAGGACATAAGTCTCTGCGGGGGCACGGGTGGAGGAAGGGCTGGTTTGATGGGGAAGGGACGAGCGAGGTCCTGCCGTTCCCGGCACTGCCCCACTCAGGAGGGCAGAGGATGACCCAAGGGCCCCGGCTGTGCCAAGCGTCTGGGAGGCCCCAGCATTCTGATCTGAGACTCCCCTGGGCCAGGCTGCCATTCCCAGGACTAATCACCCCCACCCAGGATAAGATGGGGGGCCCACAGGGAGGTGCTCTCTGCCTACCGGCCCAGCCCCATCTTCCTCCCTTGCCTGCCCCCTGCACCCGGGACCCAGAGTGCAGGGAGGGTTTCCTGGTCCCCCGGCTGGATGACTGGGTGGGGACACTGGGGGCTCACCTTGATGTCACTGGCCCCGCCTGTGCTGCCCATGCTGCTCCTGCGGCTGCCAGGCAGGGGTGTGGGAGCAGGGCTGGGGGCGCGGCTCGGAACCCGGCTCGGGGTGCGGGAGCGGGACTGGCCGTCCCAGTACTCCGAAGACGAGATGGAGTTGCCTGGCCGGTCCAGGAGGTCGTCGAGGCTGTGGCTGCCCCGGAGGGGGTAGGACCTGAGTCCAGAGAAGGAGGAAGGGAAGGGGTGAGAGGCAGGCACCGCTGCAGCCTACCCCATCCACTGGGTCGCAGCATTCTCCAGCCTCTTCCCTGTTCGGGGCAAGAGACTAGGGGCTTGAGGGCGGGCCTGAGAGGAGGCAGAGGGATGGACACAATGGCCTTCAATGCAGGGAGAGGGGGCCGGGGTGTGGCTCCCCAGGGCTGAAGCAGGGCAAGCCTATTCAGGACCGCAGCTCACAGGCCCTCCCCTGGTGGGCAGGGACACCCCCACTGCAGTTCCCACCCTGTCCACCTGGGTACCTGGAAGGCAGCTCATTCAGAGAGTTCATGGGGTTCAAGGGGTTCATGGGGTTCATGGACACCTCCTCCAGAGGCTTCACATAGGCCTCGGGGAACCAGCCACCCCTGTGGGGCAGAAGCAGAGGGTCTCTTAGCAAGGAGTAACAAAACCCAAAGCAATTCTGCGAGCTCCGAGGGCCGTACTGCCAAAGGGAGGTCTCCCCACTCCCCGCAGTCAAGGCCTGCGGAGTCTCGCCCTCACCCGCCGCTCCAACCTCATGTCTCATGGGGGCTGGGGCACTTCGGGAGGAAGAACAGGGCCAGGAAGAAAAGCAGTCTGTCCAAGGATGAAGCGACTGGCCTACCCCCTGCTCACGGAGCACCCTGAGCCAGCACACAGGGACCCCCACCCCTACTCACTGGGCGCCCCCAGCCAGCACACAGGGACCCCTGCCCCCTACTCACTGTGTGCCCCCCAGCCAGCACACAGGACCCCCACCCCTACTCACTGGGCGCCCCCAGCCAGCACACAGGGACCCCTGCCCCCTACTCACTGTGTGCCCCCCAGCCAGCACACAGGAACCCCCACCCCTACTCACTGGGCGCCCCCAGCCAGCACACAGGGACCCCTGCCCCCTACTCACTGTGTGCCCCCCAGCCAGCACACAGGAACCCCCACCCCTACTCACTGGGCGCCCCCCAGCCAGCACACAGGGACTCCCCCCTCCCCTCACTGAGCGCCCTGAGCCAGCAGAGGGAACCCCACGCCCTGCCCACTGACTGCCCTTCACCCCAGGCCCTCTGGTCCCAGGAGCCCTGCACCCAGAGCGCAGGGTATGCGCCCGCTCCATGACGCCTCCACTCAGCGCCTGCCCCGCCCCTGCCCGGGTTGTCTGCCTGGGCTGCCAGCTCCTTGCGCGCTGAGAGTTCAGCTGGGCTGCGGCTGCGGAGGGAAGGACCAGCCCAGCGCTCCCGGACCTCAGCGCTCCCTGTTCTCAGCGCTCCACGGAGCGAATACGCCCAAAGACAGCCTCACCTACGGAACTGGACCTCCTACTGCAGCGCGCCCGCTTCCTGTCCTCCTGCTTCATCACCCAGTGCCCACTGACGGTCACCCTCGCATCCTGCCCCTGCCTAGGAGTCCCAGGCACATGGGCTGACAGCATCTGTCTAGAAGGTCCCTAGGAAGCGTGTGACACACCTGTCGTCTGGTGCAGGTCTGCAGAGTGGGCACGCTAGGGGCCAGCATTCCTGGCACTCGCGTCCTCAGTCCTCTCTCTACCCAGACCCCACCCTGTCCCTGGCCACATGGTCACCTGCCGTACCTTTGCATCTGACCACAGCCCTCCATGCATCACAACCGCCCACGGCCAGCCGTCCACTAGGCATCCACCAATTCGCCCACCCCCCTCACTCACCCACCCAGCAGCCCAGGCACACAGCCCCCAGTCGCCCATCGGTCTACCGCATGCACCCCGATCCACGCACCCTCCTATGACCCCAACCACCCCGTCAACCCCCAGGCACCTGTCCATCCACCCACCCATGTGGCCACTGCTCGTACAGCACACCTTCCACCCACCAGGCACTAACCCACATGACCATGTGCCATCTGTGATCTGGCACAGCAGCCGCCAGGCCCCGTCCACGCGCACACCCTGCTCGCTCCTCCCTTGCTGCATGACTGCGAGTGGGCACTGCTCTCCTGCCACCAGCCCCAGGGCACTGCCAGCCTCCGGCAAGCCCCCACTTCCCCCTTCTCCTGCAGGACACAGTGGGCTCTGCACACCCGCCTGTGGCTGCCAGCTGGCTCTGCTCCAGGCCCCCTGACCACCACACAGCACTACCTCCCTGCTGCCACCTCCACCGGGCAGCAGACAGGATTTCCGCTGCATGACCAAGGAGGGACGCACACGTCAGCCCTGGCTCCCTGTCCACACCCGTGTCAGCCCCACAGCAGACTCAGGTCCAGAGGGGAACCACCCCTCCTCGACGCCAGGCTCCAGCAGGGTTTCTGTCACTCCACACTTTGGAGAGAACCCCCCACCCCTACCCTCTACCACTTCTCAAAGACCACCACCCCGAGCTGGGTAGGGAGGCTTTTCGGATGGGGAAACTGAGGCAGGCGGCGTCGTGGCCAGCAAGAGGGGAGTTGTCCGAGGCCCGAGCTCAGGGTCCATATTTCTGGTGGCATCTTTTTTCCGGCCTGGAGGTCTCCATGTGAGACGTCCCACGCCCCCACGCACCCCCCCAGGCGCCCACTCACGTGGATGAGCCCTCCAGCTTGCCGTAGAGCCAGCCGTTCTGCGCCTCGGGCACCAGCACCTCCACGACGTCTCCGGCCGAGAAGCGCAGCAGCGTGTGGTTGGCGCCCTCGGAGTGGGAGACCAGGGCGCGGACTCTGCGGGCCCCGCCCGGGCGCTCGCCGAAGGAGTTGGAGCGCGAGCGCTGGGTGTCCCCACGGCCGCCGCTGGTGTAGAGCGAGGCTGCGGGCGGGGCGGGCGCGCACGTGGGCGGCGAGCTCGCGGCGCGGCCCCCAGCCCTCCCGGGGGCCCTAGCCCGTCCGCCCCCGGCACCCCTCCGCGCGCCGGCCGGGCCGGGGCACTCACAGGCCGACGGCGTCCGGGGCAGGGACCGGCGGTCTGGCTCCAGCTGGGACGCGGACCTGGCCTCGGCGGGCTCGGGGCCGAACGAGCCGGAGCCATGCCGGCTGCGCGGGGAGCTGAACTCTCCCAGAGGCCTCTGGGGCTGCGAGGGAGACCGGCAGGGGCGGTGGGGCGGGGAGGGCGGGGGCCGGCCCTAGTCCAGCCCCCACCCCCAGTCCCAGGCGTCGGCGTAGGGGTTCTCCGGCCGGCGGCCCCACCACCACGGGGGCGCAGAGGCCGCGCCGGGACTGCAGGGCGGGCCCAGGGGCGCTGCGTAGAGCGGGACCCTGGGGGGCAGGAGGCTCCAGGCGGAGGGCCTCAGGCCCCAGGGCCCCGCGGAGGGTGCCGGGGACGGCGGGGGCGCGAACGGCGGCGGGGGCGCCCAGGGCCTCACCATGTCCAGGCGGGTGGGCGTCAGGCGGCCCGAGGGGTAGGGCGGCCCCAGCACCGGGCCCCGCAGGCCGGGGGAGTGGGCGCGGGACGGGCTGCGGCTGGCCTCCGACTGCTCCTTCCACAGCAGCACGCGGTTCTGGAGCATCCCCCGGGCCTGGCCGCGTGGGGGCACAGGGGTCAGCCAGAGGCCAGCACCCCCAGAACCCTGGGGGGCACCCGAGACCTGGGCTCTCAGGCCCTGCAGGCGCTCGATGGCCGGATCTTCTAGCAGGAAGGAGCCGGAAGACTGCTGTGGCCCCGTCCCTCCGCTTTCATCCAAGGCCCTTCAGTTTTCCTTGAGGAAAACCTTGGCCCCTCCATCTGTGTGCTTTTGGGGGCAGAGTGTCCCCACTGCCCCACTTCAGCAGAACCCAGTCCCATTACGCACTCTGTAACAATCTGGAAAAATACATTTTTTTTAAACGTCCTGACATTTGATAAATAGGGAGGGCAAGCCAACGCGGGACACCCACACTAAGGATCGGGCCGTGGCAGGCTTCGCACAGCTTGTGCCCCGCATTGGCTACATCCGAAACCCTTCAACTTCCCTGTTAACTGGAACCTTTCTATTTAAGCCAGTTTGAATAATCGATTTCTTTTTTCAAAGAGATGTTTGCTATAGGGTGCGTGCACTTGCCAGAGAGACAGGGACAGAAACAGAAAGCGAGGGGAACGTCCGCACCTAGCGTGAGTTTAAGCCTCCCGGACCGGGACTCAAACCCGCTGTTGACTACAAGGGAGTCCAGCGACATGACCACTATGCCATCTGCCGGTCCCCAGGGTGAATAATCTAAAAGAGGCCTTTCACACACAGCTTCCCAGTCTCTGTAGTCTACATAAACATCCCTTTCCTTGAACTCATCCCAAGACAGGAAGCCCGGCAGCTGACCATCCAGCTGACCATCCAGTTGAGGTGGGAGCGCTTTAGATGTTAGGGCACATTCATGTGTATTAATCGTGTTTTTTTATTTCCTGCATTTTATGATATTTTGACATCCTAGGATTTGCTAATCCTGGAGAGATCTCCCCTCCCAAGGACAGTAAACAATTTACCTACAGAACACATTCTTATGCAAACCAGCCAGTCCAAAACCCGGGTCCCCAACATCCTTTAACATTCTTCTCACACACCAACAGAAAATTCCCCTGTCCTACATCAGCCCAGAGGCAGGTACCAGATAATTAGCCCCTCAACAGCCGAGATGACCCCATCTGCACATGCCCACCCTACTTTGCCTATCGCCTCCCGTGGAAGACTGGGCCATGCTTCCCCCACTCCTGCCTCAGGATCAGCCCCGGGACTTCTCCACTTGGCGCCGCACCACGCTGAGCCCCCTCTGGGAACTGTGAATAATAAAACTTTCAATGGCATTGACTTCTACTGTGTCACTGTCACTTCTACAGAACAAGCCTCAGGTACCATCAACACACTGGTCCATAAAGGTCTCTCCCTCTTCTCCTCTTTTTGGTTTGAAATTTTGGTCAGAGGGTGCATACGCTACCAGAGAGAGAAAGCAGGACCGCGAGGAAGCGCCCCCGTGGGGTGTCACACCACAATCCCTTCTCCTCCACCTCTGCCTCGTTTCAGAGTTGGGCACACGTGCACACACCATGTTTCTCAGGCCACCTGGACCAGGACGCGAACCGTTCACTCAGCTATGGGGGGGATCCAGCTGCTTTCTCCACACCACAGACTGGCCCAGTCTCCCTTTTCTGTTCAGACATCTCCTCCAAGGCCTCGCTCAAGATTGTGACCTTAGGAATAAAGAAAGCTTTCCTTTATCGGGCCTCTCCTCTGTGCCACACTCAGGTTAACTACCTCCTCGGCATTTCTGACGTGGTCCTCGCAGTGGCCTGGGTGGCACAGTTGCTGCCCACTGGACAGAGGAGGGTGCCGAGGGGCTGAGAAGGGAAGTGACTGGTGCGAGGCCTCACATCCGGCAAGCACGAGTGGTCCTCATTAGTCTGCCTTCTCAGACGTCCCATGACTGCGCCCTTCAGTGTTCCCCCTGCACCTGCCTGGCTGCTGGAAACCTCACGGTGCTCCCAGGCAGCAAGAGCGGAGCTCGGGACCTAGCAGTGTGGGAGCAGCTGGTCCAGCTGGTCACAGAGACACCTTCTGTCTCCTTGCAGTGATTAATTAGCAAAACAGCACCAAGGTTTCATGGAAGACGATTTTTCCAGGGACTTGTGGCGGCGCGTGGTTTATGACAGCACACAGTCTAGGCCCCTCGCATGCGTAGTTCACAACAGGGTTTGTGCTCCTGTGAGAATCGAATGCTCCGCTGATCTGATGGCGAGAGCTTATGCCCTCTGGCAGTTCCAAACATTTTCTTCATATGGCAAAGCCTATAGCAAAGTCCAATGGTAAACAGTAAACTGGTGAAAACACTCGTCCCCAGGGAAAGACCAATTTCTTTTTCTTTTCTTTTTCTTTTTTTTTTTTTTTAACTTTAGACTTTAGATTTACTTAGGGCCATTTGCACGTGTTTACAGAATATGTAGCTAAGTCTAAAAGATGACAGGACAGTTCCCCTCAGTGAGACCCTGGCCTAAATAATATTTGCTCTACTTATATAGCAAGAAGGTAACTTTAAAGACGGAAGCTTTTGATTTGTGGCACTGAATGATGAACCTACACGGGGCATCCTTTGAAAGCGACAATTAGGGATCCACCTAGTTTCTCAGCAATACAAGCCCAAGTGAGGTCTTCTGGCCCGTGTGCTTGACATTCGTGTTTTCTGCCTTGAAATTTCTTTTTGATTGCATCCTTAGAGCTCGCGTAGATCATTCTACTTTTCAGAGGTGCTAGTTCTGGTGCCCACCAAAAAAAAAAAAAAAAAAAAAAAAAAAAAAAAAAAAAAAAAAAAATCAACTCTTCCTTTCTGGATTCCTTAGTTTCAAAGCTTGCATCGTACAAAGCGTAGCGGCAATCTTTTTCAGGAAGCGTTCCCAAAAAATCCTTGAATGGATCGGTGATGGTTACACCAACATCTCCAACCAAGATCTCCTTGCCTTGTTCTACAATGATACACTTTTTGTCTGCACTGAGACAAAAAATGACAGCCTTCTTTCTTTTCTTGATTTCTTCTGGTGTGGAGCATTTCCTAACTTCCATGTCACAAATAATATGACATACTTCATCAGCAACTTGAGCTCCTGAGACCATCTTCACAGTGGCTGTGGCAGGGACGCAGGGGAGGGAGCTGATGGGCGCCGAATCTATGGAGCATCCTCCTCACGGAAGTGGGACCGAGAGACCCGGAAAGACCAATTTCAGTAACATAAAGAGCTCCTACAAGTTAAGAAAATTAAATGGCTCTGTGGCATGAAAAAATGCCGATCTCACAAGTATGAGGTGCATGAAGACATCATCTTTACTTCCCTGGTTAGCAGTTTGCTCACACACTGTTGTCAAGGAGTGTGAAATCACAGAATCTTCTACACCGGAGCTCCTTAACCCAGGCTGCACAGCAAGAAGTGAACAGTGGGCAGGCAAGCCAGCTTCATCTGTGTTTACAGTCACTCCCCATTGCTCGACTCCCACCTGAGCTCCGCCCCCATCAGATCAGCAGTGCATAGATTCTCACAGGAGCACAAACCCTGTTGCGAACTATGCATGTGAGGGGCCTAGGCTGTGTGCTGTCATAAACCACAACCCGCCACAAGTCCCTGGAAAAAATCGTCTTCCATGAAACCTTGGTGCCGAAAAGGTTGAGGACCACTGCCCTATGTTGCTGATGGTGGTGCAAACTGGTACAACCAATGCCTGTGTCTGGGACTCACCAATTCCATTTCTAGGAATTGTTCCTTGCACAACTGCAGTGAGCTCGGAGAGGCTGAGGGTGAGGCAGGAAGGCACTGACTACACTGGACTGAATAAGGACTGATAACAGAGATGAGCGAGATGCCTCACTGAGGCCAGGCACTCATAGTTCTTTAAACTGCGCTCGAACTGTGCGTTCTGCTTACACACACATGGACAAGAAAATGTTCATGCTTAGCTCTTTTAGGAGTTAGGTCTTGGATGTCCTGAGGGCCAGCTAGGTCAGACTACATGCTGCTGTCCCTGCACACAGACGAAGTCCTAGTTCGATCCACAGCTCCTCCAGGAGGGTGACCACCCACGATGAGGCAGTCAAGGGAGAGGTCAGCTGGCATCCTCATAACACCCTGACTTGGATGGGTGCAGCCACTTTGGAAAATAACCGAGAGGCTCTTGAAACCAGAAACACAGAGGCAATCCCCACTGCATAACAGAGAGAAGTGAAGACAGTGAAGACGTCTACACGGAAACCCACACACGGATATGCAGAGCAGCAGCACGTGCGAGAGTCAGAAAAGGGTCCCCAATGTCCCTCAACTGAGGGATGGGTGAATAAAAAGTAGGATGCAGACAATCACCTATTACTTGGCAATGAACAGGAAGCCGACCACAACGGACCACACATTGCATGAGGCCCTTTATACAGAATGTCCAGAATGGGCAGATCTACTGAGGCAGGAAGCAGGGGGAGAGAGGACTGAGGAACGACAGGGTACTGAGTTTGGAGCTGAGACTGTTGGCTTCTGGACAACTGGACAAGGCGGTCACTGGGGCGAGATGCTCTGCTCCCTCCTCCTGACATGTATGGGCACCACGCCTGAGACCCTGGCAGCCCAACTCAATCCAGAGTTAGAACAGGGCCATGAGGAGTCAAAGCAAAGAAGCAAGGCACCTGGCAGGCCAGAGTGTCAAGGACGAAAACCTGGCTTTCCAGGGAGTTGGGAGATGGGCCTAGCCCACCTCAGACTTGGGAAGAGCACTTGCTGCAGAGCAGACCTTCTTAACCAGACAAAGCACAATTCTAAGACTGAAAGCTGAACAGATGAACTGAGAGAGGACAGGCCTATTCAGAAGGAACTCACTCAGTGGCCTGCCAGGTCAGTGGGGAAAAACGTCTTAAAATATGGAGTGAGGACAAATGAAATAGACAAGGTGATGCAGATCTAGATGTGGAAGCCCAAGTGATGGGAGTTCCAGAATGAGAAAGAGACTGATGAAGAGGTAATGATTAGAGAAAATAAGTCCCGGACCTGAAGGAAGACTTGAACCTACAGCCTGAAGGAGCACTGGCTGAGGCTTTATTCAGTCAGTGCCAGGACAAGTTCCTGAGCCCCATGGACTCCAAGCATCCATAGAGAAAGAGCCAGCTACTTAAGACACAAAGCAGCATCACTCCCCATCTACAACACGGGGGCGCTACTGAGCGAGGAGGGGAAGACATGACCTTGGACCACAAACGAAATGCCTAGGGTTCTGGAGTCCTGTGCTAAGCCAGTATACCCCTCAGCAGGCGGGATAAAAGTGAGCTCTTCGCAGATAAGCAAGGATCTCGATGGTGAATCTGCAGAAAATACTCATGAAAGTTCTCTGACTGTGCCAATTAATCAAAACAGAGACCTCGAGGCAGTGGTAGATGGAAAGGGAGTAGAACAGAGGCGAACAGTACGCCTGGTCACAGGCACGGGAACTCTTAGAGGAGGATGACAGTGCACAGGGCATCGACAACGCACGGAATCTAATAAAGTTTCTCGAAATTCAAGAGCCATGCTACAGAGAGATGACTCGTCAGAGTCTAGAACTAAAAGTCCAGAACTATCTTGGCAAAACCAAGAGGTAGGGAACAGGTAGGATGAAGGGAAGAGTGAAAGCTTTCCAAGGGCCTCATCTCAGACTAGCAGAGAGGGCGAGAAAATACTTTTCAAGGACCCATCTTATGGCCTGAGGGAGCGTTGGACTGCATAATACATACATGTGGGAGTGAGATCTACACTCTCTGGAAAATACAATAAATGGAGAAGTATGTGATTGTGAGGGTCTCTATGAGTAGAGAGAAAATAATGGTAGAATTTCTAAATTAATAAAGGGAAAAGAAAATGTAGAGTAAATCAACCAAATCAACAAGAATGAGAATGGGAGAAGAGGAAATGACAAATAATCTAGAAGTTAATTTATAGAAGGAATAAAACCCAGGCATATCAGTTATTATGTTAAATAGGAGTGAGTTAAATCCCCCTATAGAAGATTTAGATTATCAGACTGGTCATAAAACAAAATTTAGCTATATGTTATTAACAGAAAACATACTTAAAACAAAGAGGGTAAAAAGAGTGATTTTTTTATATATAGAATTTTTGCAAGATTTTTTTTTTTTTTTTTTTTTTTTTTTTTTTTTTTGGCTATGGTGTGTGTGTGCTTGCCAGAGAGATGGAGAGACAGAAAATGAGAAGTCACCTTCCTGAGGGGATGGCCATTCTACAATCCCTTTTGCTTCATTCTGTTCTCAGGATCTTGGGCACGCACACACACGTGCCTGGCATGAGTTTTTTTTTTTTTTTTTTTTTTTTAAGAATTATTTATTTTACTTATTATTTTTTTTTAATTTGACCAGAGAGAGAGAGAAAGGGAAAGTGAGAAAGCAAGTCACCAGGTCTGGAACTCGAACCATGGTCAGCCATGTGAGTCCAGGCCCTCAACCCACCACACCACCTGCTGGCCCCCTGGTGTGAGTTTTAAGCCACTGGGTCTGGGACTTGAATGACAGTTGACTACATGGGAGTCCAGTGACATAACCATTACTCCATCAAAGTGATATTAATATCAAACAAAATTAAATTAAATGTATCAAACTTGGCTGGCATGTGGCATGGTGGTTAAGGGTGCTGGACTTCCACATGGCCAACCCTAGTTCGAGTCCCAGACCTGGTGGCTTGCTTTCTCACTTTCCCTCTCTCCCCCACTCTGGTCAAATTTAAATAAATAAATAAAGTTAAATAAAATAATTATTTAAAAAAAATCAAACTTAAGAGAGACATTAAGTACATAAATGGCAGTAGTTTCAGACAAGGTTTTATTGTCATAAACCCCAAAGCACCAAACAACGTGGCATCTAAATACAGAAAGCAAAACTATTAGAAATCCAAAGAGGGGCCAGTAGGTGGTGTGGTGGTTAAGGCACTAGACTCCCATATCGCTGACTGTGGTTCAAGTCCCAGATTTAGTGGCTTGCTTTCTCATTTTCCCTATCTCTCTCTTTCTGGTGTACTAAAAAATATAATAATAATATATAAATAATTTTTAAAAAATAAAGAAATTTAACGAGAAGGCCAGCAGGTGGTGTGATGATTAAGGCATAGGGTCCTGTATGGCCAATTGTGCAATTTCAGTCCTGGACACAGGAGCTTGAAAAACATGCCAGGTACTTGCATGCATGCCCTAAATCCCAAGAGAAGAATGGAGAAGAAGGGATTGCAGTGTGGCCAACCCCACTGGGGATGATTTCTTATTTTCTGTCTCTCCATCTCTCCCTGGCAAGCACATATACCCTAGAAAATGGAATAAAACAAACAAACCTAAAAACAAAACAAAACAAAACAAAAAATCCAATGAGAGGAGCCAGCAGTGGCATGGTGGTCAAGGCATTGGACTCCCTCATGGCCGACTGCAGTTCAAGCCTGGGGCCTGGTAGTTTACTTTCTTGCATTCTTTCTCTTTGGTGAGCACACGTGCCCTGTAGCAAACTCTAAAATAATAATGATAAATAAAATTAAATAGTTCTTTTTAAAAAATCCAATGAGAAATGAGAGAATCTGCCTCTTGGCCAGAACTGCCTTCCAGTAATTAACTGAAAAGAACATAAAGGGAAAGAGGAGAGGCATTCGACATATGTTCTATAGGCCTTTTAGAAAACATGGAGTGGTTCTTCTGGCAACATACAAGCGAATCTACAGGAAAGGTGATAGTGTAGACATCAAGGGAATGGGTACTGTTCAAAAAGGAATGCCCCACAGATGTTACCATGGCAAAACTGGAAGAGTCTACAATGTTACCCAGCATGCTGTTGGCATTGTTGTGAACAAGCAAGTTAAGAGCAAAAGTCTTGCCAAGGGGAACCAGCAGTTAGCGTAATGGCTATGTCGCTGGACTCCCACGTAGTCAACCGCGGTTCGCGTCCCGGACCCGGTGGCTTAAAACTCACGCCAGGTGCGTGTGCGTGTGTGCCCAAGATTCCGAGAGGAGAACGGAGGAGAAGGGATTGCGGCGTGACCATCCCCTCTGGGGGGTGATTTCTCGCTTTCTGTCTCTCTGTCTCTCTCTGTCTGTCTGGCGAGCGCATGCGCCCTATAGCAAAAACCTCTCAAAAAAAAAAAAAAAAAGAGTCTTGCCAAGAGAATCAACATGCGTATTGAGCATATTAAGCATTGTAAGAGCAGAGATAGCTTCCTAAACCGTGTGAAGGAAAATGACCAGAGAAAGAAGGAAGCCAAAGAGAAAGGTACCTGGGTTCAACTGAAATGCCAGCCTGCTCCACCCAGAGAAGCGCACCTGTGAGAACCAATGGAAAGGAGCCTGAGCTACTGGAACCTATTCCCTATGAATTCATGGCATGATGGGTGTTAAAAATAAACTAATCTACGAGTCCACCAGGAGACTGAGAAGTAGTGCTTTCAGGGAATAAGGGAAATGAGGATCTTCTGCTGAGAACTGACCCAGGTAGAGCCCTCCCCCTGCCTCCCGAATCCTTCTGTCTCTCTCTATCTTTTTTTCTTCATTTTTTTGGAGAGGTTTTTGCTATAGGGCATGTGCACTCGCCAGAAAGAGAGAGAGAGACAGAGAGATAGAAAGCGACAAATCACCCCCGGGGGGGATGGTCACGCTGCAATCTCTTCTCCTCCATTCTCCTCTCGGGATCTTGGGCACGCATGCACAGGTACCCGGCGTGAGTTTAAGCCACCGGGTCCGGGACTCGAGCCGCAGTCGCCTACGTGGGAGGTGGGAGTCCAGCGACATAGCCATTACGCCAACTGCTGGTCCCTGTCTTTTCATTTTTAAAACTTTTCTTTAAAAAATGTTTCTTGGGAACCAGCAGTTAGCGTAATGGCTATGTCGCTGGACTCCCACGTAGTTGACCGCGGTTCGCATCCCGGATCCGGTAGATTAAAACTCACACCGGGCGCGCGTGTGTGTGTGCCCAAGATCCCGAGAGGAGAATGGAGGAGAAGGGATTGTGGCGTGACCATCCCCCCTGAGGGGTGATTTCTCGCTTTCTGTCTCTATGTCTCTCTCTGTCTGTCTGCCGAGCACACACGCCCTATAGCGAAAACCTCTCAAAAAAATTTTTTTTTTTCTTAAGGTAAAGTATTTTCTTGTCTCTCAGATCCTCTTTTATCTTTCTAATAATCCCCTTCCCCCCTCTCATTTAGGAGAGGCAAAAAGGGCAGGCCTTCAAAAGAAGACTGAGTCCGCCATAAGAGCTGAGAAGGTGTGCTTTTGCATGGTGTGTTTACGCGCCCCGTGGTTTTCACTTTTTGGTTTTTAAAAGAAATAAATAAGTAGGACCAGCAGTTAGCGTAATGGCTATGTCGCTGGACTCCCACGTAGTCGACTGTGGTTCGCGTCCCGGACCTGATGGCTTACAACTCACACCGGGCGCGTGTGCATGCGTGCCCAAGATCCCGAGAGGAGAAAGGAGGAGAAGGGATTGCGGCGTGACCATCCCCCCTGGGGGGTGATTTCTCGCTTTCTGTTTCTCTGTCTCTCTCTGTCTGTCAGGCGAGTGCATGCACCCTATAGTAGAAACCTCTAAAAAAAAAAAAAAAAAAAAAAAAAAAGAGAGGACTAGCGGGTGGTGTGGTGGTTGAGGCGCTGGACACTCCCACATGACCGACACCATGGTTTAAGTCCTGGACCTGGTGGCTTGCTTTCTCACTTCCCCTCTCTCTCTCTGTCTCTCTCTGGTCAAATTAAAATAAATGGATGAATAAATAAAATTAAATAAATAATTATTGGGGAAAAAAAGAGAAAGAAAGAAGTAAAAAATGTTTGTGTTTTTTTCTTTCCTTTTTTTTCCTTGTCTTTTTCTCTCTCTCTCTCTCTCTCTCTCTCTCTCTCTTCTTATACTTTTTCTTTTACCTCATCCCTTTGCTGTTCAGCCCCCACGCACTGAATGTCTAACAGGTCTGCATGAACCATAGCCAAACATCTGAACACTGTCAGGGTCAACATACCCTTAATTCTCACCGAATCTGCCACACAGAGGGAGAAAAATGGAATGGCAAAGAGTTTGCAGATTACCTCCTCCTGCACGCCTCTGAGTGCTCAGATTGAATTTATAGAAATTAGGAAGAAACAAATAACCCATCAGATGACCAGAAATCCCTGCAGAGTCACAAGACATATGAGAAACCAAGAAAATACCTCTCCCCTCAGGGAAAGGAATAACTCCTCTTCATCCACAGGCAGGACCATGGAACTCACAGAGCTGTCTGATAAAGAATTCAGAGATTCATAGTGACGAAGCTAACAGAGATGGAAGAGAAGAGAGACAATGAACTCCGCAAGAGGCAGGAGAAAGGAGCCGCCGAGTTCCAGGAGGTGAGGAAGTTCTTGAAGAGCTGAAAGAGGAAATACGCACCATAAAAAAGAATCAAATGGGGAACCAGCGGTTAGCATAATGGCTATGTCGCTGGAATCCCATGTAGTCAACCGCGGTTCACGTCCCGGACCCGGTTGCTTAAAACTCACGCCAGGCGCGTGTGCGTGCGTGCCCAAGATCCTGAGAGGAGAATGGAGGAGGAGGGATTGCGGCGTGACCATCCCCCCGGGGGGTGATTTCTCGCTTTCTGTCTCTCTGTCTCTCTCTGTCTGGCGAGCGCATGCGCCCTATAGCAAAAACCTCTCCAAAAAAAAAAAAAAAAAAAAAAAAGAATCAAATGGATCTCTTAGAGATGAAGGCTATAACACAGGAAGTCAAAACCTCCCTTGAAAGTATCCAGAGCAGATTAGATCATACAGAAAATCGAGTCTCAGATGTAGAAGACAGGATCACTGGCCTAGAAAAATCTGCCACGAAGACTGAGAAAATAGCCCCCAAAATGAGAATAATATACGGGAAATACTAGATACCATTAAATGTCCAAACATCCAGGTAATCAGTTTCTCAGATGGTGAAGAGACTAATAAGGGCACTGATAATCTACTCCATGAAATCCTGGAAGAAAACTTTCCAAACCTACAGAGGCACTCAAAGATCTGGACCCAAGAAATACAAAAGATCCCCTTAATAAAGTTTTAGCTTTATTAAAGCTAAAACACTTTCTTGAAATGAAAAAATATATTAAAAAATACCTATTTAATGACCGCAGTAAGCAATCTAGCCTCAGCTAGGTGCTACTTTATAGTATATTCATTTTACCCAGAGTTTCATGCCTAAAGTCAACATGTGTTCATAGATAGGTATTATCAGCCGAACTTACTATTGAAAGTAGTTAGATTAATTAAGATATTTTGTGAATTAAGAAAATATGGGGAAAAATTTTAAAAGAATAGAAAGCAACTGCAGATACAAGAGACAGGGTGGGAGGAGGGTGGGAAATGGCAGAGGGTGAGAAATAGGGGAAAAATATATATACAAGAAACAACACAAGGAAAATTATTTGTTGATGTTAACATGTATGTGATTAAGCCACTACACAGTGTATTTTAGATGGGAAAACGAATTTTGTATGTTGTGATGATGTTCAGTGGAAGAATGTAAAATAAGAAAATAAATTTTAAAAAACAAATTAATCTATGGTCCATAAAAAAGAGGGAGAGAGGGAGAGAGAGAGACTCTAACCGGTCTAGCAGACAAAACAAAGGAAGAGTACAATGAGGGAATTGTCTCTATACTAGCAATTAGCTGCCGCCCAGACCAAGTCAGAGGCCACATGGCCAACCACGGGTCAAGTCTCAGCCTCTAGGGGCTTGAAAAACACACAGGGCACATGCACCTGTGCCCAGGACCCCAGGATGGCCAGGCCCATTGAAGGGTTCCCTCTCTCTCCTTCTCATGCATACATGCCCTTGCTGGCATTAAAAGTAAAAGAGCAGTGATGATTTAAATAATATGATAAAATTAATAGGTAATAATGGGGGAACCAGCAGTTAGCATAATGGCTATGTCGCTGGACTCCCACGTAGTCGACCGCGGTTCGCGTCCCGGACCCGGTGGCTTAAAACTCACGCCGGGCGCATGTGCGTGCGTGCCCAAGATCCCGAGAGGAGAATGGAGGAGAAGGGATTGTGGCGTGACCATCCCCCCTGGGGGGTGATTTCTCGCTTTCTGTCTCTATGCCTCTCTCTGTCTGTCTGTCTGGCGAGCGCACGCGCCCTATAGCTCAAAACCTCTCCAGAAAAAAAAAAGTTAATAGGTAATAATGGAATAAACCTATCCATTAATGAATTTGTTAATGGTGAATATATGCACGTAGGAGTTTTAAAAATGGCTCACACGTTAATAAGCAAGTGTATAAATTACTTAATGCATGTCCTGAATGAATATATGATGATACAAATAAGCACTGAAGAAACAAGGAAATGAATGGAGAGAGTGAAATAAAAAACATTTCATCAGAGAGGAAGGACGGAAGGGCAAGGGAGGAAGGGAGGGAAACTGTGGGCGCAGCCAGCCCGGGAGGGCACAGACCCCGCAGGGGCTCCGCTCGTCCCCGGTCCAGCTCACCCGGCCGAAGAACTGCAGGAAGGTCTTGGAAAGCAGCAGGTGCTTCTCCGCCAGGAAGCGGTAGCGCCGCTTCTCTTCCAGCTCGGCAGCCCGCTGACTTTCGGCCACGAAGGCCTGCATCTGCGCGTGCAGCCGGTTCACGCTCTCCTGTGGGGACGGGGTTCCGGCTGGGGACGGCGGGCGGGTGCCTCGTCCCACCCCCACGGGGTCCAGCTGTCTGAAGTCCCCCTGTCCTTCCTGACCCAGCTCCTCTCCCCGGAGGCCTCCTCTTAGCACCAGCCCACGCTGGCTCCTGACCTGCCCCTCACGAGCATCTTCATCCTCGTGAGTCCCGGCCCTGGGTCTCTCTGGCCCGGCCGCTTCTCACAGCAGAGCTGGTGATGAGCCATCACTCTGTCCCTGGCACCCAGCACAGGCCCGAGGACAGGGTCAGGCCCAGGGAGGGTGGTTTAATGGGAAGATGAATGAGCCAGTTAATAACCCCTACTTGGAAGGGAAGGTTCTGAAGAGGGGAGACATAAGCTGACCCTTAAAGGAGCCCGAGAGGAAACATGAAGGGGGGTAGAGGGTTGCCCCCCAAGGTTGGGTCTCAGGGATGGCGCCCTGAGTTGGGAAGATGGACTGGCCTTTGCCAGGAGCCTGAGGGCTGCAGGATGGAGGGGGTACGGTGCTCGCACTGTGTTGCCAGTTTGGGCGCAGCAGGACGACGGCCCCAGCTTTCCCAGTGAAGTAGGAAAAGGGGGGCGAGGCTGGGGCTGCAGGAGGGGCCTGGGGAGCTTGGAGGAGGCCAGGGAGCCACAGGGCCAGGAGCAGAGCTGAGGGTGGCCGTGAGGGCCGGGGTGCCCACCCACCGGGGCTGGCTGGCCTCGCCAGCTGAGCTCAGCATGGTGGGGCTGGTACTGTAGGGGGCTCAGGGGGCCTCCGGGGTTCCCCAGAGCTCGGCCTTGCCCCGAGGCCTGCCCGCCCACCGCCAGCCCATGCACCTTCATCGCCCGTGCGTCCTTGTCCCTCTTGCGCTCCATGCGCCACAGCTCCGACATGCACTTCTCCAGGTTGGCAGCTCGGTGGCGGTACTCGATCTCATAGTGCTGGCGGCTGTCCTGGGGAAGGTGGGGGGACAAGGGACCCCACCCCCAGTGTCACAGAGCTCACAGCCCGTTTCAGGCGTCAGAGCACTGGGCCGGAGCTCATCTGGGGACATCTATATCCTGGGGCCCGCTAATGCTCTGGGCTGGCCTCAGTGTGCCTACCTGTCAAATGCAGAGGGGCAGCCCTGCCTGTGACGGGTCTGGGTGGAGGCAGGGAGCCCAGACTCACTTTAATGAACTGCATGTCCAGCTTGGTGTTCTTCTCCATGTGCTGCAGCAGGTCTCCATGGAACGTCTGCACCTGCGTGGCGTGCAGGGTGGGGGCGATCAGGGCGGCCCTGGTGTTCCCAGCCCCAGCATCCCCTTGCATTTTCTACCACAACACACTGGCCACCACACTCCTAACACACCTGGCACCTGCCCACTCAGCAGAGAAACGGGGCCAGTAAGAACACCTGGCTGGAGGGAGGCTTAGGTGGTCAACCATGCAAGTCACACAGGGCAGCACCTGGGACCCCCACACCCTTGAGAAGTGTGTCCAAGTCTCTGTGCTTTGAGTGTCATTCCCTCTGTCTGGGATTTCCTTCCAATCTTCACATGTCAGAGTATTGCCCTCTCTGCTGGGAAGCCTTCCTGGCTTTCCTGACTTCCCCAGGGAGAATCCGTTGCCTGATTCTCGATCAGGCACGATTGCTGTCACGATCCTCTTGCCTCTGCCTCCTGAGTTGCTGAGATTACAGGCCCACGCTACAGTACTTGGCCTTCAGGTTGGACTGAGAACAGAACCTGGCCCTCCCGTGTGGTCCCAGCCGGTGGAGCACGGCGTCTGGGCAGTGCACACTGCTGTGACTGGGTCCTGCTCCATTTCGATCCCGGGATGTGCCCACGTCCATTTGCTGCTTGTTCATTTCCTCAGCCACATGAGGGTCTCTTGCCGGGCCCTGCCCACAGCTCCTTGGAGTTCCCGTGAGCATGAAGCCAGTCGGGCCCCGCTCTGGGTCCTCAGCCTCATAGACAGGGCAGGGCAGGACCTAGGAAAAGCTCTCGGAACAACTGAAGCCTGAGACGGTGGCAGGTGAGAAGTGAGGAACAGGCGTCTGACCACAGGGAGGACAGGGAGGCTGCTGGCTCAGAAGAGCTGCATCCTGGTTCTGCTTCCCATTTGCTCTGTGACTTTGGACAAGTTGCTGCCCCTCTCTGGGTCTCGGTTTGTCCATCTGTGACAGGAAAGGCATGACCAGATGCTAAGGGCCTGCTGAGCTTTGCGTCTGTGGGCCTGGGAGGCCACCTGGTGCATTCCCTGTGTCTCCTTCGGCTGTCCCTGAGTCACTCGGCACGCGTGGGGAGTGGGACCTAAATGCTGCCAGCCGGGCGGTTTGCCCTTGGGTTCAGGCTGCAAGCCAGCAAAGAGGCTTCTCTGTCTCTGTGACACGCCCTCTCTGGAGGCCCTGGGCCTCGGCTCAGCCTTTCTGTCCTCATGCCCTCTCCTGGTGACTCCTTCCTCCTGCCCAGGGGCCCTTGCGCTGCACTGCAAGAGCTCAGCCCTGGGCAGGAAGAAATGCCGGCCATCGCCCAGCATCAGGCGAACAGGATGTCAGCACAGCGCTCTCTTTTTTTAATTTGCCAGAGTTTGCGTGTGTTCACTGGAGAGAGACAGAGAGAGGGGAAGCCAGAAAGCACCCTTCTTTCAGGATTTTGGGCATGCACATGTGCCCAGGGTGGTTTTTTTGTTTTTATTTCTTAAACTTTATTTATTTACTTATTTTAATTTGACCAGAGAGAGACAGAATGAGAGAGAGAGAGAGAGAGAGAGGGAAAGTGAGAAAGCAAGCCACGAGGTCCAGGACTTGAACTGTGGTCGGTCATGTGGGAGTTCAGCATCCTTAACCACCATGCCACCTGCCAGCCCCGCCCAAGATGTTTTTAAAGCTGCTGGGTCTGAGACTTGAGCCGAGCCACCCTCCACGTGGGATCCAGCCACCTTAAGCACCAGGCCTCTGGCTGGCCTGTAGGATTAGATTTCGAATGTTGAAGTTTTTCTCTCACAATTCTAAAATCTTGGTCACCACTGGTTCACAAGGGAGCTTGTACCGAGGGGCCTTCTTGGTACTGGCCGAGGAGGCTGAGGGTTGCAGGATGGAGGGGGTACGGTGCTTGCACTGTGCTGCCAGTTTGGGTGCAACAGGACGATGGCCCCAGCTTTCCCCGTGAAATAGGAAAGGGGGTGCGAGGCTGGAGCTGCGGGAGGGGCCTGGGGAGCTTGGAGGAGGCCAGGGAGCCACAGGGCCAGGAGCAGAGCTGAGGGTGGCCATGAGGGCCGGGGTGCCCACCCACCGGGGCCGGCTGGTCTCGCCAGCTGAGCTCACCATGGTGGGGCTGGTACTATAGGGGCGCTTGAGGGGGGGCCCTAAAGCCCCGAGCCGTAGCTGCCAGTGTATGCTGGGGAGAGGCAGAGACGGCGCTAAGAAGGCCGTGGGCGCAGGTGGGTGTGCTGCCAGGGACGTTGGGTTAAATGCTTACACAAACGCCAGGCAGAGGATGCTACCCGATGGGGACTGTTTCCTGTTGGACCCAGTGAGAGGAAGCCCCCTGGCCTGCAGTGGTGCCGAGCTCACAGCGCTGCCTCCTTGAATTTCGTGTCCTCACGTGCCCCACCCCCTGCTTCCCACGGCACGGTCGGCGGTTTCTGCTTAACTCAAGCCATCCGGGCATTCCCGGAGATCGACGTAAGCAACAGGGTTTATGGTAGACAAGGAGTTGGGGCACACCCTCAGAGGAAACTCAGGCACCTTCATAACCAGAGCACGGACAGAGGCGACAAATAGAGAGAGCTCTCTGGAGAGAGCAACTCGAACCACGCTGGAAGCTCCAGAAAGTATTTTAAATGCACAAACGAACAGAACGGACGTGCAGCAATAACCTTGATTGTGGCTATGACCCGCAGAGGTACCACTGCAGGAGGACACAGAGCGGAGCCAGTGGGGCTGTCACATGGCGGGCGTGGAAAGTGGCCCGGGCTCAAGAGCTCTTTAAAAATGTTCTTAAAGGGCTGGCAGATGGCATGGTGGTTAGGGGCACTGGACTCCCACATGACCAACTGCAGTTCGAGTCCCATAACTGTTAGGTTGCTTTCTCACTTTCCCTCTCTCTCTGTCCTTCTCTGGTCAAATTAAAAATTAATTAATTCTTGACAGTTTACAAACAACTTTCAAAATCTCAAAATACTGAATTTTAAAGATAATGTTCAAAATATGTCTTATAATTTTGTATGATTTTAAAACTCTATAACAACAGAAGCAGAATGGTTTCAAAAATATATATATACATATATACAAATATATGTATATATATATATATACATACACATTTAGAGTGCAGACATGGGCTAGAATTTTTTGCTATGTAAAGTAAATGTTTGTGGAAAAATGTAAAAATAAATAAATGAAAAAAAAAACTTAATAAAAAAAATTAATTAATTAGGGAACCAGCAGTTAGCGTAATGGCTATGTCTCTGGACTCCCACGTAGCCGACCGCGGTTCGTGTCCTGGACCCGGTGGCTTAAAACTCACACTGGGCACATGTGCGTGCGTGCCCAAGATCCCGAGAGGAGAATGGAGGAGAAGGGATTGTGGCGTGACCATCCCCCCGGAGGGTGATTTCTCGCTTTCTGTCTCTATGTCCCTTTCTGTCTGTCTGGCGAGCGCACGTGCACTATAGCAAAAAACCTCTCAAAAAAAAATTAATTAATTAAATGTTAAATAAATAATTCTTTCTTTTTTTCTTTTTTTGAGAGGTTTTTGCTATAGGGCGCATACGCTTGCCAGGAAGACAGAGACAGAGAGACAGAAAGCGAGTAACCACCCCCTAGGGAGGATGGTCACGCTGCAATCCCTTCTCCTCCATTCTCCTCTCGGGATCTTGGGCACGCACGCACACGCGCCCGCGTGAGTTTAAGCCACTGGGTCCAGGACTCAAACTGTGGTCGACTACATGGGAGTCCAGTGACATATCCATTATGCTAAATGCTGGTCCCTTAAATAAATAATTCTTTAAAAAACGAAGTCCTTGAAACACAGCCTGAGGGGCTCTTACTGTCAGCACAGCAGCGTGGCTGCCCCCTTTCCTGCCCTGCTGGCTCCCTTCACCCTACCCCATTCTTGCCTAGGAAGAATCACTTCTGAACAAGCCCTTGTCCGCGGCACGCTGTGGGGCTCCGTCTGCTTCTAGTCATGTAAAACCGTATGCCACGGAAATGTGTGTCAGAGAAAGCCACGTCGTGATTCTTCCCGTGGCCGCGGCTTGGCATGTCACCCTCCCCTGTGTTACACAGTGGCCTCCTAACTGGCCTGCCTGCTTCCGCGCTTGGTCTTCTGCTGGTAGGGACCGGAGTTCCTACAACCAACGACTGAAAATTGAAATTAATGTCAGTTACAATGACTTAAAAAAATACCAAATATCTAGGCTCAAACAAATTGGAGGATATGTAAGACTGCTATGCTTAAAATAACAAAATACTTTGGGAAAAATACCCCAGTGTACTGGGTTGAGTTGGCATTGTACAGAAATTAAAAACCATATTGGTCTAGAAACATTAAATTTAATTTTTTTCCATTTGTACAGGGGTAGTACACTGTATTAAATATGTAAGATCTTATCTATATGGGTTTGATTACAGAAACTAATAAAGTATTCTCTAAATAAAATAAATAAATAAATAAAAATAACAAAATACTAGGACCAGCAGATGGCGTAGTGGTTATGTCGCTGGACTCCCACCTAGTCAAACAGTTTTAATGCTGGACCAGGCAGCTTAAAACTCATGCTGGGGACCAGCAGTTGGCGTAATGGCTATGTCGCTGGACTCCCACGTAGTCGACCGTGGTTCGCGTCCCGGACTCGGTGGCTTAAAACTCACGCCGGGTGCGTGTGCATGAGTGCCCAAGATCCCAAGAGGAGAATGGAGGAGGGATTGCGGCATGGCCATCCCCCCTGGGGGGTGATTTCTCGCCTTCTATCTCTCTGTCTCTGTCTGGCGAGCGCACGTGCCCTATGGCAAAAAAAAAACCTCTACCAAAAAAAGAAAAAACAAAAAACAAACAAAAAAAAAAACAAAACTCATGCTGGGTGTATGTCCAAGTGTGCCCAAAATCCCAAGAGGAGAACAGAGGAGAAGGGATTATAGCATGGCCATCCCCTCATGGTGTGTGTGTGTGTGTGTGTGTGTGTGTGTGTATGTGTGTATGATTTCTCACTTTCTATCTCTCCAGCGAATGCACGTGCCCTATAGTAAAGACCTCTCTTAAATAAATAAATAAAAATTAAAAAATAACAAAATACTGCTAAGAAAAAAATGAACAAGTGGAGAGATATACCACATTCATGGAACTGAAGACACAATATTGTTAAGACAATGATTAATTTATAGATTAATTCAATCCCTATCAAAATTTCAGCAGATTTTATCAAAGTTAACAAGCTGGCTTTATTTATTTATTTTATGAGAAGTTTTTGCTATAGGGCGCGTGTGCTCGCCAGAAAGAGAGAGACAGAGAGACAGAAAGCGAGAAACCACCCCCAGGGGGATGGCCACGCTGCAATCCCTTCTCCTCCATTCTCCTCTCAGGATCTTGGACATGCACGCACACATGCCCGGCATGAGTTTAAGCCACTGGGTTCAGGACTCAAACTGTGGTCGACTACATGGGAGTCCAGCAACATAGCCATTATACCAATTGCTGGTCCCATGACAAGCTGGCTTTATAATTTACATGAAAAGGGATTGTGAACAGGCAAAACAATTTTGAAAAAGAAGAACAGAGTTTTCAGACTACCCGATTTCAGCACCTACTGCACTAGAAGCTACAGTAATGAGCGCAGGGTGGTGTTGGTACAAGGAGAGAGAAGTGGATCAAAAGAATGCAGTAGAGAGTCCAGAAATAGACCCTCGTATGCATATGATAAATCAGTTTTGACCATGACATCCAGTCAATCCAACGAATAAAGCGAAGTCCTTTTAAAATCGTGTTGGGGGCCAGCCAGTGGCGTGGTGGCTAAGGAGGCTGGATTCCACACGGCTCACTATACAGTTTGGGCCCTGGACCTGGTGGCTTGAAAAGCACGCCAGGAGCACGTGTACGCAGGTCCAAAACCCTGAGAGAAGAATGGGGAGAGAGGACTGTTACATGGCCACCCCCTCGGGGGTGCTTTCTTGCTTGCTTCCCCTCTCTGCATCTCTCTAGCAACCACACTCACCCTAGAGCCCCTAAATAAATAAATCAAGGAAAAAATTATATTAGAACAATTGAATATCCATCCAGGGAAAAAGAAATCCTGACCCCACCTCATTCATACACAAAAATGAAATTGAGATGGATCACAGAGTACATGCAAAGCCCAGGAGAAATCTTAGGAGAATGTCTTTGCCACGGGATAGGCAAAGATTTCTTGGCTAGGACACAAGCATGAATCATGCACAAACATTGCTAAATGTGGCTTTATAAAGATTTGACATTGCCACGCATCAAAGAAAAACACTATTATGAAAGAAAACCAGGGCCAGCAGGTGGTGTGGTGGTTAAGGCGATGGACTCCCACATGACCTACCGCAGTTCAAGTCCTGGGCCTGGAGGCTTGAAAATCATGCAGGGCATGTGGACGTGTACCCAAAACCTCCAGAGAAGAATGAAGGAGAAGGGATTGTGACATGACCATCCCCTTAAGGGAGTGATTTCTCACTTTCCCTCTCATTGTCTCTGTCTGTCTCCACCGAGCACATGCACCCCATGACAAAAACCTTTAAAAAAAGAAAAGAAAAAGAAACTTTTGGGGTGCCGGAAAAGTCCTGATGCATCTTTGCATAGAAAAAAAAAAACCCAGAAAAATACGTCATGACTTTTCTGACAACCCAATACATACTGGGGGAAAAATATTCTCCATGCATATATTTGATGAGGGACTCATGTCTTTACTATGTAAATAATTCTTCTAAGTCAACAATACCTACAACCTAATGGAAAATGGACAGAAGACTAAGCAAACACCTCAGGGAAGATGTACCCATGTCTAATAAGCCCATAAAAACTTATTAGTCATCCAGGATATGCAAACAAGCACGGTGAGATACCATTATTTACCTCCTAGATTGGCTAACATTAAAAAAAAAAACAACGATAACATCGAAATGTTGGCAAAGACGTGGAGCAACAGTAGTTTGCATTCATTGCTGCTGGAGGGGCGGGATATTACCAGAACTTCGGAGAACTCTGCCTCTTTGGCAGTTTCTTGTAAAGCTAAACATATGTCAACTCTATGACCCACACAGTCTGCTCCTAGATATTCATTACAAGAAATGAAAACATATATCCATAAGAAGACTTGTACAAGAATGTTCACAGCAGCAAACTAATAATAGCTCATGATATTCAACTGGGAGCAAACCGAAGGACCATCCACAGAAGACTGGGCAAACTGACTATGGTCTATTCATACAAGGAATACTGAGCCATAGGCCAGAACAGATTTGGCACGTGTAACAACATAAATGAATCTTGTAGACCTGAGCTGAATGAAAGGAGCTGGGCACAAAGGAATACATAGTGTACAAGACCATTCACGTGAAGTTCTAGAGCAGGCGAAATTAACCTCTAGAGAGAGAATCAGAAAGTGGCTGCTTGGGGAGAGGGGGGTTCGGATTGGCGAAAGGGACATAAGGGAACATTCTGGGATGACAGGGAAAAAATTAGGAATTTTTTATTTAGTATTATTATTTTTAAAATTTGCTATAGGGCACATGTGCTCACCAGACAAGAGACAGTGGGGGACTGGGGTGGATGAGAAAGCAAGCTGCCAGGTCTGGGACTCGAATGGCAGTCAACTGTGTGGAAGTCCAGTACCTTAACCACCATGCCACCTGCTGGCCTCATTCATGATGAAAATATTTTTTTAAAGAATTATTTATTAAAAAAAAAAGAATTATTTATTTAATTTCATTAATTTATTTTTACTTTTTAAAGAATTATTTATTTAATTTTATTCATTCATTCATTTGTTTTGAATTTGACCAGAGAGAGAAACAGAGAAAGAGAGAGAGAATGAGAAAGCAAGCCACCAGGTCCAGGACTCGAACTGTGGTTGACCATGTGGAAGTGTCTAGCATCTTAACCACCAAGCCACCTGCTGGTCCCCACATTCATTTATTTTTAATTTGACCAGAGAGAGACACAGAGAGAGAGAGGGAAAGCAAGAAAGCAAGCCACCAGGTCCAGGACTCAAGCCATGGCCGGCCATGTGGGAGTGTCCAGTGCCCAACCACCATGCCACCTGCTGGCCCCATGATGAAGATGTTTAAATCTTGCCTAACACAGTGATACGTAGGGTGCACAATTGTCAAAACTCATCAAACTCAACACTTCCGAACAGCATTTTACTGTGCGTAAATTTAACTTGATAGGGAAAACGTCAGTCAGATTCAGTGATGAAGGCAGCAATGAAATGTAATTCAAAATTTCGTCTTCATCTCCTGATACAAATTTACGTGAGGCCAAGAGGCGGCGCCGTGGGAAGGGCCCGGGAAACCCCGAGCACACGAGGTGTACACACCTGTGATCTAGGCTGGCCAAAGCTGGGGATCTTGTTGAAAATACCGAACTGCACTCTCTCTCGTGGAAGAAATAAACACAGTAGTGGTTTTATTTTTGTATTTTTTTTAAATAACGGAGGGGTCAGCAGATGGCATAATGGCTATGTTCCTAGATTCCTACGTTGTTGACCACAATTCGAGGCCTGGATTCGATGGCTTAAACTCACACCGGGCGTGTGTGTGTGCGTGCCCAAGATCCCGAGAGGAGAATGGAGAAGAAGGGATAGCAGTGTGGCCATACCCCCTGGGGGGTGAGTTCTCGCTTTCTTTCTCTGTCTTTCTGGGGAGTGCATGCGCCCTATAGCAAAAACCTCTCCAGGAAAAAAAAAAAAAAAAGCGATAATGGAGAAACTAGAGAACAAAACCAAAATCTCAAGGCAATACTCACAATAAAACTAGGAGACGATGTATCCTGCACCCCCAAATACAAGTTCACTGCCTACTGTGAGGTCTGGGTAGGGTCAGCCTCCACTGGAGGAGGCAAGGTGGGCTGGTGTGGAGGCTAAGCGCAGGAGCGTCCCCATAACTGGCAGTCAAGGGCGTCGGCGGGCCGTCTGAGCACAGCAGAGACTCCAAGGGGATTTAGCTGGCCCAGAGGGATAAGGGCAAGGGGCCCCTGGCCAAGTCTGAAACGCCTAGAGCAGCTGAGCCTCTAGGAACCCTTGAGACTGGCCCAGCGCTATTCCAGGAGGGCACATGTGGAGGAGGAAACGCCAGTGGACCAAAACCAGGAACGGGGGCAGGCCAGCAGGTGGCCCGGTGGTTAAGGGGGCTAAGGTAATGGCTGACCGCGCGGTTCACGTCCTGGGCTCAGCACCTTGAAAAGCACGCCACAGGGCACACTTGCCCCAAATCACAAGAGGAAAATGGAGAAGAGGCTGTGGCACAGCCATCCCTCCTACCGGGCGACTGCTCACTTTCCTTCTCTGTCTTCTCCAGAGACCACATTCCCTATGGAAAGGAAAACAAAACAAAACAAAACAAAACAAAACAAAACAAGACAAGACAAAACAAGACAAAACAAAACAAGACAAACTACTGAAAGGAAAAAAAGAAGGGCAGGGGCAACAGACACAAGGAGAGAGAGTGGGCGAAGCCGGGGGAGAGCAGAAGCCAGGAGCGAGGACAGGAGCGCGGAGAGGAAGCTGCCGTCTGCCAGGCTGCCAGGAAGGGCATGACGTCGTGTTCTGTTTTCTACGCGAAAATGCATCGTGACTTTCCTGACAACCCAGTATTTGGAAAACTACCTAAGAGCAACAGGAAGACATCCTGTGAAGTTAGAAAAGCTCCCTCCACACTTCCTTCTGAAATGTCAGAAAACAAAACAAAAAGCGGACGAACTTAATTTTCCATAAAAACAAGCAACAGAAAACCTCAAACTTCTGAAGTAAAACCCAATAGGAAGTCATTAGAGAAAAAAGAGGCCACGGAACAGACTGCCATTTTCAACGGAAGCGCACCAGACAGGCCGCCGGGAAACAGGAGACTATCATCAATGGTTTAAAACCAAAGAGACGTGAGACAAGAAGCTGATAGAAGACCAGAAAGAAGCCACAGAGATGAGAATGAGAAGAATTCAGAAATGAGCTGACAGAACTCAAGAAGGAATTCGACATTTAAAAAGCAAAACATAAATTCACTAGTGAAAGCTAAACTATACGGGACACGAGAGCGACTAAACACAACAAATACTGCCCTAAGAGAAACAGAGAGGAAAATACTCAAATAGAAAAGAAATGAAGAAATGGGGAGTGGGACCAGCAGTTAGTGTAATGGCTATGTCGCTGGACTCCCATGTAGCCGACCACGGTTTGAGTCCTGGACCTGGTGGCTTAGACTCATGCGGGGCGTGTGTGCGTGCGTGCCCAAGATCTCGAGAGGAGAATGGAGGAGACGGGATTGCAGCATGGCCATCCCCCCTGGGGGGTGATTTCTCACTTTCTGTCTCTCTGTCTCTCTGTCTCTATCTTTCTGGCGAGTGCACACGCCCTATAGCAAAAACCTTTCAAAAAAAAGAAAAGAAAAGAAGAGAAGAGGAGAGAAGAGAAAAGAAAATTAAAGAAAAGAAACGAAACGAAACGAAACAGGGAGGTGTAGCTACTGGGTACAGAGTACTTTGGGAGATGTAGGAAATGTCCTAATTTAGTGGGGATGGTTGTAAAACTCTCTAAATACACTAAAAACTTTCAAATGTACGCTGTAAAAGGGTAAATTTTATGGTGTGTGAATCGTATCTCACAAGACTGTGTTTAACCTGCTCTCTGTTGCGTACGAAGTATGACAAACTGGGTAACTTATAAAGTTTATTTGGCCCCTGGTTCTGGAAGTCCCAGCTCAAGGGGCTTTGTCAGTGAGGGTCTTCTCGTCACTGCGTGCTGACTCGGAGCAAGAGCTAGCCCGTGTCTGCGTCCGTGTGTCTGTCTCATCCCCTCTCTGTAAACCCACCGGGACTCAATCACGAAGTCCCCTCCCGATGACCTTGATCCTAATCACCTCCCGAGGCTTCACCTCTTAGTCCCACAGTGGGACTTCCTTTCCACCTTCTTAATTCTGTCACATCCAAATGTCACCACGTGAACGGGGGGAGGGCACAGTCAAACCTTCCTAGCCAATATCTGTAGATATAGACCCACATCTACGGCAGGTCCTACTCTGGGCTCCATCCTAGCTCCAGATGTTAATTCGTAATATCTGAATGTGGAAAAGAACAGACACGCAGAGGAGAGAAAAGAACAGACACGCAGAGGAGGAGACACATGTGGCAGCTGGGCTATGAAGAGCTGAGGCACTGGTAGCAGAGCCTCTAAAGAAGAAACGCAGAGGGAACAAACGATTCTAAAAACTAATTTGAGACAAGTTTCTTAAAATCCACAGAGAGAGATTTGAAACTACATATTGAAAAAGTACATTAGATGAAGGGATTACTACACCCAGTCGGGAGGTGCTTTCTCCCTCTCCCGCTCTGTCTCTTTGGTGAGTGCATGTGCCCTTTGGTAAGAATAATGATAAAATGATAATAATACACAACTTGTCTCCCAAACACTTCCTGCCTCCGTAGCGTGTTGTGCACCTCACACGTTACACGTATCTACTCACTCACTCGGGTTTTGTTTGGCTCCTTCTTTCAGAAGGCAAGGATTTCTGTCTGGTGTGTCCTTAGAGCCTATGACAGTGCCTGGCACCTGGCAGTACGTAGTGATCGAATGAATACGCTAAAGCAGAGGTGGCCTCTAGCACTGTCCTACCTGGTAAGATTCTGGCCAGGGGCCCTGCCCGGTTGTGACAGCCAAGACATTGGTGCCCAGAGAGGACAGCTCTCCTTACAGAGCAAGCCTGGGTGACATTCATCCTTGTCCAGCCCAGTTGTGCCATAGGTGACACGAAGAGCCACTAGACACAGACAGGAAGCTGCAGGTTTCAGAACCCCATGCCCAAGCCCAGGAGGCAGTGGGCTGCCCTATAAGGTGCCCATGGAGGCCCTGGAGCCCACAGGGCCCGGGACGTGGCTTTCTCCATGATGAACATTTTCTGTCTGTAAGATGGCTCCCCACCCACAACTAATGGCTGTTTCGTGGCATCTCTCAAAGAGCATCCTGACTCCCAGGGGTTTCCTGCCAACATTCGAGAGCCACAGACGGTCACAATTAGCTGCGATTCCTCCTGAACCTCCAAGGCCTTCGGCGCCAGGCCACTGTCCACCTCTCCCACCCTGCCCGGCTCCGTCTCTCGCTCATGTCCGCTCAGCCTCCTGCTGTGCCCTGTGGGGACGCCCTCTCTCCTTGCTGCTGGGCCCCACTCCCTTCTCGGGGCTTGCGCTCTCCTTCCACAGACAGCGAAGCCCTGCTTGGTGCCAGGCCTGGGAGCCACAGAGGAAAGAAGACCATATTCCTGCCAGGAGGAGCTCCCAGACCTGGGATGGACAGAGATGAATTTTTAAGAGGTTTTTTGTTTGTTTGTTTGTTTTGCTATTAGGTGTGTGAGCTCACTGGAGAGACAGAGACAGAAAGTGAGAAATCACCCCCTCCAGGGGGGGGATGGCTACACCACAATCCCTTCTCCGACGTTCTCCTCTCGGGATTTTGGGCACACACGTACATGCGCCCAATGTGAATTTTGAGCTGCCGGTCCAGGATTTGAACTGCAGTCGACTATGTGGGAGTCCAGTGACGTAACCATTACTCCATCTGCTGGTCCCAATCCTCTTGAGAATCTTATGAAGCAGTTCTGTCTCCATTTTTCAGATAGGTAAACTGAGGTACAGAGTCTCAGGTTCCTAAGCCAGTAACTGTGGAGCTGGGCTCTGAACCCAGCTGTCCCAGGTGCAGAGCTCGCCTTTAATTGTCATGCACTAAAAACAGGTGGAAGCACCTACTGGGGTCCAGAGGGAGGAGAGGCTTCACAGAGGAAGTGACCGCTGGGCTGGATGGCAGGGGAGGGGCGGGCGGGTCTATGTGGAGAGAACAGCAGGACAGTACCCTGCAGAAGGCCGGCTCTCCCGGGCAGCTGGGCCATGACAAGTGTCAGAGCGGGGCCGCAGGACCGGCGGGGCCTGGAAGCCTTCTCCTGGGAGATCCTTTAGTTCTGTGGGCAGTGGGGCCTGGAATGGTCTTGCTCATGGGAGCGACAGTGACGTGGTTGAATCACTGTGGCTCCCTGGGAGACTGGAGGGAGGGAGGGTGGCTGGGTGAGGGGGGAGGCTGAGGAGGAAGCAGCGACCTGGGCCTGGTGCACCTGGGCATGAGGTGCGTCTTCTCTTCCTCGCTCCTCTCCTCACTCTGGAATTTCAGGCACTGAGTAAGAAACTCAGTTTTCTCTGTGAAATGGGGGTAGAAATGCCACTGGCCTCCTAAGGTTGCTAAAGGCTTGACTGAGCCATTGCAGGGGTACGTGCCCAGCAGAGCCTGCGCCTGGCAGGTGCCAGAAAGGGCAGCCGTGGGACCAGCAGTTAGAGTAATGGCTATGTCGCTGGACTCCCATGTGGTTGACTGCGGTTTGAATCCCGGACCCAGTGGCTTAAACTCATGCTGCGTGCGTGTGCATGCGTGCCCAAGATCCTGAGAGGAGAATGGAGAAGGGATTGCGGCATGGCCATCCCCCTGGGGGGTGATTTCTCACTTTCTGTCTCTCTGTCTCTTTCTTTCTGGCAAGCACACACACCCTATAGCAAAAAACTCTCCAAAAAAAAAAAAAAAAAGAAAGAAAGAAAAGAAAGGGCAGCCGTTGTCTCCTTGCAAAGGGCCATGTAGGGGCAGCAAGTCCTCCCTGAGAGGGGACTCCCAGTCAGGCCGGCACTCTCCTTGCAATGCAACCCGCTTTCCTTGAGTGACCCCTCCAGGCCTGGGGTCTGACACTCACCACCACCTTCAGGTCCGAGTTCAAGTGTCGCTGGGTATCTGACATCTGCACCAAGATCTCACCTGCAGGAGGAGGGAGCTGAGCCTCAGCTGGGTCGGGGGATCTGCCCTGCTGGTGCCTCCCACCAGAAGCCAATGGAGAGCTACTGAGCCTGGATTTGGGACCAAAGTCCAGGAATTTCCCACAGGGCTCTTGGGGACGAAGGCAGTGCTGGTCCCAGTTCTGGAACAGCCTGCAGGGAGGGGCGGGGAGGGGCTTGGACTCCAGGATGAGAGGGTGGACTCTGGGCCCTGGGCCGCAAGGCAGGTGCTGGGGTGGGAGCACTTCCTGGAAAGGCGGGGTGCCAAAGGAACCCCTCTGGACCTGGGATGGTGGACAAGGTGGACTCCGAGCCTGAGAGGAGACATTGGAACCCAGGCAGAAGGGCCAGGAGCGTGACAGCAGGGCGGGGCCTGGGGGTGCAGGTGGGCTCAGGGGAGCAGCCCCAGGTCCAAGAGGGTGCAGTAGAAGGTGCCTCACCCAGAATCTGCGAGGTGGAGCTCTGCAGGGCCTGCTCCCCAATCTTCTGGATGGCACTGAAGTACACCTCGGCCGCCTCGGAGAGGGCTGCAGGGTGAGGAATGAGGGGTCCAGGCCCAGCACCCCCTCCACCTGCCCCACTCTCCTGAAGACTCCTCTTTTGGTTGTGGAGGGGACACCATAGGCTCTGCACATGTGTGTGTGAGAGGGAGGGGCCTCGACCAGAGGGGACCAAGGGTAGGCAGAGGTGAGTTCTCCCAGCACGTGCAGCTGCGCCCAGCTGGGGCCTGGCACTGAGCGGGACCTCGGCACACGTCTGTCATGGGTGGGATGTGGCGTCTATGTGTGCTGTGAGGAGGGGGCGTGAGCTGAGGCTCAGGGGTGGGAGCGCCGTTCGGGGTACGGCAGGGGGGGCAGGCGGGGTGGGCCGGCTCTGACTGGGAGGACCTGGCAGGCTGGGAGGGCCTTGCCATGGAGTTGGTTAGCGCTGCTGGAGGGCGGTGCTGTGGGGATGGTGTGAGGCCGGTAAGGGGGCAGCTGCTAAGCGGGGGTCGAGCAGTGGTCAGCGTGGCTGCAGGTGTGGAGGTGGTGGTGGCTGAGGGCTGCCGGTGCCGGCACTCACCGTGGAAGGCCCGGAGGTAGTTGTTCCCCAGGTACACCAGGTTCTCCAGGGCGGGGTTAAACTGCTCCATGATGCTCTGAGCCCCGAGGGTGAGGGCAGGGAGGGCGTGGGAGTGGGCGAGGAAGAAGAATCAGTGGGCATGGGCGAGGCACTGAGCCTCAGGGGCAGGGCTGAGACACCTCTGGCCTGGGGGTTTCACCTGGAAACCTGGGGCCACCCCAAATGCTGGCTCCCAGCTGCGGCAGCCTCCAAGGCCACCTTTCTGGGCCCTGTCTCAAGCCAAGGTCCCCTGCAGCCAGCTCTTGCTCACACGTCCGCCCTGGCAGGACCTCGGTGCCTCCCAAGATGGAGATAGTGCACCTTGAGGTTCTCCTCCCCCATCCTCTGTTGTGGCCCCCGCAGGGCATGGCTAAGCCCTGCCTGAGTCCAGGCCTCACTGGACGTGTGTGGCTGCTGACAGTCACCTCGAGGACAAGGACAGGTCTTGCCCTCAAGGAAGAGCAGGCTGCAGCTGCATCGCTGTGGTGGGGCAGGCCGGGGCTTGGCTTGGACTCGGGTCTCGATGCAAATCCCAGCAGCACCTTGTCTTCCCTCTGTGACCTTGAACAAGCCCTTTAACCTCCAAGGTCTCAGTTTTCTCAACTGTCGGACAGCTGCTTATTTCCCGCCTCGCGGTCAGGGCGAGGTGAGGTTGGCGAAAAGGGTGCCGTGTGCAGGGTGCTCAGAACAGGCCTCCACAGGTGCCGACTGCAGCGACCTCTCTGGAGTGGTGACTGGGGCTCCGGAAGGAGAGTCCCCGCCGCCAGCTCCCTCCCACCTGGACGTCCCCCCGGGGCCCGGGCCCCATCCTGCCTCGTCCAGCGTGTGGGAGTCGGGGCCCTTCTGATGGCGTGGCTGACTGCTCCAGGGAGCCCAAGGCTCGGCCTCGCCTGGCCCCAGGCCTTCCCTGTCAGGACACCCCAGCTCTGCCCTCCGGGCCCCGGGCACCCCGCTCACCTTATAGATGGCCATGGTGGACCTGTAGAACTGGTCCATCTCGGGGGCCATGGGTGGGCAGCACCGGAGCCGAGCAGGAGGCTGGCGGCAGGGCAGGGCCGGGAGCTCTGGGTTGTACCCACTGGGGTGCACGGCTCAGCCGGCAGCGAGGAGGCTGCAGAGTGCGGCCTGGAGACAAGGCCTGCCCCGAGGAGGTGGCAGCTTAATTATTCACCAGCCAGGGATGTCAGAACGCGATCTGGGGCGTAACCAGAGCCGAGGAAGGCATCCTGTGACGCGGGCGGGCTCGTGTGACCTGCCCTTCAATTATTCACCCTCTGAGCCCTGGCGGTGGGCACCGTGGATGGCCATCCCCCTAGGCCGGCTGGGGAACCCCTGCCTACCCTCCTGGGCTAGGGCTGCTCAGCCCTCCCCTGGGACCCTCCCTGCCAGGCCCAGCAGAGGTGGCCCCCAGAGGCGGGCAAGGCCATGGTGGGCACCAGCCTTGGGCCTGGTCTCTAGCCCCTCAGGCCCCAGCTCCTTCACTGGCTGGAGGCGCAGAGTCCCCGCCCCTCCTGCCTCAAAAGGGCTCTCCCTGTTCCACAGTGAGGCCCAAGGCGCCCTCTGGGCCTGGCAGCTGCCTCTGCACACCTTGTGGGCTTGTTTACGGGGCCTAGAGGAAGGTGTCCCACCTCAGGGAGCCTGAGGGACAAAGCTCCTCGTGGGCACAGGAAGAGGACACTTGGTGAAGGTCAAGGGTCAAGGCTGGAGGTCAGGGCTGAGGGGGCTGCAGGGGTGAGGCTCATAGCACGGCACACGACACAGGTGACTCAAACCCAGACCATTTATTTCACAGTTTCAGGGTGGCCCCTGGAGCCCTCCCCACTCTTAAATCACCTGCGGGGAAGAATAACTTAGCTTGCTCCGTTCACAGGCGCGACCTCTGGGAGTTAGGGTGGGGCTCCTGGAGGGCAGGGCACAGGGAGCCGAGGGCAAAGTTGATGGGGTGTCCTGCCCCAGAGCCGGATGGGTCGGGGTTGACCGGTCCTCTCACCCCTGCCCCTGCCCCGGGGAAAGGTGAGAGGGTGTTAGGGACTGGCAGCCTGCAGAGAACCTGGGGCGGGCAGTCTTCACAGCTTGTCTGGGGGGCTGGGGCGGGGCGGGGTGCAGGCTTGGGCACCCTTAGTGTTGGAGGCTACAGGGAGAGGGGCCTGTCACGCCTGGGGAGGAGCTGGGAGCGTTTCAGGCTCCCTACGGCTGGGGGGACAGAAAGTGCCAGGGTGGGGACGGGGAGAGCTCAGGGCCGGCCTAGGCAGGGAGCTCGGCGCCCCGGGTCCCAGTCCACGGACAGGGCTGCCGGGCCGGCCTGCCACGCTGGCTGGGTGTGCGGGGCAGGGCCGCGGCCTCAGGGCGCCAGCAGCAGCTGCACGAGCTGCTGGAACTGCTCGCGGTGCTCGTGGATGTAGACCTCGGTTTCCCAGAGCGCGTTGACCAGCACCGCGTCACTGACCTCGTCCAGCATGATGTCCGTCCCCAGCTGAGGGTTCAGTCTGCCCAGGCCAAGGGGCTCATGTCACCCCAGGATGGGGGCCTGGGCGGGGGACCAGAGCTGGGGCTTCGTAGGCTTGGGGACAGACAGCCCCACGGGGAAAGGCAGGTCCATGGCAAGGGCTAGCGGAGGTTGGTGGCCTCGCAGGCCAGGTGTGGACACGGGCGGGGCTGGGGCTGGGCCGTGCGCCTCACCTGAAGTACTGGATGCCCACCATCTCACACCAGGCCCGGGCCCGGTCCACGGCGCGCCCGTCCGGATCCGTGCACTGATGGGAAGCAGCCCATGAGGCATCAGCCCGCGCTGTACCCAGCACCCCCAGGCCCAAACCCCCACTGCCCACTAGTGGAGTGAGTGTGGGCTGCAGGGACTGTCCCAGCCGTGCAATCCTAGGGGCAGGGGTCGTGGGGTGGGGAGCAGCGCTGGGTGGACAGGGCCCCATGTCCCTCCCCATAGCTTTTGTCCATTTCTGCTCTGGGTTTCCACACAAGGCCGTGTTTGAAGAAAGGGATCATAATGAAAAGCTGTTTAAATGCCTGCTGTAGGGGTCACTGAGGTCCTTGCCCAGCACAGAGACGGGCTGGGGTCTCTCTCTTCACCCAGCAGGCTGGAGGCTGGACAGGGTCCTGTCTCCCCAACACCCGGGCCCGCGGGCAGGGCCCACACTCACACAGTCCACCACCATCTTGCCCAGTTCCTTGGCCCCAAAAACAGTCTTGGCCAGTTCCCAGGGGTTGCTGGGACGGAAGACGTCCACACAGGTCACGGGCACCTGCGGCGACCTCCCTGTCCCCAGAGAGACAACGATGGAGAGTTTCTTCACCTTGCTGTCTTGACCCTGTTGGGAATAGGACAGGGGTAATCAGTCAAGGGGACCTTCTTGGGGCCAGCAGGTGGCGTGGTAGTGCAGGTGCTGGACTCCCACATGGTCAACTGTGGTTTGAGCATGGGACACGTGTGCGCGCATGCCCAAAATCCCAGGGGAAGAATGGAGGAGAGGGGATTGTGGCATGGCCACCCCTGGGGGGGTGGGGAGACTTCTCAATTTCCCTCTCACAGTCTTTTTCTGGGGAGTGCACCTGCACTATGGCAAAGACCTAAAATTAAAGAAAAAAATTTTTAAATAAAAAAATACAAAGAGGGGACATTCTCACACTTGGGGGACACTACGGGGGAGCTGGAGAGGCCCAAGGCTGGGCTTCAGGGCAGAAGCACACCTGAGCACTGACCCCAGCCCCACTTGTGCAGGTGGGTGTCTGGCCATCTCTCAGAGATCCAGCCCCCTCCCCTCGGACCTGTGATCTGCTTGGGGAAGCCCCTTGTGTCCCAGCAAAGGCCTCCCCACACCTGCTGCTGGCCGGGGCCGGAGAGTGGCAAAGAAGGAAGGGAAGGGGATGCCCTCAGGCCTGTTTTGTGCCACATGTTTGCACCTGTATCTCATGTAATGCTGTCCAATCCGTGGAGAGTGCACTGATCTCCCCGTTTCCCTCTGGAGCACCTGCAGTCCTCCATCACGGCACCCGGAAAACTTGGGAGGACATGTCCATGCTAACGTGTGTCCGGGCTGGGCAGAGAGCAGCAAGTGTGCGGCATGCACGCTGCCCTCCAGCTAACACAGATGCGAGAAACGGGCCCCTCGCTCTTCGTCCCTCGGCACAGGCCTCGGGGTCCTGAGTGCTTTAGCCAGACCTCGCCCACCTAGATCAAGTATGGGGTGAAATTGCTACTCGGCAGGCCAGACATGGTGCAATGGCAAAATGCTCCACTCTGTGCGGCTGACCATGTGGGAAGGTTCTGGAGACCTCCCTGAGCCCAGCAGGCACACACGTGCCCACACTCCAGGGCTGGCTGGAGGTAGGGGTGGATCCCAGGGTCAAGACCCTGTGGTGGGTGCTGTCTCTCCTTGTCCCTCTTGTTCGTGGAAGAAGTAATTTTAAAAAGAAACTTAAAAAAAAGTGCTACGAAGCTCACAAAGGGATGAACTCAGGAATAGAGGCCACTTGCTCTCCGGGGCTGACCCTTAGGAAGGGCCACTGAAGCAGGGGTGGCTGCAGCGAGTGGGCACGTCCAGGCTCTCGACCGACACAGTGCTCACCTTGCGGATCAAGTCCTGGTTGTACTCGTGGATCTCAGTCATGGCGTCCAGCGTGGGGTTGTTGGCCAGCAGCCCGCCATCCAGGAAGCGCCCATTGGGCCGGAAGTAGGTGGGGGCTGCCCCGCTGCTTCGGGCTGCGCGCCACACCAGCTGGTCTGCAGGGGAGGTGGCACGAGGGCCCAGTGTAAAACCTGGGGGCTCGGATCTAGGGCCTGCGTGTTGGGGTGGGTATGGGCAGATGGGGGTGCGGGAACTCTCCAGCAGCAGGACCCACACAGCCATGCTGTCTTGCCCCACCGTCCCGGTGGAAGGCAGAGTGTGATGAGGACCTCTGAGGCCTCTGTAGCCTGCCCGAGACCTGACCACTCCCAGCGATGCCTGTCTCCACCAGTAAGGACCAGGGCAGTGAGTGAGCTGGTGGCAGGAGAGGGTACCCGATGGGAAGCCAGCCACGCCCACCCACCACCCGCAACTTCTCAGGCCACCATATCCCACGGGTGCATCAGATGTGGTTTTAACCTGAGGGGTGAGTTAGAGGCTTTAGGTTAACGTTCTGGCTGAAACGAGGCTCCCGGACAGATTCCGGAGCCTCATAATTCCGGAAGAGGTGCAGTTCAGCTGGCTGCCGGTCAGACAGGGTCCCTGTGAGCATCACCCTGGGGAGAGACAGGAAGGAGAGCAGCTGACCCCCTCTTCTTGCCCAGCATGCAGCGCCCAGGCCCTGGGTAGAAGAGTCCCCACTCCCTGGGCTCTGGATAGTGGGCTGCTCCCCCACGACCACCCAGCAGGCTCCCTCCTACAGTGCTCGCAGGGGGAGCTGGTCGGTGCCGCCTCGGGAAGGTAATCTGGTAATCTTCACTCAAACTGCTGGCGGCTCATCCTGACACATAGGGATCCACTTCTGGGAAGCTGTCAGGCATGCGCAAGGCCACCAAGAACAGCATCGGCTGCTAAAGCAAGTAACCAGGAACCGAAACGTCCATCGCTGGATGGCTCAATGCACCAGAACTCACCTACCTCTTGGGGTCTGTCACCGCAGAAGGACTGAGGAAGTGCTTTATACACGCTCAGGCAGGGACGCCAAGATTTACGGTTATGTGGCAAAGGCACAGTGTGGCAGGGCGTGCTCAGTCCACCACCGCATATTCAGAAACATAACTACGTACCTACTGCTGGCTCACAGGGAGACTCTGAAAGGAGCCCTGAGTGGCATGTGGTGACAGAGCTGACTGCGGAGGGGAACTGCTTGGTGGCTGCAGCTCCAGAACAGCAGTGGGAGGTGACTTCCCTGTGTGACCTTCAGTATTTTTTCAGTGTCACTGTGTGAGTCTACAGCCTATTAAAGAAGACCTCTACTTATGAGACACAGACACCTGAAACATTGCTGCATGGCCCCCTTGAAAATATGCACTGATAGGGCCTGCAGGTGGCATGGTGGTCAAGGACGTTGGACTCCCACATGGCTGACCATGGTTCGAGTCCTGGACCTGGCAGCTTGCTTTCTCACTTTCCCTCTCTTTCTCTCGCTCGCTTGCTCTGTCCTTCTCTGGTCAAATTAAAATAAATGAATAAATAAATAAAGTGAAGTACAATTTAAAAAAAAATATGTACTGAGATCCTCACACATGTCCTGACTCTTTCTTCTAAAGTTTACATATTTTTTCATGTATCAGAGAGCGAGAGGGAAAGACTAGTATCTCCAACAGGGTCTTGATGCTGTGATGCACCCCTGGCCTGAGCCGGCCCTGGGCCATGGGCACAGACACAAACCGGGAACCTCCCCTTGTAGGTGAGTCCCTCAGAGCACTGCGTTTATAGCTGTGCCACTCTCTGGCCCCTTGTCCCAGCTCTTTGACCTGAAAACTTCACTTTGGAAAACTACCCTAAATCTGAACTACGATGAAATTTCTTGTATGAGGCTAATCATTTTTAAAGAATTATTTTAATTAGTTAATTAATTAACTTACTTACCAGAGAGGGACAGAGTGAGAGAGAGAAAGAGGGAGAATGAGAAAGTAAGCCACCCGGTCTGGGACTCAAATCATGGTTGGCCACGTGGGAGTTCAGCACCCTTAACCACCACACTATCTGCCATCCCCAAGGCTAATCATTGTAATAAAACTTATTATAATGAAAAACTTAAATGGAACAATAGAAGGATAATTAAGCAATGAAATGTTTTGCAACCATTCAAAATTATGCTTATAAGGGGTTCAGAGAAACACAGAAATATGTATTTTATTGTAAATAAAAATACAAAGAAAAGGGAACAAAAACTGTATTGAAAAAAATAAAAAGGATTAGTTTTCCACTTCCGGAAAGACCATTGGAAAACCATTTGAACAACCCTTCCACGGAACAAAATTTAAATACCGTAAAATATATATATATATATATATTTTTTTTTTTTTGGAGAGGTTTTTTGCTATAGGGCGCGTGCGCTCGCCAGACAGACAGAGAGAGACAGAGAGATAGGAAGCAGGAAATCACCCCCCAGGGGGGGATGGTCACGCCGCAATCCCTTCTCCTCCATTCTCCTCTCGGGATCTTGGGCACGCACGCACACGCGCCCGGCGTGAGTTGTAAGCCACCGGGTCTGAGACACGAACCGCGGTCGACTACGTGGGAGTCCAGCGACATAGCCATTACGCTAACTGCCAGTTCCCGGTAAAATATATTTTTAAAAAATCTTAAAAGCACGAAAGACGATGCCAGCAGATGGCATGGTGCTTGGGGCTCTGGATCCCACATGGCCAATTCCATAGTTCAAGTCCCAGACCAGGTGGCCTGAAGGACACACTGGGCACATGTGTATATATGCCCAAAGTCCCAAGAGAAGAATGGAGAAGAAATTGCAGTGTGGCCATTTCCCCCAGGGGTGATTCTCTTTCCTTTTCTTTGTCTCTCTCCTGTAAGCACATGCTCCCCAAAGCAAAAACAAAACAAAACAAAAAACTTTGCTGTGGCCATACAAGTGGGAGAGCACCACTGTGTGGAGGCTAAGGCTGAATGGGAGACCTGGGTTTGGTTTCCAGACCAACCTCAACGGACGAGGTGCAGTGCTGTGGGCCTATGGTCCAAGCTAACTGGGAGGCTGGGGCAAGAGGGTTGTGATGTGGCATGACCCCGTCAAGAATACTCATCTCTCTCTCATAAACACACACACACATACACACACACACACACACACACACACAAACCATAACAAAACAAACATAGAAGATACACCAGGACAGAAAAAGAAACCCAAGGGTAACTCTGAGAACAAGCAGGAACTCATAGGTAAATGGAGCACAGACCCAGTTTGGACCTGAAGGCAGGTATCAAACTCAGTGAACCTGGGCTTCAGTGCAGATGGCCTCACAGGGCAAAAAAGAAATCAAAGTCCAGGGCCTACCAAAGGCAAGGGGTCTAATAGGAGACCCTCCTCACATTAGGTTGGGACAAGGGCTACAAAGATGTATAAAAAATAAACTTGCCCTTTTCTTTCTCCCAGAGGTTGCAAGGAAAGTTCCCTTAGCACTGGCCCAAACAGGGAAGGAAAAAAAATCACTGAAAATGTGTAACTACAAACTAATCCTCTTGTACATTTTTATCTAAATTTGTATCACCTGGGGGGGGGGGGGGAATTCCAAAACCTCATGTCAATAATTTATTGGGTCATTGAAAAAGTCATAACATTTTGACTTTTCCAACAACCCAATAGTAGACATGGTAATGTATCTAGGTAACTGGAAGAGATAACAGAAAACACTCATTCTGGGCTTTGAAGAATCTGTACTATCTTCAACACTAAGGAGCAGCACATAGTTAAAAATAAAAGAAGTGGGCATACACAATGAAATAAAATACCATGAATGAGAACCAACCTGAACCACTATAAACAGCAAAATACGCCTACAAAGACTGCAGATATTTGAATCATTTAACAAAGATGATAAAACAACTATGCTTGTTATGTTTAAAGACATCAAAGACAAGCTTGATAATATTTTTACAGAATACAAAACTATAAATAATGACCTAGAAGCGCCGAGGAAGAATCGAAGTACAAGTCGAGAAATTAAAAAATAACAAAATGAAAAACTCAATGAATGGGTTAAAGTGAAAGAGAGAATTAGTGAACTGGAAAACAGCTAAGAGGAAATTACTCAGAATGCTAAACAGAGAGAAAAATGGTAGAAATCATAAGACAAATTAAAAGACACAGAAGACAGAAAGTCTAAAACATGTTTAGTTGGATTTAAAGAAAAGGAGAGAGGGACCAGCAGTTAGCGTAATGGCTATGTCGCTGGACTCCCACGTAGTCGACCGCGGTTCGAGTCCCGGACCCAGCGGCTTAAACTCACGCCGGGCGCGTGTGCGTGCGTGCCCAAGATCCCGAGAGGAGAATGGAGGAGAAGGGATTGCGGCGTGGCCATCCCCCCTGGGGGGTGATTTCCTGCTTTCTATCTCTCTGTCTTTCTCTGTCTGCCTGGCGAGCGCACGCGCCCTATAGCAAAAACCTCTCCAAAAAAAAAAAAGGAAAAAAAAAAAAAAAGAAAAGAAAAGAAAAGGAGAGAGAAAACTAAGCAGAGAAGGGCTAAGGAGATAATTTTTTTTTTTGAGAGAGATTTTCGCTATAGGGTGCGTGCGCTCGCCAGACAGACAGAGAGAGACATAGAGACAGAAAGCGAGAAATCACCCCCCAGGGGGGATGGTCACGCCGCAATCTCTTCTCCTCCATTCTCCTCTCGGGATCTTGGGCACGCACGCACACACGCCCGGCGTGAGTTTTAAGCCACCGGATCCGGGACACAAACCGCGGTCGACTACATGGGAGTCCAGCGACATAGCCATTACGCTAACTGCTGGTTCCCAAAACACATTTTTTTTAAAGAGGTTTTCGCTATAGGGCACGTGCGCTTGCCAGACAGACAGAGAGAGACAGAGAGACAGAAAGCAAGAAATCACCCCCAGGGGGGATGGTCACGCCACAATCCCTTCTCCTCCATTCTCCTCTTGGGATCTTGGGCACGCACACACACGTGCCCGGCGAAGAAACACATTTTTTGAAAAGAGAAATATTTATAAATTCTACTATAAAGAGAAAATATGTTATGACTTTCTCAATGACCCAATAAATTATTGACATGAAAGTTTTGGAATTTCCCCCCAGGTGATATGAATTTAGAATAAAAATGTACAAGAGGACTAGTTTGTAGTTACACATTTTCAGTGATTTTTTTTTTTCCCTCCCTGTTTGGGCCAGTGCTAAGGGAACTTTCCTTGCAACCCCTGGAGGAAAGAAAAGGGTAGGTTTATTTTTCATGCAGAAATATTTATAAATTCTACTACATTAAGAATATCCATTCCCTGGGACCAGCAGATGGCATAATGGTATTGTCACCAGCCTTACATGTAGTTGACCCTGGTTTGAGCCCTGGACCCAGTTGCTTAAAACTTACACTGAGCATGTGTACATGCATGTCCAAAATCCCAAGAGGAGAATGGAGGAGAAGGGATGGCCATCCCCCCTGCGGATTGATTTCCTGTTTCCTGTCTCTTTGGTAAGTGCATGTGCCCTATAGCAAGAATCTCCCTAACCAAAAAAATTTAAAAAAAAAAAAGAATATCCATTAATTGGGCTGACTCTGTAGCCTAGAGGTTAAAGGAGCTGGATCCTGCATGGCTGACAGTACAGTTCAAATCCTGGCTCTAAGGCATATTCACCTGAGCTCAGAGAGGAACGTTTACCTGCAACCCAGCTGTGCTATTTAGTGATGTGTTGCTAGGTAAGAAAGGAGACAGAAAAGTTGAGGAGTCCGTTTCTTGCCTGAAACAAGAACCTATGCTCCCCTGGGTTGGGGGAAGGCACTGTGATGATAGGGATTAAGGGTCTAGTTTGGGACTTGGCTAGAGCTTGTGTGGTGTTTTCTTCAAAATTATTTATTAGCTTGCTTAAATACTTTTAAAAATGTATGGTTTGGGGCCAGCAGATGATGTAGCAGTTATGCCACTGGACTCCCACATGGCCAACCGTGGTTTGTTTCCCGGATCCAGCGACTTGAAACTCATAATGGACACGTGTGCGTGTGTGCCCGAGATCCCACGAGAATGGAAGAGAAGGGATTCCAGCATGGCCATTCCCCTGGGGGGTGATTTCTCACTTTCCTTCTCCCTGTCTCTCCTCCTGGTGAGCATATACACTCTAAGGCAAAAACCTCTATGGGGGAGGGAGTCCATTCTACGTGGGTTCTGGGCCTCACAAACACATGTCTCTCGGATATGAGACTTTCTCCGTTAGTCCCTGGCCTGGCTTATGTTAGTTCAAGTCTGTAGGACGTAAACTCAAGACAGAACTGAAGCCACGTGGCATGACTTGGTAGGCTGAACAGAGAGCTAGTGCTGTTGGACTTGTAAGAAAGAGGTTGGCCACATGTAAGAAAGAGGGCCAGTGGGTTCCTTGGCCTGGAAAGCAAGAACCAAGCCTCTGGCCAGCTGACCTCAGAGAAGGGTGGGCCGGGCATCCGCAGGCTGCTGGCCAGAGGACAGAGCCAGGCCCGCCAGCTCACTCGGCCCTCCACCCTCAGCCTGTCTGTGTCCCATGAGAGCCATTCCCCACCCTCTGCCTGCTGGCAACGGGCCTCCTCTGCTCCCCTACGGCTCGAGGGTGCGCCGCCTCATCTCCAGAAGCCCCTCACTGCGGTTGGAAGAGATGCTCCCCCCACCCCGAGGCTGGAAGCAAAGCAGGACGGGGAGCCCTCTGTCCCAGGGAACAGGGATGGGCTCCTGCTGGGGGCTTACTTGGGTTTCTTGACGTCGGTCATCTTGGTGTGCTCCCCAAACTCCCGCTTCAGGAACTCCTCCAGGGGCCCCGACTCGTAGGGCCTTGAGCCCCGGAACACCTCATCCTTCATGCGGAAGTACACGCCTCGCATGTAGGCCATGGACTTACCTAGGAAAAAGGGGGTCAGAGCAGACAGCCCACACGCAGGATTCAGTGGAACAGCACACACCTGACGGAGGGCCTGAGCACAGGGGCTGGGGCCAGCAACTGCCAGGAGGAGGCACGGCCCAGGGGCTGAGCAGCCTCGGCTCTGGGCCCTTCTTCGCCACTTTCCACACAGGCAGAAACCCCTTCAGCAGCCTCGAGGCTCTGCGCCTGATTGTGGATTCCTAATTTTGTATAACTGTCCTTAAAGAAGGACCCCCAAAGGATAAACGTTTATAATTAAAGGCTAGATCCACCCTAGCTGTCACAGCAAACAAGTAGCACCCTGTCCTGGGCCTGCAGAGCGGACAGGTTCCAGGGGCACCGCACAGAAGAAGCTGCCCCGTCTGCTAGTGAGGCAGTGAGCGCCCCAGGCCCTAGGTATGCAAGCAGAGGGACAGCTGACAGGAGGGCCCTATGCCCACATGTGAGGTTGAAGTAGGAGACTTTTAAAATCCCTTCCATGGTTCCTGGGAGTCTGACGACCAGGATGGGCCAGAGACAACCCCTGAAGGTTTTTGAAGGAGAAGTTTGGGCCCCTGCCCACCTGCCCTGCTTAGACCTTCTGTCTGCGGGGAGGGCAGGCAGGAGTGGGTCTGAGCTGGGTCTCCTCTCATGAGACTGAGACCAGAGAAGATGCTGGCACCGATCCAGAGAGAGCTGGAGAGACTGCTGGAGACCCAGTCCTGACTCTGCCGGAACCACTGGGTGGCCCTCTCTGGTCCTCAGTTTCCCTAGTGCTCACCTCACAGGGCGATTGATGCGGATAATCATCTAAACGAAACGCAATACTAGTCAATAAACTGCTGTGGATACCAAATTCCCGTGCAACCTGCTGACCGACACACCTTCCTCTTCCCAGGGCTACGGGACGCTAGCTCAGCAGCTTCCAGGGCTTGCTGTGCCCACGCTCCTGTAGCATGGCCTCCCCACAGGGACAGATCTAACGGGGCTCCCTGAGTAGAGCGTGCACCCAGCACAGGCCTGGCCACAGGCCTCATCTCAGGCTCCTCTCCGGCACCTCCAGAGATCCAGATCACCAGGATGCAGATTTGGAAAGTACACTGAGAAAACAGAATCTGACCAGCACCAGAGCAGGGGTGCCAGTCAGGGACATTGAGGCCAAGGACAATGCCCACCTGGGCAGGAGCTGGACCCTGGTCTGGGAGCATCTGGCCCAGTCAGTTTCATGCAGCTTAGACGGTTCCCCAGAGGCCACCAGACTTGCCCACAGCAGCCTGCCCAGTGAGCTGGCGCCTTGTCACTTCTGCAAAGCTGCAGTGCAAGGAGACAGTGCTGGGCCGGGCGTGCAGGGGTGTTCTAGCCCTGGGGCTGTGGGCCGCCCCTCCCTGCCTAGGGCCTGAATTTCCCGTGAATAAATGACAAAGGCCCTGGCGTCCTCACTTGGCGGCTACTCATCCCAAGACTGCCCGTGCCACCCACTATCAGGATAGCTGTCCTCATCTGCAGCAGGCGGTGAGGCCCTGCAGGGCCGCCTTTTAGGGGTGTGGGGAGAAGCACTGGAGGCAACCCATATAAAACCACGTCCTGCACAAAATCAGCACAACCCAGTTCTGCCCTCTGGGGCTGGGGGCAGCTTCTTCCAGCCTTGGACCCCAGCACACCCACAAAGGGCTTGCGCTCCCCTGCTAACTGCCCCCTTTTTGCAAAGTTCTGAAAACAAAGTCTCGAGCCCCCTTCTCCCCCCACACCCTGCCCCCGCCACCAGGGGGTGCCCTCACTGTGCAGAATGGCCAGGGCCAGGATGCCCCCTGTGCTGGTCCCTGCCACCCAGTCGAACAGGTCCTTGGTGGCCATGCCTGAGGCCTTCTCGATGGCGATGAGGAGCTGGATGATGACAAGGCCTTTCACGCCCCCGCCGTCCAGGCAGAGCAGGTGGTCGTGACTGCAGTGGGGACAGCAAGGAGAGGAAGGTCCCATTACAGCCTGTACCTGGCATCCCACACCAGCTGAGCTTGTAAGAGCCTCTGCCGCGGAGCGCACCCCAGCAGGCAGAACCTGCCCAGGGGCTCACGTGCTGGGCCTAGGCGGCGGTGAAGGCGGTGGAGGAACGTGTGTAATATTCCGGGAGTGCGCAGTGGCTCAGGGGAAGGACGGCAAGGGGCAGGGCAGGGACGGCCAGGGGAGGGAGGGCTGGAACCCACAGCAGGACCAGGAATGGCTGGGGTGGGAGGGCCAGGGCCTTCCACCCAGGGCAGAAGAAGCAGGGGAGAAGAGGGGCGGGGAGGAGGGGGGCAGGGAAGGGACAACATGCCGGGGACCGGGGCATCTGCATTGCTCACTGCCCGTCCCCTTTCCCTTGAGGCAGGCACTACTCCCTGTCATCCCTTGCACATTTCTGGAAGGAAGCAGGCTCAGAGATGAGCTGACTGGCATGAAGTGGCACAGGTGGTGGCTGGACCTGGGCCCAGGCCTGCTGACTCCTGAGTCACACGCTCTCCAACGTGCCGACAGCCTCCCTATCTCCGTCCAGCCCAGCACGTGGGGCGGACCCGGCGGTGCCTGTGCTCCCGGCCATGCCCTCGGGGAAAGCACGCACAGTGCCCAGCCCTGGAGCCTTTTTCTGGTCCCCTCATCTTTCCTTCTCAGCCAGCCACACGCCTGAGGGAGGCCTGCCCTGAGGCCCTGGGACTCCCAGCACAGCCTGCCGCCTCTCCTCCACACCCCAGCCTCCTGGGGGCAGTCGCCTCCACCCTACAAGCCATGGTTCTTTGCTTGTCTACCCTCTCTGCCCCTCTGTAGGGAGCTCCCCAAGGGCAGAGACGGGCTCTGCTCGGTGAGCGCCGTGTGTCCAGGAGACACGGGCACCCAGTAGAGAGCTGGTAAATGAGGGAGGTCTGTGTCCCCCTCCAGGGGTCATATGCTAGCCCGGGGCTGGCAGGGAAGGCTGGGGCAAACAAGGAACACTCCTCAGGATGTGGCCAGAAGAGATCAAGCCAGCAGGTGTAGGGCTGAGCCGGGGACTCATGGCCACGAGGGGTGGTGTCCCATGGGCCCTGACTCTTGTCTCGGCCCCACCTCCAGGGACGTGCTCAGGCTGGCACAGGCTCCCCTAGTCCCGCTGGGGAATCTGCCTCTCCTCTGGCCAGGGCATGGAGACCCCACTCGGCAGCAGCCCCTGCACAGGTGCCCTGCACAGGTGTGTGCGTGCATGCATGCAGTGGGAGGGAAGGGCCAGGGTGCTCAGGGGGCAGGTACGTCCTGGGCACACATCACAGGTGGCCACGGGAATGAAAGGAACATGCCAAGGGGACATTGGCCTTCAGGGCCACACCCTTCGATTTGCTGCCTGCCTCCGGGAGCAGGAGCTGCCTGACTGAGGGAGAGCAATCCTTGCGGGGGCTGGCACAAGCGGGGCATGGCCCAGAGCCTGCAGTAGGTAGCAAAGAAGGCAAGGCTTTGCAAGGGCTGGGTCTGAGTCCCCATTCTGTGTGACCGTGAGCAAGTCACTTCACCTCTCGGGAACTGGGGTTCTGCATCTGCAAAACAAGGCTACTACTCCTCCCTACCCCCGAAAGCTGTTATATCATGGGAAACTAATCAAGAAGAAATAAACTATCACTCAAGGGAGGGTGGGGAGGCACAGAGTTAGTTGGAAATGCAGCGTTCTAGTAACCTGCTGTGCCGGCTGGCACTGGTTCCCGGCCACAGACTGTGCCTCAGGGCAGGGCTCGGGCTTATCTTTGCAATGGGCCTGAGTGTAGAGCAGGTACTTGGGAAAGCAGCCCCCACTACTCTATGGAGGGAGGAGGGGTGAGGCGCCATTGAGACCTCTCTCCAAGGGGGAGCGGATCTGAGCCATCCGTTTCCCCAAACCACGATGAGGTCTGGGAGGGTGTGCAGCAGGGCTGTCGCCAGCCCCATTGCATCTGAGGTGCATAACACTGTGCCAGGCCCCCAGAGCTGCTCCATCCATCATTAATAACAAGCCGGTGCAGGCTCCGCTGTGAACTACGGAAGACCTAGGGGGTGAGCTGCCACACAGGCTGCAGTGGGGATGAGAGAAAAGCCCTGAGCCTCCTACGGGCTGCCAAGCAAGGCTTCGCGCTCACAGCCCCCGCCCCATGCCACTTACGTCCGCTTCTCGTCCCTCATGGAGCTCAGGACAAAGGCTGGCTTCCGGGCCCGCGAGATGTGCACGAGGTCCTGCAGTTCTGCGAGGCACAGGGGGTACATGCTGGGGCCAGGCACCTGTCCCCCACAGCCCTGGGGTCTCTAGAGTCAATCAGGAGCTGGGCACTCAGCCCCCACCTACCCCACTATCCCTATCATCTGCCTCCTGCCCCAGGAAGGACTCTGTTTCCAGATGAAGCCAAGGCAGAGGCCTCAGGCCCACTGACTCTCTCCCCTGCCCAGCCAGCTCCCAGGTTGTCCTCCATGTCATCTGAAACCCTGTGTCCTGGGTCTTCAGTTCACCAAGTGTGTCTTTGCACCTCAGAGCCAAGCTACGGGCGACCACCCTGGGGTGTAAGAATCACTATTCCCAGTTTGCAGACCAGGCCCAAAGAGGTTCCAGGACTCCTCCGAGGCCACTTAGCAAAAGGGCCGAGTCAGGATGCTCCTCCTCGGGGAACGAGGAAAGGGAGGCTCCTCTGAGAGCCCTTTCCTGCTGCAGGGGCTGGTGTCTGAGATCAGCCCCACCTGTCCACGCCATCCATGCCTTCTGTGCCCAAGGCCCAGCTCAGACCCCCCCAAAATGATTAGCCCCTCCTGAGCAGCCCCAGCCCAGGTGCTTGCCCAGCAGGGCCCGTGACTGTGAGTGTGACTCCTGGCCCCTCACCACACAGGCAGTCTGCAAGCAAAGCGGGACAGCCAGCTGCAAAGCAGAATCTCCCCTCACCAGGCAAGTGTAAGCAGGAGGCTGACCAGGAAAGGCATGGACTGGGTGCCAGGGAGAGAGTGGTAAGGAAGGGTGTGTGTGTCCCAGTAAGCAGCCGAGAAAAAGGAAGAGAGGTGACAAGATCTATAGCTGACTTGGGCCTGAATAGGATCTGCAGCCTCCCAGGCGCAGGGCAGGGCGTTACCAGCTGCTGCCATGCCCCAGGCCTGCCATTCAGCCTGGCTTGGGTGGGCGCCTGCCTGCATAACTGAGACAGAGATGGGTGGTTGAGGGGGCAGTTCCCGGAGGGAATGGGCAGGGGAGACAAAGGTGGGGCCGGAAGAATTCACTGAGGCTGCTGCCCCGCCTCTCCTGAGCTCCAGGCTGGCTGCGCTGCCCCGGCCGCAGGTGCTGGGGTCTGCCTCAACAACAAGAAAGTGGTCTGGCTGGCCAAGACTCACTTCCTGACTGTCCTCTTCAGGGGATCCCACCAGCCCCAGAAAACCCAGAGAAGGGTCCCTATCTCCTTTATAGCTATCTCCGTGGGCACCAAGAACACTGTGGCAAATGGTCATCTGGCCACGTGCAAAAGCCTGTGGGCCACTGAATGGTGTAGCAGCAGGGCATGCAGGCCTCAGGCCTGATGGAGAAGTACACAGGGTGACGGAGCTGAAGCCAGAGGCCAGGGCCCTCGCCCTAAACAGCACTCCTCGTGGCCCACGGTGAGCCCCAGGGGCAAGGAGAGGCAATGAGAGTACCCACCAATGAGCGCCCTGGGAAATGCCCAGGTCAAGTCGTCCTCTCAGGACTGCAGGACATCACCCAGGGATCCCCAGGCCCAGGGACCTCTGGCTTGCTGGCTGTACAGAGGCCAACAAATCTTGCCCCTCCACCCCTACAAACCAGCTGCCTTCCACTACCTCCTCCCTGGGCCCGCTGCTTTCCAGTTGGACCACTCAGATCCAAGGGCCAGGGCCCAGCTGGCTAGGAGGGAACGTGGGGCGGGGGGGAGGCGGCCTACCGAGGTTGTTTAAGCTGACCGGCGGGGGCTGAGCTCTTTCCGGGGAGAAGGGATGATGTGATGTCACGGAGCCCTGGCCCGAGGGAACCCCTTGGATGAGTGGGAGGCGGCAGTCAGCCCCCACAGTTCTCAGCAGAGTCAAGAGCGCCTTCCTGGTGACAACTTGCATGGTTTGGGTAAGGGAAGATTGTGCAGGATCAGAAATGGGGTCAACATGCAAGGAAGAGGGCCCTCCTTCCCACTCACGGTCCCTGTCCCATCTACCAGCCACTGGGCATGTGGGGAGCTGGGGAGGCCCCGAGTCTTCAGGTAAGCCTGAGGGGATGTGCAGACTCCGTCTGGAACCTCCAAAGCTGCCTCCTGGGGCCAGCAAGGTGCTGGGGGCCAACCATGGGACATGGGAGCAGGAGCTCAGAGCCACCCTGCCTGGATAACCCCGTCTTTGGGTAACCCCTTCTTTCCTTCTACTCCAGCCACGAAAGCAGGGCTCCCACATCCAGGTTTACAGTTCTCAAAAGTGCTGGGTGGAAAGTTCCTTCCAGGGCTTAAAAGGGACTACCTAGCAGGGAGGCACACCACAGCAGTAGCACACGTGCACACACGTGCATGCATGCACGTACCCACATGCATGCACTACCAGGTACATGCCCACAGTAACCCCCACAGCTCCCAGAAGCCCTCCAGAGGGGGCTCTGGGCTCCTGGTGAGGGGCCCTGTGTTTCTAGCTCAGAGGCTAAGGCTCACCGAGTGAGCGTGTAGAACATGTGCTTTGGGGCAGGCCGGGGTGCTCGGGTACACGCGTGCATAGCCCTGGCTGTTCTTGCAAGTGGTCCCATTGGAGAATTCCCCGGCAGCTGGGCAGGAAGGCACTGCTGCTGCCTCCCTGTCCCCACCCCTCAGGAGGCTCCCCACACTGAGATGGAATGGGGGGCTGCATGGAACAGGTGCTGGCTAGGCCAGCCCCCTGGTAGGCTGCATCTATTGCTTAGGACCCTGTTTCTGGGGACAGGTGGCTCCCCTGAGTCCCAGGTGCTCCTGGCCACTCAGAGCAGAGAGCAACTGGGGCAGTCAGCACAGGACGGTGATGGCTGCCGGGACATCCCTGCTCAGTCCCCACACTCCCCATGCCCCATCGACTCTGGTCCCAGAATGCAGGGCACATACGTTTGCTGATCTTGGAGGCTATGAATGCAGGAGTCTCCCCAGAGTCATTCGGGGTGTCCACTTCTGCCCCAAACACAATGAGGGCCTTGATCATCTCCAGGTTGTCTTTCTGTTGGCGACAATGAGGGAAAGATATGCAACATCTCAGGGAAATGGAGAGAAAAAGGGGCCCTGGTCGCCTCCCCCCCGCAACTAACTTCATGGGCCTCTCGTCAGGATCGGGGGAGAGACATTGGAACCCTCCTGATCCCCCACCCAGGCGACGGGCAGCCCGAGGACTGTGATGAAGGTGCTGCCCTGACAAATGGGCTTATAAGGACTCTTAGATTAAGAGAGTTTAAGAACTGGGGCGGGGGGAGGGCAGGAAGTAGCAGGTAGCATGGTGGTTAAGGGCACTAGATTTCCATATGGCTGACCACAGTTCAAGTCTTAGACCTGGTGGCTTGCTTTCTCACTTTCCTTTACTCTCTCTCTTTGGTCAAATTAAAACAAACAAATAAGCAACAACAACAACAACAACAAAAACAGGCAGAAACTGGACTCTTCCTCAAAGGAAGTAACGCATCTATGACCCTGATCATATCCTAACCATGGGGACACGGAAGGGTCAGGTGTTGGCAGCTTTCCAGAATAGTAGGGAGAGGCTGGGTGAGGACAGAGGGGCTGTCTTGCCCATCCAGTCCAGGTGCCATTTTGGGGGGCCCACCAACCACACAGCCTCCCTGACAGTGGTCTCCCAGAGAGCTTTCCTCCAGGGGCCTGATACACTGAACATCTGGCAGCGGGGCCAGGGGACGGGGCATGTGCAGAGTCCGAGGATTGGGTGCCCAGTGACCTGAGTTCTGGTCTTGTCACCTCCCTCCTCTTGGGGCTTGGAGGCTGCCCTGCCTAGAGAATGAAGTGATATGCAGGACATTGCCCAGGGATCCCCAGATCCTAGGACCTCTGGCTTGCTGGCTGTACAGAGGCCAACAAATCTTGCCCCGCCACCCCTCCACATACCAGCTGCCCTCCACTACCTCCTCTGAAAGAGGTTTTCCACGTGGCTCCTCGTGTTCCACTAGGCTTTGCACGGGCACGGGAGTGTGTGTGTCTTAATCAGAAGTCAGGTATTTCTCTTTTTTTTGAGAGAGAGATTTTTGCTATAGGGTACGTGCACTCGCCAGAAAGAGAGAAAGCGAGAAATCACCAAGGGGGGATGGCCATGCTGGAATCCCTTCTCCTCCATTCTCCTCTTGGGATCTTGTGTGCGTGCCCAGCGTGAGTTTTAAGTTGCCAGGTCCAGGACTTAAACCGTGACTACGTGGGTGGGAGTCCAGCGATGTAACCATTACACCATCTGCTGGTCCCGGATGGTTGCTTTTCATCATGCAGCACTGGTTTACCATTTGTGGTAGTGGTAAAACATTTCCTTCCAAATAAATTTAATCAACTTTAAAAGTGAACTGACTTGGGGCCCGCAGGTGGCGTGCTGGTTAAGGCTGCTGGACTCTAATATGGCCGATCATAGTTTGAGTCCCGGACCTGGTGACTTGCTTTCTCACTTTCCCTCTCTCTCTCTTGCTCTGTCCACCTCTGGTCAAATAGAAAGGAAGGAAAGTGGGAAGGGGGGAGGGAGGGAGAGAAGGAAGGAAGAAAATGCCTGTGGTTGTCTCTCTCCCTCTTCCTGCCTTAAAGAAACAAAAATACCCTTGATGGGACCAGCAGGTAGCACGGTGGTTAAGGCACCAGACTCCCACATGGCTGACCATGGTTCAGTTCCTGGATTCAAACCAACTCATGTACATGCATACCCAAAATCTCAAGAAGAGAATGGAGGAAAGGGGATTGCGGCATGGCCATCCCTCTGCAGGGTGATTTCTCACTTTTTCTCTCTCTTTGGAGAATGAACATATCCTATGGCTAAAGCTTTAAAAAAAGAAGGAAAAGGAAAGAAAAAAGAAAAGAAAAGAAAAGAAAAGAAAAGAAAAAGTTCAAGACTTGAGAGCTGTGCAAACTTGAGTGCAGAATATTTTCAAAGGATGACACAGAACTGAGACCAGCAGATGGTGTAATGGCTACATTGCTGAACTCCCATGTAGTCAACTGCGGTTCAAGTCCCGGACCCGGTGGCTTAAAACTCATGCTGGGTGCGTGTGCGTGTGTGCCCAAAATCCCAAGAGGAGAATAGAAGAGAAGGGACTGTGGCATGGCCACCTCCCCATTGCCCCTGGAGACTGATTTCTCATTTCCTGTCTCTCTGTCTGTCCAGCGAGCACATGCACCCTATAGCAAAAATCTCTCTAAAAAAACTGAAAGGATGATGCAGAATCACGCATAGTAAAAGGTACATGCAAAGTACAAGAGATGGGGTGGTGTAGTGGTTAAGGCCTATAGTGCAGTTCAAGTCCTAGACGTGGCGGCTTGGGAAACACACCAGGCATGTATGTATGCGTGCCCGAAGTCCAAAGAGGTGAACGGAGGAGAAGGGACTGTGGTGTGGTCATCTTCCCTGCAGGTGCTTTCTCACTTTCTCTGTCTGTCTGTCTCTGATGAGCACACACTCCCTATAGCAAAAATTTTAAACAAAACAAACAAAAAAACCCCAAAGTACAAGAGACGCTGGTGGATGATAATGTGACAAAGTAGGAAAAGTTCTCAGAGATGGAGTCAGAGTGTACGCTGCCATCAGCTTGTCATAGTGACCACCTGTTGAATTCTGGTGTAATTTCAGTGAAGCCTATCTATCAATCGATTACCTGAAAATGTACAGCTACAGATCTTCTCCAACTCCCTACCTGTGCCTATCTGTGAGAGACCAGATTTTCTTTGTATTCTTCAACTAAACAACATGTCGAAGTTGACTTAATGCAGTGAGAGACAGGAGAATCCGTGTGTTTTCTATGAAGCCAGGGATCAAAACGATTCACAAAAGTGTGAAATGATGCCAACTCTCCTCACTCATCACTTTTTTAAAAATTTGTTTTATTAGTATGTGGTGGGTTAACTATTGCTATTTATAAATAAATGAACAGTTTTAAATTTCACTTAAAATTCTAACATGGTAAATACAGGCAGATAAAATCCATACAGACAAAAAGTCTTTGGGGTCCTCAATAATTGCTAATAGAATAAAGGGATCACATAGACCCAAAGGTTTGCGAACTGCTGAACTAGATCATCCCAAGGACCTGTTCAGTGCTAAGAATATCCATGGGTTTTTTATAGTCTCAGTCTCTCGGGCAAAACATGTCTTCTCCAGTTATGACCTCTGGTATAAAACCAGTGTCTCTGGATTAGTCCTGAATCTGCTTCCTTTAGGGTCTATCGTTCTGAGACACGCCGCACGGATTTATGTACCTATGGTCCTTCTATGGAACATGCACACACACGTGTTGTCTGCACACTCAGCCCCGTCCCCCAGGTGTGACAAGCTCATACTGCAGCTCTCGAGACAGACTGCAGGGCTTTAAGGGCAGGAATCGCGTTTCTATAATGTGAAGGGATGTCAAAAGTTTATGGGAAAATGGAATTAAAGTACAAGTTTACTTTAGTGCAAAAATCTGAAATCCATGCATAGTTTGGTCATAATACTCATGTTCCATGAACTTTTTGATTACCCCCAAGTAAACCAACAAACCTGACCCACACGACCATGGGCCTCGCATCTGGGGAAGCAGGCCCTGCGTCCAGGAGCTCCCAGGCTCCTGGAGGAGAGGAGAACGACATGCCGGTGAGCATTTCCCCAGCAGAGAAGGGAAGGACCACAGGTCTGCAGGACTCTCCCTCCATGCCAGGTACCCCCTGTGCCACTTAACTCTACCAAGTTAAGTGACCAAGGGGCTGGCATTCAACCATCTTAACAACCTGGCCCTGGAGGTATCACACTGCCACTGTCTGACGCGGAAACCAAGGCTGACAGAGTTGACACACCTTTTTTTGCTCTCACACCATGCAAGTGTCAAATTGGGGGTGCAGGATGAAAAGGTACCAGAGCACAGAGGGAAAAACATTAAGTGGGGCTGGGAGGGGACACGGGAGGCTTCCTGAGAAGAGGCAAGGTCTGAACTGAATCCTGGAAAGAAGGAAGACTGAGCAGCAGAGGAAAGGAGGGCAGTGATGGAGAGGCTTGCTCCGGCCCCAAGGGCCCACCTGCATCCCCACCACGGGGCAGCCAGTGGGCAGGTGCAGGGGAGGGCACAGGGTCGCAGGCTCACCGACATGGCCAGGTGCAGTGGCGTGTTGCCGTGCTCGCCGCGGGCCTCGGCATTGGCCCCGAAGGTAAGCAACACCATGACGACATCAAAGCGCTTGCGCATCACCGCCACGTGCAGGGCTGTGTTCCCCGCGGAGCTGGTGCCATTCACGTCGCAGCCTCGTTTTAACAGCATGCGGGCCATCTGGAGGAGACAGGGACCAGCCCACGTCAGCGTGGGCACTCAGGCCTGTGGCAGCTCAGTATGGAGCCTCCAGAAAGCTCTTGCAACAGGAAAAGTCCAGGGGGTAGGCCCCTGTTCTGAGGGTGACCCTAGCCCCTGGCTTTCACACCATCAGCACCCCAGGAACTAGAGGTCAGAAAGCTGAACATGTGGCAACTATTTTAAAAGGTTTCTGATCCTGTGGGCCAGCAGATGGCAGGGTGGTTATGTCGCTGGCTCCCATATGGCTGACCGCAGTTCAAGTCCTGGACCTGGTGGCTTGAAAATCATGCCAGGTGCATATGCGTGCATGCCCCAAATCCCAGGAGGACAATGGAGGAGAAGGGACTGTGGTGTGGCCACTGTTCCTGGGGAGTGATTTCTCACTTTCCTTCTCACTGTCTCTCTCTGGTGAGTGCAACTGCCCTATGACAAAAATCTTAATAAGTAAGTAAATAAATAAATAATAAAAAAGAAAATAAATGTCTGATCCTGGGCTGGCCCTTGCTGGTTAAAGGAGCTAGATTCCACAAAGTGGACTTCATGGTTCAAACCCTGCCCTAAATCCTGACAAGACGGAGAAATGAAGGAGAAGGGATTGCGGCGTGACCACGCCCCATGGGTAGTGCTCGTTCCCTCTTCCTCTCTCTGTTTCTGTCTCTCCCTGGTGAGCACATGCACCCTGTGGTGCAAAAAATAAAAATAAAAATAAAAAATTTCTGATTCTTTCCTAGAGCTAACAGTACCACACCCCTGCCAAAGCACCTGTGGGCCAGCCAGCAGGTGGCATGGTGGTTGAGGCACTGGACTGCCACATGGCCTACAATGGTTCGAGTCCTGAACCTGATGGCTTGCTTTCTCTCCTTCCTCTCTCTCTCTCTCTCTATCTCTCTCAGGTCAAATTAAAAAAATAATAACAATAAATAAAATTAAATAAAATCATTCTTTGGAGAAAAATGGCTCCTGTGGGCCCTGTCCCAGGAGTGCCATACTCCCTGAGGCCCTCCCTGGGGCCCTGCAAAGATATCACCCTCACTGGGCTTGGCTGCCCATATCCCTGTTCACCCAGCAGCCCTAGAGAGCTGGGGACTGTGAAGAAGAGCCTGAACTCTGGAGCCAGACAGACCTGAGCCCAGTCCAGGCCCACCTCGTCGTAGCTGTCTACTGTCACAGTCTCTGCAGCCCTCTGAGCCTCAGTTTTCTCTTGTGTGAAAATGGGAGTGCCAGTCCCTGCCTCTCAAAGTGGTGACAATGAGTGACCCAACACACAGGAGAGGGCCTGACCTGGTGCCTAGCTCCTGGTACAGAGGTCGCCGGTCCCTCCCTCCCAGCCCATGGCATTGAAGAACAGGCTGTGCTCTCTGGGGCACCCAGTGCATAGCTGAGCTGTGCCTCCTGGTGATGAGCCCAGAGGCCTCCATCCTCCTGGAGGCATCATGAAAGTGGCATCGCACCATCCTTTCGTGAGGCACTTTTCAGCAGAATTTTCTCATGCGGCAACTTGCTAGCTTCATCCACCTCCCACGGGCAGGCCATAGGATCCAACTCGTGGATGAAGAAACTGAGGCGTGAGGGGATATGGTCACCCCGGCAACCAGCAGCAGAACAATGCCAAAGTGTGGACTCTCCATGGGCTCGCTTGCTCACTGTACCATCCCCAGAGTCCTCCTAGAACTCCAGCCTGCAGACACTGAGTGATGCAACGCCAGGACCCGGCCCCGCCCACTCTCAGATTCTGCCTACCTCTGCGTTTTTGGCCCAGTGGAGGGGGCTGGCTCCGTAGCGAGGGTCTTTGCTGTGGATCTGGTTACTGTCCATGCCGATGATCATCTCAGCGCACCTAGGGGGAGAGGGGTCCTCAGGCAGCAAGGACAGGCCAGGACCAGGTTGAGGGTAAGGATGGGGGGCACCAGGTGAGCACATTACTCAGGCCTCACCTACAGCATAGGCAGAGGTTCCCCTGCAAACAGGCTGCAACAAAACCAACCAGCAGGCAAACCATTGTACTTAAGTCAAGGGTGTATTGAGCCCCTCAAGGTACATCTAACTCCTTCCTCCAGGAAGCCCTCCTGATGACTGTAACCAGCAATGATCACTCTCCCTGATGCTGGCTTTCAAATGCCCGGCTTCCTCCCTGTGACCTCTGGAAGCAGAGCCTGTTGGTAACCTGGGGACAGCCCTAACAGGTTGGGGATCAAGGAGACCAAAAACTTTGGTGCCTAGTTCTGTCTTGGTACAGGGCTATCCTCTGTCTCCCCACATCCCACCCCACATGGCTGGTGCTCCCCGTGTGACCTGTGTGGCCTGTGCCCTGTAGGAAGCACCTCTCAGAGCAGTCTGTACCAAAGGACCGACCAGATGCTGCTCCCCTAGTTCACAGCAGCACTACTCACGGCAGCCAGAGGGGGAGCCACCAAGTGTCTACCAAGGCAGGAATGGATAAGAGGAACGTGGTCTACACACCACGGAACGTTAGTCTGCCTGAAACTGGATGGAAACTCCAACACTTACTACATGCCTGAACTGTGACGAAACTATGCAGCATGAAACAAGCCAGCGCAAAAGGACAACTGCTGTGTGATTCCACACTGCGAGGCAGCTGGAGTAGGCAAAGCTCCTCTGAGGCACTGGGTGACTTGGTGTCCCTGTCCTGGGGTTGCTTAGATATGGGCCCCTCTTTTCCGCATTTCTGTAAGTTCAGCACTTAGCACAGTGCCCAGGACTGACGACTGACTCACTCATTCACTCATTCATTCATCCTAGATATGGCTCCTGCTGGATGTATTCTGAGACAGTCATCTGTTTGAACACACGCACACACACCACGGAGAATTTCCCCCGGTCTGGGAAGGGGGCAGGAAATACAAGAGTAATCAAGAGCTCCCCAATGGGGACCAGCAGTTAGCGTAATGGCTATGTCGCTGGACTCCCATGTAGTCGACTGTGGTTCGCGTCCCGGACCCGGTGGCTTAAAAAACTCATGCTGGGCGCGTTTACGTGCATGCCCAAGATCCCGAAAGGAGAATGGAGGAGGAGGGATTGCGGCGTGGCCATACCCCTGTGGGGTGATTTGTTGCTTTCTGTCTCTCCCTCTCTCTCTGTCTGTCTGGCAAACGCATGCGCCCTATAGCAAAAACCTCTTCAAAGAAAAAAAAAAAGAGTTCCCCAAGACATGCACCTGGCCCCTGCCTCCCAGCAGTCTACCAGCCAGGAAGAAAAGAGGTACTGAGGTAGACAGCCCTGGGCCCCCTTGCCAAGCACCCCCAGGCTTCAGTCTGGGTAGAGGAAAGACCACAGAGCGCTGCTGTCATGCAGGGGCTGACGGGCTTGACGGGAGAGAGAATGCAAGGAGAGGTCAGGGCCCCCTCCAAGCCTTGGGCTGTACCAGGCTCCAGAACTGGAGGCCCACCTGAAGCAGCTGGAAACCAGGGACCCCAAGGAGGACTAAGCCTGTTTTTCTGCAGTTTGGTGGAGGCAGGCTCACTGGCATGAATTAGGGAAACCTCTTGCAGTTCTATTCCTTGCACAGCTGAGTCTGTACTCTGAGACTCACACCCACTACCCAATCGTCAGCACCCTCCTTGTGCAGGGCCAGCCTTGGCACATATCTAAAGAGGCTCGTGGGGCCGAGGCCTGTTGCGGGCAGGAACACGGGGCGGGCAGGGAGCACTGGCTTACCCCCTCTGGGAGAACTTCATGGCCACGTGGATGGGGTAGCCAGCAGGCCCCACGATGTTGCAGCGGGCGTTGCAGAGCAGCAGCACGCGCACCATCTCCTGCTTGCCCAGCTGGCAGGCCAGGTGCAGCGGGGTCAGCCCTCGGTTGTTCGCCTGGTTCAGGCCGGCCGATGCACTCTTCCCTAGGAGCTGATAGCATGTTGCCAGGGTGGGCTGGAGCCCAACGCGGAGATGCCCTGCATGCTCCCCACCCTACACCCCCATGGCCACCTCTCTCCTGGACTAATGGGGAAGTGACGTTTGCTTCCATGAGAGCACTGGGAAGAACTCAGAGGAGAGATGGGGAAAGGTGGCCCTGGAGTGAATAAAGGAAAGGTGCTCGCATGCAGGGACAGGAGTGGCGGCCTAGGTGGCAGTGGTTTTGCCTTTTCATTGTATATCCTTCTGTCTGAATGTTTTTCTAAATGCAGGTATAGGCTGAGCAACCTAATCCAAAATTCCAAAATCTGAAATGCTCCAGAATTCTAAACACTGAGGCCACAGATGGGATACTTCACAGCTGACTTCACATGATGGGTCATAGTCAAAATACAGCAATACAAAAATACTGTGCAAAATTACCTTCGGCTAAATGTATACTGTGTTTATGAGACGTAAATAAATTTCATGTTTAGACTTGGGCCCCATCCCCAAGATAGCTCATTATGCATACGCAAATATTCCCAGACCCAAAGAAATCTAAACTCACTTTTTAATTTTTTCAGGTTTTTGCCTCAGGGCATGTGTGCTCATGGAGAAAGAAACAGAAACAGTGAAAGGGAAAGTGAAAAATCAACCTCCAGGGGGATGGCCAGGCCACAATCTCTTCTCCTCCATTCTCCTCCTGGGATGTTGGGCATGCACACACGCACACGCCCAGCACAAGTTTCAAGCCTCCAGGTCCAGGACTCGAACTGCAGTTGAAGTCCAGCACTGTAATTGCTACACCATCTGCTGACCTCAAAATCTAAAATCTTAAACACTTCTGGTTCTAAGCATTTTAGACCTGTGATACTTACCCTGCCTATATTTTCAACAAAAGAGTACTGGTATTAAGAAGAGAGCTGGGTGGGACCAGCAGTTGGCATAATGGGTATGTCGCTGGACTCCCATGTAGTCGACCACGGTTCAAGTCCCGGACCTGGTGGCTTAAACTCATGCCGGGCACGTGTGCATGCGTGCCCAAGATCCCAAGAGAAGAATGGAGGAGAAGGGATTGTGGCATGGCCACCCCCCTGGGGGGTGATTTCTCGCTTTCTGTCTCTCTCTGTCTTCCTGGCGAGCACACACACCCTATAGCAAAAACCTCTCAAAAAAAAAAAAAAAAGAAGAGAGCTGAGAGGATTTTATTTTCTCATTTTTGGCTAAATACGGCTCCCCAAGGTTAATTATGACTGCCATTTACACATGTGATGCCGGGCCACCTCACCGCAGCCCTGCTGGGCCCGTGCACAGACCGAGGGAAAAATGGGAGGGCAGGAGCTGGTACCTGTACTGAATGCGAGGGCTGGCCCCACCCTCGAAGCTTTGTGGCTCTCTGTGGGCAAGTTCCTAGTTTATTATAGATAATAAACTATAATTTGGTGTACCATCTTTCTCTTTCAACCTAGTATATGAAATAATTTTTAAATAAAATCAATCCATTTGCTCATTTGCAATTTTTTAAAAATCTTCTGCCAAGGGCTAGAAGTGGCATGGTGGTTAAGGTGCTGGATTCCCACATGGCCAACCACAGTTCAAGTCCCAGACCTAGTGGCTTGAAAAGCACTCCTGGCACATGTGTGTGCATGTGTGTCCAAAATCCTGAGAGAAAAATGGAGGAGAGGTGATTATGGCATGGCCATCCCACCTGAGGGGTGGTTTCTCACTTTCCCTCTCTCTGTCTCTTTCTGTTTCTCTCTGGCAAGCACATGCACCCTATGGCAAAAACCTAAAAAATAAAAGAAATCCATTTGGTCATTCTCAAGTTTTAAAAAATCTTCTGCCAAAGTAGTAACAAAATGAATAGGAGCACTTTTGGCACAAATGCCCGCAGGAGTCAGAGAGAGAGGGGCTTGGTGGGCCGAGTTCCTGTCGGAGGTTTCACCTGAAGTGCAATTACCAGCCCACAGTCCAGCTCACAGTGCTCAGGGAAAGACGAACTCAACTGACTGGCTGGAACTGGATCTCCATTCACTCTGCTGGGCTGGAGGACTTCTGGGGCTGTCCCAGCAGGGACAACAGCGTGTCTCAAGTGTTAGGAGGAACGAGAAGGGGAGGGGTGTCACCCTCTGTGAAGGAGCTCAGGCCCCAAGGACCAGGGCTGGAGGGGACAGTGAGAGACCTGCAAGTGACTGCTGAGCCCAGGGAGCCAAGACCTGTGGGTAGAGGGAGCTGCTAATGGTCCCAGTCCCCGCCTCCCCGCCCCACTCACCTGCAGCACTTGGGAGTTGTCACCCTGGACAGCGTAATGGAAGGCGGTCTCGCCTTGGTTGTCGGTGACGTCCATCTGGGCGTGACAGTGCTGAACCAGCTCCACCACGATCTCCCCGTCTCCTCTGCGGCAGGCCAGGTGCAGCGGCGTGCAGCCCTCCTCATTCTCCCTGCTGTTGGCGCAGCTGCAGGGAGATGGGAGGTGAGCCTGGCTTGAGGTGGTGGGGCACTGAGAAGCCCAAGTGCAGAAGCAGGGATGTGGGCAAGAAACCTCTGGTTTGTTTGAGCTCAAGAGCATTCAGGCTGTGCCCAAGCTGACAGTCCACACTTGGGGTGATTCAGTTTACTTGGGTCTGATGTGACTTGGAGCTGGTCTTAGCTCAGTTTGCACACCTGTGTGAGAGGTGTGCCCCAAGGCCACAGCCGTGTAAAGCAGACAGTTGGGGGACTTAGAGAGGGTCGCAGAGCGCAGACACCTTACTAACTTCAGGCAATTTGATCAACCTCTCTGGGCTTTCTTAGTCTTCTCTGTAAAACCTGCTGCACCCGCCCTAGGAAATGGACAGGCCTGGTGGGAGATCAGACACCATGATGTCCCAGAGTGCAGGGTGGTGTTTCCTGCTGTGCCTGGGAGCTGGACTGATGTGTGGGGAAGCAGGGAGGTGTGGCTTCCCCTGGGCAAGACAGCACCCCGTGGGCACAGCGTCCTCACCAGGGACACTCACCTGTATGTGTGGCTAACTGGATATGTGAAAGTCAGCATTCCATCTTCCAGAAGGGCAACCACGTCTTTGGAAGGAGAGCCCCAGGACCTGGGTCCCTCTTCTGCCCTCCCCGGCTGAGTGACCTGGCAGAGGTCCCATAACTTCCCTTTGGGATTTTGACACCTGACGGGAGTTGTGGTGGGTATGGAACAGTTCCCGTGGGCCTGGCACCTGGTAAGCACTCCAGAAATGTCATGTTTCTCCTCCTGGCTTGAGCCAGTATCCATGTGCTCTAGCCCAGGAGCAACGCTGCCCCTTTTAAGTCAGACCATGGAGGAGGACTGAGGCAGAACTGAGACCCCAGAGGCCCCCATACCCCGCCCCGGCTGCCTGCAGGCACACGCTTTGTCCCTGTGGCCCGGGCCCACCTGATGATGCGGCTGTGGTGGAAGCACTCGCGGATCCCCAGCTCCACCGCCAAGTGAGCCACCGACCAGCTGGGGTGGTTGCGGATCAGGTCGGTCAGCTGCTGTAGGACCTCGACATGCAGGACCTGGAGGGAGCTCTCGTAGAAGGGCGGCAGCTGGGACGAATACTGCTGGAAGTTCACCAGGGCGTCAGCCTCAGACTCCAGCTGGAAGAGCCTGCAGGGCCAGGACAGAGAAGGAAGACATGGAAATGAGCCAGGGGGACCCTCAGCCCACGGCCCTGCTAGAATCAGAAGCCGTAAGTTTCCACAAATAGGTCGCTGCCTGTTCCAGGCTCGGCTGCTCCAGTCTGACTCTCCTTCCCCTGCACATGCAGGCACACACACACACACACACACACACACACACACACAACACCCCTGCAAACACACACACACACAAAACACCCCTGCACACACACACACACACATGCACCCCTACAAACATATCTAAAGGGAATTTGCTGTGGACTTCCCTTTATCTGAAATTATTTCCTCTCCTTCCCTCCCTCCCTCCTTTCTTTCTTCCATAAGCAAGAGAGATAAAGAGATAAAGTGACAGAGACAAAGAGGTAACGCCCTAACAGGGGCTCAGCTCCAACAGCTTTCCACCCCAGCTTTCAGTGAGCCCAGATCATGGGCATACTCATACTGAGAGGTCCCCTATGCAAACCTGCAACCTTCCCACGCAGTCAGCCTCACAGAGGGCTGCGTGTTACTTCTGCACCACCATCTGGCCCCAGACTTCTTTTCTTTCTCTCTGTACTCTCATGCGGTGTTTTCATATTATATGGGCGCTATTCACTTAGCTACCGAGTTCTGTTCCTATGACTAGGCGCTGACAAATTGGTCTGTAAGGAAGGAGCTTAAAGGCTGATGTCTTCTGATGTGTCGTGATGCCATAGGGTATGTATTGCTCAATAGATCACACGCCACCATGCTAGAATAGTGTGATGTCATCTGTACAAAAGCACGCATTAGATAAGCACTAGAAAGCAACAAGACACACGATAATACAAATCCAGGGTCTTCGCTTTTATTTATTCTGAATAGTGAAAAGGCCTAAAGGAAACTTCAGCTTGATAACTATTAACGAAGTATAGTCTTGTGTGATTGCAAATGCTTCAAGTAGTGAATACTAACCGACTGCAAGAATGAGACAAAGACTGAGAAAGGGGATTTGTGAGATTCGTACAGGCTGAAAAAAAGGATCCTGACCACACTGGAGAACTGGTTGTAAGTCCAAGCAGACATTAAACAGGTAGGTTGTTAAACAAAGAATGATTATATTTTATCAAGGCTTTGTCATATCCACTTTATTTTTTAAATTTTTATTTATTATTATTACTTTCAAAAAAATTTTTTTTCTATAGGGCATGAATGCTCACCAGAGAGACAGAGACAGAGAGAGAAAGAAAGTGAGAAAGTAAGCTGCCAGGTCCGGGACTTGAACCACAGTAGGCCATGTGGGAGTCCAGCACCTCAACCACCATGCCACCTGCTGACCCCATCATATCCATTTCTAATTTGATCATCATGTCTGAGAGCACCAGCCTCTAGTCCTTGGATCTTTGCACATAGTAGAATCTAAATAAGTATTATTATTATTATTTTTTTTTTTTGAAGAGGTTTTTGCTATAGGGCGCGTGTGCTCGCCAGAAAGACAAAGAGACAGAAAGCGAGAAATCACCCCCCAGGGGGGGAAGGCCACACCGCAATCCCTTCTCCTTCATTCTCTTCTTGGGATCTTGGGTGGGCATGCACGCACACATGCTCGGTATGGGTTTAAGCCACTGGGTCCAGGACTCAAACTGCAGTCGACTACATGGGAGTCCAGCAATATAGCCATTATGCCAACTGTTGGTCCCTCTAAATAAGTATTATTAAACCTAAATTTCCAGCAATATAATATTACATAAAATGTGGAGTTTTTTTTTTTTTTTTTTTTGAGAAGTTTTTGCTATAGGACAAGTGCGTTCTCCAGAAAGACAGAGAGAGACATAGAGACAGAAAGTGAGAAATCACCCCCCAGGGGGGATGGCCACACCACAATCCCTTCTCCTCCATTCTTCTCTCGGGATCTTGGGCACGCACTCACACGCGCCTGGCGTGAGTTTAAGTCACCGGGTCTGGGACTCGAACTGTGGTCGACTACATGGGAGTCCAGCAACATAGCCATTACACCAACTGCTGGTCCCAATTGTGGAACATTTTTTTGATCAAAAGTTATCCAACCATCGGGAACCAGCAGTTAGCGTAATGGCTATGTTGCTGGACTCCCACGTAGTCGAACGCGGTTTGCGTCCCGGACCCGTGGCTTAAAACTCACACCGGGCGCGTGTGCGTGCGTGCCCAAGATTCCGAGAGGAGAATGGATTGCGGCGTGACCATCCCCCCTGGGGGGTGATTTCTCGCTTTCTGTCTCTATGTCTCTGCCTGTCTGGCGAGCGCATGCACCCTATAGTAAAAACCTCTCCAAAAAAAAAAAGTTATCCAACCATTCAAGTGAGATATTAAAAGAACGGAGAGGGGGAAGCTGGTGGCATGTGTTTGGGGTGGCTGGACCCCACATGCTTGACAGTGTGGTTCAAGTCCTAGACCTAGTGGCTTGAAAGGTACGTGGGCACAGGTGCGTATGTACCCAAGATCCTAAAAGGAAAATGGAGAAGAAGGGATTACAGCATGGCCATTCCCTCGGGAGTGCTTTCTCACTTTCTTTCTCTTTCTGTTTTTTCTCTGGCATGTACATGTGCCCTGTCGCAAAATTTAAAAATAAATAAATAAATAAATAAATGCAAATTTTATTATGTTAAGTAAAAAGGCAGGATACAGACTATATAGGATACAATGTCATCTAAACTGTATGTAAATAAACCGCAGGGAACCAGCTCCATGAAGCAGCATTTATGTGCTGCTCAGGAGAGCAGATCCCACGTGGCGACTACTATGTGAATCCCCAGGCCAGTCAGCCTGAACATGCCAAGGACACACATGAGTACCACGATCCAACAGGCTGGGCTGGAGGACAGGAGGAAGGGACTGCAGTTTGAGTCCTGGACCTGGTGGCTTAAACACGCGCCAGGCGTATATACGTGCGTGCCCAAGATCCTGAGAGAAGAATGGAGGAGAAGGGACTACGGCATGGTCATCCTCTCTGGGGGGTGATTTCTCACTTCCTGTCTGTCTCTGTCTATCTTTTGGGCGAGCGCACGCACCTATAGCAAAAAAAAAAAAAAAAAAAAAAAAAAGCTCTCAAAAAAACCAAAAACCGGGAACCAGCAGTTAGCATAATGACTATGTCGCTGGACTCCCACGTAGTAAACCGCGGTTCACGTCCCGGACCCGGTGGCTTAAAACTCACGCCGGGCGCGTGTGTGTGCGTGCCCAAGATCCCAGGAGGAGAATGGAGGAGAAGGGATTGCGGCGTGACCATCCCCTCTGGGGGGTGATTTCTCGCTTTCTTTCTCTACGTCTCTCTCTGTCCGTCTGGCGAGCACACGCGCCCTATAGCAAAAACCTCTCAAAAAACAAAAACAAAAAACAAAAAAAAACAAAAAAACCCGGTGAACAGGTAGACTGGTCAGAAAAATGTGAAGAGAAAAAAGCATAGAGAGACAAAATAATGAAAATATGGCCAGATAGGTAAAATATGCAGACAATATAATTTAAGATTTAGGGGCCGCAGGTGGTGTGGTGGCTGGGGCACTGGATTCCCACGTGGTTGACCACTGTTTGAGTTGAGTCCTGGACCTGGCTTAAAAATCACCACAAGGGGGGAACCAGCAGTTAGCGTAATGGCTATGTCGCTGGACTCCCACGTAGTCGACCGCGGTTCACGTCCCGGACCCGGTGGCTTAAAACTCACGCCGGGCGCGTTTGCGTGTGTGCCCAAAATCCCGAGAGGAGAATGGAGGAGAAAGGATTGCGGCGTGACCATCCCCTCTGGGGGGTGATTTCTCACTTTCTGTCTCTATGTCTCTCTCTCTCTGTCTGGCGAGCACACACGTCCTATAGCGAAAAACCTCTCCAAAAAGAAAAAAAAAAATCACCACAAGGGGCCAGCAGGTGGCACAAAGGTTAAGGCGCTAGACTCCCACATATTCCACCATGTTTGGGTTCCAGATCCCACAGCTTGAAACTAACACTAGGTACATGTGCATGAGTGCTCAAAATTCTGAGAGGAGAATGGAGGAGAAGGGATTGTGGCCATTCCCCCTGGGGGTGATTTCTCGCTTTCTGTCTCTCTTTCTGGGAGCACATGTGACCAATAGCAAAATCTCTCAAAAACAAAAACAAAGCAACTACAAATAAATAGATAAATAGATAAATAAATGTCTAAAAAGAGAAAAAAAAAGGTCGAACATACAGGGGCCAGCAGGTGGTACAGTGGTTAAGGCACTGGACTCCTACAAGGCCGACCATGGTTCGGGTCCTGGACTTGGTGGCTTCAAGGTCACTCTGGATGAGTGTGCGTGAGTCCCCAAGGTCCCAGGAGACTGGAGGAGAAAGATTGAGGTGTGGCCATCCGCCCTGGAGGGTGAGTTGTCACTTTACCTGTCACTGTCCCTCTCTGTTTCTCTGGTGAGTGTGTACGCCCTATGGCAAAAACCGGGGTGGGGTGGGGGGACTAGCATGCATACAAGGGGAGGGCCAGAGCAGAACAGAAGAGGGACTAGCCAGAAGCCATATTTAAAAGTTAACGTTGGCAAACTTCCCAAAACTTACTTTAAAAATCTATTCCGCTGATTTAAGATACATTTATAAGCTATCTTTCCCCTCCCTGATACCCCTACAAAAACAACGAAGGGAATATACACTAGGCACCTTGGGGGAGATTTAAAATATGACCCCATAAATCACTGACGCCCCTCCCAGTGAGTAGTGGGAATCTGTGCCTCTTTACACTTCAATCTGCCTCTGGGATGGTTTTTCCAATAAGATACAGCAGAAGTGACGCTGTCCCGGTTTCTGGACCAAGGACTTAAGAGGCTGGCAGCTTCTCCTTCTTTTTCCATTGGACTCAGCCATCGCACCATAGAGGGACTGAGGCAACTCACCGAGAAGACCGTGGTCCTGGACTCTCAGCCCTGGACACACTCCCGGCAACAGTCAGCACCAACCTGCCAGTTGTAAGTCATCTTAGCAGTGGATCCTGCAGTCAAACCATGCCAGCAAATGCCAGGTGGAGTAGAATCATGCCTTTTGCCCTGAGTGCTGCTGAGAACGCAGACATATGGGCTAACAAATGCTACTGTTTAAGCCAGTATGTTTTGGGATAGTTTGTTACAAAGCAATAACTAATAATGAGACATATTAGAATGTAGCAGTGGGGACCAGCAGGTAGCGTGGTTGTTAAGGCACTGGATACTTCCACATGGCTGACTACGGTTCAAGACCTGGACCTGGCAGCTTGTTTTCTCACTTTCTCTCTCTCTCTCTGGTCAAATTAAAATAAAATGAAGGAATAAATAAAATAATTCTTTAAAAAAAAAGAATGTAGCAGTAACTGATAGATGAGCCATATTATAACTGTTGAAAAGAATGTACAAAGAGAAAATACTAAAAATAGGAGAGGAAGGGCTAGTAGGTGGTATAGAAGTTAAAGCAGTAGAATCCCACATGGTTGAGGTTTGAGTCCCGGAATTGGTAGTTTAAAAAATCATGCTGGGCACATGTGTGTACATGCCCAATATTTCAGGAGGAAAATGGAAGAGAAGGGACTGTGGCTGGCCTTCCCCCATGGGGGGGGGGGGGGGAGGTGATTTCTTACTGTCTCCAACAACTGCATATGCCCTATGGCAAAAACTGTAGTTAAAAAAAAAAAAAAAAAAGAGGAAAACAGTTAACTTCAAAGGGCAACTATTCAAATAAAGCTGGTTTCTCAACAATGGAAGCCAGAAATGACAGAATGGTATCCTTAAAGAGCTAGAAGAAAACAAATGCTACTGAGAAGAAATCTATGCTCAGAAAACTTTTTTTAAACTTAAAAAGAAATCAAAACATTTCACTAGTCAAACAAAAAACCCAGAGAGTGTGACATTACGAGATCTACAGGAAAAACCCAGAGAGCGTGACATTACGAGATCTACAGGAAACATAATAGGTTTTTCTTGGGGTAGAAGAACCATGATCCCAAGTGGATAGTCAAAGAGGCATGAAAGAATAAAGCACCGTAACAAGGATGAATACATGGATGAATCTAAATAAATATTGTTTATATAATGTCTTCTTGGGTTTGAAATAAAAAAAGAATAAAAGAAATACGCATGGTATAGAAGCCCGGCCTTAGAGCTCTAAGACCCTTCCATGGTTCCCGAAGAGGCTAACGTACCAATTATACGTCAGTAAGCCAAGGATGTATACTGTCGTGTCTAGGGTTCCACCAAGAAATGTGCCTGGTTTCCGATTTCACCCTACTTGCAAACTAACGAGTTAGCCTGACACGGTTTCATAGACGCTGATAAAAGACAAGATTCCTGGGTCAAAGACAAAGAGCAGTTTATTACTCAGAGCGATAGCAGTAGCCCCAGTACTGGCATTTGTGCCAATTCCCTGGGATCCAATTCCCACAAAGTGACATGAAGAGGGTCAGGTGGCATTTATTATTGTTGCATTACAAGTGAGAAACTTGGAGCTTAGAAACTTGAATGTTTTAGGGCCAGCATCTAGCATGGTGGTTAAGGCATTGGACTCCCACATTGTTGACCCCAGTTCTAGTCTTGAACCCAGCAGCTTGAAACTCATGCTGGTTGCTTGTACATGCATGCTCAAAATCTCTAAAGGAGAATGAACGACAAGGGACTGTGGCCTGGTCTCTGTCTCTGTCTATCTCTCTCTCTCCACCCTCCTCCCACAAAGGTGCACACACCCTATGGCAAAAAATCTTGAAGGAAAGCAAGGAAGCAGGCAGGCAGGCAAGCTGAATGTTTTATAATTGGCAATAAGTAAACCGGTCTAAGCTTTGTCCCACAGAAGACCTTATCTTTATTACTCTAAAAAGTAAGCAAACCCACCATCTGCTCTAGAGGGAGACCTAGCTCTCTCATCCAAGACTGTCTGCAACACAAACATCCTTAAAGAGACAGCCTGCAAGAAAGGGAGTCAATGCCTCTGCTAGGAAGGTGTTCAGAAACACACGAGACCTGGGACCAGCAGTTAGCATAATGGTTATGTCGCTGAACTCCCATGTGGTCGACTGCGGTTCGAGTCCCGGCCCGGTGGCTTAAACTCACGCCGGGCACGTGTGCTTGCATGCCCAAGATCCTGAGAGGAGAATGGAGGAGAAGGGATTGCGGCGTGTCCATCCCCCCTGGGGGGTGATTTCTCGCTTTCTGTCTCTCTGTCTCTCTCCGTCTTTCTGGCGAGCGTATGCGCCCTATAGCAAAAACCTCTCCCCGCCCCCAAAAAAAGAAACACATGAGACCACAGAGAACTGTCCCAACAATTGCCACTAAAAGATAATAATATAGTGTATATCTTAAAAGGAAAATACTCAATCACAGATTGCAAAAATATTATGCTAAGGGACCAGCAGTTAGTGTAATGGCTATGTCACTGGACTCCCATGCAGCCGACCGCGGTTCAAGTCCCAGACCTGGTGGCTTAAAACTCATGCCGGGCACGTGTGCGTGCGTGCCCAAGATCCTGAGAGGAGAATGGAGGAGAAGGGATTGCAGTGTGGCCATCCCCCCTGGGGGGTGATTTCTTGCTTTCTGTCTCTCTGTCTCTCTGTGTCTGTCTGGCGAGCGCACATGCCCTATAGCAAAAACCTCTCCACAAAAAAAAAAAAAAAAAAAAAGGTGCTGGATTCTCACATGGCCAATTACGGTTCAAGTTTCAGACCTGGCAGCTTGCTTTCTCACTTTCCCTTTCTCTCTGTGTCTGGTAAATTAAAAATAATAATAACAAATGAAATTAATTTTTAAAAAAATGTTATGCTAAGTGAAGAAAGTCAGACTCATAACTATATATTGAATGATTGATAGTCAAACTATGGTAATAGGAAGAGCAGTGTTTTCCAGGGGACGAGGTGGGTATCGGCAACTTATGGCAAAGGAGCATGGAGAAAATCTGGGGAATAACAGAAATGTTCTGTATCTTTTTTTAAAAAGAATTATTTAATTAAATTAAATTAATTAATTAATTATAATTGAATGGAGAACAGAGTGAGAGAAAAAGAGAAAGAGAGAGAGAAAGTGAGAAAGCAAGCCACCAGGTCTGGGACTCAAACTGCAGTCGGTCATGTGGGAGTCCAGCGCCCTTAACTACCACGCCACCTGCCAGCCCCAAAATTTTCTGTATTTCGATTGTGGGGGTTGTTATATGATGTGCACCTTGATGAAAACTCATCGAATGGTATGCATCGAATCAGTAAATTCTACTTTTGTAAACTGAATCTTAATAAAGCTAACTAAAGGGAACCAGCAGTTAGCGTAATGGCTATGTCGCTGGACTCCCATGTAGTCGACCGCGGTTCGCGTCCTGGACCCGGTGGCTTAAAACTCACGCTGGGCGCGTGTGCGTGCGTGCCCAAGATCCCGAGAGGAGAATGGAGGAGAAGGGATTGTGGCGTGGCCATCCCCCCTGGGGGGTGATTTCTCGCTTTCTGTCTCTAATGTCTCTCTCTGTCTGTCTGGCGAGTGCACGCGCCCTATAGCAAAAATCTCTAAAAAAAAAAAAAAAAAAAAAAGCTAACTAAAGAGAATGAAATATGTAGAATGAAAAAAGAGAGCAAATAGTAAAATAGTAGATTGAAACCTCAGTTTGTCAAAATTAGATTAAGTGTAAATAGACTAAATGTTCCAGATACAATATCAGGAATAAAAAATTGAGTAACAGGAAAGCAGGACCAGTGGAGCTGGCTCAGCAGCCTGCTGATTAAGAGAGCTAGATTCCACATGGCTGACCATGATTCAAATTGGCCCCAGAGGCTTGAAGAACACTCTGAGCATGTGTGCATGTGTACCCCAAATCCTGACAGGATGGAGAAATGGGACAGAAGGGATTGCAGCATGACTGTACACCACTGGGGGTTAAACTCCCCTCACACACACATCCCCATCTTTACTGGTAAGTGCATGTACCCTCTGGGCAAAAAAAAAAAAAAAAAAAAAATGATAAATTACAACAGATAAATCTACACTCATAGTAACATAGTTTAATACATTCTGTTAGCTACTTTTATAACAAGTAGTAAAAAAACTCTAAAACTCTAAGTGCATGTATAACAATTAGTAAACTTGACCTAACATATTTTCTTAGTCCATTTGAATTGCTATAACAAAATACCTTGATCAGTAATGTATGAACAAGGAAGAGAAACTTATTGCTCACTGTTTTGGATGCTGAGAGTTCAAGATTGAGGTGTCACAGATGGTGTCTCCTGTATGTCTCACATAGGAAAGGGGCAAAGGGATCCTTAAAGCCTCTTGTAATGGCATTAATCTCATTCATGAAAGTGAAGCCCTCATAAACCAACAACCAGGGTTTCTAAGATGACCAGACTAAAGGGAGTCTGGACATGTGACCCCCAAATTCTACACACAACTTTCCCTCCTAAGTTATGCAAAGCAATAGATCAAGAAACCAAACAGAAAACAGCAACAGGGAAATTAGAGAATTAAGCAGAAATTGTGGCAGTTTTCTAGGGGTAGGAAAATAGAGATTAGAATTTAGAAATAGAGATTAGAATCTGTGGAGAGAGGCCATTCTGAACAAACATGGTAACCTTCAGACACATGCAGAATCATGGTTCTGTGAGCTTCATGTGCATAGCAATGAAAGCAATTAACATAAGAACACCCTAGCTGCATATTGTTATCAATACTGCAGAGCAGTATCAGGTTAAATGAAGTCACATGTTTATCGGAATCATCCCCAAAAGATCAGAGAAATCACATGGTGCCAGTGGTTTTCCCATCCTCAGATGATTAACATCCCAAAACAACTGACTATGCATTCCATTTCCTCTCCTCCATTTTCTGCCCTTTAAAAGAATAAACCTTTGTTTGGGGCCTCAGCTTTTCTCCATCTGAGAAGTAGGGCCCACCCAATCCTTACTTTGCTATACTCATATGTCTTTGTATGTTAATTTTTATGTTTATTTCTAATCCACAGCATCCCCACTCAGAAAAACTCATTCTGCAGAATGGGTACCAGAAATAATCTACCAAGGTAGAAGGACCCTGATAAGACATCAGTTTTCAGCTGAGAGTCAAGTACTACTACTCCCCGGAATAAAGGTGATAACCTAGGAATCAGGGCAAACTCAACACAGACCAACGTAAATAAAGCCTGAAATGTAGCCCTAACTACATCTTCTGAAAGAAGATAACACCATTCACATTCCTTGTAACTTTTATATATGACATTAGGTATGCAAACAAAAATTACCAGACATGTCAAAAAATAGGACCAAATGGATAAAGAGGACCAAGAAGAAAAGACAGACAACAGAAACAGAATCCACAGCAATCTAGATACTAGAGTTGCCAGATAGGTACTTTAAAACATCTGATATGGTTAAGAAAATAAAAGATTAAATCAATTTAAAAAAAAACCAGAATTGACTGGGCATTCTAGGACTGGAAAATATAATAATTGAAATCAATAATTCCACAGATTGGTCCAACAGATTAGACACAGGGGAAAAAAAAAGGAAAAAGAAAGTAAGAAAGAAAAAGAATTAGCGACAGTTTGGCAGGAAATTTCCTAACTGAAGCACAAAGAGAAAAAAGAAGAATATATAAAAAGGATCAAGAGACATATGAGAAACAATGTAAAGGTTTAACATAGGGGGAACCAGCAGTTAGTGTAATGACTTTGTTGCTGGACTCCCACGTAGTCGACCGCAGTTCGCGTCTCGGATCCGGTGGCTTAAAACTCACGCCGGGCGCGTGTGCGTGCGTGCCCAAGATCCCGAGAGGAGAATGGAGGAGAAGGGATTGCGGCGTGACCATCCCCCCGGGGGGTGATTTCTCGCTTTCTGTCTCTATGTCTCTCTCTGTCTGTCTGGCGAGCTCACGCGCCCTATAGTGAAAAACCTCTCAAAAAAAAAAAAAAAAAAAAAAAAAGGTTTAACATAGGTGTAACTGGAATCCCAGAAAGAGGAGAGAAAAAGAACAGAAGAGATAAAAGTATCAATAATTGGGGTCAGCAGGCAGTAGTTAAGGTGCTGAATTTCCACATGGTCGACAATGGTTCAAGTCCCGAATCTGGCAGCTTAAAAATCATGCCAGGCACGTTTGGTATGCCCAAAATTCCGAGAGGAGAATGAAGGAGAAGAAATTGTGGCATGACTATTCCCCCAGAGGGTGATTTCTCACTTCTCTTCTTCTGTCTCTCTCCAGTGAGCACACATGTCCTATGGCAAAAACCTTTAAAAACAAAAAAATCAATACTATTTCAAAACTGATGAAGGATATCAAAATACAAATTTAAAAAGCTCTATTGGGACCAGCAGTTGGCATAAGGGCTATGTCGCTGGACTCCCATGTAGTCGACCATGGTTCGAGTCCCAGACCTAGTGGCTTAAACTCACGCCGGGCCTGTGTGCATGTGTGCCCAAGATCCCGAGAGGAGAAGGGATTGCGGTGTGGCCATCCCCCCTTGGGGGTGATTTCTCGCTTTCTGTCTTTCTGTTTCTCTTTGCCTTTCTGGGGAGCACATGCGCCCTATAGCAAAAACTTCTCCAAAATAAATAAATAAATAAAAATAAAAAGCTCTATAAACTTCAAGCAGGATAGATATAAGAAAACAAACATCTGGCACATAACTGTAGAACTCCTAGAATAAAAGAGAAAATTTTAAAAGCAGTCAGAAGGAAAAAAAACACAACTACCTTCAAATAATCAAAATTAAGACTGATAGTTGACTGCTGATGGAAATAATGCAAGTAATACGATAATAAAATAGCATCTTTAAAGTAATAAAAGAAAGGGATGTGGGGGCGATCTGACTGTGACATCTGTCACCACATTGATTGCCAGGGTTGATTCGGCTGATCTGGCTGGCTAGGCGGGTGTCCCCTACCTCCCTCACCACTCCATGTGCATCCCTCCCAAAGCTTCGCAATCGGTCCAAGAGCATGACCATCCCCGATAGAGGAGGACCGTTCTTCAGTCAAGGGTATACGAGTAGCTGCACTCCCCTGCTAGAACCTCCAAACAAGCTCTCAAAGTAATAAAAGAAAGTAACTGCTGGCCTAAAATTCTATTTAATGATGTTACACTTCAAAAATAAAGGGGGGTTGGGAACCAGCAGTTAGCGTAATGGCTATGTCGCTGGACTCCCACGTAGTCGACCGCGGTTCGCGTCTCGGACCCGGTGGCTTACAACTCACGCCGGGCGCGTGTGCGTGCGTGCCCAAGATCCCGAGAGGAGAATGGAGGAGAAGGGATTGCGGCGTGACCATCCCCCCTGGGGGGTGATTTCTCGCTTTCTGTCTCTATGTCTCTCTCTGTCTGTCTGGCGAGCGCACGCGCCCTATAGCTAAAAACCTCTCAAAAAAAAAAAAAAAAAAAAAAAAGAAAAAAAATAAAGGGGGGTTGGAACCAGCCTGTAGCATGGTGGTTAAGGTGGCTGGATCCCACACAGCTGACTATGTAGTTTGAGTCCCAGACTCAGAGGCTTGAAAAACACACTAGACACATATATATCATGTCCAAAATTCTGAGAGGAGACAGGAGGAGAAGGGATTGTGACATGGCTATCACCCCCTGAGGGTGTGATTTCTCACTCCCCTCATCCTCATCTCTCTGGCAAGTGCACGTATCCTATAGCAAAAAAATAGATAAATAAAAAAGATTACAGAAGTTGAGTAGCACAATGAACAAACTCAAAACTGATATTTACTGAACACTATGACAAAAAAACTGCACAATACACATTATTTTTAAGTACACACAGAACACTCACAAAAATAGACCATTTGCTAGCCCATAATACAAATTTCAGAGAACTGACAGAATATACTAGGTTGTCTGACCACAGCGGAATTAAGCTAGAAACCCCTAAAAAAAGATGAATAGAAAAATCTCTAAATATTTTAAAATTAAACAACACACTTTTAGTAAGAGAAATGAGGAAATATTTTAATCTAATGATAAAAATCATTAGCACAAAAAAACTTTAAGGGTACAGCTAAAACAGTGTTTTAAGAGAGAACTTACAGGGACCAGCAGTTAACGTAATGGCTATGTCACTGGACTCCCATGTAGTCGACCACGGTTCGCATCTCGGACCCAGTGGCTTAAAACTCATGCCAGGTGCGTGTGCGTGCGTGACCAAGATCCCGAGAGGAGAATGGAGGAGAAGGGATTGCGGCATGGCCATCCGCCCTGGGGGGTGATTTCTCGCTTTCTGTCTCTCTGTCTCTCTCTGTCTGGCGAGCGCACGCGCCCTATGGCAAAAACCTCTCCAAAAAAAAAAAAAAAAAAAGAGAGAGAACTTACAGCTAAAAGTAAAAATATCAATGATTTAAGGTTTCTGCTCAAGAAAATAGGAAAATAGTTAAGATGTTAGGAAAATTAAATAAAAATACCAAAAGAAATTAACGGGCTAGAAAGTATGTATACAATTGGAAAAAATTAACAAAACTAAAAGCTGACTCTTTGAAAAAAATTGTAAAAATGGACAAACTCCTAGCGAACTAAACGAAAAACAGAGTGAAGACATGAAGTATCATGCCTTTAGACCTATCATATATTAAAAAATGGAGGATATTATTAACCATTATGCAAACAAATTTGACAACTTAGATAAAATAGGGAAAAAATTTCCTTGAAAACACAGAATACCAAAAAAAAAAAAAAAAAAACCCCATAGAATGCCAAAACTGGCACAAGAAGAAAGAGAAAATATTATAGTCTTATAGCTGTTAAAGAAATGAATCCATGTTTTTAAAGCTTCCCACAAATAAATTCCAAGCTTAGATAACTTCATCTATTAAGTCTTCCTAACATTTAAGAAAGAAATAATACCAATCTTAAACAATGTTCAGAAAAAAGAATACCTCTCAAAGTATTAAGAGAATAAGAGAAGAACTCTTTTAAACAGGACATAGAAGCAGACCATTAAGAAGATGAAATAATCTAAGTTCATTAAAACTAAGAACTCTTATTTATCAATAGATACAATCAGAGACTAAAAAGGCAAACATAGTTTTTAGCTGAACACACATATCCAAAAAATACACACATACCAAAAATACTTCCTAAAACTCTTTTTTTTTTTTTTTTTTTTTTTTGGAGAGGTCTTCGCTATAGGGTGCGTGCGCTCACCAGACAGACAGAGAGAGACAGAGAGACAGAAAGCGAGAAATCACCCCCCAGAGGGGATGGTCACACCGCAATCCCTTCTCCTCCATTCTCCTCTCGGGATCCTGGGCACGCATGCACACACACCCAGCGTGAGTTTTAAGCCACCGGGTCCGGGACACGAACCGCGGTCAACTACGTGGGAGTCCAGCGACATAGCCATTACGCTAACTGCTGGTTCCCCCTAAAACTCTTTAAAAACAAAAACAAAACAACTTTGGTGTTAGACTGTAGTGTGGTAGTTAAGGCAGCTGGATCCCACATGGCTGACTTCATGATTTAAGTCCTGGACCCGGTGGTTTGAAAATCAGGCTGGGCAAGTGCGTATGTGCCCAAATTCCCTAGAGAAGAATGGAGGAGAAGGGATCACAACATGGCCATTCCCCCGGGGATGTAATTTCTCACTTTCCCCTTCTCTCTCTTTCTGTCTCTCTCCAGATGAGCATACATGCCCTATAGCAAGCCAATACACACACACATACACACACACACCACTTTGTTTTAAATGGTTAAGAGAGCTGAGTAGGTATTTCACTGAAGAGGATATCCAAATGAATTAATTAGCATAACAAAACGTGCTCAACTTAATTTGTAATCAGGCAAACAGAAAATGATAACATAATAACGTATTACTAGACACCCAATAGAACAACTAAAACTTTTAAAACTGACAATACCAAGTATCAGAGGATAGGAAGTAACAGGAATCTCACTCACTGCTGGTAGAAAACATGTGCATTATCTACTAAAGTTGAAGATATGTATGGCCTATCCCCAGCCAGACCACTGCCAGGTACATGCCTAAACACACACATATATGCACCGAGGGAGCCAGAAGTGACCCAAATTTCCTTCAACAGTAAAATAAATAAATAGAACTGGGTTATAGACATGTAATAGAATTCTACTCCAATAAAAATGACTGGCATGGCTCCATATAAAAACATAAATCTCACTAACAAAATCTTGAACAAAGAAGCCAGATAAGAAAGCAATGACTATAAAAGTCAGACTACTGATTACCTTTCTTTGGAGAAGAGGGGACCAAAGGGGGGCTTCTGGGGTGCCACAATTCTTGACCAGGTTGTGAAGGCCAGGGATGACTGTGAGATATCACTGAGCAGTGTACCCTTTTCCATATGCCTGCTACAGTTTACAATTTTTTTTTCAGTTGCCAGGGTGCATGCACACTTGCCAGAGACAGGGAGACAGAGAGAGGGGGAGAAGAAGAAAGCACCTCCCAAGGGGGCATGGTCACACCACAATCCTTTCTCCCCCATTTCTCCATACTGTAGGGATTTGGGGCATGCATGCATACATACTTGGTGTTTTTCAAGTCACAGGTGCCCAGATTCAAACTGGAGTCAGTCATGTGGGATCTGTTAGGTCATCAGAAAAGTCATGATGTATTTTTCTATGTTTTTCTATGCAAAAATACATCATGACTTTCCCAACCATCCAATACCTAGATTCCCTTAACCACTAGGCTACAAGGCCCTACAGTTTGCTATTTTTAAGTTTAGAGAAAGAGAATAAGAGAAAATAAAGAATAGGCAAGAAACCTGAGGTATGTCCTGATGCATTCAGGGACCACGATGACTAAAGTTATGCTCTAAACTTTATCTCCTAGGCCCCCCAAACAAGTCTCCACACACTGAGTGTCTGGACAGGCCTAGGTGCACAGCAGCCAAGCACCTGAACACTTTGAGGGTCATTGAAATCATCAACGCTTATTGAACCTCCTGATTTAAGGAAGAAACCTCTTTTTATAAATCTGAATTCATAATCTCTTTCTGTGGATACCACATTACAAAACATAGTAGAGGAGAGATTTTGTCACAGAATGACTAGAAACCACTGCAGAGGCACAAGAAATATGAGAAACCAAGAAAATATCTCTCCTCTACATGAAAAGAACACTCACTCATAACCCACAGACAGTACAGTGGAACTCCTGGAAATGTCTGATAGAGAATTCATAATATTCATAGTGATAAAACTAAACCAGATGCAAGAGCTGAGAGACAATGAACTCCAGAAGATGCAGGAGAAAAGAGACAACGAGTTCCAAGAGGTGAGGAAGTTCTTGCACAATCTGAAAGAGGAAATACACACCATAAAAAATAATCAAATGGAGCTGTTAGAGATGAAGGCTGCAATACAGGAAAAAAAAACCTCCGTCAAAAGTATTAAAGGCAGATTAGTCCATGAAGATCAAGTCTCGAATGCTGAAGGCAAAACCTCTGACCTAGGAAAAATAACCAAAAAAACTGAGGAAATAACCAGAAAAAATTAGAATACTATACAAGAAATACCAGATACCATTAAGTATCCAAATATCCAGGTAATCAGTATCTTGGAGGGTGAAAAAACTAATAAGGGTATTGATAACCTATTCCATGAAATCCTGGAAGAAAACTTTCCAAATCTAGAGAGGCATTCAAATATCCAGACCCAAGAAATACAAAGGACCCCTAATAGAATCAACCCAAGAAGATCTTCTCCAAGCCAAATCATAGCCAGATTGGTAAAATCCACAAAGACAAGATACCAAAATTGGCAAGACAGAAACATCAGGTTACTTATAAAGGATATCCCATCAGGCTAACATCAGACCTCTCACCAGAAACAATGCGAGCAAGGAAAGAATAGGAAAATAAAGAATTAAGTGAAAAACAGTTTCAACCATGAATACTATATCTGGCAAGATTATCCTTCATATGGGAAGAAAAGATAAAAACATTCTCAGATAAACAAAACCTGAAAGAATTTACAAGCACCAGACCAGCTCTTCAAGAAGTTCTGAAAGGAGTGCTATACCAGGATAACTAAAGACACACAAACAGAAATAAGAGAACAAAAAGCAAACAGGAAAATGACCAACTTAATGCTAGGGACAAGAAATATCAATAATGTTGAATGTTAACTTCCAGGATTTAAACGGAAAGATCGAACCACAGTAACACTGCAAATTCAACAGAAGAAAGATAAATTACATAAGACTGAACTGGTGAAACAGAATTTTATGATGTTTGAGTAAAACATTACTGTCTTTTTCTTTACTATGCTTTGTTTTCCCAATTTGAGGATTTTGCTTTCTTTTGAGCTGTTGATGGGCTCAGTAATTTGTTAAAATGTTTTTTTCTTCTTGTTTGTTTCTTTAAATAGAAACATAAACTTTTCTCCCTTCCTGACCCTTCTGGAATTGGAAAATATTTGGTAATATTCTTATTTTGTGGCAGAAGGGTTATTTGCATAAGTTCAATGATACCTGCTGCCTTGAATCAGAAATTGGAAATACTTGTTATTGGACAGGGCTTTGACTGGAACATCATCTGAAGATAAAGCTAGAAAACTATGGAACTAAGGTAGATTTCACATAAGCCAACAGAAGCTCTTGGAAAGATGGCCTGGCACCATAAACTGTTCTGCCTGGCAGAGAGGATTAGAGAAGCTCTATGAAAGAATTCGTACCATAAAACAACCTGGGCTTTTTTAGTACAGCATCGGAATCAGTAGAGATTGCAAAAGAGCAGCCACAACCAGAGCATTATCTTGAGGAAGACTTTGAAGGAAGAAGAAGAGACTGACCTTTGATAGCTCGTGGTATATCACAGAATATTTGGTAGGCGGGGCTGAATTGAGAAGGTTTATGTGTGAATTTGTGTTGGGTGTTCGCTTTTCAACCATTTGAATAGTTGACATGTAAATATTTTCTCAAAAATATTGAAAACCATAGTGTCTCTGTTGTTACCGAGTCACAAACAAAGTTATAACAAATATCTTGAACATTATCTTTAAAATTCAGTTTTTTGAAATTTTGCAAGTTGTTTATTAACAGTCAAGAACGATGGAGTTTGAGCAAAAATTTTTTGATATGTAAAGTAAATGTCTGTGGGAAAATGTAAAAATAAATAAATAATTGGGGGGGGGGAATATAGGCAGTACCTGGATGGGAAAGTGGAGACAAGAAACATTAATCCCTAAAGAACAGCACATTGTCCGTGATGGAAAATGTCTGGCTCAGTTCAGGCTGTGGTGGTAGAACATCACACACTGGGTGGCTTAAACAACAGATGTGGTTTTTTCCTTATTCACAATAGATGCATGTATACCAAAAAAGTTTTGAAACAAAAATGGCCTAGAACTATTTGGCTAGAGATGGGCTCTAACTCCGCAGCCTCAAAGCCCAGCCAGGCCCTCCATCCTTTATAACAGGCTCCCCAGAGTGCACCCCCGTGGTCGCTGAGTCTTCCCTGGGATGTACTCTTTCCTCGCAGGGCCCTTACACGCCTTCTCCTGGGGGACGTCCTTGGCCCCTTTAAGATGTTCTCTCCCCCAAACCCCCTAGTGGAGCCTTTTCCCACTCCTGCCCAAGGCACCTTAGCTTCAGTGATCGCGGATCCACTCATCCAGGCAACCAATACTGAATGCCCTGCACGGCCCTGGGCATCGGGAACACAGAAGGGACTGGGCCCTGCCCCTCGGGAGCTCTGCAGCGGACAGGGACAGGGACACCACACAGCAACCTGAGGTAAGAGGGGCTGACCGGAATTGTGCACAGTGCTGAGGGGGAGCCGAGGAACAGAGACAGGCCCACAGGGCAGGAGCCCTGGGTCAGGGAAGGGCATTCTTAGCAGAGGAAAAAGCCAAGAAAGTCATGGGAAGCGGCAGGCTGTCTTGGGACGCGCGTTTACAGTCAGTCCCATTACACTGATCTCACTGAACGCTGGATGTGGATCCACCTTTGCCCTACAGCCTGAGCTCGAGGGTGGGGGCTGCAGGGGGCAGGGGAGAGGGGGGCTGCGTTTGCAACTCTGCTGAGTGAGGTGAGCTGTGGCTGGGTAAGTGGGTGAATGAGCACAGCCCAGGGTGTGCAGCCAGGACACAGGCTGCTTGGTGCTCGGAGCTTCCCCAACATGCCATTTTATGGCAAAGTCCCAGTCCAGAGAGCCTCAAATTGAGTCCCCTCTAAGAAGGTAAAAGCTCACATGTGCTCCACACTTGGATCTCCTGCCCAGATTCCTGGGGAATGCAGCCCTGTTTCTGCCGAGAGACTGGTGAGAGGCTGGCTGGTTTCATCAAATAGCCTACGCTGCAAGTAAATGTCAGCAGTAAATGATTAATTTGTACCAGAAATGCGAGTATCAATGCGATCATAAGGTACACAGCAAGGCTAGAGGGGACTCTTCCGGGGCTCGCACAGGAGAGCCAGGGCCCCGGACCAGATGTCAGGGAGGATGGGCCCAGATGAGAGAGCCCCGCCCAGCTCACCACACTACCAAGTGGGCCCTGCCACCAGTCAAGTGAGCGGGTGGGTCCTAAGCCAGGATGCTGATGTTGCATAATTCTGCTACTGGACAGCCATGAGGCTTCAGGCAAGCTATTTAAATTCTGTAAGCCTGGGGACCAGCAGGTGGCATAGTGGTTAAGGCACTGGCCTCCCACATGGTTGACCACCATTCAAGTCCCAGACCCGACAACTTGAAACTCAAGCCAGGTTTGTGTGTGTGCGTGCCTAAAATATTGAGTTGAGAATAGGGAAGAGGTTGCAGCATGGCCATTCCCCCTAGGGCATGATCTCTCACTTTCTGTCTCTGTCTCTCAGGCAAGCGCACATGCCCTATAGCAAAGATCCCTACAATAAGTAAATACATTCTGTAAACCTGTGTTTCCTCATCTGCAAGAAGGGTCAACCACAAGCCCGACCTGGCACAGTGCTAGCACAGCACCGTGCACCAAGAGCCGAGATGCTCCTACTGCACTTGCTGCCATCCAGTTGGCCAGGGTCCCATCTCCACGGGTGGAAGGCTGTGGGACTCATAGGCCTCGGGTCCTAAAACCAAGGATTCAGCAGCTCCTGACTCCATCCCTGTGCCCACCTATGCGTGCTGACAAGAACAGACAAAGAGCAGCAGAACACCTCCACCTGGAGCCCAAGGCTGGAAGCAGGCCCTTGGCAGCTATTCGAACACACTTCAGGTACTTTGGGGCCAGTCTAAGGCTCTCCAGGGAAATAAAGGATGAGGAGACACTTATAAGGCAGAACTTCAGTTCCCTGAAGAGGAAGCCTAGCGTCCCAAGCCTTTTCTCCACAAACTGTAGGGTGCTCAGAGGAGTTGGGAGGACAATGCGATGGCTACTCTAGTGAGCACTTCAGGGCCCTGGCACAGTGTCCTAGCTCCTCCTCCAGGGCCTCGTCCCCACCCCAAGACAGCCCTTGCTGCCAGGTCCCTAGGCCTTGAAATGACCATTTCTGTGGCTCTTCACTACCTCAACTCCCGCCCCCCCATTCTCCACAGCAGTCAAAGAAGGCCAGCTTGCTGCACCTGCTACCCCAAATCCAACAGACTCCCACACCTGGCACAGAGGGCCTGGCACAGAGGCCCTCAGTAAACACTGACAAAGCCAGGTGAATCATCACACCCATTTGTTAGGTAAAACTTATAGGAGGCCACTGTTTTAGACTAGGCTGCTGCTATAGACCCCAACGGAACAGATCAAATCATGGTCTTTTTGTTGTTGTTGAGAGAGAGGTTTTTTTTGTTGTTGTTTTTGGTTTTTTTTAGAGAGATATTTTTGCTATGGGGCACGTGCATTTGCCAGAAAGAGACAGAGAGAAATCACCCTCCAGGGGAGATGGCCACACCACAATCCCTTCTCATCCATTCTCCTCTCAGGATTTTGGACACACACACACACACACACATGCGCACAGCATGAGTGTAAGCGACTGGGTCTGGGACTGGAACTACAGTCAACTATGTGGGAGTCCAGCAACCTAACTATTATGCCATCTGCTGGTCCCAAGCACAATCACTTCTTAAAATGTCACATCACCAAACCAAAACTTTAAGGAAACTGACAGATCCCACAACAGGCTAGAATTTTTTCCTAAAAAAAACCCAGTAGATTCTAGCCTACCTGAGTCAACACTACAAGAAAACAAAACTTAGGCACATCTTGTGGCTTTCGTAGGACTGTGCACCTGAAATCGCTCATGATACTAGACAGACTCACTGGACTGCTTGTTGTATGAATCTCCTTACTACCCAAAGCATTCCCTGTTACCTTCCGTGATTCCTTTCTCTTAGTTTCCATCTTCAGGATGTTTCCGTTACCTCCATGTGCCAGTCACTGTCTCCATACTTTGCTTAGTATCAAGCAAAGCGGGGCCAGATGGTCTTGCAACAGAACATGATACTTGGGCCAGCAGGTGGCATAGTGATTAACGAGCTGAACTCTCACGTGGCCAACCCTGGTTTGAGTCCCAGACCCACAACTTGAAACCCACACTGGGTGCATGTGTGTATGTGCCTACAATCCTGAGATGAGAATGGAGAAGGGATTGTGGCGTGGCCACCTCCCCTGGGGGTGATTTATCCTTTCTTTCCAACAAGCACATGCACCCTACAGCAAAAATCTCTCTCTCAAAAACAAAACAGTAGAACGTGATACTCTATGAGGCAAACCCCACATCAGACAGTTCCCAGTTCAAACCCAAAGACTTCCCTAAGAATGCAGAGCACCCTGTGCCCACAATCCAGGGCTGGCTAAGGCTCAGGGGTAGGACGCAGTGTGTGGACCACTGGGAGTGTCTCTTTCCCTCCCTCTCACTTATGGAAGAAATAAACTTTAGGAAAAATAAAGACTAAGCAGAGCGACTTGGTGACCACGAGGCTGCCCTCTTCCCTTTGTCATAGAATTTGGCCAGTCACAAGACCCCTTGCTACTCCTCTCCCCTCATTCACTTCTTTTGCCTTAAAATTGCCCTGAAATCTGGGCTGGTTCCATAGAGCAGGGGTTAAGTGCTGTGTGTGGAGAGCAGATCCCACATGGTCAACTGTGGTTCGAATGCCAGCTCCCGAGCCTTGAGAAACAAGCTGGGTACATATGCGTACTCACCCCAAATCCTGAAGGGATGGGGAAACAGAGTAAAAGGACTGTGGGGTGATCATGTCCCACCAAGGGTTGTTTTCTCTCCTCTCTCTGCCTGAAGAGCACACATGGTATCTTTAAATCGCGAGGATCTCGGCATGCCTTACTCAGGGCAACTTAGATATTATGGTGCCCAGGCAGTCATCCTGACCTGGCCCAAGTCAACTCTGACCTTCTGCATATCTCTTTCAGTTTGACACATTCACTCCACAAACCTGACCTGTGCCAGGCCCCTGATGGCTGCTGGGGATACCGCAGTAGGGATACCGCGGTGGGGATTCTGCAGGGAACAAGGAAGACAAGGCTGCTACCCTCTTGGGGCTGCTGGCCTCCCAACAAGGCTGGCTGCCCGGTGCAGGGACAGGGTGCACTGCAGAACCACCTAGTTGAGACTGAAGGTCAGGAAGGGTGAGCAGAAGTGAGGCAGGCAAAGAACAAACTTTTTTCTTTTTAGGGAGATTTTTGCTATAGGGTGCATGTGCTCACTGGAGAGACAGAGAGACAGAAAGTGAGAAATCATCTCCCAGTGGGGATGGTCACACCAAAATCCCTTCTCCATCTTCCTCTTAGAATTTTGGGCATGCATGCACATGTGCCCGGTGTGAATTTTAAGCCGCCAGGTCCAGGACTCAAACCGCGGGAGTCCAGCGACATAGCCATTATGCCATCTGCTGGTCCCAAAGAACAAAGTTTTCTAGACCAAGTGAAGTACCTGGCAAAGGCCAGGAGCACAGGGGAAGAGCTGAGCTGCCAGCCTGCCTCTGCTGCGAGTTTGCTCTCCTCCTGACCTCTTCCCGGCTGCTGTCAGAATCATCTTTCAGAGAACAACTCCGATCTCGTCACTCCTCTTCCAGGGCTTCCTGCTTCCTTAACCTATCAGGTGTTTAAGATGGCTTTAAAGGGACCCATGTTATGAGGCTCTGCTTCCTTGGTCTCGGCTCCTGTCACTCAAGAAGCATCCTAAAGAGAGGGAGAGGGTTCCTCTTTACACTGCTGTTCCTGCTGGCTGAAAAGGCAGATGATGGCTGGATCGGGTGTGGCCATCGGGTCTCTGCGGTAACCTAGAGAACCACGGCCACCCATGGTGAAGCAACTTGACAGAAAGAGCGTGGGCCCCTGGGGCCTTTGTGGAGCAGAACAGCCACAACAGCCCTCATCTGTGTGGCTGTCACTTGCGAGGGAATCAAAACTATCCCGTTTAGCCACTACTAGGTTGGGCTTTCATTCACTCAAGCCCCACCTAGGGTAACTGATGGAGTGGCAGTAGCCAACTCAGACATCCGTGGAAGGAGAGCCCAGCAGAACTTAGTAATGCCCTGGATCGGGGAAGGGAGCCTGAGGACTCGAGGCCCACCCCTGGGTTTCTGGATCATGCAAGCATGCAGAGTTGCTGAAAGGAAATGCTTGGGTGAAAGTAGGTTAGAGAAGGGAAGATAAAAAAAAAGATTCAGAGCCAAGGGACCAGCAGTTAGCGTAATGGCTATGTCACTGGACTCCCATGTAGTCGACCGCGGTTTGAGTCCTGGACCCGGTGGCTTAAACTCACGCTGGGTGCATGTGCATGCGTGCGCAAGATCCCGAGAGGAGAACAGAGGTTAAGGAATTGTGGTGTGGCCATCTCCCCGGGGAGCGGGGGGGGGGGGGGGGGGGGGTGATTTCTCACTTTCTGTCTCTCTGTCTCTCTCTGTCTTTCTGGCAAGTGCATGTGCACTGTAGCAAAAAAAAATCTCCGAAAATAAAAGAAAGAAAAACATTCAGAGTCAAATTAGTGATGTCAGAAATTCAGAGAAAAGAGATGTGCTGGGCTCGGAACCCTACCCAGTGCTCCTTATTCTGCCTGAACACAGGGAAACAACATGCAGCACAAAGAGAAAGGGACTGCTAGCCAGAAGACATGATCTCTGTGCAGACCCGGGTACATCACTTATCACCCCAGAGTTTTCTCTCATCCATTATACAAGATATGCCAGGTGGTGTGGTGGTCAAGGTGGCTGGATCTCACATGGCAGACTGCGTGGTTCAAGTCCTAGACCCAGAGGAGTACACGTGTGTATGCCCAAAATCCCTAAAGGAGAGTGGAAAAGGGAATGCAGCGTGGCCACCCCCCGGGGGATGCTTTCTCACTCTGTCTCTCTCTCTCTCTCCCTCTCTCCCTCGGGCATGTGCCCTAGAGCAAATTTTTAAATAATAATAAATAAGATAATGAATTAAAAAGTAAAATAAAATGGGTACTGCCTTCTTTGCCTACACTTGGGGTTAGTGGATGTGCTAATATAACACATGAGAAAGTACTTGGAAACTATAAACACAATTACGGGTAGGAATAGTACGCGCGCATTTAAAAACTGTTGGAAAAGATGTAATACCCTGGGATGGAGGTCTGCCTACCCTGGGGCTCGGGCTTAGAGACGAACCTGGAATCCTGTAAAAGGGTCTTAACGACAAACAGGACCTGGCGATTACCTGCACGTGGAGGGCAGTGCTGTCCCCAGGGCAAGGTTTCTCCAAAGCAGGGCTGAGTGTCCCTCCAAGGAATGGACCCACTGTCCTGGACAGCTGTGAGCTCCCCACAACCCTCAGCTGCAGGCCTGCGGAGGGTTCTAGAGCTGCAGCGTGAGCCTGTCCCATCCAGGCCAGTCCTGACCAAGGCCAGCTAAAGGGCAGGCAGCCCAGGCCCGCTCAGGGTTTGAACTCACCCTGCTGTGCTAAAACTGGTGTCTGGGGACCAGCAGATGACGTAATGGTTATGTCACTGGACTCCCATGTAGTCAATTGTGGGACTGAGGTTCAAGTCTTGGACCCGGCGGCTTAAAACTCACACCAGGTGTGTGTGCACGTGTGCCCAAGATCCCAAGAAGAGAATGGAAGAGAAAGGATTGCAGAGTGGCCATTCCCCCGGGGGGGGTGGTGGTGGTGGTGGTGATTTCTCTCTTTCTGTCTCTCCAGCCAGTGCACATGCCCTATAGCAAAAATCTAAAAAAAAAAAAACTGGAGCCCGGGCTAGCCCTGGGCTGTGTTCTTAGCCAAAATGCCAGCTGTGGGGCTTTTGCCTGTTTCTTAAGAAGCCAGGCTCTGAAGCCTCACCTGACAGGGGCCCTGATACCTGCCTGGGCATCTCCTGGCTGGCCCTGGCCCCCAGCCCGCCACTCTCTGAGACTTCTGCTGCTGCCTCCTCCCTGGCACACGCAGCTGTTCCCCCAGCACGACTTCTCACCACGGCCCAGGGTGCATCTGGATCCAGCTAGAGCCGCTGCCTCTGGGCTGACATCTACCTGCTTCTGCAAGTCTGGAGCAACCGTACCCACTTGGTCCTGCCCGAGGCAGAGCAGCTCTCCAGGCCTCTCCCTGGGCTCACCCTCCCCCAGCGCACTCCCACGTGGTACTACCACGCCTGTCTACACACACGTGGGCCCCACCAGACCACACCTTCCCGAATGACACAGACCACGTTCGTCATCTCACAGGTTAGGCCTGACCCAGGGCCCAGGACTCAGGGTGCTGGAGGTGCCCAGTGCACGCTGAGTAGTGGGTGACGGGACAGGCAGACGGATGAGCGAATGGGAGGAGAGACACTGACACGAGTCCAACCTGACCAGTACCTACCCCTGGGCCCTGCCCTTGGATCCTGCGCTCCTCCTCTCCCCCTGCGGCTGGCCACATCCCCTCAGCCCTGCCCTGGCTTCCTACCCTTCCCTTCTGGCCCAAGGGGGACCCAGCAGGTCCTGAGCTTTAAGAGCCCTTGCTCACAGCCCTCATGCCCTCCCTGGCAGCCCCAGGTCAGCCTGCCTCTGACACTCCAGAGCTCAATGTTGTCTCGGTGGGCTCAGTGGGCCTCATTCTCAGCCTGCCCCTCTCCCTACTGCCCTGGATGTCCAGGCAGGAAACTACCCAGTCTTCCCCAAAGCCTCTGCTGCTGGGATCCTGATGGGCCAGAAGGTGTGGGCGTAGGAAGCCCCTTCCTCCACTCAGAGTAGCACCTCCCCTCCCCCGTCCCTCTCCAGACCCCTCAAAAGGACCCAAAGACACTGCTTCTCAGCTGAGGAACCTCCAGTCTGAGATGAGGGCAGTGGGGATGCCCCAGGAGAAAAGCGTGTGTCCCGCTGCTCGTCACCCACCGGAATCCACTCTGTGGGCTCCTGGGGTTGACCAGGATGCAGTCCCAGGTGCGGCTGGAAGCGTTCTGGAACAGAATCAGCTGCCCTTCCTCCCGTGCCCGGCGGCTCGAGGTGTAGTCGGACACAGCCACCTCCTTCACCCGGAAGGGGTTTGAGAACAAGGTGGTGACACTACTGAGGGTATTGACCAGGCGGCCGAAGAACTGCATCTTCTGCGGGGCAGGTTGGGGGGCCCCGCCGCCTTCCCCCTCAGTCTGGAAGAAAACGGGGTCTCTGGTCAGCTGGGCTCGGTCTCCCATGCCCAGCTCACCAAGTGCAGCGGTTTCCTGCACGGGCACCCAGCTGGCTCCCCACCAGCGCTGTCCCCTGATTCTGGGCCTGGAGGGACCTGAAAAGGAGGGGAAAAAAGAGAAATGACACTGAATGGGGGGCAAGGTCTAATGGAAGGTTAGCCCTTGGGTAAGGCTGGGGGTCTAGAAGGCTGCCACGGTGCCCAGGTGACTTACTGCTGCTCCCCAACTCAGTGCCCCCAGCAGAGACTCAGTTTCCTCATCTGTAAGGTGGGCTTGTATTGGTCAAAGGAGACAATGGAGAAGTGACATCCTGGGCAGAGGGAGAGGCTCGGAGAGCTGGCACGGCTCATTACATTCCACACACAGAACCATCAGTACTGAGAGGGGCTCACGTTATACACCGGCCGTGGGGCTGGGAGGAGCACCTGTCTATTGGGTGCCTGCTACTACCAGTTTCCCAAAGAGTTCGGAGAGACAGAGCACAAGCAAGCCTGCGGACGCGAAGGTGAACGTGCACTCGGAAACAACGAACATGCGTTTGGCTAGCTCCGCTGCAGAGCGCAGAGTCGTCATTTCTGCCATGGAAGGGGGCCTAGTCTGGATGATGGAATCAGCCTGTTTTCCCTGGGTTCCCAGAAAGCTGCCTTTCTGAGGGACTGGCACTCCAGCCAGGCAATAATCAGCCAGAGACGCCCTCCTGTTTCTGGGCCAGGACGTCACTTGCCAAAAGTGCAGCCCTAGAGGAAGTGGACACTAGTTCATAGCCTCGTCCTGCCCTGGCCTAACTGCTGCGGAGATCGGCCTTAGGGACAGAAGGGAGACAAACGAAGCTAACGAAGTTACTGGAGAAGAGAGCGCGGGACGAGAACGATGGTGACGTCAGATGTTTATTGAGCACTCACTGCAGAGCAGGTCCAGAGCTAAGCATTTGACATCTCATCTAATGCTCACAAAACTGTACGAGGCAGGTGCCCCGGGAGCCCAGGGCTGATCTGGTCTCATCACTTACCAGCTGTGCGACCTTGGGCAAGTTACTCAGCCTCTCTGTGTAATACCCGTTAGACTTGCCCACAATGTCCTCGTCTGTGGCATCAGGACTATAACAGTGCCTAACGACGGCATCCGGCAGATGACAAACGTTCAGTAAATACCGGCTCTCTATCACCTCCCCTTTTACGGATAAGGAAACTGAGGCTTACACAACCATGGTGGCAGAGCTCCGGAGACACCCTGAAGCCCTGGAATAGCCTTCCTTTTCTGACTGATTAGAAGCAAGAGGAATATGAAACTGGGAGCCTCAGTTTTCTCCTTTAAAATGGAACAGAAAGCATCTCCCACATGCCGTGAGGGTTAGATCAGGTTTGTGAGAATGCTCAGATCCGGGCCGTGCTTCCTTCTCTCATTTGGGGCTGTAAGGCCAGAGAAACTGGGAGGCCTGTGCCTGTCTCCGTGGCCAGGGGAACGGGGAGGGACTCCAGGAAAAGGCATGATAATGGGTTACAGGAAAAGAACGCCCCCAAATGGAAGCGAGAGCACACACATTGATGCGCACCACCCGGGCCTTTGTTATGACACGGGAAGGGAAGCCCCTCGCATACACCACTGCAGGAACAGCATGTTACAATGTGTTCACCCGGAGACACTACGTGGGCGCTCCGGGCTGTGATCGCAAAGATTTCAACTCGGGAAACGCTCATGGCGTCCTGTTACACGGCTCGGTTCCTACCTGCGCTGTTTCTCTGCACTGCGAGCATGACCTGCAGAGCCCCAGCCTCCCTGCCGGGCGTCTCCCATCCTAGTTCCTCCAGCCTGGCTCTGCACCCCCTACCCCTGTCCACTCCAAAGCAGGCACAACTCCAGAAAGCAACGCTGTCTCACGCCTCCGTGCTTGTCCCTTTTGCCATGTCAATCCAGAATGCCCTCCCTGCCTGGGAAAGCCCGATCAGTCTTCACACCCAAGCTCAGTGCTCAAATCCTCCTTTAAATGTTCCTGAGGTGCCATCGCCAGGTGCCAGGTTCTCTCTGCTCCGGGCTGCCCCTCGCTTTAAACACATCTTTGCTGTTACACCGTGTGTCCCAACTGCCTCACCTGCCACACTGTACCCTCTGTAATAATCCCAGCTCAGGCACAGGGGCACAGGGGCACAGGTGGCAGGGTGCTGCTGTGGGCTGGAGCACCACGGGGGGCCTGGGGCCAGTTCCCAGACCAGCCTGCAGCAGGCTGGGCTGGTGGGTGTGGGCTACCTAGGAGCCTGGGGCAGGTGGATGAGGCACAGGGAGCCCCAGGGAACTGTGCTAAGAGCTTTGCATACATTAGTCATTCCATCCACGCCAGGCCTGTGAAATGGCTACCACTGCTATCCTCACCTCACATATGAAAACCAAAGAACAGAGAGGCAACGTAACATGCCCAAGGTCACACAGCTAGTACAAGGAGAAATGAGGATTTTAATCCATATGAGTTTCTTAAGGGCAACTGCTGAGTCTTTTCATCTCTAGATACTCACTCATGCTAGGCTGGCTCATCAAAGTCTTAAAACACAGCCAAGCCATGGTTTTAGACATGTGCTAAGACACTGTGCTCTAAATGCTGGGACCACATGGGAGATCTGGGTTTGAATCCTAGGCTAACCTAAAGGCTGGGTGCAGTGGCGTTACCCAGCAGCTCGGGAGGCCAAGGCAGGAGGATCAGGAGCTCAAGGCTGGCCTGGCCAGTATAGAGAGATACTGTCTAAAAGAGCTGGCCCTGGGAACCAGCAGTTAGCGTAATGGCTATGTCGCTGGACTCCCACGTAGTCGACCGCGGTTCGCGTCTCGGACCCGGTGGCTTACAACTCACGCCGGGCGCGTGTGCGTGCGTGCCCAAGATCCCGAGAGGAGAATGGAGGAGAAGGGATTGCGGCGTGACCATCCCCCCTGGGGGGTGATTTCTCGCTTTCTGTCTCTATGTCTCTCTCTGTCTGTCTGGCGAGCGCACGCGCCCTATAGTGAAAAACCTCTCCAAAAAAAAAAAAAAAAAAAAAAAAAAAAAAAAAAAAAAAAAAAAAAAAAAAAAAAAAAGAGCTGGCCCTGAAGGATAGTGGTTAAGGCCAATCCATATGGCCAATGCGGTCCTAATTCCAGTCTTGGCAGCTTGGGCAATACACCAGGCACATGTGCATGCATACCTCCAAATCCCAACAGGAGAAAGGGAGAAGGGACTGCAGCATGACCACACCTCACTGGGGGTCCTTTTTCCTTCTCTCTCTCTGTCTCTGTCTCTCTGGAGAGTGCACATGCCCTCTGACAATTAGAAAGAGAGAGAGCCGAGTATGGTGGCATAGACCTGCAGTCCCAACTGGAGGCTAAGGCAGAAGGATCATGACATGGCAAGACCTTATCTAAAACATAAAAATGCTTGTTAATAAAACAGAATTTAGGGCCAGTAGTTGGCATGGAGGTTAAGGTGCTGGATCCAACATGGCCGCAGTTCGAGTCCCAGACCCGATGGCTTGAAAAACACACTGGGCATGTGTGCGTGCATGCCCAAAATCCCAAAAGGAGGCTGGAGGAGATGGGATTGTGACAGACCATCTCCCCTGGAGGTGATTTCTCACTTTCCCTCTCTCTCTCTCTGTCTCTCTCTCTCTGGCAAGTGCATGCACCCTATAGCAAAGAATACATGTTTAAAACAAATGACAAAATTTAAAAAAACAAAAACAGACTTTAACTGGGTTTCAATGATTTAACTGAGGAAATAATAAATACAGGGGGGGAAAAGAGACTTCTAGAAAACATAGCTAATACTCCAAGTAGATGAGGATAAAGGGTTTATGGGCAATTTCTTTCTTTTCCCTGTTTTTCCAAATGGTAGTGTAAATGATCGTCGTTTCGAAAGAAAGTAGGACTGCAGGCCGAGTCCTTGGAACTGCAGCCAGGAAGATGGAGCTTCATGGTGGAGCCGAGCCCAGCTCAGAAAAGCAGGCCAAGGGGACCAAGGAGCACCGGGAAGAGGGAGCCAAGTGTCCTGAGCCCTGAGCCCAGAGCCCCTCCGGTGAAGGAGGAAAGTCACCAGAGGGCCCAACTGCAACAAAGAAAGATTCCGCATGCCCAGAGGAGGGAGCCTGTCCTTGGGATCCAGCCTACGCCCCTGGGTGCCCCCCTCACAAGCACACATGACGGCAGTGTGGCCACAGGAAGGCCGACCTGGCTCCCCTCCAGCCCTCCAGGGTTGGCATGGGGATGAAATGACGCAATGCAGGGAAGGTGCCTGGGACGCTGGCCGACTGCGGGCATACAGTGGCCATTGTTATCACTGGAAGGGAGAAAGGAAGTGAAAACCACCGGGCTACGTCCTGGAGCAGACAGGAAGGCGGCTCAGGAGCAGAGAGCTCAAGCTCGCTGTGTGTCCTTGTTTCTGTCTCCCTCTTCCTGGCCCCCGCCTCCTTTGACCCTAGGGCTGCAGGAGGGAGGGCACTGGGCTGGAGGTGGGCTGCCACTCAGCACCCAGGAGGTCCCTTCCACCGACTCCTCCATGCACGGCCCCCACCCTCCACAGGCCACCGGCTTCCTCTCCCTGCTCCATCCTCCCAGCCTCCTCCCCTGGGCCTTCCTGGGCGGAAACATTTGCTCTTGCCTGCGACAGCTGTCACCTCTGCCCCACACCCAGGCCTTGCACACCCAAGGCTCATCGGACTCTGACCCTGCACTCCCAGGCACACATGGCTATGTCTTCCAATGCCACAAATGGGGCGTGAACCCAAGACCTTCGTGGTGAGGGTGACAGTGACAATTCTGTCTATTCCAAGCAGCTTCCAAGTGCCAGTTTGGTCTCTCCTAGAGTGAGGCTAGATGGTTCTGGCCTCTCTTTCCCTCCACTCACCCAGCCCCTGTGGAAGGCCTGGCCTGCCTGCTAGTTCCTGCAGGGAAGACTCTGGCAAGAAGAACAAGTCTTATCATGCCTATTTTATAGATAAAGAAACTAAGGCCCGAAAAGGCCTCTGATTTTGGGTACTCCAAGGGCAAGTTAAAGTGGAACATGTTGATGTTCACCGAAAAAGAAAAACAAACTCTTTAGGATCAGAGGGAGACCAGAACCAACAGGCAATCTGTGATAAGGACCTAGAAGCAGCTACTCAGGCTCATAAATGATCACGGGGGAAGCTAAGCCCAGGGCCTGTCTTGGGGTGCTGCAGGAGACACCCCTCGAGGTGAGCTTTGAGGGGAAACATTTGTCAGGCAGAGATACGGGCAGAGAGGCCTCCCCAGCAGATGGAGCAGGTGAGAACACGTGGGCAGCAGGAGGCAGGGCCTGCCCAGCCTGTCCCTGAGAAGTGAGCATTTTCATCTGGACCGGTGGCCGGGAGGGGAAGGCATCACCCAGAGGGGGTCATGGTCACCGCTGTGGCCACTATGACACAGGTCACCAGAGGCATCAGTCCAGCAGCTCTAAGCCAGGATGCTGCTCCAGCCCTGGGACAGGTTCCTCACTCCACCTTGCAGACAGGACACAGCTGAGGCCGAGAAGAGGTGTCACGCAGGGCAGGGAACAGGGGCCCGGAGTCTGGTCCCTCCTCTACCAAGAGCCTGAGTAGGACACAGGCAAAAGAAGGACTGTCCCTGCCCTCTGGTGGCTGCTCATCTGCCAAAGCCACCAGGCCTGGCCATTCTCTTTCCTCCCCTTTGGATAGCTTTGTGAGAAAACTAAACTTCTAGAGTGAAGGGGACCTGGGTGTCCTCTGCCCTGGCCCGCTTAGAATGTCTTCCTTGGCTCCTGCTGGAGCCTCTGCCATTCTTCAAGGCCCAGCTGCCCCTCTGACGGCTCAGAGCACTGCATCTGCCCCTGACGGTTCCTCCTAGCTGGCACCAGAGTTGTCCCTGAGCACCAACACCACGAGGGCCAGGTCCACGCACAATCCAGTCCAACACCTCTCTGCACCTGCCCCAGGACGCAAGTCACATGCTGCACTCCCCTGTTTCCCCTGGCACCTTCCAGAGAGAGCCCACACTCTGGGCAGGGAGGCAAGTGCTCACAGGAGCTGGCCAGACCCACCCCTCACCCCTCCTCTGGCCACACCACTGATACCCCCTGGGACATGTCACAGCCACGCCTCGGTGTGCCTCAGTGCACCTGCACGTACACTCGCTCAGTCTAGGCTCTCCTGCCCACCTTTGTTTCTTACTTACTTCCTCCATGAGCGAGAGGGACAGGGACCCACAACAGGGTCTTGATGGCGCAACCCACCCCGGCCTCAGTCAGCCCCAGATCATGGGGACACACGCCCTGCACACTCAGGAAGCTCTCCACGTGATCTGGGAAGCCTTGCGTGCAGGTCAGCCCGGCAGAGTACTACATCTGACCCCTGCACCACCATCCGGCCCCATGCCCACCTCTTGACCCCATCAGGGTACACTCTCGACACAGGAGGTCTAGACAAATAAATAAATCCCTTTTAGTCCTTCAGGACTCGGTTCAGATGCCACCTCCTGCAAACTCACACCCTGCCTCCCCTCCCCTCAGCCTGCTGCGCCCTCTCTTCCCCAGCACCCTACACCGAGCGCACACCCTACAGAAGCACTCCCCATGGGATAATGATGGTGGATCTGTCGGCTTGGGCAGCCCACCCTACCCCCTTCTATTTGTTTATTTAAGCACCTAGCTCACTGTTCCTGACTCACAGAGGGTGCTTAATAAATGTGTGATAGGCCAGCAGGTGGCATGGTGGAAAGGTGCTAGATTCCAAATGGCCGACTCCATGGTTCAAGTCCCAGAACCGGCAGCTTAAAAAACTGCCGGGCATGAGTGTGTGTATGCTCAAAATCCTATGGGGAGTATGGAGGAGAAGGAACTGTGGTATGACCATGCTCCCTGTGTCTCTGTCTCTCTCTAGGAGTGTACAAGCACCGTATGGCAAAAATTTAAAAAAAAAAAAAAAAAGTTTCGATGAACAAATGAATGAATAAGAACAAACAAATGAACCAGCTGTAAGCCCATGGTGCTGGCACCCACACAGACACCTTATCCCCTTGCAGGTGATCACAGAGACCACACACCCTGCTCCCACCCTCTCTGAGCCACCGGGCTCCCCCCACAATGGGAATGTGCTCAAGTCCAGCCAGTAGCCAGCTGCTCACGAGGCACTCACCCCTGCACAGGAGAGCCGTCAACCGGCACCTGCACCTGCGTGCTTCAAGCACAGGACTAATCCCTCGCCAGGCTTCCCTGGATAGCCCAGCTTTAGAGATTAGCTGAGCTTAGCGCTCAGCTCGTTCCTATCCCAGCCAGGGAAAACACTCCAAGCCCTCTGCTTGTTTCTCGCCTAAGCTGAGGCCAGAGGGGCAGAACAGCTGCCGGGGAGGTGTGACAGGATCCTGCAGGCCAGGAAGTGAACCTCATGGGACTGGCCACATGAGGGACCTAGGAGCACACACGGAACTGCCCCAGGTGGAAACCAGGCCTCACGAGCCCGGCTGTGGCTGTGAGCCCCGGCCGCTGACGACAGGATGTCCCATGATTGGAACAACCACAGGAGGGACCTGGCAGCAGGACAGCACCTCCCTCCTGAGCAGTGACTCCTCCTCCTACGATCCTGACAGAGCCAGGTCTGAGCAGCACCATGCCTGCCTTGTCTGTAGCCTCGGTTGTTCCCTCATTTCCTTGCGGCTCTCATGTCCCCACACAGGGACTGGCATCCTCGTACAAGGCCACCACGCTTTACAGTCAGTGAAGGGTTTTCACATCTGTTGGTTGCCAAAAGGTGCCAAAGAAAGAGGAAAGGTGTGATCATCACCAATGCTCGGCACATGGGGAAACTGAGGCACAGACAGAGGAGACAGGGGGTCTTGCCTTCTTCCTCTGACCCCTAAACAGCACTAGGCAAAGGACCTGCCACAAGGTTGAGTGCTCAGTTAGTGTGTGAGGAGAGGTCAAATCAAATGTTGCCACTGCTCCCTGCAAAAAGTTCCTGCAGGTGTTCGCTCTGATACCGGCCCCCTCCAAACCCTTTCTTGAACTGGGAAGAAATGCGAAGGGCTTGCCCTGTCACGACATAGCCCAGGAGCACTGCCACCCACACCCTGTGCCCACTGGGTGCCAGCTGCCTCGTCAAGTGTTGGAGGGGAATCACTACACATATTCCTCCAGATGGCTTATATCACACACAGGGAACTAAGGCACGGGGAGGGTGGGGAACCTGCCAGGATACGAACCCCGTTAGCTGCAGTCGAGAGCAGCTCTGGGTCCTCACACTGCACAGGACGAAGCCGAATAGGAGACGGAGGAGCAGGCCTGTTTTAGGCTCTTGTGCTCTGAAGCCGAGTCCCTCTAAAACTGTGCTGCTGTTCACACGAGCCAGAGCAAAATGCCCTTTCCATTGTCTGCTTGGCAGGACCACAGCTGGCAGCAAACGGCCCCAAACCGTTGCTGGAGTTCCCAAGGACAACAACGTTAGGAGATCCTCTGGGCTGGTGGCATGGCACACGCCATGATTCACTCCACAAACACTGACGGAGGGCCTACTGTGGCAGGCACTCGCTCCAACTGCTGAGGACGCAACAAAAAATGAATCCAACAAAACCCTGCCTGCCTGGGACTAGCATCTCAGAGAATGCTACAAACCGTGAAGCAGATACGTAGGCAAAATACTAGGTTGTGGGAAAGTCATGACGATTTTCTGGTTTTCTATGCAAAAACGTGTCATGACTTTGCCGACAATCCAACATTTACATAGGTTTTTGAGGCTGAGTAGCTGCTAAGGAGAAAAACAAGCCAGAGTAGAGGTGATGACTGAAATATTAGACAGGGTGACTGGGAAAGTATTCATCAAGAACTTGACTCTGAGGTCACGTTTAATACCTCAAGAAAGAGAAAGCAGAATTATAGGGCAATCTAGGTGAAGAGCTTTCTGAGCAAAAGGAAGAGCACATGCAAAGGCCCTGGGGATGGAGCATGCCTGGTGGGTTCCAGCCATGGCAAGGATGCACAGGAGTGCAGGTTCAGGTCCCGGGTAGGCCTGAAAAACTGTCCGTGCTTGTACATCCATCTAAGACCTGACAAGTTGGAGGGCCAGGAAAAGGACACTGTGGCACGACTAGACCCTGCCAAGGATGCCATGCAGGCACACTCTATCATGAATAGAATAAACTTTTACAATTTTCTTAAAGAGAGGTAATAGGAGACTATCACTGAGAGAAGCCACTGCAGGGCTTAAAGCCAAGAAGAGACATTTTCACCGATCACTCTTGCCGGATGCAGGGGTAGGAAGGGGAGAAGTAGCAAGGATAATCGCGCAGCTTTCACCTGAGCACCTGAGAGAATAATACAGCCACTCCCTACACTGGCAGAGAGAGCGGGAGAGCAGGTTCTGGTGGAGGGCAGGTCAAGGACTGAGGGACCAGATGTCAGGAACTCAATTCTAAACACCATGCGTTGGAGGCCAGCCCACAGTGCATGGTTCAAGTGCAGCGCACAGGGAGGCAGATCTTACACAGATAATCACAGTTCAAATCTCGGCCCTGGTGGCTTGGGAAACAATAACAAACCACACACTGGGCACACGTGTATGTGTGCCCCAAATCCCGACAGGATGGAGAAGTGGGGGAAAAAAGGATCCGGTGTGACTGTGCCCCATGGGGAGTGCTTCTCTCTCTGGCAAGCACCTGCACCCTCTGGCAATTAATTAAAATAATAATAATAATAATTATTATGGTGGGTCAGCCTGTGGCAAGGTGTTTAAGGCGGCTGGATCCCCGTGGCTGACTGTGCAGTTCAAGTCCTGGAGTAGGCTGTTTGACAAACATGGTAGGCGTATGTGCATGTGTGCTTAAAACCCCAAAAAGTGGGAGAAGGGATCACAGTATGACCACTTCCCATGGGGGGTACTTTCTCACTCCCCTCCCCCAGGAGTGCACGCATCCTCTGTACACACACAAAAGGTTACCAACTTTGCTTTCTGCATTTTCTCACATTTTTAACTTCATGCCAGCCTTGTGAGGAAAATACAGACCCCCCCCCCTGTTACAAATGAGGAAACTGAGACTTGGACAGAGAAAAGCCTCCAAACCTTAAGTTTGAAATGCCTAAGTACCAGGTGCTGAGTGAGCAGCATATCTATATGCGAGTCTCCCATTCATGGCAAGGTCTGGACTGGACTGGGCATGGAAGACTGCCAGAGTAGGGACAGTACTTACAGCTCCGAGACTGCGGGGAGTTCAACTCACCATGAGAGACACACGTGTTCTCCCAGGGAGCCACCCTCTACCAAGTGAAGCTCCGAACACACACTGCAACATCCCTTCACATACCCACACAGACGGACGTGGCTTTTCAATTCCTCACGTCTCTATTTCTTGGTGATGTCATTCTGCTGAACGAGAAGGAAATTCCTTTTCGAGATACTGTCACCTAACAAGAAAGTAACCCGTGAAGGGAGAGGAAATGCCCTGGGCACTGAGACAACAGGAATGACCTTTACACAGCAAGGTGATCGCGCAGGCTCTGTATGTACTGAACAGACTCCAGCTCCAACCTGAATGGCGATGCAGGCAACTCAGCGGCCCCCTCATCCTTAGTTTAAGTAACACTGGCCACAGTCAGGTAGCCCAGAACATTAGAGAGCCTAGTAATACTTGACGGATAAACAATGAACCAACGAAGGTGACGATAACATGTAGGAAAGAGCCCGACGCACAGGAGTGGATAATAAACACCACCACAGGTTAAATAAAGGGCCAGGCGCCTTCTGCTCATCCCTCCCTGGCCATTCCCTCTGTTTCCCTCTCCACTCCTCTCCCGTCCTGTCTAGGAACGACAGCAAAACCATGCATTCGTACAGGCCGCTACTGGTTACAAACTTTGCTTTCTACATTTTCTCCCATTTTTAACTTCATGCCAGCCTTGTGAGGGCAGGAAATAGACACCCCCACCCCCCCACCCCCTCACCCCTGTCACAAATGAGGAAACTGAGACTTGGACAGATAATAGTCCCCAAACCCCAGGAACATTTTTAAGGCACAGCTAATAACAAAAACACTGCATTCAGCCCCAGGGTGGAGCCCCTATGTTGCCAAACCAAACCTGCCACACATCCTGTTGGGTGGGTAAGCAGGCACGTGAGGGAAAGATCCAGAAGCTTGGGGAAAGGCATCTGTTTGGGGTCATGTGGGTAGCCCATTAAAAAAAATGGGCACAGATCCCTGTGCCCTCCCTGGTCCGCACCCACAGGCCTGCCCCCAGCCAAGTCACATGGTCACCCAGGTCACCTGCTCCCTGTCACCAGCTTCCAAGTCATCTGGGGGAGCAGGGGGTGGACCCAGGACTCGGGTTGGAAGAGCCTGAGACGACCAGGCTGTGGGGAAGGAGGAAGCACGTGGGAGGCAGGTCCTCAGGACATCTGGAAGTACATGAGAGACCCTCACAGAGTCAGAGATGGGGACAGGGAGACACAAATGCAGAATGTGGAAGAGACAGGGGAAGTGGGGGAGTAAGTGGGAACACACCGAGGTGGAAAATCAGGGGCACTAAAAACGGCACAGGAAGGAACCTGGGGACAACCAATGGGCGCCAGAGTGAAAGCTGGGGGCGCCCCGAGAGACTGCGACTCGAGGGGGTAAGGAGAACTGGCTCGGGAAGTTGGGGATACTCAGGGAGACACGCGGAGGAGGTTCGGGCACTGAGGAGGAACCCAGCGTCAAAGCTAGGGTCCCTGAGGGAGTGCAAATTCGAGATGTGACAAGGGCGTCCTGGGATGGGAGTCGGGTTGCCGGGGCATCAAAGGACGGAAACCGGGAAGGGTCAGTGTTGGACATGCCTCAGAACCGGAGACACCACGAAGGTCCAAGGAGGATCCAGGTGAAGACGCGAGTTCGGGCCAGAGTAGGCTTGGGAAGGGCGCCCCAGGCCCCGCCCCTCCCTGCGGCGTCACTCACCTCCGCTTACTCAGCACCGCCACTTCCTCCTACTTCCGCAAACAAATGAGCCCCAGGTTACGTGATGGCCCGGCCGCTCTCCGCCAATCACCGGAGTCTGTGGCCCACGCCGCCGCTGCGGCCCCGCCCCCGCGCCGCGAGCCGGGGGCGGGGCTCCGCCATCTTCTATAACTGCCCAATGGAAAGGACTTCTATGCCCGAGGAGAATGGGCTTCCGCTGGAGCCAATAGGAATGCGGGGGGTGGGGGGGTGGGCAGGGCCATGTCTGTGCGGGGCGGAAAATGCCTTGACGGCTGGTTGGCAGACATGTTGGTGAAGGGCAGGAGTCTTGCTCTCATTGGCGCTCAGCCTCCAGAAACTGCCAGAGGCCTGGAGTCTGAACTTGCTGCTAATGACTGCTCGTAAAGATAAAAATAAAGCCGACAAAGGCGTAGGGTGGAACAGGGAGGCACCTGCTCTGCTTTTCCTGGTAGCCACAAGCTAGGGTTGCCAGATGTGCAGCAAACAAGAATACAGGACATTGTTGAACAAAAATTATAGGAGGCCGGGACCAGCAATTGGTGTAATGGCTACATCACTGGACTCCCATGTAGTCGACCGCGGTTCGAGTCCTGGACCTGGTGGCTTAAACTCATTTCGGACGCTTGTGCGAGCGTGCCCAGGATCCCGAGAGGAGAATGAAGAAGGGATTGCGGCATGGCCATCTCCCCTGGGGGCTGATTTCTTGCTTTCTGTCTCTGTCTCTCTCTGTCTTTCTGGCAAGCAAACTTGTCCTATAGGAAAAATCTCTCCCCCGCAAAAAAAATTATAGGAGGTCACTGTTTTGGACCAAGCTTCTGCTCTAGGCCCTAACAGACCAGACCAAAATGGAGTCACTCATACTAAAATGCCACATCATTCAACCAAAACGTTAAGGAAGTTGATAGGTGCAAAATAAGCTAGTTTTTCTAAAAACAGGAGATTCTAGTCTACTTAAGTCAATGTTATAAGGAAATGAAGCTATGCATATCTTGTGGCTCTGTTAGGACTGTATACCTTCATATCTCAAGATACTTCCTAGACCCACTGCACTCTGTGTGTGAACATCCTCATCACCCAAACATATTACCTTCCATCATCCATGTCTATTAGTTATAGCCTTCAAGATGTTTCAGTTACAACAATGTAGTGCCAGATTCACTAGTTCAACTTTGTGGTTAAGCAAAATGACAACGGGGGACCATGAAGTCATCCTTTTCCCCTTATCATAGAATTTAGCCAATCACTACTCTATAAGAGTCCTCACTGCCCCCCTCCCTCCCATTCATGGTTTTTGCCTCGAAAACTACCCTGAAATCTGTAAGACCTTGCACACATTATTCAGGACAACTCAGATACTCTGGTGCCCAGGCAGCCATCCTCCCTCTGGCCCAAATAAACTCTAAACAAAGCACTAGACAAAATTTTAGTGTAAGTAATGTTAGTATAGTATAATATAATGCTAGAAAAAAATCTCACTGTCTGACCATCGTACTCAAGGCTGACCTCAGAAAATACCTTGGTGCTTTTAGTAGAAACTAGGGCAAATGCTCTCTGAGAAGTGGGCACAGTAATACCTCACAGGGTAGTTGTGATAAGAACAGATAAATTAGTCCCTGTGCCCGCATCTAGAGGGACATTAATAAAAGACAGTTGTTCTGATTAATAATGCTGATAATAAAATATGTGGGGGAAAAGCCCAGAGACTGGATTTCAGTCCATGTCGTCTTCTGAATAAGCAGGTCGTCCTTCCTCTCCAGTACACTGGGCTTGGTTGGACCTCTGCTAATGCACCCCCAGCCCCAGGTCTAGGGTAATCCATCAGACTGCTCTCTGTCCACAAGGGAAGTGTAATTACTAAAAGCCGTGTTTCCTCCTCGGTCTCTCCTAAGATATTAGTGCTCAGAATGAGGTGCCATACAGCTCATGCTAGTTTAGTTAAGAACCTACACAGGTTAATAAAACTAATCATGTTAATTCAGATTTTTAGAGCTTTACCATTTACAATGTACCTTCTATCATAACTGGATTGGAGTTACTCTTGTCCCTATTTCACTGGTGAAGAAACAGTTCCCTTAAACTAAGATTTAAAATTCGCTCAAGAGTTTTAGCTTGGAGCTGAGAGAAAGGAAGATACAAAATTCTCAATGAAAATATCTTGCCCCTCCACACCCTAAACAAGTGAAATCAGGGTGATGGTTATCAGGGAGCTTGCAAAAGGCCAGGCATTCCACCCACTAACTGAGAAATCTGACTCAAGAATACTCAGAAGCTCCACGGATGAGTCCCATTCTTCTCAAACACCCGTCCATTGTGTTCAAGCCAGTTTGGTCTCAAAGACACACAACCAAATCTGAAACACAGAAAAGGCCAAAGGAGGCTGGATCAATTGTCGGACGCACTCGAAGATCCCTAGATGAAATTCATAAAAGAGCTGCAGTGCCTAAGAAGATTAAGTACCCTTTCTTTTTTTTTTTTTTAGGAATTTTTTTTTTTTTTTGAGAGGTTTTTCGCTATAGGGCGCGTGCGCTCACCAGACAGACAGAGAGAGACATAGAGACAGAAAGCGAGAAATCACCCCCCAGGGGGGATGGTCACACCGCAATCCCTTCTCCTCCATTCTCCTCTCGGGATCTTGGGCACGCACACACACGCGCCCGGCGTGAGTTGTAAGCCACCGGGTCCGAGACGCGAACCGCGGTCGACTACGTGGGAGTCCAGCGACATAGCCATTACGCTAACTGCTGGTTCCCAAGTACCCTTTCTGTAGATACTTTCGATGGGAACTGTTAAATGCGTGGCTAAATGAGACAGGCTAGCTGCCAGATAGTGGCATGGCAGTGAAACACAATGCTTTTTTATTGTTATCGTTGTTAGGTTTTTGCCATAGGACACGTGCACTTGCTGGAGAGAGACAGAGACAGAGAGGAAAAGTGAGAAATCTCCCCCACAGGATCAGACATGCTGCAATCCCTTCTCCTCTAGTCTCCTCTTGGGATTTTGGCCATGCTGCACATGCGCCCAGTAAGGCAGAAGCAGAGACGATTGTTGACAGAAAATAACTAAAAAGGAATGTACTTTAACAGCGATAAAGAGGCTTACTATATATCACAAAGATACTCCCGTACTATGCCAAGGCCAGGATGTAGGAAGAACCCTGTTACCAGTGGGTCAAAATGGTCTGTTAACATTTGTGGGCGGGACTCCCTCTAGGCCCTCTGGAAAGGATTTTGGAAATATAGGAAAAAGCAGTCAGACTTCTGTCCACACCAGCAAGGAGGCTAGTGCACAAATCCACTCAGAGATGTCCACTAGTATGACCACCATGCATTTACTTAATCAGGCGACTAGAGAATTGTTACAAGCTGAGTCTGGGGGGGGGGGGGTTGTATTATTATTTATTCATTTCTTTATTTTAATTGGACCAGAGAGAGAGAAACACGGGGTGGGGGAGTGAGAAAACAAGCTACCAGGTCCAGGACTTGAACCATGGTCAGTCTCGTGGGAGTGTCCAGCACCTTAACCACCACGCCACCTGCTGGTCCATGAGCTGAGTCTGTGTTTTGATATAGCATGTATGGTACAGAAGTCCTTGCCAGAGACATTGTTTGCTCTTTCCTGTGAGCAGCTATGCAAGATGGCTCTTGAGCAGGAGTGGGACAACTGTCCTGCCTATCACCTGTTTCTGTAAACAAAGGGTTATTGGAATACAGCCACACCATTTGTTTACACACATCTATGCTTTCTGTGATGGCAGAGTTGAGAATTGACACAGAAACTATATGGCCTAGGCAGCCTGAAATATTTCTATCTGGCCCTTTAACAGAAAAAAAAAAAAATCTACTGTTTTTAAGTTAGGTTTCGAAGATTAAATAGAAGTTTGCTGGCGGGATAAGGAAAAGTAAGAACATTCTGAGTACAAGGAACCCTGTGGGGAAAAGTTTATGTTATGAGATTGTGTGGATCACTTGGGGAACTGGAAGGATGGAGTGCTGCTGGGGCCTGGGGTGTGAGCAGCCTCAGGGCCACCAGGAAAGATCTTCGAACTCTAGGCCAGGATACTGCCTTGCCCAGTAGCAGTGGGAGTCCAGAATGGATCACAAACAGGGAAGCAGTGTGGAAAAATCCCTCTGCTGCTACCGGAGAGGCTACTGGGAGTGCAGAGGCCACAAGGCAGCTGCGTGTGACTGCTCTGGTTACGTGCCTGCTGAATTGGCTCAGGGGCCATCAGGGCTTGTGCCCTCCTCAGGAAGGAAGCAAGTGCAGCAGCCACAGGTGTCCCCATCCCCAGGGGAAATGCCATCCCTGGCCTGGAAAGGCAGGACTTCCCCGCTCCGGGGGGGAGGGGGGCCCAGCCCAACTCGGGGCTCTCAGGAGAGACCATGGCTCGAGGAAAAGCTGATCTCTGGGTTGGAGTAACAAAACTCCCATAGTCTCCGTTAATAAAAGTCTAGGTCTTTGTTCACACTGTATGTCCTATATCAGGAGGGACAGGGGACTCTGCTTATAGTCACTCAGGAACTCAGGCTGAGGTAGCACCTCTCAATATGGGTGTCCATGATCACCAAGGCAGGGAATGGGAATCAGGCCCTGGTTTTTTTTTTTTTTTTTTTTTTTTTTTTTTGAGAGGTTTTTGCTATAGGGTGTGTGTGCTCGCCAGACAGACAGAGAGAGACAGAGAGATAGAAAGCGAGAACTCAACCCCCCAGGGGGGATGGCCACGCCACAATCCCTTCTCCTCCATTCTCCTCTCGGGATCTTGGGCACGCACGCACACGCGCCCAGCGTGAGTTTAAACCACCGGGTCCAGGACTCGAACCGTTGTCGGCTACATGGGAGTCCAGCAACATAGCCATTACGCTAACTGCCGGTCCCCAGGCCCTGGCTTTTAAAGCCACCAGTCACGAGTGGCATAGAACTCACCTGCTCAAGCTTCATTGACTGAAGCAAGTCACATGGCCATACCTAACTTCGAGGGAGGTGAGAAATGCAGTCCTACCTTGTGGCCAGGAGAGAAGAACCAGGATATTCCTAACAATCCCACATGATGCCTACAGTGACTGAGAAGCAGTCAACGAAGACGACAAAGAGCTCTGGCTAAGCTGGGGAGCGATCAGGACCAGTCACAATGACAGACAGGATGAGATTCACCATCCCTGGATCCAAACTCTGGCTCGCGTGGCCGAGCTGGAAAAGGTAAAGGCCGAGGAACTTGCCACTCTACGGGGTTAAATGCACAAGGTCGATTTTCTGTACAGAAAAGCAATAAACTGTTCTCCTTGGAGAAAAAGGAAAACTGTAATCCTTGTCCTCAAAGAGCTTGTAGTTTAAAAGAAGACAGCTGTGAAAACACAGGACACTGACTCAGAGAGAAACATGCTCTCGGGAAGGATGTGCAGGCCCAGACCAGACTCCCCCCTGGAGATCAGCTTGGGGCACCTGGGCAGCCTGCGGAGGGAGGGGCGTCTGGGCTGAAGATGGAGGAAAAGCTGGGGGCAGAGATGCAGGCGGAAGAAACTCCAGAGCGGAAGGCACGGAGGTATAAAACAACATGCCATGCAGGTGACAAGAGTTCTTAGTGGCAGGGCCGAGAGGGATTATGAGTGCCGAGGCAGCAGAAAGGGGCGGAGACCAGATCTCAGAGGCCTACACAAAAAGTCTGCACCTTGTCCTGAAGGTAATGGGGAGCCATGGAAGGGTTCTGAGCAGAGGAGTGGCCTGGCCAACTTTAGGTTTTAGAAAGGCCTCTCTCTCTCTCTCTCTCTCTCTCTCTCTCTCTCTCTCTCTCTCTCTCTCTCTCTCTCTCTTCTGCTTAGAGGCTGAAGGGTGCAGGCTGGAGGCTGGAGGCTGGAGACCAGGCAGGAGGTTGTTGCAATCACCCTGGAAGGAGATGCTATGTCTTGAACTGAGGGAGGACAAAGGACAGAGAAAGGAGCCGTGGTGACTGGCTAGCTGTGGGAGTGAGCAAGAGGGGCGAGGCTGGGATGGCCTGGTTTCTCTCGGGGTGACTGGGGAGAGGGCGGTATCACTAGCCTGTTAGAGTGATGAGGGGCACAGGTGGGCAAGGTGACACTGAGGCCCATTGTGATAGTGTTGGGTTGGTCGTGCCAAGGAAGGGCAGAGGAAAAGCCACATCAGCCATGCAGTTGTGTAAGCAGATCTGGGCACGAGAGAGGGCTGGAAGCAGAAGCTGGAGATTGGGAGTCACTGGCATCAGGTGGCACTTGAGATGGTGAGGTGCAGAAGACTGCCCAGGGAGAAGAGGGCAGAGGCTGAGCTCGAGCCTCCCTAATAAATAGAAGGGCACAAGGAATCGGGGACAGGGACAGAGCCTGAGAGGGTGGGCGGGAAACCCAGGCGTTAGAAGCCAAGGGAGGGGCCTGACGGTACTGCAGCAGTAAAACACCACACTGGGAGCAGCTGACCCATGGAGGAAGGTTCCCAGTTCACGTCCAGAGACCTCCCTGAGCACGCTGGGCATGCAGTCACCCATGACCTAGGACCGGCTGAGACAGGGACATTGTGACATTGGGACAGGGAGACCTCAGGAAAAGAGTGCAGTTGGCTCAGGGTTTGGCCATAAAAGGGAAGAAAGATTGAGGGTGAGGCTGGGGTGAGGGAGGCCTGCAAGGTGGGCTTGAGGGGTGCTTGTTAGCGATGCGGCCACGTGGGAAATGTCAGTGCCCAGAGGGAGAGGGGGGCAGAGTGTGGACGTGAGGGTTCAGGAAGGAGGAGACAGGTAGGTCTGGGGCAGGGACTGGGAAGAAGGGGGAGAGGACTGCAGGCAGCTGAGGCACACCTACCAGATGGCCCGGGCAGGGCTCAACAGAGGTGAGGATGATGGTGAAGGTGCGGTGGAAGAGTGGTTGGAGGAGAGAGGCAAGTTGACTGGTGACAAAAGAAGGATCCCAGGTGACTCAGAGGGCCCGGTGTGACCGGAGAGCGTGACCCTCCCGTCCCCCGCTGTTGTTGCTGGAGTGGTTATGGCCATGATGGCGGGTTCTCGCCAGTGCCCCAGGTCCTGGTATGAGGCTCGGGCACAGGCAGGTCTCGGACCAGGGATGGCGAATCCCCTAGTACAGCCGGCCCTCACCCTCAGGTCATGGGCCCTCCATCTGCAGATTCAGCCTAGTGCGGACACGGCCAGGCCGCCGATTGCTGTTAATGAGGAAGACGTGGCTCCCGAAACAGAGATGCCGATGAAATGTATCTGTGATTTTCTTTCTCACTTATACACTATGCTATGATTACTTGAGTCATCTGGAGATCATTCTTTTTAAGAATTGTTTATTTGATTTAATTAATTTATTATTATTTTAATTTGACCAGGGAGAGAGAGAGAGGGAAAGTCTGAAAGCAAGCCAGCAGGTCTGGGACTCGAACCACAGTTGGCCATATAGGAGTCCAGTGCTTTAGCCACCATGCCACCAGCGCCTCACCCACCATGCCACCTCCTGGAGATGATTTCTAGTATACAGGAGTACATGAATAGGTTACAGACAAATGCTACACTCATTTATATAAGGAACTTGAGTGTCAGAGGGTTGTAGTATCCACAGAGGGTCTGGGACCAATCCCTCACCCACACCGAGGCACGACTGTATATTGAAGCTGATGGGGGAGAATATTTTTAGAGGGAAAAATAATGATGGGAGAAAGAGAGAAAAATGGGAATACGTGATATTTCAGGCTCCTGGAATAGCAGTTTGTAAGCAATTAAAATGTATTATCTCAAAGAGACAGGCCAGCCACATGGCCCAGTGGTTAAAGAGCAGATCCCACATGGCCAACAGCATGATTCACATCCTGGCCCTGGCAGCGTGTGTTTTCTCATGCCCCAAATCCTGACAGGAGGGAGAAATAGAGGGAAGGGATCGCGATGTGACTATATTCCATTGGGAGGTGCTTTCTCCCTCTCTGTCTCTCTCTGGTAAACGAATGTATCCTGTGTCCATTTTTTTTTTTAATTAAAAATAAACAAACAAAAACAATAAAACAGAAGGGTATATAAAAAACAAAAAGAAGAAAAACATGCAACTGATTAACAAGCATATGGGAATGTAATGAGACTTACAAATGTAAATGCCATAGCACTGTTTCCCTAAAAAATAAGCAGAGCTTTGAAAATGAGAACACCCGGTGCTGGTGAAGTGGCCGTGAAATGTTCATATTCCCACGTGGGCAAGAAGGGCCCTTAGCAAATAGCTTCACGTCTCCAAACCTCAGTTTTCTCATCTGGAAAGGGGGAGTGATAAAGAGGCTCACCTCACAGAATTTCTTGTTATGATAGCTTTTGGGCACAAGGCAGTGTTTCACAGCAGTGATAACAGTAGTTACCGTGTTTGTCTGGGTTTGTTCAAGTCTGCTTTTCTCCCTGATGGATAACCACATCTCTAGTCCAGACTTAGAACCCTTACCTTTACAGACAGCGGCCTTGCTGGGTTTGGCTTAGTGTTGACAAAGCAGAAGGAAACAGAAGGGCGAGAAGAGAGAGTGGAGGGAACAAGATGCCTCCATGGAATCCCGGCTACCCACAGGGGGGAATGCGTGTGTTCTGATTATCATCAGACTCTCCAGTGGCCTCCATGAAACAGAGACTCTCTCTCCAACAAAGCCTAGCAGGCTATTCCCAGCAGGAGTTACGGGAGAGAACACAGCCCTCGAATCAAACCGGCTTGAGCTCAAGTCCTCCCTGCCAGGGACTAGCCGTGCAATGTTGCCAAGAGTCCCCACCCTCTCACAGTCTCGATTTCCTCACCTGCAACACGGTGATGATATCTCACTAAGACAGCGGGGAGGATGAGGGTGATCAGGTACATAGAGCACCACACCCAGCGACCAGGGGACTCCCTGGGCAGGTGGTGAATTGATCGGCCCATCCATTTCCTCTGGTTTCAAATGGGGCTGATTGCGTGTGCACCCCTTCTTTTCAACAGGGAGGGCTTTTCTGAGAAGAAAAAGTTGAGCTTATAAGAACATTGAAATTTGATGAGCAGACAAATAAATGTTTTTTGGAGACCCAGTTCCTTTGGCAGAGGGATAAAAAGCCAGGAAAATATATACAACAGGTCTAAGGACTTAGCACGGTGCCTGCCGCAAATGCAGTGTCCCATAAACAGCAGTGATTGCTTTTATATCCACTGTTATCCATTACCAGTAAAAAGCTGGTCTCAAGGGGCCATGATGGGTGGAGTGTTCTGAGCAAGGTAAACTGCCTGAAAGGGGTTCCCCTGGCATTGTTCCTACTCTGCAGAGGGATCCCACAGGAATGTGGGATCTGGCTGAGCCAATGAATAGCTGCCCTGCTGGGGTGGAGGGGCGCAGGAAGGCCCCAGGGTCCTGGGCACAAGAGCTCACGAGGGCCCAGACATAGAACCTCAGAGGTTTCCAGGAACACTCACTCGGAAGCCCTAAAGCCAGCCCTGGCTCTCCTGCCCAGCAGCCTAGCCGTGTCACAAGTGGGACAGACTGCAGTGTCACTTGGCGTTCGAAGAAAGTCTACTGCAGCGTGAGATTGTTTGAAAACCACTGTCCTAAACCCATGTCTTATTCTATGGGTGGAGAAGCTGAGGCCTGGCCAGAGGAATGCCCTGCTCTAGAATCAGGTCCGAGCTGCAGAACCTGGGCTCGGCCAAGCCTGTTGCAGTCCCTGAGCACGCCCCAGGAGTAAGGTACCCACCGAGGGTCAGGGCCCAGCAGGGATGTGTTTGGGCACTGTTTGGTGTTCGACACCCTCCAGCAGGTGACCAGCTGGGCCAGTTAGAGTCCTGCTGGACTGTGCTAGCAAAGGGCGGGCCCCTCCTTAGAAACTGGCAACAAGGCCCCTCCCTACCTGGTGGCAGCAGGTGAGGTCTCTCACAGGGTGAGGTCATCTCTGACTTCATGTCAACTACCTGGGAAGAAGCAGGTTTTTCAGAGGGCGTACCCTAGCATTCTCTAAAAGACTCATTGCTCTCTGGCCCAACGTTATTGATCTTTTATTACATACTAAGCACTGGGCCAAAGTCTCACACATGTAAACACATTAAATGGTTTCACAACCCACGAAGCAGGCCCTATCACTAAGCCCAGTTTACAGAGGAAGAGACTGAGGTCAGCTGGTGAGGGGTGGGGCCAAGATTTAAACCTACAAGCTGACTTGAGAGTCCCTATTTGAAAAAAATTTTTTTCATTATGATGTAATTTCAGAATTAAAGAAAATTACAAGACTAGAAGAGAGAACTTCTGTCTGTTCATCACCAAGATTCCCCAAATGCTATTATTTTGCCACATTTCCTTTATACTATCTCCCATCTCTCTGTATTCTTTGCTCCACCACCATATCAAACCAGGATAGACCAGGGGTTTAAACATTAGCAATTTATGGGACCAGCAGTTGGCTATGTCACTGAATTCCCATGTAGTCGACCGCAGTTTGAGTCCCGGACCTGGTGGCTTAAACTCACGCCGGGCGCGTGTGCGTGCGTGCCCAAGATCCCGAGAGGAGAATGGAGGAGAAGGGATTGTGGCGTAGCCATCCCCCCCGGGGATTGATTTCTCGCTTTCTGTCTCTCTGTCTCTCTCTGTCTTTCTGGTGAGCACATGTGCCCTATAGCAAAAACCTCTCAAAAAAAAAAAAAAAAAGAAAAAAATGAGCAATTTATTTCCTGCCAGCTCCAGAGGCTGGAAGTCTGAGATCAAGGTGTCGGCTGGGCTGGTTTCTTGCTGTAGGAGGCTTGTACTCCCTGAAGAGACAGAGAGACAGAAAGCGAGAAATCACCACCCCAGGGGGAGGGTCACACCCTTCTCTTCCACTCTCCTCTTGGGATTTTGGGCACACACACACACACACACACATGCTCATATGAGTTTCAAGTCATCTGGTTTGGGACTCGAACTGCAGTCGACCACGTGAGAGTCCAGTGCCTTGATCACTAAGCTACATGCTGGCCCCCGGGCTGGTTTCTTCTGAGGCCTCTCTCCTTGGCTTGCAGATGGCTGCCTTCTCACTGCGTGCTCACATGGTCTTTCCTCTGGGCGGCATCTCTGTTGTCTGTGTCCGAATCGCCTTCTCAGAGGGGCACCAGTCCAATTGCATTAAAAGTTACTCCACTAAAGACCGCATTTCAACTTAGCTGTTTGAAACCTTATTTCCAAACACAGTTACATTCTGAGGCACTAGGGGTTAGGACTTCAACGTATAAGTTTGGGGGATACAGTTCGGTTTATTACACTCTGTGTACGTATGTTTATTTTTTGCTGAGCCATTTCAGAGTAAATCGCAGACTTGAAGCACTTTTATTCCTACATACTTGAGTGTGTATTTCCTGAAATCAAGAACATTCTTTTTTAAGAAAAATTATTTTACTCATGAGAGAGAGAGTGCATGCACATGCGTGAGAGAGCGAAGGAGAGACAGTCATTTCCGACAGAGCCTCATCGCACCGCGACCCCTCCCCCAGTTGGCCGCTTGCCATGCTCTTGAGCACACGTGCACACACCTGGCATCTCTTCAGGTCGACGCTGGATCTAAGCCTCTGGTCAGTCATGTGGCTTCCAGCACTGTGATTCGGTACTCTACTGCCTGTGCCACCAAGGCTGGGTCAAGGACATTCTCTGATTGACCACAGGACAATCATGAAAATCAGGACGCGAGCATCAATACTGCACCATGACCTAATCCGCAAATCCTGTGTCAGTTTGCCCATTACTGGCAGTATTGACTGTGACCACAGAGAAGGGTGTGACTGCCAAATTTCTCCATTCAGAGTTATTGCCATATAATTGCCTTAGAGGGAAATACTCTGAAACTATGTAAATATGTTGTTTCTGGTCCAGCCCCTGTGGTGTAGCAGTAATGCAGTTGCCCTGCAGTGCTGGAAGCCATATGGCTGATCATGGGTTCGGATCCCCAGGTTGACCTGAAAACATGCTGGGCAAGGGTGCACGGGCACCCAAGATCCTGAGGAGCTGGAGGGCTGGGGGAAAGGTGATCACTGTGATGAGACCCTGTCAACAGTGTGTGTGTGTGCGTGTGTGTATATATATATATATACACACATATACATACACTGTGATGAGACCCTGTCACAACAGGGTCTCACACACACATATATATATATACACACACACACACACACACACATACATATATATATATATATATATATACACACACACTATCATTAATAATAATGTTAAAGACCTTGTTTCTCAATCATTTTTACCCCCATAGGTACATGTGCTCACTGGGAAAAAACAGAGAGAGAGATGGTGAGAAAAGCACCCCCTGGGGAAGATGGCCACACTGAAATCCCTTCTCCTCTATTCTCTTGGGATTTTGGGCACACACACACACACACACACACACACACACACACACAGTGTTTTTCAAAGCTCTGGGTCCAGTACTTGAACTGCGTAGTTGGCCATGTGGAATTCAGCCACCTTAACCACCATGCCACAGGCTGGCCCTCTCATAAAATTGACATATCTCTTGATTCTTGCTGTGATCTATTATTACTGTGGTGGCTACCTAATTCATTTTCTAGCTCTGGTGTTCCTTCTCAGGAGGTTGTTTCTCTTCTCCCTTGCCTATTTGTTTGTTGACTTATGTATATCAGTATGCACTCACAGATTCTCATCTTATTCAATGGGTTATAATCCATTACTACCAGTATTTATTTTGATATTCAAATTGTCCCAGATTTGGTCAATGGGAACCCCTTCGAGGTAGAGTCCCTACTCCTTTTTTTTTTTTTTTATTGCCACAGAGTGTATATACTTACCAGAGAGAGTCAGAGAGATGCGGGGGAGGGGGGAGGGAGCGAGTGGGGGACAAAGCACTCCCCAGTAGGAGATGGTCATGCCACAATCCCGTCTCCATTTTCCCATCCCGGACTTCGGGCATGCACATACACATACCTGGAGTGTTCTTCAAGTTGCCGGAGCCGGCATTCTAACCGCAGTCAGCCATGTGGGATCTGGTTCCTTTAACCACTAGACCACTAGACTATGGAATTGGCCTGAGAGTTCACTTTTTTTTTTTTTGGAGAGTTTTTTTCGCTATAGGGCGCGTGCGCTCGCCAGACAGACAGAGAGAGACATAGAGACAGAAAGCAAGAAATCACCCCCCAGGGGGGATGGTCATGCCGTAATCCCTTCTCCTCCATTCTCCTCTTGGGATCTTGAGCACACACGCACACGCAGCCGGCGTGTTTTAAGCCACCGGGTCCGGGACGTGAACCGCGGTCAACTACGTGGGAGTCCAGCGACATAGCCATTATGCTAACTGCTGGTTCCCACTTTTTTTTTTTTTTTTTGAGAGAAAGATTTTTGCTATAGGGCATATGCACTCACCAGAGACAGACACAGAAAGTGAGAAATTACTCCCCTCAGGGGAGACAGTTATGCTGCAATCCCTTCTCCTCCATTTTCCTCTCGGGATTTTGAGCATGCACGCATGCATACTGGCATGAATTTCAAGCTACTAGGTCTGGGACTTGAATCATAGTTGACCATGTGGGAGTCCAGCACCTTAACAACTAAGCCACCTGCTGGCCCCAAGAGAGTCCTCACTTTAAAAAATATATTTATTTTAATTTTGTTTTTATTGTTTTTATTCACCTTTAAATAAAATTCATTTTATTTTAATTTGACCAGAGAAACAGAGAGAAAGAGAAAGTGAGAAAGCAAGTCACCAGGTCTGGGACTTGAACCGTGGTCAGCCATGTGGGAGTGTCGAGTGCCTTAACCACCCCCAAGGGGGGATGGCCACGTGCAATCCTTTCTCCTCCATTCTCCTCTTGGGATCTTGGGCACACACTCACACGCACCCAGCATGAGTTTAAGCCACTGGGTCCAAGACTCAAACTGCAGTTGACTACATGGGAGTCCAGTGACATACATAGCCAACTGCTGGTCCCGGTTTGGGGGGATTTTAAGTACAAGACAAAGCTGCCTCAACACTGGTCACTTGGGAAGCCAGTGACCCAACCTATATATGAAACCCAAGGCCTGCGGAAATAAGGGAGAGCTGTCACAGTGCCAGGGGAACCGAGGTCCAGAGGTGGGAAAGCCTCACAAGGGCTCGTAAATCAAATTAGGCTACATCAAAGGAGGAAAACCTTTGCTGGGCGGGGCTCCACACGGTGGCTCCTTACTGGAGAAGGTCCTGTGCTCCAAGCGCTGTGGTGGCAGCTTTGCAGGCCAGTTGACTGTTGGAGTGATGGTACTTCAAGCAGTGAGGCTTGAATGAGCAAAGGAAAGGAAGAATGAACACACCCCTGTCTTGCACCACAGCTACCTCTTTTGGGTGGAGCTCCTGCTACTGCATATGTTCCTCACATTTATGCCACCCCCCACCCCCTAAATATCTGGACCAGGAATTGGTCAGATCTAGATTCAAATGCCAGTTCTTATACTTCTCAGCTGAGTCACTTCGGAAGGTCAGTTGACCTCTCAGAGCCTCCACTGGTCGATTTCTTCAATATGCATTTATTTTGGACCTACTATGTGCCCAGACTATTCCAGGCACTGGACATGAAGTGTTGAACAAGATAAACCAGGTCGGGAACCATCAGTTAGCGTAATGGCTATGTCGCTGGACTCCCACGTAGTCGACTGCGGTTTGTGTCCCGGACCCGGTAGCTTAAAACTCAGGCCGGGAGCATGTGCGTGCGTGCCCAAGATCCTGAGAGGAGAATGGAGGAGAAGGTATTGCGGTGTGACCATCCCCCCTGGGGGGTGATTTCTCGCTTTCTGTCTCTATGTTTGTCTCTGTCTGTCTGGCGAGCGCACGCGCCCTATAGCGAAAACCTCTCCAAAAAAAAAAAAAAAAAGAAAAAAGATAAACCAGGTCCCACGTTCATAAAGTTTATATTCCAGCTCAGGAAGACAAACAATAAAGAGTAAGCAAATACATAAGCTGAGAAATACCTTAAGATATTCATGTAACAGGACCAGCGGATGGCGTAATGGTTACATCGCTGGGCTCCCACACAGTTGACTGTGGTTCAAGTCCCAGACCCGGCAGCTTAAAACTCACACTGGGCACATGTGAGTGTGTGTCTAGAATCCCAAGAGGAGAATGGAGAAGAAGGGACTGCTTCATGGCCACCCCCCTGGGGGGGAGGGGCGTGATTTCTCTCTTTCTGCCTTTGTCTCTCCAGTGAGCACACATGCCCTATAGCAAAAACTTCTCGTTGAAAACAAAAATGGTATTCATGTAACAAAATAACAAATTTCAAGGGTGAAGACCCCTTTTGCTAGGGTGGTCAGGAATGGCCTGAGGCCATGACATCTGAGCTGACCTGGCAAGTCAACCTGAGAGACAACCAGGCAAGTGGATAGAACAGGAAACAGCAAGTGCAGGAGGCTGCGGCGGGAATGAGCTTGGTGTGTTTAGGTGACAGAAGCAAGGCCTGTGTGAGCGAAAGCAGGTGGGGGGAGAGTGGCAGGAAGTGAAGACAGAGTTGGGTAGATGCCAGATGACCTGGGACCTGTAAACCAAGAGGAGGAGTATAATTTATATTTAAAGTGCTGCGCCAGCAGGTGGTTCAAGTCCCAGACCTGGTGGCTTGAAACTCATGCAGGGTGTGTGTTCATGTGTGCCCCCAAACCTGAGAGGACAATAGAGGAGAAAAGATTGTGGTGTGGCTATCCCCCTGGGGGGTGATTTCTCACTTTCTCTTTCTGTGTCTCTCTGGCAAGCACATGCACCCTATGGCAAAAAAACTAAAAAAATTTAAAAATAAATAAAATAAAATAAAAATTAAGTCGATTCGAAGAGCAAAGGGAGGCCACCATGAGCATTAACCCAGAGAGACTGTGTAAAACACTGCTCTTTGGAGAATAATACTGGCTGGTGTATGAAGAAAGCCTTTAGGGGCCAAGCTTGGGGACTGTCAGGAGGCTGCTGCCATTGTCCAGGTAAGCTGAGGTGCCTGGACCAGAAAGTAGGACTGGAGGTCACAAGAAGCCTCCGATACAGGAGACTGCTGCTGGTGGAGCCAGCCTAAAGGAAAGCCAGAAAAGCACGGAGCAAGGCTCTTAGGCTAATGGCTTCAACTAAATTGGGGGGCTCTGGGCGGTAGCAGCGGTAGGATTGACGATCGGAATTGGAGTTTGGCCGTGTGGTGTTTGCAGTTCCCATCTGGCATCCACGTGGAGGCAGAAGTGGGCAGCTGGCCACGAGTCTGGAACTCAGAGAGCCCAGAGAGCCAGCCGTTCGCTTGGGAAATACAAATCCGGGGCGCATAGGCATACAGATGGCTTTTAAAACCACGAGACTGGATGAGATCATCTAGCAGAGGGTGTAGGTCGAAAGAAGAGTCTCGGGACCGTCGACTGTAAAATGAGGCGAATGACACCTCCGCCCACACGGCCTCGCGGGGTGTCACGTGAACTCATCCTGTGAGTACTTGAACAGGCTGAGACTCTCCGCCGGCAGAGACCGCAGGGACCCGGGGCGGGACTTGTGGGGGGCGGGGCCTGTCCGGGGCGGGGCCTGTCCGAAGGCGGGGCTGGGAGACCAGGCGGTTGCTCCGGGATAGGGGGCGGTCGCTCCCGGGCGGTGACGTCACCGCATGACTGGGTTTTTATGAATGAAAGGAATCCTGTGAGTAATTCCGGGAAGCTCGCCTTACAACTGCGCGCAGCCCCGGCCCCTAGAGCCGCCTGTCGCACAACAAAACTCGGCGCGGCGCTCCTCGGCGGTCTGGCTCCGAGTGATTTGCGGTTTGGATCAGAGAGGAGACGGACCAGGACGCCGGCCGGGACAGCAGCAAGGCCCGCGCGTACGAGGGAGCCACGCCAAGCGGGCCGAGAGGCGGGTAAGGGTCGCGAGTGCGAGACCCAGACAGTGCACAAGACTTCTAGGCGGCAGGGTTTCGGCGCCCGGGGAAGGTGCCTGGGGCTGGCGCCGGGGCAGGTTCGGTCCTGCGTACCCACTTCGGGGACAGCTGGCGGGGCTGAGAGAGGGAGCAGAAGTCCAGAGGCTCCGAGGCTAGGCAGAAGTCAGCTTGGCGGGCTGGGTGGAGATGGGGCCCATTCCCGGGGTGCGGGCGGGAGGCGAGGGAGCCAGGAGGAAGGGGCCGCGCAGGCCGGCGATCGACAGCGTCCGCCCAGGCGGGGGCGGGGGCGGAGTGTGCACGTACGTGACTCGGTGAGAACAGTCCCTGGACCGGTGCCCGCGGGCCGTGCGTGCGCGGTTTGTTTACGTCCAAGGGCGGGCGGGCGTGCGTGTGTGTTCCCTGGCGAGCGTCCTTGGTATCCTGCCGGGTACATGCGAGCGCGGTGTACTTCGGGGTGTGTGTGTGTTTGTGTGTGTCCGTCTGCCCGAGCGCGTGCGCTCCCCAGAGGCTGTATACCAGCCATGTGTACCTCGGAGAGGGTGTGCCCCGGGGTATCCACAGTCCTGAATGCCGAATAAGGACCCAAGCGAAGGAAGCGGCCCTGGCCGGGTCCGTCGTTACACAAGGTCCGGGAATTCTCGTCCCCTTCCTACCAGCCAGGGCTACCCAGTCCCTTGCTTTCCCCGGAGTTTCCCAGGACTGCTGCCATGTGACCCCTGTGTTTGTCCCCCACCCGGAGCCCTCGGCGCAGGCAGCCACTGGGTGGGGCAAGGTACCAAAGACCCCACCCTGTTGAGCTGGGGGTGAGGTGAAGGAGCCACCCGCCCTGGTAGACCTGGTAACAAAGTGAGTTGGAGCATAAGTCAGGTCCCCAGTTTCCAGGCTCCCTTGGAAGAGCAGACCCTCAGAACATCCTTTCGTTCCAGGCAGAAAGAGGGAGAGCTGGAAAACCTATGGCAAAGGCAGGGGGCTGGGAGGGGGCTCCAGGCTTCCTGTCTTCAGAGCTGCTCTTGCCATTCTGGGTCTGGAACTGTACCTGCCCGGGGAAGGATGGGGGAGCTGGTTTCTGCCACCCTGGTAGTTTCAGTCACAGAGGGACTGGTCAGGGGGACTGATGGATGGACTGCCAGCCCCAGAAGCTGGTTGGGGACCCATGCCCCACTGGCAGATGCAGAGTTCTCACCCTGAGCCACGCCGGGTCAGCAGGCAGAGGGGGTAGGGAGTCTTGCTGCCTGAAGGGTTAATGTGTGAGGGGTGGGACCTGACCTTGTGCCCCTGGTCACTTCCTCCCCCTCGTCTGCCCTGTAGAAAGCATCTGTTTAGCCCAGCAGCTTGAAGGCTGGGCTGGGGATTAGTGATTCCTTGGTCAGACCCCACCTCCACCCTCCTCCCATCCATGGGGCTGCCGAATCTTGGGAGGGGAGCAATCTAGTTAGCCAGGGTGAGGAACCAGTGATCTTACCACTTTGAATCTTTGAGCCCTGGGGAGCTCGGTCCCCACACCCTGGGGACTGCAATGTCCTCTGTGGCAGGGTGGCAGGTGGGAGGAAGCTCTGGCAGCCCTACACACAGCCTACTCTCCAGGGGAGCCATGGAGAGAAAGCAGAGCCAGCAGTCCACCGGCAGCCAGAGGATCCGGGAGCACGTGGAGTTTGTCTAAGGGGCATTGTGACAGGAACCAGGCAGGCCCATCTTCAATGCTGGGCAGGAAACATCCCAAAGAGGGCTAGGGACAGGGGCTGGGGGAGTGGCGGATTGGCTCAGTCACCGATGAGAAGTTAGCAGGAAACATGTAACCTCCCATGAGATCGTTGCTGGCTCCATGAGGTCCTGGGTCCCCACCAGGGCCCCCTCAGTCTGATGGATTTGCCCCTGCATTGCCATTGGGTCCCTGCCGTGGGTCAGGTGCTGGGGATGAGATGAGGAGCAAAGCAGACCCAGAGGCCACTCTGGAAGCTCACCAGACAAGGGGAGGCAACGTTGACAAAGGAGGCTCAAAACTCAGTGCTAAACCACTGCTGGGTGGGTGTATAAGTGGGAAGTCACTGTGGTTTCAAAGTACGTAACAAGGGCTCTGACTTAGCCAGGGCAATCAGGAAGGCTTCCCTGAGGAGGTGACTAGTGAGCCAAGTCTGATGGAGTGGTGATGATCTCTGAAGGTCTTGAGGGCGGGGGCTGTGGTTCATCTTTGGGCCGTCAGGGCCCAGCTCACAGCTTGGCACATAGTAGGTGTTTTTTAGATGCTTGCCAGTTGAGCAATTGAGTACTGGGTCTATGTCCTTGAAGAACTGTGACATATGGGGAAAAAGACCCAGGAATCCCAAGGAAAGAGATAGCCAAGACATGGGCTAGAGAATTCTAGAAGTTTCTTCCAAAAGTGAGCAGATCCTTGAGGGCTCAGATGACTTCCTCCCTCCTCCCATGCCCCTCTCTCTCTTATGCACACACGCATGCATACACACACACATGCTCACTGCCCGTGCGTCCCTTGGGAAGCAAGCAGGGGGAGTGGAAGGACTTTCACTTATTTGTTAGTAGCATGGGATGCTGAGAGTGGAGAGAGAACACGGTGGAGACTGTGGGGCCCCACTGTGTGGGCTGGGGGAACGAGCTAAACAGGGTCAGGTTTGTGGGTTCATGTCCATAATGACCCCTGCCATAGCTTCGGGGGTGGGGGGGGTAAGAAAAGGGAGGGGCTGGAGGTGGAGGCAGGCCAGACTAGAGGTCATTGTGGTCTTGGTGCAGCTGAAAGAAGAAGTGGTCCCTGGCTGTGCAGGTGGAGCAGAGGATGGTCAAGGTAGATCATCTGGCAGTGTGTGTTCTCATGCCCCTGCCTCTAGGAAGCCTTCCCTGATTTCCTGTCTTTGCCTTCAGGGCCTTCACTCTCCTGGCGGTCTTGGGGCTCCTGGGCCAGAATCTGAAACTCTAAACTTAGAGCTCTTCATTGCAGCAAGGTACTTCAGTCTCAGGAGAGGTTTAGCATGTTGGGAAACTGAGGCCCAGAGAAGGGGAGCGATGCACCTGAAGTGACGCCGTGAGTGTGAGTGAGTGGCAGAGCCAGGGTGGAACCCCCCAAGCTGGTGCTTCCCTGCGGTGCTCAGTCACCCAGCCTGGCTCCCCTTCCAGCAGGGAGGAGGCTCAACTAGTCCTAGCTGCCAAGACCCAGGAAAACACATTTTTTCCCTCTGTCCTCACAGAGCAAGCAAAATGGCTCCACAGCCAGGGAGGAGCCCGTGCCAGGGGGTAGGCCATCTATGGGCTATCTCTGGCGTGGACTGGGGGAGCAGGGAGGGGCTGAAGGAGGGCCGCGGCTGCCGACTAGGCAAGGCAGTTGTCAGTCCCCCGAGAGCAAGCTCGCACTCCAGGCCTCGAGGGTGTGAGGAACCTGCAGACCCTGGAGTCCGCTCCATGGCTTTCTTCCCAAGGAAGAAGGAGAGAAGCCAGGATGGGCTGGAGGTGGTGGTGGCTGGCCCTGAGCTAGGTGTCAGGAGCCCGGGGTTCCAGCTCACCACTGCCACCAAACGGCTGCTTGGTTGCCTCGGTTGCAGAACAGGAGGCTGGACCTGCTGCTGGCTGGGGCCCTGCTGTCAGAGCCCGGCTGGCAGGGCCCGGCTGGCAGGGGCCCGGCAGGCAGGAACAGAGGACCCAGCAGCCCCTGGGCTGGGGTTAGAGGCTTAGCCTGAGGTTGCTGGACAATTCCCCCTTCTTGTGACTTTGCCTCTGTGACAGCCTAACTTCGCTGAGCTGGGACTTCCCTGGGCAAACGTGGTACCTGAGCTGACCTCCACGACATGAGCAACGGGCTGCAGCCAGGACAGGAGGGCTGGGAAGAGGAGCAACCTCACAGCTTAGTTCCTGGGGCTGAGAAGTCGGACACAGCCGCTTCGTCACTGTGTCATTGTCGGGACTGGGGCTGGCCGGCAGGGCCTCCCTGGGGCCTAGCCTGGAGGGCTGTGTTGAGGACTCTGAGGCTGTGCTTGAGCTTGGCAGAAAGTGGTCAGGGCTGTGCTCACGTCGGGGTGATCAGTGATGTTCGTGTTGAGAGTAAGATGAGGTGGGAGCCAGCACTCGCCACCCCCTAGCTAAGCCTCATGCATGTGACACACAAAGACTGTAGCGACCATCCCCACTTCACCAGGTCCCAGGGAGGGACGAGGATTTGTCTGATGGGCCAGGACAGGCCTCCGAGGTTCCGTATCAGCCCCAGCACCCAGTGCTCCGCAGCCGGCACTCAGCTCGGAGCCCCAGCAGGTTCAGGTATCTGCACAGGACGTTTCCCCTCTCCCATCTGTGGCGCAGACTGCCCGGGCATTCAGCACTGGCTCGTGGGACAGCCTGCCAGGGAGCCTGGATGCTTAGCTGTCACTTGCGTATCACGCCCCTAGCGGGCTCGCCACAAACCCTGCACATCACAGCTGGACATCCCAAAGGGGTGAGGACACAGGGCCCAGTGAGTGCGACCTGCCGGGACACAGTGGGAAGAAGTGTGGCTCGGTGTGGCCTCAGTCCTGGGCTCTACCCGAGGCCGGCTGTGTGGCCCTGGGTTACTCTATTAAGGTCTCTGGGCATTACCTCACTGGACAGGAAGACGATGTTGAAGGATCAAGAGTCAGTCCCCGGCCTTTGCAGGTGTTCAGAATGGCTCCTCCTTTCCCCGCTGTGTGACTGGCGGGTGATGCTCCTCTCTGGGTCTCACCTGCCCCAGGTAGAGAGAGGAGGTGGGTCAGATGGTCTCTAAGAGCCTCTTCTGCAGTCCCCTGTGTGACCCCAGTCAGCCAGGAGAGGCCGAATCAAAGCGAGCCCCCAGGGCTGGCTGCGGCCTGGCCCTCCGGGACAGACTCGGCAAGTCCGGGCGCCTCCCGGGTGCTCGCTGACCTCTGCAGTTTATACCACTTGGTTCCCCACCATCCTGCCAGGCAGGTAGTGTTCTGGTCCTACTGGAGGGAAAGTGGAGACTCAGAGAGGTGAAGTGGCTCACAGGTCACACAGCCTGGAGGAAACAGGTGGACTCAAACCTAAGCTAGACTCCGAATCCAGTGCCCTTCGCCCTGTTTCTCACACCCCACCTGGGGGCCTTCTGCCCTCTCTCCATTCTCCTGACATGGTACCATCTCCACCAGACAGAATCACAGAGCAGATGCGAAGGAGCAAGAATTGGAGATGAGGCCCGTCAGCTTTTCTTTCATTTCGTATACAGCCAGGCGTGGGCTAGGAGCTGGGTCCTGACACTGACCAGCTGGGTGATGTGTCAGGCTCCAAGCACTCCTTCAGGCCCTGCTCTCCGTAGGCCCTCGCTGGGCAGAGGGCCAGCTCAGCCTGGTCCCTGCCTGCTGAGCTCCCTGGTGAAGAGAGCATTATAACACACCAGGAGAGGGGCTAGGTGGGAGGTGCCTAGCAAGTCAAAGGGGTCAGGGAGGGCTTCCTGGAGGAGGAGATGTCCACACCCAGGGCACAAGGATGAGTAAGAGTCTGCCAGAAAAAGCAATGGTGGGGGAAAGGAACAGAAGTATCATAGATTAGGGGGTGGCCCAGAATCAAAAAGGCACTGGTGGGAGGAAGTGAAAGAAATCCCAGAGGCTGGAGTGTGGAACGGAGGCGGCAGTGGGGGAATGAACCTGGGGCTGGGCTCACTGAACCCGGGTGTCTTGCAGGTGGGACTCTGTCCTCAAGATAGTAGGGAGCCATGGGAGGCTTAATCTGGTGGTGGCACAAACTCACATAGTGGACAGACTGTGCGGCTGCTGTGAGGAGGAGGGCTGAGGTCAGAGGAGGGACCTCCCTGGGCATGTGAGGGGCGGTAGGGGTGGTCATTTAAACAGCCTGAGGGGTAGGACTGGTGAGGGTGGCACATGACTGTCTCCCAGCAACATCTGTGAAAGGGCAGAGCAGCCAGCAGGTGCCGAGTAGGAGGGGCGGGGCCTCGAAGCCCCCAAGGAGAGCTGGGCAGGCAGTCAGGGCCCAGGCCCCACAGGGGCTGGAGAACCAAGGAGGGGAATGGAGGCCAGAGGCAGGTGAGCCCACGTGTTTGGCCAGGAGGGCTGTAGCGGCGGGGTCTGCCCCGCAGAGCAGGCCTCGCCCCCGTTCCCTAACAAGGATCGCACAGGAAATCTAGAGCTGCCCGAGTCCTGTCTTGGGACCCAGGCCTCAGGTCCTCCCACCTACACCACAGGAAGCCTGGTGGCACTTAGGCCCTCCCAGCCCACGGGCCACAGTGGCTGCTCTGTCTGGGGATCTCTTGAAGTGCCAACTTCCCTTTCCTGTCCCACTTCTTCCTTCCCTCTGGGCTGCCAGACCCTGGCTGCATGGGCTGGGAAGGCTGTGGGCAGATTCCCAGGAAGCTGTGGACTGTCCCCACCTCGGCCTGAGTCAGGAATTCGGCGTCTGCCATGTGCAGACATGGTGCAAGTACTGAGACGCAGCAGGGAGGAGGCAGGCCCTCTGTCCTCAGGGAGCTGCTATTCCAGGGAGAACAAGCATATAAACACACGTGAGAGATAATCCTCAGGGACAGTGAGACACCATGGACACACCTGCAGCAGGGAAGGGGCGGGAATGTGTGTATCAGGGACGGGAAGTCTCCACGGAGGGAGCCTGAGCGGTGAAGGAGGTGCAGGCAGCACACTACCTGTCCAGGGAGCAAAGACACCAGGCAGAGGGAGAAGCAGTGCAGAGGCTCAGAGAAGGAGTGTGGCATATTTGGGGACCAGCAAGGAGGTGGCTGGGGCTAGGGCAGTCAGCGAGGGCCGCTGAGCAGGCGCCAAGTCCGAGACGTGGGTGATGGCAGCACATGCTGTGGCACTTTGCGGCCTACTGCAATGACTGTCTTTACCCGAGTGAGATAGGAGCCCTGGGAGGGTCCCGAGGGAGGCTGGCACGGTGCAGCCTGACTCAGCGCACGACTGCCTGGTGTCACTGCCCTGCCTGCATCCCACAGCTAATGAGCGGCTCCACTCCCCAAGGTGTCCTGGTCCTGGCGCTTTCTTTTCCCAGTGTCTCTGGAAGACACCTAGGTCCTGCTGGAATGCGTCAGAGGCTGAGCTGACCTGTGACGTCGGCCCCACACACGGCTCCAGGAACCAAGGCTTGGCCTCGGCCTTTCGCTCCTGCGCTCTATCCAGCTGGGGATTGCTAGCGATTTCTAAGGCCTGCCAGCTCGGATCACAGAGCATCTTCCTTCTTTGTTCTCCTTGCTCCTTACCTTCGTCTCCTCCCCGTAGGGGTCATCAGATGAGGAGACTCAGGCTCACCCTGAATAGAGAGAAGCTGATCAGATCACCTGGGGACAGAGAGGGACACTGCTTGACAGGGACCCAAGGGACGGCTGGCCTGTAGCCCAACAATTAAGAAAGCTGGAACCCATAAGGCCAAATATGGTTTGAATCCCAGCCCTGGTGGCTTGAAAAATAGGCCAGACACATGTGCACATGAGCCCAAGACCTTGACAGGAAAGATGGAGGGAGGAAAAAGGATTGCAGCATGACCACACCCCACTGGAAGCTGTTTCCTCTCTGGCAAGTGTACATGCCTTCTGGCAATTAAAAAAAAAGGAAGCCTTGGAAGATGGTCTCCTTTTGCAGGCCAGAGCACCAAATACTGAACTCTAGAATGTTCCCTCTCCTAAGTTTTTATTCACCTCTGCCTCCCCAGTGCCAAGCATGTCTGACAAACAGTAAATACTGGGTAAATAGTTGTTGAATGAACATGGGGCTTTTAGGCCCTTGGGGGAGGCGTTGGGAGCCAGTGACCTTCATCTGTCTGGTTGTGACTGCCCCATTCACTTAGGGTCACACTGAACTAGGGCTGGGCCACTCCCAGGTGGTCTGGAAGGCCCTCTCCAAACATTGGTCTAGGAGAAGGAGGCTTGGGAAGTGGAGGAGAGGTATGTTGTATCTCATTAGGATGCTGGTTGGATTTGGTGGAAAGCCATTGGGACACATGTTTTGTGTACTTTTCTGTAGGTAGGTTATACTAGAACGAAAAGTTTGAACAAATCTAATCTAAAGCATATGTCTAGATCTCATGTGAAAGAATGGCCAGTGGGAGGGGCGGCCATTCATCAGATGCATATTTATTGGGCACCTACTTTATGCCAGGTCCTGCTTTAGGGATATTGATGCAGGAGTAACATAGGCAAGGCCTCTGCCCACACGGGCTTACATTTTGGTCGGGGAAGGGGAGTGGTCAGGGGAGAGAGAGACCATAAATGACTCACAAACATAAGAACAGAAGATGGGGACCAGCAGATGGCATAATGGCTATGTTGCTGGACTCTCAAGTAGTCGACCGTGGTTCGAGTCCCGGACCCAGTGGCTTAAACTCACACCAGGCACGTGTGCATGGAGAATGGAGGAGAAGAGATTGAAGCGTGGCCATTCTCCCTGGGGGGTGATTTCTTGCTTTCTGTCTCTCCGTCTCTCTGGCGAGTGCACACTCCCTATAGCAAAAACCTCTCCAAAAAAAAAAAAAAAAAATTACAGAAGATGGTCTGACCCTGTGGCCTAGTGGTTAAGGGAGCCAGACCCCACGTGGCCATCCCCATGGGTTGAGTCCTGAGCCTAGGGACTTGACAAACACATCAGGCATGTGTGCGTGAGTGCCCAGCATCTCAAACAGATGGAGAGTTGGAAGTGAAGAAATTATGGTGTGATTGGACTCCACCAAGGGGTTCTTATTCTTCTACCACCCTGTGAGATCACGTGCCCTCTGGCAAATTAGGGAGAAAAAAAAAGTTGCAGAAGAGGGTTATGAGGGTAAATAAATGGGGCTAAGTGATGTGGCAGAAGGGGATATTTTAGCTAGGTGCAAAAGCAAAGGTTCAGAGGTTGCAATAAGCCATTCAAGGAGGCCACTGTGGCTGGACCGATGTGGACAGAGGAAAGAAGTAGGGATGAGATGAGTTAGAAAACAGGAGGTGCCTCGGATGCAAAGATAGTGAGTTTGGATATTATTCTAAGTGGAGGGAAAGAATAACTAAACAAGTGACTTTGACCTCCTTTCTCCCCTAGGTCTCCAGCCCAGAGGGCATTTTCTGCAAACATGGCTGTGGATCCCCTATCCAGCAAAGCCCTGAAGGTGAGAAGACAGCCCCTGAGTCCCCAGGGCCCCCTTCTTGCTCTATCTGCCCATGCAGAACCTCCCTATCCCACTTCTCCTTCTCTTCCTGGAATCCCCAAGGTGGTTCACCAGGCATCAGGCATTCATCGTGCCACAGGAAGCGGGAGGTCTGTGTGTCCCTGGGGGGCCACTTCCCTCTCTGGGCCTGCTTCCTCATCAGGTCAATGCCCACTGGGGCGTTGAAAGGTGCTTTCCGGGCTGGGTTTTTCTGGCTGAGTCCAGGGTTTGGTACTAGGTTAGAATTCTGACCTCCTTTTGTGTTCCCATCCTGGTTTGGTCTGGTTTCCTCTTTCGGTATCCCTGCTCCCCTTCGTCGTCTTGGATCAAGTGCAGCCACTACCCCGGTTGCTAGGGAGGTGAATGGAGAGCACCGGGGGCGGAGGGAGAGCCCACTGGCGGGAGTTGCGACCACCGCCTCAGTTTCCCCATACCCACAGATCAAGCGTGAGCTGAGCGAGAATACGCCGCACCTGTCGGACGAAGCGCTGATGGGGCTGTCTGTGCGCGAGCTGAACCGGCACCTGCGGGGGCTCTCGGCGGAGGAGGTGACTCGGCTCAAGCAGCGGCGCCGCACGCTCAAGAACCGCGGCTACGCAGCCAGCTGTCGCGTGAAGCGCGTGTGCCAGAAGGAAGAGCTGCAGAAGCAGAAGTCGGAGCTGGAGCGAGAGGTGGACAAGCTGGCACGTGAGAACGCCGCCATGCGCCTGGAGCTCGACGCGCTGCGCGGCAAGTGCGAGGCGCTGCAGGGCTTCGCGCGCTCGGTGGCCGCCCGCGGGCCTGCCGCGCTTGTGGCGCCAGCTAGCGTCATTACTATCGTCAAGTCGGTCCCGGGCCCGGGCCCCGCCCCCACCCCGGGCTCCGCCCCCGGGCCCGCCCCCAGCCCGGACCCAGCTCCGGGCCCAGCTGCCTGCTCCTAGTGCCCGCCGCGCCCCGCCCTACTTCACCACGCCCCTCATCCATGACCACACCCCATTCCCAAAGCCCCGCCCCGCTGACCCAGTCCCCTGCCCAAAGTGCCTGAGCGCGGTCTCTGTCCCTGGATCCCATTTCTCTACAGCCACCAGCCCCACGTTCACACAGAATGTGCTGAACATACTGTGCCGAGCCGTCTTCCTCTTGTAGCCTCTGAAATCGGGATTTAATAGCCCTGGGGAGGGGTAACTTTGTTAAGTTGGTGTGTGTGGGCGGGGTCCAGGTTGGGGTCTCCCTTGGCTGAAAGTCCAGGCTTCTTAGATGTGAGGAATGGAACCCGGAGCCAGCTAGGGGTTGTGGGGGTTGAAGAGGGCACCCGTCACTTGGCGGGAATGTGCCGGATGCTCTCCACCTTCCAGGATTCGGGGCTGGGTTTGGCCCAGTGGTGACTTGTGGAGCTATTCGCTGGGAAGCCGCACTGCAGTGCAGCCCCCGCCTCTGCTTTAGGCCTGGGGGTACCTGGCTTTCTAAAGCTAGGAAAATCGTAGGAGAGACAGAGCGGCCCGGTTCACAAATGGGGAACCCAGTTCACAAACGGGGAACCAGGCCTCCAGCAGGCAAGCCATTGCCTGAGGCAGCATTTATTTATTGAGCTGGGACCAAAAACTGGGCCTTCACCCTGGAGTTCGGATTCCAGCCTTGGTTTTCAGGGGCCAGTGAGCAGAGGTTGAATAAGGCAGTAGGAGAGGCTCCCTGGCCTGGGAGACCCTTTCTTCAAGGGAAGGGAAGGGAAGGGAAGGGAAGGGAAGGGAGGGAAGGGACGCAGAGGGTGTGAGAAGGTGACACAGATGAAGAGAGGGAAGGAGGCAGCCAGGGAAGACAAGGGACTGTGGAGTCACCCCTGTGGCAGGCACAGAGACAAGGAGACAGATCTTACAGTCCAGTAAGATCTGGAGGGGGTCCTTAGAAGGGTCCCGCATCCACTGCACCGTGGGGGCTTGCCACTGCCATCGGTTGCCATTCTGGGAAGCCCAGCCCCTCCCCAACACTGCATACAGCTGGCCCCCCTGTTTATTTATTGCACGAATCTAAGTTATTCTCCCCAGCCAGAGCCCTAGCCCTGCTCCCTGGGAAAGTGGCATGTGGCCCTGAGCTGGACTTTATATTTTATATCTGCAAATCACATTTTATCTTATAGTTAGGGAAAGCCAGATGGCAACAGAATGTTTTTTTTTAAATTGCCTGGCCTGTAGAATTTATTTATTTTCTGATTTACAGCGAGCGAGTTATCCGCCTTCTGTATTTTGTAGACTTTCTGAATAAAGTGAAGTTCTTTTTCCACAGAAAAGCATATGTACCTTGGCTGTCTTGTGGGGGAGGATTCTGAATGATCTTGTGGAGGGCTGGGGGTTCTGAATGATGGAGGCCCAAGATGGGGGTCAGCTCCCAACCCATTAAGACTCTGGTGGGTGGGAGGTCAGTCCCCATCTGTAGTTCTTGCCCAGGCGTGGGGTGGGGTGGTGGTGGGAACAGGGAAGGGTGGTACGGAAACTTCTGGCCTTCTACCTGGCTGCCTTGAGCCCAGGAGCCTCCCAAGATAAGACAAAGTTGTGAGGACAATGACGTTTGGGGTTAAACTGCCTGGGCATCCTTCAGCAAATACAGCCCCACTCAGGAAGACTCCTGGATTTCAGAGTTCTTTCCAGCACTTTTATGCTGAGTTCTGATTTTTGTGGAAAAAAAATTTTTTTTTTTTTTGCAATAGGGCATGTCCACTTGCTGGAGAGAGACAGAGAGAAGGAAAGCACCTCCCAGGGGATGGCCATGGTGCAATCCCTTCTCCATGTTCCTCTTGGGATTTTGGGCATGCACGTACGGGCCTGCTGTGTTTTTCGAGCTACTGGTCCAAGACTCAGACTGCACCCTTGGCCATGTGGAATCCAGCCACCTTCCCCACCATGTCTGGCCCATGAGGTCTGATCTTCCACAGCAAGTAGACAATACTTCCCCATGGCCTGGGGTGCAGGAAAGGCTGCAAGCCTAAAACGTAACCCTGATCTCATCTTTGGTTCCAAAGCCACTTGCTTCAACCCTTCTGGGGCACCGAGAAGGAATGGTGTGTACTGGGGTCTACAGTCAGGGTTCAAATCCAGGTGTGTCTTCTAGCTAGGGGATCTTTGGTACTTATTTTGTTTCTTGCAGCCTCCGTTTACCCATCTACAAAATGGGGGTGCTATAAGGGCACAGGCATGCAGAGCACTGAGGGGCCACAGCACACAATGGGGTGAGGAGGCACCTGTGTCCGGGATGGAGGCAGCTGGGCAGGCTCCGCTCACACACGCAGGATTAGTCCGGGGAGGGCAAGCCGCATGGACCGGCTGGGCTCTCTCCCGTCTTGGCTGGATGAGCCTGGAACGCTGAGCTCAGGCCTGCAGGAAGGGCAGAGGCTACTCCCCTTGAGGTTGGAGGCTGGCTGGGAATTTCCCCCGCCCACACTGCATTCCTGAGCGCTCCTGTCAGCAGCAGCCAGGCCCCAAGAAGGCATGCTGCGGGTGGGACCAGGGAATGCCCTGCCAGGCGGGCACCACCGGCCCAGCAGCCCCTGCCTGCAGCCTCTGGCACCCTAGGGTCTCCAGCATGGAGAACAGGCTCAGGAAGCAGGAAGATGGCCTGGGAAGGGATCCTGGAAATCTCTTCAGAGTCCCAGGAGACGTGACCTGAGTGAGGCTGCCGGTGTGGAGACCCATCTACCTGGTTGGCAAAGAGATGGAGAAGGCACCGACCCCACGTCCCAGGCCTTGGTAGGGAGGGTGAGCCACTGGGACCAGGAGCTGTGGGAGGGTGAGACACTGTCCAGCGGGGGCCTGGACCCTGGTTCCAACCTGGCATTGGCATTGTGACCCCCATCACCTACACGTACACACAGAAGGGAGAGGGTTTCCTGACGTCCCCACCCCAACCATGCAGCCACCCCCAAACACGAGCACAAGGGGGCAGGGGAGGGGAAGGGAAAAAACCTCACCCGCAGGCAGAAGAGTTTCAGTACAATCTCTATTATCTCATATATATATTTCTTCCTCACTTTATTTGCTCACGTCTGTCACGCATTTAAAATGTCACAGGGACCAAAATAGAGCGGCTTTCTGGTGGGACTCATGGCAGTCATACAACGAGATACAAAACTAGGGGACTCTGTCTTCTCATACATCATACAGTTCAGTTTTCAAGTATTTTTTTTTATGTACAAAGAGCTACTCTATTTGGAAAAAAAATTTTTTAAAAAGAGAAGGTAGGTTATGCAACCTAGGAAGGAGGAGATGGCGCGATCGACACGTTCCTGTCCCCACGTCCTCAGGGACCCCAAGTTCCCCGCCACTGAGCTCCTCCTGCCCCACCCACCATGCTAGCAGGCACGTGCCAGGGTGGGGAAAAACCAAGGGGGCAGGGACCAGCGACACGCTTTGGCCTGGAGGGAGAAAGGGAACGAGTCAGAGAAACATCCATGAAAGCGATGACGGGGTGCTTCAAGCCGCTCCTCGGCCAGCCTGCACTGCCGGCCGCCGTCCTGGGCAGCTTGGGACCAACCGGCCAGGCACACCCTGGGACAGGGGTCTGAGCGTTGGCCTCTGGGGCCCAAGGGGAGGAGGCCAGGAAGATTGTTGGAACAGAATGTCCCACCGTGAGCCCCCTCGTAGGCCCCATGGAAGGAGCCTGTTCATCCCAGGAGGCACCCAAAGAAAAGGCTCCACAGGGGCCACTAGGCAGGGGCCCTTCACCACCCTGCCCACTTCTCGAGGTTACTGCTAGCCCAAACCTAAGTACTACCTGGGTTTCGAAGGCCAGAGCACTCTGCCCATTGAACATGCATTGTGTCACACAGCTCTTCCTGACAGTGGCCGGCGAGTGCCTGGCATGCCAAGGGGCTCTGGGTCTGCCTGGGAGCTCAGGCGCGGGGAGCTCCAGGATATGGGTGTGGAGGGTGGCAAGGGGTGGGGACTGGAGGTCCTGGCCACTCCTGAGGTCTGTCCCAGGCACTTGGCCCAGCACTACAGGTCCTCTGAATGCCAGCAGCGTAATGAAGAGCCCCGAGGGAGTGTCTGGGACAGCCTGGAACCGGGGAGGGAGCGTTCACGTGTGACTAAGGCACAGAAGAGATGGGCTGGGGGCCAGACGAGGCAGAACCCCAGGCCCTATGTGGACAGGGGGCCTGGAGAGGGGTCTGGGGCCACTCCTCCCATCTCCTGGTTTCCCCTGCATGGCCATCCCTCCCGTCCACCCACTGGACTGTCTCTTCGGGAAGCTGGTCTCAGCTGTGGAGACAGACTGCTCCTCTGAAGTGGAGGGAGACGCCCCAGAGAGAGGCCAGGCCCCAGCAGAGGTCACAGCTGCTCAGCCCGCAGAGGTGGAAGCCCCCGCCCGCTGGAGTCGCTAGAGACGCAAGCCCTCTACCCGACACTCTGGAAGAGGAAGGACCCAAGTGAGAGGCAATGCGGGCCACTGGCGTCCATGGCAGGCCAGGAGGAAGCGGCATGAGGCAGGCAGAGGGGTGGCCATGGCAAGGGAGACCCTGCTCAACAGGAAAAGGCCCTGGGGCACCCGCGCACCCTCCGAGGTGGACCGGGCTCTCTCGTCTGGCTCTGATCCTTGCAGCACGCCAGGCGGGCCTGGGTCAGGAGGGGGGTCCAGACTGTCCACATGCCCTCCTCCTGCCCAGAGAGAGGCGACTCAAGCACTGGACGACGGTGGACAGGGCAGGGGAGCCGGCAGGGAGGAGCCCAGGTTGGATATTGCACGGTGTTGGGGGGGCTGGGGCTTGCCGACCTCAGGGGAGTCTTGTGGGGAGGGAGGCCTATGAGGCTGCAGCCGCTGGTCCACACGCAAACGCCTGGGCCTGGCTGGCTGGTCCCGGTTTGTTCCCACAGGATGAGCAGCAGGACATGGGAGGCGATCCCTGTGCCCTCTGCCCTGGCCCGGGCAGTGCGGGGTTGGCCGTGTACAATATTCCTGAAGGCTCCTGGGTGAGCCTTGGCTGTCCCCGCCTGGCTGTTCCTCTGGAAGCGATATGTGAGTGTTTCTGGTCCAATAAATAAAGGGTGACCCCAAAGCTGTGGCAGCTGCCGCCGTGCCTGGCTGGAGGCCGGAGCAGGGGCTCAGCCTGGCCTCAACCAAGGCGCCGATCCTTCCCCCGCAGCCGTGCCTAGAACTCGTCGTCAGAGCTGAGCAGGAGCGTCTTCTCATTGTCACGGGCTCCGCTGAGGCTGTGGGAGCGCGAGAGGCTGTGGCCGCCGCCGCGCCAGGTGGGCCCGGGTTCCAGGGTGGACTGCTGCGTGTACTGCTGGTAGGCGGGCGAGAAGTTGTGGATGGCGTCCTGCACGATGTCGTGCGGGTTCATGGTCTCCTTCAGGCTGCTGGAGATGCTCTTCATGGGGGCGCAGCGGCCTGCAGGCAGGAGCAGGGGCGGGTGAGTGGTGGGGTGGCGGGGGCTGCGGCTCAGCCCCTGCCCCTAATCCTAGGACAGAGCCCCACCCCAAGGGATGTGAGAAGGGGCAGGTGAAGAAATGACTTGGGGCCACAGAGCTCTGGGTGGTTCATGTCAAAGGGAGCAGAGATCAACAGGTGGAAGGGACCCAGGTGCCACCTACAGGCAAGGAGCCTGAAGGCCCCAGAGGGGCCAGGGCAGGTTCAGCACCCACAGGCCTCACGCATGTTGGGGAAAGGGGCCTGTGAGCTGGGGGTGCCCCTGCTCCACCCTCATACCTGGGAGGGCTCCCCTCTACCTGGCAAGTGGCCAGGGACCTGCGCCATCAGGACCAGACTGGCCAGACCCAGAGCAGACCCAGAAACGTCCACGGGTCCCTTCTCAGAGGCGGGGGCTCCCTGCCCTGATGGGCCTCCTCCCAGTTCTCTCTAACCAGTCGCCTCCACAGCTCAGAGGGGAGAAGCGGCCCAGGCAGCACAGCAAGCTACAGGGGGCACCTGGCTCAGAAACCCTTTGCAGACTGGGCCCCAGAAATATGGCTGGTGCCCCTGAGATCTCAGAGACAGCACCTCGGTGCCCCAGACCTGAACACGGAGAGACCAGGATGGAAGTGGGCCAACACCGAGGTGGAGGCCAACAGGGAGGTGGCCCTGGGCAGGCAGGTGCTCTGGGCTCTCCTACAGGGGAGACGGGAACACAGAGGAGGCGCTACAGAGAGAGGCATGCCAGTGACAGTGACCAGAACTGACGTGCAAGACAGACGTGCAGACCCAGAGTGGCACCTACCGTAAGGGCCATATGTCGGCACTGCCCGCGGCCAAACCGGGGGCAAAAGGGGAGGGGGTGAAGCAGGAGAAATAGAGAAGACAAGAGACAGCAGAGTGAGCTGCGCGCGCCACCACCGAGCCCGCCGGCCAGCGTGCCATCCACTTCCCCCCACCCCCAGGCCCCGCGGGGTACCCAGGCAGCTGCTCCCTGGGGCCGGGGAATGTCTGCCTAGGGACATGCCAAACTGTGGTGGGAGTTCCACATCCACACCTCAGGCAGGACCCCAGCCCCTCTCCCTCCAGGCCTGGATGGGACGGTGACTGCACCATGCCTGACAAGCCACATGGCACTTCACGGATGAGAAGGCTCAGAGTGGGCAGTACTTGTGCGATCACGCGGCATAGCCAACTCCGCACCACGCCTAACCTGACGGCTGAGGGGCTGGGCGCTACCATCAGAGGTGTGCAGAGGGCCTGGGACCCGTGGAGAGGAGGGTGAGGGCGAGCAGCAGTGTCCCCTGGCAGGGCTGTGTGGCTGGCCACACCATTTCTTGCCGGGAGGTGTGTACAGACAGCCCAGGCCAGACAGCAGAGCGCACCCACGGTCAGAGACGGCTCTCTATCCCTGTGCACTTGCTCCTGGGGATGGCCGGGCTCCAGAGCGACATCCTCATGGGCACAGGCTCTGCCAGACTAGGGCCAAAGGTCATCACCCTCAACACTGGGGAGGTAGGGCAGGTGTCTACTAGATCCTTCCAACAGGGGCCCGGCAGGAAGCGGGCAGGGCACCAGCTGCAGAACCCTGGCCGAGAGGGTCAGGGCAGAGTGGGTGTGCGGGCAAAGACTGGAAAAGTGGCCCAGAGCCCCAGCCGGCAGGTGTGCAGGGAGAAGAGAGTCCGGCCCAGGCGTCTTCCCAGCCAGGGCAGGATGGAGGGAGAACAGGAGAGCAGGCCGAGGAGCCGGCTGCTGGCAGAACTTCTTCACCCTACACCACCTGTTCTTGGGTGGGTGCCCATGGTGGGCTGTGATGACAGGGCCTGAGGAAGTGGGGAAGAGAGCTGGCAGCAGCTGGACTCCTGGGTGGCCGTGTTGGACCTCATACCTTTATACCTAGGCTCCAGGCCGGCCCCTCAGGGCTCTGACGCCGGGCTCCCTGGGAGGCCACAGCCGCCTTTGCAGGCCCTCTGCCCTGCCCTGCTTAAGTCAGTTGCAGGGTTCCCCACCGCCTCTCCCTTGTCCTAGAACCACCCCCTCTGCATGCGTAGCCAGAGGCAGCCCTCCTGGCCCACAGCAGCAGGCTGGAGTCACCAGGGAGCTGAGAACACACCCTACACAGGCCGGACCAAATTGAGCCGCAGCTGAGGGTGGGGCCGGAGCTCGCAGGTTTAAAGGTTCTCCAAGGCATCCGCATTCCCACAGGGCACCGGCCACTGTCTAACAGCCAGGAATATAAGCAGGTGTGAGAAGAAAGCTGTCGGAAATGATTGCCATCCGAGTCTGGCTCTCAGAAGCAATCCGGGTTTCTCTGTTGCTTTGTTTTAAAGAGCAGCACAGACGAGGGAATTGCAGGATGACACAGATCACGCGCAGCGCTGGGTGCCTGGGGCCCTCAGCAGCCTGTCGACTCCCCGCGGCCGGGGCTCTACGCCTGTCCCTGCCACAGGAGATGGCGGGCGGGCTCCGTGCAGCTCTGGTGGGGCCCTTCAGCCCTGCCACCCCCTCTTGCTTGACCGTGTGGTCCCTCTCCCACATGTAGACTGGGGATCCTGCGGTGTGACCCAACACCTGCAGGACGATGGGAGGTGATCCAGAGGGCCCTGGGATGGGGCGGGATGCTTCGGAGCACCCGGCCTCCCGGAGGCTGTCCCCAGGAGCCCAGCCCCTACCTTGTGCGTCCAGCCTCTTGTCGGCATAGACCTTGTAGGTGAAGGCGTGCCGCAGGGCCAGGGCTGCAAAGAACATCTCCACGCAGATGATGAAGTCCTGGTAGCCTGCAGCCACGGTGCCCTCGCCCACCGACACGCGGGCCGAGTGGATCTTGGGGATGGCCCCGCACTTCTCCAGGATGGCTAGCAGCATGCCTGGGTGGGGAGGCACGGGTTTACGGCCCCAGACAAAGTCCCCCTTTCTGGGCCCCCTTCCTTCATGCAGCCCCATCCAGACGTCCACACACCCCAGAGAGGATGGAAGTGGGGGCCAGAGCTGCTCTGCAGGGCAGGAATGCACCACAAAGCCCAGGCCTCTGGAAACCCCTCTCTCCCAACTCCCTGCTGGCCACCAAAACTGAGACAGCACCGTTTGGGCGGAGTACCCTGCCTGGGTCCCCCATCAATGAAGTGTTGCCCCCCCAGTGCCTATGAAAGCCCTCGAGGGCCCAGGCTTCACCCCCAGCAAGTGCTTTGTGGCCTGAGGGCTCTTTGAGCTCCGGGCCAGGGTCACCCAAAGGCCCAGAGGACAGGGCGGCATGGGTCACCCACACGGCAGCTCGGTATGGGGTGAGGGGTCCCACCTTGCCAGAAGGAGAGAAAGATGACGGACTTGACCATGAAGAACTTGAGGACGGGGCTGTAGGGGCTGAGCAGCTCGCGGGTGGCGAAGTAGAAGAGGAAGAGGGCGTAGAGGGCCAGGCTGACCGAGATGTTGTAGATGATGGTCACGTACAGGTAGCCGCTGGTGACGCTGCGGACAGAGCGTACTCGGGCTAGGACACTGCGCAGGGGAACGGGGCCGCCCTTCCCCTGCCCTGCCTGTCCGTGAGCCCTAGCATCCTGGCATTTCCTCAAGGAGGCACCAAGCGGAGGGGCCAGTGGACCACAGTGGAGTGAGGCTAGGGTACAGGCCAGCCCTGCCACCTATGCTCCCTCACACGTGTCCCAGCTCTGGCCCCCACACTCCTAAAGCCAGGGCTGTGCTGGAGGTCACAGCCTGACAGTCTGACACCAGCTCACACCAAACGTGGCTTCCGCCCTTGTGCCTAGCCGAGTCACACCCTCTGGCATCACCTTGCTCGCCACCCAGGCCAGGCTGCCCTGTGGGTCATAGCTGTGTGTGAGACACATGGCCACTTTTGCTGGCCCCGTGATATGTGTGTGGACAAGTCACACAGCCAGAGCTTTATCCCCAGGGCTCCTGGCCGGCCCCTCAGGGCTCTGACCCTCGGGCTCCCTGGGAGGCCACTGCTCCTGCACAGCCCACCGCAGGCTCCAGCAGCCTGTGCATAATCCTGACTGCTGCCAGGCTTGGTCCTGGCTGCAGGGGGCCAAAGTGGCATGGGCACTGTGGCGCCAGGCAGTTCACGGCTAAGGGTCAGCATGATGCTCTCTTCCCTGCAGCAGGGACTCGGGCAGGCCGACACCCTGTGCCAACGCCCGCCCACCCATCCCGAGGGAGGCCGCTGCTTACTCGAAGTCTCCGTCCCGGTATTTGCCGAAGGCCTGGAGGACCACGGTGCTGACGGCCATGAGTGGCTTCACCACGCAGAACTGCAGGGTGGCCTGCTCCGAAGAGGAGAGGGCGAGGTCAAGGAGGAGCGTGGACCCATGAGAGCACCTCTCCCAGCAGCCGGCCTGCGCTGGAGGTGGGGTGTGGGGAGGGCCAGCACACGTGGGATCCCGGGGCAGCACAACGTGGCCACGCGAGATGTACTATGCCGAGGGGGGTGGACGGGGCACCATCAGGAAAGGATGCTCGGGAAGGGGCCATTAGGAATGGACCAGAAAGGCAAGCAGGCAGGCTCTCCTCCAGGCAGGGGAGCTCACACAAGGACTCAGAGGAGAAAAGTGGACAAGCGTGAGGGCTGAGGGCTGGTGGGGGGCAGCAGGGGAGGCGGGCAGGGCTGGCCCCTTGCCCCACTCCAGGTCTCGTCCAGGGCTTATGTCAAACCAGAGCTCTGTGGGGATGGAACAGCAGGTGGGGGACAGGGGCCCCAAAATCAGAGTCTGAATCCCAGCCTGGCCGATGACTGGCTGCAGGGGCTTGGGTGGTCACTCGGCCTTCAGGGACCAGCCTCCACAGCACAGGATCCTGCTGTGGGGCCTGTGGCACCCGACAGCACAGTATCTTCTGGTGGTCTCCCACCTCTGCAGCTGGCGGAGGCGTCTCCAGCTCACTCGGCTGCTGGACGAATGTCTCAGCTGGGCTTTCAAATTCCCAGTGGAAGCCCTGGTACCCTCACAGGGACCCTACTGTGCCATAAGTTCACTGGAATCACCATTCTCTTCAAAACTAGTAAGTGTGGGAACCAGCAGTTTGGTGTAATGGCTATGTCGCTGGACTCCCATGTAGTCGACCGTGGTTCGCGGCCTGGACCCGGTGACTTAAAACTCACGCTGGGCGCGTGTGCGTGCATGCCCAAGATCCCAAGAGGAGAATGGAGGAGAAGAGATTGCGGCGTGACCATCCCCCCTGGGGGGTGATTTCTTGCTTTCTGTCTCTCTGTCTCTCTCTGTCTGTCTGGCAAGCGCACATGCCCTGTAGCGAAAATCTCTCAAAAAAAAATAATAAAAAAATTAAAAAAAAAAAAAAAGTGTGAGTTGCAAGGCTCCTTCTGGGAGGTGGCAGTAGTTTAAAACCCAGTGGGCACGATTATACTGGAGCGCCTCCAAACAGGGCGAGGGCCTGGAGCAGAGCAAGCAGCCTGCTGACCCCAGTGGGGCTGCCACCAGGACAGGAGGGGTGCGTGTGATAGAAGCGGCGGTGGGGTGCAGTGGCGGAGCTGGGCCGCGGCCTTCAGAAAACCCCATAGAACTTCCCTGTGCGCGTCACCCGCCGAGAGGAAGTGGGACCAGCACCCTTTGGGGAAAAGGGCAGAGTGAGGTTGCACGACGTCTGGGCCAGGAGCCCGACCACAGGCCACAGCTCCCCTGCGTCGGCCCACTTGGTGTTCACAGCGGCCCTAGGACATGGGCACTCCCACTGCCCTCATGTCACAGAAAAGGAAATGGGGGCATCGGGGCCATCCCCCACCCACGCCCAGGGTCAGTCAGTGGCTCCCCGCTGACTGCTCTACAGAGTCACCTGGGAGCTCCATTCCAGACCTTCCTGACTGGGGAGTGGGGTAGCTGACCTGGGAATCTCAGCTTTAGACACAGGTCCTGGGTACTGGCCAGGATGTCTGTGGCTGTCTCTGTCTCTGCAATGAAGCTGCAGGGGTTTTCTCTCGCCACGGGCAAGGGGCGAAGAGGCCTGCTTTCTCTTCCTCTTACTGCCTCTCTCCGCCACTCCTGCATCAGCAGCAGGCATCCAAGCCCACAGGGCTGGGGAGTAACTTATAAAATGAGGTGACACAACCTAGCGATCATGAGATCAAACCTTTGTAGACAATATGACCATCACACAGGGCAGTGAGTCACACTGGGCCCAGAACCTGGGCAGCTGAACCAACTGGTAAACAATGACTGGCGTGCCCCACCCTGAGCCAGGACAGGTTAACTCTTTCCCTGCAGCTCTGGTGGTGAGCTTTAGAATTGACAAACACCCCAGGAAAGGGAGACCTGCAGGGAGAATGGGAGACCTGGCACAGCCAGGCGATGCTTGGTGGGTCTGGCCACACTGTGGGCCACGGGCTTGCATGGAAGGGAGGAGGCAGGCCAGCCCTCCGGCCAGGCAGCCCTCCGGCCAGGTGACTCGCTGTGGGTTCGGTTTCTCTTCATGACTGTTCCTGGTGGTGGAAGCGCTCAGAGGCCCTGGGGACCCCCAAGGAGACTGACATGAGGTCAGGAAGACTGGCTGTGGCATCCTGACTCCATCTCCCTGAACGAGACCGAGGGCCCTGGGCCGGGCTGTGACACACTTTACACCCACTACTTGATCTGCTCCTTAGACTGTGCCTTGAGATAAGTATTGCTGTGTCCATTTTACAGAAGAGGAAAGTGAAGCTCTGAGAAGTGAAGTAATAACGCTAGGCCACCCAGTCAGAGAGGCAGGAGGTCTAACTCAGATGGTCAGTCGCCCAGGCCCACACGCTGACCTCGCCCAGCCTACTCCAGACCATAGGGCAGCCAGCAGAGGCCACCTGAGGGCACCAGACTACCAACTAGGAAATACGGGAGAGATGGCACAGAGAGATGGCACAGCCCCGCGGGATCATGTGTCTTTAATGCTGAAACCCTCCTGCCCTCTAGCCGTAGCTGATGGGAGTTCTCAGACTGAGAGGCTAGAGACCCACGCACTTCCTCTGAGGCTCACACAGGCCATCGGAGCAAGTCTGGGAGTAGTTCCTCTCAGACACCCCTGGGACACCCGCCACTACCCCCGAGCCCTTTTGACTAACACAGTGCCACCCTAACAGCTTGGGGGGAGCGGGTGCTGAGGGTTGGGGGGAAACTCAGTGGTCACAAGAACTCCACAGGTGGGACCCAGGGTCCCTGGCCCACTCCTCTCAGCCTGGGCAGCTGCTCGGGGCACACCTGTTTGCAGAACCGCAGGAATCCGATGGAGTAGGTCCTTCCCCACAGGCAGCAGGTGCCGTACATGCAGCTGGACCTGGGGACAAGCGTAGGAGAAGGTGGCGATGAGCTGAGAGCCAGAACTCGGGAAAGGTGGGGCTGGGGAAGGCCACCCCTCTCCATCCAGACAAGCCAGGGACACAGGTCTGGGGCAGCCTTCGAGCCCGAGGGCCAGCACAGGGAGGGGTGCAGCAGAGTGGCCGCATAGGTGGCAGGCGGTGAGGGACAGAGGGCTGCAAGAACTGCTGGAGAAACAGACAAACAGGAAAGGACTGAGGCCGACAGGAAGAGAGAGGAGGAGCCAGAGAAGCCCTCTCCACAGTCCGAGTGAACGGCCTTGCCCAGGAAGCGTGGGAGAGGCACAGCAGGTCAAGGTCACACAGACAGAGTCTGTGCATCCAGCTGACACCAAGACAGCTCACAGAATGCCCGGCCCAGGGAACACGACAGGGAGAGGTTCCAGGGCGACCTCATACTCACTCGATGGGCTTCCCTCTGATCTCCGACATGATAGAGCTCTCTCCCCCGAGGTACTCATAGCACAGGCTCAGGAAGTTGTATATGACCAAGGCTGTGGAAAGAGGTCCAGAGAAAACAACTCGCACCGGCACAGTGGGTGAGTGGGGGCGGCCTTCTAAACAGAAAGGACAGCAAGAGAACCACCGCACCGCGGCAACCAGGAGGAGCCTCAGGGACAGAGACTGTGCAAAACAGACTGGTCCAAAGAACAGGCGATTCCCATTCCGTTTCTAAGTTCAAAATCAAGTACAGCTGAGGTACACTGCTCGGGGCTGTGCGCCGATGCTGGTGGCAACACCATAAAGAAAGGCCAGGGAGCGGTTACGGCACATTCGGGATCTAGAGGGCAGGGCGGAGTCAGGCCCAGTGGGCACCGGGAAGCCCGGGAGAGCTGGCGGTGTGTATACCGGGGCACACAGGACTGGCGCCCTGGCTACTTGCTAGTTTAGGGCACTTGTTTGTGTGTTGTAGATGCGGAATTTACAAGACCACGTAACATGCCCAGAGGGGTTTCAGGAGAAATTCGAAGCAAGAATGAGAGGAGGCCTTCATGCACTCGGAGACCTGCATGTAGTCAGAGACGTGGCACCACCAGCTGTGACCGCGCGAGGCCCGCAGCATGTGGCGCAGATGTCTTGGGAAGCTCGTCAGCGCATTCTGAACCGGGTCACAGCTCAGCGTCACCGCGGGGACCCACAGTTCGGCGGGCACAGGAGACATGCCGTAAACACTGCTGCTATAAATACAGCTCCATGCTACGAGGTCCCAGGTCCTCCTGGTCAGAGGACTCCAGCTGGGTCAGCAAAACGGAGGGGGCCAGGAGTGAGGAGGGAAGAGGGCGTGCAGGGGAGGAGTACGAGGGAGGTGCAGTGGAGACTGCCACAGGGGAGAGAGCAGGAGAAGGGGAGCAAGGCCATGGGGAAGGTGATGGCAGGGTCAGGAGAGTAAGAAGGGCAAGGGACACAGGTTCCTTCTCACCGGTGCTGCCATCCCCCGGCAGCAGAGTCCTTCAAGGCTCCCTGGTGCCACCTGGCTTGACACGCAAGGCCCTTCGGCAGGTGACATGACCCTTCTCGCATCCCGTCCCAGCAGCACTAAGCGCTGCCTTGCCTCCCGCACTTCGCACTTTCGGACCCTGCTGCCTGGAGCACCCTTCCCTCTGCCCTCCTCGGTGCTCGGAACTCGGCTCAGCGCCCACTTCGGGAAGTGTCCAGTGACTGCCATGCAGGTGAGCACTGTCTCACCCCCAGAACCCGACCTGCGGACACTTCCCAGGACCCCTCAGGCTATGGCATAATTACCATCTGTTCCCCTAGGACTGTGAGCCCGAGAGGGAGGGTCTTTCTTGCTCAGAACGCAGGCATGACACTTGGCACATTCTAGGCACCCACAGACACTTATTTTTTAAGAAAGAATTATTTATTTATTTTAATTTGACCAGAGAGGGACAGAGTGAGAGAAAGGGAAAGTGAGAAAGCAAGTTGCCAGGTCCGGGACTCAAACCACAGTTGGCTATGTGGGATTCCAGTGCTCTTTACCCTGCCACCACCTGCCGGTCTCACCCACAGACATTGAATTGCCTTGGACTGGAGCACAGAGAACTCTGGTCATACACTTTCAGGCGAAAGTTGGCCTCGGCAATTTGGAAAGGAACAGGTTTTGGGGTGCTTTACCCACTCGGGGTTGCTGCAATCTATTAAGAACTCCCATCTCCAGTCCCCTCCAGGTAACACTCTGCACAAACACGACTCTTTTCTGTAACTGTCCCTCACACAGGGCAGCAGCGGCTCTGCCACCACTGGCCGTGTGAGCTCTCTGAGCTTCAGCTTTCTCATCGACTAGTGGGGACGCGGGAGGACCCACCTTGCTGGGTGGCTGTGAGGTTTAGGCGAGTGTGCAAAGAGCTCAGGAGAGTGAGCACATGTGGCAGTGCTCCCAGGTGTGGCCGTCAGCTCTTACCATTTGCCTGCCCTCCCCAGCCCGGACGCCCCTTGATGGGGCTGAGGATCACGTGCACCAGCTCCTGGAGAGGGGGCGGAGGCGGATGTGCGGTGACAGCAGGACTCTCCATGGACCCCAGGTCACTCTTTACTGACAAGAACGTTAGAGCAGCGAGAGGGGGTGGGCACTGAGCCAAACCTGACGTCAGCCTGATAACCTTTGTCCAAACCCACATGAAGCATGTGAACTGATGAGTTCACTCTAAGCTGGGCCCAGTGAGACTGTAACACATGGTATTTCCCAAAGACAGCCACGCCTGGTGATGCTGACAGTCCTCCATGAAGAGGTAGGGTCTTGTCTCCTCCCTTTATGTCTGGGAGCACCTGGGTGACCACGGCGGAAGTGACACTCTCGTGTCATCTGATGTTGGGGTTAGAAAAGGCCTCTTTCGGGCCAGCAGGTGATATAGTGGTTAAGGTGCTGGACTCCCACATGGCTGACCATGGTTCAAGTCTTCAACCTGGCAACTTGCTTTCTTACCTTTCCTCTCTCTGTCTTTCTCTGGTCAAATAAATTAAATAAATAAATAAATAATTCTTTAAAAAAAAAAAAAAAGAAAGAAAAGTCCTCTTTCTTCTAGCTCTTTCTCCCTCAACACGTTTGCCCTCAGACCCACCTGGGGGGAAGCACAAGCTAGCCCACGTGAAGAGGATCGTGTTGGGGAACCGAGGCACTTAGCTGACAACCAGCATCAACCATCAGCCAGACGCGTGAGCAAGTGAGTGAGCAAGCCTCCGAGTAATTCCGGCCCCAGCCTTTGCATTCCGCCGGGGCCTAGACCTTTAACCAGGCGCAAACTCTCCCCACCACGCCCTGTTCACATTCCTGATCGACAGTATCCGTGAACGAAATGAGTGGCTGCTTTAGGCTCGTATGTTTCAGTGGCCTGAGCCATTATTTAGGTAGCCAGAGTAAGTGGGATAGATATAACACAGACAAACATACGTGAAGCCACTGCTGCACCCCCAGGGCAGTCGCCACCTCTCCCACCTCCCGCGGTGCACGCTCTGACTCCTCTGCTGACTTCCTTTTTTTTTTTTTTTTAAATTATTATTTAATTTTATTTATTCATTCATTTATTTTAATTTGATCGGAAAAGAGACACAGAGAGAGAGAGAAAGAGAGGGAAAGGGACAAAGGAAGCCACCAGGTCTGGGACTCAAACCGTGGTTGGCCATGTGGGAGTGTCCAGCACCTTAATCACCACGCCACCAGCTGGTCCCCTGCTGACTTCTTTGATCCTTCCAGTTCAAGAGGCAACACAGAGCAGGTGCAGAGCCTTGGACCCTGCAACCAGGCTGCCTGGGGGTGGCCTGGGGTTCCCCCACTTGGGAGCAGGGCAGCCTCCAGCAAGTTTTTAAGCTCTCTGTGCCTCGGTTTCCTCATCTGAAGCTGGGGCTAACCTTTCCTCAGTGGGGGATGCTATGGGACGGGGAGTGGCCGTGTGAGCCCTGGACGAGGCTGAGCTCACAGGAGCAGTTTATCACGCGTGACCTATTGCTTTTTTCCAGACTATAAACCCCTAACGGGGAACGGAGTCCTAAACCTGCTGGCCACTGGAGGGCCTGGTGGCCACATGTACTCAGTCAACAACAAAGGAATGAAGGGACAGAGGGAGATCAGCCCAAGCTCCAGGCAAGGCTGCCATGGCGAGTCTGAGAAGCACACGGGCAGCTGCACCCCACTCTCGGTCCCGCTGTCACTCGCCGGAGGGCCTTCTCCCTCTAGGCTGGAACTGGGCTGGGAAGCTGCAGCTCCCCATGGTGAGCGGTCTTCCTCAATCCAAAGGTAAAACCCTCGGGTGGAACCACAGGGGCCTATACCCTCTCTACCTGGAATCGTGCTCTGATGCACCAGGCTCTGAGAAGGGCCTGGCACGTAAGCTCCGAGCTCCCGCTCCTCTTGCTGCAGCCGCGTCAGCACACGACTGAACTGCATCGGGCCCGTCCAGCTCTGCCACCGGCTGGTCAGAATCATCAAATTTCATCGGCCTCTCTCATTCTTGACCTTTTAAAGGTGCTCTGGGGCCAGCCAGTCTGTAAAACCCCAATCTGTTGACGGTTTCCTTTACAGAATCATCAGTGAGTCACTAATGGACTCGCTGATTCTTAGAGAAGGGACATGAGGCAGAATCTCCTGAGACATTATTCAAGCAGCCAAGCCAGGACCCACAGACCACCTGAACAGACCGATTCCCTAATGGGGGATTACGGAGCCACATAAACACAGCATCCCAACATTCCAGCAAGGGTGTTGAGAATGGAAAACTCAACACGGTGCAGACACAAACGCTGACACAGTGGGCCTAGGTGTAGGAAGAGCAGAGACAAGGTCAGGAGTGGGGTCTCAGTCAGCAGGCTGCCACTCGACCACCTTGTGACACGTTCTAGTTCCTGTCCCCTACACCTCCCTAAATATCCACTGTGGCTCTGTGCCTGGCCCCAATGACCCATGAGTGACCAAGGGACCCACGGGCAGGCCTGCCAGTCCAGAGGGCAGCAGCACATGAGGGAGGGCAGGCTCTCCCGTTCTGTCCTGCAGTCGGGTTCCGAACTCCCTGCTCTGCTCTAGATACCAAATCTTAAACTAGACACAAATGTGCAAATCAGGAGCGAGGACAGGGTGGAGGCAAAATGAGGACTGTCTTGGGACTTGGAGCCAGGTGGGAGAAGACATGGGGTCACTCTCTTCCCATAAATCTAGTCCTCCACGGGGTCAGCCAGGACCCACACGGTCCCAGGGCAGCCCCCAGGAGGACTCGAGTGCACTGTGAAAACCTTCTCTAAGGAGCAGTTTCAGAGCTGGGAGGCGTTAGAGCCCTGCAATCCCTCCACAGACACACGATAAAGGGGGCCCTAATAGCCCCGAGACTCGAGGCTTTCTTTCCTAACTGGTGGCTTTTCTAACCCAGAGCTGCCAGGACACAAAGTCGTAATCCAAGAGCCCGCTCTCTTCGCGGTCTCTCAGCTGTGACCCTGTGAACCAATGTGGCCTTGAAGGTCCCCAACAATTCAAGAAAGGATCTGCTAAGAAGTGCCCTCTAGCCGTCTCTGCCATAGTTCCGTGGGCAGGGGACAGACGCAGCCAGCTATTCATTCAAACTACACTCTGGTCACCTACTGCGTGCCTCGCGCTATGTGCAGGAGCCAGGTAACCCTGGGCCACCGGGCCATCATCAGCTCACCTCCTCTGCAGGCTCCACACCTAGAGCCGGCCTCGTGGCCCAGCCCTTCCTGACGCAGAGACACTATGGCTGTCTGGGAAGACGGGACAGCCCGCACCTCGGGTCACTGGTGGATGAGTTCGGAAAACTTAATCCTGGCCACAGTGGACAGAAACCACCTCTGCTCAGTAAACAGGGGCCTCAGAACATTTTTTGCCCCTGTGCAGTAACCAGTCCTAACGAGTACAATGTGCTACCACCACGGGGGCGGGGCAGCCTCCTCTCGCCACTCAGCTCTTCTGTCCCCTGCTGACCCTGCTCATTGCTGCTTCTTGCCATGCTGAGTGCCGTCTCTGCTCTCTCCTCAGGCCCCAGTGTGTCTTTCTCAATGGGGCTCGACGGAGAGCTTGGAATTCTTGGCTCTACTTGGCAGAGCCACAGTCGGCCAGCGAGGCCTTCTAGGGAGAACTGCCTTCAGCGCCCCTGAGGCCCTGCACCTTGCTGGACTGTCGCTCCCGGGGAGGGCATCTTGCTTTGGAGGCTAAGTGTGCCCTAGATCCTGAAGGGAGTGAGCGAGGCACCATTCTCTCATTGCTCCGTCCGTGCACGAGAATCTCCTTTCACCACGAGAGCCCCCACTTGTGCAAGGAGAAGCACATCCTGCTTACCCCTTCAGCGGCCAGTGCGAGGCAACGCCAGGGACTCGGAGACCTGAGTCTGACCTCTGGCCATGGTTATCTGGGTCTTGGGCAAGTTTCACAAGCAGCTTAATTTTTTTTTCTTTTTCACATTTGTAAAATGATGATAATATACACTCCACCAGGTAACGGTGGTGAGAATGAGTGCACAGTGATTAAAAAACACAGTAAAACTGTGAAGTGCCACAAAATGTTCTTTTTTTTTTTTTTTTTTAAAGGTTTTTGCCATAGGGCATGTATGCTCAAAAGAGAGACAGAGAGAGGGAAAATGAGAAGTCATCTCCCTGGCAGATAGCCACACTGCAATTCCTTCTCTTCTCTTGGGATTGTGGGTGCCCACACATATGCCGGGCATATTTTTTCAAGTCACCAGGCCCAGGACTCGAACCACACTGCAGGTCGCATGGGATCTAGCCCCTCAACTACCATGCCACCAGTTGGCCCAATAAATTGTCTTTTAAAAAGAGAGAGGTTGAGGTGTCACTGTCTGGGAACCTGGCCCAGCTGCAGGCAGTAGGGAGGAGACTTGATGAGACACCAAGGCTCAGTCTGAACGTGGAGGGTGAAACATCCTCTCAGGTCTCTTCTCCCTCTCTGCACTTGTAACTCAGACTGCCCGGTTTCTTCTTCTAGGCAGGAGACAAGAAATTATTCTCTGGAGAAATAGATCCAGAGTCAAAAATCCTTCCTCTGGTGCCTGCCCCACTGCTGCATAGAAACGGCAGAGGAAAGGCCTTGCGTTCCGGTGTGTTCTAGTACCCTACTGTGCTCCATGCCAGACTGGGAGCCCAGCGATTTTAAGCCCCATTCTTAAATGCAAAAGATAGCCAAGGACACTAGATATCTGTGGAAAGTTTCCAACACAGAGATCAAAGACCAAGGCAAACAAGCAGATGAAAGGAATTCAAGAGAGAGAGATAATGCAGGGAACAGAAGAAAACCGTAATTAACAATCCCAGAGAGAAAAAGAATGCTCTAGCTCATATCAAGAACAATGGGCTACAAAAAAAGAATAAGGAAGACCTAGTGACACTACAACAGGATAAAGGAAATAAAGCACTCAACAGAAAAGCCCAAAGGTGAACACTTTAAACAGGAAAACAAAATGGAAAGCAGAACAAAGACAGCAACAAAAAACCAGCTGAAGAATTCCAACAAAAATGCAAGGCCTATGGTCTAGTGGTTAAGGGAGTGGGATCCCACATGGCTAAGCACAAGGTTTGAGCCCTGGCCCCAGCAATTTGAAAAATGCACTAGATGCATGCACACGCAAGTCTAAAGTCCCAACGGATGAAGACATGGAGGAGACTGCAACATGACCACATTCCACTGAGGGAGGGTGCTTTCTCCCTCTTCCTCTTCCTTTCAGGAGAGCATACACCCTCTGACAACTAAAAACAAACAAACAAACAAACAACACCAAAGATCAATCTAGCAACATCCTACCTAAAAAGAATTCTAGATGAAGAAAAGTTAAAGAAAAAAAAAGTTTAAAAAAGTGGGGGGCAGTGATGAAGGTGGTGTAGTGGTTAAGGGCGCTGGGCTCCCACATGGCCAACCGTGTCTTGGACCTGATGGGTTAACTTTATTGCTTGCTCTCTCTCTCTCTCCCCCTCTCTGGTCAAATTAAAATAAATAAATTAAATAAAGTTCAATAAAATCATTCTTAAAAAAAAAAAAAAGAAAGAAAAAGAAAATTTCCCAGAATCTTGGGGCAGAAGTTTCTACACTGAAAGCGTCCAACAAGTTGCCCAGCACAACGACTGTCCCACCTCCCATGAGATTTCAGAGCCCTGGGAGTAAAGCCAAAATCCCCAAAACAAGAGAAATAAACACACACACACACACACACACACACACACACACACAAGTTGGTCACAGGATCAGAACCCAGTAGACTTTCCAAAGCAACCACGAGAAGCTACAAGCCAGTGAGAAACATGCTCTGAAATTCAGAGAATACTCTCCAATACGAGACTGTATTCCCATGGATCACCTGTCGAATAGCACAATGTAATAAAGATACTTTCTAACTTCAAAAGACAAAATGCCTCAGGAAGCTGCTGGAAGATGTGCTCCAACCAACCAGAGTGCAAACCCGGAATGAGGAAGAAATGGCATCTGGAGAGCAGGTGACTCAGCACAGAGCAGTGAGAATCCCGGATGTCAGTGAATGAGAAGGCAGGGCGGCAGCCGAGCAGCAGAGGCCTGGAAAGCCGTGTTCTGGGCAGGAGAAGGGCTCCAGGAGAAAGATCTCCAAGGGGAAACCAGACAGAGCTAGGGGAGATGTGGGTCCATCTCGCAGACTGAGGCAAAGTGGGTTTTTTCAAATTCTGTTGAAGCATTTGGGAATAAGTGAGTGATCAGTACCTAAGAAGCTGAGAAGTTAACCAGCAAGACAAGTGATAACCACAGCAAAAATGAAGTTATACAAGGAAAGAAATGTGGGGCCAGCAGGTGGCATGGTGGTCGGGGCGCTGGACTCCTATATGGCTGACCATGATTCTAGCCCCAGATGTGGTGACTTGCTTTCTCACTTTCCCTCTCTCTCTCTCTCGCTCTCGTCTTGCTCTCTCGAATTAAAAATAATAGTCATGATGATGATGAATAAAATTCAGTAATTCCTAAAAAAAGTAAAAGAAAAGAAACATAATCTTGGAACACTATAACGCTCCACTCTGAACAATAGTCACAGACACATAATAAAGCAAACAGTGAACGCAGACTTAGGGAAAAACAGATGCAGTCTCTCAGAAAAGACGAGGGAAGAGGGGCTGACGCAGTGGAAGCGTGCAAGGCTGATCCATGAAGGAAGGTTCCAGGTTTGTGTACAGAGACCGCCCCATGTACACTGGGCACGCACGTCCGTGGCCCTGGGCTGGCGGGCTGGGGGTGTGCTGCTGCATCGAGATGCTGTCTCTCTCTTTCTTGCTTTCTCTCCCTTGCATGCAGGAGCGTGTAAAAGAAATAAAAGAAATGAATAAACTTAAAAAGATAAAATAATAAAGGGAAGTGTGTGTGCACGTACGTGTGCAGCAGGAGGATACCTAAATCAAAACTGTCTATAATATGAAATCACTATTAAAAATTTTAATATCAAGAAACAACAGTACAGGGCCAGCATGCAGCATGATGGTTAAGGCACTAGATCCCACATGGCTGACTGAGTGGTTCAAGTCCTAGACCCAGTAGCCCGAGAAACACTCTGGGAATGGATGCATGCGTGCCTGAAATCCTGAGAGGAGAAGGTAAGGGACTGTGGCAAGGCTATCCCCCCATGGGATGATTTCTCACTTTCCCACTCTGTCTCTCCAGCTAGTACACACACCCTATGGAGGAAAAACACAAAACAGTATAAACACATTTTTAAGTAGAAAGAAGCAATTGAAAGAGCTGAAAGTTGGGAACCAGCAGTTAGCGTAATGGCTATGTTGCTGGACTCCCACGTAGTTGACCGCGGTTCGTGTCCCGGACCTGGTGGCTTAAAACTCACGCCGGGCGCGTGTGTGTGCGTGCCCAAGATCCCGAGAGGAGTATGGAGAAGGGATCGCGGCGTGACCATCCCCCCTGGGGGGTGATTTCTCGCTTTCTGTCTCTGTCTCTCTCTGTCTGTCTGGCGAGCGCACGCGCCCTATAGCAAAAACCTCTCCAAAAAAAAAAAAAAAGAAAGAGCTGAAAGTGCCATGGATTGGGAATGGAGAGAAACGGGGCAGTTTTGTGTTTTCAACCATATGTAGGTGCTACCTTAATAAAAGTAAAATTTTAGCATTTATTTTTAAAGTAGAATTTGTCTAAACAAAAGCAATGCTGGGCCAGTCCCAGGAGCTAGATCCCACATGGCTGACCACAGTTTGAATGCCAACCCTAGCAGCTTGAACAACGTGCCCCAAATCCTGACAGGACGGAGATGGAGGAAAGGATTGCGGCAGCTCATACTCCACTGGGTCCTCTCTCTCTAGCACGAGCAACCTCTGGCAATTAGGAAAACAATGTCTGTGCAGTGCCTGGCTCTGAGCAGCCCCTGCTGTGTGCAGGCTGGATCTGAAATAAGAGTCTACTCCTGCTTCCTCCTGGCCCCTCCTCAGGACCTGGGTAATGGGGAGGCAGGGACAGGGAAAGCGAATGGGGAACTTCTTTTGAATCTTAAGGGACACCCATCACCAACGCTGGGCAGCTGCATGGTACTTCTGATGGAAGAACAATGGGGAAGGACCGAGTCCCAGAGCAGAGGTGCAGGCAGGGGCCAGGAGCAGGCCAGGACACTGAGGCTGGGACTCGGGGCAGCCTGGGCTCCACAGCAGCTGCCGTGCTATTTGTAAACTCCTCGGAGAGGCCAGGCCTGGATAATGGTGTTGCTAGGAGATGCGATCCACAGGGCGGCACTCCTGCAAGGACCTTACACAGGCTGGGAGGTAGGTCGGGACAGGCGGGGCCTGAACAAAGAGGCTTCCAGAGTGGGGGTACTCGCCACCCGCCAACCATCTGCTGCTGCCTGAGGCATGGAGTGAGAGCGGAGCAGAGGCTCCTCTGGCCTCACCCCCAACCTTCTGCCTTGCACCTCAGCCTTCAGGGCCCTGCCAAGCAGGGAGCATACACTTGCCCCTCAACCACACAGGGAGCAGCTCTTCCCTTCTCAAGGAGTCAGGGGGCACTCATGCCAACCGAGCAGCTCTACTTTTGGCAAAGGATTCTCCAGTCTTTACAGCCCTCCAGGTACCCTGGCCTCCCTGAGGACTTGGCTACTTCCAGGACGAGCAGACACAAGAGCCCCAGTTAAGCCCTGGGCAAGTCCCCACCTGACCTCAGCAGTCTCTCCTGGAAGAGCAAGACGGGATCAGCAGCCTGGGACTCCACGTGGAAGGACGTGAAGGGTGTGTTCCAGGCAGGTGTCTCACAGGCCCCATATTCATCACGAAGCACTCAGTAAGCACCTGCCAAGTGCCTGGGTCTGTCTAAGCATGGACCGGGCATCCAGCCCTGCTCTCACAGGGCTAACAGGCTACCTGGGCAGACAGAAAGCAACGAGCTGACTGCAACCGTGGTGTGGCCGTGGAGGGTGTGGACAGGATGCTGGGAGTCACAGCAGCGGGAAAGGCCTGAGAACAGACTGCAGGAATAAAGGGAGCTGGCCGTGCAGGAGCAGGGGAGGCGCTTTCCTGGCACTGGGGAGAGGGATTACACCACGCCCCCAGGCCTAGAGCATCTAAGGAGCCTACAGGGCTGCAGAGCAGGCCAAGGGGGCGCGGGAGAGACTGGAGGCGGGAGAAGGGAGCGCAGTGAGCTCCTGTTAGGTACCCCTACTTCCTCACCAAATCCAAAGGCACTTCCTGTGCCCTGGGAGTCCTCAGGGATGCCCAAGGTTCAAAGAGGGACTCCAGCTACTTGTTGCACCCCAATATCCATAGAGCCCGGGCCCAGGACAAAGCCTTCCCAGGTCAGGGAAGCAGAAAATTCCTGGGTGTGGCCAGAGTCTTGGCCTAAAGAAAACGGCGTCTGGTTATTCCCCAAACCAGCAGTGCAGGTAGGGGAGGACACCAGAAACCGCCCCAGGGCGGGCAGCAGGGAAAGGGTCTGGATCTGAGGACCCCTCCTCTCCATCCCTACTGGCCTGTGGCCTGTCTCGGGACTCAGGTCTCTCTCTCTTCACCTACCCTCCACACACAGGTCTTTCCGTCCTGCAACTTCCAATCTCATAGAATTTTCATGTGTCGATGGTAAAAAGAAAATCCAAGCCTGTACAGCCTGCAGGGCTGTGTGTGTCCCTGTCCTGCCTTCCCTGCCATTTCCTTTCCAGTTGCTGACCTCTCCTCTGGCTGAGGCCAGCCCCGAACATAGTCCCTCCTCACCCAAGACCCCCAGCCGGGCACACGCCAATTCTTCCCAGTCCTGTGGTGACTACCCAGGCCCACAGACCACTCACGGTGAGGCATGGGGCTGGCCTTTCCTCTGCAATCCACAGCCTGCCCTGTAAGCCCAAAGGCTGCAGCTCAGGACAGGACAGAGAGGTTTCCACTCCACACAGAGCTGAGCCCCCCAAAAGGAAGTGAGGTCCCTTCTTGCATAGCATAGTGGCATTCCTCATGAGACGGAGCTGTCATAGTCAAAACTTGTAGGGATGGAGGCTACTGACTTGCCTGGGATCCCTGGGTAAGTCCCTGCCCACCTGTACCTGGGTTACCTGGGCCTTCTACCTACAAACAGACCACTTGCCTGCAGTCCAGCCCTTAATCCAAGATGCCGGAACTGAGGACTGAGACACAAGGAGGCAGCCTGCTTCCAGGCATCTGAAAGGTGAGGCCCCAGCAGCACATGCTGTTACCCGTAAATCTGGGATACAAACCCTGAAGCAGGTGGAGCAGTGAGGGGTGGCGGGTCACGCCCCATCGTCCTGAGGCCCAGAGGCCCCTTGGGAAGGAATTTGGGGAGAGGGGCTCCTAGCTCCCAGCCCCGGGCAGGAGGGGCGCGGTCCTCACCCTCGTAGCAGTCGCGCACCGTGCCGAAGTACACGTAGTACTGGTCGTTGGTGAAGAAGAGGAGGCTGAGCCAGGAGTCGAAGGCGTAGATGGGCACGATGAAGAGGATGCGCACGATGTAGCGCTGCTCGTTGGGGCAGCTGTAGCAGCGCAGGTGCATGTAGATCTGCGGACAGAGGGGCACCCACCGTCAGCCGGAGACGCTGTCCTTCCACTCCGCGGAGGAGGACGAGAACGTGTCTCATGGCTGGCTCTGCCACTTATGCATTCCATGACCTGATGCAGGTTCTGGCCCGCGCCACGGGCTCCTTCTCTGTAAAATGTGGATGACAACCCTTCCCCAGAGCTTGCTGTGAGAACTGAGCCAAAGCGGATGCACACAGCTGTGGAGAGCAAGCGGTGGTGGCTGAAGGCCGGCCTTACAAACTCGGGTGACTGCGAGGCTATGCCCAAGCCCAGAGTGGTCAAGAACCAGCCGAGAACACACAGTCTGCATGAGCGCCTGGGCTGTCATGCCCAGGCTGGTCTGGGCCTTCGTCGGTGTCGGTGTGAGACAGTAGCGGCACTGGGCTGCATGCTGGCCTCTGGGTTGCAGCTCCCAGGCCCAGTGCCCCCATTCCTGGTGCAGGGCACGAGACAGACACAGCCCCTTCCCAGCTGTTCAGCAGAGCCAAGACACCGCCTCGCCATGATAGACGCGAATGAGACTTTCAGAAAGTACGGGAAACAATAAAAGCTCCACGCAAATGCCAAGAGCTGCTCTGGCCATGACCCTAGGTCCCTGCAGCCCTGAGTATCGCAACCCAGCACCTGTGACATCACACGTGGCCCAGCAGCGCCCTGGGCTGGGGAGAAAGCAAAAATCCCCTGCCTGCTATGAGCCGGTTGTCTTGGATGTGCATGAGTCCTGAAGGGGCAGGGCAGCTGGAACCTGGGCAGAGTCACCAGGCCCTCTTCACGGGGCACTCTCCAGGGCCTGTCCCCGCCCACACCAGCATGCCCTGAGGCTCAGGGACCCTGACTTCTATCCCAGTCCGGCCACCATCCTGCCTGAGACTGGTTCCCCTCCCTCTCCCACCAGGCTCTCCATCCCTCATCCGCAGACACCGGGCAGTGGTGGCAAGTGTCCCTTCTGATAGAGGTGGGTAAAGATCGGAGTGCCTTCCCCACACTCCCTGCCCCAGTTCTTGCAGAGCGGAGGCCCCGGAGCTATGCAAGGTGGGAGTCCTGCAGGGCAGGCCGACCTGCGCTGGGCTGAGCAGTGCTGGGAGCAGGACCTCCGCCTCTCCGCAGAAAGCCCCTGAGGATTCGGGTTCGTGTCACTGCAGCGTACTTGGCCCGGCTAACTGATACCTGCTGGACTAGAAGCCTCTCAGAGTCTCCTAGAGGGTCCCGGTGGGCCAGGGTACCTGGTGGCAGGTGATGAGCAGGGCCGTCCACACGAAGAAGCCGGAGATGGCCTGAGCGGCGGTTGTCATCAGGAACACGGGCTGCTCCATGGCCGTGGGGCTGCCCTCAGGGGTCACGGAGACACTGGGCGAAGCTGCTGCAGTCGTGGGCGATGCTGGGTCGGGGGCCAGCGCAGCCCCCCTCACGGTCATGGTGCCCGGCAGCAGGAGGCTCCCTGAGAGAAACCGAAACCCTGGAGCACGGGACAAGCTCACCTAGAGAGAGACATCACCACGTCAGCCGCTCCCGGGTGGGTAGTAGCACTGGCAGGAATGTTCCAGGCCCCACACCCCGCCTGACCATGCCGCGCCCCGAGCCCGGCCACCGTCGTCTCTCCCCAGATTGAGGCACCGGCTCCTGGGAGGCTCCTCTGTTCTGCCCTTGCTCCTGCCGTCCAGTCCCTACATGGCAGTCCTGTGAGCCTCCAAATTCCGTAGCCACACCGGGTCCCTTCTCTGCTCGGAACTCTCCGAGAGCTCCCAGCTACTGTGGAGTAAGAGCAGGTGCCCTTACAGCAGCCCACCAAGACGACCTGGCGGTCCTCCACGACTCCAATCTTACCACAGCCCTACGAGCCCTACCTCGACCGGGCTCAGCCACACTGGCCTCGGTGCTCCTCGAACACACCACGCCTGTGCCTGCCGCGGGCCTCTGCACTGGCGCGCACTCCCACACTTCCTCTAGGTCTCCCCCAACCAGCTCGCACACGACAGCCCTCACCTCCAGCCCTTCCGACCCTTCTGCTTTATTTTTCTCCGAAGTATGCACTCTATCTGACTCCAGCGGATGAACTGCATTTACTCAGATGTGTTAGGTGTCCGGCCCCACCCCCAAATGCAAGCCCCAGGGCAGGGGCGCTGTCCTGCTCTGGCTCTCTGCAGCGCCTGGAATGATGGTAGGCCTGCAACATGCGCCTGGGAAGTCCCCGCTGAGTACGCGGCTCTTCATACACCCCGATCCCCAGTATCGCTGCCCTGCAGAGCTCATCTCTACAGGCTGCCCAAGGCTTCTCTCTGCCATCTCACCCCAGCCTCCCTAACGGCGGGTGCCCGTTCCTCACGTCCAGCCATGCTGTGGGGGAGACGTTCTGGCTCTTCGCCAGCCTGTGGCCTTCAAACGCCTCACCTTTAACTTGGCTCGTGTCCCACCCTTCTTGGAGGCCTGCCCCGCACTCGCTCCCCGCAAGCACTGCCATCCACTCCTCAAGCCTCTGCTGTTCCACGTAGCACCGGTTCCCCTCCTGCCCGCTCTGCGGGCAAAAATCTCACCTGCCTCTGAATCCAGCATCCATGACATTTCCAGTGGCCTACCTTGATTATCTATTGATTTTACTCCCTATTTCATGAAGAATTGGAGGGTCAGCCCCTGGCATGGTGGTTACGGCAGCTGGACCCACATAGCCAACAACGTAGTTCCAGTCCCGCACCTGGCTTGAGAAACGTGCTGGGGACGTGTGCATGGCATGCCCAGAATCCTGAAAGGAAGGAAGGGCAGAGAAGGCATCGCGGTGTGACCATTCCCCATGAAGGGATGTCTTCTCAATTTCCCTCTCTCTGAGCATACTTGTCCTTTGACAAATTAAAAATAAAGATTTAAAGAGAACCTGAGGTGACAAACAGTGGTGCAGTGATAAAACACGACTCTCTGCAAGGCTGACCCCCATGGGAAGGTTCTGAGTTCACGTCCGAGGACCCCCCTGAGTGAACCTGGTGCCCAGGATCCAGGGCTGGCTGGGAGTGGACCGCAGTGCCGAGACCCTGCTGGGGGTCTGCCTCTCTCTCTTTCTCTCTCAATCTCTCTCACTCACTCATGGAAGAATTAAATAGTCTTTAGAAAAAAAGAAGAATTTGGGATACCTCACAGAAACACAAAGAATAACATTAAGAGTTGGGGAACCAGCATGAATGAAAACTCCTGGAGGGAAAGTCTGTGAACAAGAAAGCAGTCCTGACCAGACGCTGCACCTGCTCATGCCCTGGTCTGGGACTCCCGGCCTCCAGAGTCGTGAGCGACAAGGCAGTTGTTTATGTGCCGTCCTCAAAGCAGCTTGAAAGGACTAAGACAGCTGGCCCTCCCTCTCCCGCAGGCCCCTGAGCCCCAGGCCCTGAGGGGTGTCCCTCTCAGTGCTGCCACCTGTGGACAGTCAATGCCCCAGCAAACGACCTGGAGGCCTAACTGCCCAGATCACTAACTCTGGCACTACCCTGCAGGGTGACCAGAGCGTAGCTGACAGCTGACGGACGCCAAGAGCTGAGTGTGGACACGATGGAAGGGCCTGGCCAGCACGGAGCCCCAGCTCCACCACCGGCCAGCTCTGTAACCCAGACCAGCTTCCCAGGGGGTCTCTGCTGCCTGACCCAACATGGCCAAACCCCAAGGTCAGCCCAGAGAACTCGCCTGGTACCTCCCAAGTCTGCGAGCTATCAGTCGAGCCAGAGTATACCGCCACTGACCAGAAGCTTCCCTGGGCCTTCTCAGGTAAGTAGCCTGCAGAGAACCCTGTGATCAAGAAGCTTCTCCGAGCTGGCCACCCACGCCCCTGCTCTGTCCTGGCTCCTCCCCAACGTCCCCAGCAACCCCTGCATCCTCTGCCATTATCTCCACCAGGGTGGCTCTCGGCTGATAGTCTACCCCAGAGAGCCCTTGAGATTTCTATTCTCCTACATCAACATGATCCCTAACACACCAACCAAGACACGGACCCAGATTAAAGACTCAAAAAGGGGGAAGGCATCTATATAAAGAAAGTCAAAAATGGAGGTGTCTATATAAAGACCGGTGGCAAGCTCTGAAAAAGAGACACAGTGACAAGTCTAATAATAGCTCCTGTAAGGATGGTTGCAAAAACTGAAAACCAGTGCCAGAAGTATTTCTTTAAAAAGAAGATTTGGGTTGTAAATCATCATCTCTGTCTATATCCCACGTTACGTGAATAAACACGCGAGCTGAGGGGGCCAGGAAGGACAGATGCTTGATTCTAAACCCTCGCCTCCCATGTAAGGGTGGGCTGTGTCAAAGGCCTCGGTCTGGACTACAAAGGCGGGGCTACCCCCGAAACAGGCACAGGCAGAGTGGGACTGGGGAGCGCCAGGCCCGCCTTCCCCTGGGGCTGTGCTCAGTCTGGTGTCCTCTGCTTTATCTATTTAGTTTACTGCTCCCATGAGCAAGACTGAAAGACAACACCCCAAAAGGCTTCTGACACCACTCGCCCCAGCCCCAGCTGGCCCAGTCTCAGGATGGAAACCTGGAACCTCCACGAGGGTCAGCCCCACGGGGCGCCACACCTGCCCCCCGCCGGACCCTCCAGGGCCCTTCTGTTAACCGAAGAGCAACCCCGGGCCCTGGCAGAGCTCACTCACACTCAATTTCTTCTCCTTTTTCTCAGTTTTTGCTACAGGGCACATGAGTTCACCAGAGAGAGAGAGAGAGAGAGAAGAGAGTGGAAGTGAGAAACCACCCCCTGCGGGGACAGCCATGCCACAATTCCTTCCCCTCCATTCTTCTCTTGGGACTTTGGGTATGCACACACACATGCACCCAGCATGCTTTTCAAGCCACTGGATCTGGGACTTGAACCATGGAATTGGCCATGTGGGATCCAGCTGCCTGCTGGCCCTGCTTGCTCACATTCTTGATGCAGATCGTTTAGCTCAGAAGAAGGTCACTCAGTCCCCAACATCAGGATGCAAACCCAGGGCCTCTAACCTCAGGAGGGGGACACGGATGTGCTGCCGTTCCACTGCAGTGCATTCCAGAAGGACGTGGCCATGCCTGCCCGACCACAGCCTCCAGACTCTTCTAGAGACAGAGGAGGCCAGCTCAACCCAGCCCAGCCCACCATGGTGGAGGGCAGTCAGGGTGGCCGGGGTGTTTTTGCTGCCCCGCTGTGCTCCCCATGCTCTGCACTGGGGCCTGCACCTGAGCAGCCGCTTACCCGACATTCTCGTGGCTTAGGAACCGTGTTTCCAAATGTTCTCTCGTGTTACTCTGAAGTGACGTTACCTACCTCTTAGAGCTGAGGAAGATGACGTGAAATTCGGTTTCATAGCACCCCAAGGTGGCACCAAATGGGTCAAGGGTTTTCTTCCTACTCTCCCTAACGTACTCAATGCAACATTCTGACTCGCAGACACAGGGTCCCTGGCACTCAAGAGAAGTTGAGGTCTGCAGCTCCTCGAAGGCCGGGCCCCCGACCCAAAGCGCACACAGGCTGCCGACCGTGCTCAAGGCGGCTTGCACGATGCTAGGCCCCGCACAAGGTCTGCGGAGCGCTGGGGGCAGGAAGGGTGGATCCTGGCATCAACCCTCTCACGCTCAGTGGGACGATTAGTTGGCACAGCCACCGTGGCAAACAGTCTGGCAGTTTCTTTCCTTTTTTTTTTTAAGAGATTTTTTTTTTCTATAGGGCACATGCACTCACCAGAGAGACAGAGAGACAAAAAGTGAGACATCAATCCCCCCGGGGGGGATGATTTGGCCATGCCACAATCCCTTCTCCATTCTCCTCCCAGGATCTTAGGCGCGCGCACACACACACACACACACACACACCAACACACGCCTGGCATAAGTTTTAAGCCACCAAGCCCAGGACTTGAACCATGGCCGACTATGTGAAAGTCCAGTGACATAACCATTATGCCTGGTCTACTGGTCTCAGTTTGGCAGTTTCTCATAAAAGTAATGTGCGCTTATCATACAACCCAGTTAATCCCTCTTAGACATTCATTCTAGAGAAATGAAGACTTATATTTACCCAAAAACCTGCACTCAAATATTCACATTAAGTATGTGTCACCACCAAAACCTGAAAGCAACTCAATGTCTTTTAATAGGTAAAAGGTTAAACAGTCCAGCGGGCCAGACACTGAGTATTAGTCAGCAATTTAACAAAAATGAACTACTGACACACGCAGCAATCTGGATGGATCTCTTGGGCATTATGGGTTAAAAAAAAATTATTACTTGACTTTATTTATTTTAACTTGACCAGAGAGGGACAGACTGAGAGAGAGAGGGAAAGCGAGAAAGCAAGCCACCAGATCTGGAACTTGAATCACAGTCAGCCACGTGAGAGTCTAGTGCCCTTAACTACACGCCACCTGCCGGCCCCTTATTTTATTTTTTCAAAGAGATTTTTCTATAGGGTGAATATGCTCACCAGAGAAACAGAAAAAGACAGAGACAGAATGTCAGAAATCACCTTCTGGGGGTATGACCACACCATAATCCCTTCCCCTCCATTCTCTCGGGATTTTGGGTACACATGCAAATGTACCCAGCATTGAGTTTTAAATCACCAGGTCTGGGACTTGAACCACAATCAACTAAGTTGGAGTCCAGTGATGCAACCATTATGCCATCTGCTGGTCCCATGGGCATTATGTTTAATAAAACTATCCAATCTTGGGCCAGCAGGTGGCATAGTATTTAAGAGATTGGATCCTACATGGGCAACTGCATGGTTCAAATCCTAGACCCAGCAACCTGAAAACATGCCAGGTGTGTGTGCACGCGTGTGCCCAATATCCCAAGGAGAATGGAGGGAAGGGGAAGGGATTGCGGCATGGCTATCCCCCCATGTGGTAATTTTCCACTTTTCCTTTCTCTCTTTCTGGCTAGTGCATGCACTCTATAGCAAAAAGACTTAAAAAATAAATTAATTAAAAAATAGGGCCGGCAGATGGCATGGTGGTTAAGGTGCTAGACTCTCACATGGTAGACCACGGTTCAAGTCCCAGACCCTAGTGGCTTGCTTGCTTTCTCACTCTCCCTCCCTCTCTCTTTCTGTTTCTTTCTCTGATCAAATTAAAATAAATAAATAATTCTTTTTTATTTTTTTTTTTTATTTTTGAAGAAGTTTTCACTATAGGGCGTGTGCGCTCGCCAGACAGACAGAGAGAGACATAGAGACAGAAAGCGAGAAATCATCCCCCAGGGGGGATGGCCACTCCGCAATCCCTTCTCCTCCATTCTCTTCTCAGGATCTTGGGCACGAACGCATATGCGCCCGGTGTGAGTTTAAGCCACCAGTGAACCGTGGTCGACTACGTGGGAGTCCAGTGACATAGCCATTACGCTAACTGCTGGTCCCAAATAAATAAATAATTCTTAAAAAAACAAAGACAAACAAATAAAAAACTAGCCAACCTCAAAAGTCTGTTTACAGTAACGATTCCACTTATATAACATTCTCAAAATGACAGAATCATAAACATGGAGTATAGACAAGACCTTGGAAGGGGACGGTGACAATGTGGGTGTGTGTGCAAACATAAAGGGCCACCAGAGGGGTTCCTTCCAGGTGAGGAAACACGAGGCGGAATGAGCCAACATGTGATAAAACCACAGAACTGCACAGAGGCGCATGCACACACAGGAAACTATAGTCTGGAGTCACTGATAGGACCGTCCACGGACTCCCCAGCTTTGATTCTGTATGTAGTTCAGCTAGATCCCCCAGGCTTTGATATTGTAGTACAGCTAGATACAATGTCACCAGCGGGGAAGGCTGTGGGGAAGATACACAGGACCCCGTGGAGTTGTTTTTGCAACTGCCTGTCAATTTACAGTGATTTCAAAATAGAAAGTTTGCAAGCCTTGTCAAGTAGAAATCGGAACCCCAGTATCTGAGGGTGAAAAATAACTTGATAGCTGGGATTTACTCTTTAAAAGGAGAAAACTGCAACAAGGTTGTAGAATGTTGCTAACTGCTGAAACTCAGTAACCAGCAAGTAGAAAGGCATTGTACTAGGACTGGCCCCATGGTCTGGTGGTTTAGGCAGCTAGATCCCACATGGCAGTTCAAATTCTGGACCTGATGACTTCAGAAACATGCCAGATGTGTGTGTGTGCACGCATGCACGTGTGTGTGCGCACACCCAAAATTCCAAAAGGAGGGAGAGATAAGAAGGAATTGTAGTGTGACTATTCCCCATTGGGGGTGGAATAGTCTCCCTGTCTCTCTGGCAAGTGCACAGGCCCTCTAACACACACACACACACACACACACAAAGAAAAGAAAAAAGAAATGCATTATACTATTTTGTTCTACTTTTGTATATGTATTTTTTACATAATTATTTATTTAACTTTATTCATTCATTCATTTATTTTAATTTGACCAGAGAGAGACAGAAAGGGAGAGAAAGGAAAAGGGAAAAAAGCAAGTCACCAGGTCCGGGACTCAAACCATGGTCAGCCATGTGGGAGTGTCCAGTGCCCTAACCATCATGCCACTTGCTGGTCCCTACTTTTGTGTATTTAAAATTTTCCATAATAAGATGCTTTAGATAGTGGAACAGAATTTTCTATAAAATCTGTAATGGGATGAAATGACTCAGGAAAGAGTCGTATCAGAGATTTATTGGTTATCTCATAGAAAAGCAATCCAAAAAAGTTATCAAACCTAACAAAGGAGTTACATGTTTTTCTTTAACAACCACCACCAAAAAAAGTTCTAAATTCACCCGTGTTTTTCTATGACAGTTGGCTGTCGGCAATGTGCTTTCAGGACAGCTGGTGGCATGGTGGTTACAGAGCTGGACTCCACATAGCCAACTGAGGGATTCGAGTCCTAGATCCGGCAACTTGAAAAAGTGCTGAGCATGCAGGCACGTGTGCCCAAAATCCGGAGAGAAGAAAGGAGAAGTGGGACCACGGCATGGCCATCCCACTGGAGCTCTCTCACTTCTCCTCCAACCCTTAATCTGCTTCCTTCTCCTCCAACCCTTAATCTGCTTCTGTCTCTCTGGCGCGCACATACCCTATGGCAAAATTTCAAATCAAACAATTGTTTTTAAAAGATATGCTTTTGGGGCCAGCAGGTGGTGTGGTGGTCAAGGTGCTGGACTCCAACATGGCACACCATGGTTCGAATCCTGGACCTGGTGGCCTGAAACTCACATCGGACACATGTGCGTGTGTGCCCAAAATCCCAAGAGGAAAATGGAGGAGAGGGGATTGCAGTGTGGTCATTCTTCTGGGGGCGGTTTCTCACTTTCCCTCTCTCAGTCTCTCTCAGGCAAGTGCATGCGCTCTATGGCAAAAACCTAAAAGGGGGAGAGAGAAAGAGAGAGAGATGCTTACTAGTGTTTCCAAACCACCTTTAAAAGTATGCTTATGTCCCTTCATAGGACAGGAACGTTATCACTACAAACGAGAAAGGAACTGCTCTTTGAAAGAAACCTAGGCTCAAGCAGAGAGTTCAGAAAAAGCGTATTTGGAAAGGCTGCTGCCGCCATGGGTTTCATTACCAAGCACAGTGAGTCTATTACTGACCCCTCTCCAAAACAACCTGTCATATCTGAGCTTCATGAAACAGGATTTTCTACTCTGCTTAAAATTTTCTAAAGCATTTGAATGGGTTTTGGCCTCATGTGTTAAGAACTTTTAAAATAAAACACCTTCCATTTAGTTTATAAAAACATCTGGGACCAGCAGTTAGCGTAATGGCTACGTCTCTGGACTCCCATGTAGATGACCGCGGTTCGAGTCCCAAACCCAGTGGCTTAAACTCACGCCGGGCACGTGTGCATGCGTGCCCAAGATCCCAAGAGGAGAATGGAGAAGGGATTGTGGCGTGACCATCCTCCCTTGGGGGGTGATTTCTCGCTTCCTGTCTGTCTGTCTCTGTCTTCCTGGCGAGAGCATGTGCCCTATAGCAAAAACCTCTCAAAAAAAATTGTTTTTAAGAACATCTGATTGATACCAGGGAGGACAGAAACATACTAGCTAAATGTTAACCCATCCTTTGCACACTCGTGGGTGGGATGGAAAAACGAGTACCGTGCTTTAGAAAGTAAGCCAGTGGCGAGTTTCCTGTGTGTGCGGCTAAGCCTGGGGCAGGGATCTCTTTCTGAGACAGCGGCCATGAAAGCCCAGCATCTAAATGAACCAGCCGTAGAGCCAGGCCTGCCAAATGTTTTCTCACAGGGCACGAAAGCACGCTGTCCAAAAATAACCGAGCATATGAAGCCAGAAAATTCTGTACCATCAACAAAATAAATTTTTAAAAATTATTCCATCTTTAGCTCTTCCTCTGATCTCTATCTTTAGAACAGGTTCTCTTACGTACATAGTATAGTAATAGCGTGGATCTAACGGCCGTAGCTCCATCTGCTCGTCTGCTTTCTGTAATTCCATTTCCCACGGCCACAAATATTAAGTGGAAAATTCTACAAATAAACACTTCATGAGTTTGTTTGTTTTTTAATTAAGGTTTATGCCTTGGGGCCGGCAGGTGGCATGGTGGTTAAGGTCGCTGGATACCCCCATGGTCAACCACGGTTCAAGTCCTGGACCTGGCAACTTGCTTTCTCGCTTTCCCTTCTCTCTTTCTCTGCATCTCTCTGGTCAAAATAGGAGAATAATAACAAATGGAATTAAATAAATAATTATTTTTTTAGAAAAAGTTTTTGCCATAGGGTCTGTGTGCTCACCAGACAGTGAGAGGGAACGTGAAAAATCACCCCCCGGGGGTGCCATGCCACAGTCCTTTCTCCTGGTGTTTTGGGCACACACACATGCACCCAGTGTGATGACTCGAACCACAGCTGGCCGTGTCGGATTCCAGCACCTGAACCACTACACCACCTGTTGGCCCCAGTTCCTAAGTTTTAAATGGGTGCCACTTGAGTGGCACGATGAAATCTCTGTCCCACGCAGGATGTGAATCGCCCCTTTGTCCGGCGTATATCCACACCGGCTGCTGCCTGCCCATTAGGCACTCAGTTATTAGACTGACTGGCACGGGGTTGTAGGGCTTGTGTTCAAGTAATCCCTTTTCTGGTGTTTTTGATATAGGGCACATGTGCTTCCTCAAGGTGGAGAGTGAGAAATCACCCCCCACCCCGGAGAGGGAAGGGGGATGACACCACAATCCTTTCTCCTCTATTCTCCTTTTGGGATTTTGGGCACATACACACATTCACCCAGCATGTTTTCCAAGACACGAGTTCCAAGAGCTGATCCGCGTAGTTGGCCACGTGGAATCCAGCCACCTGGGCCTCCGTGACACCTGCTGGTCCACAAAGAACTCTTCTTTTACTTCACAATGACCCCCAAACATAGGAACAGCGATGTCGGCGATTCAGATGTGCCAAAGAGAAAACATAATAAAACATCACGCGTTTCCTTGTGAAAAGGTGAAAGTGCTCGAATTATTAAGGAAAAAGAAAATCACAAGCTGAGGCGACTAATACGCGCAGGGCAGGAAGACACCGTGAGGCAGACCACACTTAACTTTCACTGCAACGTACTGCTACGACCACCGTACTTACTACTGATCGTCGGCCATCTCTCACTGTGCCGTCTTTGTTTCTGTTGTGCGTGTGTGTTTTACCACAGGTGTGTGCGTACGAGGAAGAGCCTCGTGCATTTAGGGTGTGGTACCATCTCTGGTTTCAAGCATCCACTAGGGGTCTTAGATCACATCCCCAGCAGATAAGGTGTGACGACTGCTCATCAGCGTATTTTAGCGTGTGATGTTCACACAGGGTTAAGTTCTGAACGATTAGGATGTGTGATGGAAGGAAGCCTGACAAGCAGCGCCGTAAGCTACGCGCAAATGCCCAAGGCTTCCGGCCTGGGCCTCCCGCCGCTCTCCTCTTCTCCACCGTCTCTCTGCCTCTCTGTCCTTACTCTTCCCCACACAGCCCCCAGCTCCCTTAGTCCCAGAGGCTTCAAGTCAGACAGAAACCAAAGGCAGGTACTTCCGGCACCCCTGTGTGGCCCACCTATTGGCAGGTGCGGTCACGCCACACCTGTCTTCCACTCGCAGGCAGCCGGCAGGCTGTGAAAGGCCAGGCACACAGTCGGCCTCTGTCCCAGGCTCTGGGTCAGGGAACTGGACTGGCATCTCGGTGTCGTCACCTGAGCTGGGCCTAAGCAGGTGACCGGACCTCTCTCTGACTTCCTTTCTTAGGGGAAGAATACAGTGTACTGTCCTACAGCTGAGGCCTTGGGGCCCGATGAGTTTCGGAACTCAGAATGTCTCTGATTTTAAAAATTATGGATTATGGTGTTGACACCCCCAGAGGAGTCCAGGCAACACCCCCAAATCAAACACACAGTATTTCCATAGAGAAACATATGTCTAGTCGTCCTAGGTGAGGTATTTTTAAAGACCATAATTAGTCTTGCATCAATTCAGGTCAGATTTTTGCCACACAATTAGCCCGCTGCAGACTGAGGGAGAACCTCAGGGATTTCTGAGTGTTCTGGATTCCAGAAGGGTGGAGAAGGGGTGTGAACTCAGGGCCGCGGGGAGGTAGATGCTCAAGAAAACGGCATTGAGTGTGACTTACTTTTCTACTTCTTTTTTTCGATTCCCAGAGAGTGTGTGTGCTCACCAAAGACAGAGATACAGAGAGAAAGAGAGAGAGGAGAAAGCACCCTCCAGTGGGGGGTGGTCACATTGCAATCCCCTCTATTCCATTTCTCTGCCCCCAGTACTTTCTCTGCAAATACTGTTCTTCAAGCTCCTGGAGCTAGGATTCGAACTGTGGTCACTCACGTGGGATCCGGCTCCCTTAACCACAAGGTTACAGGACCAGCACTTACTTTCAATGATAGAATCCTTTGCCCTGACCTACAAACATGCCAGGAGCTGGCCATGGGATGCGGTCCTAGCTCCTCTGCAGGAGCTGGCCATGGGATGTGGTCCCGGCCCCTCTGCAGGCAGCCTGGGCCCAGTCTCCCTGCCCAGCAGTCCGCCCCTCTGAGTACTGTAACACTGGGTCCTTGCAGGCCCTGCACTAGTGAGGCCCCATTTCTGTGCCCACGGGCCCTCCTCTCCCCACTCTCAATTCATCCTGAACATGGTGGCCTCCCCCGAGGGCAGCCCACTCCTGCCCACTCTCTCCCAGTCCAGCCCCCCACACTGGTCTCCTGGCCCAGCACGATGGCAGGCACACGGCAAGGACATGGAAGAGAATCAAGCCACTGACTGACAAAACGCCAGCATTGAGGCCCTGCCACACACAGTGGTTGTCCTCACCGAGATCCTCCGCGCCGCCAACGCGTTCCAGAGCTGAGATGCAGGACCCAAGGGTTTGGCTGGAAGGAGGGTGAGGCCGACTCAAGCCACTGTCTTCCAACGTGGAGAAGCCACGCCAAGGAGGGCAAAGGGCCCTGTCCCATGGACTCCTGGACACACCCCACTCCACCTGGCGGAGCTACAGGAAGGTGAGAGTCTGCCAAGGTAGAGATGCTTCAGACCCAAGAACCGCACGATGCTACTTGCTTCTAGTGCAAGGAGCTCCCGCCCAAACGGCACGAGAATTTCCCAGGGGCGCGAGCACCAGAGGAGGGCCCCCATGGGGAGGTTTGCCCTTACCTGTCTTCTTGCCCACGAGACTGTGACCTGTGGCGGTCAGAGGTCCTATCTTAGGTGTTGGACGCCAGCAGCCTCTGAGACACAGGCCAGCCCTGTCTCTGCTTGTTCATTCTTTTTGAAGCCTTTTGAGGTCCTATTTTCATTCACCAGTTTCAGGTCCAAACCCTTTTGAGCTGCGGCCACGAAGCATCCCTCGGGCAGCTGCCACCCACAGGCCGAGCTAAGCTGGGAATCCCTTCCCCATACGTCTCAGGAATATTAATGCAACCGGGAGGGCTTTCTGTTCTCTCACTTAACACACATGGAGAAACTTCCACCCCAATGCGTCTCCCCGGCAGACTGAGCGCGGTTTATCTGAGCTGACCACGCTGCCCCGAGCTGCCTTCTGCCCCCCTCTGGGGACTGCTCTGGGTGGCTGCTTTCTGGGGGGAGCTGACCCACATCAGAGCAGGTCAGCAACCCACAGCCTGGCCCTCCTCCAGGGGGATTAGACGGAGAGGGCAGCCAGAGGCTGGCCAGTTCTGCCAGGCAAGCCTTTTCAGAGAGAATCACATGCCCTCCTGCAGGGAAGGGGTCCGCTCTGCCACACTCACTCCCCTTCAATCCCACAAACAAGCGCAGGCCAATCTAGTGGCCCTCCTCCTCCTCGGCCAAGTCCCCACTCAGGAAAGGAGTCATCCAGTCCGTGGAGCTGTCACCTGGAGGGCGAAGGCGCAGAAATAAACAGAAACAAAGGAATAGAAAATCCTACCGTGACGAACTTAATTCAGCCTTGTAATTAGTCTTTTTTAAAAATACATGCAAGGGGCCAGCAGGTGGCAGGGTGGTTAAGGCACTGGACTCCCACATGGCATTCAAGTCCCAGAAATGGCAGCTTGCTTTCTCACTTTCTTTCTCTCTTTCTGTCTCTCTCTGTTGAGTGTGTGTGCTCTGCAGCAAATTAAAAAATAATACTAATGATAAATAAAATAATTTAAAAATCCAACCATAAGACATTATTTTATGTGTATGTGTATGTGTGTATAATGTACAAGTCTGAAATTTGAGCATCTCAGTTTTCTCCCAGATGGAGAATGAATGGACCAATGCTCAGACTCTTTAGATGTTGTTTTTTTTTTTTTTTTTTTTTTTTTTTTGCTTGGCAGAGGGCATATGCACTCACCAAAGATGGGGGTTGGCAAGTGCGGGAAGTACCCACCCAATGGGACGTGATCACACTGCAATCCCTTCTCCTCCACTTCTCCATTCTGTCAGGATCTGAGGCACATTTACACCCCCAGCGTGTTTTTCAAGCTGCTGAGGCTGGGATTTGAACTATGGTAGGCATGTAGGATTCAGCTCCCTTAATCACCAGGCTACCTGGCTGGCCCTAGCTGGGCTTTTGAATCCCTCTAAATGTGACCACCTTTCCAGCCAGCTAAAATCCTAAAGGGCACTGAGGAGCAAATGGGCCTGCTTTCAAACGCAGGATCTTTTTTTTTTTTTTTTTTTTGGAGAGGATTTTGCTATAGGGCATGTGCACTCCCCAGAAAGACAGAGAAAGACAGAGAGACAGAAGGCGAGAAATCACTCCCCAGGGGGGATGGCCATGCCGCAATCCCTTCTCCATTCTCCTCTCAGGATCTTGGGCACGCACGCACACGCGCCCAGCGTGAGTTTAAGCCTCCGAGTCCGGGACTCAAACCACGGTCGACTATGTGGGAGTTCAGCGACATAGCCATTACACTAACTGCTGGTCCCTCAAACGCAGAATCTTGAACCCCAACAGCCCTACTGCCCCATGGGAACACGCTCTTAGCCAAGAGCCCAGCACTTGCTCCATTCCAAGACCCTGTGAGCCAAGAAGCCTGCTCCCTGCCCAGGAAACCTTGCAAGAAACCTGGATACCATCCTGCAAACACACCGGGATGGTGGGCTGGCCTCCACCCAGGCAGTCCCTCCGCAGCAGCGAGTGCCCTAGTACACAGGACATTTCACAGCAGAAGAGGCTGGACACCATCCAAACACCTGGCACGACAGGAGGGCTAAATCAACAGCAGCCTCGGACGGTGGACTCCACACAGCCATGAAAAAGAACAGGGCCACCGTGTGCACCTGCGGGTTTCTCTCCAACAACGCCGAGGAAAGGCAGCCAGACACAAGGAGGACCCTTGTCTGCTCCACTCGCAGGAGGGTCCAAACAGGCCAATTAATCGAAAGTCAGTGGTGGTGGGACCAGCAGGTGGCATGGTGACTGAGGTGCTGGACTCCCACATGGCTGACTGCAGTCTGAGTCCCGGACCTGGTGGCTTGCTTTCTCGCCGTCTCTCTCTGGTAAGCACACAGGTCCTATAGTGAATTTGAATAATAATAACAAATACAATTAAATAAGAATAAGTGGTGGTTATCTGGGAGGGTAAGTGACCATGAGGCGGTCCCTGGAGGCCTCTGGACTATGCAAGCTCAATCCAGACAGTGGTTTACATGGGTGTTTACAGATCCAAAAATCCACATCTGTGATTTGGGAACTTACTGTAGTAAGTTAAACCTCCACAATAAGTTTTTAAAAAGAAATAATATACTTCTGAGAAACCTTTGTTATGCTAAGTCCAAAGGGTCTCTCACACAAGATTCTGACCCCTTAAGGACTTACAGTCTAGCAAGCAGAAAATACCCTCCAATGACAGTAACAGGCTGTCTCCAGAAGGGCAGGAACGAGAACAGGGCACAGATGTGGGGACTCCTGTAATCCGAGAGAGGTGGCAGAATAAAACAATTAAACGCAGAAGTCTTGGAGGCGGCCAGAGTCCAAATCCCACTTCTCATGGTAGGACCTAGACAAGGTATATGCTCTGCTTCCATCTGTAAAGAGTGAATCACTGGGGGCCGGCAGCTGGCATGGTGGTTAAGGCATTGGACTCCCACATGGAAGAATACGGTCTGAGTCCTGGTCCTGGTGGCATGCTTTCTCACTTCCCCTTTCTCTCTCTGTCCAAATTAAAATAACAATAATAACAAATAAATAAAAGTAAGTAAATAATTCTTTTTAAAAAAAAGGGGGGTAGGAATCACCCAGCAGCACATCATAGATTCTCAAGGATGCCAGAAAGTAATCCGCACCAGGCACTAACAGGCCAGGCCTCCAGGCATATGGCTGCTGTACCCCTGCTTCTAGGCTGGGCCTCCCCCTGCCAGGCACTGGGGTCAGTTCACAGAAGTCAAGCGGGCCCTGGCCCCACAACTTCCAGCCCAACGTGAGCAGGGTGGCTGCTCAGTCGCTCCCTCTGCAGACATGTAACAACGCACAGCTGTGAGTGGTCCACAGGCTTCGTCTGGACGGAGCGCGGCCCCAGGAGGAATTGCAGAGCTGGCACACAATGCAAAAGGCCCCAAGTGCCGGCAGAGAGGGCAGACAGAGGAGCAGGGGAGGACGAGGGGCAGTGTGAGGCAGACACTAAGTTGGCCTTGAAGTCTACCTAAGATCTGGGCAGTGGAGGTGACTTTGGAGGAAAAGCCAAGCAGGTGGGAGGGTAAGGAGACAGAGCAAAAGGACTGGTTGAATGTGGCTCAAGAACGGGCCTGGGAAGAGGGCCTGCAAGGCTGGGGTCACGCGGTACTTTGCTGCCAGAGGGGAAAACCTGAAGGTTTCAGAGGTCAGGAAGTGACCCCAGAAGAGGAGGGATTTAAAATGATGATTGGGACCAGCAGTTGGCGTAATGGCTATATTGCTGGACTCTCATGTAGTCGACCGCGGTTCGAGTCCCGGACCCAGTGGCTTAAATGCACACCCGGCGCGTGTGCGTGCGTGCCCAAGATCCCGAGAGGAGAATGGAGGAGAAGGGATTGCAGCGTGGAGAGAGAGAGAGACAGAAAGCGAGAAATCACCCCCTGGGGGGATGGCCATGCCACAATCCCTTCTCCTCCATTCTCCTCTCGGGACCTTGGGCACGTACGCATACATGCCTGGTGTGAGTTTAAGCCACCGGGTCCGGGAGTCGCATGCATTTTTAATTAGCTGGTGGTCAGAGGCCTGAGGGAGGCCAGTGAGCTCCCCACCCCGGAGGGGATGGCCAGAACCTTGACCATCCTACACAGGGCAAGAAATGACGTCACAGTTCTCACGGTTTTTATTTTAATGCTTTGAAAAGGTTGTATAGTCACAATTTGGCAGTCAAAACATGCACAGGGTTCCCAGCACGTTCAGCACCAGAGCCCTGTGCAAAGGCCTCCCAGTCACCAACTTGTTGAACATACATAAGCAAAAGCACTGGCTACTTTATTTTTACCCAGACAGTGGCTCCCGGACACGCCATTGCTTCTTCCACTCAGCAATTTATCTTAGTGATTGTTCTATCTCAGTGGAGTTTTTATCTTCTTGCTTATTTTTGGTGTTTTTGCCAGAGGGTGTGTGCACTGGCCAAAGACAGAAGGAAAGAGAAAAAGCACCCCTGCGGAGAACGGTCACATGTCACAATCCCTTCCCCTCCATTTCTCTCTCCTTCCAGAATTTTGTACATATATGTACACGTGCAGGCATGTTTCTTGAGTCCTGAGTCCAGACTTGAACCACGCAGTCAACCACGTGGGATCCAGGTGACTTAGCACGCCACATGCTGGCCCTCCATCTCAGTCCTATGGCCGCACAGTACTCTGTGGTGTGGATGGACCATGATGCGTTCATGGCTCCCAGCTAATGGACATTCAGGTTACTTCCAGTCTTTTGATATTTGCGATAAGACCACAATGACTAACCTTGCAGCTCTCTCCTTCTGCACATGTATTAACACATCTGCAGAATAAACGCCTAGATGTGCAGCTGCTGGAGACAGTATACGAACACCGGGAATTCTGCAGAGCACTGCCAAGGAGGGGCGATACGTTCAAATAGCTAATCCAAGAAATGAACCTCGATGTGGGAGAAAACACAGTCTGTAGTTTTAAGGTGCCCAGGTGAAGAAATGGCAGAACAAAAGCTCAGTTCTCAGCAAACAGAGCTCCTGGGCAGGAGATGGTGGTGGACCCAGAAGAACCCCATTCTCACCCTCCAGTCTAGAGACTCACATCTCCTCGGCCATAAGAAGGCTAGACCCACTTCACACACAGACCAGCTCTGATGTCCTCACCCAGGGAGGGCAGGAGGGTAGCTGGTGACCTGTGACCTGACAGACAGTCAAAACTGGTCTCCCTGGGTGAAGGCACCAGTGCATGGAGGAGGAGCAGACAGGCCTGGCAGACAAGCCGGTATGGGAAGAGCTGGAAAGGGTCCTGCAACTCCCGTCTAGCCATCCCAGCTGACTGACGAGCACTCCCGCCACTTTCCCTGCACACTGCAGGGGACACACAGCCGTGCAAGACACACTCACGCTCACAACATCCCTCTTGTCTGGTTCTGCTCGAGTCCATCTGGACCTGTTTCATAACTTCTGTGCCCACAGCCCTCACCACCTAAGAATCACTCGGTGAGCCTGTGATGCCTGAGGGAGGAGCTGGGTCTCTGGAAGGAACACAGGAGTCCTTCCTGAAACCAAGGATGGCCGAGTATCTGCAGTAGGCAGGGCAGGGCAGGCCCACAGGTGGGCCTCCATCTTATTCCTTATGGCCGCACAGTACTTCCTACCACCACCACAAATCTGGCCCAACTATTAAAAATGTGAATAAAAGGAAGGGCCCTCTGCCCCTGCCAAGTGGGAAGGCAACACCTCCTGGCAAACCAAAAGTAGCGCTTGAAAGGACCCTGGTCGGCCTTCCCACCTGCCAGCCCAGCCCTGCTCCACTGACTGAGACGGCTAGGAATTCCAGTACACCAGTGCACACCAGTTCACAGCAGGGCTACTCCTACACTAGCGCACACCCAGACACAGCAGGGCTACTCCTACAGTAGTGCACACCCAGACACAGCAGGGCTACTGCTACACTAGTGGACACCCAGACACAGCAGGGCTACTGCCACACCAGTGCACACCCAGACACAGCAGGGCTACTCCTACAGTAGTGCACACCCAGACACAGCAGGGCTACTGCCACACCAGTGGACACCCAGACACAGCAGGGCTACTCCTACAGTAGTGCACACCCAGACACAGCAGGGCTACTGCTACACTAGTGGACACTCAGACACAGCAGGGCTACTCCTACAGTAGTGCACACCCAGACACAGCAGGGCTACTCCTACACTAGCGCACACCCAGACATACCAGGGCTACTGCCACACCAGTGCACACCCAGACACCGCAGGGCTACTCCTACACTAGCGCACACCCAGACATACCAGGGCTACTGCCACACCAGTGCACACCCAGACACCACAGGGCTACTCCTACACTAGCGCACACCCAGACATACCAGGGCTACTGCCACACCAGTGGACACCCAGACACCGCAGGGCTCCTGGTACCAGTGCACACCAGTTCACAGCAGGGCTACTCCTACAGTAGTGCACACCCAGACACACCTGGGCTACTCCTACACCCAGGCACACCCAGACACACTCAGACACAGCTGGGCTACTGCTACACCGGGCACACCCAGACACACCTGGGCTACTCCTAAACCAGTGCACACCCAGACACAGCAGGGCTACTGCTACACCAGGGCACACCCAGACACACCTGGGCTACTCCTACACTAGTGTACACTTAGACGCAGCAGGGTTACTCCCACACCAGTGCACACCCAGACACACCAGGGTTACTGCTTCCCCTGAGAACACTTGGATGCACTGGGGATACTCTTATTAAAAATTTCCTGAGACCGGCAGGTGGTGTGATGGTTAAGGGTGCTGGACTCCCACATGGCCAACTGTGGTTCAAGTCCCAGACCTGGAGGCTTGCTTTTTCACTTTCTCTCTCTCTCTCTCATTCTCACTTTGTCCCTCTCTGGTCAAATTACAATAAATAGATGAAGTTAAATAAAATAATTATTTAAAAAACAATTTTCTAACCAATACACAGTACATTCACCGCTTTTCATAAAGCAAATACTATGGTTTAAATGTGTCCCCAAAAATTCATGTGTTAGAATTTGGTATGTGAGGATCAGCAGATGGCGTTGGGTTTACATCGCTGGATTCCCACGTAGTCGATCGCAGTTCAAGTCCCAGACCCAGCAACTTGAAACTCACACCAGGCATGTGTGCGTGCATGCCCAAGATCCTGAGAGGAGAATGGAGGGGAAGGAGTGGCACGGCTGTTCCCCCGGGGGGTGATTTCTCACATTCTGTCTCTCTGTCTCCCTCTGTCTCTCCAGAGAGCACATGTACCCTATAGCAATAATCTCCCTAAAAAAATAAAAGAATTAAGGGAAAATAAATTATTTGGGGGACCAGCAGTTCGCATAATGGCTATGTCACTGGACTCCCATGTAGTCGACCGTGGTTCGAGTCCGGACCCGGTGGTTTAAACTCACGCCAGGCACATGTGCGTGCATGCCCCAGATTCCAAGAGGAGAATGGAGGAGAAAGGATTGCAGCGTGGCCATCTCCCCGGGGGGTGATTTGTTGCATTCTGTCTCTTTCTTTCTGGCGAGCACACATGCCCGATAGCAAAAACCTCTCCAAAAAATAAAATAAAATAAATAATAATTTGGTTGTATGTGAAGGTATTGGGGGAAAATTTAATCTGACCGTGGAATTAAGAGGCAGAGCCTCTGGGCAGTGAGTAGGGTAGCCCCGTGATTGTGCTGTGGTGGGTTTACAAGGAGAGTGAATGAGACCAGGACACTCGTGTGCTCTGTTCTGCTCAAGCTCTCACCTGTGGACATGGAAGGCCCTCTGCATGTTATCCACCAGCAAGCAGATCCTCACCAGATGTGGCCCCTCGACTTTGAGCTCCAAACCAGGACCTCAAAAAAGCTCTGTTCTGGGGGACCAGCAGTTAGCGTAATGGCTATGTCGCTGGACTCCCACGTAGTCGACCGCGGTTCGCGTCTCGGACCCGGTGGCTTACAACTCACGCCGGGCGCGTGTGCGTGCGTGCCCAAGATCCCGAGAGGAGAATGGAGGAGAAGGGATTGCGGCGTGACCATCCCCCCGGGGGGTGATTTCTCGCTTTCTGTCTCTATGTCTCTCTCTGTCTGTCTGGCGAGCGCACGCGCCCTATAGCGAAAAACCTCTCCAAAAAAAAAAAAAAAAAGCTCTGTTCTGATATATCACTCAGTTTCAGGCCAGTGCCGGAGCTGGCAGTTAAGGAAACTAAATCTCACATGGCCGACTACAGGGTTGGAGTCCCAGCTCCAGCAGCTTGAAAGACATGCCAGGTGTGTGTACATGGGTGCTCCAAATCCTGACAGGATGGAGAGATGGAAGAGAAGGGATTATGGTGTAACCATGCCCCGTTGTGGGGTGCTTTCTCCTTCACCCTCTCTCTCTGGCAAGCACACTTGCCCTCTGGGAAAATATTAAAAATAAATAAATAAAGCAGCCAATCTCCGGCATTTTCTGTTAATGTCAACAGAATGGGCCAGAACAATAAATATGTATAGTTTTGGTAAATTTAGGTTTTCACATATGGTGTTAGTTTAAACTCCATTGATACACTTACATATAGTGTATGGATACGTTCTCCTCCTGGAGGTGAGGCTAGGGCCCCAAACGCTCCGCGGGGGCCCACTGATCTGCTGCACCTGCCTGCACCTCCCGCCTGAGTGTGTGTGCTGGCTGTGGTCCCACTGCCTGGGAAGCCCTTCCTCCACTCGCCAATCTCCAATCTCCACAGCGCCCCAGCTCAACTGCCCTTCCCTGGCCAAGCACCGGCTCCTCACCCTCCTGAGGCCCCACAGTTTCACCCTAAACCTGTATTCATGCAATTGCCAAGTCTAGGCAGCAATTCAAACTGCAGGGCTCTCCAGAGGCCTGCAAGCTGAGAGCAGGGCTGGGGGGCGGGTGGGGGGCAGCCACAGACGGCAGGAAGGGTGCAGGACTCGATACCAGAAAACCTGGAGCTTCCTTCCCAGGATCTTGGGCAATTCATCCTTCTGAGCCTCAGTCTCTCCAGCTACTGTACGGAACAATCACTCCAAGATTCTGGGGTCCTTGGGAGGTTTAAATAAAATGATCCATGTGAAGTGTAGCAATATACATGAAATGTAATTTGCAAAGCCCTACATGAATCCCAGTGAGGGTAATAATATTAGGAACACGGGCTAGACGATGCTTGGGCAGGCTGAGACCACGTGAGGGCCCTGGTTCCATTTCCAGCCTAACCTGAAAAGCCAGGGGCAGTGGCCCACATCTGTGGTCCCAGCTACTGGGGAGACTGAGGCAGCGAGATCACCACTCAGGGCCCCCGTCTGCATGTACAATTATAATATGAGCTAATTACTACCCTCAGTACCCCCTTCTCCAACACCTGTCATGATGCTTTGCAGGCACCCAAACTGACTGCCGGTAGGACCCCAGATTTACTGCTCATTCTAGATGAAATAAAAAGCCATGGGTGTAGGGGCGGAGACCAGGAGGTCCTACCTGCAGTTACAGCAGCTCCCTGAGCTTAGTTATTTTTCTCTTCAAGGTTTTCTGTAAATGATGACCCAGAGGGCTTTGGGGAAGAGCCCCGCCCAGCAGAGTGGAGCATCTCGGCCTCTTGCCAGCAGGACAGAGCCTCCCTCCCTGATGTAGGCTGTCCTCAGGGGTTGCAGCAGGAGGAAAACAGAGGTACCAAGCTCAGCACACATGCCTGGGCAGGTGGAGGGAGCTGTCTGGTCTGAACTTCCCTTTCAGGGCGGCAGATGCAGTAACTTCCAGAGGTCTCATACATCCCTTTACTGAGTGGGAGATGGTCATCCCAGGAGCACCCGTGACCCACAGGTCCATAGACCACACCTTCCCAGTGAGGAGACCAAGCCCTCAAGAGGATCACCAGGTTTCAAGCTGGTGAGGAAGTGACATACATGTGTACACACATGCACATCTTCACAGTCACATGACCTGCATCACAGTCCACACCATGTCCTTTCCCTTTCTAACAGAGGGTCTCACCTGAGACTTATGGCCCCAGGAGGTTGGCAGAGTGGGTATGAGTAGCTCCCATGGGATGGGATGATGCTCAGAGAGAACAAGTGGGTGGAGACCATCACTAGGTTTTCCTTTTCTTTTTAGGGAGATTTTTGTTACAGGGTAGATGCACTTGCTAGAGACCCAGACAGAGAAAGTGAGAAAGCATCCCCCCTCTCCCCCTTCCCCCTATCCAGAGCAGATGGCCATGCTGCAATCCATTCTCCTCTTGGGATTTGGACAAGCATGCACACACATGTGCTCAGCAGGAGCTTCAAGTGGCCAGGTCCTGGACTCGAACCACAGCTAGCTATGTGGGAGTCCGGCAACTTAACCATTGTCACCTGCTGGCCCCACTGGGTTTTCTGGCTTTCCACCTCGTGCCTTCTCCACCACTCATGCCACAGTGCCGTCCAGCAAAAAGAGTGGGAACGCCACCTTTCTTGCAGAACATGAAGTGCCAGGGCTGTTTGAAGGTCTGAGTCTTTCCTACCACTAGCTAACTCTAATTTCACGTGTAAATACTATGTGAATAGTGTGAATAATAAGCTAGCACATGCTTACGCCTAGAATGTCCGCCCAAACTTCAATAGTGATTTTTTCTTCATTATGAAATCTAGGGCGATTTTCATTCTTATACTCAATCTTCTGTGTTCCAAGTTTGCTAAAATCAGCAAGGACCATTTCTAGCATCAGAGATGCTTACTGTTTTTCAAGGTCGCAACACTGAGATGGACACTGAGGCTTTCACTGGACACTCAGTTGCGTGGGGCTTCTAAAAACATGGTAGAATTGGAAGCGATACAGGATAGGCACAAAGGTTTTCTGGGTGGGGTCCCCCCCCCCGATTTCCTTCTCCAAGGAGAAGGAAAAGGAGGTGTCTGCTGGACTTCCTGACTCCCATCACAGGCCTGAGACCTCACACACCACCCTCAGGGGCCTGCTCTGGCGTGGATTCAATTCTGTTTGTTTATTTATTTTTAAACTTGCTATCCAGTGTATGCAATTGCTTAGGGTAGGAAGAGGGAGAGAGAAAGTGAGAAAGCACCTCACAGCAGGGAGGCCACAATCCCCTCTCCTCGCAGGGATTCTGGGAATTCTGGGCACTTGTATCCATGCGCCCAGTGCCCAGCGTGTTTTTTAAGCCATCGGGTCTGGTACTTGAAATGCACAGTCAGTCGTGTGGGATCCAGCCGCCATCACCATGCCACTGACTGGCCCGCATGGTGTTTAATGGGCACTGCTGGCTGATGATATAAACTCTGTCCTAATAAGCAACCCTGTCCTGATCAGCCTTAATATCTATCACTTCGAGAATAATTCCAACTTTATCCTGAGTGGCAATACCATTAACCCATCCACCTGCTCATTCATTTAGTCAGAAACTATTTCAGCAGCTGCTCTGTACAAAGCACCATGCCAGACACTGAGGCGTCATTAACCTAAGACTGGAAAAGCCACCAAGCTGAGGCCACGCGCCATCCGTCCACCTTCTGCCCGAGCAGAGGGTTTTGGCTGCGCCAGAACAGCAGGAACAGGCGCGTGAACTAAAGTGGCCTGGGTCTCCAGCCTGATTCCAGCTCCCCGAAGACCTCTGCCTTTGGTGCCCCCCAGGCTGAGGGCCTGTGAGGACTGTTGGAAGCTGAGCCACACCACACCCCATCTGGCAGGGCAGAGGCGATGTGGACGGGAAGGAAGAGAAAATCCCAAAGTTGGACACCATCCAGTTCTCTCCATGGCTCCTTCCCATGTTATTCTTCCCCTCTCTGTCCTCTCTCAGGGCTGAGATCCCAGCCTGCAAACATTTATTTCAGGCTCACGGGGTCCTGCGTCCTAGTGCCGAACGATTCTGTAGACGCAGACGCAGACCACGCTGTTGCTTCTCTGGGACCCACTTTGTCTGCCTTTACATGTGGTGACGGCTTCAACATCACCTCGCCAGAGAAGCGCCTGCCCGGGAGGGAGTAACGTGGTGCCTGTAACTGCCCACGTGTTTGACGTCGCCCTCCCTGGCTGAACTCAACTCGTGAGGGCAGCTCCCCACGTGCTACCTGGCACACAGGCCCGCAACACCTCTTTCCTGAATGAATTAAACAGCCTGCGAGGTAACAGCGAAAGCCAGGGCTCGCTGAGCATGTGCTGTGTGCTAGCGGCCGTGCTGAGCTCCATGCAGACGTCAGGTCACGGAGCAGATCCACGGCTGACCATCCCTACTGCCGTCTGACAGGTGAAGGAAACCACATCATTCCCCCTTCCGCACTCCCCCCTTATAGAGGTTTATCCCATAGGGTACATGCACTCACAGGAGACAGACAAGAGAGGAAAAGTGAGAAATCCCACCCCCCCAGGGGTATGGCCACGCTGCAATCCCTTCTCTCCACTCTCCTCTGGGAATTTTGGGTACATACATACCTCGCTTGATTTGTAAGCTGCTGGGTCCAGGACTCAAACTGTGGTCGGCCATATGCCTTAACCATCATGCCACCCACCAGCCCCGCCCCCCCATTTTTATTAGAGAAAGATTTTTCCTATAAGACATGTGCACTTGTTAGAGAGAAAGAGACAGAGAGACAGAAAGCGAGAAATCACCCCCCAGGGGAAATGGCCATGCCGCAATCCCTTCTCCTCCATTTTCTTCTTGGGATCTTGGGCATACACACACGCACACACACCAGGCATGAGTTTAAGCTGCCGGGTCCGGGACTCGAACCACAGTCAGCTACGTGGGAATCCAGTGATGTAACCATTATGCCATCTGCTGGTCTCCCACTCCCCTATTTTTAAAGTACAGTAATGAGAACCCACTAAGCATCTTGCCCAAGGCCACAGAGCTCATGAGGGCGGGTATTGAACCCCTTCTCTCAATCGCTCTCCAGGTCGCCAGGACTGCTTGGCTCACTGCCTCCCTCCTTCCTTTCTGTGCCCCTGGCGACCACCCTGACCCCTTCCTGACTCTCAGCCTCCTATCCCGTCAGTAAGAACGTCAGCTCTGTGGAGCCAATCTGCAATCAGCCGACGAGGCCTGTTTCAGAGCAGACACGGCCACTGTGACAGTGGGCTCCACAGACTCAGCCTGGGCCACCCAGGGTCTTCCAGACCAGGAGCTGCTGGAAAAGCAAAGAAGGGCAGCAGGGAACAAGAATAATGCCAGGGGCCTGAGGGGAGTCCTGAGTGGGAGGCTGGGTCTTCTCGGAGTTCTTTGTAGGAACGAAGGAAGGAGGATGAGGGATAATAATATAACACCTGGCTGAGCCCGTCACCTCATTTTCGAAACTTTCCAGAGCTTTTGTTGACCAGATGGGGATCAAATTCACACTCCTCAGTGGGGCCTTCAAAGGTCTTCACCACCCAGGCCCACCATAGCCACATCCGAGAGGTGAGGCATTTCCGGTCCCCACATCTGTCCAGGGCTCCGTTCACCTGGAACACCCTCCTCTTCCTCAATGGGAAGAGCAACCCTCACCCTTCAGGGCCAGGATGGCTTCCAGGACACCCTGGGGTAGTGGGAAAAGAGAGTGTAGGCTCCGAGGTCAGACCGACTGGTTCAAAGCTCAGCTCCGCTGACCAGCTGCATGCTCTTAGCCCAGTTCTGACCTCTGAAAGCCTCTCTGGCTTCCTCCCCTGCAAAACGCACTGGCTGGTGGGAGGATGAAACACAGCCACTCATGAAAGCGCTTTGAACTGTGCCTGGCACACAGTAAGTGCTCAATAAACAAGCTCTTGTTCCTATTGTCCTCGGGGCCCCTACAAGGCCCTCTGTTTCCACCACAAGCCGAGTACTGCCTTGCACATATTTGCTACACACTGGTCTCCTTTGGCCAGATAGAAGTTCTCAACAGGCATGCCTCACGGCTCTGGCTTCTCTTCCCCAAGGCCCGGCACCATGCGGAGTACGTAGTAGGTCTTCAGTACATGCTTAAGGCCCACAAGTGCCTCTGGCTGCAGGCCCTAAGGCAGACCCCACATACAGCCCTCCCAGGGCCCAGCTGCTGGCCTCCCAGATTGCACACACCAAATCCCCAGTCTAAAGGCCCCCAAGAGCCAGAGAGCCAGAAGCACATTCGCTGTTACTCCTTTTCAAAACAATAAAGGGCTGTCCCCTGCCTTGCTGAGGCTGTTTCCACTCCAGGGAATTTACTGAGAGAAATGAGCACAGCAGGGACTGGAAATAGCACTGAGCCCCTCGCAGGGAGAGGGCTGGGCAGGCCAGTCAGAGCAGGAGCAAAGCCTCAAAGACAAGACAGAGTGCAAGAAAGCCTCCAGACAGAAGCCTGCGCTCCCAGAACTCGGCCACTCAATGAAGTGGGACAAGTGGATCATGCACAGCCCCACTCTGCCTCGAAGCTCTTCTTTCCACTGGGGGAGTGGTCTAGAAGGGGCTCCTTGTATAATGCCCCAGCACCCTGGGAGCAACCTAGGACACATCCAGAATCCCCAGGATAGCACAAAGGTGCCCCAGATTGTCCATGGCTTTTGAGGTGAGAGATTCACAGAGAAACTACCCACATAGCTGGGGCAGCATCTCTGGATTGGGGTCACCATCTACACCCATCTCCCCAGCAGTCCCTGGAGGATGAGCACCAGGTCCCATTGATTTGCAGACTCTCTACCCCAGCATGGTGCCTGGCACGTAGGCACCACCTTGATAAGCTCAAGGCAGAAAGACCTGGCAGCAAGAGAGAGGGCCTTGCTCCAGGCTGACTCCACCAGGCCTGCCACGTATGATGTACAAGCAAGTCATACACGTCCACGGGGGCCTCGGTTTTCCTCATCTGCAAACAGGGACAACACTTCCTCACTCACACAGCTGCTGTGAGACCGTACACTAAGTGGAGAGCACACAAGCCTCAGACCAGGGTCAGTGTCCAAGCCACCCCTACGCGCTACAGTCTTTTCTGTTGGCCTCCTATTCCTTCGCTTTGTGTTTTTCACATCGTGGTGATTACTCGTTTCCAAGTCTGAGTCCTGCACCCACCTGAGAGCTCCTTGCCGCCTAAGGCATCATGTGTTTGTGTCCATGTAGCTGAGGCCTGGCTGCTGGGGCTCCCCCTCCCGATTCTCAAAGACAGCACCCTCAGGATGTTCAGATGGGCCCGGTCCAGGGGGCCCACCAAGCACACTGAAAAGGAAGATGAGCAGGGACACTGCAAACATAACCAGCCAGGGAGAGTCACACCTCTGAGACCTGTGCCTCCTGTGCAGGTGCAGGCGAGCTTGTTTGCCTGGCTGACTCCACCGCACAGGCCTCCAGGGCACAGATTGCCGTTTCTTCCCTTCCATAAGGCGCCCAGCAGCCACATAAATAATACATGGCTTCACCTCACACACAGGTATCAGCCATGCAGACACCTACTTTGACCCATGATGCCCTGGAAGGGAAGGAGGAGAGTGATGCCTGGCCTCATGCAGCCCCCCAGAGGGGATATGGTTGGAAACCCAGCCCACCCGCAGCCGGCCAGCCTCACTGCCTTGTGGTGGGCTAGAGCCACCTAGCAGTAGATGCAAGTGCCCAAGGGCGAGCCTGGGAGGAAATGCACAATCCACAGGACAGATATACACACCCAGAACCAGTCCAGGGTCCCTCTGGAGGCAAACAGCCTTGGAGCCCCAGATTTCAGTCTGCCCCCCCTCCAAACACGCCGGCAGGGCGCGAGGCATGTACTCCCTCCATTCACAGAGCCCCGAAGGCCTCCCCAGACAAGCACCCTCCCAGGTCACCGCCACCCGCACAGGGCACGGCTGCCTCTCCCACTCACTCGGCCGTGCCAGGCGCCTGCACACCCGCGGGCGCACAATCCCACTTGCAAAGAGCCCGTCCGTCCACCTCCCGGCTCCCCAGCCACCCCCACCGGCAGGTCCGATTACACTCCAGGCGCGGCCCCCGCCACGTTGGCGTCGAGGGTGAATGGGCACACCCACGGGCCGCCCCGCGACCCCGCAGGGCCGGAGGGGGCACAGGGTGGGACCGACGGGGCGACGGATGCCCCCTCCCTCCTCCGTCGAGCCGGCCGCCGGCGTCGCCTCCCATCCCTAGGACCCGCGGGAAGCCCCCGCGCGGGCCTCTCCAAAACCGAGCAGCCCCCCGCCCCCGGGAGTCCGCAGCCGCCCCTCTCGGGGCCCCGGGAGCCGGGCTGGCCGGGCTAGGTACCTCAGGAGCCCATGGCGGTGGCGGAGGCGTGTGCGGACAGCGCGCGGCGGCCGACTCTGCGGGCGGGGCTGGCGGGCGGCGCCGCAGCCCCGAGGTCTCGGCCGCCGCCGGCGCGTCCCGGGCCCAGCGGAGTGCGGCCACCGCGCGCCTGCGCACTGAGTGCGCAGCCGGGGCGGGCGGGGCGGTGAGCGAGCGGCTGAGATCACCCGCCCGGACTTAAAGGGGCAGCGCCCCCTCCCAGATCGCCGCAACCCGAGCTGGGGCGCGACCTGGCTCTCCTGCAGCTCTCTGAACAGCTAAGATGGGCCTCCCCGGCTTCTCAGGATGCGAAGACGGGGTCCCAGGCTCTGCTCTGACACTCGGGGGCTGTCTGGCACTCCACTTCTCTGATCCCTAATTTCCTCCATTTGAGCCTGTTTGGACGATGAAACAAAATATAATGGCTATTTGTTGAGTGAAAGATGCGTGTGGAATTGTGGAATGAATGTACCCTGAGTACTGTGCAATTAGGAGATGAAATTACAAAGCACAGAAAAGACTCTTTCCTCCCACTCCCTTAGCCGGGCTTCTTGCCCCACCTCTCCCCAGGCCACTTAATTAGCAAAATTCTTCACATAGCACTCAAGCCACCTAGCCCATTTCTGTTTGCCAGGTTCACACCTTACCCAGGTTAACTGGAAAATGCAAAATGCAATCAAGTGCTGGCATTGGGCTAAGATGCTCCTGGGCCTTAAATTTGTTTATCTGTCCAGCTCAGACTCCCCCCAACTGCCTTCTCAACACTTCTTACTGAGAGATCCAATAGGCATCTCCAAGTTACGTTTCCACACTGAGCCCACCTGCCCTTCCCCTTCCACACACAAACCTAGTGCCTTACAGCCTGACCCCGTCAGCTGTTGGCAGTTCCATCCTCCCAGTCCCCAGGCCAGAGCTCCTGGAGGCACCAGAGTTCCCTCCTCCTGGCCCCTGCCCACGTAGGCAGACAGGAAATCCTGCTGACTGTACCTGCCCAGTATATCTAGGCTTCCCTCTCCACCCTTCTCCACTGCTGCCCCCTGGTCCCGGCTCTGCCCAGGATTAGTTCAATATTCTCCTGACCCAGTCTTGCCCTCCCTGATCGAGTCTAAGTCGACAGAGGAGCCCCAGGGATTCTTTCACAGCCTGAGTCAAAACGTGGCAGGAGTTCTATGGGGATGGTTTCTGTCTTGTTTGTTTCTTGATGCAGTCCCAGTCCTTCATACAGGGCCAGCAGAGAAAACATGCTCAAAATATTTGCAGGCATCCCTATGTGATACCGGAGGCACACGGGAGCCTTGAGTTTGGATCCTGGATCAACCAGAACAGGCTGGTCACGCTCAAGTGAGCCTGGGAGCCTAGCTGACTGCAAGCGTAGATCCCTCGACAGGATCTCCCCCTCGCTTTCTCCATTCCGACCCCTGTAAGTTACATAAACTTTAAAAAGGCCTAGGAGTGGTGGCGCCCTGCTGCGCCATGCTTGAGGCCATTTGGGAAGACTCTGGGTTTGTACTCTAGGCCTGAACATGCCGGGTGTGCACGTGATCCTGGCTGGCTGCAGGGCTGGGGGAGGATCATGGCACGGAGTCCCCCAAGTCCCTGTGGAGGGTGCCTGCATCTCCCTCCAGAAATAAATAAATAAACTTGAAAAAAAATGTAGCATGAAGAAAAGATCCTCTGATAGAAAAGTTTTCTCGAAAAATGCCTCCTGGCCCCAGGTAGGAAGTCCCTCAGGGCTGTCCCAACAGGAAGGAGGCTATTGGAGCATTTTGCAACAGCTCTCCCTTCAGATACATTAACCTTCCCGGGCAAAGATTTTGTCTGGCCGTCACTGTACTTGAATGCTTAGTGCAGAAAGATTATAAACTAGACCCAATTCGACTTCCATTGTTCCCTCCAGAGTGTTCAGGACAAACCCGCTCAAATTTAGGCTCTTTGTCCCAGCTCCTTAAGGGCCCTCTAAGGTCTCAACTTACAGAGGCCCCAGGCTGGCAGGGGCAGAGGCAGGTGGTGGGTATTTTTAGGCTTGGGTTGCCAGAAAGGGGCTCAAAGACAGAAAGTCACCTGGCCCGAGTGGCATGCAGGTCAGCAGGTGGCACTGGGAGCCCTAGTAGCTGCTCTCTGCTGGGAGGTAAAAAGTCTTCCTTGAGGCCTATACTCAGGCTCCCAAAATGAAGGCAAACACTCACGCATGTACTTCTCTCCCACGCCCTCCACCCTTCACACCTCCACCCCCACCCTCCCCCTGCCTCCATACAACCACCCATCCGCTCTTTCTAATAAGGCTCAAAGATCCCGCTCCCAGGCAGGAAGGTGGAGCAGCAGTGGAGTGTGTCGGTTCTGTGAGGCTGACCCCCACGGGAGTCCTGGGTTAGCCGCCAGGGACCTCCCTGAGGACGCTGAGCACGTGCATGCCCATGTAGGGGCTGGCCAAGGTCGGGGGCGGCTCACAGAGCTGACCACACCCTGCTGAGGGTTCTCTCTCTCTCCCACAGAAGAAATAAACAAAAACTTAAAAAAAAAAAAAAAAAAAAAAAAGGCCAGCCTGTGCTGTGGTGGTTAGGGTGACTGGATCCCGCATGGTTGACTCTATGGTTCAAGTCTTGGGACTGGCAGCTTGAAAGATGCACCCCACATGTGTGCGAGCCCAAAATCCCCTAATAGGAGAAATGGAGGAGAAGGGATTGCAACATGGTCATCCCCCACGGGGAATGCTTTCTCTCTTGCTCGCTCACTCGCTCGCTCTGTTTGTGTGTGTCTCTCTAGGGAACACACACCGTCTGGTAAATTTAAGAAGAAAAAAAAGACCCCACTCACATCTGTCCCATTTCCTCACTGCATGCCTGTGGCCACTGTCCTGTTCAGGCCACTGTAATCTACACACAATTCTAACAGTTCCCAGTCTGCCGGAGGCACCCTTCCACCTACCCACTGGCTGATGAAGAGGGAAGGCCTGGTCCCACTTCAGCTCCACCCGCTCTACCCTACAAAAGCTACTTTTCCTTCAACAAAGACCAAATCAGATCGCCTCTTCTGTCCCGGGATGTACCTCACCCACATTCCGTTTTAATTAATTTCTCCCTAACAAAAAATCGGTAGTAACCTGAAAGCCATCAAAGAATGGTTAAGTTACGATAGCTCCATACAGTAGCATATACTATAGTTATTAAAATAATCTTTTTACACCTTCCTAATGATTTTCATGGAGAAAGTGATTAGGAACAATATTAGGTTAAAAAGGCAGTAATGAGTTTGTACGGTAGCCTGGTTTGAACTCTGAAAGAAATGAAGCACCAGCCCTTTACGGCACTGCAAGATGTCGAAGCCACAGGGGGAGGTTGTGGGTTCTCATCCCAAGGTCCCCCGTCCCTGTCGAGCCTGCGTTCTGAGCTGGCTGAGGCTGGGGGGGTGGGGGTGTCCCAGCATGAAGACCCTGTTGGAGGCGTCTGGGTCTCTTTCTCCTCTTTCTTCTTCCTTCCTCCCTTCCTGTCTTTCTTTCTGTCTCATGAAAGACATGAACATTTTTTTTTTGAGAGGTTTTTGCTATAGGGCGTGTGTGCTCGCCAGAAAGACAGAGACAGAGAGACAGAAAGTGAGAAATCATCTCCCAGGGAGGATGGCCACGCCGCAACCCCTTCTCCTCCATTCTCCTCTCGGGATCTTGGGCACGTATGCACACGCACCTGGCGTGAGTTTAAGCCACCGGGTCGGGGACTCGAACCGCGGTTGACTACATGGGAGTTCAATGACATAACTATTATGCCAACTGCTGGTCCCGACATAATGAACTTTTAAAAAATGCTTAGAAGAGAGCCAGCTGGTGATGTGGAGGTTAAGGCGGCTGCATTCCACGTGGCTGACTTCACGGTTCGAGTCCTAGACCTGGTGACTTGAAAATTAAGCTGGTCATGTGCATGTGTGCCTAAAATCCCAAACAGAGAATGGAGGAGAAGGGATTGTGGTGTGCCCATTCCTCCTGGGGGGAGAGTTCTCTCTCTCTCTCTCTCTCTCTCTCTCTCTCTCTCTCTCTCTCTCCCTCCCTCCCTCCGGCATACACAGGCACCCTTCAGAAAAAAACAAAACCAAAAACAAATGCTCAGAAGAAAGATTGGAAGGAAATGTAATAAAATATTAGCAGTGGGTCCCCCCAGTGTCAGGGATTATGAACATTAGTTATCCTTTCTGGTTTTTCAGTGTTTCCCAAACTTCATATTGTAAAAAAACTTTCATATTTTCAAAATAAGAAAAGTTATTCAAAGAAATGGTTTATTCAGTTTCCGTCTCACCACGTCTCCTAAGTCATCTGAATGCACCTGTCTCCCTCGGCAGACAGAGGGCCACTCAAGGGTAGAGGCTCAGACTAGATTCAGCTCTGCGCCTCCGAAGGCCACCTGTCACCCTGCCAGTCACCCCTCTGCTCAGAGCCTGCTGACCAGTGATAGTTCCATGTCTGGGAAGGCAGAAAGCAGATCCAAGTCCAGTCAGCTCCAAATCACACCCGCATCTGGTAGGGGAGTGTGGACAAAGAGAAAGGCCTCAGGGGTGCAGACTGAGTGGCGAGCGGCCAGAGCACTCCTTGCCCACTTAGCTCCAGCCTCTGTCCTGTGCCCAAGGATACAACGTGAGTCCTGGCCAGGTGCCCTGGAGAAGCAGCCTGAGGGGGTGGGCAGGGCACAGTCCCAGCTCTGTCACTTCTTAGACAAGTGGCTTTGCCTCTCTAAGCCTCAGTTTCTCGTGTGAAAACAAGCCACAGGGGCCAGCAGTCATGGTTACGTTGCTGGACTCCCCCATAGTCGACTGTGGTTTGAGTCCTGCACCAGGAGGCTTAAAATTCACGCTGGGCATGTGTACATGAGTGCCCAAGATCCACAGAAGAGGATAGAGGATAAGGGATTGGGGTGCAGTCATCCCCCCTGGGGGGTGATTTCTTGCTTTCTGTCTCTCTGTCTCTCCCTGTCTCTATGGTGAGCGCACACTCCCTCATAGCAAAAATCTCTCTAAAACAACCCACATAGCAGGATTGTCCCAGCTAATGTGTATGGACATGTGGGTGCAGTGTTTTGCAGGCAGCCGACCATGAGGCTGCTCTCTGCAGACCCAGCTGATCTCCTGCCCGAATTAGACCTTTTGGGTTGTGATAGACTAAAACCCAATTCAAACTTTAAGTTAAACAAAGGAAGAAAAATGATGGGCCCAACTAATTGGGAAGTTGGAGGCAGAGCTGGATTTGAGGCCTCACACCGATTCATCGAGATGCTACTTCCCTCCGTCTCCTGCTATGTGTGTGTGTGTGTGTGTGTGTGTGTGTGCACGTGCGTGTGTGTTGGCTTCATTCCCGGGTGACCTTTTCGCCCATGGCAAAGAGAGTACTTCTTTCCCAATAATTATGAGTATATCCCAGGATGGCCTCTGACAGTCCCAGCTTTGGCTCACATTCCCATCTCTGAGCCAATTCCTGTAGCCAGCCAGAAAAATGCAGTGCATTGATTGGCCAGGCCGATCACGGCCCTGCCTCTGGAGCCAGTGGGTGGAGCCCCTTCTGAACCAAATGTACTGAAAAGAAGGCATGAGTCCCTAAAGGGTAATGGAATGTCAAGACCAGAAGAACTAGAAAAGAGTTCTGGGCGGGTGGGTCCAGCTGGTGGTATGGTAGTCAAGGCAGCTGGACCCCACGCAGCCGACTGTGTGGTTCAAGTCCAGATCTGGTGGCTTGAAAAACATGCCAGGCAAGTATGTGTGCATATGTGCACACAATCCCAAGAGGAGAATAAAGGAGAAGGGATTGTGGCATGGCCATCCCCCCAGGGGGTGATTTCCCACAATCTTTCTCTTTCTCTGTCTCTCTCCAGCAAGCACACATGCTCTGTAACAAATTTAGAAGAAGAAGAAGGGGAAATAAAGTAGTTCTGGGGAAGAAGAAGCTCAGCATTTAAGTGGCTTTCCCAGGGTCACATTCCCCGTGGGGAATGCTCTCTCACTTTTCCTCTTTCTCTCTTTCTTTGGACACAGGGGTCCTCCGACAACTTTTTATAAAGAAGGGAGGGAGGGGAAGGAAGAGGAAGGAAGGAGGAAGGAGGAAGATAGGAGGAAGGAAGGGAGGAAAAGAGCGAACTTCCGGTTGGGGTGGTGACACTCAGGACATGGGCGTCCCAGAACAAGGCCATTCCTGGGGCTCCCATCTGGGACGTGTTGTGAGTACCTCAGGCATGTGACCGGGCCTGGCTTATAGGTTTCTGTGAACAATGCAGGCATTGGAGACACAAGGGGAGGGCTTCCTTTACCTGCCTCTCTGAGACACACCCATACCTCCAACACGGGTGAGGTGAGTCCTACTACAAACGTACCTAGCTGACACAGGCAGGCAAACAGCAACATGCCAAAGAGGACCAGCAGGTGGCGTGGCGAGTAAGGGGCCGGATTTCTACATGGCAGACTGGTTCAGTGCCGGACCCGGCAGCTTGAAAATCACACTAGCTGCGTGCGTGTGCACAGGCGCCCAAAATTCCAAGAGACTGGAGGACACAGCGTGGCCATCCCCACTGTGGGGGTGATTTCTCACTTCTCTGTTTCCCTCCAGCAAGCACACACCCATGGCAAAAACCTTTAAAAAATACTAAAATAAAATAAAATAAAATAAAACAAAGACAAGGCTTTCTCATCAGTTTCCTTGGAATCACTAGGGACATATTTTGGACTCTACAGAATCCCAGGAGTTCAAGGTCCTGAAGTGCTGCCCTTGGGGAAGGGAGGTTCCGGCGGCAGGGTGCGGGGGCCATGCAGGGAGCTGGGGAGCCTCTAATGAGGGGAGAGGAGGAAGGAGAAGCCTGTGTGTCCCAGCCCCAGGGTGGTAGTGACTCAGCCCCAGAATGGCGGCCTGGTCTGCCCTGGGACACCTGGATGGGCTGACTTCAAAGGGGCTGCACCTTAATCATAGGAGCTTTGAAGGTGCAATGAAAGGCCTCAGGAAGCATAATTACCCCAGACACCACCCTCCAAGGAGCCTGGAGCAGCCCAGGCTGCTGTGTGCAGGCACTGGGGGTCCCCAGTGGGGCCTCCTTAAAGGGGCAGGGCTGCTCTTCGCAGAGTCGAGCACTCCACTGCCCTTGCCCCAGCAGCTGGCTGGGCTGCCCTCCCACCCCATCAGCCTCTTTGGCAGGAGGAGCACAGCCTGGGTGCAGCCGAGCCCCGGATGTGCAAGTTCCTGCTCCTCAGTGAGCTGAGGAAACCTGGCCTGATCAGGGACTCTTAAGGAAGAGGTGCTGAGTACCTAAGGCTGGGGTGACAGAGAACACCAGAGGGAGGAGGGGGACCATTTCTCTGAATCCCCATGGCAATGTTTTTATTGCACCAGATCCCTTCTCCGTCCCCAGCCCAAACTAGGCAGGGCAACGCAGGGCCCAAGAAGGGTGCCTTGAGCAGGTTTCAGATGGCTGGGGATGGGCAGTGCACGACTGGAGCTTGGAAGGTTCCCTCCTTGAATGACCAGATGTGTTCCTGTGGGTGCCTGTGCTGCAGGCTCTGGACCTCAGCATTCCTCGCTGTGACTGTTCCCCTGTCTGCTTCCGAAAGAGTGTGGATAGGAGGAGCGGGGAGAGAGACTGTATTGCAGTGGAAGCCTTTCCCCTTGGGATACCAGAGAGGGTTCCACTGGATCCAGTTCAGGGGTCCTTCTGATCCCACTCCTCCATGGAAGGCCCTGGGATGAGGTGTCAAAGGCAAGAAGGAGGCAGGTGGTGATGGAGGGGGAATGCCACCACCTGGAGGGAGCAGGCCAGTGACAGAGGAGAGAGGGGTTTGAATCTTGGCAAGGTAAATGATTGGACCAAGCTTCATCCCAGGCCAAGCTTTCCCTGGCCCCCTCCCCTCCCTTCTCTTCCAAGCCTTCTGCCATCCAGGCTTCGACCCCCTCCTCTCAAGCTCTTAGAGGCCACTGTGACCCCACGACAATGTCCTCCCACCTGTCGAGCCCGTGAGAGTTTGGCTCAGGCCTTCCTCTTCCTGTTTATCTTGAGTTAAGGCCTCCCTTCTCACTTCCCGTTTTGACTCTTCTGCCCCAGGGAACGTAAGAGGGGTCACTGTGTGTATGTGGGGAGGCGGCTGGATGTGGAGAGCATTATTGAGGAGCCCGACGGACGCTGGGGTATTGCTGATCGCTCTCTTCCTCGGGGCGGTGATTCCACGGGGCAGAGAAGAAACAGGGTCAGGCATTGAGCTGCGGCCTTCAGACGTGTGCATTTCTCTGTACACAAATTCCATCTTTTACAAAGGAACTAAGGGAGCAGTGGTCAGCGGCCCCTTTCTTACAGCCTCACCCCTCCCCTGGGCTTTGGTGCTTTGAGCAGGCTGACTCCAGGCCCTCTGGGTGCCCTGCCCTCCCAGCACAGCGCCCTCCTGGCTGGGCACCTCCACGGGCTTTGGCTTAGAAAACCGCTCTTCCACACCCTCCCATACCCCATGCTAGCTTTGCGGTCAGTGCTCCTGCCATGCTCCCAGCCCCCCAGGCTGGCTCCCTGGCGCCTCAGGCTCCTCCCCGTGTCTGCTAAGAACAGACTTTGTTCTGAAATGGGTCAGCATCTTGGCCTTCTGCCTGGGTTGTGACCATAGCGCCCTAATCCTCTCTGCCTCCTTTCTCCTTCCTCCACCCTCCCTGCCCCATGTTGTCAGACTCACATTCCTCCAGCTAACACCCATGGTGCCCCCTGCCCTAGCCAAGTGTTACCCACAGTGCAGGTGCCAGGCCATGGACATCAGGGGGACGGGCGTTAAGCTGCTCAGGCTAACAGCCGCAGTACCCCCATTCTACAGATGAGGAAGCCGGGGCTCAGGAAACGTGAGATGCTGGCAGAGGATGGGAGAACTTTCTGGATTCATGCCCACGTCTGCAGGATCTGGTCCCTGCCTCTGCCAGCCTCCGCGGCTGTGTCTGCTCCCCCCGGCCCCTGTGCTTAGAACCACCGGAGCTTATCAGGCCTGGCCCACAGCTCTGGGCCTTTGCATGGGCCGTCCCCTCTGCTGGGAATGACCTTCACCTTCTCAGCCCCCAGCAAATTCCTACTGGCATTTCGGGGCTCAGGTCGCACGCCCTTGAAATATCCCTTCATGTTAAAAATGTGCAGTTGCCATCATCAAGCACTCCGAGGTCCCTGGCAATAGCAAAGCTCAAGAGCACGGGCCGGGGGCCAGCAGGCATAGTGGATAAGGCACTGGACTCCGACCTGGCCGGCTGCAGTTTGAATCCCAGACCTGATCCACTCTCCCATGGGAAGCCCTGGGGTGGGGTGTCAAAGGTGGGAAGCAGGCAGGTGGCTAGTGGAGGAGGAATGCCACTGCCCTATAGCAAAACTTAAACATATGAACAATAATAAAATAATAATAAATCATTAAAAAAAAAAAAAAAAAAAGCAAGTGTTGTGGACCTAGGAAGTCTTTTCTGTGCCTCAGTGTCCTTCTCTACAAAATGGGAACCCTAACAGGCACGCTCCCAGGGCTGTCCAGAGCTAAGGAACCAAGCTTCACCACCCCTACTTCACAGAGAAAACAGACAGACCCAGACAGTGCCCCAAGGTCACAGAGGCGTTCAGGGGCTGAGCCAGCCCTCTGGACTTCCACCCCGTGTCCCCGCCTTTCGCCCCTGCACCTGCTCAGCCTCAGTCTAGCACCTAGCATGGCTGGAACCCACCCACACAAACCCACAAGACCAGCCACTGTGTTCGTTGCCTGAATGAAAATGATTCACCGTGTGGCGTGTTTTGTCGTCCCGGCTGGGTGAAATTTCCTGCTGATGGGCATACTTCAGGGACTGTGTGTGTGTGGCTGACGCACCTGGCCCCTCTGGTATCAGCCTGGTGTCACTTCCTCAGAGGCTGTCAACCACTGCCCCAACCCATCTAATTTGCTATAAGGTGTGTGCACTTATTGGAGACAAAAGGAAGGGTAAGAATGCACCTCCCCACAGGGATGACCAGGCTGCAAACCCTGGATGACCAGGGTTCAAGTCCTGCCTCTGCCACCAAAGCTGTGACTTTGGGCAAGTCGCTTGACCTCTGAGCAGTCTCCCGTCTGAAGGCAGGCAGGGCCGTTAATGGAACCTGACTAACAGAACTCTTCAGCAGATAAAATGGGAGAGAGAACCTTGCTTCTCAAAGTGTGGTCTCGTGTGTCATCGCCTGGACGCACTGGGGCAGACTCTCAGGCCTGCCCCTCCGGGGTCAGAGCCTGCACTTAACTAGGCCCCTGAGGGGACCTGAGTTTCAAAGTCTCCGGATGTACCACTGCTGCTCAAGTGTCCGAGCTAAGATGGCCCCAGCCACACCCACCTCCACTGCGACCGCCAGTTCCCGGGACTCGGGCTGGTTCTGGCAGGACCCACCAACCAGGGCAAAAAAGGTGGACAAAGCTGCCTGCATCACTTTATCCTTTTCTACTTTATTACTTCAAATTAACAACCACAATAAAGCTCAAAAAAGTCCAATATTTACACAGGAAAAAAGTACAAAATTCCCCCCAAAGTTCTTCAGTATTTTTTTTCAGTTTTTTAAATTACAAAGTAATAAAAAGCTTTGCTCTTTAATTAAAAAAAAAAAAAAAAGGAAAAAGGGGAAACAGAGGTAAATAAATTAGGAAATACACACACGGAGAAAACAAACAAAAATAAAATAAAAACAAAAACAGGTGTTAACTAGGAAGGATGAATAAACCCAACACCCAGCCCTGACCCCAGGCCCGTCCTCAGAAAGGCAGAGCCCAGGGAGAGGGAACCCTGGGTGACTGTCAGGACCAGGGAGTAATTTATCACCCAGACCCACATGCTTTTGGGAAGTAGTGTCCACGGATTCTGCCCTCGGACCGGGCATGGAGGGTGGGCCAGGGGGTGGTGGTGGCAAGGACCCTCTGTGCCCTGAGGGACGTGGAGGTCACTGCCAGCCCCCATGTCCTTGGTAGGGGGGTGAGAACAAAGTTCAGCCTGGCAGGCGGGGCGGGCACCTGCTTCCCTGGGAAACACAGGTTGAACACATACATACACGCACAGGAAGCATCGCGGCCCGCACCACCTCGCACCCGCTCCAGGTCTCCATGGAGAGGCAGCGGAGGGACCTAAATGCTTAGGGCACACTAGGCAGAGCCCATCACGGGGCCAGCCACTGTCATTTCAGAGAGGGTGGCAACTGTGCATGTGTCCTCCGTTCCAAGGCTCGTGAGACCCCACAGGACCTGCCTTCACCCATCAAACCACTGCCCCATTGCCCCACTGTGTGCTCCGCAGGCCACCCCCAATAGTGCACGGAGGGCCAGCATCTCCAACCCAGAGGTCCCCTCCCGGCGGCTGGTGGGTGGTGGCGGGAAGAGGTGGCTGGGCAGGCCTTGGTGGCTGGCTCGTGTGGCTGGCGACATCCAGGGAGCCTTCAGTGGCTTGAAGGTTGGGGGCAGCTGGCAACACAGGGGTCGAGAATCCTCCGTGCTGAGAGCATCCCGTCTTCGTGCCGTTGGCAAAAAAAAAAAAAAAAATTAAAAACAAAATCCATCGTCGGTTTTGTGCTGGTTTTTTTTTTTTTTTTCTTTTTGTTCTTTTGAGTTTTTTTTTTTCCATTTTTTTAAAGTCTTGTTTTTTAAAAGAAAATACAGTGAAGACACTGGGAGAGGAAGAGAGAAGACAGATCAGGTGCAGCTACCAGACCCCCTGAAGCTCCCCTCGTCCTGCAATCCCCCTCTCCGGGGACCCAGGGCCTGGCTCAAAGCCCAGCATGCAGTAGGGGCTCCATTTCCATGGGAAGGACACAGGCGGACTCTCCCTGGAGAGTAGCCCTGGCCACCATCTGCCCCACCAGCCTTGGGCAGCGGACTGGTTCCCGGACCTGGGCCTGGCTGAGAATAAGCTGTTTCACCCCCCAGCTCTACCTGCAGGTGAATTTCTGCAAAGTGAACCATGCTCAGGACATCTTGGTGTCAGGCTGACCCCCTGAAAGTGTACAGTGCTGCCTACCTACTCCCCAGGGAGCCTGATCTTCCCCACACCTCTGCCAAGAAGCCCCCTCACCTCTCCTTTCCAAGCCAGGCCCCAGAGCCATGCCTCAAGGCCTCACATGACCATGGAAGGCCCACTGTGGCTCACACTGGCCAGAGGACCTCCTGGGCTTGCAGAAGTCACCAAGGGCCTTCACCAGCAGGTGAGCTCATGAGAACTGCCCTGTTCTCAGTGCTTTGTGTAAATTCACTTGTTTAAGGCCCCAAGGCTGAGACTGGGCTGAGCCCCAGGTAGGGGTCAGAGTGTGGGCCACAGCCCTACCTCTGCTTGGAACCAACGTTCCAGAATATGTTAGGGCAAGATAGAATGAAGGACTGGCCTACAGGCAGACATGGGCAGGGGAGGGTTTTCTTGTGGACACTAACTCACATAGGGCTGGGCTTGCAGAGAGGAAGCCACAGCCATGGCTCCGGCAGGAGCCAAAGATTTTTTTTCCTCTTTGCTCATGAAAGTGTATGCACATATCTGAGAGAAGGGGGGAGAGAGCTAAGAGAAGCACCTTCCACAGGGTCTGGTCCTGCTGCGACCCGTTCCTGTAACATTGGCACTGGGCACTTGCATGTGTGCCCAGCCAGGGATTCAAACCACAGCTGCCACGTGGATCCAACTTCTTGAGCAATGCAAGGCTCCAAGGTTCTAAACTCCCTTGAGACGCCTTCATTTTGGGGATGCCTGGTACCGTCTGCCCCCAGCTCCTCTAAAATACACTGCTCTCCCTTTGGGGCGCAGGTGCCTGCAGACCCAGCAGGACCTGGAGGAACCAGGCTAGGTCTCCGGTGCACAGCAACTCACCTAAGCGAACACTGGTCCGACGGTGGCTCTCCTCACTTCCCGAGGTGGTCAAATGGCACGCTTGTCTAGGTGGGGCAGAGGGATGAGGGGATGAGCTTCAGGTCATGTCCTTCAGTTGCTGGTGACTCTCTCTCCCCACTGGAGGGCTTTACCCCAACCCAGCCCCTCATCCAAGGAAAGGGGGTGTGACCCCACGCCCTCACCACACGCCCACTTTGCACACACAACACAGCCCCGGGGGCCAAAGCAACCCAGTGACCAAGACGAGTCCATTCCTAAGGTGCGTCCCACAGAAGCCACCAAGGTCAGGAGCTGGAGGGCAGGCCTCCGGCCCATCTCTGCCAGGCCATGCTATGCTCCTTAGGCAATCAGATTCCCTCGGACTAACTTTCCCATCCAAACGTGGCACCTCAAGTGGGGCCACCAGATAGGCCCTCACCCTCCTCTCCACCCTGTGTGTTCTTGGCAAGGCTGACAGTGGCCCCGGGGGGCTTCTTGATGGCAGGGACACTGAGCACCCCATCTTTGAGCCTCCTACTGCCCATCCAGGAGGGGCCCTGCAGCAAGGCCTGGATCCCACTCTGCTACGGCTGGGGCCCGTTCCTTCCCTGACCTATTGCTGACTTTGCTCAGAGGGAGCCAATTAGACCTCAGGCGATTCAGTGAGGTCAAGCCCTGGCTCCACCATCGGGCTGGCTCTAGGGATTAGTGGGTGGAGGGGAAAGCACAGCACCAGGGGCCGACGGCACGGGGTCTCTCACTCACCTGTGAGGCTGAAATCCGGGAGACCTCTTGCCGCCCAGTGAGGTCTGACGACGAGACGTTGGCAGGCGCGCCCCTGTGTAGCCGCATGCTCACCTTCCTCTCCCGGTCGACCCGTGAGATCGCTCTGGGAGAAGTATTGCCTGCAGTGTGAGCAGGGGAAGCCGCACTCAGTGTGGGTGCCTGTGAGCCTCTGTCCCCGGGCCCCGCCCGCTGCCCGGCTCCCCTGCTCACCAGCTTGCTGGATGCGGGAGGCTGGGGTGGAAGCCACAGGCTCGGCAGCGCTGCGCAGACGGTTGGCGGTGGCCCCCGTAGGTGGGCCAGGGGGCAGGGCCCGGGTGGCAGACCCCCGCAGCTGCCCCATCCTCTCCTCGCGCTCGTGTTCTCGCCGCTCCCGGTCCACGTCCTCGGGGTTCCGGGCTGCACCCTGTAGGGATGCGAGATGAGATGCTGGTCAGCCCCACGAGCCCAGGGAGCTCTGGGCCCCCAGGCCCCCGAGGACAGAGCAGCAGGGGAGACTGGGTGGGCATCTCAGAAAACCTCCATTCAATCTCCTCCCCATGGAGCAGGAAACCATGATGTGGGAGAGGTGGAAATGACCCATGATCACGCAGCAGAGAAATGAAGGCGCACAACCACCGGGAGACAGGAAAAAGCAGCGTCAGAGAGGGAGAGGGAGGTCAGACCGGAGGGCCAAGGCCCCCAGGTGGCCAAGGGCAGCCCAAGGCCCACCCAACCAAGGCTGGGCCCTGCCTTGGCCCCTCCGAGCACTGATAGCCCTCGGTCCCTCGAGGTTTCCAAACTGAGCAGGGAAGGTATACAGAGGCCCACCTAACGGATAGGCAGGGATACCCAGAGAGGGCAGAGGACAGACCCAGAGCTACAAGACCATAGGAAGGTGGAGTGGCACCTGACCCAGGTCTGCTGGTGCCTAACTAGGGGCTTGCTTCAGACGGCTGTCCTTCCCTGCCCTGGGAGCTGGCAATAGCTCCTGGCAGGTGCATGGAGGCCGCAGCCAGGAGGCCTAGGGGACCCACTCAGACTGCCTGCCTTGGGACGGGAGCTCAGGGGGAGGGGAAGAAACTGGGGCTAGACACTCCATGGAAGAAAAAGAGGCACCACAGATGAGGCTGGAGCAGAAGGGGTATCCCGAGCCCCCAGGGGCCCTGTCCTCCAGCCACAGCCGCCCCTAGAGCAGGAAGAAACAAGAAAGATGCAAAGAGGAGCACGGGAGGATGGTGCCTGCTGCATTACCTAGCTGGTCCTGGGGCCGTCCACAGGGGGCAGGGGGCTGGCATGAGGGGGGCCGCATCTGTGGAGAGAGCTGTGCGCTGAGTCGGGGGCCTGCTCATGGGCCCTGGGGTGTGGGCTGCAGGAATCCCACGAGTCCCCTGTGGGGGCTGGCCGAGACATGGGAGTGGGGCTGAGCCTAGTCTTTAAGCCACTCTGGGAGGTGGCGGCTGGAACAGGGAGGAACCAAGGCCCAGAGAGGCTCATCCCCTGCCTGGGAGCCTCTGCCACCTGGTGCTGCTCTGCTCTCTGCACCCCAAGAGGACACTGTTCAGGCAGATCTGCAACAGCAGAACATTCTAGGCGGCATCTCTCCCGACTTCCCACCCAGACGCCTGTCCACTGGGCCCCACCTCCTGACCTCCACTCCTCACCCCGGGACCTGCCCACACAGCTAGGGCGAGCAGAACATGGCCCAGCCACAACCACAACTCCGAGAGATGTGCAGGAGCAGCGGCACCTAAACCTCCTCTGGGTAGGGCACGTCATCCCTGCAAGGCCAGTGCAACCTCACCCCTACCAAAGGGGCTGAAACCGAGGCCATGACCTGCTCAGAGCAGCAGGGCCCCGTGGCCAGGCAGAACAGAGTGGGGCCCCTGCCCTTCGGGGTGAGCTACTGTCCGCGTCTCCATCCAGCCCTGGTGACGCCTCAGGAAACGCACACCAGGGAGCTTTCTTGACCTTTATTTGCCCACGAGAAAACACAGAAGGTCCGCATCAAAGTCACGTGAGCAGCTACCCCGGTTGTGTGACCTCTGTCCCTGGCCGTGGTGAAGTCCTTCCTGGCCAGTGGGCTAGACCTTGGAACACAGGGGCTGTGTGTCTGAGTGGCATCCCGGGTCCAGGTGTCAGATTCCAATGCCCTGATGGAGGGGCCACTTCAAGGTCAAGGGGAGTCACTTCAAGGTCAAAGGCAAGATCCTTCCGATGGGAGAGTGTCCACTCCCTGGTGCCCAGCAGGGTGTCCAGTCTGCTGGTGGGGCGAGTGATGCGTCCTGCAGGGCACGGTGGTACAGAAGGGCCTGGCCTTGGGTGAAGGGTGTCACCAGAAGGTCCCCAATGCATGATCTGCAGAAGCTTCTGTCAATGTGCATCCGGAGGTGGTCAAGCTCATCATGGTGGCAACAGGCCAGAGATCGTGGAGATAAGGTTATGGGAACCCTGCCCAGCTTCTGAGTCCAGGGCCTGCCTCGAAGGGACCCCAGGAAGGGGGTTGGAGCGTGGGCTCTCAGTGAGCAGGGAGCTCCTGTCTCTGGCTCTGGAAGTGATCTTGGCTGCAGTCCCACGAGCAATTCTACCAGGCAGGTGTCTGGGACAGCACTGTCCACGGAACTTCCTGGGGTGCCAGAAATGTCCAGGTCTGCCTCGCTGATGCGGCAGCCACTAGCTAGACACCAGTGGCACCTGAGAACTCGGATGTGGCACATGTGTCCGAGGACTAGCTTCAACTTTGAGTCTAATCCACAAGTAAGGGCTTACACGTAGCCAGGGCTTACAGCGCTGGATGGCACGGGCTCTGGAGAGCAAAACCTACCCTAGGGCCCGGCTGAGCCAAAGGGCTACGCCTGCCACAGCACCCGACTGGACGGCGTCTGCAGGGACGAGCAAGTGTCCAGCGCCCCGTGCTGAGGAGAGCTGGCCCCAGGTACCCCAGGCCCTCGGCCGTGCTCCGAGCCACAAGGTCTGGGGTGAGAGGTGCCTGGCTGTCCATCTCGCGTCCCACCCTAGGAGGAGGCCGTCAGAGGTCTCTCTTTTAGGCCCCTGACCTGTGAAAGTAGTCTCTGCCTGCTTCTGTCCTCCTCCTGAGGGAGCAGGATCAAGCTACTGAGCCCCAGAGAGAAGAGGAGCCCCAGAATAACCTGCTGACCTGGGCGTCCAAGAGAACAAGGCCTCAGTCCTGGGCACCTGGCAGAGGGACGGGGGCCCCGCCAGGAAAGGAAAGGCACACCAGGGTGAAGCAGGGGAGACATTTAATGAGTTCAGGTTCGTTACAGAGGCTGCTGACAGAGGCTGGCCTTGGGCCAGGCCCCTCCTACGGCAGTGGCCATCACCCTCCTTCAAGCTCTGTCCTGGCCCTTAGGCGGCTGGTTCATTCCCCAAACCCCACAGCAGGGCCGTTTCTGCATGGCTTTCCAGTGCTTGGCCCCTTCTCTGCAACATGAGGTCACCCCCCACTACCCCAAGGGCTGCTCCTCAGGCCTGGCCCCGATGGACTCAGGCACACCTGGCGATGTCAGAACTGGGGCCCCGGAGTCCAGACCATGGGCCAGTAGTTTTTTGGGGGCAGCTCCTCCACCTCCTCCACAGGCCTATCTGAGGGGCCCTGGGTGCCCAGGGGCGCCGGGCACCTGGAAGGGACAGAGAGAGCACAGCTGAGGCTCAACCTCCTGCACTTCCGGCCAAGCGGCGAGTCTTGGAAAGGCCAGGTCTAGAGGGTCCTTACCAGTACGTGGGTGAGTACGTGGGCCCGGCCCAGGGGCAGGGGCGGGGGCAGGGCGGTGCAAGAGCTTCGCTGTCACGGGGCAGAGCCTGGCTCGAGGAAGCCCCCTTTTCCAGAAGAGATGTGAAACAAGACATACGATTTCACGGATTCTGGAGCTCCGGGCACAGCTGACGGACGCCTCTCCCCTCCCCACCCCCAGGACCCTTAAAAGAGGGAGACGGAACAGCCGCCTAGCAAGACCCAGGGTCCCATGACCAAGAAGAAAGAAACAACTACGAATGGGTCCAGGCTGGCCAGAGGGGCTGCGGAGAAGGCAGCTGCCTGGGATGTGCAGAACAAGAACAGCAGGACGGTGTAGGCTGCGATCAAGGCAGCGGGGGGCCCAGCCAGAGCCACCCACGCCCCACCACGAGTGCCCAGGAGGGACTCGAGGCCTGGCCAGGTCCGCCTTGGTCTGGTGGGAGGCGGCACCCCGCCTGGGCCCTGCTGGCCACGGAGGCACAAGCTGTCAGCGTCGACGAGGTGGGAGAAAGGGAGCTCTGGGACCCCAGTGAGGTCACTGGCACTGTTCAGCTCATACCTCCCGTTTGCTGGAAGCCCCGCCCGCCACTGGGTCACTCTGGTGTGCTGAGTCAGGACCTGCCCTGTCCAGTCCCCCAAGCCCGCCTTGGCCTCCAGGTGACTCACGAATTTGAGCATGTTCCAATCGAAGACGTAGTCGTAGGAGAAGCCCTGCCGGTGGAAGAGGTTGCGGAAGAGCTGGCGAAGGTAGGAGTAGTCAGGCTTGTCGTCGAACCGCAGGGACCGGCAGAAGTTGAGGTATGTTGAGAACTCAGCTGGTGGGGGTCACGGGGAACAGAGGTGGTGCCGTAAGACCCATGCCTCCAGGGTCCCCAGCAGCCAGCAGTGTCCTAGCCACCCACTGTCGCTATGAACACTTCAATCTCAGAGGAGGTGAGACAAGGAGAAGCCAGAAGCCCAGCCCTGCCTGTGCGAAGCCCTGGCCTGCAAGAGGAGAGCCTCCAAGAATCCAAGGAGCTGTGAACTGTGTACGCTCAGGAGGCTGGCTCCAGGGAGCAAGTCCCCAACAATCTGCCTGTTCCTACCCAGCACTCTGGGGACCACACAGACCCACAACTGTCAAAAATGTGAAGGACGGGCCAGCAGGTGGCGTGGAGGTTAAGGTGGCTGGCATGTCCCATATGGCTGATTGCTGACTGCATACTGCAAGTCCCAGACCCAGGGGCTTGAAAAACATGCTGAGTGCTTGTGCATGCATACCCAAACTCCCCAGAGAGGAGCAGAGGAGAAGGGATTGTGGCACGTACCCTGTAGCAAAAAATAACTTAAAAAAAAAACAACAATAACAAAAAATGCAAAGGACAGTCCAGGGCACGGTGGGAACTCCCAACAGAGACGACCTCCATTTCCTTCTCAAAACACGAGCTGGAAGGGAGGGGGGAAGGAGTGCGGGTCAAGGAAGACTCGGTGTACAAGAGCCAGGCCAAGGGGTGCAGACCTCGCAGCTGGGCCTCGGCGGACAGCCTGTGATGAACAGTCTGGGACCTGGGGCTGTGGCAGCCCAGGCTGGGTTCTGTGTGGCTGTGTGGCCTCACCTTCCCCCTGGAAAGGGCCTCAGGGTCCCCACCTGCCTGCCTTCCCCGGGCGGGTACTCACAGGGATAGCCTTTGCAGAGCACCTCGATGGGCGTGGACATCTTCTTCTCACTGATGCGCTCGTACTTCTGCCGCTTGGTGGCTGCCTTGAGGCCTTGCCAGGGCAGGGAGCCCAGGTTGAAGTACATGAGCACATAGCCCAGACTCTCCAGGTCATCTCGGCGGCTCTGCTCTGCAGAGGGCCGGAGGCAAGGTGAGGGGCAGGGGCCACTGGGCCCGCGGCTCCTCCTGCACTGTACGCTCCCACTGCATCAGACGCCAGATCCCCCTCCCCATCCAAGCTGGCTCACTACAACACCGTGACAAACAGGCACTGTCACTGTCCTCGTCAGAGAAGGGGCCCAAGGAGGAGCTTTCGCAAGTCCTTGGACCTGGGTTCCCAGCTCAAGCACCTATTCACTTGACGACTCTGAGTGGGCACCCACTGCCTCCCTGCCCTATTCAGAGCACACAGGTTTGGCTCAGACGGGACTGGGACCAAATGTGGCTTTGGCACTCGCTAAGCTGTGCGGCCTTGAGCAGCCGTGTAAAGTGCCCTCCCCAGCCTGTTCAAGTAGGAAAGCATCCCCCACCACCCAGCAGGGCTGCCGTGAGGGTGAGGAGGGGCAGGAAGGTGCTCGGCCTACGCAGCTCTGCTTATGAAGGGGAAGACCCAGCATTGTGCAAATGGGCGCAATCAATCCGGGCTTGTGGGGGAGGAGGGCTCCGGCCGAGATGGCGGTGGGGCACCCAGAGGCTGGAGCTGGCCAGCAGCCCCCAGGCGCACCTTGCTCAGGCCCAGCTCTTACCGATGCCCAGATGGGTGTTGATAGAGGCGTAGCGGGCAGTGCCAGTCAGGTTCTTGTTTTCCCGGTAGGGGATGTGCTGGTGGGTGCGGGCGTCCCGGTACTTCTTGGCCAGGCCAAAGTCGATGATGTAGACCAGGTTGCCCTTCTTCCCCAGCCCCATGAGGAAGTTGTCGGGTTTGACATCCCGGTGGATGAAGTTCTTGGAGTGGATGTACTCGATGCGGCTGATCTAGTGGGGACAGCAAGTCGTTCGGCAAGATCAACAGGGGGACTTGGCCGAGTGCCCTGAGCTAGGCCCTGGGCTGGGGGTGCAGGGGTGGAAAACGCACACACAGTCCCTGGCCTGCCAAGGGAAAAAGACCTGCTACGGCCGTGCAAGATGATATCAAGCAGCGCATCAGGGAAGGCTTCCTGGAGGAACTGATATTAGAGAAACTGAAGGAGGAGCTCAGCAAGTGTGCTGTGAGCTGGAAAGAGGGCACGGTGAGAAAGCGATGGCAGGATCCATGGTGAGACCACAGCGGGAAAGGTATCCAGGCCCCTGGCAGAGCTTCACCTGCCTGGCTTCACCCTCATGGGACTTGAGGACCCAGAGTCAGAGACAACCAGATTCAGAGGGAGGGGAGGGGGCGGAGGGAGCACCAAGGACACTCAACAGCAGAGGTGACAAGATGGGTCCAGATACAAGATTCGTGTTGGCTTCCAAAGGACGTTGGGCAGACACACAAGCCATCTCTGTAAGCAACTTTTTTCTTTTCTTTGAGAGATTTTTACTATAGGGCACGTGTGCTTGCCAGAGAGACAGAGACAGAAAGCGAGAAATCACCCCCAGGGAGGGCAGCCATGCTGCAATTCCTTATCTTCCATTCTCCTCTCGGGATTTTGGGCATGCATACACACATGCCCCTTGTGAATTTCAAGCCACCAGGTCCGGGACTCGAACTGCAGTTGACTACATGGAAGTCCAGTGCCTTAACTACTATGCTACCTGCCGGTTCTGTCTTAAAGCAAATTTTGAAAACTCAAATTACGTGGGGCCAATAGGAGGCATGCATGGTGGTTAAGGTGCTGGACTCCCACATAGCTGATGGCAGTTAATAGTCCCAGACCTCACAGCTTGAAGATCATGCCAGGCATATTTGCATGCATGCCAAAAATCCCAGAAGGAGAGTGGAGAAGGGATTGCAGTGTGGCCATCCCTCCTGGGGAATGATTTCTCACTTTCCCTCTCCCTGTCTCTCTCTGGCGAGTGCAATTCCCTATGACAATGACGACAAAAAAAAAAAAAAAACCCTCAAAACACAACTCGAATTATTAGGTCACCAGGAAAGTCATGATGTATTTTTCTGTTCTCCTATGCAAAGATGTATCATGACTTTCCCGATGACCCAATAGGCCATGTGGTAGGCCATGTACCACAGTGGCTAAGGGCTGAGTGCAGAAAGCTGATCCCACGTGGCAGACTTGAGTTCCTGTCCCAGCCCTCCCCTGGCAGCTAGAAAAACAGACTTGTAAAACATGCTAGCATGTGCATGTCCCAAATGCTAATGGGATGGAGAAGCAGAGGAAGGACTGCAGTGTGATCATGCTCCCCTGGGTTGCTTTCTCCCTCCCCTCTCCCTGGCGAGTATACACACCTTCGGGCAGTTAAGTAAATAAATAAACAAATTAACAGCATGCACAGGGCATGTCCCTGGGCAGTTCGCACCCCACTCTGGGTCTCAGGCTTCAGCGTGGCCAAGTATCTCCCAAAGCTTTTCTTGAATCTCACACCCTGTGAGGATCTGACAACTTTCCTCTGTGCGCATTGGTTTAACCTAAATATGAGGGCATCTACAGACATTTTGCATGCCAGCCAAGGCCCAAGACTAACCCCCTGCATCACGAGATCTCCAGTTCTATCGAGGTCCCAGATTCTGTGGTTTTAACTTTTAAGAAGCTTTCCTTGGTGCTTATAAAGGGCTTGGGAGGACCAGCAGATGGCACGCATAATGGTTACGTTGCTGAACTCTCATGTAGTTGACCATGGTTCAAGTTCCGAGCCCAGTAGCTTGAAATTTATGCCAAGTGCATGTGTGTGCATGCCTCAAATCCCAAGAGGAGAGTGGAGGAGAAGGGACTGTGGCGTGGCCACCCCATAGGGGGGTGATTCTCACCTTCTGTCTCTCTGGCAAGTGCATGCACCCTATAACAAAAATCTCTCTCTCAAAAAAAAAAAAATAAAAAAAACAAAGGACTTTGTGGTCTAACAACTGTCCGTCAGAGGGCACCTCCTCCGGTCCGGGCACTGTGTGGCATTCCCCCCCAACCCCCACAATGACCCAACAAAGGGAGACTCTCTAGAGGTGCCTGTGGCTTCGAGAAGCCCAGCAATTCACCTACGGTCACACCCCAAATAGGACCAGTGGGTGCCATCGGGGCCCCTCCCAGGAGCCTGGCTCGGCAGGTGTGCAGGTGGGCCTGGAATCTGCATTTTAAACACCCTCAGGCTGCAAGGCTGGTGGTAAAGGTCTGTGGTCCAGGAGCCAGACCTGGTATCTTGTGCGCACTAGCCCGACGGGGAAGGAGAGAGGTCTCTATCAGGGCCTACATGGCCTGGCTGGGACAGAACGGGGGCGGAGGGGGGCACAACACACACACGACTCACCATCTGGTCGGCCAGGAGCAGCACCGTCTTGAGGCTGAACTTGCGGGAGCAGAAGTTGAAGAGGTCCTCGAGGCTGGGCCCCAGCAGCTCCATGACCATGACGTTGTAGTCGCCCTCGGCCCCGCACCATTTGATAGACGGGATTCCCACTGGGTGTCAGGGAGAGAGGCTGTTAGGGGCCATCACCGTCGACCCTGCATGGGCCCTGTCCTCTAGGCTCCACCCGCCCGCCAGGCCCTCCCACGCCTCACCTCCCCCCTGCATCATCTTGTAGAACTTGCTCTCGATGTGCAGCTGCGGGTGCTTCGTTTTCACACACTCCAGCTTTATGGCGACCTCTTCACCAGAGGCAATATTGGCACCTACCAGGGAGAAAGCAAGGACCTGGGTCACCCTGGCTGCTAGGCCACCCCGGGCTTCCAGCTCAGCGTTTCTGGGGCCTGCGGTGCCAGGCCCAGGGCATCTGCCTGTGAGCAGTTTTGCCCCTGTTGGGGAGGAAGGAGAGGAGGCAGAGGGTCTCGGGAAGCATGGGCTTCCCAGGGGAGCGAGGCCAACAGCCCGTGTAGAGAGGAGGCGAGACACCATGGACCACCCAGGGAACCAAGGTCAGCGTGGCCATGAGGTCCCCACACCACCTAAGGGCAGGAACCCAATCCTGGACCGAGCGGGTCAGCAGGGTGTGTGGGGGTGAAGTGGCCGGATCCTGGTGGGACGGGGCGTGTACACAAGATGATCTCCACCCGCAGATGAGGTTCAGGAAGGGCAACCAGCCTGCGTCCGCCCACATCAATGCTGACACCAAGGCACAGGCCCCATCTCATCTGATTCTCATCCACGTGTTACAGATAAGAAACTGACACCCAGGGCCAGCCAGGGGACAGTGTTCTAGGTGACTGGATCCCACATGGCCACCTGTGCGGTTTGAGTCCCAGCTGTAGTGACTTGAAAAACAGGCCAGGGACATGTGCACGCATGCCCAAAATCCCAAAAGAAAAATGGAGAAGGGACTGCAGCATGGTCATCCCACCTGGGAGGGGATTTCTTTATCTCCCTTTCTCCCCCTGGCAAGCACGTGTACCCTACAGCAAATAGGAAAGAAAACGGACACCCGGCTCAGTCACATGACTAAATGGTAGACTCAAGACTCAACCCCAGCTCTGTTCGTCTTCAAGTCTAGGTAAGAGGGTCCTGTCTGTACTTCTACCCTACTCCTGGGTTCTCACCGGAAGCCTCGGGAACCTCTGTCTAAGAAAATACCCTCGGAGATGGCTCCATAGCCTAGTGATTAAAGGAGCTAGATCCGATATGGCTGACTGAGGTTTGAATCCTGGCCGTGAAGGCTTGGAACACACGCCGGGCCAATGTGTGCTCATGCCTCAAGTCCTGGCAGGAGGGAGAGACACTGCAGAGGGAAGTGCAGTGCTACCACAGCCATTGGAAGTGCTTTCTCTCTCTCTCTCTCTCTCTCTCTCTCTCTCTCTCTCTCTCTACTGTGCATGTGCAACCTCCCAGAATTAAAAAATAAATAAATAAATAACAGGTTAATAAAGAAAACACCAGGGACCAGCAGTTGGTGTGATGGCTATGTTGCTGAACTCCCATGTAGTTGACTGCAGTTTGAGTCCTGGACTCGGTGGCTTAAACTCACGCCAGGTGCATGTGCGTGCATGCCCAAGATCCCGAGGAGAATGGAGAAGGGATTGCGGCCTGGCCATCCCCCTGGGCGGGGGGGGGGGGGGGGGGGAACTCTCGTTTTCTGTCTCTCTGTCTCTCTCTGTCTTTCTGATGAGCACACACACCCTATAGCGAAAAAATAAATAAATAAAATGTCGAGGTCAGCAGGTGGAGTGGTGGTTAAGGGCGTTGGACTCCCACAAGGCCAACAGCGATTTTGAGTCCCAGACCTGGAGACTTGCTTTCTCACTCTCCCTCTCTCTTTCTGCCTCTCGCACTCTCCCTCTTGCTCTGTCCCTGTCTAGTCAAATTAAAATAAAGTTAAATAAAATAATTCTTTAAAAAAGAAAATACCGTCAAACACTAAGACCTCGCTCTCTGCCTGCACTCCCCCCCACGGCTCAGTAAGTCATAAACAGGCCTTTCCTCAGTGGCACAGGTGGTACATACTGACCCGGAGTGCTGGAAGTCACGAGGCCGACTGTGGGTTTGGATCCCTGGCCCGGCTGACCTGAAACACACTGGGCACATGTATGTGCAGCCGGGATTCTGACAAGCTGGACGGCTGGGGCAGGGGACCACGGCATGACGAGGCCCTCCTGAGAGCATATCATGCTGTCCTCTCACACGCCATCACGAATAAAATAAAACTAAACTGAAAAAGAGTGGAGGGGCAGGACGATCAGGAAACACCCCTGGAACAGCTGCCGGAGGACTGACACCAGAGCTCATGCACAACCAGGAGAAAGCCTAAGCGTGTAAGCAGGAAAGGCAGAGGTGGGGCAAGCTGGCACGGCCACGCCGTGGCACCCAGGCACCCGGCACACAGGCGCTCTGCACTCACGACCGCTTGGCGAGCAAACTGGTCAAGAAACAAGGAGTTTAAGGGCGGACGACGTGTGGTGTGTTGTAGCACCAGAGTGTGCATGTTTCCATGGATACCACGCAACGCCGTCTAGAATATCATCATTCTATCCACACAGAGAAAGCACACATTACATCAGTGCCGGAAAGCGACAAGACACACCACAATGAACAGAAATCCGGCACGGTCATTTTCATTTATTCTGAATACTATCATGGGCTCACAATGAAGTACAAACTTACAAACGAAATATGTAGTCTTGCATGACTGTGGGAACAAGGGCAAAGACCGGTCGTATGTCTGAGCAGCCGTTAAGCAGGCTGGTCATTAAGTGAGGAGTGGCTGGATACACAAAGCCTGGATCCACTAATGCCTTCCCGAGGATGTGGCCTTTAGAAGCCTGTGCACACCAGGGGACAGGATGAGGATGTGCACAGGGACAGACAACTCTGATGCCAGCAACAGAACAGCTGAACAGGGACAAGGCACACAAAGGACTCCCAGCACCCTGGGTGGCTCCCAGCTTCTCCACTGGGTGAGAGAGCTTGCAGCAGCACTCTTCGTAATGGCTAAAAGTCAGGAATAGCCCAAAGGATCACAGCATGTGGTATGTCCATACAGTGGAAATGGAATACTACACAGGCATCAAAAGAAAGTCCTGATGCCTGCCTACAACATGAACAAACCTCAAAAACATTATGCTAAGTGAAAGGACTCACACGAAAGGAACTATGACTCCATTACATGAAATGCCCAGAATAGGTGAAACCAGAGAGACAGAAAGTACTAGGTTGGGGACCAGCATATGGTGTAATGGCTATGTCACTGGACTCCCATGTAGTCAACTGCAGCTCGAGTCCTAGACTCAGTGGCTTAAATTCACTCCGGGCACGTACGTGTGTGTGTGTGCCCAAGATCCTGAGAGGAGAATGAAGGAGAAGGGATTGCGGCATGGCTATCACCCATGGGGGGTGATTTCTCTCTCTCTCTCTCTCTCTCTCTGTCTTTCTGGTGAGCGCACACGCCCTATAGCAAAAACCTCTCCAAAAAAAGAAAGTACTAGGTTGGTGCAAAATTAATTGTGGTTTTTGCGTTGTTGAAATTTGCTATTTGCTATTAGATACATTCTTAAGTAAATGGGGATATGTTACACATCATATTAATACATATTTCCCACTGGTTTTTGCTAATGACATTACTTGCTCTTTACAAGTGTAAGTTTAGGCTGGAAATCACATCATACAAAAAATTCAAGCGATTTTCTTATCAAGTTCAAAATGGGTCATAAAGCAGTGGAGACAACCCATAACGTCAACAACACATTGACCCCGGGCACTGCCGATGGACACAGGGAGCCATGGCCCACGAAGTACGGCAAAGGGGTAGAGAGAGCATGGCGGCCCACTGACAGCACTCATCAAAGCTGACCCTCTTACAGCTACGTGAGAAGCTGCCAAAGAACTCTGTGGTCATTCAGCATTTGAAGCAAATTGGGAAGGTGAAAAAGCTCAGTAAGTGGGTGTCTCATGAGCCGACCAAAATTTAAAAATCATCACTTTGGAGGGCGTCTTCTCTTACTCTATGCAACGACGAGTCGCTTCTCGATCAGATCGCGATGTGTGACACATGGATTTTACGTGACCGTTGGCGATACCAGCTCAGCGCCAGACTGAGGAGCAGCTCCAAAGCACTCCCCAAGCCAAACTCAGCCAAAAAAAGTCACAGTCACTTGGGTGGGGTCTGACCCACTGTGGCTTTTTGAATCCAAACCATTCCATCTGAGAAGTGTGCTCAGCAAATCGACGAGATGCACCGAAAACTGCAACGCCTGCAGCCAGCAGCGATGAGCAGAAACGGCCCCATTCTTCCCCCTGACAGCATCCGACCACAAGTCAACACTTCCAAAGTTGAATGAATTGGGCTACGAAGTTTTGCCTCATCCGCTATAGTCACCTGACCTCTCGCCAAGCATCGTGGCAACTTTTTGCAGGGAAAACGCTGCCGCAACCAGCAGGGTGAGGAAGATGCTTTCCAAGAGTTCGTCGAATCCCAAAGCACGGATTTTTACGCTACAGGAATAAACAAACTTATTTCTCGTCGGCAAAAATGTGTTGACTATAATGGTTTCTATTTTGATTACTAAAGATGTGTTCGAGCCTCGTTATGATGATTTAAAATTCATGGTCCAAAGCCGCAACTGCTTTTGGATCAACCCAACACACGTGGGTGCCAGGAACTGGGGCACAGGCATAGGCAGAGACTGCTTAATGAGTACGAAGAGTGAGTTTGGGGGTGACAGACGTTGTTTGGGAAGTGGACCGGGGCAGTAGCTGCATAACACTGTGACTATGCAACGCGAGACCAAACCGTACACTTCAAAATGTTTTATTTTCAAAAAAAAAAAAAAAAAAAGTTTTATTTTGTGTTAGGTAAATTTCGCCTCAATTTTTAAAAAACATTTGCCGGAGGGTGCACGTGCTTGCAGGAGAACTGGAGAAAGAGAGAGCTAGAGTGAGAAAGCACCCCATGGGAGATGCAATCTCCTCCTCCATTTCTCCTTTCAGGATTTTGGGTGCACATACACACCTGGTATGGTTCTCAAGCTGCCAGGTCTGGAACTCATATGACACAGTGAGCCATGTGGCCACCTCACCTCAATTTCTCAAAATAGGGAGAAAAAGCAAGTGACAGGAGAACGCACACACATTTTTATTTGTCTCAATTTCAAAGCATGCCACACAAAACAGTCTAACGGAACTTCAGACAGTTCATGAAAAATGGATTAAAGTTCAAGTTTATTTTGGTGCAAAAAAATTTTTTTAAATCCATGCAGTTTTCTTTATAATACATATATTTTGTGAAATTCTGAAGATGCCCCTCATACGGTTTAGGGATATAAACAAGTGTTAAGCATTTTTAAAAGAATTATTTAATTTTATTTACCTACTATTATTTTCCAATTTTGCTACAGGGCATGTATACTAACCAGAGACAGAGATACAGAGAGAGGGAAAGTGAGAAAGCAAACCGTCAAGTCTGGGACTTGAACCATAGTCGGCCATGTGGGAGCTCAGAGCCTTAATCACCATGCTATTTGCTGGCCTATGTGTTAAAATTCTAACAAAAAGGAGTAATAAAAAATGACAGATTGGGTCAGTCCTGTGGCCTAGAGGTCAGGGGAGCCAGGTCCCACATGGCTTACTGCAGTTCAAGTCCCAGCCCTGGAGGCTTGAAAAACACGCCAAGCGCATGTGTACGTGTGCCCAAAATCTCAACAGGATGGAGAAATGGAGAAGGGAATGCACCGTGACCGTACCCCACTGTGGGTGCTTTCTCTGTCTCCAGTGAGCACACGCACCCACTGGCAATAAACAGATAAAATATTAGGTAGTGGTTACCTCTATTAGGCAAAAGCGAGACCAGCAGATGGCATAATGGTTACATAGCTGAACTCCCACGTAGTTAACCGGGGTTCGAGTCCTGGACCTGGCAGCTTAAAACTCATGCCAGGTGCGTATGCATGCATGCCCAAAATCCCAAGAGGAGAATGAAGAAGGGACTGTGGTGTGGCCATCCCTCCTGGGGGGGGGTGATCTCTCGCTTTCTGTCTCTGTCTCTCCAGTGAGTGCACACACCCTGCAGGAAAAAAATCTTTCTCTCTCTCTCAAAAAAAAAAAAAAAAAAAAAGGGCAGAAGACAGGATGGGGGAACAGCACCCAGCTGTTCAAGGTGACCTGCATGTCACCCTCTTCCAACTGGGTGGTGCTCGGGGAAGTGTCCCTTACACCTTGCACATATTTTCTTCTGTTTAGAGACAGGAGCTTACTGTGTTGCCCAGGCTGGCCTCAAACCCATGAACCTGATGCATCAGTCTCCTGAGCAGCTATACCATGGGTGCCTGCCGCCACGCCCAGCTTTACTTCTGTGCTTTGCATCCACTCAACATTTAATAGAAAATTAAACAGGACCGGCCCCATGACCTAGTGGTTAAGGAAGCTGGATCCCACACAGCGACCATGTGGTTCTAGTCCTGGCCCCAGGGTTTGAAAATGAATATATAAATACATAAAACAATGAAATGTCAGAATTAGAAAGGGAAGAACTGCCTTATACTGTTGTGGTTAGGTGAGGCTTTTAAAAAATCCCTGACTTTGGGGACCAGCAGTTAACGCAATGGCTATGTCGCTGGACTCCCACGTAGTCAACCACAGTTCGAGTCCTGGACCCAGTGGCTTAAACTCACGCCAGGTGCATGTGCACGTGTGCCCAGGATCCCAAGAGGAGAATGGAGAAGGGATTGCGGCGTGGCCATCCCCCCTAAGGGGTGATTTCTTGCTTTCTGTCTCTCTCTGTCTTTCTGGTGTGCGCACACGCCCTATAGCAAAAACGTCTCAAAAAAAAAAAAAAAAAAAAAAAATAGTAATCCCTGACTTTGGGGCCAGCCGGTAAAGTGGAGGTTAAAGCCATCGGATCCCACATGGCCAACTGCATAGTTCAAGTCCTGGACCCAGAGGATTGAAAAACATGCCAGGCACGTGTGCACATGTACCCAAAATTCCAAGAGGATAATGGAGGAGAAAGGACTGGTGTGCGGCCATTCCCTGCAGGGGTGATTTCCCATTTAGCCTCTCTCTCTGGTAAGTGTATGCACCCTACAGCAAAATTAAACAACAAACACGAAAACCCTGACTCAAAATCCAGAAGCCAGTTAAAAAAACAAAAAGTGTCCTTACCTTCAAAACAAAAACAAAAACCTCCTACATGGCAAAAACAGAAATAAAGTCCTAAGAAAACCATGCTTGTAATTCTTATGACAGACAAGAGCTAATATATATTTACCGTGAACTTTTTACAAACCAGTAGGGAAAAGACTCAACAGGAAGTAAGGTAAAAGAATTGGAACAGTTACTTTAGAGCCAAATCATTAATATAAACGGCTTACTAGGAAAAGACATTCAATCTCCTTGCAAGAGAAATGCAAATTGAAATGATCCTGAAAGACCATTTTTCACCTAGGGCTGTCAAAGCCCTACAACAAGATGACACTCCTTTGTCCCGGGGCACTCCTACCCAGGTCTAAGTGTGAACTGGTAAATCCCAACTGGAAGGTGACCTGACACCCCTAACTCTGACCAAGTGGGGGAGCCTACTCAGTACCTTGCAAAACAAGGCCTGCACAAGGCTGTCCACTGTAGGCTGTTTCCAATAGCGAAAGTTTGGAAATGACTCAAATGTCCATCACCAGGGCCTGATTCAAGAAAGAATAGCCCATCCACAGACCAGAACACAATGGAGAAAGAATGAGGAAGCTCTCTCAGTGCAGAAGTGGAAAGATCTCCAAGACACAGGAAGTAAAAAAGCGAACTACAGAACAGTATGTATTCTACTCTCATTTCAGCTAAAAAAAAGAAAAGTGGGCAACTAAGTATCCCTGTTGACTTGTATCTACATAAAGAAACACTGAAAGGATACATGAGAACCTGGGGCAGGCCCAGTGGGTGGGGCCCGCAGAGGAGGGATGGGATACTTCCCTGGATACTGCCTTACTTGTTGGGCTCTATTTCAACACCTTTATTGAGAAGTAACTCACATATACAATTTGCTCAGAGTGTACAATTCCGTTTTTTTAAAAAAGTGTGTTTACATGGTTGTGCAACCGTCACCCCAAACAATTTTGGAGTAATTTCATCACTGTGAACACACCCACACCCTTTATAGTCACGCCCCATTCTCCTCCAGCCCCCTCAGCATCCCCGTCCCTTGCGTCCCGGCAACCCCTAATCTACTTCTGTCTCTATGGATTTGCCAATTCAGGACATTTCGAGAGAAGAAACTATGATCTTCTGTGGCTGGTTTTTTTTTCACTTAATACTTTGATTTTTGGTTTTGTATGTATATCTTGATTTTTGAACCATATAAAAAACAAAGATAGATCACTAGATCCAGTGAAGGATGGGAAAAGAAGCACCCTGCAAACTGCAAAATGCCTACATGTTTCTGGGGGACAGTGAGGATGTGGCACCAGAGAGGAGCTGGAGTCCCCCGGCTGTGCACCATCTCCCTGTGAGCACAAGAAACAAGACTGCACAGTGGTAAAGACCATGGGCTCAGAGGCACAGTGGTAATGACCTGCTCCAACGACAGCTGTGTGTTGCGAGGAGGGTGTGCTCTGTCCCCTGCGTGGCCTATGAATTCCGGCACATGTGCCCAAGATACTGGCTGGCCGGGAAGGCTGAAGGTGGGGACCTCGTTGGGGAGGCTTGTCTTTTTCTGTCTCCTTTACTCTCATGAAAGAAATAAACATAAAATAAATCATTAAAAAAAAAACAGAAAGTGTTAGCTTTGGAGGCCCAGGCACTGGGCTGACTCTGCCCCTACCTAAGGGGAGCTCAGACAAGTCACTTCACCCGTGAGTCCCAGGCACCTCACCTGGTAGCTGAAGACATTGCCCAGCTCGTTAGGTGGCTCTGGCACCCAGGAGGGGCCCCGCGTCGGTTAGGAGTACCAGGCCCAGGGCCGAGAGACCAGTGGACACAGGCCAGTGGAGCACAGGAAGACACACTAAGCAAGGCTACAGGGAAAGGAGCCCCACCTCCCTGGGGGTCCCCTGATGTGCCACAGGGAGGTCCCTCACGTGCAAAGGCCAGGTGGGGGGCAGGGGTGCAGCCAACACGGGTTTGGTGCGGTGGGACCCCGGGCAGCTGAAGATGACAGGGAAAGAGGTGGGGTGGGGCGAGATCACATGGGTCTCAAGTGGCCGGCTCTGATCCCAGCCAGGTGGCCAGGTACAAGTGTGTGGTCACAGCGTCTCCCAGCCTTGGCATGTGCCATCTGGGCTGGGTAACCCCTGCCTGGAGGGGCTGTCCTAGGCATGCCAGAGCATTGGCAGCACCCTGACCTCTAACTGCTGGCAGCCAGTAGCTACCCGTCCCTACTTCCCCCATTACAACCACCAAAACGGTCTCCAGAGTTTGCCGAATGTGCCCTGGGGACCAGAGTCACCTCCCACTGTGACTCACTGGTAGAGAAAGGGCAGAGAAGGCTAAAGGGGGAGAGGGAGACCAGGAGGCCACTGCAGCTGTCCAGGCAAGAGCGAGGCTGGCCCAGCCCAGGCAGGTGCAGGCAGTGGGCCCGAGCAGGCAGGGCCCAGCACTTGGTGATACAGCAGATGTGGGGGTGGGGAGGCCAAGCCCTTCGGCCCCTCGAACCCTTATGCCACCCTGCAAGCACTACTGTTTGTTTCTCTACCCAACGTGTGGAAGAAGAGACTCCACAGCTCAAACGACCACATGCCACAGGCTTCCCAGGGACAGGGAGCCAGGCTGTGCCGGTTCCTGACTCCCATGGGGTGCTCAACCTGGACGGTCCCTCCCCAAGCGGGCCCCACCTCTGCTGGGCCTGTACTAGATTCCACCAGGGATGTCTGTTCTGGCTCCTAATTCTCACTCGAGCTGGTTCACAGTGAAGTAACCGCCCCAGGGCAGTCAGGACCGGTTGGGCAGATGTGAAGCCTAGTCCCCAAAGCCCTTGCCTCTCAGCTGATCATCAGCCCCGTACTCAACCCTGGACCAGCAGAGGCAGCCCAGCCCTGGGGCTCAGCTCTCCTGTGGGAGGGCCTGTGCGAACGTCAGGGTTGGCACTGAAGAGGGGAACAGCAGAGGGACGGGGCAGGAGAGCCATGGGGGCACATGTGGGTAAGGCCCCCTGGGCCCAGGTTGTGGGAGAGGCAAGAGGGTCTGCAAAGGCCTGGAGGTCGGGGAAACTGTCCAGTTTCAGGCACAGAACTTGGCCCATCAGACAGACACAGTGGCCTTGTGGAGGGACTGGGACCTTAGGAAGTTCTAGTGGGGAAGGAGTGACCAGCCCCCCTACCAAAGGCTTACCCTAGACACCCACAGAGATGCACACACACAAGCAGGGGCCGGCAGACCTGGAGGTGTGGGCCGGTAAAGCCCACCGTCACAGAACAGCAGCAGCAACTTTGGCCCCTCGCTCCCGGCAGCGCATTCCCAACAATTCCGACCCCAGAACCACCTGTGAGGGGAGCACTGTTTCCACCCCTTTCAGGGCAGAGACCCAGAGTCTGAAGAGGCCTAGCACTCCACCCCGCCGGACACAGGCTGGTGAGTGGGCCTGGGTGGTCCGTTCTGGATGCAGTGCAGCAGACGAAGGCCCTAAACAGAGGGGCCCCACTCTCCTGCGAGTTCCTCAGGATGCACGGGTGCAGCGCTGGAGGAGCAGTGGGCCTGGCGGCTACAGCGTGCTTGCTCTCAATGATCCTGGAAAGCAGGGCTTGCGGCCGCCCAGCCCCACCTGCAGAGGCCATCTGGAGTCAGGCCCTGGCCTGGGCATGGGCAACAAGAATGTGGCCAGAGCTCTGCACAAAGGGAGCCAGGGAGGCCAGCCAGGGAGGCTCTACCATCACTGCCCACACACCAGCAAGACAGGGGTCCAGCCGGACTGGAAGGATAACTTATCAAGGCAGGGCCTCCAACAAACACCCTTGTACCCCCAGCCAAGGCTGGACAGTCAGGAGAGAACCAGCTCTAGATCCTTCGAAAGCAGCAACTCCCAACTAAGACCGAGGCGGGTGGGGCAGGGGTGTGCCCGGCATAGACACTACTGCTGGCCCTGGGACCTCTCAGGATTCCATTCGCAGATAGGGAAGTCCAGGGTGCAGGGGTCATCGCAGAGCGCAGAGTGCAGACAGCTGATAAAGAAAACTCCGGCCCCTAACCCTGGACAGAATTTACTCCAGAGCCAGTTCACAGTGAAATCAGGACCTAGTTTTTAAAACGAAGGAGATGACGTGTGGGTAAACAGGAAGTCCTGCCCCAGGGAGGTCTTACCACATGAACCAGGGACACTGGCTCTCGGAGGACCTGGCTGCCCCTCCTCCTCTGGGGGCCCCATTTCCCTTCTGCAAAAAACGGGCCTGGACAGAGTCCTGTCTACAAGGAGATATGGGTCTATGTCAAGGGTCACCTCCATGACCTTCACCCAAGAACCTCAATGACAAGGGGGGGGTCTTTACACTCACCCTAATATCACAAACAGCAAGAAGATGGGTACCCCCATATCAGACTAAAATACAGAGGATCAGAGAGGCAGTCACTTAACACAGCACAGCAAATGAGGAGAGGGGGGACAGAAGCCCAGCCCAGTCCCCATCTCCAACCTTCTTCTGTCTCGGATCAGAGAGAGTGTAAACCAGCCCCAGCTGCCCTCTCCCCTTCCGGTTCCGACCCTCGGGGCGGCCTGCAGGAGAGTGATCCACCAGGGGCTTGGGGAAGACTTCACAGGTTGCAAAATGCTTCCCGCTGGCTTCACCGTTTCGGCTGTGCCGTGCAGCGCTTGGGCAGGCAGCAGCACGGCTGAGGCTCGGAGCAGACGTGACTCCCCCACGGCCGCACAGAGCGAGGTCCAGAGCCGGGGTCTGGCTGGCGTCTCCCTCCCACGTTATCTTCTCCACTCTCTTAGTGCAGTGGAGGACTGAGGGCATAAAGGTCGTCTTTGCTAACTTCTTAGAGCCACCTTGGCAGCCAACTAGACTGCACTGCCTCAGTTTCCTGACGTGTAAATCTGGGATAAGCTGGCACCAACTCTAGTGAGGGGAAACAAAAGTGACCCTGCAGCGGAACGGTTAGAGCACGTGCGCATCCCTTCCCCTCCCCCTGAGGACTGAGAAGACCACCTGGCCCCCGGTGAGAGAAACCCCCGAGTTCTCAGTGACCACAGCACACTGACTTGTCAGTGTTTTCTGCCCAAGATGAACTCATTTATTTTTATTTTCATTTTCCAAGAAGGGAAACAGAGACACAGAGGCGAGTCTAGCCTGGTTCCAAGGGTGCAGGGACAGGAATGAGGACAAAGCCGGGCGGGCTTGCCATCACGCTCTAATAGCCCCAAGCCCCCAGCCTCCAACCTGAAATCACCAACACTATGTGACCCCCTCCAGACTAATGACTGCAAAGGAAGGGCCGTGACTCACGACCGGTCCCTCCGTGGGCTGAGAGAGCAGCGTTCAAAGAGTCTCACTGCTCCCCAGCCAAGAAGGGGGTGAGCCTCAGTGATTTGCTTCAAATGACAGCAGAGAAAGTTCGAATGTCCAACAGGAAACACATCCGGAGACCCCCTCCCTGTGGCTACTGGGGGCCTGTGTCATTGCACGCCAGGCTGGGCTGCCTGCCAGGGGGCCAGACCACAGGGACGGGGCCCCTCTGGGGGTCAAGCAGTAGCCCAGGCCTCTTCTCTGCCTACGGCATCTTTCCCCCAGGAGGGGAGAGACAGGGATGCTAACCCTGCCTGGGCTTTCCCACGCCCAGCAGGAGACCCGGGTCAGCTGCAGCTGCAATGGGGGCTAAAAATACCCTCACTGCCCAGCCTGCAGCAAGCCCCGCCTGCCTGAGAGGAGCCCCTCAGCCGGCCTGCCGCACCCCAGCCTGCCATCCCCACCCCACCTAAGATGGCCCAGGAACAAAACACACGACTGCAGCTGTGTTCTGGCTTTGGATCCCAAACCCTGGGATCTTGCCTCCTGGAGCACATGGAGCCAGGGACACTTACCCAGGTAGATATCTCCAAAGGACCCACTCCCGATCTTCCGGCCCAGGCGGTACTTGTTCCCCACGCGCAGCTCCATGGTTCACGCTTGCTGCAGAGGCAGAAACACTGGTCAGAGAAACGGGGGGCTGGGAGGGGCTCACCGACCAGACCCCCGCCCCCAGCCCTGACCAAAAGTAGGCAAAGCCACAGCTGGAAGACCAAGGAGCTCTTCCAAGAAGACAACTGGCCCCACTTTGCCTGAGGGCAGCCAGGTGTCAGAGAGCTGCCGCTGGCACTCCCACACACCTGGGGAAGAGCTGAGGCAGGTGGAGAACAGGCTGCAGCTTAGCTGGTCAAAGGTGGACTTAGAGACAAGGCCCCAGAGGAAGGAGCCAAGCAAGCATCTCCTTAAGACATACCCATTCCGGGACCCTCCAGTGGGAGCCACAACAGGCCAAGACTCAGAAAGGAAAACTGAGGAAAGGGGGTGACAGAGAGAAGGGCCAGGAGCTAACTGGGGGCCACTACCATGGCAACTACCAGCAAGGGCCAACCTCCAGGGGCCCAAAGGGGCTCCTCCACCCCTTTAGCCCTCTGAAAGTCAGGGTGCCCCATCCCTATTCCCAGGATTCTAGTACCAAGCCTTGGAGACCAGGCCCCCAGTCTGACCTGGTCTTCCGGAGCACTGCCAGCTCCCACAGGCCAGACCTTGCCCGGTCCCTGTGTGCTCTGCAGGGGGTAGGTCTCACCCCCACTGGAGAATGGAGGGGACAGGAAAGGGGTATCTAGAACCTTTGTACCCCTTCTCCACCTCATGACCCCAGGAACTGCACACAGGCCTCTCTGTACAGGCCTCTGGATGTACTGTTTGGAGTTGGTGTCTGTCTCAATGAGGAGGGAAGGTCTCCCAGTCACCCCCATTGCAGAGCAACTGAGGGGATTGAAGCCAGGTCTCCAACCTCCAGTCCCTGTGAATGGGAGGGTTCTGGTTTGAGCAGCTGCCCTCCTTCCTGAGGTCCACCTGGTAGGGACCCTCCTGCTCTGGCCTGAGGCAAAGACCTGAACATTGTGCTCCTGGCCAGCAGAGGAGAAAACTCAAAGGCCCAGGGGCAGTTTCAGTTGTTGGGGGACAGGGAATATTGGCTATTAAAAAAAGCAGAGGGAAGGGGATCCCTGCGATCGTGGAATGTTTACGAGAGCTTCCTCATAGGAGACTGTCAAGAGGGAACTCCGTTTGCACACAGGGACTCAGCCCAGAGGGGCTGTACCACCTGCCCGCAGCACCCAGTGGCAAGTCAGTGGCAGAGCCTCACCTAGAACCTGGACAGGGTTCCCACTGCCCCATCATGGCCTCCCACCCTCCCAAGCAGGGCCTATTTCATGCCAGGGCTGGGAGGCAAAACAGGAAGATGGAGAAGCCGCTGTGTCAGCTCAGAGGGCCCTGGAGCCCCTTCTGCAAGCCCAGTGCTATCCCAACGGCCGGGCCGACGCAGGAAGGGAGACGAGGACTGACTCCACGGATGGATGGTCGGGCCTCAGCTCCCTGCCTGGGCAGGACCGGGGAGCCAACAGCTCCTGCCCAGAGAGACATCCAGCCTCAGCACCCACTCCCTGGGAACGCCACTAGACCTTCAAAACCTCGACCACAGGAAGCAGGCGCCAACCTGTGCCAGCCAAACTCCTGGCCCTCAGTCAAGGGCCTTTGCCCACATGCCTGACCTGCCCAGCTGAGGTGTTGCCGCTGCCAGCAGGACACTCCACACAACCATATACACACGGTACAGCTTCACAAATGTGTGCACGCCAAGGCAAGAAAGAAAAACAGGCGCACACACAGCCGGGGGAGGGGGGAGCACACGGATGTGTACACATCAACACCCCCAAGTCCGTTTTCCGCCAACACCAATTCGGAGACCACACATGGCAGCCAGGACAGCCGCAGGTTAGGAAAGAAACATAAATATGCCCGCATCCTATATTACATAAATACCCACGCCAGGTTATATAAATACCCGTGCCCTCTGTCTGGGTGTCTTACATAAATATGACCCCCCAGCCCCTCCCCAATCACTGGGTGTCTGCAGAGAAGGGGAAAGCGTGTGCAAACACACAGCTCTGCAGGACCCCAGACTGCTGTGGTAGCCAGGGACCCCCAGTGTCTCCAGCACACACACCACCCGGGCCAGGGTCCCAGGGACAGCCTAGCACTATCTCCCAAAAAGCCTCCCAGAGGGAGGAGAAAGGCTTCATTCAGGAATGGGGGACGCTTTCCAGTTCTTTGGAGGCTTCTCCCATGGGGGAGGGGGAACAGATAAACAAAGTGGAAAAAAAAAAAAAAAAAAAAAGCGGACATGAAGATCCAGGAGTTTCAGCTGGTCAAAAATATTAGGCAAACTCTCAACTAGCATGGCACATGGGCAGTTTTTGTTGTTTTGTTTTTTATTATCCCTGACTGCACACCCCCCCCCCCCCCCCCCCCCCACACACACACCAGGGCCAGGGCCCTTGTCAATGGACCATTAAAATGAAAATTAAAGGGACATCCTAGACACACAAGGAAAGGAGACCCAAACACACGCATTTATTGGAAGCAACTTAGACACTGGATCCCCTTCTCAGTTCTCTCCAAATCTGTCTCCCTGAGCGAGGTTACACCAAGAAAATATACAAGAAAACTCAGGGCAAAGTTGGGGAAGGGGCTCACCCCACTTCAAGCCAGGGTATTCAGGGGAGCTTGGGAATCTTCTCTCTAAAAGCACCCAGGCACAAACAGTTTTACATTCCACAGAGACTTGCAAACAGGAATTTCTCTCCCACAGAAATGGGAGAATCCGATCTGATAAATAACCCCCACCTCTTTCTTTCCCTCCACAAAGGAAAACAGAATCGGTGGCCTGGGTGACCACGCACCCATCACCTCAGGAGCCCCCCAGCACCCCCATCCAGCATGCAGGAGCAGTTCTGCTGACCCCAGAGCCCGGCGGCCCGCGAGTCTGAACTGGGGGCGCTGCCAATGATCCGTGGAACCTACAGGGTTTGGCCCGGAATCCTGAATCAACAGTCCCGGTGCCCCCAGCACCCCAGTCCCGGGCCCCCTCCCTCGGCGTCCCCAAATCACAGACGGGTGGCCGCCTTGGCAGGCTGGGGCCTTGCAGGGTCCAGCTCGGGGAGGTAGAGGCGAGCTCGGTCGGGGGCGGGGGGCCTCCCCCCCGCAAGCCTGCAAAATAATAGTCACCCTCCTGCTCGTCCCCAGCCGCGCCTTTGTCCTCGCCGGGCCGAGCGGGCGGCGCCTGGACTGCCCCCCCATAGCCCGAGCTCGAACGCGCGTGTGTCCGCCCTCCTCTCCCCTCGCCTCGCCTCCCCTCCCTCTCCAGCAAAAACAAAGAGGCGGAGGGAGCCCCGTTTCCCCCCAGGTTTGCGCCCCTCCGCGGGCCCGCGGGCCCCCAATACTTACCCCGCCTGGAAGGCGCCGGTGCCGGGCCGCTGCTCCGGGAGCTGCCGCGGGCGGGGGCGGCCCGCCGGGGCGGATGCCGGAGGATTCGCGGAGCCGCCCGGCGCGCCAGCCTCTCCCGGCCCAGCCGCCGTCGCCGCCGCCGCGCTCCGCTTCGCTCGGCCCCGGCCGGGCTCTGGCGCTGGCTCTGGCTCTGGCTCCGGATCTCGCCGCCGCCGTCACCTCCCTCCTCCCGGCCCTCCTGCTCGCCCGCCCCCGCCGCCGGCTCGCGCGCTCTCGCCGGGCGCGCGCCCGCCGGCTCTCATTGAGTCCCGGGCCCGCCCGCTGATGTCATCCCCGGCCGGCTGCCGCCGCCCCGGAAGATTTAAAGGGCCCGCGCCCTTGGCGCCCAGAGACGCCGGGGGCCGCAGCCGGGAGACGCGGTCCTCCCAGGCCCGGGCAGGGCCCGGGCAGGAGCGCGGTGTAGGCGTGGGGACCGGGAAGCACGCACAGACACTGACCCCCCCCCCCCCCCCCCCCGTTACCGCCTTGGGCACAGGTGGAATAGACAGGGCGGAGGCACGGCGAAAGGGAAGGCGCACAAAAAGCGGGGTTCTTAGGCCCAAGCTTCCTCTGCCTGCTGCTGGCCTCCTTCCTCTCCTTCGAAAGCAGCGGGCCCCCGCACACAGCGCCTGTTACAGGGCACCGGGGGCTCGCTCTCCTCCAGGATGGGAGGCTGCGGAGAACACAGGCCGGGGCGATTCAGGGGGCAAAGATGGGAGAGGGCAGCCAGGGAAGAGCAACGTGGACCAAAGGTCCGGAGAGGTAGCTGCTCGTCCTCCTCGCCCTCCTCCGAGAAATCCAGGGCGAAGACCTTTTTCTTGCCCCCGCCTCCCTGCGTCTCAAAGAGTGAAAAGTACAGAGCAGACCCTCAGATCCTACTCTTGTTCTCGGCCATGGAATGCGCGACCCCGCACACTGCCAGAGAACGCTTGAATCCGGGTCTCCGGAGGCTCCCAGGCGGGACTTGGGGGTCCTTAACTGCAAATCGGGAAGAGCGACCCTGCCCTCCCTGGAATTAAGGCTTCCTTCAGGTCTGCAGACCAGCCCATGAAAGGTGCTGGGACAGGGTTATTAAAACGATGCTATTTACGCTGTGCGAGGCAGCCCAAATTATGACACACCTATACTCACACACAGAGTTGTGACTGCACACAAAATGCCAGCAAGCACTGCATCCAGTCCCGGAAGCTCATTCCCAGGAAGAGTCACTCCATAATAACCACATCGTCCCTCAAGCTTGAGGGACTGAGTCACACACCGTCCGCATTGGTGGGAGCTCACTGACCACGTCCTTTCACAGGCCAGGAAACTGTGACCCACAGGGGGGAAGGGCTTCCCCCAGAACCACAGCCCAGCAGACAGCTCTGTCCTCCCAGTGGTCCCCCAGAAGTCGAGTCTGTCCTGAGCACTCTTCCAAGGGCAGGAGAGAGGACCTGCTTTCAGAGCCACCTTCCCCGACAGTGGGTCACCAGCCAGGGAGTGAGCTCTGCCTGGCCTGGGTGGTGTTTTGTTTCATCCATGGATTTCCGAAATTTCCAAGTCGGAAGATGTCATGTTACAGATCCACCTTCTCTCGCAGTATTGGGAATAAGGCAGCACTGCACTGAGATTCTCACCTGGCCCTGGGCACTCAGCTGACCCACAGAGCAGGGGTGCAGTGCACCCCATGTTCTCCCGTCCTCCCCACCCCTGGAACCTTCCAACCAGGGCCCTGCCTCCCAAATATGGGTCTTCCCCTTTTCTAGCTAGGTCATTTGATCCTCTCAAACAAGAAGGGATTGAGAGCGTTCTTTCAGCTGTTTATGGAGGGGAACCTGGGCTCCTTAGGCAACTTGCCTAAGGGCACGGATCCACCTCCCAGGAGACTGGCCCTGTCTGGCTGGAACAGCTCACCCACCCCTTCCTACTAGTTGCCTTGGGAGCAGTGTTTCTGGTCTGCAGCAAGTGCTAGCCTCCTTGTCACATGTCCCCTGGCATTCCAGGACTTGTAACCATACTCCAGCCCCTCAGCCCAACACCACCCCCATTGAAGGTCCTGCTCAGCTCAGCTAGAACCCCCCTCTCCCAAGGCTGCTAAGGCCCAGGGCCTCCTGGACCCTCCCAGTCTGTCACTGCCCTACCACTCTCGTTCAGAGGACGTTTCCCACTCCCGGCTGCCTGACAAGCTGGGCTGTCAGCCCGAGTCCTCTTCCTTCTTCTCCCCAGAAGGCCAGTCATCTCATGGGTTCCTTTAGGGAGCTTTTCGCCTAAGCTCTAAGGGGAAACAGACCTGGCACAAAACCCAGCTGAGGAGAAACGTTTCCAGAGCAGACGAATCTCACCGTGTCCTAGTAACTCCCTGCCTGACTTCAATCTCCGCTTCAGTTCTCAGTGATTCCTCCCGGACTGAACTTCCAAATACAAAGCCCAAGGGTGTGGCCTGCTAAAGTCTCCTCCATCGCCCTCCCTACACACCCACCCAGAAGATGCAGAGTAGGTGTGGAGTTAAGTCCCAGCTCGAGGGTCCTGCCTGGGCTCCTGCCTGGGCTCAGGAACAGCAGCTCCGTCACACCTTTCCAAATCTTTGTTGTTGTTGTTTTGTTTGTTTGATGTTTTAAGTTTCTTTCTTTTTCTCAAAGGTTTTTGCCATAGGGTATGTGCACTTGCTGGAGATACACGGATAGAAGAGACATGAAAAACCACACACCCCCAACCCCCAGGGAACGGCCATGCCATAATCCCTTCTCCTCCGGTCTCCTCCTGGGATTTTGGCCACACATGCACATGTGACCAGCATGATTTTTCAAGCCCCAGTTCCAGGACTTGAGCCATGGTCTGCCGTGTGGGAGTCCAGCACCTTAACCATCACACCACCTTCTGACCCCAGGTATATTTGTTTTCCTTGAGCAAGAGGGAGGGAGAGACAACACCCTGAATGGGAGTTCCAAGGATGCATTCCACCCCCAGCTTAAGCTGGCCCTGGATGGGGGCACTTATCGGGAGCACACATGTTCCCAGCACACTTGGGGAGGTCTCCAGACCTGAACCCAGAACCTTCCCACACTGGTCAGCCTTGCAGAGCTTCGCATTTCACCACTGTGCCACCATCCGGCCCCCAGATGGACATTTCGTATCTGTTTCCTAGCCTCGGAACCTTCAAGACCACTTGGCACCCTGGGACACTGGGTTGGGTATCTCAAGAACAGCCCTGGGCCTGCCAGAGGGTGCCAGTGCAGCTGCAGGTGGATCCAGGAGAGGGGGGCTCAGGGCTCTGAAGTCAAGACTGTGGAAGCCTGGCCTGACGAACCCCCAAGGATGGGCCTGGAAATGGTTGCCCACAGTCTGCCCTCAGCCCACCCTGCTCTCCGGACCGCAGCTCCTGCGCACCTCACAGGGCTCCTGCCTTGGCCTGGAGCCCTGGCTGTGCTCACTGCTGGCCATTGTCTCCCCTAGGAGAGCAGCACAGTTCACCCTCACCTCCTCAGGTCTGGCCTTAGTCGCCTTCACTGGGAGGCCATCCCTGTATCCTGGTTTAAAATTCCTATCCCAGGATCAGCAGATGGTGTAATCATTATGTTGCATTATGTCGCTAGACTCCCCCATAGTTGACTGCAGTTCAAGTCTCAGACCCACCAGATGAAAACTCATGCCAGACGTGTGTGCGTGTGTGCCCAAAATCCTGAGAGGAGAATGGAGGAGAAGGGATTGCGGCGTGGCCATTTTCCCTGAGGAGTGATTTCTCACTTTCTGTCTGTCTGTCTGTTTCTGGCAAGCACACGCATCCTCTAGCAAAAATCTCTAAAAAAAATAAGATAAAATTCCAATCCCCCTGGGCACATCTCTGCTTCATTTTTTTTCTGTATGGTGGCTTTTTAGGGGGCCGAGGGGTCTGCGTCTCCTGCTTAGAGGACTGAGTTGCACAAAGGCAGGAAGTTAATACTCTCTGGGCACACTGTGACACCAATATCTAGACAAGCGTGCGGCACGTGGGAGGTATTTAACAAATATTTGCTGACTGAGTAAACGAACGGACTGTGAGGAGGCGGGCCCTGGTCCTCCTACCAAATGTTAAGAGCTGCCCCTGCTGTGGGCCAGCCCTCTGGAGATCAGTGGCCACATTGACTCATTCAGACCTCAATCCACCCTCAGAGATGGGTGGGCGGGGCCAGTGGAGGACATGGCTCCGGGACAAGCCACCAGCTCCTTCCATTCATCTGAACCCCTCTTCCAGAGAAGGAACTTTGGACTGTAGTCCAGACAGCCACAGGGACCGTGGAGCTCATTCATTCTGCCCCTTGATTTAGATATTTAAAGACTGAGGGTCAGGTAGGGGAAGAGCCTTGCCTGCGGCCAGGAGCCAGGCAGGGCCCACCACAGTTGAGCTGGCTTTATATGCTGCCTCTGCCTCTTTTAATTGTGTGACACTAGGCAAGAGCCTTAAACTCTCTGAGCCTTAGCTATAAAATGGAGATAACACAGGGGCTGAACAACGGCACAGTTGTAAAATACAATGCTCTGCGAGGTTGACCCACGTGGGAAGGTTCCAGGTTCGAGTCTGGAGACCTCCCTGTCTATGCTTGGCATGGGCATGCCCACGATCCAGGCTGACAGAGGCTGGGAGTGGGCTGTGGCATCAAGACTCTGTTGGGGGTGGGAGCTGTTGCTCTCTCTTTCTCTCTGTCATGCATTCATGGAAGAAATAAACAAACTTAAGGCCAGCTAGTGATGTGGTGGTTAAGGCAGCTGGATCCAACATGACCAACTTTGCAGGTTTTTTTTTTTTTTTTTTTTGAGAGGTTTTTGCTATAGGGCGTGCGCTTGCCAGACAGACAGAGAGAGACAGGTAGATAGGAAGCGAGAAATCACCTCCCAGGGGGGATGGCCACATCGCAATCCCTTCTCTTCCATTCTCCTCTCGGGATCTTGGGCATGCACGCACACACACCCAGCATGAGTTTAAGCCACTGGGTCCAGGACGTGAACCGCGGTCGACTATGTGGGAGTTCAGCGACATAGTCATTACGCTAACTGCTGGTCCCAAACTTCACAGTTTGAGTCCTGGACCCAGCAGCTTGAAAAGCACATTGCGGGGACCAGCAGTTAGTGCGGGCTATATCACTGGACTCCCATGTAGTCGACCATGGTTCGAGTCCTGGACCCAGTGGCTTAAACTCATGCTGGGTGTGTGTGCGTGCATGCCCAGGATCCCAAGAGAAGAATGGAGGAGAAGGGATTGCAGCATGGCCATCCCCCCTGGGGGGTGATTTCTCGCTTTCTGTCTCTGTTTTTTTCTGTCTTTCTGGCTAGTGCACGTCCCCTATAGCAAAAACCTCCCAAAAAAAAAAAAAAAAAAAAAAAAAAAAAAAGGCGAAGAAGACTGAAAACGTCAACGTGTTTACTATAACATCCTTGAACATAAGCTCCGAGAGAGGGAACCTTCCTGTAGGTGCTCAGTGGGCGCTCAGCTGGGAACGGGTGCCCGTAAACATTTACGCGATGAGTGCTCTCATGCGTGGTCCTGGGGTGGAGCGGGGCCTGGCACTTTCCACCCAGGCCAGCCCTGCCTCGCAGCCTTCCCTCAGGGTCAGGCTCGTCCCCACCCCACACAGCGCCTCCTCGGGGGCTGGGGTGACCGAGGCCCTCTCAGCCTTCCTTATGCTGCTGGTCTCCTCTGGGGGATCAACACCCAGAGAAGCCAGGCATGTCTGTCATGTGTCCCATAGGCACAGGGAGCAGATCCCCTGGCACTCCCAAAGGGCCAGCTCATTCCTGTCCCGTCGGCTCCTTTCCGGCCACTTGGCCATCACCTCACTGACCTCTGGGCTCATCCTTCCCCTCCAGTCAGCAGAGCCCCTTGTGTGTGCTGCGGCCCACTCTGCCCCAAACGTGCTCCCTCCATCCCCAGGGACGCCAAGGATTCCCATCCCCGGACACACAACCGCTCATTAGCTGCTGGGGATTCCAACAGCAGCGGCGCTAATGGTCCCCATTCCACAACAGCACGGCTTGGCAAGGCTGGCCGAGTCATCATCTTGCCACATCACATGTCTGTCCACAGCACGTCCTCATGCCAGCTCCTCGCAGGCCTGAGAGGTCAGCACCACCGCCTGCTCACCAGGACTTGCCAACCCGACTGGAGAGGCTAGGCATGAGAGAACACGCTAGGCGGCAAGCAGCCCGGGGTCAGACGAGGCACCAAGGGCTGGTGGGCACCGCGCCCCTTCTGCCTGGGCTCCCGGATATGCTGTCTGCTGTTTTCTTTTTTCTTTTTTTTTGAGAGGTTTTTTTTTTTTTATTTTTTTTTATTTATTTTTTTTTTTTTTATTTTTTTTTGCTATAGGGCACATACGCTTGCCAGACAGACAAAGAGAGACAGAGAGACAGAAAGCGAGAAATCACCCCCCAGGGAGAATGGCCACGCCGCAATCCCTTCTCCTCCATTCTCCTCTCAGGATCTTGGGCATGCACGCACACGCGCCTGGCGTGAGTTTTAAGCCACCGGGTTTCGGACGCAAACCGTGGTCGACTACGTAGGAGCCCAGCGACATAGCCATTACGCTAACTGCTGGTCCTGCTGTTTTCTTGACTCTGTGTGACACATTGCACAAGCCCAGTGTGGAGACAAGTCCCTGGGCACCACCCTCAACTGGACTGCCCCCAAGTCCCGTGCCCAGAGAAATTCAGAGTTGACACTGGGGAGGTGGGGGCCGGGGGGGGGGGGGGACTTGAAAGTAGGTAGGATTTGAATGGCGGGAGCAGATGAAAGGCCAAGAGGAGGACTAGCCTGAGCAGTGCTCCCCACACAGGAGCCTCGGGTAACCTGGGGTGGGAGAGGCCCCACGGAAGGCCTGTCAAATGGGGTCCCCTCCGTCAGGGGAGGAGATTCAGCGGAAGGAGGAGGCAGGCAGGGTCTCCAGCCCGAGGCAGCTGGCCAGGGCGTGTCTCCAGTGGGTTTGCCCAGCACAGCTTAGGGTTCTGCCTGTGGAAGGGACAAGGGAAGAAGCCCCATGTCCTGGGTGGATGGGGTGCCAGGCACCCTCTGAGCACAAGCACTGCAGCCGGTTCAATTCCACGACAGTCCTGCAAGCTGGAGCTCACCCCGCCCGTTCCGCAGGTAGGAACGTGTGGCTCGGAGTGTGAGCAGATCTGACCTAATGTTCATAAGGGCTACAGAGGACCCCGTGCACCTTTCCGGACCCGCCCCACAGCCTCACTCTGACTTGGAAACCAGGCCCACTCCGCCATGTTCTGCCTCAGCGCGTGGTCCCTGGGACCTACCTGTGTGTCTGAGGCCCCACTGAGTCCCCTTACCCTTTGGGATACTGTAAGTCCCTCGTTCACTCTGGAAGCTTCCAGGGGATTCTGGTGACCAAGGCAGCCATTCACAAAGCTGCAAGTTTATTAAGTGATCCAGCGGTGTGTGGGAAGAAAAAAATCAAAATTGTATTGATTTAGTTTTTACCCTTAGCCTTCCAAATCTTCTTTTATTTATTTATTTGGTTTTTTTAGGTTTATGCCATAGGACATGTATGCTCATCAGAGAGAGCTAAAGAAAGGGAAAGTGAGAAATCATCCCTGGAGAAGTGGACATGCCGCAATCCTTTCTCCTCCACTCTCCTCCCAGGATTCTGGGCATGCATGCATATGGACCTGGCGTGATTTTCAAGCCACCAGGTCTGGGACTTGAACCGTGGTCACTCATGTGGGAGTCCAGCACCTTAACCGCCATGCCACCTGCCAGCCCCCTAAATCTTCTGTTTTAATACATGTTTCATAATGCACACATTAACATAGCAGACCAAAAGTTATCACAAGTAAATATACACCTGAATACAAAATGCATGTTCAAAAATATTTCACAGGGCTGACAGGTGGCATGGTGGTTAAAGGTGCTGGATTCCCATATGGCAGACTGTGGTTCAAGCCCCGGACCTGGTGGCTTGCTTTCTCCCTTTCCTTTTCTCTCTCTCTGGTCAAATTAATAATAATAATAATAATAATAATAATAATAACAAATGGAATTAAATAATTTTTTAAAAAAGTATTTTACAGATGGGGTATGCAACCACAGTTTGCATCAAAGTCAAAGGACCCTACAATGAGTCCTCACAGGAGAGGCAGCGCTGGTGAAGGCTCTGCCTCAGTGGGCTCGGGTTCCAATCCCTTTTTTTTTTCTTAAGAATTATTCCATTTAACTGTATTTATTTAGTTATTTACTTTAATTTGACCAGAGAGGGACAGAGTAAGAGACAGAGAGGGAGAGTGAGGAAGCAAGCCGCCATGTCCGGGACTCAAACTGTGGTCAGCCACATGGGAGTCCAGCACCCTTAACCACCACGCCACCTGCCAGTCTCACGGGTGCCCGTCCCATGGGTTCTGATCCTTAATCGCCTACTTCAAGCTTAAGTCTACGTGGTGGGGTGAGTTCCCAGAACCTTCCTAAGCCATAGCTTTTGCATCTCAGAAGCGGGGGTGGTTGGGGCCAGCCACATGGCATGGCGGTTATGGTGCTGGATCCCACATGGCTGACTGTGATGCAAGTCCTGGACCTGGTGGCTTGAAAAATCACACCAGGTGAGTGTGCACGCATACCCAAAATCCCAAGAGAAGAATAGAGGAGAAGGAACTGTGGCATGGCCATCCTCCCTGAGGGGTGATTCTCACTTTCCCTCTCTGTCTCTCCCTGGTGAGTGCACACGCCCTACGGCAAAAACCTTTTAAAAAAAAAAAAAAGGAAAAGAAAAGAAATGGGGTGGCAACAGGGTCAGATGAGCCACCAAGGGCTGGTGGGCACCACTTAATGAGTACCTATGTCAGGTGGATTAAGAGATAGTATACAGGGCAGGTGCCATGGTCTGGTGGTTAGGGCAGCCAGATCCCATGTGGCCGAAAACATGATTCAAATACTGACCCCAGAGGCTTAAAAAACACGGTACGAGGGACCAGCAGATGGCGTAATGGTTATGTCACTGGACTCTCACGTGGTCGACTGCAGTGCGAGTCCCAGACCCAGTGGCTAAAAACTCACACCAGGCGCGTGTGCGTGCGTGCCCAAAGTCCTGAGAGGAGAATAGGGGAGAAGGGATTGCAGCGTGGCCATCCCTCCTGAGGGGTGATTTCTCACTTTCTGTCTTTCTCTGTCTCTCTGGCAAGTGTACGTGCCCTATCGCAAAAATCTCTCCTAAAAAAACAAAAACAAACAAAAAATGGGCATGTATGTGCATGCCCCAAATCCTAATGAGGTAGAGATGGAGAAGGAGGGATTGTGGCAAGACCATGGCCAAGGGGAGGGTGCTTTCTCCCTCTCCTCTGTCCCTGTCTCTCTCTCTGGCAAGCACACACATCCTCTGATAATTTTGTTTTTAAACAGAGAGTAATTATGTGCATAAAACCTATAGCCTGACACAGAAAGAATCCCAGGGCAGGGGCAGCTCTGTGGTGTAGCAGTAACACACTGCTCAGGAGAAGCCAGACCCCACGTGGTAACTGCAGTTTGAATCCCCAGCCTGGCCAAGCTGAAGCACGCTGGGCACATGTGCAGCTGTCCAAGATCCCACAGGCTAGACGGCTGGAGGAAGGGTTCGTGGTGTGGTCAGATCCCACGTAAGGCACACCTCTCTTTCTCTCTCACTTTCATGTGTGCACATTCACTCTCTCGTGAATAAGGGGAAAAAGTAATTAAAAATGTAAAAAGTAGGGGCCAGCAGGTGCCATGGTGGTTAAGGGCACTGGACTCCCACATGGCCTACTGGGGTTCAAGTCCTGGACCTCATGGCTTGCTTTCTCGCTTTCCCTCTCTCTGTCCCTCTCTGGTCAAATTAAAATAAATAAAGTTAAATAAAATAAATATTAAAAAATGTAAAAAGTACATTTTTTTAGAGTTTTTTTGTTGTTGTTGTTATAGGGCACATGCGCTCGCCAGACAGAGAGAGACAGAGAGACAGAAAGGGACCCCCCGGGGGGATGGCCACGCTGCAATCCTTTCTCCTCCATTCTCCTCTCGGGATCTTGGGCACGCACACACATGCACCCAGTATGAGTTTAAGCCACCGGGTCCGGGACGTGAACCATGGTTGACTACATGGGAGTCCAGCGACATAGCCATTACGCTAACTGCTGGTCCTAAAAATGTAAAAAGTAAATATTAATCAATAGTAGGGGTAGTTATCACTAGTTCAGTTACAGGAAGCAGAGTGGGGCCTAGCCAGGCCTTATGGTGGGTTCAGGGGTAAAAGGCACGTGGACGTCACATCCTGGGGGAATTTACAGCACTCACTCAGGGAGACCCAGATCCTGATCCGGTCCCCACACCGGTGTGAGCAGGGATAAGACCGAGATAGGATGTCAACACTGCTGACGGAGGGCACAGCTTCTCCCAGGAAGCCTCCCTGTCCTGAGCAGAACACAAGAGAGATACAAACACACCTGTGTGCCTTGGGGGGACAGGCCAAGCAGAGAGAGGCCGCCTCAGGGCCATTCCTGATGATCCAGTGAGTGACCGCCACCACGAGACTGCCCTAGCACGCACACCTGCCACCAGGGCAGAGCCTTCCTCTCCCGTCCAATGAGAACATTCCAGGGACACGTCCCAGGAAGGCCGAGAGGACAACAGAAACCTTCAGGTCTAGAAACAAGGCTCAGGACAACGTGAGTGTGCCGTCCTGATGTGTGGCTGCGGGCGCCCGGCCCATCCAGCAGGCAAGGACCCTGGCCTGCTCTGAAGATGGTTAGGGAGTTGAGAAGATGAGGGGGTCACGATGGGGGCACATGACTAGACTGAACAGGCCTCTCAGAGCAGGAGGAAGGCCTGGTACACTGGCCACGGACAACCCCAGGGCGTAGGTGGAGGAGGAATTACTACCCCCACTTCACAGGGGAGGAGGTGGAACCTCTAAGCAAAGCCTAGCCTAGCTCCCCTCACCGCCTCCTTTCCCCTACTCCCCCTGTGTAGTCTACAGAGACTGTGGGGACTCAGGGGTTCTGTGTTCCAAACCTGCTCTATGACTGCTCCCTGTGTGGATCTTAACAAATCCTCTCCGAGCCTCCCTTTGCTCATCTGCGCAAGGAGCTGATTACTGAACTCCACCTCCACCCTTCCCGCTCCTGCTCTGCTTCCAGACCCTCTTCCAGAAGCTCAAATCAAGGGGTTGAACCTATCTCGGGCCTGGATGGTCTCTGGCCTGTCTTGGGGACCTTGTCTGTGCCTGGCCCACACAGAGTGGGCATGGACTGTTCCTACGGCTCATGTCCACCTGCCCCAGACCCAGACCTGTCTCCACTTGGGGCTTTTCCCAAGAGCTCCTCTGTTCTCGGGTCCCTCAGCAGTTTCAGCTGGCCCAGATCCCTCCCTCAAACCCACGAATGTGCACCCCTTTGCTGCCAGACCTGTGCCGGGGTGGTGGGTTCTACAAATGTGCTCATTTAACCCTCACAACACCCTGGGAGTGCAGCTTTATCTCCACACTCCCCGGTGTGGGAACCGATGCTTAGAGCGAGCAAAGGCCCTTCCCGAGAGCCCGCGTGTTCTCCGTGACACCGCCCTGTCTGCCCTCAGATCCTCCCCGGTGTTCAGAATGCTTCCCAGCTCAGGCCAGCCCCTCAAATGTAACATTACTCGGCCATTAAAAATAATGACCACACGTGCGTGGATGACTAAGAGCCACACGAGAAAATGCTTATGACACGACGTTAAGAGGGGAGAGAAGACAGAAGAATTGTAAATACAGTGTGATAAAAGTATGTTAAAGTGATTTTGCATAGAAAAAAGACAGAAAGGAAATACACAACATGTCCCTGGCTTTGCCTGTTCCTTAGTAACAGGGATAATTCCCTTCCTACTTTTCTCCATTTGCAGAATAGTCAGTCAGTACACCTTACTTCCACAATGAAGAAAAGGCACAAAAACAAACAAACAAAAAAACCCAGCACATTCGTGGTTGAAATATTTGAAAGCCTGCAGCCTCTTCAACTTTCTCGCCTTCAAATCAAATCCCTCCAAAGCCTATGTTTTAGAGCAACGTGCAGATACCACGAGCCAGGGAAGGAGTTTGGGGAGAGGAGCTCCTCTCCTCTTGAACCCGCTTCCTCGGGCCAGGCTCTCGCCTCTGTTGAGTGAGGACCCTCACCTCGGACCCTCCTCCAAGCCCTTTCTGAGCTCCTGCCGGCGCTTACCTGACAGTTGCGGGTCTGCCTCCGATGCGAGATGCGCACACCTGCCCCTCCAGGTGAGGACTGGACTGAGGAGGTGCGCACCGCCCAGAGGGAGCTGGCGAGGGGCGGGGCCATGACGTCACCTCCCTAGCTCCGCCCCAGCTTCCCGGCCCGGGGGGGTTCGTGGTTCTCATGCTTACGGAGTGAGGTACTGGGACACTCTCTCGACACGCACGCCGCACGTGGGCTGCGCCTCCAGCCAGCAGCTGACGAAGGGCGCCTCCGGGGATGGGTGGCCTGCAGGGGGAGGTTCTACTCTCCTAGAGCCAGAAATCCAGAAGAGCTGAGATTCCCCACCCCGCCACCCGGCCCCCACCCCGGTCCAAGTAGAGCGATCAGGTCCTCGAAGTGCAGGTTCTAAGTCACCCCGGGAGTAAGGAATAACCTCTGGAGGGACCCTCTGGCTCCCCCACTCTCTTTCTCTTGGACCCCATCTCCGACCGGGCCTTCTAAAGAAACGGAAGAGGAGGTAAATGATGGTGATAGCAAGACTCCAGCCCTCCGGGATTATTAGGAAGTTAGTTTAGGATCCTGCCTCCTGTCCTCAGCTGTAGCCTTCTCCATGCCCTCCGAGATTGTTTGTAGTTAGCAAATTCTTGTTGAAAATGCCGGCTTGCTGGTGGCAGAGATAAAATAAAGGAACTCACATCTTTGGAAAGGTTCCAGCTACCCAAGAGCTTTAAAAATGTGTTGGCCCCGGACCAGCAATTCCATTTCTGGAGATCTATCCTAAGGAAGTCCAGAATACACGGTCGGTGCCCAGTTCTGTACAGTGGTGAAAACTGGAACTACTCTAAGTGTCCAACAAAGGGGGATTGGTTAACAAACGAATACATGATGGAAAATTGCACAAGCATTACAAATTATGTTTACAAACAGCTTATGATGATACAGGGAAATATGTCACAACATTAAGAGACTGAAAGCAGGATGTAATGTACAGTGACAGCAGGTTTACATTGTACTTAAAAGCAAACACAATTTATGCATAGGGAAAATCCTGGAAAGAAAATGCTCACTGGGTCTATTTCTGAGTGGTAGCACTTGGTGAGGCATTTTTGTTTTGTTTTATCCTGTTTTTTTTTTTTTAAGAATTATTTTATTTAACTTTACTTCTTTACTTATTTTTTTGTTTGTTTGTTTGTTTTGGAGAGGTTTTTGCTATAGGGCGTGTGTGCTTGCCAGACAGACAGAGAGAGACAGAGAGACAGAAAGCGAGAAATCACCCCCCAGAGGGGATGGCCATGCCACAATCCCTTCTCCTCCATTCTCCTCTTGGGATCTTGGGCACACACACACAGGCGCCCGGCCGGGCGTGAGTTTAAGCCGCCGGGTCCGGGACTCGAACCGCGGTCGACTACATGGGAGTCCAGCGACATAGCCATTACGCTAACTGCTGGTCCCTTTACTTATTTTTAATTTGACCAAAGAAGGACAGAGCAAAAGTGAGTGAGAGAGAAAGCAAGAAAGCAAGCTGCCAGGTCTGGGACTTGAACCACAGTCAGCCATGTGGGAGTCCAGCACCCTTAACCAACACACTACCTGCCGGCCCCTTGTGTTTTTTTTTTTTTAATCTTTGTTTCCCTGCATTTGCAACATCAAATAGATATGTATCACTTTTTATTTTTAAAGAATTATTTATTTACTTAATTCCACTTGTTATTATTGTTTAACTTGACCAGAAAGAGAAAAAGAGGGAGGGAAAGCAAGAAAGCAAATCACCAGGCCTGGGACTCGAACTATGGTTGGCCACGTGGTCGGCCTTCAACCACCACATCACCTGCCGGCCCCAAGCTAACAGGACTCAAACTGCAGTCAGCCGTGTGGGAGCCCAGCGCCTTAACCACCACACCACCTGGTGGCCCCAGTTCCTTTAATTCTTAAAAGGTTCTCATTAGTGGACCAGGAAGCGGTGTGGAGGCTAAGGTGCTGGGTCCCACGTGGCCAACTATGTGGCTCCAGTCCTGGACCCAGTGACTTGGAAATCACACCTGGTGTGGTGCATGTGTGCCCAGCATCCTGAGAGCAGGATGGAGGAACAGGGGTTGCAGTGTGGCCATCCTCCCTGGGGGTGACTTCTCACTTTACCTCTCTCTCTTTCTTTCTCTGGTGAGCTCACGTGTCCTATAGCAGAAACTTAAAAAAAAAATCTTTATAATAACCCTGAGGAAGGAGTTGTTATTTTCTCATATCACAGATGAGGAAACAGAGGTCTGAGGAGTTGATTCCAAGGTCAGAAGGTCGAAAAGGTCAGAGATAGGCCTGTCTGTTCTAAGGCCAGGGAGGGGCAGACTTCACAGACCCCTGGCTAGCCGCTGGCTAAAAGGGCCACCAGCCTTACATGGGCTAAAGGGACCTGGGGGGGGTTGTCCACCTTGGGCACTAGCGTCAGGTGTGAAAAGAAAGAAACCATGGAGTGTGGGGGGAGGAGTCCCAGCATGCCCTCCTCCCAGAGGGCTGTGAGGTCACCCAGCACCTAAGGCGGACAGCGCTTCCCAGAGAGGGATGCGAGGCTGGGAGTCAGCCAGTGCAATGCCCTCAGTCAACTTCGTAACTTCAATATATTGTTCTTTTTCAATTTTTTTAGAATTTCACCAGTGGGCACGCGTGTTTGCCAGAGAGGGAGAGGAAGAAAGCACTACCCATTAGGGCAAGTCATACCACAATCCCTTCACTTCCCCATTTCGTCAGGATTCGGGGTGTGCACTTGTATGTACCCAGTGTGTTTTTCTTTTTCTTTCTTCCTTTTTTTTTTCTTTTGATTTTTTTTTTTTTTCTATAGGGCATGTGCACTTGCCAGAGAGACAGAGAGAAAGTGAGAAATCATCCACCGGGAGGATGGCAATGCCACAGGCCCTTCTCCTCCATTCTCTTCTTAGGATCCTGGGCACACATGTCTGGCATGTCTCAAGTCACTGGGTCTGGGACTCAAACTGCAGTTGGCCACATGGGAGTCCAGCGCCTTAACCACCACATGGTAATTAAGTGTGTTTTTCAAGCTGGAGGGCTGGTGTTTGAACCACGTAGCTGGCCATGTGGGATGTGGTTCCCTTAACCACTAGGCCACAGGGCCAGCTTTTATATTTTTCTGATTGTAAAAGAAGTATGTGTGAGGGCCAGCAGGTGGTGTGGTGACTGAGGCACTGGACTCCCACATGGCTGACCATAGTTCGAGTCCCAGACCTGGTGGCTTGCTTTCTCACTCCTCCCCAACCCCACTCTCTCAATCTCTTGTGAGCACACATGCCCTACAGCAAGCTTAAAAATAACAAATAAATAAAGAAATATGACATAAAGAAATGTCATTAATAAAAGAAGTATGGTGTGCTGGTTATGTTGCTAGACTCCCACGTAGTCCACCGTGGTTCGAGTCGCAGACCCAGTGGGTTGAAACTCACGCTGGGTGTGTGCATGCATGCCCAAAATCCCAGGAGGAGAATGGCAGAGAAGGGATTATGCCATGGCTATCCTCCCTGAGGGATGATTTCTTGCTTTCTGTCTCTTTCTGTCTCTCTGTCAAGTGCACGCACCCTATAGCTAATATCTCTCTAAAAACAAAGTAGATATGTATGGTAGAAAATTGGGGAATATAGAGAAAATAAAAGTCTATTGGGACCAGCAGTTAGCGTAATGGCTATGTCGCTGGACTCCCACGTAGTCGGCCGCGGTTCGAGTCCTGGACCCGGTGGCTTAAACTCACGCCGGGCGCGTGTGCGTGCGTGCCCAAGATCCCGAGAGGAGAATGGAGGAGAAGGGATTGCGGCGTGGCCATCCCCCCTGGGGGGTGATTTCCTGCTTTCTGTCTCCCTGTCTCTCTCTGTCTGTCTGGCGAGCACACGTGCCCTATAGCAAAAACCTCTCCAAAAAAAAAAAAAAAAAAAGTCTATTTATTACTGTGCCTTTTGTTATAGAAATGTTAAAATACACTCAAAAGTAGGAGAAATTGTATAATGAACCTATATACTCATCACTCTTTTTTTCCCTAACAATTTATTTATTTAATTCCATTTGTTATTAGTATTTTTTAATTTGACCAGAGAGAGAGAAAGTGAAAAAGCAAGCCTCCAGGTCCAGAATCCAAATTGCAGTCGGCCGTGTGGGGAATCTAACACCTCCAACCACCATGCCACCTGCTGGCCCCCAGTCTTTTTTTTAGTGATTTTTTTTTTTGGGGGGGGGAGGTCATAGGGTATGTGTGCTTGTTGGAGAGGGACAGAAAAAGGTAGAGAGAGGAAAAGTGAGAAGTCACCCTCCAGGGAAATGGCCTCTCTGCAATCCCTTCTCTTCCATTCTCTTCCTGGGATTTTGGGCATACATGAGCAGGCACCTGGCATGATTTTCAAGCTGACAAGTCCAGGTCTTGACTGCAGTCAGGCAGGGGGAAGTCCAGCACCTTCATCACCATGCCACCTGCTGACCCCCCAGTCACCAATTTTTAACAATTATCAACATTTTTCGTTGTCTTATTTGTCCCCCCACCAAACATGGTTTAAAGTGATATTCTAGGGACCAGCACATAGCATAGCAGTTACGTCGCTGGACTCCCACATGACCGATGGCAGTTGAAGTCCCCGACCTGGTGGCTTGAAACACACCAGGCACGTGTGCGTGTGTGCCCCAGATCCTGGGAGGAGAATGGAGGAGAAGGAATTGCATGGCCATCCCCACTGAGGGGTGACTCCTCACTTTCCCTCTCACTGTGTCTGTCTGTCTCCAGTGAGCACACGCACCCTACGGCAAAAACCTCTAAAAAAAAGATATTCTAGACATCATATCACTTCCTCTATACCTATTAGGTCATTGGAAAAGTTATGACCTACTTTTCTATGTTTTTTTTTAAATTATTTCATTTAACTTTATTTATTATTTATTCATTTGCTTATTTAAATTTGACCAGAGAGAGAGACAGAAAATGAGAAAGCAAGCTGCCAGGTCCAGGACTCAAACCACGGTTGGCCATGTAGGAATCCAGCACCTTTAACCACCACGCCACCTGCCGGCCCCATCTACTTTTCTATGTTTTCTATGCAGAAATGCGTCATGACTTTTCCAACAACCCAATACTTCAGTAATGATCTCTAACAGATAGGGACTTTGCTAAACACACACACTATGATACTCAGCAAAAGTAACAGAATTTTAAAAATTATTTTTAAAAATGATTTTATTATTATTTTATTATTATTTTTTTTGAGAGGTTTTTCGCTATAGGGCGCGTGCGCTCGCCAGACAGACAGAGAGAGACATAGAGACAGAAGGCGAGAAATCATCCCCCAGGGGGGATGGTCACGCCGCAATCCCCTCTCCTCCATTCTCCTCTCGGGATCTTGGGCACGCACGCGCATGCGCCTGGAGTGAGTTTTAAGCCACCGGGTCTAGGGCATGAACCGCGGTCGACTACGTGGGAGTCCAACGACATAGCCATTACGCTAACTGCTGGTTCCCATTATTATTATTATTTAACTTGCAATAGGGCATGTGTGCTTACCAGAGAGAGACACAGAGGAAAAGTAAGAAAGCAAGCCTCCAGGTCTGAGACTCTAACCGCAGTCGGCTCTATGAGAGCCCAGTGCCTTAACCACCACACCACCTGCTAGCCCCAACATCATTGCTTTTATTACATTATTTAATGTCCAGTCCATGTTCAAGTGTCCCTGTTTGTCCCCAGAATGTTTCATGACTTTTTATGGTTGGTTCGTTGGAACCAGAATCTACTCAAGGCCCACATACTGTATCTAGTTGATCTCTCTATGAAATCAACCCCCCCTTTGTTGTTTAATTGCCAAAGGGTGTGTGCACTTGTCAGAGAAAGACCGAGAGACAGAGAGAGGGAGAAAGCACCTCCGATGAGAAATAGTCATGCTACAATCCCTTCTCCTCCATCCTGTCTTTTTTTTTTTTTTTTTTTTTTTAAGAGGTTTTTGGTATAGGGTACGTGTGCTTGCCAGAAAGAAAGAGAGAGACAGAGAGACAGAAAGCAAGAAATCACCTCCTAGGGGGGATGGCCACGCCGCAATCCATTCTCCTCCATTCTCCTCTCGGGATCTTGGGCACGCACACACATGTGCCCGGTGTGAGTTTAAGCCACCAGGTCTAGGACTCGAACCACGGTCGACTATATGGGAGTCCAGCGACATAGCCATTGCACTAACTGCTGGTCCCCATCCTGTCGATTTTCTAGACACACACACAGGCTTAGCATGTTTTTCTTTCTTTTTTTTTTTTTTTAAAGAGGTTTTTGCCTTAGGGTGTGTGTGCTCTCCAGACAGAGAGAGACAGACACAGTGAAAGCAAAAGTAAGAAATAACCTGCCAAGGGATGGCCACGCTGCAATCCCTTCTCCTCCATTTTCCTCCTGGGATCTTGGACTTGCATGCACGTGTGCCTAGCATGATTTTCAAGTCACTTGGTCTGGGACTTGAACCGTAGTTGGCCAGTTCCAGCAATGCACTATGCCATCTCCTGGTCGCCCCAACATGTTTTTCCAGGTCTGGGCAACCGTGGTCAGCTATGTGGGAGTCCAGTGATGTAGCTGCTACGCCATCTCCTGGTCCCCCCAGCATGTTTTTCTTTTTTTCTAGACTTTAGATTTATTTAGGGCCATTTGCACCTGTTTATAGAATACGTAGCTAACTCTAAAAGATGACAGGACAGTTCCCCTCAGTGAGACCCTGGCCTAAATAACATTTGCTTTACTCATATAGCAAGAAGATGACTTTAAAGACGAAGCTTTCGATTTGCAGCACCAAATGACGAAGCTACATGGGGCATCTTTCAAAAGCGACAATTAGGGATCCACCTAGTTTCTCAGCAATACAAGCCCAAGTGAGGTCTTCTGGCCCGTGTGCTTGACATTCGTGTTTTCTGCCTTGAAGTTTCTTTTTGATCGCATCCTTAGAGCTCGCGTAGATCATTCTACTTTTCAGAGGTGCTAGTTCTGGTGCCCACAAAAAACATCAGCTCTGCTTTTCTGGATTCCTTGGTTTCAAAGCTTGCATCACACATGGCATGGTGGCAATCTTCTTCAGGAAGCGTTCCCTCAAATGCGTGAATGGGTCGTGGTGGTTACGCCGACATCTCCATCCGAAATCTCCTGGCCTTCTTCTGCAATGATACACCGTTCGTCTGCACTGAGACGAAACATGACAGCCCTTCTTTCTTTTCTTGATTTCTTCTGATGGAGTGTTTCCTAACTTCCATGTCATAAATAATACGACATACTTGGGCTGGCAGTGACGTGGTGATTAAGGCGCTGGACTCCCACATGGCTGACCACGGTTCAAGTCCTGGACCTGGTGACTTGCTTTCTCACTTTCCTCTCTCTCACTCTCTTGCTCTGTCCTTCTCTGTCAAATAAAGTAAATAAATAAATAAAGCTAAATAAAATAATTTAAAAAGATACAATATACTTCATCAGCAGCTTGCACTCCTGAGGCCATCTTCGCTGTGACTGTGGCTGGGACGTGGGGGAGGGAGCCAGCCGATGCTGAGTCTGCCCCCGCCCCCCGCAGCATGTTTTTCAAGTGATTAGGGCTGGGATTTGAACTGTGGTTAGCCATGTGGGAATCAAGCTTCCCTAACTACTAGGCTACAAGGCCAGCTCATCTTAAATCTGAATTTCTTTCTCTTTTTCAGTAAGATTTGATTCAAACATCATGAAATTCATCATTTTAGGGCTGGCCCTATAGCACAGTGGTTAAGTCCAGTATATAGGGAACGGGATCCCACATGGCTGACATGGTTCAAGTTCCAGCCCCAGCAGCTTAAAAAAAACATGGCAGGCACATGTGCATGCAAAATGCCCAAAACTCTGGTGGGATGGAGAAAGGGTACACAAAAGGATTGTGGCTTGACCATGCCCCATTGCCCATTGTGGGGCTCTCTCTCTTTCTCCTCTCTCTCTCTCTCTCTCTCTCTCACATATAAGCATATGCGCCCTCTGGCAATTGAAAAGAATGTAGTAGGGCCCAGCAGTTGGCGTAATGACTATGTCGCTGGACTCCCATGTAGTCGACCATGGTTCAAATCCGGACCCAGTGCCTTAAACTCATGCCAGGTGCGTGTGTGTGCATGCCCAAGATCCCGAGAGGAGAATGGAGGCGAAAGGATTGTGGCGTGGCCATTCCCCTGGGGGTGATTTCTTGTTTTCTGTCTCTCTCTGTCTTTCTGGCGAGCGCACGTGCCCTATAGCAAAAACCTTTCCAAAAAAAAAAAAAAAAAAGAATGCAATAATAATAAATCAAATTCACTATTTTAAAGTGTACAATGTGGTCGCTTTTAATATATTTACAGGGTTTTGTAACCACCGCTCCTGTCCATTCCCTGGCCATTTTATCACTCAAATGGGAAACCCTGCCCCACTCGCTGTCCCTCCTCATTTCTGCCCTCCTCCAGCCCCCGGCAACCACTAATCTGCTTTTGTCTCTGTGGATTTACCTGTTCTGGACGTTTCGTGTCAGCGGATCACGTGTGGTCTTTCACGTCTGGCTTCCCCCGCTGGTTGTCCCGTTCCGAGGCCCAGCTGTGCTGCAGCACGCGGCAGTATGTCATCCCTTTCGTGACGGAGTAGATTCAGCCTGAATCTTCCACTGCCTGCAATCGCATCCTTCTGGGTTTTGCTTGTTTGTTTGTTTATTTAAAGAGAGAGAGAGAGAGGTGTTGCTCTTTGTTTCTTGACAGTCTTGCTTTGTTCTCCTCTCCCCGGCCTCCCAGGTCACTAGGATTACAGGGTGCTCCTCCATGCCCAGCGTGTCCAGGCTGCTCCTGGATCCAAAGCTGGCCCTCCTGTGTAGCCCCAGCCTCACACAGTGACACCCTACTGCTTTTGCCACTGAAGCTGGACCTTGTAGGATTCTTTTCTTTTTCTTTTTCTTTTTTTTTTTTTTTTTTTTCGATTTTTGTTATAGGGTGCAAGCGCTCACTGGAGAGACAGAGAGACAGAAAGTGAGAAATCACCCCCCAGAGGGAATAGCCACACTGCAATCCCTTCTCCATTCTCCTCTTGGGATCTTGGGTATGCATGCATACATGCCCAGCGTGAGTTTTAAGCCATTGGGTCTGGGATTCAGACTATAGTCAGCTACATGGGCGTCCGATGCCTTAACCACTATGCCACCTGCTGGTCTCCCTTGTGGGTTTTTGTTTTTTGTTTATGTTTTGTTTTGTTTTTAAAGAATTATTTCATTTAGCTTTATTTATTTACTTTAATTTGACCAAAGAAGGGCAGAGTGAGAGAAAGAAAGGGAGAGTGAGGAAGCAAGCCACCATGTCCAGGCCTTGAACTATGGTTGGCCACATGGGAGTCCAGCACCCTTAACCACCACACCACCTGCTAGTCCCTTTGTTTTTGTTTTTATAGAGAGATTTTTGCTATACGGCATGTGCAATCACCAGAGAGAAAGAAAGAGCCAGAAAGTGAGAAATCACACCCTGCCCCAGGGGGATGGCCACACCACAATCTCTTCTCCTCCATTCTCCTCTTGGGATTTTGGGCTCGCGCGTGCGCACACACACACACACACACACACACACAGACCCCGGCATCTAACATGAGTTTCAAGCTACTGGGTCTGGGACTTGAACTGCTGTTAACCACGTGGGAGTCCCGCAACACAACCATTATGCTATCTGTTGGTCCCCCCCTTTGTGGGATTCTTAACATGCTCCATGCCCTCCATATTTCCCATATCTGGTAATTAGATGTAGACTCCAGAGGCTGGTGGCTTGATTAGATTTGGATTCAGTGATTTTATCAAGAATATTTCATCGCGCGGAAATTAAGGTGCTGGATCCAACATGGCTGACAGCATGGTTCAAGTCCTGGACCTGGTGGCTTGAAAATCACATTGAGCTGGAACCAGCAGATTGTGTACTAGATTGTGTCATTAGATTCCCACATTGCTGACTGTAGTTTGAGTCCCAAACCCAATGGCTTGAAACTCATGCCAAACACATGTGTGCCCAAGACCCCAGGAGGACAATGGAGAAGGGACTGCGGTGTGGCCATCCCTCTGTGGGTGATTTCTCATGTTCCCTCTCACTGTCTCTGTCTCTCTCTTTCTCTCTCTCTAGTGAACACACATACTCCAAGGGGGAAAAAAAAGACCCTCTAAAAAGATAAAAAATTTACATTGGGCACATGTGCATGGGGGCCCGACATTCTGAGAGGAGACTAGAGGAGAGATGGTGGGGTGGCCATCCCCTAGGGAGTGATTTTTCAGTTTCTCTCTCTCTTGTGAGCACACGTGCCCCACAGCAAAAATGAATAAATAAATAAATGAGAGAAAAAAAGAATATCTCATAAATGATCTCTTGTCCCTCTGGTGCCTCAGAGCAGGGATCAGGGTCGGGTCGTCCCACCTTTTAGGGGCATGAAGGTAGGTCAGTGGCTCTAGGTGTTGGCCTCATCCCTCTGTCCTCGTCCGCCTTACCCACAGGGCGTGCTTCCAGGGCCCCCGTGGGGACTTTCTGTGAGCAGCGCACTCCATCCTCCCGACACCCCCTTGTGGTTGGGTTTATAATCTGACCTTCCAACGAGGAGGCCGAGGTCCCAGATGGGGAAGGGATCTGGCTTTGAGGATAAGTCGTTCATGTTAGGAGATTCTGGAGGACGAGAAACAGGATAACCAAAGTTTTTGCCTTGGTAAATACAGACAAGGTGGTCAAGGCCATGAGAGAGAAGGGGATGGGAGCCATGGAAGTCTTTCCAGAGGAAGTGCCGCTGCAGTTGGGCCTTTGAGTACGTGTAGGAGTTCGCCCTGGGGCAGAAACACAGTAAAGGTGGGCTCACCATGTGAGTAAGGCCTGAGGTGCAGTTTGGGCATTTGTGTCACGAATGTCTGCGCTTGGGGAGGAGGAAGAGGGTGGACGTGGCTCCGGCCCTTGCATCTTGGAGCACACAGACATTGAGACAGAGCGAGAAGGGCAGGAGCGTGGGACTGAGTGTCTGAAGATGAGGGTTCCCAGCTGTGACAGAGGCCTGAGTGCTGCCCTGGGCGAGGCCCCTGCCTTGCAGGCCTGAGGTGACGTGACAGAGGTGGACCTGGGAATCAGTAACCCTGAGCCCAGAGGCAGGAAAGGCTGTGCGGCCCTGCCCCTTGGCTTCCAAGCGTCTGACCATGGAGTTGAACAGAACACCGCCGAATTCTAATTCAGAGGGCCCATCGTAGGGGCACGGAGGTAAAATAAGGTGCTCTGTGTGCCTGACCCACGCAGGAAGGTTCCTGGTTCAAGTCCAGAGACTTCCTAAGACTGCCAGGCACACATATGCCTATGACCCAGGGCTGGCTGAAGACTGGGGGTAGATTGTGGCATCAAGACCCTATTGGGCGGGAAACCAGCAGTTAGTGTAATGGCTATGTCGCCGGACTCCCACGTAGTCGACCGCAGTTCGTGTCCCAGACCTGGTAGCTTAAAACTCACGCCGGGCGCGTGTGCGTGCGTGCCCAAGATCCCGAGAGGAGAATGGAGGAGAGGGGATTGCGGCGTGACCATCCCCCCTGGGGGGTGATTTCTCGCTTTCTGTCTCTATGTCACTTTCTGTCTGTCTGGCGAGCGCACGCGCCCTATAGCGAAAACCTCTCCAAAAAAAAAAAAAAAGACCCTACTGGGGGGGCCAGCGGCGTGGTGGTTAAAGGCACTGGATTCCCACATGGCCAACTGCAGTTCGAGTCCAGGACCTGGTGGCTTGCTTTTTCGCTTTCCCTTTCTTTCTCTCTCTGTCTCTGGTCAGATTGAAAAATGATGATAACAAATGGAATTAAATAAATAAATAATTAATTATTTTTTAAAAAGACCCTATTGAGGGTGTCGTCTTTCTTTTTATTGTTCAGAGAAGAAATGGGTGAATATACTTTTAAGAAAAAAAAACTTACTATAAAATATATGTATTTGCTTTTATGTACATAAAATATCTCTGGAAGGACCCAGAAGAAAAATACTTGCAATCATGCTTTCTTTAATATATAAAGAACACGGGACCAGCAAATGGCGTAATGGCTACATTATTGTACTTCCATGTAGTCGACCATGATTTGAGTCCTGGACCCGATGGCTTAAACTCACATCGGGCGTGTGCGCATGCGTGCCCAAGATCCTATATATAAAGAACACATAGAGGGACCAGCAGATGGCATAATGGTTACGTTGCTGGAGTCTCACATAATCGACTGCAGTTTGAGTCCTGGACCCAGCAGTTTAAAACACATGCTGGGCACATGTGAGTGCATGCCCAAAATCCAGAGAGGAGAATGGAAGAGAAGGGATTGCAGCATGGACATCCTCCCTGGGGGTGATTTCTCGCTTTCTGTCTCTCTGGCGAGTGCACATGCCCTATAGAAAAAAAAAAAAAAATCTCTCTAAACAAAAAAAAAAGAACACCTAGAGATCAGTAAGAAAAACACCAACAACATAATAAAAAAATGACCAAGAATTTTTTTTTGGGGGGAGACGTTTTTGCTATAGGGCACATACGCTCACCAGAAAGACAGAGAGACAGAAAGTGAGAAATCACCCCCCGGGGGGATGGCCACACTGTAATCCTTTCTCCTCCATTCTCTTCCTGGGATCTTGGGCACGCATGCACACATGCCCGGTGTGAGTTTAAGCCACCAGGTCTAGGATTCGAACTGCGGTCAACTACATTGGAGTCCAGCGACATAGCCATTATGCTAACTGCTGGTCCCATGACTAAGAATATTAACAGAGTGTTCACAGGAAAGGAAATACAAAGGTTTCTTCAATGCAAGTAAAGTTGGCAGACTCATTCAAAATAAGAAAAATACAAATTAAAACTACACTGAGATTTCATCCTTACCTTCAGGTTAGAAAAGATAAAAAAACTTTCGGGAATATATTGATGGAGAGGCTTGAGGGAATAGGCACCTTTAACGTGGGAGAGTGGATGAGTACGACTCCTGTGGAAGGCAGTGGCGGCCCGTGACATCTGTCAGAATGACAATGGCACATCCGCTCTGCCCCAGGAGTTCAAATCCAGGTGCTTATCCTACAGGTGTAACTGCACAGGAGGGGAATGACCTATGGAAAGAGTTATTCACAGCAGCGTGTGTGGGGGCGTGGGTGTGGGCGTGCGATGTGAGAGACTGCGAGCCGTTTATGCCCCTCAGCAGAGGACCTGGGCTGGCCTTGGAGCATAGCACTGAGGCACTGCACAGAGCAAGCCAGATCCCACACGGCCAACCAGGGTTCGAGTCCCAGTCCTAGGGGCTTGAAAAACATGCCAGGTGTGTGCCTGTGCCCAGGATCCTGACAGGATGGAGAACTGGAGGAAAAAGGAGTGTGACATTGCCAGGCCCCCTGCAGGTGTTCTCTCTCATTTTCTCTCTCTTATGTGCATAGGCATGCACAATCTCCTGGCAAAAAAAAAAGGGGGTGGGTAGTGGGATGGCTGCTAAAATGATTGCAGAATATTTTTTAAAGAATTGTTTATTTATTTAATTCCATTTGTTATTATTATTTTAAAAAATTTGACCAGAGTGAGAAAAGGAAAGAAAACAAGTCTCCAGGCCTGAGACTTGAACCACGTGCCCAGTGTGAGTTTAAGCCACCAGGTCTGGGACTTGGACCGTAGTCAGCTACGTGGGAGTCCCGTGACGTAGCCATTATACCAACTGCTGGTCCCATAAAAATATCTCTTAAAAAAAGAGGTTTGTGTCCATTTCACAGAGAGGAAAACTACACGGGCCAGCAGAGCCTGTTGGTCCTTCTACGAGGCCGAGGGGGAAGGTGGGCAGGAAGGCGGGGACGCAGGCATCCTCTGGTAGGGGCTCTCCTATTTCATCTTCACAGATGCCCCCCTCCCATTTTAAAAAAAATTTTTGGAGAGGTTTTTGCTATAGGGCGCGTGTGCTCGCCAGACAGACAGAGAGAAACAGAGAGATAGAAAGCGAGAAATCACCCCCCGGGGGGATGGCCACGCCGCAATCCCTTCTCCTCCATTCTCCTCTCGGGATCTTGGGCACACACGCACATGCGCCCGGTGTGAGTTTTAAGCCACTGGGTCTGGGACGCGAACCACGGTCGACTACATGGGAGTCCAGCAACATAGCCATTATGCCAACTGCTGGTCCCCCCCCCCCCCCCCAATTTTCAGAAGAGGAAACTGAGGCTCTGAGCGGGAGAAGGATGCTCTGGCAGACAAAGCTGAGTGGAGGGCCAGCTGACATCCCCGATTTCTTAATTGGCACCGGCCCTTCTCAGCCCGAACCTTCTGGTCACTTAACCAGAGTGGGCTATTGTTTGCCTAAATTACACTGTATTTAAAAAGAGGGGGGGAAGGCTAAGCCGACTCAGCGGGTGGATCATAGGACTGCAGTGGATCGGGGCCAGCTCTACCAGCGACTTGACCCGGCCAGCCCGTTCTTTGGAATATTTGGGGGCGTTTACTTTAAATTGAGCCGCGTTGGATTCTCTGGCTCTCCGAATAGACCTGCCTTTGGAAAGAAAACCAGTTAACTGGGTCTTTGGCTAATTTAACAGGATCATCTTTCTGACTGAACGTGGCAGTTTCTTTCAAGACTTCATTTGTGTTCTTTCTGAAAGTTTCCCAGCCCTTACTAAGGAGTTCCAGGGACGAGGACGACCCTACCAGTCCAGGGCCGCTCCTGGCTGCTTCCTGCTTGGGCCGGTCCTGGGGAGACTTGCTCGGGAGCCTTGGCTGCCCCCACCCGGCCTGGCTTCCTGGCTTGCACCGGATGGTGGGACGTGCTTCCAGGACTGCTGCCCTCGCAGGTCTCAGCCCTTAGCTGACAGGACTGTGGGTCCTGAGCCCGGCAGAGGGCTTTGCCCAGAGCATGGCCTCGGGCCAGGGTAGAAATGAATTCAGCGGAATTGACCCCAAGCGTTCGGATTCCAAGGTCATGGGCACAGGCTTCTGCTTCCGTCTGGCTGGGGCCTTCCACTTGGTTCTTCTCTCAGAAAAAGAGGTGGGGGGGGGGGGGGTCCTGGGCTAGCAGGTGGCATGGTGGTTAAGGCACTGGATCCTGCATGACCAGCTGCACAGTTCAAGTCCTGGACCAGGTGGCTTGGAAATCATGCTGGGTAGGGGCCATGGTAGTTAAGGCAACTGGACTCCCACATGGCTGACCATGGTTCGAGTCTTGGACCTGGCAGCTTGATTTCTCACTTTCTCTTTCTCTCTGCTAAAATTTAAAAAATAATAATAACAAATACAATTAGATAAATAAATAATTCTAAAAGTATATATTTTTAAAAAAAGAAAAGTAAATCATGGTGTGTGCGTGTGTGTGCGTGTGTGTGTGTGTGCGTGTGCGTGTGTGTGCGTGTGTGTGTGTGTGTGTGTCCAAAATCCCCAGAGGAGAATAGAGAAGAGATTGCGGTGTGGCCATGCCCCCAAGGGGTGATTTCTCGCTTTCCCTCTTTCTCTGTCTCTCTCCAGCAAGTACACGTGCCCTATGGCAAAAAATTTAACAAAGAAAGAAAGAGGGGTGGGAATTTTAATCAACCGTGGTAGAATCACACCCCAAGGCCACCCACCACCCCACTAGTCCCAGCCGGCACCCTGCACCCACAGATACAGGCCTCCAAAGGCTCACTCTCTAATCCTCAGAGCAGTCCATTGAGGGGTGGGTTTTCATTCTTCTTTTCCGGCTGAGGGTCCCGGGCTCAGAGAGGGCAGAACCTTGCCCAAAGGCACACAGCCAGCAGGGACTGTCAGGACTCCAGGCTCCTGGAGGGCAGGGTGAGCCAGGGTACCTGCAGGGGCGGGGAGAGACATGGGGCCTCCTCTGTGCTCAGAGCAGGGAGGACAGAGGGCTGGGGGGCCTCAGCTCACAGAGCACAGACCGGAGCTGAGAGGGGCAGCGGAGGGACAGAGAAGTGTCCCTTGGGAGGAAGCGGCCATGGGTAGCAGGAGGGGAGAAGGACACGGACTCTCTCAAGCACCAGCAGATCTGCGGACCTGCCAGGGGAGCAGGGAGGAGCAGGCAGCCCCGAGACTCAAGGTCAGAGGTGGGAGGAGGGAGGCAGCTCTGCTGGGAGGGGCCAGGAAGGTCCGGAGGTGGTCGCACTGGCCTGGCGGGAGGTGACCATTCGGAGACGGCCTCCCCGAGTGCCCACTGTGGGCCACTGTCTGTCCTGCGTGCTCCCCATGAACTGCCCTGGGAGGCCAGTGACTGGCTCAATGTGATGCCGCTAGCTTTGAAGCCTGCATTGAGGTTGCAGGCCTGGGTTCAAGCACGTGGGACACTGATCTTCCCTTCTGTAAGACAGGCTCGGGGATCCCGCCTTGAAGCTCACAGAGATTAAGCCTGGGGCCTGGAACCCACAGCTGCTGGTAGGGTGGGGCGCCTCCCCACCGGCACACCTTGGAGGAGCTGAGACAGACGGTATGGAATGGTCTTCTCAAGCAGCCTGGCCTGCGTACAGAAGGCAGGTCTGTCAGGCCAGAGGCAACCTCCGGGGAAGGAAATTCTTTTAGCTTCTTGGTGATGATGGGGACAGGGACAATGGTGGTGATGGTGACGACGGTGACTGTGATGAATATGGGGGAGGTGCCGAAAAGGATGATGGGGCCAGGAAGCTCTGCCCCTCCCTGACATTCCAGCAGGCCAGGCCGGCTCAGCCCAGGGTTGAGCATAGCTTTGGGGTGTGTGAGTGAGTATGAGTGACCATACCCATCACCTGACCACGCCCCACCCTCAGGTCATGGCCCTTAATGGGGCCCCTGTCCCCACCTCTGCTCCTCCATACGCAGCGCATGCAGTGGGATTGGCTGTCCCGCCTTTCCTAGAAGGTTGTACCCAAGGCCCAGAGAGGAGAGACACCTCCCTGAGCCACACAGCACGGCTGGAGCAAGGCAGACAGCCAGGCTCTGACTCCGGGGCCCTGTCTCTGAGCCCTGCCTCCTCTGCTGAGTCACAGGGTGGCCGGAGGCTGCTTTAAACCAGCCCCTCACAGGCCGGGCTGGCACCAGGAGGGGCTGTCTGTGAGCCATACAGGAAAGGGCCTGCCTGGAGGGAGGGAGGGGACAGGCAGGGCAGGGACTCCAGGGTCTCTGCTGTGGCAGGGCTGCCCGAGGCTACTTGTGGTGGGGAGCAGATGCCATGGGGCTTGTTCAGGGTCTGGGCATGGTGGGGGCCAGTGACCCCAGCCCTGATGGGAGCCTTGAATGCCAGACCGAAGCCTCTGGATTGAGTGTGGCAGACCACAGGAGGCCCAAGAGGTTGTCAGCAGAGGACAGAGCTGCTTTCCCGGAGGCAGGGGTGGGCGTGCCAGCTGGGGCAGGGCAGGAGGACGGGAGGACTCCAGGGTTCTGTCCAGTGTGGCTCTGTGGGGACAAGGCTCAGAGGCGGGGTGCAAGGTGCTGGGATAATGGGTGACAGGGGTGTTCAGAGAGGCTGGGCTGTGCGCGTGGGCTGCCCCCCGCCTGCTGGCCTGCAGCCCGGACCCTCACCCTTCGCTCTCGCGTCCTCACCTTTTGATGACTCGCTCCCGCCCCTCCTTCCACATCTTCTGGGAACTCCTTTTCCTGCTCTACCTGCCCAATTCCTGCTTCTTTCTTTCTTTTTTTGAGAGGTTTTTGCTATAGGACACATGCACTCACCAGAAAGACAGACAGAGAGAGACAGAAAGCGAGAAATCACCCCGTGGGGGGATGGCCACGCCGCAGTCCCTTCTCCATTCTCCTCTCGGGACCTTGGGCATGCATGCACATGCGCCCAGTGTGAGCTTAAGCCACTGGGCCCAGGACTCGAACCACAGTCGGCTACATGGGAGCCCAGCGACATAGCCATTATGCCAACTGCTGGTCCCCCTGCTTCTTTCTTTTTAATTTTTAAATGGAAATACTTTTCTGGGGTCAGCAGGTGGTGTGGTGTTTAAGGAGGTGGACTCCCACGTGGCCGACTACAGCTGAGTCCCAGACCCCAGGGATCAGCAATCACTCCGGGCATGCATGCGTGAAATCCCAAGAGGACAGTGGAAGAGAAAGGATTGTGGCCTGGCCATCCTCCCTGGGGGTGGGTGACTTCTCACTCCCCCTCTCTCTGTCTCTCCAGTGAGCATACACGCTCTATGGCAAAATCCTAAAAAACAAACAATAAACTTCCAAAAGCTGTAGCGAACCTGACACCTAAGATCTACGGTCAAGCCGTCTCAGCGCGCACTTCACAAGTGCGTTCCCGAAATGGACATCTCTCTCTGGAAAGTTCTTCGCCTACCCTGAACTCGGCTCTCATTAGACACAGACCCCAGCCCCTCCCTCCTCGTTCTGTCTCTGTGCTGTGGCTGCTCTTGGGCTCTGCCGGGGGCAGCCGCACACCCTGTCTGTCCCCCACACAGAGTGCGTGCAGAAACTGGCCTCGCCCACTCCCACCCCAGCCCAAATCCAAACCCGGTGGGTGTGGCCTCCAGAGGGCTTCTTGCCCAACCTCCGGCTTCAGTGGGGTAAATAGGCTTCATTCCGGCCGAAGAGGAAACTCTCTGAACTCCTTTGAAGTCTGCGATGATGATGATGATGGTGAGGACAGCGATGAGGAAGAGGAGGTGGAATCTCTGGCTCTCTGACCAGGGCAGCCTCTGGAAGCCGAGGGCACAACTTCACTGCCCTCTGCCGAGGCTGGCACAGCTGATCGGAATGTGAGTGGAGGGGGGGTCCATGGCTCTGTTACCATGATGGCTTCTGCCTGTTTTCTGTCCCCCCCTCGCCCAGCATGGCCACAGAGCCCAGGGTCGAAGGGCCTTTGGAGCTTTCACAGAGCCCAGGAAGCCGTCCACGCAGCCCGCCTGGTGCCCGGACCCGGGCTCCCCACATGTCATCGCCGGAACGCTCCCTGGGTGGGCTGGAAGGGGCTCTTCAGGATTCCCTTCTGGGCTATTGAGTGGGTCGGGCCGGGAGACGGAGGCACCAGCAAGTACTCGCCTCACCTGTAGTGGGTGCACAATGTGCCACCTCTCAGGACCACACAGGCAGGGGCTCCGCCAGTGTCCCCTCTGCCTTCCTGGCCTGTCCGAGGCACGAAGGGGAGGGAGGTTCGAGTCCTGGCCCTGCTTCTGGCCCCTCGCACCTCAGCACCCTCATCTGCCTCTCGTGGCTGCCGGGCCATGCACGCAGAAAAGGGCGTTCTCAGGAGCTGCAAAGGTCACCCCAGCTTTGTTCCTTCCTCTGGAGGGGGACAGAAGGGTTGGGGGAAGGCCAGCCTCGAGGAGACTTTAGAAGGGGAAGGGGCAGGAGGCCCAGGCCTGACTGCAACAGACCCGGGAAATGGTGACAGGGCCGTTCCCTGCGTCCAGGCCTTGGACCCTCTCCCTCTGTGTGCACACGGGTCTATACACGGAGCAGAGGGCCAATTACTCACACTTTCAGATAAATTAAGGCGGGTGTTAAGTCCTTAGACACCCACTGCGAGCACCTGTCAGAGTCCCATGCTCAGCTCTGCCTGGCTCTGCTTCAGGGCCTGGGCAAAGCCCTTCCCATTTTGGGTCTCAGTTTCCCTACCTGTGCGTGGGCATTTCCGTGGGCCGAGAGCTGGGTGTGGAGTTCCTGGGAGAATTCACCTCTTTCCCTGCAGGGACTTTGGACACAGATGTCCACCTCCACGTGTTACCAAAACTTGCTCGGGAATTGCTAGGGTCCAAAAAGCCCTTGCAGACAGCCCAGAAGGAGAAACGGAGGTTTCTGGGGTAAGACAACCTGCTCTGGGTCTCAGGGCCCAGCGAGTCTCACCCCTACCAACCTTGGCTGGACCACTCCCAGGCAGGCGGCGCGCGCTTGCTGCCCCCATGTGGCCAACTTGGGCACTGCAAGCGTGTCCCGCAGCTTTTTGGTATCAAGCCTAAGACCCACCAGGAGGGCGGCGGGCAGAGAGGACCTACCACCCCACCTGCCACCCAGACCGTCCCTAAACTCTCCGGCCTGGGCCTGTGATCCCCGGAAGTGTTCAGGAATGCTTCTGGGTGGCGATGTCACTTGAACAGGTGGTCCTGTGAGCGCCCACCTTTGAAAGGGCCAAGGCCAGGGAACCAGCAGTTAGCGTAATGGCTATGCCGCTGGACTCCCACGTAGTCGACCGCGGTTCGCGTCCCGGACCCGGTGGCTTAAAACTCACGCCGGGCGCGTGTGCGTGCATGCCCAAGATCCCAAGAGGAGAATGGAGGAGAGGGGATTGCGGCGTGACCATCCCCCCTGGGGGGTGATTTCTCGCTTTCTGTCTCTATGTCTCTCTCTGTCTGTCTGGCGAGAGCACGCGCCCTATAGCGAAAAACCTCTCCAAAATAAATAAATAAATAAATAAATAAATAATAAAAATAAAAATGAAAAAAAAGAAAGGGCCAAGGCCAGACCTGAATTATGGTGGCTCGAAAATAGCGGGGGGTCGGGAACCAGCAGTTAGCGTAATGGCTATGTCGCTGGACTCCCACGTAGTCGACCGCGGTTCGCGTCTCGGACCCGGTGGCTTACAACTCACGCCGGGCGCGTGTGAGTGCGTGCCCAAGATCTCGAGAGGAGAATGGAGGAGAAGGGATTGCGGCTTGACCATCCCCCCTGGGGGGTGATTTCTCACTTTCTGTCTCTATGTCTCTCTCTGTCTGTCTGGCGAGCGCACGCGCCCTATAGCGAAAAAACCTCTCAAAAAAAAAAAAAAAAAAAAAAAAAAAAAAAAAAAAAAAAAAAGAAAATAGCGGGGGCTTTGCAACCTGGCAGAAGGGAATGGCCTTCACGACCAGCTGTGTCAGCTTGTCCCCTGAACTCTGAGCCACCTTTTTTCTGGAAGAAATAGCCAACAAGCATCACGCACACCTCCCCGTGTCCACTTTAGTGTGCCCTTGCCCGTGGGGGTGGGGAGCAGAGAGTGAGAGGAAGACGAGCGTCCGCCGCGGGGTCTGGTCACACGCAGTCCCCTTTCTCCACCCTCCAGCCCGGGAGATCCTGGGTGCTCCCGGGCATGCCCTGGGTGTTTTGGTCCAACCAGGCTAGGGATTCGAACACCTGCCCCCATGTGGGATCCGGCTTCTCTTGAGCAGCACGTTACAGCTGCACAGAGCGGGCCCACACATACCTTTCCACAGGCTGTTACGAGGATTAACAAAGAGGGTGCTTAGGCCCTGGTCCAGGCGGGGTGTCCTCTGCACAGAGTTTGGACAGAATTGTACCTCCCAAGGGTGACTCAGGGTCCCTGGGGGCCCAGGAACGGAGCAGGGCTGGCCACAGGGACAGCGCTTTCTTCCTAGAGCTCCTCCCATCCCTCTGGCGGTCGGGAGAAGGTCTCCGTCCACACTCCCTGGGCAGCACGCCCCAGGGTACTGGCTGGACCTAGGCCCTTCCACCTCCACCTTCCATTTATGGCAAGTGTGGTTTCCACTGGCGAAGGGGAAAGGCTATTTCTTTTTTGTTTTCTGTTGTTTTTATTTTCTTCTGATTTTTTTTAAAGAGATTTTTGTTACAGGGTGTGCGCGCTCACTGGAAAGACAGAAAGTGAGAAATCAGCTGGCCCACCCAGAGGGATGACCATGCATAGTCCCTTCTCCTCCAGTCTCCTCTTGGGATTTTGGGCATGCACATACATGTGCCCGGCGTAAATTTTAAGCTACCAAGTCCGGGTCTCGAACCGTGGTTGACTATGGAGTCCAGTGATGCAACTGCTATGCCATCTGCTGGTCCCACATTTTCTTTTGATTTTTAAGTGCAGTTTATTTGGGAATAGAGAGTTGTTCCATTTTCAGACTGGAGGTTTTTCGCCTATGGCTTATCTGGGTGCACCAGCCCCAAAGAGGAAAATCTCAACTTTGCCCTAGAGCAAAACCTTTAGCATATATGATTTGGCTCCTGGAGTTTCTTTTTTAAATAAAATTAAGTAAAGAAAGCAAGTTGGGGGACCAGCAGATGGTATAGTGATTACATAACTGGACTCCCACGGAGTTGACCACAGTTTGAGTCCCGGACCTGGCAGCTTAAAACATGCCAGGCACATGTGCGTGTGTGCCCAATATCCTGAGAGGAGAATGGAGAAGGGATTGTGGTATGGCCATCCCCCCGTGGGGTGATTTCTCGCTTTCTGTTTCTCTGTCTCCTCGGTGAGTGCACGTGTCCTATAGCAAATATTTCTCTCTTTAAAAAAAAATGGGCCAACATGGACCTTAAGGTGGCTGGGCCCCATATGGCCAACTACACAGTTCAAGTCCCAGACCCAGCAGCTTGGAAAGCATACCGGGCGTGTGTGTGCATGCCTAAAATCCCACAGGGGAATGGAGGAGAAAGGACTGCGGTGCAGCCATCTCCCCTCAGCAGTGATTTCTTACTTCCTTCTCTCTGTCTCTCTCTCAGGTGAGCACACACCCTTTAGCAAATAACAAAAAAAAAAAAAAAAAAAAAAAAAAAAAAAAAAAGGAAGAAGAAAGCAACTTGATTTAACAACAGATTGTGTAAAAATAGTTCCAAGGTGCACCGTGATAACGACGAAGGTGACACGGCTGACAGGCCCGCAGCTGGCACCAGTCGGCCTCTAGCTGCCTTCCACAAGCCCTTGCCCTGCGGACTCAGTGCCCACCCTTGGGCTGGCAGCTGCTTTCTCAGCCCCTGTGTGCCGGGCCCACGCCTGCTGCGTCTTGTCATTGGTGATCCGGCCCCGGCAGGGTCCCCACCGGGCTGGATGACAGTGAGAGGAAGGACCTAGCGTGTCCGGAGGTGGCGGGGTCAGGGCAGAAAGGCCGGAGCCGGGCGGTGCTGAGCACCTCCAGTTTGGTGTGGATCGAAGGCCAGCTCTGGGGACGCCTACCGTGTCCCAGCCCACAGGAGGGTCAGTGCCCCCGTCAGCACCCACGGCCGGAATGTGTACCCGTCCCCTGCAGTTGACTCTCTCTGAGCCAGACCAACCTGGGCCACCCGTGGGGAATCAAGGCCTGTGGGACAGAGGGTGGGCAAAGCACCGGGATGTGGTGACCATAAGCTGTAGGGAAAAGGGACACCCTGAGGGGTGCAGGATCTTGGGCATGCACACACACGTGCCCGGCGTGAGTTTAAGCCACCAGGTCCGGGACTCGAACCGTGGTTGACTACGTGGGAATCCAGCGACATAGTCATTATGCTAACTGCTGGTCCCTTGAAGACTAGATTTTTTAAAGTATGAAAATGCTGGGCGGGCCTGGTTGCCTAGTGGTTAAGAGAGCTGGCTCCCACGTGACAAACCTTGAAGTTTGAGTCTTGTCCCCAACGGTTTAAAAACACACAATGAGGACCAGCAGATGGCGTAACAGTTACGTTGCTGGACTCCCATGTGGTTGGCCATGACCTGAAACTCATGCTGGGCGCGTGTGCGTATGTGCCCAAGATCCTGAGAGGAGAATGGAGGAGAAGGGATTGTGGCGTGGCCATCCCCCCTGGGGGTGATTTCTTGCTTTCTGTCTCTCTGTCTCTTTGTCTTTCCAGAGTGCATGTGCCTTTTAGCAAAAATCTCTCTAATAAAAAACAAGCAAACAAAAACCCAAACAAACAAAACACACACAGTGGAGGAGCCGGCAGGCTCCTAGACTAGACTTCCACAGGGCCGACTGTGATTCAAGCCCTGGGCCTGACATCTTGAAACTCATGCCGGGCACATGTGTGCGCATGCCCAAATCCTGAGAGGAGAATGAAGAGAAGGGATTACGGCATGGTCATCTCTCCGAGGAGTGACTTCTCACTTTCTCTGTCTCTCTGTCTCTGGTGAGCACACATGCAGATGACCATGCCCATTTGCTTTCTCCTCTTTTGCAATCTGGAAAGTGAATTCAGCATCTTGTTATACACATATAAATATAAATGTGTGAACGTGCCAGACCCAGGGACAGCGTCTTAACAAGCCTCGCAGGTAATGCGCACCCCTTCCCCTCCTCCTTCCTGATGGCGGGAGCGATCCTTGACCCCCTGCACCTCTGCCCCGAGAGGCAGAACCATTACTACAATGACACAAACAGGGAACAGGTTCCAGGAAGCTCTCGCTAAACCTCGCATCTAGACGGCTGAGCCGGGGCTCTAACCATTAGGAAGCAGCATCCTTTGCAAGTGAATGGCTCCTCCAATCATGTGGCCCCTGGGTGCAGGGGTGGGGTCTGCTGTGCCTGACATGGGCCTGGCATTCAGCAGGCTTCTGGTGAATTTCAGGAGAGTAAACACACACTTGAATGAGTGACAGTTTGGTTTCTAAGTGACCCAGTGGCATCACCCTAAGACTCTAAACTGCTGTGGATTTGAAAGGTCAGAGGCGAGTCACCAGAGCGTGCAGAGTGGCTTCTAGAAGGAAACGCGAGGAACTGGTTCTGGTGGTTGCTCTGGGAGTGGGCGTGGAGCACGAGGAGGGAGGCAGACTTATTTTCCTGTTGGAATGTTTATATTGTATATTATAATGTGGTATAATTATGGTGCATTACCATGTGCATGTTCAACAAATGAATGCGGAAGTGAATAACCACCTGCAGGCGCCCTAAACCTGCCGACTCCTGGGCTGCAGCCCTGAAGGATGGAAGCGGCAGGTCTGGGGGTGGCAGGGGACCAACGTGAGCGCCCCAGGTGATTCTGTCCCAGGTGGACCGCACTCTGCGAACAAAATCAGCAGCTGGGTCGTCTTCCCACCCACCTCCCAGCCTGGCTCATTTGCATGGTATTTTGCATATATTTGCATGACACTCTTGATTCCAAATAAAGCCTAGTTAGTTATCCTCCTTCTGCTGCGTCCTGAGAACTGTTTCTGCCCTTCCCACCGCCCAGACCTGCCCCTCCCAGAGCTTGCTGGCCTGGCAGCCCCTTTCCTCCTCACCCCTGAGCCCTCAGTCTCAATGCCATTCTTTTACCCCATCCCCACGTTCTCCAAGCCCTCCAAGGCTCGGCCCATGCATCCCCTCCTCCCAAAGCATTCCCCACGCTTGACCAAAGTCCCAAAGGCTGGGGCCAGCAGGTGGCGTGGTGATTAAGGTTCTGGACTTCCACGTGGTCGACTACATTTCGAGTCCCGGACCTGGCAGCTTATTTTCTCACTTTCCCTCACTCTCTCTGGCGAGTGCATGCACCTTATAGTAAATTAAAAATAAAAGGCTTTAGCCCCCTCCTCTGAACTCCCAAAATTCGTCCCTCTCTTAGCATTTCTGCATCCTGAACATCCACCCCCTCATCCAGGACTGAACCAGGCCCTTCATCCATCCCATCCCTCCAGTCTTCCAGGGACCCCTGAGATGAGACTTCATTGGGCCCATTTTACAGAAAAGAAAAACGAGTCTCAGGGAGGTCCCGTGGCTCACCAGAAAGTCACAGCTGTTTCAACCTGTCTCCTAAAACGCCCCTGGGGCATTTTTATTCATCTCAAGTTAATGTTATTTGAGTTTTGTTTTACTTCATTTGCTTTAATTAGGTCTTTAAAATTACCCAAGCAGTACACATCTACTGTAAAAACATTCAAGCGATCCAGGAATGTTTGAGTAAAATATGAGTCCCCTCCTTTCTTGCCCTCTCCCCCAATACCACTCTAGGAAGAACCACTGTGAACAGTCCGGGGTCTCCTTCTATTACGCATTTGCATACAGGTGTCATATGTGCAAATATATAGACAAAGAATTTTTCCTTTTTAAAATTTTATCTATCATTATATTATTTAATTTGACCAGAGAAAGAGGAAAAGTGGAAAGCAAGCCACCAGGTCCAGGACTTGAACCATGATCAGTCACGTGGGAGTCCAGCACCTTAACCCCCATGCCATCTGCCAGCCCCTAGACATAGAAGTTTTTTTGTTTTTGTTTCTTTGTTTTTTTTTTTTTTTTTTTTTTTTTTAGAGAGAGAGAGAAAGAGAGAGAAACTTTTGCTATAGGGTATGTGCACTCGCAAGAGAGACAGAGAAATCACCCCCCGGGGTATGGCCATGCCACAATCCCTTCTCGGTTCTTCTCTTGGAATTTCGGGCACGCACACACAAGTGCCCAACATGAGTTCAAGCTGCCGGCTCTGGGACTCAAATCCCTGTCAGCCATGTGGGAGTCTAGCACCTTAGTCACTACACCACCTACTATAGCACTTTGGTTGCAAGATATACATGCAAAGCATTCACAAGTTAAAGAGAAGGAATGGGGACACGCATGCACTCACCCGTAAAAGCCAAGAAACATCCCTGTGCTCCTCAGGGATGACTTCCCTTACAGAGTGTCCACATCTAGATGTTTCCTTCAATAATAAGCTTAAGATGAGAATGGCAAATGATCACTTGTGCAACACGTTCAACTTTATTAGGCAAGGCAAAGCTGTTTTCCAGGGAGACCGAAGCAATTCACACTCCCACCCAACGTGCACGAGAGTCCCCACTGATCATATTCTTGCCAAATCTGGAACGGTTCAACTTCATCATTTCTGCCAAGCTAGTGGGAGTAAAATTCCAACTCATTATGACTTTCATTTGCATTTCCCTGATTACTAATGATATTGAGTATCTGTCTTGTTTGTATCTTCTATATTCTTAGTGATTCTCTCATCTTCTTGATGTGTCAATCACTGAAAGGTGGTGATAAAATCTCTAATTATGATAATGGAGTGATTAATTTCTCCATGTTTTGCTTTCTGTATTTCGAGGTAATATTATCAGGTGTATAAGAGTTGAGAATCGTTAGATCTTTCTGGAGTCATACATTCCTTGTTCCTAATAGTGCGTTTGCCTGGAACACTAGTTTGTCACTAGTATAGTGACGATTTTCATTTTGATCTTGCTCCAGACAAAGAAAGATAATTGATTGTCTTCTCTTCTTATATGAGACAAATCACTTCCAAATCACCAGTTGACCTTATTGAGAGGTGATTTGATTTCTTATTTTAAAAATGTTTTTATTGGGACCAGCAGTTAGCGTAATGTCTATGTCGCTGAACTCCCATGTAGTCGACCGCAGTTTGAGTCCCGGACCTGGTGGCTTAAACTCACGCTGGGCGCGTGTGCGTGCATGCCCAAGATCCTGAGAGGAGAATGGAGGAGAAGGGATTGCAGCGTGGCCATCCCCCCGGGGGATGATTTCTTGCTTTCTATCTCTCTGTCTTTCTCTGTCTTTCTGGTGAGCGCACACGCCCAATAGCAAAAACCTCTTCAAAAAAAAAAAAAAAAGTATTATTATAGAAAGAATCATGATTTCTTGCTTTCTGTCTCTCTGTCTCTGTCTGTCAGGCAAGCGCACGCACCCTATAGCAAAAACCTCTTAAAAAAATAAAAAGGGGGACCAGCAGTTAGTGTAATGGCTATGTCGCTGGACTCCCATGTAGTCGACTGTGGTTCACGTCCTGGACCCGGTGGCTTAAACTCACGCTGAGCACATGTGCGTGCATGTCCAAGATCCCGAGAGAAGAATGGAAGAGAAGGGATTGCGGCGTGGCCATCCCCTGTGTGTGGGGGGGTGACTTCTCGCTTTCTGTCTCTCTTTCTCTGTCAGGCGAGCACACGTGCCCTATAGCAAAAATCTCTTCAAAAAAAAAAAAAAAGAAAAAGAAAAGAAAGAAAGAAAGAATCAAGCACATGTAAAACTACAGAATAGTACAAAATGAACCTCCATCAGCCGGCTTAGATACATATTAATACATTTATACCCACCAACTTTCCCCCATATTAGTTTGAAACAAAATTCAAAATTCATGTCACATAAATGAATCCTCTTTTGAGTATATCTCGCTAAAGGAAAAGGACTCTTTAAAAAAATAATCATCCGTTTGGTCAGCGGTGCCCCGGCAGGAACACTGGGACCACGTGGGCAGGTCCCGAGCGCTCTGTTCATACCAGGTGCGTGTGAGCCTTGACTCTGGCTGGGGCCGGGGCGGATCACAGCATGGAGACCCTGTTGGGAGCGCCTCCCTCTTTCTCTTTTCCGAAGAAAGAAAGAAAGAAACTTTACAAACAGCCCGAATTCCATCACCATCCTTGACAGTACTTTTCTGGGGCTGGCCCGTAACACGGTCGTTAGGCATAGTGTGCTGGAACCCGGATCCCACATGGCTGACTGTGAGTCCAACCCTGACCCCGGCGGCTTGAAAACCATGCTAGGCATATATGAGTGCTTGAAAAACACTGGGTGCGTGTGCGTGCATGCTCCAAATTCTGACAGGATGGAGAAATGGAGAAAAAAATGATGGTGGGGGACCAGCAGATGGCAAAACAGTTCCATTGCTGGACTCCCACATGGCTGACTGCAGTTTGAGTCCCAGCCACAGTGGACTCACACCAGGGGAACTAGCAGATGGCATAATGGTTACGTTGCTGAACTCCCATGTAGTTGACTGCGGTTCGAGTCCTGGACCTGGTGGCTTAAAACTCACACTGGGAGCATGTGTGTTTATATGCCCAAAATCCCAGGAAGAGAATGAAGGAGAAGGGATTGTGGCATGGCCATTCCTTTTCAGGGGTGATTTCTTGCTTTATGTCTCTGTCTCTCCAGTGAGTGCACATGCCCTATAGCAAAAATTTCTCTTAAAACAAACAAAAAACTAAAGCTCTTTGTGGAAGAGGCGGACGCAGGTGGCGGGGAGCTCCAGCGGCCTACTCTGCTCCTGACTCACCGCTGTTCACTCTCGCCGAGGAACAAGTCGGTCAGGAAGGCGCTGCAGCCACGGCTTTTAAAGATACTGGAAGAACACCTGTGAAGCCAGAGGTGGCCACTCACCGAATTAGAATGACTTTACCAGCCTCAATGTAAAGTCCCTGGAGAAAGTGTGTGCTGACTGATCAGAGGTGCAGAGGAAAAGACTCTCAAGGTGAAAGGCCCAGTTGGCATGCCTACCAGGACTTTGAGAATCACTACAAGAAAAACACCTTGTGGTGAAGGTTCTAAGACTTGGGATCGTATCCAGATGAGAATCCACAAGCAACCCATTGATTTGCACAGTCCTGGGATTGTTAAACAGATTACTTCATCAGTATCGAACCAGGAGTTTAGATTGAAGTCACCATTGCAGATGTCTAAGTCAAGTATTTTAATAAATTGATTATCATCTGTTAAAAAAAAAAAAACTAAAAAAAGAAAGAAAAGAAAAGAAACTCACTCTGGGCACATGTATATATGTGCCCAAAATCCTGAGAATAGAATGGAGGAAAAGGGATTAAGTCCATGTACACTCTAGCAAAAGTATCTCTTTAAAAAAAAAAAAAAAAAAAAAAAGATGGTGGGAAGAAAAAGGATTGTGGCATGACCACACCCCCACTGAGCTGCTTTCTCTTTTTCTCCCTATCTCTTTCTCTCTCTCTGGTGAGTGGATGCACCCTCTGGCAAATAAATTAAAAATTCCTTTTTTCTTTTTCTTGGAGAGGTTTTTGCTATAAGGTGTGTGTGCTTGCCAGAAAGACAGAGAGAGACAGAGAGACAGAAAGCAAGAAATCACCCCCCAGGGGTGATGGCCATGCCGCAATCCCTTCTCCTCCATTCTCCTCTCAGGATCTTAGGCACGCACGCACACATGCCCAGTGTGAGTTTAAACCACCAGGTCTGCGACTCAAACCACAGTCAACTACATGGCAGTCCAGCGACATAGCCATTACACCAACTACTGGTCCCAAGAAAAAAATTCTTAACTTCATCTAATGTCACTTTTTATGGTTTGTTTATTTGAGCCAGGATCTAAATAAGGTCCATAAAACGTGGTTGGTCAACGTCTCCTAAATCTTGTTCAGTCTGTAAGGTCCCATTCACTTATTTTTCCTATGATGGTTCTGTTGGGGAAAGCAGGTCACCGTGCCTTTATGTAACACACTTTGGGGGCTGAGCGGTGGCACCACAGTGACAGCTTGCGCTTCCTGAGGATGACCCAGTGGAGGGCCCTGGGTTTGTGTCTGGAGAGCTCCCTGAGGGCTCCTGGCACGTCCTGCCCGTGATCCGAGGCAGGCTGAGGCAGGGGTTGGATGGCAGCATCAAGGCCAGCAGGAGGTGTGGCAGTTAACGTGCCGGATCCCACGTGGCCACCTCTATGGTTCGAGTCCCAGGCCCGAAGTCCTGAAAAACACGCGGGGCATGTGTGCATGCCCCAAATCCCAGCAGAATGGGGAAGGGATTGTGGCGTGGCCATCCTCCCCGGGAGTGATTTCTCACTCTCTCCCTCTTTCTGTCTCTCTCACAAAAGAAACAAACTTCAAAAACTTTAGTATAATGACATTTCTATAGTTAATGATCTTTAGCAACGTCTAGCAGAAGAACGAGAGTTGGAGAGAATGTGGAAGAGGGAATCCTTGTGCCCTGTTGGGGGGAATGTAAATTCGTGCAGTCATTATGGGAAAGTGTGGCGGGTCCTCAAAAAAATCAAAAATAGGACTGCCATGTGATCCAGCAACCCACCACTGGCTCCCATCCAGAGGAAAGGGAGTCAGCAGTTGGAAATATCCACACGTCCCGTATTCATTGCCAAGATGTGGGAGCTGCCTGATGGATTGGGGGGGTTAAAGAACATGTACATGCACGCGCGGTCTTCAGAAAGTTCATGGAAAGTGCATAGTACAAAAAAAAAAAAAAAACTATGCACGAATTTTGATGTTTTTTGCACCAAAATAAACACGTACTTTAGTTTGATTTTCCTTGAACTGTTTGAAGTCCCTTGTACACACACAACAGAATACTATTCAGCCTTTAAAAAAGAAGGAAAGCTGGGGCCGGTAGGCGGTGTGGAAGTTAGGATGGCTGGATTCCACATAGCCAACTGAGTGGCTTGAGTCCCAGACCTGGCAGCTTGAAAATCACACCAGGCAGGGGCCAGCAGGTGGCATAGTGGTGAAGGTGCCTGCACTCCCACGTGGTCGACCTCAGTTTGAGTCCTGGACTCAGTGGTTTGAAACTTACGCCAGGCATGTAAGCGTGTGTGCCCAAAATCCTGAGAGGAGAATGGAGAAGGGACTGAGGCATGGCCGTCCCCCCGGAGGGAGTGATTTCTCACTTACTGTCTCTCTGTCTCCCTGGCAAGCACATATACCCTATAGCAAAAATTTTTCCAAAAGAAAAAAGAAGGAAATCACACTAGGCATATGTGTGTGTACGTGTGCGTGCGTGCCCAAAATCCCGAGAGGAGAAGGGGCTGTGGCATGGCCGTCCCCCCGGGGAGTGATTTCTCATCTTCTCTCTCTTCCTTGGCAAGCACACACACCCTACAGAAAGTTTAAAAAAATAGATAAGTAAGTAAATAAATAAGAAAAGCCTGTCATTTGCGACAGCGTGGATGAACCTGAGGGACATTACAGTGAAGTGAGTGGGCACGGGGAGACCAATAGACCGTGACCTTGCCCACACGTGGGCTCCGTGTAGCAATGCCGACCCACAGGGAGAGCATGGGGACTGCAGGTGAGGAGGGTCGTGGGGAACCCCAAACTGCAGTCAGATAAGAGAAGCCAGTTCGGGAGCCATTGCACATCATGGGAACATCATGGGGACAGCAGCTAATAACAGCTACAAATCCAGGTACTGTATTTTTTTTTTTTTTTTGAGAGGTTTTCACTATAGGGCGCGTGCGCTCGCCAGGCAGACAGAGAGAGACAGAGAGACAGAAAGCGAGAAATCACCCCCCCGGGGGGATGGTCACACCGCAATCCCTTCTCCTCCATTCTCCTCTTGGGATCTTGGGCACGCAGGCACACGGGCCCGGCGTGAGTTTTAAGCCACTGGGTCCGGGACATGAACCACGGTTGACTACGTGGGAGTCCAGCGACATAGCCATTACGCTAACTGCTGGTCCCCAGGTACTGTATTTTTGAAAATTGCTGAGAGTAGATCTGACACATTCTCACCACAAAATGAATGAATAAATGAGAACGCAAGACGATGCCTACGTTAGCTCAGTCTCACCAATCTGCAGTGTGCACACATTCCAAAACAACGTGTTGTACACGATATGTAGATACAGCTTTTTTATTGGTCAGTTTAAAAATAAATACTTTTCTGGGCCAGCCCAATAGCCTGTGGTTAAGGGGGCCGAACCCTGCATGGCATATCATGGGGTGCAAGCCAAGTGCATGTGCCCACGGCCCCCCAGTCCTGACAAGATGGAGAGATGGAGAAGGGGCTGCAGAGACCATGTCTCTGTGGGGGTACTTTCTTGCTCCCCAACCCCTGGTGATTGCATGGGCCTTACGGCAAATAAAATACATAAATGAAACGATTGATAAATGAATAAACTTAAAAAAATTTAAATGAAATAATATGTATTGGATGTCTTTCTTTTCAGTACAGATAGGTAAATTTTGAATTGTTAGCAATCAATAATGAAGAAGGATTACTGAAACTTTTTGCTCTTTTTTACATCTAAGTCTTTGCAGTCCGTGTGCAGTTTGCATTTACAGCACGCCTACTTCGGCCCAGCTACGTTTCAAGTGCTCCGTGCTGGTCGCGGCTGCTGCGGGGACAGCGCAACGCGGAGTCCGAGCCGGTGACAGGGACTTCGCTGGGAGCATGCCAGCCTAGAGTCTGGGTGACACACTTCGCCAACTCCGGTACCCCAGACGAAATCTGGGGCAAAGTCACACGTCGGCTCAAATCCCGCCTCCAGCCCCTCCCAACACCCTCGCGCCCTTTCCTCGCCGCCAGACCTTGGAAGTGCCCGCGAGACCTTTAGACCTCGCTCTCCGCGCCTGCGAAATGGGGGTATTCGCCGGGCCGGAGCGTCTAGTGGGACGCGCGCGGAGTCAGCGCGGCGCCCCGCAGGCGTCCGCGGGTGCTCGAGGCAGGGCGGCGTGGAGGCGCGGGCAGGTTTGGAGGAGGAGAAGCAGGCAGGGCTCTCGCCGGAGAGACGAGCAGCCGAGAGCCGAGGGCCGAGGCTCCGCGTGCGTCCGGGGTGCGCTCACTCCGCAGCCGGCAGTCCCGAGGCCACCACCGGGCGGCGCTGTGGGGCAGAGCCCCGGGATCACAGGGCCGCGGGGCGAGGAGGGAATTTTAGCAACCTCTTGCTTGTTTGGGGCGGGGGGGCTTCCTGGGGAGGAGAGAATGGGCCCCTTCTGGTGCCCTCTGCAGCAGGAGGGAAAACTGAGGCAAGAGACTGCCCTCTAACTCACCCCTCTTATCCAATTCCATCAACGAGCTGTGAAGAAAGGGACAAGGGCCTCAGAGTCGGGAGGTCCCTCCTCTGACGGCCGAGGGACCTCGGGGTGGCCGCTCGCGCTGCTCGGCTTGTTTTCCCACCTGCAAACAGGAACTCCAGCTCCTCCGGGACAGGCCTCGAGGCAGGTGGGGGCCGGAAAGGGGCTTTGCCAGCCGTCAGGGAGCGCCCAGTTGAAGGCGAGCTTGCAAGGGGGAGGGTGGAAACGGCAATGCCACTCGCTGAGCGCCCACGACAGCCCCTGGGGTTGGCGGTCTCCCCCATCTCAGGGACGAGGAAGCTGAGCCTCGGAAATGCGTGGCTGCCTACCCTCAGGCAGGGGGCAGAGCGGGTCACCTGACGGCGGGCTCTGTGCTGCGGTAGGCAGGGTAGGCCTCTGCCTGTCCTCCAGCTCTCCCCCTGCCCGCTCCTGTGCCTGGTTCCTGGCTCCACTCCTCCCCTGCTGGGTTCTTAGCTCTGGGGCCTGCCTCTTCCTGCCCCACCCCCAGATCCGGCTGTCGCCATTAAGACCAGAAGCCCTCCATGCCCACACCTTGTCCCCCACCAAGCAGTGTCTTGACCCCTGACCACAGTGATGGGTTAGGATGGGGATGGAATTCAAACCTCGGGGTTCAGGGGCTCTCACTGAAGCTGTTGGGAGAGAGACTCCTGCCTGGACCCTGAGAGGCTGGGCGCCTGGAGCCTGGGCCTCCGGAATGCTGCTCCAGCCTCTGACTTCACCTCTAACTGACCAGGCTCGTGCCCAGGTGCAGCTAAGGCACCTCCAGCCTCCCACCTGCTCACCCCACCCCTGCTGTTTCACAGTCCACACCTATCTTCACCCTCCCCCACAGCTGACTCACCAGATCCAGGATCTGACCATTGTGCCACCCCACCCCGCCTCCACCAGAAAATGAGGTCTCAGCTCCACCTGTACAGGCGAGGCAGCCGTGCCCAGACAGGGGCCTTGCACAGCCATAAGCAGGTGCCCAGCAGCTAGAACCCCACCAATGCCCCACTCACCCCCTCATCTACAAAATCTGGGCTGCTGCAGGGGCTGTTCTGAGGGTGCTGGGGCTGGCTCTGGGCACAGACCACCAGCCTCCTCAGTGATGAGCATAGCGTTTGGGGCAACTTGCTTCATTTCTTGGTGCCTCAGTTTCTTATCCATGAAATGGGGGAAAGGAGCCAGCAGGTGGCTCAGTGGATAAGGTTTTGGACTCCCACATGGACGACCGTGGTTCAAGTCCCAGGTCCAGCGGCCTTAAAATCATACCAGGTGCATGTGTGTGCGTGCCCCAAATCCTAGGCAGGGGGAGGGGGGGGAGAAAGGATTGCAGGTGGCCATCCCCCAGGGAGTGATATCTCACTTTCCCTCCCTGTCTCTCTCGAGCAAGCACGTGTGCCCTATGGCAAAGACCTTAAAACATGAATAAGATGGGAGAACAAGGAGTCCTCTGACTCCCCCAGAAGCCAAATCATTTTGCCTGATGTGTCAACCCTTTTATAAGGGGCGTCTGCGCATCCCCGGATGTTCTTTCATAGGGTCCGTAGAGCAATTAAGAGAGTATACTTTGGGCCCAGGCCGTCTGGAGGTGACAGAGGGCATTCCGAGCAGGAGGACAGCAGGTGTGAAGGCTCTGGGGCAGGCAGGGTGGGCAGCACAGAGAGAAGTTTCGGTGGGGCTGCATGAGTAAGTGCTGTGGCCTCGGTCCTAATCTGGCCGTCTGATTCCCTCCTTCTGTCCCCAGGACCTTCTGCTCTCCCTGGGATGGGGCATTGGAAAGAGGGGCTGGTGTCTGAATAGTGGACAGTTCCAGCCTGATTGGGAGCATGGCCCTGGGCCCTAGGGAGAAACACCGTCAGGGGAAGTGCAGGCCTCAGCCGGGATTGAAATCAGAGCAGTCTGGGCCGTTCAGGGAAGGCCTGGGTGCCCAGGGCAGCGGCAGTTACCAGGAGACAGAGACACCCAAGGGTACAGGCGGGTGATGCTGGCAGAACGGAAGTTAAAATAAGACTCGATTTGGGGGGACCTGCAGGGAGCTGGAGTCTTCCCTGCCAGACGGGAGGGGTCACCGTGGCCTCTTCAAGGCCAGGCCCTCCTCTCACGCAGGACTTGCAAGGTGTGGGCTCGATAGTGGGGCTGGAGGCAGAGGGTGCAGGCCGAGCAGCAGAGGGGATAGTGGCTTCGGGGGGCCTAGGGGCCTGCTTTGGCATCGTAGGCCCCCCTAGCCTCAGGCACCCCATCTTACAGAGGGGCAGATGAAGTTCAGACAGGCCGGTCGTTTTTCCAAGATTGCTCAGCAGGAGTGGCCAAACCAGGACCCCAGTCTGCACGACCTGGATAGGCCAAAGGAACGACTGCTTCTCGAGCACCTCGCAGACGCTCTGTGCGTCAGCTCGGGGCACCCCGAGTCCCTCCCTGGGCAGGCCACCATCACCCCCCAACACACACACACACACACACACACAGAAGCCACAGACCGACTGCCCAGAGAAGAAGGGGCACTGTCACCCCTCCCCTAGACCTACCCCTTCTGCTGTCACCTTCACGATGCTGGTGCCACAAAGCCAGCGTGCATTCCTTGGTCGAAGCCCGAGTTCTTTCCCCCCCAAGCCTGAGCCCTTCGCTACCAGGGGCAGCAGACCCCTTGTGGCCCCTTCTGCACCCACTCCTTCCCTGCAGGGGCTGGGCCATAAATAGCTGTCCGTCCTCCTCGCACATTTCCACCTCGCTGTGCGCTGTGCTCAGTGGCCCGTGTCTGTCCTCCTCTCACCTGTCACCGAGAGTAGGAGCTGCCCCATCCCTTCCATTTCCCCACCATGAGTCTGTCCCGCGGTCCCCCGCTGAGGCTCCTTGGCAGCTTGCTGGGCCCTGCCTGTCTCAGGGCTGAGCTCAGACAGCTTCCCCTCCTGTTCCTGCCATCCCATCCCACTTCCTCTGGAGGCTCCAGAGACATGGAGACTGGCAAAGGCTGCAAGGAGGCCGGGCCCCATCCCGGCTGCCACTGTGCCTGCCCTGGTCTGCCAGCTTCCTCTCCCCGCCACCCCCGCTGCAGCCCACTCAGCTGCAACATGCGGCTCCTGGAATGCCACCTCCATCACTCACTCCTCTGCTCCCAGCCCGCCCATGGCTCCCACTGCCTGAGGGAAGAAGCCCCGATCTTCAGTCTGCTGTCCCCGCCTGCTCACCTGGCCCAGCCCCCAGGACTGCCTTTCACCCAGGACCCTCTCCCCAGCCTTGCTCACCTATCCATCCACCTCTGCTGTGGCTCAGGGGCTCAGCCGGCAAGTGTGGGGCCAGAGGCCACAGTAAACTCCGAGTGCCTGCGTGACCTTGGGTGAGACGGGTCACCCCTCAGAGCCTCCTCATCTGGGGAGAAGGGGTAAGAATAGGACTTCACAGGGCTCCTGGGAGTGTCAGATGAGAAACCGGCACGTATGGTCTTTGTGACCTGGAACATGCAGGCGTCCCAGGGTTGCCATGACCGTTTGGGACTGTTGAGGTTAACCTCGGCGGTAACCAGAGGCTGGGTGGCGTGTGCGTGACGGGGTGGGGACCACCTGGAATAGAGCCGCTGCCTGGCCTCACCCCACAGACAGACATCAATAGGCCTTTTGCACAGGCAGGAAAGAAGAGGCTCAGGACACAGGGCGGCTGTGGGTCAGCGACAGGCCTGTCTGTCCTCGCCTCAGCTCGCTCGCAGCTGCGGACTGGGCGTGTCTGTCTCCTCGGGACTCTGGATTTTCACCTCCTACCCGGGTTTTCGTGGCTTCCTGGTTTATCAGCTGTTCTGTTTGTCTTGGCCTCCGGACTCTGAACTCTCATTAGCATCCTCTCATTTATTTCGGGGTGCACCCGCCACTGCTCAGCACCTCCGAGCCCGCTCCTCAGGGACACCCCTCATGCAGCCAGGCCCCTCCCCTGCAGCCCACGATTCCTCTGGTGCCACCTCCCTCTCTGCCTGGCCAGAGGCAGGCCTAGGCCTCCTCCATCCTGGGCCAGACCACTCAGCTGCTTCCCTATAGAAGCTCCAAGGCTTGGGGAGGGTGGGGAGCCCCACAACCCTGTCCCCCACCCCAGTGCACGGCTAGGTTTCCGCATGGGCCTAGTGAGCATGTCTCTCATCCCACAAGCCGGTCCTCTCTCCGGGACCCTGGGTCTGTTTTCTTTCTTTCTTTTTCCTTTTCTTTCTTTCTTTCTTTTTTTTTAGTTTTGCTATAGGGTACATGCACTCTCCAGAGAGACAGAGAGAAGAAGGAATGGCCATGCTGCAATCCCTTCTCCTCCGTGCTCCTCTCGGGATCTTCGGTGTGCACACACACATGCTGGTATGTTTTTCAAACCATTAGGTCTGGGCCTTAAAGCACGAAGTCAGTCTTGTGGGATCCAGCTGCCTTAACCGCCACACCACCTGGCTAACTCTGGGTCCGTTTTCTTATCTTTTTTTTTTTTTTTTTTTTTTTTGAGAGGTTTTCACTATAGAGTGCGTGCACTCGCCAGACAGACAGAGAGAGACATAGAGACAGAAAGTAAGAAATCACCCCCCAGGGGGGATGGTCACGCCGCAATCCCTTCTCCTCCATTCTCCTCTCGGGATCTTGGGCACGCACGCACACGCGCCCGGCGTGAGTTTTAAGCCACCGGGTCCGGGACGTGAACCGCGGTCGACTACGTGGGAGTCCAGCGACATAGCCATTATGCTAACTGCTGGTTCCCCCGTTTTCTTATCTTTATTCAATTACCAGCAGGCATTTGGACAGAGATGGAGAGAAAGCATCCCCCAGTGGAGCGTGGTCATGCCACAATCTTTCTCCCATCTTCGCCATCCTGTCAGAATTTAGGGCATGTGCGCACGCACGCACACACACACACACACACACACACACACACACACACACGAGAGGACAGTGTGTTTTCTAAGCCACCGGGGCTGGGATTCGAACTGCTGTCAGCCACGTGGGATCCAGCTCCCTAGGCACAGCACCTAACCGCACTAAGGGGCCGGCTACCTGGGTCTGACTTGCGCACCCTTGGCCTCCTGGCTGGCTCCTGACCGCTGTTCCCCCGTAGGTCTCTCTCTCCCAGCTGTTGTCTCTCCCCATCTTTCTGTCTCTGGCTCGCTCTGCCTCTCTGTCTCTGTCCCCTGCTCTCAGATCAGCTTGTAATGTCCCCTCCACCCTCACGGCATCGTCAGAAGCCTCTCGCACCTCTGTGGACTCATCCTTAGCCCCTGGACTGTGCTAACAGAGAGGCCCAGGAGGGGCAGAAGGCGGGCTCAGTCAGGCTAGGAGAGGGTCCTGGAGGTGGCACAGGGAGGACAAGGGTCTGGCCTTGGTCTCTGCTTGGCAGAGAGCCGCCGGGAAGAAGGGCCAGATGCCAACTTCCAGACCCTCATTCAAGGGCCTCATCCCAGAGGAGGTACCCTGGTGACAGGATCGGGGCAGAGGCCTGGTTCTGGGTGGGGTGCCACAGCTGCTCCCCTGTGTGAGGTCTGCAGACCCTGCCCTGGGCTTGTCTCCCCTATACCTGAGGGCCCCCGGACTGTGTGCCCTGTGAGTGCCGACGAGGGCCTCCCCCAGCAGGGGCCTGGCCTGCCTGCCCACCCCCCACCTCACCCCCCCGCCGTGGTGCCTGCAGCCGCAGTGGTTGCTATGGCTCTGGTGGTGGCAGCAGGGCCCAGGACTCCAGACCCCAGCCCCAGGCTCTTTCCCACTGTCACAGCCCAGGGGTGAACAGTGGGGTTCTGAGCCCCTGTGCCACCTGTGTCTGATTCGGTACTGAACCCCTCCTGGAATAGGGCCTCCTCTGCTCACAGCAGGTGCCCAACACCTATCTGTTGAGTGACTCAGAAGCCCTTTAGAATCTGAAACAGGAGGGACCAGCAGTTAGCGTAATGGCTATGTCGCTGGACTCCCATGTAGTCAACCGTGGTTCGAGTCCCGGACCCGGTGGCTTAAACTCACGCCAGGCATGTGTGCGTGCGTGCCAAAGATCCCGAGAGGAGAATGGAGGAGAAGGGATTGCAGCGTGGCCATCCCCTCTGGGGGTGATTTCTCGCTTTCTATCTCTCTGTCTCTCTCTGTCTTTCTGGCCAGCACATGTGCCCAATAAGAAAAAAACCTCTCCAAAAAAAAGGAGAAAAAAATAATAATAAAAAAAAAATAGAATCTAAAACGGGGGCACCACGTGGAAGGTGACCAGGATCCAGACAAATGCTTCTGGTTGGTTCAGGGCTTGTGTGCAGAATTGATTCTAGATTTGGGGCAGTCAGCAAGTGGAGTGAGGTTGCCAGTGACTGGGGAGGGGCAAAGATGAACCCAGCCAATTTTGCCAAGTTATCTCTTTCTCTCTCCACCCTCCTGCTAGACCTCCCTCCATCTTCTGAAGGGCACAGGACTAGAACCCGAGTCTGTCAGTTTGGAGCCTGAAGGTTATTAGATCCTGCCTCTTCACTTTGAAGATGGAGTAAGCGAGCCCCAGAGGAGGGAAGAGATTACCAAGATCACACAGTCTCCCAGTTCTCATACGTTAAGAGCTGTGTAATTCATCACCTTTCCCCTTTTACATGGCTGCCAGGAACCTCGGAGCAAATTGTGCCTTATATTATGAGCCAATCAAAACCCTTTCCAAAGGCAGCAGGTGGTGTGGAGGTTAAGGCGGCTGGATCCCACATGGCTGACTGTGTGGTTCATGTCCTGGACCCAGTGACTTGAAAACCATGCCAGCCACGTATGTGTGCGTGCCGAAAAATCCCAAGGGGAGAATGAAGGAGAAGGGATCGCACCCCTGGGGGCCCGCCCTGAGGGCTGATTTTTCACTTTCCCTCTCCCTCTGTCTCTCTCTGGTACACTCACGACACTACAGCAAAACAAAACAAAACAAAATTCTTTCCAGAAGGCAACTCTGGAAAGGTCTAATTGTGTACGTGACTCCTGGTCGCATGTGGGATGTTGTTAATCCACAACAATCGTGTGAGGTGGACACAAAGGGCCCTTTCCTGGATAGGGAAACGGGCTCAGAGACAGAGATTAACTTGCCCAAAGTCACACAGCTTGTAAATGGCGAAGGCAGAATTTGAACCTAGGCCCCTCTTGCTCTCACACCCATGCATGATCTTTCCTCTGTGTCAATGGGCACACACAGCCAGTGGCCGTGGCTCCATAGCCTGGTGCCATCACTGGGCCCCGCCGCCTGGGCTCACTCTCTCCCCTGGAAGCCCCTCGAGCAGCTGTGGGGGAGCTCCTTCTCTTTCTGAGCCGTAGTGCCCAGGTCAGCTCTGTCCTCATGGAAGATGGAGGTGCCGAGGGCTTTAGAGTCTGGCAATCACAGCTCAGGACTCTGCCGGCCTTTTCCCCTGGTATGGAGCCTGAGTGAGCCGCCACGAGGAAGAGGGAGGCCTGCGTGAAGATGTGCAGCCCAGCACTGCGCACCGTGGACAGGCCGGCGTCCGCCCGTGTCTGCGGTGGCGAAGACCAGGGCTGGCTTCACGGGAGAGACCCGAGCGCAGACTCATACTCTGCAGTCTCTGTACAAAAGTTTTGTTTGTTTTGAGAGAGAGATTTTTGGTATAGTGCTCATGTGCTCACCGGAAAGACAGAGAGAGAGAGTGAGATACCCCCCTCCTGCCCAGGGAAGATGGCCACATCGCAGTTCCTCCTCCATTCTCCTCGCGGGGTTTCGGGCACACACGCACACACGCCCACTGTGAGTTTCAAGGTGCCAGGTCCAAGACTCAAATCGCGGTCTGCCATGTGGGAGTCCAGTGTCATAACCACCATACCATCTGCTGGCACCAGTACTAAAACATTTTAAAATGTATTTATTCATTTATTGTACAGGAGAGAGAGAGAGCGAGAGAGAGAAAAAAGGACGAGCGCCCTCCCAGGGTCCCACACCACAGCCCTCCCAGCCTTCCCAGCCAGGATCAAGGACACGTGGCACACACGGGGGACCCAGGAGCTGACTCCCGCCCTCCGCATGACCTCTGGCCTCGTAAAGCTCTGTGCTCCTGCTGGCCGCTGTGGCTGGGCCCCTGTGGAAATTCTTAATCTTATCTTTGAACTTGCGCTCTGTCCGTGGACTTCGGCCTGTGAGCCAGCGGAGAGGCAGTCAGAGGGAAGGAGAAAGCTTTAGTTTAGTGACTTTTTCCTGGTTTCTGAACAGGCACCGTGCTTTCATCCGGTCATGGGCCCCACAAACGAGGTAGCTGGCCCCGTGTCCACTCATGCCAAGGACACTGGACCGGAAGCCAGGAGACTGGGCTCGAGGGTACCCGGTTCCGGGCCTCAGTTCCCCATCTGAAAATGAAGGGTTGCCCAGGTGACTCGTAAAAGCCCCCAGGGCTCTGATGTTATAAAATTAAATAGTCATGAAAAACGGACAGCATGTAGAATGTCTCCACACCTGGGAAGATCACTGAGGAGAGTCAGACACAGAGGGCAGCCCGACCAGACCAGCCGATCACAGCCGACCACAGCCGACCACAGCCCAGTCACCGCCAGGGCTCTAACAAAGGAGCCACCAAGGTAGGGAGCGTACTCCAGGGAAGTAGCAGAGGGACACTTCCTGGCTCCTCTGTTTCTCTGTAAGGAAAGCGTGCGTTCATGGGCCAGGGTCCTGCCTGCAAGCCCTGTGCAGGCCAGGGCGGGGTTTTCAGCTTCCCCTAGCCCACACCTCTTCCTCTCCCTGTCCCGTTTCCTGCTGTCTTCCTGCTCTCCCTGCTGCCACCTCCCCAGGGCAAGGCAGGGCACATGCGGTCCCCCCTCCTGGCTCTGCAGGGAAGCTGGGGTGTGCTGAGGGTGGGCTGGGTGGCACCACCAAGGCCCCTTCTGTGGCCGTTGGCATGACTCTGAGCTCCATGAATGCTGAGGTCCTTACACCCCCAGGTGCAGCATCCACCCCATTTTGGGCGGTGCCGCTAGGGCCCAGGGTGGAGTGAGAGATCAGAGGCGCTGCGGAGAAAGGTGGGAGTGCTGTGAGAGGGGAGCAGGGGAGCAGTGGGAGAGCCAAGGTGAGTCAGCTCTGAGCAGAGCTGAGCGAGCGTTTGCAGTGGTGCCCACAGGGACCTGGAGCTTGCCTGCAGCTGAGCGCTGGGCGCTGGCTCCCTTGGGCGCCTCCCTCAGTGCCCACACCCTGTCACCTCCCTGTGACACTCCAGAGAGTCCTGGTTTGGGGCTCTTATTCAATTTGCCAGCCCTCCAGGAGCAACCGCCAAGGTCTGAGCGAGCAGCAAACAGGATGATGTAGATGTCTGGGGGGACCTTGACATACCCGTATGTTGCTCCAGATGGGGGTGCCCTACATGAACCCCTTCCCCACCCTGGGCTCTGGCCTCTTGTACATCCTCCAAGGAATATTCCAGGTCAAAGGTGCTGAGCCCAGAACACCCAGGCCTGAGACCTCCCTCACTGCCCATTGTGCAGGGCGTTGAAGCGCCCTCGAGGGCACAGCGGGAGGAAGAGCGTGTGCTTAGCGAGGTCCTTCCAGGGCCTCTCCGATGAGCCAGGGGGGTGGCGATGAGGTCCTGGGGTGCTCTCCCTAGCAGAGGGCACCAGGGGCCCTTCTGAGTGTGGGCGGGTGGGAAGCTGAGGCTTTCTTTGCTGAGTGGCCTCTGCAGGCCCCTTGAGGTCTCTGAAGCCCACAGGCGCACTCTGGGAAATCTGGGTGGGGACAGGGAAGGAAAGGAGGCCCGACCCCTGCCCTAGCGCCTGCCTTGGTTCAAGCCCCTTAGTTCTCTCGGCTCCGTTTCCTCAGCTGCAAAATGAGTCTATACCCCGTCCTGCCCCTCGGAGTCGGGTAAGAGTGAAGTAAAGGGTGCAGAGGTGGTGGGCCTTCGAGATGCTGTGGCGAATTACTCGCTGAGCTCCGGAAAGGTGGCCTCCAGTTTCCCCGTTAAACCGCTCGAGCATGTGGGGTGCGCAGTGGTTCACCCAGACAGCAGCCACGTGGCCGGTGCTGGTGCAAGTGGTCGCTGGCCGCGCTCCCCACCTCACTTCACGGGGTGGGCTTGCGGCTGCTCCGCTTCCTGAGGCAGCAGGCACCTCTGCATAGAAGATTCCCGGGCCAGGGTGGATGCTTCTGTTTTCTGACAACCTGCACGCAGGTACGCAGCTGGCCAGTGGGACGGAGACAGAGCTGCACAGAGCCCTCCGGCTCTCAGGGCCACAGTCCATCCTGGAGGGCGGCGTGTGCTACGCGCCTCACCACTCTCCCGAGAGGCGGAGTCTCGTCTCCCACTGTTTGCATCTGGGCCGGCCTCCTGGCCTGGCTGGCCACCACAGCACAGTGAAAGTGACCGTGCGAGTTCGAGGCTGGCCTCTAGGCCCTCATGGCTGCCCTGCCCCTTAGGTTGCTGCTCTGAGATGCTGCAGGGGGATCTGCTGGAACCAAGTGGGGAGAAGAGGCCCAGGGAAGCCAACCCCTCCGGCCACAGTCAGGCCAACTGCTCCCGGGGCCAGGTGGTCTCAGCCTGGCTGACGTTCCAGCCCAGCACAGCTGCCAGGAGGAGCCCGGAAGAAACAGAGTAGGAGCCTCCTGCCCGGCCCGAACCTTGAGAAGAAGTAGGTCTGTAGTCTCCGGTGGGGGTTGCTTTCCTCCCCAGCATAGGCCGGCTAAGCCCAGGGAAGGGAGGGAACTCACCTGAGGCTTCCCAGCTGACCCCTGGAGGCCTCCCACCACAGTGTCTGGGACCGACTTAGCAGTGTGTGTTTGCATGTGCATATGTGTGTGCATGTGCGTGTGTGCATGCGTGTGGACATGTGTGTGGGTGCCTGTACATATAAGTGCATGTGTGTTGTGTGTGTGCACATGTGCATGTGTGCATGTGGAGGATGTAAAGCAGGTGGGTCCCCACGCTTCTGCATGTGTTATAAGGGGCTGGCTGACATCCACACGGGCCTGTCCTCCCCACAATGTCGGGTTAATCCCATTCTACCGAGGGGGCACCGAGGCCAAGAGCTGTGGGCAACTTGCTGACGGGCTCGTGCCAGGAGGTAGCAACTTTGACCCACACCCAAGCTCTCTGATGCCCACTCAGGAGCCTCCCACTGGCTCCCAGGAAGGAGGGTAGCGGGGGGCACACACCCACTCGTGTTCTCTCTCGCTCTCTTCTTCCCACTCCTCCATTCAACCAGGCTGCCCCTACTGGACCATATACTTTATTAAAAATAGATCATTACAAACTCCATTGTCAGTCTGGGCTGGGCCTGGGGGCCCTGAGGGAGCACAGGGAGGGACCTCATCCTGCCCTCGGGGTCCCAGCTCTGCACCCAAACCCAACACCATCCAGGGGCCAAGTGGGCTGGCTTGAGGGCCTCGGGGGCCAGCCGGCTGGGCGGAGGAAGGGGCCAGGCTTGCTGGGCGGGGTAGGCACACAGAGAGGGACGGCATCTCCTCATCCTGCAGGTACAAATGGCAGAAGGTGAATCTGGTGTCTCCATCTCTCTCCATTTAGAGATATTTACAAAGGAAGTCGTGAGCAACAGGCCACAGTCATGCACAAGAAACGCACCCCTCCCGCCCTCCCCCCATAGCCCCTGCCCACCCCGAGCCCCACGATGTCCACCCCCCAGCAGTCCAGCTGCCTTCCCCAAGGCTCTGCGAGCAGAGGGGACGTGTCCTTGAAGGGTCAGTGGGGAAAGGGTGAGGGTCCGAGGCCCAGAGCCGCCTGAGAGTAGGCATGGGGGATCCAGCTGGCAAGGCTGACAGCATTCTGGGCCCTCCCCAGGCCCGGGCTCTGGAGTCAGCAGGAAGGGGTCCCCCAGTCCACGAGGCCCCTCCTTCCTCTGGAAGGTCCTGGAGCCAGTTCAGCTCTGTCCTGAGTGAGGGAGGGGTGTCCTGTCCCTGCCCCCAAGCAGAGGCTCTGGAAGTGAGGCGGGCAGGGCCTGGAGGTCAGATGGCGGACTCCCTACGGTAGGAGATGTTGTCCAGCGGGAGCGTGGCTTGCATGCGCTCCAGGTCGAGGTGGCTGCCAAACTCCAGCATCCGGATGATGCCCGCCTCCTCCTTGGAGCCTGCCTCCAGGCCCAGGCCTGCGGCCACAGCGGCAGCGGCCGCGGCCTCCTCCTCCATCTCCTCTTCCTCCTGGCTCATGAGGGCCAGCTCGTTCTCATAGCAGAAGGCACTGGGCGGGGGCGGCGGGGCGGGCAGCACCGTGATCTTGCTCTCCTGCAGCTCCCGCGCCGAGCAGCAGGGCGTGCCGGCCACCTCGTAGGTCTTGTGGAAGCGTGAGTAGTCCACCTTGTAGTGGCTCTTCTCCTCGAAGACCACGGGCTCGAAGCGGTGGCCCCACAGGATCTCGCTGGCCAGGTAGGAGCTGCGGGCCTGGGTGGTCATGGCTGTGGCCTCCACCATGCCCTCGAGGATGACCACAATCTCGAAGTCCTCCGACTCCAGCTCCTCCTTGCCCATGCCGTAGAGTGGGCTGTCCTCGTCAATCTCGTGGACGATGATGATGGGCGACACCAGGAAGATGCGGTCCAGGCCGATGTCGTAGCCCACGTTGAGGTCCCGCTGGTCCAGGGGCAGGTACTCGCCCTCCTGCGTCATGTAGGGCTTGATGAGCTGGGCCCGCACGTGCGCCTCCACGATGTGGCTCTTGCGCAGGTTGCCCACGCGCCACATCAGGCAGAGCTTACCGTCCCGCACCGAGATGACCGCGTGGTGGCTGAACAGCAGCGTCTGTGCCCGCTTCTTGGGCCGTGCCATCTTGGCCATGATGGTGCCGATCATGAAGGAGTCGATGACGCAGCCCACAATGGACTGGACCACCACCGCGATGACCGCCAGCGGGCACTCCTCCGTCACGCACCGGAACCCGTAGCCAATGGTCGTCTGCGTCTCCACCGAGAACAGGAAGGCGCCCAGAAAGCCGTTCACGTGCATGATGCAGGGCTTGGGGGCTGCCGGGGCCGCCCCGCCACTGCCCCCGGGGCCCCCTGTCGCAGGCGCCGGGCTGGGCTCCAGGTCACCGTGGAAGAAGGCGATGCACCAGAAGAGCAGGCCAAAAAAGAGCCAGGAGACGAGGAAGGCCGCGGAGAAAATGAGGAGCATGTAGCGCCAGCGCGTGTCCACGCAGGTGGTGAAGATGTCCGCCATGTAGCGCTGCGACTTGTTGCTCAGGTTGGCGAAGTAGACGTTGCACTGGCCGTTCTTCTTGACAAAGCGGTTGCGGCGTTTCCGCCGGGGCACGTGGGCCTGCCCGTTGCGGCTGTGCCCGTGCATGTCCTGAAGCCGTCCTGGTCACCTGGGAAGATGCAGGGCCTGGGGAGGAGAACCAGAGAGTGAGAGGCCGGACAGCACGACACACGGCACAGGACAGCCAGCCAGAACCCAGCCTGCCACTGTCCTGCTAGGCGGGACGTCACGGTGGAGGTGGTGCTGATGACAGGACCCAAACCAGAGTCCCTGAGGCTGGCCCAGCTTCAGTATCGGGGTCTGCTCAACCACAAAGTTAAGGCCATCAGGATCCAGGTCCTTGTCCCCGCCCCTCCAGCCCTCCCTTGACCACCGTTCCAGAAGCTTCCTGACATCCATCTTGGCTCCACCCTCCTATCATCTGTCCTGCTCATGATGCCCTGTGGATGCTCTGTCCCTCCCCCAGGTGCAGTCTCTGCACTCTCGGGGCTCTGGGCGCTGCCATCCTCCTGTGCTGTTTGGTGCTGTAGCCCCTGGCCACCTGCGGCTCTGCACCGAGTGAAAATTAGACAAAATGCATGAGCTTTAGCTTCTCCTCTGCATATGTCACGTGCTCAGTGGCCACATGAGGCCAGTGGCCACCATTCCGGACAGAAGAGATACTGGCCATTCCCATCGTGGTGGGAAGTCCCAGTGGGCAGCCTGGGACCTCAGTCCAAGCTCCTCTCGGACTCTTCTCTCCCAGCATTGCTTTGGGTCCCTAAGGCTCAGATTCCTATCCTGTCCCCACATCTGCTGGGGGCAGTGGCAGGTGCAGAATCCAACGAGGTGGACAAGACAAAGGATGGGGAGCCCGAGCCTGGCCTCCTAGGTAGGCATTGCTATGCCACATCACAGATGGCTCAGAGAAGGAGTGTGACCTGCCTCAAGCCACACAGCCGATGAGCAGCAGAGCCAAATTCAGGCAGCGTCAACATCAGCGATGCCTGCTGCGGTCTAGCGACGTCCCCGGGACACATCTGCCTCTCTCTCAGAGCCTCAGTGTCCTCATGGGTGAGATGCAGACCCAAACTCCCTGCCTCCTGGCTGCAGTCTAAGGAGACAGGAGGACTCTGGTAAACCAGCCGCCTCCTCTGCCTTCCTGCTTCCCCCGTCCCCGGAGCTGCTGTCAGTGTGCCCAGCTGTTCCAGCGGGGGAGGCCCCCGCCCCACCGGGGAGCGGGCACATCAGCTGCCCATGGAGGGCAGACCCTCGCCCCACCCCTCCCTGGCACTGGGTCCCCAGGAGAGAGATGGTACTGCCCAAGCCCAAGGCTTGGCAGGGCCAGGACCGGGCCTGGGCTCCCGATAACGTTTTGGCCCAGAATTATATAAGGCTGGAAGTTTCTATTTTCTGTTCTATTCTTCTTCCTGATCTAATTGTGCATCTGTGGCAATGTTTATACACTTCCCCGGTTCAGGACAACTCGGTTGCTGCAGCAACCGGTGCGCGCCAACGCTATAATTTAGAGATCAACAGCTTCAGAGCCTGCCTCTTCCCGGGAGAAACTCCCTCTCCCAGCCCAGGGAGGGTGCACCCTGCCCCCACCTCCTCCCCCGCGGTCGCCCCACCCAGACTCCCGTTCCTCTCCCTGTCCGCCGACCCCCCCCACAAAGGAGCTCCCTGAGCCCCACAGTCCTCGCGTGAGACTTGGGCAAGTTATTGGCCGCTCCAAACCTCAGTTTCCTCATCTGGAAATGGGAGCAGGGAGAGCCATCATTCTGAAGGCCTAACTGGTCGCGAAGGCGAGGCCTCTAATGCAGCATGGGTGCTCTGAAGGTCACAGCTAGCTGGGGTCCCAGGCCCTCTGTGTCACCTCCCCCAGAGTTGCTGAAGGGGCTGGGGGCCCGCTGTGCCTCTGGTCTATAAGCAGTTTTCAGAGAGCTCTTCCTTTGCCACCCATCTCCCCCTGCTCTGCCCCATGGCCGTAAGTGCCTTCGAGGGGACCCAGACGGTCGGAGCAAGAGCGACCTGGGACCGCCGAGGCCAAGACCCTCATTCCACACCTGAGGCCAGAGACGTCCCGAGGGAAGACTTGCCGAGGGTCCCAGAGTGGGTCCCAGAATGAGGCCCAGTGGGCCAGGCCTGACCAGCCTCCTCACCCCTACCTACCCAGAGCTACTGGACGACGAGACCCGTCAGCCTCACCCACAGCCTCCCTGGGGAGGTCGCAGCAGGCCCAGGACCACTGCCCACGGGTCTCCAGGAGAGAGGAGGGGTGAGGTGTGGCGGCCTCGTCTTCCATAGATGAGGGCTCTGACCAAGGGCAAGCACAAGCCAGGGTTCTCTGACCGTAGGACTGGCTGCTGGCCCGGCGGGTTCACCTAGTGTGCAGAGGGGGGCTCTTCAAGGGGCTCCCACCCTCCAGGAGGAGCGCTGTCGGCGCCAGGCCTTCCCCACCCCACACCGCCACTCCTCTCCTTCACTGAGTGGAGGTGCGAGCCCCATGGCCCAAGGTCAGCCCCAAGATCCCACCCATTCTTGTCACCGATTTCACACCCTTCCTCAGCCCTGCCCCCACAGTAGCCTACAGGGCCTGGCTCACCCCTCACCCCTACACCTCCAACAGCAGGTTTCCTGGGACCTGGGAGAGCCTCCGACACTCCCCATACAACCTGGCACTCAGCAAGGCCTGCTCCTGGGCCCTGGGGACAGTGTCTCCCTCCACTGAGAAAGAGCCTGCCCCCCGGGAGAAGCCTGTTCCCCTGAAGACCCTCAGCTGGCTGGGGAGGGCCCAGTGCCAGTTGGCAGTAACCTGCTCAAATAATCAAGCGCTATGGACCAGCAGATGGGGAAATAGTTACGTTGCTGGACTCCCACGTAGTTGACCCTGGTTCGAATCCCGTACCAGGTGGCTTAAAACTCACGCTGGGTGCATGTGTGTGCGTGCCCAAGATTCCCAGGGGGAGAATGGAAGAGAAAGGATTGGAGTGTGGCCATCCCCCTGGGGGTGATTTCTCGCTTTCTATCTCTCTGGCAAGCACACACGCCCTATAGCAAAAATCTCTCCTAAAAAGCAAAGAAAGAAGCAAGCGCTTGGCCACCATGGACCCCTCGGAGGGTCTGACCCGTGGGCTGCCCACGTGACGGCTTCCCCAAAGATGAGAAGCTGGGCATCACCTACTCATGGCAGTGGCCATTCTCCGTGTTTGTCACACAGGGCCTCCTGGGAAGGCGCACGGACTGAAGGAGGGAGCGACGACAAGAGTGGCAGGAGAGAGACAAAGGCACGGGCAGGGCCAGCCTCCTCTGAACAGAGATATTTAATTAAAAAAAAAAAAAGTAAGATAGCCTTGGTCGTTTAACTGCCTGCGGGACTCCTGCAGGACTCCTGGTCTTTGGGAAGCCCGGAGCCGGTCCTGCGTGCCTGCCCCTAAGGTGCACCAGAAAACGCGCGGTTTCAGGTACGGAGGCCTGAGGCGGAGGCCCCGGGAGGCCAGGAGGCCGGCCTCCCTCTGTTCCTGCCTTCTCATGGGACCTTCCCGGCCACGCTTGCTCCTTCAGTCCAGGGGCCACTGTCCTGCCTGGCCTCTTCTTGGGGCTTTCCTGAGGGTCACAGAGCTTGACGTAAAATGACAGAGCCAGAGGGACTGTGAGGAGGGGTCTAGGGCTCCCCCAGGCCTGAGCGCGGGCCACTGGCCCACGGCAGAGTGAGAAGAAGGGAGGACATGGGAGCTGCCAGCCTTCAGCCCAAGGAAGTCCTTTAGGAAATTACGGGGACAGAGATGCTGGCTGCTTCTAAAACTTTTATGTCCTACAAAAAACAAAAATGTTTTTGACATCCTTTCTTGGCAAAATGAACTAACAGTGCTACACTGATGATCACACCTGTTCCCCTCTTCGCTTTACTGTGCCGTGAATGTCCAAAGTCTGGAAGTTCCTAGTCCAGCCTTCGCTGGACAACTAGGGAAACAAACCAAGGCCCAGAACAGGACTGAGGTGCAGCGGGTCAGCAGCTGGCCGAGACCCCTGGGCCTCAGCAGAGCCATGAGTTGACCTGCGCCCCCTCGGAGTAGCTGCTCCGGGAGAACGCACGCTGGCAGCGGGCTCCTTGGGGCACCCCCTCAATTTGGGGACGCATCACTGCATCCCTCTGTTCCTCAGCAGTATTTATCGGGCACCTCCCGAGCAAGGGCAGGGGGATTGCTCCTCTTCCTAGGCGAGCTGCAGGCTGCACAGGTGGGCAGGGCGGAGCAGGGTCACAGGCACACAGAAGTGACACAGCTGGCCGCCAGCTCACTTTGGCTGGCCGTTGGCCCCCTCGCCGCTGGCCCTGGCCTCTGGCCCCTGGCTCCCTCCCCCTGCCAGAATGTCCTGCCTAACCTGGCTCCCCTAAAGCCATTCTGTCCCTCCAGCCCGCACCAAGTCCTTCGGTACTCGGGCGCCTTCCCCGGCTGCTCTGCCAGTGGCCAGCCCCTGCTTCTCCCAGCCTCTTAGCTCCATCCACCCCACTCAGCCTTGGTTCAACTTTACGAAACCCACGAGAAGCCCTGGGCTGGGGTGGTAAGACCTGGCTCTTGGTCTCAGCTCTGTGACCTCCTTGCACAACCTCTTTGGGTTTCGTCATCTGAGAAACAGACTGGCGTCCCCACGCCAAGCCGGCGAACTGGATAACACAACAGCAAGCGGCCCTGTAACACGACAGCAAGCGGCCCTGTCTGAGGGCCGCAGTGGGAACGGGCCAGGTGGGGAGGGAGCCTGGGGCAGCAGGAGCGTTCGTGATCCTGACAGGCTGGAAGGCTGGGAGGGTGGGGGTTGTGGTGTGGGAGACCCCATCTCTCCCCTAAATAAGTCAACCAGAAAAGGAAGAGGACGCTTGCCGAGGCGAAGGCTGGGGGCACTGCAGACCACGCACAGCCCATGCCGCTGCTGAGGACAGACACAGGAGGGGCGCGGGGACCCTGGGGCTCCAACTCCTCCCCACTGTGCTCCGGCCTGGCACTCCTCATGGGCTGCAAAGCGGGAGACCGTAACTGCTCCCCGTGAGGAGCCAGAGGGTTCAGTGAGGCACAGCTCCCACAGAGTTGAGGATGAGGCGGGTGGGTCTGGAGGGGGAGGCTGACTCTCCAGGGGAAGCGCACGCAGGCAGGGCAGGGCAGGGCAGGCCAGGTGGGGCACCCAGGAGAGGGCCTGGAGAGCATGCCGACCTCCCAGAGAAGGAGAAGGAATTGCCTGGGGGGCCCCATTCCCCAATTCTTAGGTGAGACTGCCCCATCTGGCACAGAGGTCTCCCACCTGGACCCCCCTGGAGGTTGGTGAGGGGCCCTTTCCCTCTAACACCAGGGTCTAAGGACAGAGCTCGCCACTGTGGGAGTCGTGGCAGGTGTCTGGCCACGGCCCTCTCCAGGCCCTCGTCCTGCCCCTCTCCTGGGGTCTGCACAGATGGGCAGGGCGGAGCAGGGTCACAGGCACACAGAAGTGACACAGCTGGCCACCAGCTCACTTTGGCTGGCCGTTGGCCCCCTCGCCGCTGGCCCTGGCCTCTGGCCCCTGGCTCCCTCCCCCTGCCAGAATGTCCTGCCCAACCTGGCTCCCCTAAAGCCACTCTGTCCCTCCAGCCCACACCAAGTCCCCTGGTACTCGGGCGCCTTCCCCGGCTGCTCTGCCAGTGGCCAGCCCCTGCTTCCTCCAGCCCCCTCTCTTCACGAGTCATCCATCTCCCAGCGTGGCGGCTTCTAGAGTCTTTATCCCATGCCTGTCTATGTGACCTTAGACAGGTTGCTCAACCTCTCTGGTCCTGCACACCTCATCTTTACCAGCGTTCGCGTTACTACCAGAGTTCACTTCCTGAGATTATATGAGAATAAATGGGACCATGCACAACATGGCCCAGCACAGAGCGCGTGATCTACAGGGGTGCACATTAGCCCCGCGGCTGAACAGTCTTCTTGATTTCCCCCCTTAAATTTCAGACGCAGAGTCCCAAGCCCACCCGGCACCCCGCCGCATGGCCCTGCCCAGCCTTCCAACCCTGCACTGGGACCAAGCAGCAAGGCCAGTAGCCCCAGAATCATGCAGCGCTGGACGGATGGGGCTGTCCTGCCTGGCCCTAGGACAGGGACCTCTCAGGGCCTCGGTATCCATGCAGGAGAGAGCAGTGCCTACCTGCAGGCCGGTCTGGGGATCACAAAGTGCATGCCACACAGAGGGCGCCCGATAAACACGGCTGCTTCCCCGTACCTTCTGCCAGACCCTGAAATCCCTCTGCACACCTCGCCCTCCCCCCACCCGCCGTGCACCCTGTGACGTTGCAAAATCCACGCTGAGCGTCCAGGCAGTTAGCATGCATTTACCCCGCTGAGAGCTCTCTGCCGATCGATCCCTGCGTCCTCATGCTGACCTCAGAGGAAGGTGCTATTAGCGTCCCTAATTTAGAAGTACGGCAGCCAGAGCACAGAGAGGTTCGACAGCTTGCTCAGTCACACAGCTCCTCCGTGGTACAGCCGGGACTTGGACCTAGTGTGTCGACACCAGACAGGACCATGAGGTACGCTGCTCTCCTGCCTCGAAGAATGCTCTTGGTAAGCATTAGCAGGCCCTACTCTGTGCCCGGAGTTTAAAGTCCGTCCCCTGGATTGCAGGGCAAGGTGGAGCATGGGTGTCCAGTGGGTCTGGGCTCCATGGGGCTCCGAGCGGTGGGGGGTGAACTGGCTTGTTCTTCCCACTCTGCGCCCCCCACAGCCACTAGGCCAGTGTATGTGGGGTCGGTGGCCGGGCTGCCAACGGTGCATGTCCAGCGTGTCCAGAGCGCCTGCTCAGAGCCACATTGCAGGAGCTGGAGGATCCGAGGCCACTGCTCCGACCCACAAGCACATCCTTTGCTGCCTTGCCAAACCCCAGCCCCAGTGGAGAGCTCAGCACCCTCCAATGAACGGCCACCCCAAATTCCCATGCTCCTCTTCCCCTTGGGCTTTGAAGGCAAGAGTGAGCCCCAAACGGCTTCTCTCTTCCAGAAACACCTCAGCTCCCACGGTGGCAGTGGTGGTGGCTGCTGGGCCCCACCCACCTTGTGGTGGCAGTGGTGGTGGCTGCTGGGCCCCACCCACCTTGTCACTCACGCAGAGACCACTGACTGCAGAGTCAGCAGGTCAGCCGCAGGCCTGGACTCAGGGATGGGGGCGCAGCCCTCCACGGGGGGCGGTGTGCACTGGAGGAAGCGGTTTGAGGAAAACTACAGCATAAAGTGAGGGAGAAGACACGGGCTCTGGGTTGATGGGGACCCCAAAGGCCTCCTAGAGAAAGTGATGCTGGAGCTGAGACCTGAGTATGCGACAGGTGGTCGGGAGAAAGGTGTGTCTGTGCAAAAAATGGAGTCGAGAAGATTTCGCAGAGGGTTGATGTATGGAGACTCTGCAGCCGGTTGTGACCATGAAGTGCACGAGAGCGAGCACTGCTCAGGATGTGGCCCCCAGGCCAGAGTCGGCAAGAGTTGTCAACTTCATCCTCAGAACCAGGACGAGGCTCAGGTTTAACCTTGTTTGGTCTTTTAAATTTTCATGTGAAATATTTAAAACAAATAGAAACACAGACTAATACAACAAAGCCTGCATTTCTGCCACCAGATGTCCCCAATCCGGTGCAGGACCCCTGCCCTCATCTGACCTCTGTGGGCCGCACAGCCCGGGTGCAGCACGTCACTGTGATAACAGACGCCGGCCCAGTCTCTGTGGCTGCGGTGTGGGCACACAGCAGCAGGGGGCCAGCGAGGAGGTGGTGGCAGTGGCGGGAGCTGCCAGGACAGTGGCTTGGAGCTCAAGAGAAGGGAATGGATTTGCTGGACACCGTCTATAGGGCGTGGTGATGGATGTGGGGCAGGAAAAGAGGTGTCGACAGTGACAGGTGTGGGCCAACCGGTGGCATGATGGTTAAAGCAGCTGGAACCTACACAGCCAACTACAGGGTTCAAGTCCCAGACCCGGTGGCTTGAAAGACACGTTGGGTGCATGTGCATAGGTACCCAAAATCCTGAGAGAAAAGTGGAGGAGAGGGGGTTGTGGGGTGGCCATCCCCCGGGGGATGACTTCTCACTTTCTCTCTCTCTCTCTCTTTCCCCCCCTCGGCAAGTTCACATGCCCTATGGCAAACGAAAAAAAGAAAACCCACAGGTGATGGAGGGTATCCAAAAGAGAACCAGGTCCCAGGGTGGCAGTTTTCAGCGTGTGGAGGCTGTGGTATGTCCAGGTGGAGCAGACAGACGTAGAGAGGTCTGGGCGGGGTCCAGGGCTACTCAGCGGAGGCTTCAGGTGGCCCGGCCTGTGGGCCCTGGTCTGAGACGCTGGCGCATGTGGGCAGTGAGGGGCCTGGGGAGCAGCCAGGGTGCCCACTGACCAGGGGGGACTATGCAGCCGCAAGGAGGGAGGAGAGAGCCCTGCAAGGAGCCATATGGGCCTTCAGGATGTGTCTGAGGATGGGGATCAGCAGTTAGCGTAATGGCTATGTCGCTGGACTCCCACGTAGTCGACTATGGTTCGCGCCCCGGACCCGGTGGCTTAAACTCACCCTGGGCGCGTGTGCATGCATGCCCAAGATTCAGAGAGGAGAATGGAGGAGAAGGGATTGTGGCATGGCCATCTCCCCTGGGGGGTGATTTCTTGCTTTCTGTCTCTCTGTCTCTCTCTGCCTGTCTGGTGAGTGCACGCGCCCTATAGCGAAAAACCTCTCCAAAAAAAAAAAAAAGAAAAGAAAGAAAGGATGTGTCTGAGGTGAGTGCAGCAGCTGCCGCCATGGAAAGGAGAAGCGTGTGAACACATAAGACACGCATCACCCGTCCTCACTGCTCCCTGGGTGGAGACCCAGAGATGGTGCTCTCAGCCGCCTGTAAGGAGGGGGCGCAGGGGCTGGGGCGCGGGAGGGCCTCGCTGTATCCCCCTTGTGTCTTTTTCATTTTAAACCCTATGAGTGTATCACCCATGGGCAAACATACATGAAAAGCTTTACAATTAGAGGGGACGAGTATGTGTATTTCAGAGATGGGCCAGAAGGCCCTCAAAAGGGACTGCGATCCCAGAAAGCCTGAGGGCGTGTCACTCACACGCTGTATGACTTTGGGAAAAGACCCTAACCTCGGAGCCACGTCTCCACGTGAGAAGGAACAGTGCCCGCTGCATAGGCATGCTGCCAGCGCGGACGGGGCGGGCAGGCGTCTGTGAACCCCAGGTGCAGGAGCCCTTCTTGGACGGACGACTTCCCCTCTGCTATCCTCCCCCCTCCCCTCAGCCCCTTCCAGACGGAGCCCCCGGCCTCTCAGCAGCTCTGAGGGAGGCCTCTGGCTGGCCCTTGTCTTCCTCCCTGAGTCCTCCAGGCCTGTGAGCCCCTCCCTCCGGGATGCCCCTGCTCTTCCTCCTCCTCCCCACACATGGCGCAGCGGTGGCCAGGCTCTCCAGCTACCGCCCTTCTCCTCCCCTGTCCCTCCCGTGATCTCATCCAGTCCCGAGGCTTAAAATACTACCAGGCCATCTCCCTCCGGAGCAGTGACTCGCAGACGGCTCCTGCTCCGTGTGGGCGTGCCTGCCGGACATCTGAGAAACATTGAATGCCGCATGGCCAAGACAGAGCCCCCGTTCTCGCTTCCCGCATCCCCGTCTGCGCTCCTCCCAGGGTGCCACTAGGCCTGACCCCTGCACATCTTCCTCCAGCCCTGCCTACCCCATCCCACTAGCAATGGCACAAACTCGCCTCCAGTGGTCACTGTGGAGCACTGTGAGGGTACTGCTGTTCCTGTCATGGCTTGGGGGCTCAGGGGCTTGGGCCCCAGCTCTGACCCCACATCCAGCCCATCCAGTGCACAGCCTCCTCCTGGGCTCCCCACAGACCCTTTCCATGAGGACGGAGCACTGATGTCAGTCCACCTAATGCTCCCGGGGCTCTCCGGGCATCCGGGGTAAACTCCAGCCCCTGGCAAGGTCCGGCCCTCTCACTCCCTGCCTCTGCCTTGGGCCACACGAGCCTTCCTTCCTGTTCCATGAACGCAGCATGCTTGTTCCTGTCTCTGGGCCTTTGCACGCGCTGTTCAGGGTCACATTCTCTTCTCCAAGAGGTCGCAGTTCAGCTCGGCCTGTTCCAAGAGGCCCCCAGGCCAGCTCCAAGCAGTGTCCTGGGCCTCCCTTCAGCGGGTACCCACCCATGCCCACCTCACCTGCAGCGTCGCACCCATGAGTGCAAGGACCTTGGCCGTCTGCTCCACCCCGACCCCGAGCCTGGCACACAGCAGGTGCTCAGGAAGCAGCTGACAGCAGAGGGAAGCCAGATCACTTCAGCCATCACCGTATCACCGTCTCCGTAAAGGCCCTCGGCAGGGCGACGTGACAGAACGTGACCAAGGAGAAGCTATTTTTGGCACAGTAGTCAAGGAGCACCTCTCAGTGGGGGTGGCCTTGAGCAGAGACCAGAAAGAGACCTTCTGTGCCATTAGATGTGAGCACGGTGGCCATTCGCAGAGGGCAGCGAGGGCGGGAAGTCAGCCTTGGGCCTCCGCCTACCCTCCACAAGCACCGGCTTCTTCCCAAGGATCCCCAGGTGTCAGAACAGGGTGTGTTTTAGCTTCACACCCCAAGTCCTCAGTTGAGAGGAGAAGCTCAAGGGACTGAGTAACGGCATGTGTGCAGGGCCTGGTGGGAGAGGGCATGGCTGACAGGCCTCACGGGGACCAGATACCCCAGTACTCCTGCCTGGCCCCAGTCTCCAGGACCGATCACTAGTGGAGCGCCCACTATGTGCAGGCAAAGTGCTTCGGGCCTGCTCATCATTGCTGACCCCTGCCGGCTCCTAAGGCCAGAGACTCCCCAGCTGCAGCCACGCCCCTACTCATTCATTCCTTCATTCATCACCCTGAACAAGGGCTGACCTACTGCCCGCATGCCTCCGACACCGCCCAGTGCCTTGCCTGCAAAGCACTGATAAGTAAATGAACTTTTACTGAGAACCTACTATGTGCCGGGAAAAGAAAGCAAGGAAGACAGCGCTGCTTCTGAGCTCCCTGTGCAAGTGCGTGAGGCCAGGAGCCATGCACAGCCAGGCGACTCAGAGAGAATGCGTCTGGGAAGACGTGGGCAGGCAGGAAAGTGCCAGGCTGGGCCTAGACTGTGCTGAGAGCTCGGAATCTGGCCCAGGCCGGCATCTCAGCCTGGGACAAGGTGGTTGACATGGAGGAGTTTGGAGCTTAGAGCCTGGAGTGAGGGAAAGGAAGCTGCTGGAATTTTTGGCACTTATATTCTTAGAACTGAGTGAGCATCCAGGAAAAAAAGAATTTGCACATCCAAGTCTCCATTAGTGGCACCTCTGGGATTTCTATGGTGGACAGCGACTTTCGAACTTCTTGAGCAAGACCCAGAGTGAAAGCACATTGCTACTGCTGCCAGTATAGTGTGTGTGTGTGTGTGTGTGTGTGTGTGTGTGTATATGCTGAAGGACCAGCAGGTGGCGTGGTGGTAAAGACACCAGATGCTCCCATGTGGCCGACCATGGTTTGAGTCCCAGACCTAGTAGCTTGCTTTCTCACTTTCCCTCTCTTTCTCTCTGTGTGTCTCTCTTTGGTCAAATTAAAATAAATGAATGAATACATTTTTAAAAATTAATTTAAAAATATGCTCAAACAAGGGAGTTACAAAACAGTATGCTCAGTATGTGTATAATGTTTTCTATTTTTTTAAAAATTAGTATTGCTAAATGAATTACACCCCACAAAAAGACCAGGACCTGCATGTGATCTTAGAAACACTGGACTAAAGGGACCAGCAGTTAGCGTAATGGCTATGTCGCTGGACTCCCATGTAGTCAACCGCGGTTCACATCCCGGACCCGGTGGCTTGAAACTCACGCCGGGCGTGTGTGCCCAAGATCCTGAGAGAAGAATGAAGGAGAAGAGATTGCGGTGTGGCCATCCCCCCTGGGGAGTGATTTCTCGCTTTCTGTCTCTGTCTCTCTGTCTGTCTGGCAAGCGCATGCGCCCTATAGCAAAAACCTCTCCAAAAAAAAAAAAAAAGAAAGAAAAAAAGAAACACTGGACTGAGGAGGTGCTTAGGAGCTGCGCGAATGATTTGAAATGGGCTCTTTTTTTTTTTTTTTTTTTTTTTTTAGATGGGCTCTCGTGCCAGCCTGTCGCATGACAATTAAGGTGACTGCGTCCCACATGGCCAATGGAACAGTATGAGTCCTGGACCTGGCAGCTTGTAAAACACACTGGGTGCATGTGCGTGTGTGCCCAAAACCTTGAAAGGAAGGAGATGTGGAGGAGAAGGGGTTGTGGCATGGCTATCCCCCTGAGGGGTGCTTTCTCACTCTCCCACCCTCCTCTCTAGCTCTCTCCAGTGAGCACATGCACCCTATGGAGAGAGACTCCCCTGCCCTGACCCCCAGCTGGGACACAGGCGTGTGCCATCACACCAGCTCTCTCACACAGGACTCACTGTGCCCAGGCCGGCCTCCATCGGCCTCCCAGCTGGGATTGTGGGTGCTGTGCACCGCGCCCAGCCCAGGTCCGACCTTTGGGCCTCTCATGTGGTCACACACATCTCGGCAGCGCATGCTACCACGGCTGGGCCTGGGGCTTGTCTTGGAGCTGTGACTAGCCATGCTTAGATCATGGGCTTTTGGGGACACTGCTGGAGTCACAGGGATACACCTGGAACCGTCTCTGAGAGGCCTGGGCCCAGAGGACCTCTGCGCTGAGTTTCAAACGACAAGGACTCCGGGTTCTGGTTCAGTCCCTTCTTCTGGCCCTGTTTTAGAGAACCCTTGCTGCCCCCCAGCAAGTGCCACTCGGCAGCCGCTTACACACCTCACGTGACAGGGAGCTCACTCCCTCCATGGCAGCCCACTTGACGTGGAGAGGAGGCCCTGCCATGCTATGGATGCAGCTGGGAGCTAGCTCGTCCCGGGGCTGGCTGTCCATTCTCCTGTCGCCTGACCTGGCGTGTCGTCTCAGAGACCTGGGGCAGCTCGGCTCTGGCATGCGTCCTTGGCCCCCTCTCTGCCCTGCCTGGTTCCCGCTCTTCCCTGCTGCCCAGTCCCTGCCGATGTCTGGGGGAACAGCCTGGAGCCCAGCCAGAGAGAGCCTCTTTCCAAGGTCAGGTGCCCTCAGGATGTGCAGCTGCATGGCCTGGTGCGGGCGCTCGGCTGGCCCTGCCCCCACGCCCAGCAGGTCTGGGGAGGGGGAGGGGGGCCAAGCGGGCACACGAGCAGGGCTCAGTGGGGAGGTGGGGCTGGTGCCAGAGCCATCCGAGAAGTATCTGAAGGTGAAGGATGGTGAGCGAGCGGCAGGGAGGCCGGGGCCGGGGCACCCAGCCCAGCCGTCGCGATGGGCAGGGCCAGCAGGGCTCCTGCAAGGATCGTACTGTCACAGGCTCCCGGGTGCCAGGATCGGACACGGGGCGCACTGACACGGTTCCGACAGGGAGGCTCCTAACAGGGAGGCTCGGATCTCTGAGAAAGCTGTCTGAAAGTGCATAGCCACCAGGGCGGGGATGGGCTTGAACCCAGGTCTTCCGTTCCCATCCTTGGACCTGGGCCCAACCGGGACTATTGAGTCTGCAGGAGAGGAGCCTTGGGGGTAGGAGGAGGGCTGCCCCTCCTGTCCTGTGGGGAACAAGCTGGGTCCCTCAGGCCCCCAGGTGCGGGGTGAAGGCCAAAGTGGGGCCTTGTCATGGATGAGCACAGACCATGAGGGCGTGGAGTCTCAAGGCCCGCTTGTCAGAGGGCCAGCACGAGGGTGCCCTGCATGGGCGGGAGGCTCAAAGGACACCCTGAGCCCCCTCTGCCCCTCCATATCGCCACAGCCAGGCCTCCCAGAGCTGTGCCCATCCCCTCTGTCCCCAGGCTGAGCTGCACCCTGGCACTCAAGGGTTGAGGGCCCTGTGGCCTATGGGAGAGGAGGGGCTCCTGCGGGGGGTGGAGTGGAGGCTGGGGAAGAGCAGCACAGCGGGGGTCGGGGCAGCCCTAGCTGAGGTTGCCCCCCCAAAGGGTCAGCATCTCACCCTCAGTTAAATGGGATCAGCTCCTCACAGCACCCCCACCCTTGGCCTCGCTGGGTCCCCTTCTGTGCCGGTGGTGGCCTGGGTGGAGCAGACAGGGCGACAGAAGGGAAAAGCCAGGCACCTCCACACAGGTGGTCCCGGCTTTACAGAGGGCAGAGAGAGCTTCTCAGAGGGACGTGACTTAGTCAAGGTCACAGGGTCGGAGGGTGGCTGAGTGGGGATTGACTCTCCCTCAGTGCTGCCACAAGGGGCCCAGCCCTCCCTCGCTGTATGACCTCTGGCAAACCCTGTGGTCTCTGGGCTTTGACTCCATCTCCCTGGAGAGGTGCTGGAGAAGGCAGATGCAGAGACAGGGCCCTCGGGGCGGGGGGGGGTGGTGGTGCTGGAGGGTTTCCTCCTTCATCCCAGCCCTGGGAGCAACTCTGCCTAATGGTAGCCTCACCCCCCGGCTCCCCTCTGCCCTGTGGGAGGCCCAGACCAGCTCCCACTAAGAGGTCACCATGACAACACTGCCATCTCCCTGCCAGGCTCCTTCTGGGGTCCGGAGCACCGAGAACCACCTTTCCCGGTCATCGGGGGCAGTCTCCACGACCTGCCCATGTTTTTCCAGGGCACCTCACCCCCCCCCCCGACTCCTGCCCGCTGAGGCCAGATATTCCAGCTGTGGGCACCAGGCTGGTACAGGACTGGCCAGGCAGGCACAGGGAGGAGTGGGTGAAGTGTCACAGGGAGAGGAAGGGGGAGCCACCAGGCTGGAAGAGATGGGCCAGAGGAGGGCGGCCTTGCAGCTGGCACACAGGCAGTAGGGCAGGGTCGTGTGGCTGCTCCTACTGGGGACGGGGCTGGCCCCTGCTCCTCGCTGACTTCAGTTTTCTCATCTGGACCGTAGGGGTGACAGCTCTCCCGGGGTGGTGAGAGGATGGAGTGAATCCTGACTGTGAGCTCAGGACAGAGCCCGCACAAGGGACTAGCCCCCTCCTGAAACCCTTGTCGCCCCGGTTGCCAAGCCATAGCACCACCCATCTGAGCGGCTCTGTGTGTGCGTGTGTGGGCACACGTGTGTAGGGACACTGAGAAGGGGCGAGGCCAGCAGGGGTGAGGCCAGCGGGCCAAGGGCTAGGGCGGGACTGAAGCCTAGCACTCCTCCCACCCGTGGCTGTAGACTGTGTGTCTCAGCATCGGGCAGAGCCCCCATCCACCCAGGTCCAGTCCCGACTTGCTACCTGTTTCCCGCCAGTCATTCCCCTTACTGAGCCTCAGTTTCCCGTTTTGTAAATGAGAACCGCCAATGCCCTGAGTCTTCCAGGCTCCCCAAAGGGAACCAGACGGTGGGCCCCAGGGCTGTATTGACCCAGGCCTCTAGCCAAGACCCAGAGCAAGCCAGAGCGGGAGCCCACCCCTGCCCCCTGCGCTGCACCCCACCCACCACCCCGTGAGCTCCCGTGTGCGCGCCTGGAGGAGCGCGCGTGTGTGACTCAAGGTCTATTCATAGCTGAGCTCCGCCAGCTGCAGCGTCACAAGCAGAGGGGCCTCAGCCCATGTTATTATTTCAATTACCATCTGAATTAAAAGTTTGAGCAGCGATCAGCCCACGTAGCAAGGGGAAGAGGGAGCAGGGGGAAAATAACGATGAAAAGGAGAAGGGCTGTGCCCCAAGATCCCCCACACCCCAAGGAGTGCTGAGTCCGCAGAGGAGGCTTAAAGGTTATACCCACCTCCAGGATTCCTGCCTGCCCGTTGCCCAGAGCCCAGGGTCTTCAAGAAGGTAGGAGGAGTGCTTTGAGATAATAGCCCATTGGCAGCTACTTTGTGGAAAGAGATCGTTCAGTCAGTAGGATTCTTTGTTGCAGGAATGGGTGAGCAACCTCAGAGAGGGTGAGACTGACCTAAGGTCACACAGGAAGCCACATCCAAGTGCAAACTCTCAGGGCACTTTTGGGCAGGTCATTTCTTGCCTGAGCCTCAGTCTTCCCATCTATAAAATGAGTTCCCTCTCCACTCCCCAGTGCGCGACTGTGCCTGTATCTTCAGAATGGAGCCCTGGAGGATCCCTGAGCGGGCGTCACGATGCGGGGGTGACTAGACCATCTCTTGCCAAGCCCCAGCCCAGGGGTGGAACGTTTTCCATTCTTTTCCCAGGGAAGTCCCAGAGACAGCCCCCGAGCAGCGGGCCAGTCTGAACTCAAATGCAGACTCCTCCGCTTCCTTGCTGTGTGACCTTGGACAAGCCGCACAGACTCTCTGGGCTCGCTACACAAGGGCAGCAGATCACTTGTGTGGGATGCCGCCAGGATTAAAGAGGAGCATTTACAAGGCTTGTAGCCCAGAGCTGAACGAGACACTGTGAGTTTCCCAGCTGGGAGTCAGGTGAATGACGGGTGCTGCTCCCCAGCTCCTCCGTGGGAACAGCAATGACTCCTCGGGTTCGGAGGTGGGATGTCATTCAACCTCACCCTCGGAGCAGGAGTCACCAGGCCAGGATCCCGGCAGCTGCGCCTCTGGCTTTGCCAGAGCAGCACCAGGCACAAAGGGCTCACTATCTCACGAGAGTCACGGCTGCTTCCCGTCCTCCTCTGCCTCCTGCTCTGGGAAGTGTCTAGAATGAACCATGCCCTTCCACCTTACCCTCAAATCCAGCCTGTCCCTGCCTGAAACTAGCTTTAAGATGAGCTGCCTGGACAATGTTCCTCAAATATACCAAATGAGGAACGGGATTAATGCCCAGGGATGTGGTGGGGGCAGTGAGTGTCGCTGTGGGGCAGGGAGGGGAAGGGATGGTGCGGGAGGCAGAGCCGGGCCTCAGAACTCCTAGGTCCTATCTGGGCTTGCATCCATGCTGCACAGCATGGGGTTTATCTGCTTGTCTGCCCTCCTTCCAGCCCAAACCATCCCTGTGACCCTGGGCCAGGGGCTCCTTTCCCCCTCTGGGCCTCAGTTTCCACATTTGTACATGAGACCAGTGATTTAAGTTCCAAGCCTTCGGGCTAAATTAAGACACCCTCCACTCCACTGGCCTCACCGCTGGCCATAGCTGGGCCGCTGTGTCCCCACCTCCAGCCCAGCCTGCCGGGAGGCTTCGGGTCACGAGGTATCTGTGCTTTCAGGCCCAGGGTCTGTTTCTTCTCCAGTCCCCCTCTTTCACGTTGAGTGTCTTTGAGGGTTCCATCACCCCGATTTTGCAGGTGAGGAGGAGGCGTAAGGAGCTAAAGCCACTTGCTCAAGGTCACAGGGAGCAGTGAAATCCAGGACCCTCCTCTGGGCCTGGAGAAGCAACAGGACTCAGGGCACCATTTTTCAGAAGTCTCCACGATCTTGAGTGGCCACTGTGCTCCATGCAGGTATGGACCGCGTGGGGCTGAGGGCTGCCCGAGGTCACGTGGCAAGCCAATGGCTAGTCAGGTCCTGAACCCAGGCACCCTGCCTCCAGCCCTAGCCAGGGGGACAGCAGCCCGGCCTGACATCCTGCCCCTGCCCTGGGCCCGGGTTCTCCCCGTGACTGGAGCCGTCTGCCTCCGGGTCCCACTAGGCTACCCCAGGAGTGGCCCCCACAGAACTGAGGTGGAAGAGTGAGCGGGAAGACAGGAAACAATGTTGTGTGCTGGCCGCTGGCCCCGGCCCTCGGCCCCCCTGCTCCCCTCGTGCAGGGGGAGCGCGGTGATGTAATGCACTCGGCTTTCGTCCCGGTGCCAATCTCAGAAGAGAGACGACAGATTGCGTGAGCCAAATTTGGCATCCTAGGGGGAGAGGCATGAAAAGTGGAGATGTGGAGGAGAGAGGAGCCTGGGGAGGTGGGAGAAGCCCCCTGCCCCGCAGACTGGGAGGGATCCCCTCCCTCCACTCAGCCCTCACCTCCTCTCTAGCCCACCTGGCCTTGGGCCTCCTCGCTGACAGGCCCCGGGCTGCCCGACCCTCCAGCCCAGGCTGCCAGGCGTGCCCCAACCCCCACCCCAACGCGCAGCTCCTCTCCGCTCTCCACCGCCGCTAGTTTCCTGGTTACCATGTTGCTGGTTGTCATGTCGCTTACATGTCCTCGTGACTCAGTGGTCCCCGCAGAGGGGCCCCCTCCTCCTCACACCCCCCTCAGCACTCGCCCCCGCCTCCCCCAGATCCACATTAAGAACCAGCCCGCCCTGTAAGCCTGCACTGTCCCTCCTCCCCTTCCCTGTAATCCTAACCGAGGAAATCTTCCCGCAGCATCTAGAGCCACTGCGTCCTGCCACCGCCACCGTCTGCTAAGAACCTACTATGCTCCAGGCTCGCGCGGGCTGCTTCCGGCGCCTCGGCAGTCTGGAGCCGGCCAGCATCCCGAGGAAGCAGCGCTATCATGCCCACCCTCCAGTTGAAGAGTCTGAGGTTCAGAGAGGTCAAGCCAGCTGCCCAAGGTCACCAAGTAAAAACTCAAGGCCAGTCTGTCTGGTCACTGTCACACTAAAGGATTTATTTTTCTCTCTCCTAAAAGACCTTTCTTCTCAAGGGTAACCCAAGGGGCCATGAAGAATAACCCCAGAATCCCTCTAATTCCTGGGCATGCCTACCCCTGGTCAGTACCCTATTTCTGGCCATATTCCCCCTCACGCCCACCCCTGCCCATTGGCTATTTATCTCCCTTAAGGAAAAAAGGGTCTTACTCCCATCTGGCCGGCACTGGCCCAGCCCGCGCACAGCCCTCTGCTCACTGAGCCCAGGCCCCCTAGGCGGTCAGTGGGGCAGGGATTGCCGCCCCACTCTACGGATGTGGAAGCGGAGGGTGCAGGAGGAGAGCGGCTCGCCCAGGGTGCTGACTTCTGTTAGCTGAGCTCATTTCTGGGAGCCTGAATGGAGGCCACTTCAGGCCCACTGCCCAGTGAGGAAAAGCCCCCAAAGGTCCCTCCTCCCAACGGAGAACAGAGTCGAACGTTCCAGGCTCAGCTCTCCAGGCTAGGGTTGGACGTGGGCAGTGCAGCGGCCAGCAGCCTTGGCTCCTGCCATGTTGCACCCCAGCCCTTGCCTCCATTTGCTCCCCGCATCACAGACCAAGCCAGGGCCACAGCAGGGCTTTTGGGCCCCTAAAGTCTTGCTAACAGCTCCCAAAAGGCCTGATGCACTGGAGGTCACGGGGCTGGGTGTGGGGAAGAGGCGGAGTAGATATTACACACACACACGCACATGACATGCACGCATGCACACGAGCATGTGCTGGGCCTCAGCCCCTCGGCCTTACATGCCTGGCCCTTGGCGTCCCTCACTCAGTTCTGGGGTTCTCTTAACCTGCTGCTTGACATTCTGCTGCTCCTGAGACCCTCAGGGGCCACCTTAGCCAGGCTGCCCTGCCTCAGTCCCTCCCATAACTCCAGCCCACCATGTCCCTGCACCCTCTTCCCATCTGCAGCTGGACACTGAGCACGAGTGTCTGTGGGAGGCGGGGGGTTGACGCTGGGGGCACTTGGCAGGTTGCAGGGGACCTTTTCCCCCTCACGGCTCAAGCAGACCTCTCTTTTCTCTAGGTTTGCCCAGTGTGGATGAAAAGCCTCAGCTCCACCACTGTGAAATGTGAAATGCCTCTTACCTGCCCACACACCTGGGTCACCTGGTAGAAGCAAGTGCTCAGAACATGGGCCGGGGGACTTTGTTCTCGGTCAGGTTGCAGGGCCATTTACAAAGAGGCTGCGCTTAGGGAGGTGGAAAGGAGAGACACCCCCAGGTTGTCTAAAGCTCCCCAGCGAAGCTGGGAGTGTGTGGAGGCAGGGAAAGGTCAGGGCCAGGGCAGGAGGTCAAGACCCCTGCCAATCACCTTCCAGCCTCCTGGCTGCAGCCCAGACCGCGACGCTCCCTGCGGACAGACCCACAGAGCCACCAGCTCCCAGGAGTCACGGGACCGCGCCAAACGCTCGCCCGGCAGCCAGGACCCAGGTCGGGAGTCAGGTGGGTGCGGGTGGGGTCAGAGCGGCCGGCCCCGGAACACAGGCACGCACGCGGCTGGACAGACGGACGGACGGCGCCCGCTGGGGGCGAGAGCGCGGCTTACCGCGGGGCGGAGAGTCCGAAGAGTGTCCGGGAGGCGGCGGCGGGCGGGCGCTACATCCCCCGGCAGGCCGGCTGCCGGCGTCCCGGGCGGGGAGCGGAGAGTCCCGGCGGCTGCTCCCTGCGAACTCGGCCAGCCGGCCCGCGCCCCGCTCCGCGGCTGTCGTCGGTCCGTACGTAGGTCTCGGGGTGTCCGCGCCTCGGAGCTGTCCCGCGCCGCAACACGCCGGCCGCCCAACTTTCAGCGCTGCCCCGCGCCGCGCCCTCGGCGCCGCCCGGGCGTCAGCATGGTCTGGCCCCGGCCCCGGCTCGGAGCGCGGGGGTCGCGGGGGTCGCGGGGCCCAGGGCGCCCGCGCTGGCACCCCCGCCCCGCCGCAGGCGCCTCTCGTCGGCCGCCCCCCGCTGCTCCCTCGCTGTCACTCGGTCCTGCTCGTGCGCGGCCCCCGCCTGCGCTCCGCTCTGCCCCGCTGCGCCCGGCCCGGCGCGGACACCCCTGGGCTCCGGACTGGGGTGGCCCCAACGCTCCCGCCGGCCGGGCTCTGCTCCACCTCCCTCCTGCCGCCCGCTTCTGCCTCCCGCTCCCCTGTCTCTGCCCCTTCCCCGTCTCTCCTGCCTCCCTCGCTCTCCCTCGCTCTCTCCCAGCGGGTCTCTGCCTCGGTCTCTGTCGCTCTCCCCGACTCCCCCTGCCTTTCTCGGCCTCTGCGCTGTCTCTCCCCTGTGCGTCTCTGTCTCTTTCGCGGCCTCTGTCCTTCTCTGTCTCTCTTCCTCCCACTCTCGGTGCGGCCCCCTCTGTCTCGGACTCAAGCCCCCGCCTCAGCCGCGTCCCCGGCTCGCCCGGGAGCCTGCGCTCCCGCCGCCCGCGGCGCGCCGAGAACTCCCAACTCGCTGCACGCCGCCCCGCTTTGCGAGACTTTCGCCCCTCCTCACACGTGACCCGCGTCCCACTGCGGAGGCCGCGCCCCCCCTCCCCCCGCCCCAGCCCAGGAGCCGGGAGGGCCCGCGGGGCCCAGCGGGGCCGGGCCCCCTCAGCCTAACCGGGAATCAAACCGTTCCTGCAGGACCCACGGCGCGGGCCAGGGTCGGTGCTGGGAGGATGCGTGGTCCCGCTCCTGCTCGGGATCCTGCCCGGGTTTTTCCCTCGCCCCAGGAGCGCTCCTCTCCGAAGCCGTTCCGAGGATCGCTCCCGGGTTTTCTAGTCCCCCCGCCCTGGGGCAGGTGCACAGGGTTCCTGCGAGCCTGGAAAGGGGTGGGTGGGTGCCGGTCCGTCTGGGGCCCCTTGGAGCCCAGCCTCTCCCCAACACAGTGTCAGCAGTTCAAGACCCTAAGGATCTGGCTCTGGGAGACCGAGGTGGCTCTGCTGGAGGGGCCCACCATTCCTCAGTGGGCATTGCTCCATTTTACAGACAGAGCGCCAGAGAGGGTCAGACACCCGCCAGTCACCCAGAGATAGCAGGGCCACATCAAATCCGGCTCCCTGCCCTCCCCACTACCCCCAGCTGTCTTAATAAGGAGGATCCGCGACCTTCTCTGCCCCTCACCCTCTGGCCTGTGCACCCAAATTCTGGACCCCACACTCTTGATGGTCTGAGAAGCCCCTGAGAAGGTCACCTTGTTGGGCCTGGGCTACCCACAGCCCTGACCAGCCAGTGAACCCTCATAGCCACCCTGCAGTCTCACTCCTGCCCTCCATGGATACCTTAGGTGCAGCGCTACTGGGATTAGGGATGGCCTGGTGGGAAGCGAGGAACTCCTTGTGCCTGGCCATCTCTGACTACCAGAGTTCAGAGAGGGAGGGAATGAGGCACCCCAAAACCCTGGAGAACCGACTGAATTCGGAATCCCCTCTGCTCCTCCTTCAAACTTGTCTCCAGGTGTCCCGCACCAGCAGCCCACAGGAACCACCAGGACTGTTTCGGGTCCCCAAGAACTGTCCCCCCAAAAAGGATCAAGCCCCAAGTCCTCCACCTGGTGTATACAGGCTGGCCCCTCCTCATTCTGCACCACATATACCCCCACACACAGTCTGGTTCCCACCGATTCCAGAACATGCCAGGTGCCTCCGCACCTCTCTGCCTGCATGCGCTGTTCCTCCTGCCAGAAATGCTCTTCCGCCTTCCCTGCCCAGAGAGCTCCAGCTGCCCTCCAAGCCTGGCCTCAGCACTACTGCCCTGGGAAGGCCCCTGGTTCTCCCAGCAGAGGTCACCCATTCAGCCAGCACTGGGCCAGGCCCAGCACAGATCCTATGAGTGGGCTGGGGCGTCAGGCTAGCCTGGCTTCAAAAGCACTTAGAAGTTCTATGACCTTGAGCAAGTTTTGTATTTATCCCATCTGTAAATTGGGGACCCTGACAGCGACCCACACACGCACACATGCAGGGGTAGATTAAGTGAGGTGGATGTACAAGAGACGCATAGCACAGCGGGTACCCCATACATGTGGCAGTGCTCTCTTTAATGGTGGGCACATCTTGCCCCATGCCCGTCTCCTTCCTTACCTGCTGTGCCCTGCAGGCAGACAGCCAGGGCTGATGTCTGTCACTTGAATCCTCAGAGTGTGGATGGAGGGGAACCCCAGTATCCAGAAGGCTGACCAGCAACAGAGGTGCACCTGGCACTTGCCACACTTTTCAAAGTGGGGGATGCAGGTGGAGTGCATGACCTGCAGTTTCTTCACCTGGCTAGAGGCCTGGCCTGCTGGCTGCCCTGGGAGTGTGGGGTGCAGGAGAAGGAGAGAGGGGCAGAAAAGAGGGGAGATGGCGAAGGGATGTCTGAGGTCCAGAACATCTGCTCTCATGGGGTCAGTCCCCTGATGCCAGGTCCACAAATTTAAGGAAAGAGGCTGGCTTGGTAAGCACCCTTAGTTCTGCACAGAGACTGTGGATCTCTCATGACTGACCAGGGTTCAAGTCCTGACCCTGGCTTGAAACTTAGGTTGGGTGTGTGCATATGCCTAGAGTCCTGAGGGGACAGAGAATTGGGGAAAGGATTGCAACATGAACAAGGGGTGCTTTCTCTCGGTCTCTCGTGTGTGGGCACACACCCACCGGCATTAGAAAAAAAATGAGGATGTGATGGGGGCTCAGAGGCTAGGAAGGTCACCTTGCTGGGCCCGGGCTACAGCTTTCTGTGGAGGGTGGTCTAAGAGGACTTGGGGAGAAGCGGGGAGGGAAGGACAGCTGCAGGTGGGGGGAGGTTCAGGGCCCCAGCATTCTACCCTGTGTGGCGTGGCAGCTTACCTCTCTTCCCTGGGCCTCAGTGTCCTCACATGGTGTAGGAAGGCTAATACCTACTTTGAGTGGCTTTTCTGATGAGAATTAAAGGCCAAATGAAGAATTTGCCATTGTCTGGGACCAGCAGATGGCGTAATGGCTATGTCGCTGGACTCCTATGTAGTCCACCGCTGTTCGAGTCCCAGACCTGGTGGCTTAAAACTCACACCAAGTGCGTGTGCGTGCGTGCCCAAGATCTTGCCAAGGAGAATGGAGGAAAAGGGATTGCGGTGTGGCCATCCCCCCTGGGGGGTGATTTCTCGCTTTCTATCTCTCTGTCTCTCTCTGTCTGGCAAGCGCACACACCCTACAGCAAAAAACTCTCCAAAAAAAAAAAAAAAAAAAAAAAAAGAATTTGCCATTGTCCATCCTTGTTTGAGTGACTTCTAGCCCTGAGGTGGGGGGTGAGGATGGGTCATGTGGATGCAAGCAGCTGTGGGTGTGTGTGTGTGTGTGTGTAGTGTAAGGGTGTCAAGGAGTGGGTTTGGGTGTCAGAACTTGTGTGACCCTGGGCAAGGTGCTCTCTAGATCTTGAGGCCTTGTTTGTAACGGGACAGTCCGGACTGCTTCCCCAAAGGCAGGTAGGCTCATTACCATCTAACACAGACACACACCCCCCGACAGAGTGAGACGGAACATCACTGCGACTGCACCATTAGCCCAGCTGTGCCGGCCGGACTCGGGAACTGTCTGTTAGTCCTACAAGGATTCTATGATGCGAGCACCTGTTACCGGTGGGGAAGCTGAGGTGTGGGTAGTATTGCTCAGTGGGATGGCCTGGGTGGCCAGGGACTGCTCTCTAGAAAAGCGAAGTCACTTTCAAGTTTGAGGGGAATGGTGGTAACCCCTTCGCCCAGCCCTCCCCCATCTCCCATCCAGTCCCTGCAACAGCTCTGTGCAGGGTGGCCGTGACTCTCCTGCCTTCGCCGGTGAGGAGACAGCTGATGCCACAGAGGACGTGTCTTGTCCAGGTCCAGTCAGGGAGGAAGCAAGTGTCTGAGTCAGGATTCGAATTGGGTTTGACTCCTGGTTTCCGGGGAAAGGTCATTTCAGGCCAGCAGAGTGTTTATCCGCCAGTTCACTCTGGGAGCCTGTTCAGGACTCCCAGGCCCCAGAGGAGCCCTGAGAGCCTGTGCAGAGGAGAGGAGTGGAGGGGAGTGGAGGGAAGGGGGACTCGGGCCAGGCAGGTGGGACAGGTGAGAACAGAAAGGGCCATTTCGAAATGCCAATGTGACAGAGTGTAGACGCTTTTAGCCTAGTGAAGCCCTCCAGCCCAGCCGGCCCATTGCGCAGGAAGCCAAGTGAGGCAGCCCGGCTGGCTCAGATCAGACTTCGGATCAGGACACAGCCGCCTGCCTCGGGCACGGAGTCCTGCAGCTCCCAGGGGTGAGGTCCAGAGGTGCGGAAAGGGAGGACACTGGGAGCCAGAGGGGGGCCCACGCCAGCAGTCTGTGCCCTGGGGACAGAGAGCTGCAGGGGTCCCTCCCGCCCTCGCCCCCACCCTCATCCACCCCCCAGCACTCAGTAGTCACCAGGGTGGAATATTTTAGCACCTATAGAAAAACCGCCACAGACGGCCTGTGGCAGCTGTTGCTAAGGAGACGCTCCCAAAATAGCCCCCCTCCGCCAACCTTTCCCGCTGCTGCTCCTGCTGTGGGGAGGGGAGGAGGCCAGGCAGGGAGGGGGTGGCATACGAACCCTGGCCCCAGGCTCACCCACCCACCCTGACCCCTGATGCCAGCCATGCTAAAGACCTGGGCAGCCACAGGTCTGTGAAGCCGGAGGGGCTGGCTGCACGTGCCTGTGACCTCAGCCACAGCCCTCCTCTGGGGGACGAAGGTCACCCTGATGAGGGGACGGGAGGAAAGATGCCCTGGCACTCAGGCCCCCCAGCACACTCCCACACAGGCTCAGGCACAGCTCCTCACACACCTGCGTGTACACCCACCAGTACGACCTCACAGAGGCCACCTCGGTGTGCACACACACCTGCACAGACACAAATAGATGCACGGTAGCACATGCCACAGATTTACAACACACACCTGCACACGCTCACCTCGCGGCAGTAAATACATATTTACATACACATACTCAAATACGCATCCCGACTACACACATACCCTATGTGTGCCTGGCAGGCACACGGACATGCACACCAGCATGTCTGTCCCCTGACCACATGTCCACACACGCTCATGGGAGCACACCGTTGTGCCAACATGTGCCCAGCACGTGGCATTGGAAGGGCATCCTGGAGCGTTTCCACTGGGCTCTGTGCAGGGGTCCGTGTCCTGGGGCTTCTGGTGCCTTCACTCGGGAGGGAACTTCCACAGTCCGATCCCGGGCAGAGGACAGGGCAGGGGTGCACGAGGAGGAAGGTGGTGTCTCTGGGAATCCCTTTAAGTCTGGGGGCCAAAAGAGCTGCTCTGGGTCCTTCCTTGGGAAGGAGAGAATGGAGTGGACTCTCACTTGCAGACTGGGAACTTCTGAGACTGGAGTTTTGACACCCAGCTCTGGGAGGCTGCTGTGAGGGCTGGGGTGATGAAGAGGACGGGATGCTATAGGGTGGCCACTGTGATGGCCTTTGGTGCATGCTAAGCATTTTACAGTCTCCACGCCGCTGTTACACACAGTCAGAGTGCCAGCTACTCTGAGGTCCTGTCTCCATCTCTGAGACTTCAAGACCACACAGTAAGTTATTAGCAGAGCAGGAACCAGAATCCGGAGAGGCCCAGCACCCCTCCCTAAGCGCCTGCACTTGGCAGCCCGGGCAGGTAGGAAGAGGGCCTGGGGGGGACGGGGAGGGCTTGGACCCTGGCGTGTCTTGGGATATTGGGGACCCTCCATCTCCCCACCTGGAAAGCTGAGACTCAGTCTCCAGGTGTGTATTCAAGCAGAAGCTGGCGCCCACAGCCAGGGCTGGGAGTGGTGTTTGCCCGGTGCCCTCGGGATGCCAGCGCAAGGACGCCGGGCGACAGCGTTGCTCCCCTCCTCACTTGGGCAGCCCTGGTCTCGCTCTCTGGCCCCGTTCAGGTATCCGGGCTCCGGATCTTCGCTCGCACCTCGTCACTCTGGAGACGCAGCGAGCGGCTTGCGGTTGCCGTGGGAACCTCGCCCGGCGCGGCGCACGACTCCGGCTCAGAGCGCTGAGCCTGCGCCGCGCGTAGAGTGGCGTTTTGAAGCTCCTGGAGACATTTGTCGCCAACAGCGAGAGGAGGTAATGTCGAGGCCCAGGTTTTACGTTTTTCTTTCTTTTTCATTTTTTCCCTTCTTTTCTTTCTTTCTTTTTTGTTCGGTTGAGGCGTAACTTAGGAACAGTAATGCTGAGTACAGTTCCATGATTTTTAGTATAAATCCGTGCCACGAGCCAGCCAGTGGCGTGATGGTTAAAGGTTGCTGGATCCCACATGCTAACAGCACAGTTCGAGTCCTGGACCCGGCAGCTTGAAAAACACGTGGGGCACGTGTGCGCATGTGCTGACCCGTCCCAAATCCCAGAGAATGGAGAAGGGATTTGGGCTTGGCCATTCCCCCTGAGGGTGCCTTCTCACTTTCCTTCTGCCTGTGTCTAGCCGGCACACATTCACTAACAAATTAAAAAAAAAAAAGTGTCACCACCCTCCAGATCAAGATACAGACGTGCTTGGAGACACGCAGGGGTTCTCCATTGGGAAGGGCGAGGGAGAGATGGCCTGTGACTCGGGGCTCCGTGTTTTCTCCGCTCTGCTTTGCCGGGTCCTCTTTGGCGGCGTTTGTTTCTTGGTTCACTCCTTGCAGAATGCCATAGCTACTTAGCCAACTTTGATCTTGAGAACCACCTCGGAGGTAGCTTCTTGGTTAATACTCAGCTTACTGACGTGAAGACCATGACGCTGAGACATGAACGTGCCCAAATTGGGACAGTGTCTACGTGGTGGAGTTTGTGACTCCTACTCATCTGTTTAACTTCGACGTGTCTTCTCACGCCTGGGGCATGTGCGTGCGTGCCCAAGATCCTGAGAGGAGAATGGAGGAGAAGGGATTGCAGTGTCGCCATCCTCCCTGGGGGGGTGATTTCTCGCTTTCTGTCTGTCACTCTCTGTCTTTCTGGCAAGTGCATGCGCCCTATAGCAAAAAAACTCTCATAAAAAAAAAAAAAAAAAAAAAAAAACTTCGACGTGTCTTGTCCTTTTCTTCCTCCGCCTCTTTTGAAGAGCAGTACAAATAAAAGGCATTGTGAGAGGGGCCCCTGCCAGAGGAGAGGGCTTCCCAAAGTTCATGGAAAATGCATATTTTGAAAAAAGCTATGCATGGGTTTCAAAAAGTTTTTACACCAAAATTAACTCATACTAAATTCCCCCTTGACATCAGTGTGTTTTATTTTTTGTAGTTTTTTTTTTGTTTTTTTTTTGTTTTGTTTTGTTTTTTTTTTTTTGAGAAGATTTGGCTATAGGGTGCATGCGCTCACCAGAGAGACAGAGAGAGACAGAGAAACAGAAAGTGAGAAATCAGCACCCGGGGAGATGGCCACGCCGCAATCTCTTTTCCCGCATGCTCTTCTCAGGATCTCGGGCTCGCACGCACACGCCCCTGGCGTGAGTTTAAGCCACCGGGTCCCGGACTCGAACCGTGTTCGACTACATGGGAGTCCAGCAACATAACCCTTACACTAACTGCTGGTCCCAACATCAGTGTTTTGAAGTCTCTTCTTACCGCTGCACCTTTGGGCCTGCAGTTCCTTCTGCTTGAGCCTCTTCTCTCTTCCCCTAGGTTGTGTCTTTGAGGCAAGCTCCTACTCACCCTTCAAAACCCACTAGGTCACCACTTCCCCTGAAGCCTTCCTTAAATGCAGTCCTCCCTTAGGGCTCCCCTCAGCCTTGGTAATTACTCTCTCCACCACAGCCAGTCCACTCAGAGGCTGCGTCAGCTTTAACCTGCAAAGTGCACGGTCCAGTGCTGGCCTTCAGTACATGTGCTTGGAACTCAGACTGGAAAAGAGGATTTAGAACTTTAGTTTCTAGCTCTGTACAGTGCAGCCAGCGCTGGCTCTGCCACCTGTCACTCGAAAGACACTGAGCCAGGAAAGAGCTTCCCTAACACCTCCCACAACTGGTTAGGAAATGAACTTGTCCACATGCCCTCCAGAGGGACCTGGGGCTGCCTGGGAAGAGTTCATTCCTCCCAGCAGGGAATGACCACCTGCCAGAGAAGCCTCGGAGGAGCTCGGGCCATAACTCCCCCTTCCTTCAGGGCCCATATAGCAAGAGGCAGCCAGTAAAGGGCTGTCCTAAGGGCACCCCTATTTCCTCCCACAGAGACGAGGCAGTCTGCAGGGTATTCAGCCCAGTAGTACCACAGACATGGGCTATGACGTGATATAACAGAGGACTAGTGCCAGCGAGAAAAAGATTTCATAGACGTTTTTTTCTACTACTGAGCAACAACCTCCCCCCATTCTCTCACCTGTAAATCTCGCGTTGAGCATACCATTTGCTCCGTTAATGAGACGAGAACATTCCTTGCCCTTCCAGCGGAAGGAAATTTCCCTCCTGGCTTCCTCTCAGTTGCGTTCCTTTAGCAGGCACATTTTGGGGTGTTGGGAAAATGAGGCTCAGAGGGGTGAGGGACTTGACCAAGCACATAGTGACAGCACTGGCGGCCAGAGTGCGGACGCAGGTAAAGCCAGGTGTTTTAAATGACTAGAGGATTGCCACCCTTTTTCCAGGGGGAGCTTTGAAAAGTGCTCCTGCCAGGAGATGACATGGGATGAGTAGGCAGGGCTGAACCACAGAGACAAGTCTAGGGACCTGGGGAAGTAAGAGACAAACATGAGCTTCCATTTCCTCATCTGGGGACGAGGACGTAGGACCCTTTTCACAATGAGACGGATGCCTAGGCGTGGAGCGCTGAATAGGCAGTCAGTGATTCCGTCTTCATCACCCCCACTTAACAGACGGGGAAGCCAAGGCCCAGAGCGGGGCGTGCCGGGCTCAGGACCACAGTGGCAGCCCCAGGACAAGGTCCAGGCCTGGGGCCGTCCAGCCTGGGTTCTCCCCTCTGCACCACCATGCTGGCCACTCCTCACCCTCCCTGGCCTTGACCAGTGCCTCTGTGGTCTCCTGGGAGAAATGCAGGGAAGGGAAGGACTCCAGCCTCCATCCAGCCCCCCTCCCCACAGTCAGGGCTGCTTCCCAGGAGGACAGATGTTTCACCAAATGGCAAATGCACGTGCTTCTCCCTGGCTTGGGAAGAAGGTGGGCGCTGAGAAGCGACGCCAGCTGGTTGGGCAAAGAGAACCGCAGCCACACCTGAGGATTTAAATAGCCACCGCCTTCTCTGGGCAGGGTAGGGGAGGAGCAGGGAACAGAAGGGCCTGCTTGGAGCCTGCCACAGCCCAGGAGTGACGGGCTCCTCCGCCCAGAGTCCCTGGGGCCATGCTCCCCTCGGCCTGGCATGCAGGACCCTGGCCTGGCAGTCGTTCAGGCCCAGCACTGGACGGCTGTTGTTATCATGACCTCCCTGCCAGGGCAGGCGTCCTTGCTGCTGGATCCTGCCTTGGGGGCACCCAGCCTCTGCTATCGGCTGCCATGACAGCCCACAGTGTCGTGCAGTGATTTAATTGCACAGAGTGTGTTGGAATCCAGGCTCCGGGACTACTTCGTGTCTGTGTGACCTTAAGCAAATTATTTAACCTCTCTGTGGCTCGGCTGCCCCAGGTGTAAAGTTAGAGTAGTATCAGTCCCTCCTTCACCGTGTCGCTTAGATCAGGGCCTCTCCGACTCCCAGGGGCACGGGAATCACCTGCAGGTCTTGTTTAACTGCAGGTTCTGACTTTTCCCCATGGGGCCAGGGTGGGCTGAGATTCTGCATGGCCAGCAGGCCATAGCAATGCTGCAGTCCTTGGGTCTCAGTTTGAGTTTCAAAGGACTGCCTTGCCCTGAGAGCCCTGATGAGGGTTTGGGCGGTGAGGGGGTCATGGCAGGGTTTTGTCACCAGTGACAGACTTTCATCATGGGAAACCTCTCTATGGCAGAAGGTGGGGTGGGAGGAGGCCAGTAGTTTAGGGTGAGATGAAGTTCCTGGGTGGGGGGACAGGTTACAGGGGTCAAGAAGATGGCTGGGGCCAGCCAGGTGGCATGGTGGCTAGAGCTCATATGGCTGACTGCATGGTTCAAGTCTCAGACCCAGCAGCTAGAAAAGCTGCTGGACACATGTGCATGCAAGCTCAAAATCCCAAGAGGAGAAGGGACTGCGGCATGGTCATGCCCTCTACGGAGTGCTTTCTCACGTTCTCTCTCTTGTACATGCCCTGTAGCAAACTTTTTTAAAAGGAAAGAAAATAAGAAGAGGGTGATAGGACTCTTAACTCATCCAATTCACTTCTTTTTTTATTTTTTTAAGAGATTTTTGCTATATAGGTTACTTGCTAGAGAGACAGAGAGACAGAAAGTGAGAAATTACCCTCCTGGAGGGATGGCCGCACCACAATCCCTTCTCCTCCATTCTCCTCTGGGATTTTGGAAACACACACACACACACACCAGGTGTGAGTTTCAAGTCACCAGGTCCAGGACTCAAACCTTGCTGACTACATGGGAGTTCAGCGAAGGAATCATCACGCCATCTGCTGGTCCCGTTCAGTTCACTCATAGACACAGAGCCCAGAGCCCAGAGAGGGTGGCTAACCTATGTAGGGCTCACAGCACTGGGAGGACTTATGCCCATAGGTCCTCGGCCCCCCACCCTCCCTGCCTGTCAGCCCTCTGAGGGCTCTCCTGGTCTGTGCACCGTTTCACATCTTAGCACGCCAAGAACATAGAGGCACAAATGAGGGCCATGGGTCTCTCTGAAACGTCTGACCACTTTCAGGGAACCAGCAGTTAGCGTAATGGCTATGTCGCTGGACTCCCATGTAGTCGACCACGGTTCACGTCCCGGACCCGGTGGCTTAAAACTCACGCCGGGCGCTTGTGCGTGTGTGCCCAAGATCCCTAGAGGAGAATGGAGGAGAAGGGATTGCGGCGTGACCATCCCCCCTGGGGGGTGATTTCTCGCTTTCTGTCTCTATGTCTCTCTCTTCTGTCTGGCGAGCGCACGTGCCCTATAGCGAAAAAAACCTCTTAAAAAAAAAAAAAGTCTGACCACTTTCACACTCATGGCAATCCCATTTTACAGACCAAAAAACTGAGACAGGGCTGGCCCTGCAGGCTAGTGGTTAAGGAAGCCAGATCTCACATGACCAACAGAGGTTCAAATCCCAGACCCAATGGCTTAAAAAACATGCTGGGCACATGTGCATGTGTGCCCCAAATCCCAATAGAATAGGAAAACGGAGAAGGAAGGATTGGGGTATGACCACATCTCATCATGGGGATGCTTTCTCCTTCGGTCTCTGCCTCTCTCTGGTGAGTGCACAGCCTTCTGGCCAGGAAAACAAAAAAAGAGCCGGAGAGAGAAGGCCCACAGCCCCTAGGCTGGACCCAGGGCAGCCTGACTTCACCTGAGAGCTAGCACTACCATGTGCACCCCCGCAGGGCCAGGTCAGGACGGATGTGGATACCCACGTGAGCAGGCGAGGATGGGAACCCCGTGGAGTTCAGACTCTAGGATGACATAAGGACAGCAGTGGGCCACTGTCCACAGGGCGCCTCCAACTTGCTAGCTCAGCCAGGTGCCAGCACGCAGGACCTGCCTTGTCCTGGCACCGGCGTTAGCACGCGGGTGTACCGGCCCAGAGAGGCTCGGTGGCCAGGTTGGGGTCGGACGCAGGAGGACTCCGGCTTATGAGGAGTGGGGACAGAGGACACTCAGGCACAGAGGAGGCAGGCGTCGGGGCACAGAACGGACCTGGGCGCGGGGTCCGGGGTCGCGGCCTCCGGGCGCGGGCCGGAAGCCCCCTGGTTCTCCAGGTCGGCGGGCCCCGCCCGGGTCGGAGGCGCTGGGATGGGCGGGAGGCGGGCCCTCCCGGCGGCGCCGCTTCCTGGCTCCCCACCCCGCCGGCTGCCGGCCTGGCCACGTCACCGCGCGGCCAAGAGTGCGCTGGCCGAGGCGCGCCGGGCTGGGAGCGCGGGCAGGGGCTGGTGCCGAGCGGCGGGGCCGGGGACGTGGCAGCCAACCTGCCCTCCGGGAAGTTTTCTGGACGCTTGCTGGGCGCGGGCGCCGGCCGCCGGTGGACCATGAACGTGTTCCGCATCCTCGGCGACCTGAGCCACCTCCTGGCCATGATTTTGCTCCTGGGGAAGATCTGGAGGTCCAAGTCTTGCACGGGTGAGGACGCCCCGGGCGGGAAAGGGGCGGTGGGCCCTCCCCACTGTCTGGGGACTTGGGCTTGGGTTCTTAAAAAACTATTCTTGCACAGATCAGCGAAAAAGTAAAGTTGTACAGCATCTAAGGAGACCGTGGAGATTCCACAGGAGAGTCCGTGGGAGGTGGGCTTGTCCCCCTCCCCCCGGCGCCCCACCTTCCCCCCCACCTTCCCCCCCCCCCCGCCTTCCCCCCCCCCCAACCCCCCCTCCCCCCCCCCCCCCCGCAAGGCCACTGCGGTGGGAGGAAAAGATGCGAACACCCGCTCGCCCAGCCAGGCAGCCGTTATTCCCCAGCCCCCACTGGGGAGGAGGGAGATTTGGACTCAGGAAGTAGCCCCCAACTCTCTCCGCAACCCCTCCCAGCCCTCTCCAAGGACTGGCCTTCTTCCCTCCCCTGCCCACTGTGGCTGTGATGTGGCAGGAGAGGCCCTGGCCTGGCCCAGGTGTCTGGGCGCTTTCTCTGAGCAGAAGCCCAGGAGGCTTGGAGCGGTGTCCTGTTTGCCCAGCAGTCTGCTGAGGGCTTGGAGAAGCTTCCAGGCTAGGCTGGTGGCCACAGACCCCGTGCAATCAGACTGCCCAGCCTCCTGCGGCCATCTTTGTCCCCTGGAGTCCTAGAGGTGCCTGCCCTGTGCTTGGCACGGAGTGGGGGTGCAGAGATGAGCTGGGCAGGCAGAGAGCCCCTGAAGGCTCCGAGGATGGACCAGCTCCATCCTGGCCCCGACTCTGAGCCCTGTGTGCTCCTCCCATCAGTCTTGTTGCCGTGTGTGCGAGGGTGTCCATTTCACAGGTGGGAAAGGGAAGCAGGCCGGTAGGAGCAGGCTCATGGACCCAGCGCTCACCGGAATGTTAGGGGCTTCAATGATGTTCCTCCTTGGTCATGGAAAGTGTCCCCCAGCCCCACCAGAATGTCCAGCCCAGAGGGATGGTTAGAGAAGGCGCAGGCTGGGCCAGACCCACCGTGAATTAGGCCGATCACCGATCACCACTCAGCATCACACTCCCCAGGCACTCCATCTGTTTAGAATGAAATCCAGACCTGTCAGTGGCTGGAGGGAGGGAGGGGACACGGATGAGATGAGGGGCCAGAGATGAGGGAGCAGCCTGGGCAGGTCTGCGGGAGCCGGGATAAGGATCCATCCGGGCCTGATTTGAAGGACATTTGGAAGCCACTTAACTTGAAGCAGAATTTTATTTTTAAAATAAAAATTCTCCACCTGGGGTTGTTGGGTGGGGAGTGGAATTGGGAGGAGGGTGGGCAGCAGTGAGGGACCTGAGGGTATCAAGTTGGGGAAGACGGGAGGGTTTGTGGTGTTGGTGACTGCCAGGGTGTGAGGAACAAAGGGGGACGGACTCAAGCATGGCTCCTGGTTTGGGGGCTTGATCCTGGAGAGGATGTGGTGCCATTTCTGGAGAAGGGGAGGGAGGAGCTGGTTCCAGGGGAGTGGTGTGTTTGGTCTGGGCCATGGGGAGTTAGAGGTGCTCCAAGGCTGCCCCACGGCAGGGGATGGACAGGTGAATCTGCAGGTCAAAACTTGGAGTGGTGTTCAGAGCTGGAGGGGACCTGGCATGTGAGGATCGTGGCCACAGGGATTGCTGAGATGACACAGGGGCAGAGGCAGCCTGGGACCCGTGGGGAGGACGGAGCAGCCTGAAGCGGCGAGACGCCCTAGTGTGGGTGCCCCCAGGAGGCAGGAGAAGAGAAGAGATGGTCTGGGACACGCCGAGCTGGCCCGCTCTGGAGACTGGGGAGCCAGGGCAGTGGGCTTTTGAATGCAGAACCCTGGGCATCATTGAGGGCAGCGATCTGGTGAAGTGACAGCTCAAAGGTGGGCAAAGGAGACGAAGGCGTGTGATGACAAAATGCCGCATGGATTCCTGGACTGGATCTTGCGGTGGATAAAGGGTGGCAGCAGAAAAACTGGCGACATTGGAATAAAGCCTGGAGTTGGGTCGCTGCTGCTGGGCTGATGTCGTTTCGGCATGTCGATAAAGTCCCGCTGTGTGTGAGATGAACAGCACAGGCTGAGTAAACTCTTGCTACTGTCTTTAAGCTCTCATAAATCTAAAGTCCCTTCAGAAAAAAAAAGTTAAAAAAAGAAAGCACCCAAAGCAGTCAAGAACGTAGGGAGAGTATGACGGCGGCGTGCCGGCTCAGTGCACCCGTGTGTGTCACATGGGTACGGGCACCAGTGGAGAGCCGCAGGGGTGCACACTGAGGCTCCGGGATTCTTTTCTCTTTACAGTATTTTTTTAAAGTTAATTTTATCTATTTCTTGAGAGAGGGAGAGACAGGTACCTCAACAGGGATGGGAACCCAGGCCTCTCATGGCTTCGGCGTCACACAGTGGCATCCTCTTATCTGTATCACTGTGGGGGGGGGGGGGGTCCTGCGCTTTTAAATGTCATTTTATTTCTGTTTTACAAAGAGTGAAAATATTAGGGGGCTGGCAAGTGGTGTGGTGGTTAAAGGCGCTGGACTCCCACATGGCCGACCACGGTTCAAGTCTCAGACCTGGTGGCTTGCTTTCTCACTTCCTCTCTCTCTCTCTCTCTCTCTTTGATCAAACTGAAAAATAATAATGGTATAATAATAAATAAAGTTAAATAAAATAATTCTTTAAAAAAAAAAAGAGTGAAAATATTACAACTTTTGTGACTTGAGAAAAGCCTTTTCTTTGTTTTGCTAGAGTGTGCTCACCAGAGACAGAGAGGGGGGGTACATGAGGAAGCACCCCCCGGGAAATGGCCACACTGCAATTCCTTCTCCTCCCGTCTCCTCTCTGGATTTTTGCCTCCCCCATTCCCCACCCCCACCCCACCACACACACTCACCAGCATGATCTTCAAGCCACTGGGGTCAGGGACTCAAACCACAGCCAGCCGTGTGGGACCTAGCTGCCTTAACCTCCACACTACATCCTAGCCCCAAGAAAAGTCTTTTTCCCCCCCCAAGATTTTTGCCATGGGACCAGTGTGTTCTCAGGAGTGAGAAATCACCTCCCGGGGTGATGGCCATGCTGTAATCCCTTCTCCTACAGAATCCTCCTGGGATTTTGGGCATGCACACACACATGCCTGGCATGATTTTCAAGCCCCCAGGTCCAGGACTTGAACTGTGGTTGGCCATGTGGGAGTCCAGGGCCTTAACCACCACGCCACCTGCTGGCCTGAAAAGCCCTCTTAGTCTTCATATTTTGGAAAATAAAGTAGAATGCTCCCCTGGCCCTAGGCCATCCTCTGCCTGCTCAGCTCCTCCTGGTGTGGCAATACCTTGCAGTGTCAGGCAGCTGTTCCCCAGAGATGGAGCTCTGGGGTTGTCAGTGGGTCTCTGGGGCAGGACAGAGATGCCCAACCCTCCCCCCCACATCCACACACACACTCGATTCACCCTGGCCCCGACTTCTGGCTTCCCCAGAGGAGGAACCAAGGCGGTCCCATGCAGGGGGACTGAGGACTGGGTGTCCAAGGACTTGGAGCCTGGGAGACAGATTACAGCTTAGCGGCAGGACACTCGAGGGGCCTGACAGGAGACGGTTAGTTCCTGGCCCTCAGGGGCAATAGCACATGGGCAAGGGGTCTTCGCTAAGTGGGAGCAGATGCTCTAGAGGCCTGCCTAGCCCTGGGCTCTGTGCTCGCGAGTCTGTTCTCAGTGTCTCCTGTCCCCTTCTGGCCACAGGCATCTCAGGGAAGAGCCAGATCCTCTTTGCCCTGGTCTTCACCACCAGGTACCTGGACCTGTTCTCCAACTTCATCTCTATCTACAACACAGTAATGAAGGTGAGTGGCCGGGGGGGTGGCCGTGGTAGGCTAGCCCAGCTCCCACAAACCTCAAAGTGGCCTGCTTGGGAGCTCCGCTGTGGAGCCAGGCCAGCCTAGTGTGAATCCACACTTCGTAGCTCAGCAGCTGCGTGACCTGGACTTGGGCAAGGCCTCTGGTCTGTTTGTACGTCAGTTCTCTCATGTGCAAAATGAAGCTGAGACTAGTACCCACGTCCGAGGGTTTGGCTGGAAAATGAAATGAGGTAATAAATCTAAATGCAGGGACCCAGATGGTGGCACACAGTACAACGCAGCGCCCTTCTGCGTCCGTGACCTCCCTGCACTCACTGGGTGCACGCCTCCACGGCCCACACTGACTGAGGCTGGGGGGATCTGGAATCAGCACCTGGTGGGGATACTGTCTGCCTGCTCACTCATGGAAGGAAGAAAACATTTAAAATGTATTTTGAACTAGGGTTACATGTTAAAGACTAGGGAGCTACTTCTGGGAGTAAGGAAGGGCCTCTCTGGGGACTAGCAGTTGGCGTAATGGCTATGTCACTGGACTCCCACAGTCGTCCACGGTTCCTGGACCCAATGGCTTAAACTCACGCTGGGCATGTGTGCGTGCGTGCCCAAGATCCGGAGAGGAGAAAGGAGAAGGTATTGAGGTGTGGCCATCCCCCCTGGGGGTGATTTCTTGCTGTCTCTAAGTCTTTCTCTTTCTGGCGAGTACATGTGCCCTATAACAAAACCTCTCCCCCCCGCAAAAAAAGGAAGGGCCTCTCTGAAGAGGTCACATGGAAGCCAAAATCTGAGTGACCACAGGAACCAGCCACGTAAGGATCAGAGGAAAAGATCCCAAGCAATGGGAATAGCTGGTGTGAAGACCCCTGAGACTGGAACCAGCATTCAGGGACAGACGGAAGGCCAGGACAGTGGGAGCTCAGCGGGCGAGGGCCGCCTGCCACTGGCAGGGATGCCGAGAGCTGGGGGGACAGACGCTGAGGTCACGCTCTGGGTCTCATTCCGTGATGGGAGGCTGATGCTTTGAAGCAAGGCCTTGTTTTACTGAAGACACTAAGCACCTGCTGGTCTCACTGACATCCCAGGCCCTGGGCTGTAGACTATTCGGTGATGTTGGGGGAAGCATTTTCTGAGCTTCTGACCAACCATCCTGGCTCTTTAAGGCAACGTCATCTTGTGAAAGGAGCCCAGGTTTCAGTTAGGAAAGTGGGATGTAACTGGATACTGATAATGAAGACTTAAAACGAGTGATTTTTTTAAAAAGAATTATGTATTTATTTATTTAATTCCATTTGTTATTATTTTTTTAATTTGACCAAAGAGAAAGAGAAAGGAAAAGTGAGAAAGCAAGATGTCAGGTCCAGGACTTGAACCATGGTCAGCCATGTGGGAATCAGCACTGTTAACCACCACACCTTTAGCTGGTCACCTGCTGGCCCCGATTTTTTTGTTTGTTTTTTTGTTTTTGTTTTAACTATAGGATGCGTGCGCTCACCAGAAAGACAGAGAGACAAAAAGCGAGAAATCACCCTCTGGGGTGGGGTATGGCCACACCACAATTCCTTCTCCTCCGTTCTCCTCTCGGGATCTTGGGCACACATGCACAAGCGCCCGGCGTGAGTTTAAGCCACTGGGTCCGGGCCTTAAACCAAGGTCAACTACATGGGAGTCCAGCGACATAGCCATTACACCAACTGCAGGTCCCTGATTTTTTTTTTTTTTAGAGAGATTTTTGCTATAGGGCTGATACACTTGCAAGAGAGGCAGAAAGAAATCATCCCAGGACGGATGGCCACACCATAATCTCTTCTCCTCCATTCGATCCTCTTGGGATTTTGGGCACGCATACACACATGCCCAGCATGAGTTTTTTAAGCTGTGGACCTGGGACTTGAACCATGGTCGACCACGTGGGAGTCCAGCATTATATAACCATTATGTCACCTGCTGGTCCCAATAAGGGTGATTTTAACAAGATAAAGGCTCCTTTTTTTCTCTCTCATGAAATCTGGAGGTAGGCAGGTCAGGGTTAGGAATGGTAGCCCCTAGCTCTTTTAAAAAGAGAACCTAGGGGACCAGCAGTTAGCGTAATGACTATGTTGCTGGACTCCCATGTAGTTGACCACAGTTCGAGTCCCAGACCCGGTGGCTTAAACTCACGCTGGGCGCGTGTGTGTGCATGCCCAAGATCCTGAGAGGAGAAGGGAGGAGAAGGGATTGCGGCGTGGCCATCCCCCCTGTGGGGGTGATTTCTCGCTTTCTGTCTCTATGTCTCTCTCTCTCTGTCTGGCAAGTGCACGTGCCCTGTAGTGAAAACCTCTCAAAAAAAAAAAAAAAAAAAAAAAAAAAAAAAAAAAAAAAAAAGTACTGAGTTCCTTACCAAAATGAACTTCCATAGTAAGCCACTGCCCCGAGAGAAATTGCAAATGCATCTCATCTCTTCATTGCCCTTAAGTTTGGGAGGCTTTGAAGCCTAGCAAATACACTGCGAAATTACCTCAATCCCACGTTTCTTTCCCTTTTCAGGTGGTTTTTCTCCTCTGTGCCTATGTCACAGTATACATGATCTATGGGAAGTTTCGGAAAACATTTGACAGTGAGAATGACACTTTCCGCTTGGAGTTTCTTTTGGTCCCGGTTATTGGCCTTTCCTTCCTGGAGAACTACAGTTTCACGGCACAGGAGGTAGGGGAAGGGTTGCCAAAGAGCACATCCCCTGGGGTAAACATGCTCCCTAGCAGCCTTCCTCTGACCTTGGTGATGTGTGGGCTTGCCTTCTGCTCCAACTGCGACAACTCATGTACCAGCCAATCTGGTTAGGACAGATTGGCAAACTAGTCACAATTCTTTGCTTGACAATGGCACATCTAAGCAGTCACGTTCATAAACCAAACAGAACCATCCTGCCTGATGAGACCTTGTGTCCAGCAGTTGTTTAGCAAACCCCTAGGATACAGCCCAGGCTGAGATTTTTTTTGTTTTCCATTAATTTTGTTATAGCACAAGTGCTCACCAGAGACAGTAAGAAAGCGCTCCCCAGGGGAGACGGCCATGCTGCACTCCCTTCTCCATTCTCAGGATCTGGGGCATGCGTATACATGCCATGATCCCAGTGTGATTTTCAAGCTGGGGTCCAAGACTCAAACTGCAGTCAGCCACATGGGATCCAGCCTTAACCACCACTCCATTGAGTGGCCCCAGGCCCAGAGATTTTAGACTCCGGTCTGGGCTGTGGCTCATGAATCTGTGGGCATCAGCTATTGAGATTCTCATGCTGGTGTGTACAGATTGTTTGGAAAAAGCTGTGGTTTTAATCATGCCGAGTTTATACAATAAAACTCTGCAACATTTAAGTATGTTTGAGGCCAGTTCTGCTGTGGCCTAGTGGCTAATGGAGCCAGATCCCACATGGCTGACCAAGTGATTCAAATCCTAGACCTGCTGGCCTTAAAGCCACACCAGGCCTGTGTATGTACATGCCCCAATTCCTAATGGGATGGAGAAATGGAGATTCCAGCGTGACCTCATGCCACTGTGGGGTGCTTTCTCCTTCCCCGTCTTTCTGATAAGTGCATGCCCCTTCTGGCAATTAAAATTTTTTTAAAAAATAATGTTCAATAGAAATGCTCAAGATATGGTGTGGAAAAAGTGGTATGCATACTTGAATCTTAAAAATGTAATCTAAAAATCTGGGCCAATCAGGTGGAATCGTGGTTAAGTGATCTCTGATGGTCAATTCTGTGGTTTGTCCCAGACTAGTGGCTTGAAAAGCACACCAGGTATGTGTGTACACTGGCCCCAAATCCTGAGAGAATGGGGAAGGGACTGCGGCATGACTATTCTCACCACGGGGTGCTTGCTCACTCTCTGGTGAGCACGTATGCCCTATAGCAAATTTTTAAGGCGGCGGGGGGGGGGGGGGGGGGGGGGGGATCTGTATTTACATAGAGAAAGGTGAGATACATTAAAATGTTTGGGTGACTTCTGTCCTGCCCAGTACACATATTTAGTAATTATGCTTGTTTAGAGAGAGGAGTCTCTTCCATCTCAGTCTTGCTCAGCCTCTGTTCTCTCTCAGATCCTCTGGACTTTCTCCATTTACCTGGAGTCAGTGGCCATCTTGCCCCAGCTCTTTATGATCAGCAAGACTGGAGAGGCTGAGACCATCACCACACACTACCTGTTCTTCCTGGGTCTTTACCGGGCACTCTATCTGGCTAACTGGATCAGGAGATACCAGACTGAAAATTTCTATGACCAAATTGCAGTGGTATCGGGAGTAGTACAAACCATCTTCTACTGTGACTTTTTCTACTTATATGTGACCAAAGGTAGGTGTGGAGAACAGGACTGTTACTGGCACTGGTCCAAAGCTTTACTCATCCATTCAATAAACACTTGGAGCAGGGTCAGCCTCATAGCAAGGCAGTTAGAGCACTGTGCAGAGGCTGGGTCCCATGTAGCCAACCAGGGTTGGAGCCCCGGGATCCTGACAGGATACAGAGTAGGAGAGGGGGACTGCAACACGTGTGGGCTTTCCCGTGCATGCACATACGTACCTCTGACATGATTTTTAAAATACTTGAATGGGTATATAGGTGAACAAAAGTCTCTACCCTTCATGGAATTTAGGTGCCAAGGAAGAGAAAGGTCAGAAACAGTGCCATGGAAAAAATAAGAGCAACATGTGTAATATATACTGTGTAGAGGCAGGACAGCTTTGAAGTGGTATTTGACATACATGGTTAAGAAAATACAGCAAATAGTCCAGAGCTTAGGCAGGAATCTGCTTGGGGAGATAATGGGAGAAGACAGATGTGATCACTGTCCATAAAGTTTCAGGTCAAGCAAGACCAGTTCACAGGGCCTGAAAGGCCAGGATAAGAGGTTTGGGTTTCAAGTTATGAAATAATAAATGAAAAGTTTTTTAAAAATTATAAAGGGGCCAGCAGGTGGCATGGTGGTTGAGGTGCTTGTCTCCAACATGGCCAACCACAGTTCAAGTCCCAGACCTGGTCGCTTGCTTCATTTTCTACTTTTCTCTGCTGCTACCTGGTGAGCATGTGTACCCTACAGCAAATTTAAAAATAGTAAAAATCTTTTCCACCACGCCACCTGCTGGCTCCTCCCAAAATAGTAAAAATTTAAGAAAAATTTTAAAAGAGGTTTGGGTTTGCATTCTTATTGCAGAGGGCAGTTAACAGAGGGGTCACTTAAAAAAGCCCACGGGCTGACTGAGCCTTGGGATTAACAGATACAAAGTGTACAGTTATAAAAGCAGTTCTCTCATTGGCATGGCAAAATCTAACTTCATCTGTATTTTCTTCCAGTCCTTAAAGGAAAGAAGTTAAGTCTTCCGGTACCAATCTGACAGCCCTCAGAGACGGTCTACAAAGATATGAGCAAATCATTCTGAATGTCTTCCTTGGCAACTATGACTTAGGATTAAATCAAAAAGCTAGAAAAATGCTTAATACAGATTTCAGCAAAGCACTGATATGGAGGTAATGAAAAACCTAGGCCTACTGCCCAAGTATGGAGCCTCACAATGTCAACTGAAACAAGAAATCTTAACATCCAAATTTTGTTTGCTCTCTAAGATCCTAGTTTAAGACTCATGCTAAAGCAGCCAACCCCAATCTAGAGCTGTACCTCTGTGTATAAAGATGCCACACTTAAAGAGCTGTGGAAACTGATGCCTTTGTCCTGATCTGCACTTTCCAGGTAGACGATCAAGTTTACTCCTCTCCATTTCTCCACCTTGTCAGGATTTTGGCCATGCATGTATACCTCCCTGGCCACTGGGGCTGGGATTCAAACTATTCAGTAGGCTATACAGCATCCCACTGCCTTAACTATCATGGCATACCATAAAGCCTGCCCTAGAGTTAAGTAGCTGTATCCCCCATCTTTAACACTGGCTCACTGGGATCTAAGTGCAGGAAAGACCTCAGTCTGATCTGATCTGCACTCAGATCCCAATTAGCACCAAACCATTAGCATGATCCCCATTTTACTGATGAGCAGATACCCAAAGCCCTTACCTACTGAGTATCCTGCCTGGCTCTATGACTCAAATTCTTGCACTCAGACCAATCAATCCTGTCTTCCTTTCAATTTTAGGTGCTAAATTGAGTAGTGATCCCATAACCTTTGTCTTAAATAAAAACTATTGTATGAAGACTATCATTGAACTACTAGGAGAACTTTGAAATAATAAAAAGTTCACACCTTATCGTCAACAGTTTTTATTTATACCTACAAAAGAAAACAAGATGGTATCAAAAGGACAATTTACAAACTAAGAATAGTAACATAGTTCTGAGCATCCTGGGCCTGAACATCACACATCTACATTTCTTTCAAGTCTTAACGCAACAGGAATGTGTTCATAGACCAGCAAGGACATGAATAAAGAACACTGATCCCAAGCAAAAGCCACCAACCTTTTAGATGAGAAGTCCACACAATGAATGTTAGGGAAGGACTGGGGAGAAGCAGCCCATAGGTTAATACTGAAACCCTTTTGAGTTTCATCCATGAATGCAGAAACTAGCATCAAATGAGGATTCTTCTGCTTATGTTTTGAAGTAACAACAGAACCTGATTATGAGTGACAGCCATGGAGGCAGAAGTTACTCTAGAACCATTAAGGAAAAACTGCTAATTTCAGCTATGCTCAGGCCACAATAGCTTCTCTGAGATTTGGAATTTGCTGTTATTTTGATTTTATAATCATAATGCCCCTGGTGATAAAAGGAAAGCAAGCAATCCAAATACTGCTTATCTGCCCAGAGAGAAACCTTTCCTCCAAATGGATGCTTTTATGACCTACAAGAGAGTAGGATATCCCCTAGGTAGAACCTCTGGAAAAACTTAGAATTTCATTGTAGAAATAAACATCCATATTGAACTGGTCAGTGCTTAGACAAATTAGGGAAGGGGGCTGGAGGGGAGGGCACTTTGGCTTGAAAGCACAGAACAGTTGGCCACATTTATTCTGTGCCTACCATCCTCCCCCTTGGCCTCAACTTCTGTAAGATGGGACAAAAAGAGAAGTAAAGTTAAGGAAGAAAGTGGAAAATAAAAAAGGATGTCCAAGTTTTCACATGCATATTTTTCACCGTATGCTGATAACCTACCTGTATGTTGTACACTGAATCATACTTTCAGAACCCCTCAGAATCATCCCTTCTCTTTCCCTGAAGAATTTTAAAAGGAAAATAAAACAAAAAAGCCTCACGTACTTAGGTATTTAGGTAAGCATTCTCAGGCCAGAGCCAAAGAATACAGTGGAGCCTTCCCCCTGTAACTCTATTGTGAATGAACAATATTGCTAACAGCATGAATAACGAGTAGTCCCACACTGGATCTGAAAGATGTCTGAGACTGTCTGATCTACCCTGTTACAGTGAACACAAAGCAGAATTTTTTCTCCAGGCCTATCTGCTAAAGTAGTAGTTAAAATAGCATCATTATGAAAGGGAGAGACTCACCTACCTTCAGATGGAGGAAGTTACCCTAGTTACCTTTAGTCCTCCATAACTTTTCTTAAGCACTACCTACCTGTAAAAGCTGAGTGCAAAAGGATGCGGAGGAAAGTGTGCATCCAGAGCTGTTACAAAGCACTGCAGAGAACAGAGCATGAAGAGAAAGAGAGTTCTTAATAACTTTTAAGATCCTTTGTTCAAAATAATTTGGCCAGAAGAGCAGCATAGCCAGCAAAGAGTTGTTTGTATCCTAGCTTTACAAATACTGAATTAAAAAGAAAATTTGCCCATCTTAAGTACATTTTGTTTTTGTTTATAATTAAGTGTGCTTTTACACTGCAGGTAAATGCATGGACTCCACTAGTTAATAAAGTCAATTTCCAGTGAACTGTTATATTCATCTACTCACAGCAGTTCTCTGGCTGGAAGATGAAATTTTGCAGATGGTCCCTGGTTAGATGGGGAAGAAAAACAGGCAGCTACCACCCAGCTGCTGAAATGCTGCAAGCTTAACCACTGCAATAAATGCCTGTGGTTCTTAATTTAAAAGATAGACTCAGACTCACCAGTTCGATTTCTAACTTGACACTAAAATGGTTCTCTCTCAGTAACTGGGAGGGGACAGGGGAGAAGGCAGTATAAAGGAGACTAAACCAATTAGAAATTTTAAACTGTCAAATGCACTTGAGAAATCAGCCAAAATGCCAGTGGCAAAACAATGTCTTAAAAAGTCATCAGGCCTAAGGAAACCTGTTCCAATGTGAGAAACATTAAAAAGCATTTTGGAAGATGTGCAGGGAGATAATCCCTCTTGGATTTCTAACCCAGCAATGAGGGCAATTTAAAGCACAGATGCCATCTTCCTTCTTCAGCCCTTCCCTCCCACCAACTCAGGACAACAAAAAAATGGGCTCCCAAAAAGGGGGTCTAATACATCTTAGGGTGAAAAATAGCTCAAATATCCTCAACATGCAAGAAGTTGGGGGAAGAAATTAAATCTCTTCCAGTCAGTTATTTATATATATATTTTTACAAAATCTGTTATTACAGACTGGATCATTTTGGCGGGCAGAAGAAACCTGGCAGTGAATTCTAACTAATCTGCATGAAAAGACAAATCACAACGGTTGGGAAAAAAGAAAAAGGAAAAAGAAAAGGGGAAGAAAAAAAAAAAAAAAAGACAGCGTTCCTTTAAATGTAAAGTCTGCTTAAGTCACTACCACTTGCGTGGTTTCATTTACGTGATGGGGGAGGGGGAGGAGGAGGAGGAGGGTACTGGTAGGCAGTCTGCCCCATGTAACCTATCATATTGGTAGCTCCTGGAGGCTGCGCAAACTGTTGTGACATCAGTGGCTGTGGCTGTTGCCCAGACCGACCTAACGCGCTAAACTGCTGGCTAGAGCTCTGTGAACTTCTCCCAGTTGAGGTGGTGCTACTAGCTCCGTAAGTACCAGCACCATATTCTTGGGCAGTATAGCCACTGGTGCCATAAGCAGCTGCCCCATAGGTGCCTTGACCATAAGTGTATTGGCCTGCTTGTGCTCCAAAAGCCGAATTTGGACTTCCATAGCCACTGCCATTAGCATAACCGGCTCTATCGGTTTCACTACGATCCCGATAGCTTGCAGAGTCTCTCCGGCCACCATCCTTGACTCCTCGAAGCCTCCGGTCACATTCATCCTGATACATCAGATTGGGATTGTTGGCTGAAGAAGTGGTCCGGTATCGAGAACGACCTCCTGATGGGAGGATATAAGGAAATTCTTAAACAAAAGATGTATGATCCAAACATAACAACTTCTAAAAACGGACACAAAATTATTTAATCGTTTCCTTGATCTTTAGCTAGGCCAGCTCCCAAAGCAGTACTTCAGTATACCCACCCATAATTTAATTCTTTTTGTAAGAGAGAGATTTTGCTCTAGTGTGTGTGCACTTGCCAGAGAAACAGAGGAGAGAAGGGAGAAATCACCCCCCAGGGGGGATGGCCACATCACAATCCCTTTTCCTCCTGGAATTTTGGGCACACATGCCCAAGCGTGAGTTTCAAGCCTCCATGTCCAGGACCCGAACCATGGTCACCCATGTGGGAATCCAGCGCCTTAACCACTATGCTACCTGCTGGTCCACATAATTTAATTCTTTAACGAGGCGTATTTAGAAGCATGACAAACATTACAAGGCACTAAACCTTTCGCTTTTTGAGGATTATCCTTGAGGATAACCATGAAACATAATCTCAGAATAACAAACCAGGAGACAGGAAGCCTAGATTCTAGTGCATTCTGTAACCACATAGATGCAACCACTATGTCTCAATTTCCACTAACATGAAATAGTCTAAAATCGCTACTCTCTCCAGATGGAAAGCTGAAAACCAACTATACCACCTAAGCATTTTAAGGGTATTAAAAAGCAACCATAATTTAATTCTTAATTAACTGTAAAATTATGAAATATTATGCTGCAAAAGTAGGGCAGTTCTGACAAACTTCCCATTTCCTTACTTAGAAGGGGTATGAAAACTAGTCAGCACTGTCCTTTGTTATTATGCAATGCAGTTAAAGCCTTCAGAGATAAAAACAAAAAACCATAATGAATGTAGAAAGATACCTTGGCAGTACCTGGAAAACTCCAGGACTTACCCTTACCCCCTCCGCCGCCGCCTCCTCTGTGGTCCACCAGCTGCATCAGTTTTGGATTAATAGCCTGATTAGCTTCCTCCAGCACTTTGATCAGCTCTCTGGCCTGCTTTAGGTTCCCTGGGGTGAAGAAGGTATAGGCGGTGCCCTTGTTGGTGCTACGGGCTGTTCGACCAATCCGGTGCACGTAATCCTCTGAGCTGTTTGGATAGTCATAGTTGATCACAAACTTGACATCTTCCACATCTTCAAAGCCGACGATGAGTCAGTGTGTAGGTTGATGTGGCAGGGAAAGAGAAGGTAAAGGACATGCCAACAACAGGTGGGAAGCACGAATGCAGATGACAGCAAGAGGAGAGAAGATGAAGTTAGCAACCACTCTGAACAGGAACAAAAAAGAGACTCATCCCAACAGAGTAAAAGAGGATTAGTGAATCTTGGGACATGCATGGAAGTGGCATCTTCACTGGCTGTAAAATCCTAAGGAAATCCCACCCGAACACCCAAACTCCTGACCCTTCCTGTGGTTTAACCAATACAGTGACAGGAGTTACACCAAGATTGTTCCGCAGACTGGTAATCCCAGTACTATTCTTTTCAAAACTGGGATGTCAAAGAAAGCAGTAACCACTGTTAAGTTACAAAGTCAAATCACTTCTACTCTGTTGGGAGAAGCCTGGCAAAATCTACAAACAATGTAGCAAACTTACCTTTAAACCAGTCACAGAGCAAAATGAAAAAAAGCTTCACATACTCTACTACAACATTTCCATAACTTTAGCAAAACATTTAAGTTAATTCTTCTTTGCTCTCGTATATTAAAACTAATCAGAGTCAAAGATATAATGCGTATACCTATTTCCTTGTGCAGAAACATTATCTTTCTCCTTTCAATTACCATAAGAGCACATTACACTAAAATTTCACTGTACTACCAAGCCCAGCTTCTGCCAAATGACATTTTTCACTCAAGGTTATTTCAAACACAGTACTTGTTTTAATTATCAAAGATTGTCTATGTGACCTAGGAAATTAAATAAATAGCCAACAAATGTGGGAAAAACCATGAAACCTTGAGAAATAAGTTTAAAATTCTGTCCACTGCTGGGAATTGGGCTGAATAACCTAATTCTTAACATATGTAAATGTTAGTGTAATGCTTTCAACTACATGTTTATTTTTTAACCTACTTAAACAAACAAATTTAATATAACAAAGAATCCTAATGTTTTGTGGAAAAAATCTGCATTTTACAAAGAATATTCAGAAAATATCCTAGATAAAACACAGATTTTTGTGATATAAATAATTAAAAAACATTCTCTGTTTGTTACCAGACCGATGCACACTCCCTCCTCCTTTGGGAAACCGCTGCAGCCGATCCCGTCTCTTTGCCTTTTATTTTTGGCGGCCTCCTTTCGAAAACTCCGCCTTCTGACACGGGACCACTGGAGCGCGGGGAGCATGCATCAAGGGTCCGTGGCAGTGAGAAGTCCCCACACACGCTCGCTCTGTGAACTGGCTTAGATGCTTCTCTGTAGCCCCATTTGGTTGCCAAGCGCCGGAGAACCTGGGTTCGGGTAAAAATTTCAGGTCCTCCAACGCCTCCCCCAAGGATTATTGGGGTGATTGTAGAAAAAAATGATTAATAAAAAAAAAGTAAGTTACATCCAAAGGGTCAGACTGCATCTATTGCCCAGACTGGATTAATTTCAGGGGTAAAGGGGAGATGATTGGAAAAAAAAAAATTCACTGTTGTTACAGGGCTTGTGAAGAAGGGGCATTATGTCTGTTTCTTATTACAATAAAGGCTCCTCGGTCTTTACTGACCCCTAAAGTCCTGAATCACACCAGAAAGACGAGAAGGCACTTATCACAGGGGGCAGCGTGAGTCTCCGGCTAGGGTCTTGATGCAACAAAGGAAAAAATGTACAGGGCCAAGATGGATGTGAGATGGGGTGGGGAGGGGATGAGGAATTACACTCCAAGACCACATCTTCAGAGCTCAGATAATGCTCCTCAGTCAGTCCCACTGTGTGTGCCCATGGGCGGCAGAGCAAGGTGAGTTACTGTGCTGGGTGCACAGGAGTGCTTTCCCGGCAGAAAGCACTGGGGGCTGGAGTCATCGGTTCAGACACTAACACTTGGGAGTATTTTTGGAGGGGTTCAGTGGGGACAGACATGGTGCAAGTTCTTCGTACTAGCAAGGTATCCTGTGTGTGCACACACATAGCTGAGGGCATGCAAGAGTAAGCGCAGAATTTGGTTTTCTCCCGTCAAGCCTGCCCTGATGTTATTTGTGCACTGCCACAATATTATCTCGTTGCCTTTATAGAAGATGCTGTAAGCGGGGTAAGAAATCGAAAAGTTAATGTTTTGGCCAGCTGCCTGGGTTAAGAACCTTTTGTCTGAAAAGCCCTAGGACATGGCCTGAGTCTCCAATCACTAATTAGGAGGGACTACGAATTGCCAACAGGCTCATCTAAAGCTGCTTCGGGCCAATGTAGATTTGCCTCGGCCATGTACTGAGTGATCTGCAGCTGATATCAAAGCTTCTGTTAAAAAACAAAACAAAATAAATTCAATACTTTTAATTTAACAGTGTGTAGTTCAAACCAAAAAAGGAAAAATAAAAAAGTATCCCAGTGGAAAGGGAATAGTGGTTTCCTTAGGATGACTATTATAATATTAAGGGAATCAAAGAACTTACCTGAAGGGAACATTTAAGAGACCATCGCTTGAAGGAAGTGAAAAAAGGCCTGGTGACTCAGCTGAAAATTGCACCCCTGTCTATGAGGTAGAAGCCTTCACTTTCCAGGATCTTGTAGGACCTTGGTCAGAATTCTGCCATTTTGGTGGGTTTTCTCCCTCCTTTTGATTTTTACAAGGCAGCAAACAAAGGGGCCCAAAACAAGCACTGAAGTTGAGTAACAAGAAACAGACTCAGGTACCTTCCCTTTCCCCCACGTGGGTGAGTGGGGGTGGGATGAAGAGTCTAAGTTATTCTTTCTAATAGCAGCCAATTGATTTGGTTGATAGGGGGACATGGAACAAATAGTTTAATTGTCTAGGCAAGATGCACAAAGAAGCTACCAGCACATAGCAAGCCTGTTTAAAAACCACCATTTCTGAAAGCTTTTATGGAAACTGCTTTCAGGCCTCCGCCTTCTCTCCCAACAGGCCCAAGTTCTAACGGCACAGATCCAGACATGACCTCAGAGGGCAGAGACAACCTTCCCTCATGGCTGCAGTCACTACCTCTGAAGGAGGGAATGAGGAGGCAATGGATAAAAAGGCTTCATCATTTTTGTATTCCAGTTTTAACACTTGGTATCTTCATACTGCTTACTGGGCAAAAACCTAAACACCTGTCAACAATTTAAAGATTTCCTTGTGATAGAAATCTTACTTTTAACGAAAATATAAAAGTTTTGAGTTAGATCTGTTTATTAGCTAGAATGATGGGCAAAGAACCACAAAATATCTGGATAAATCATAAATCACAAACAAAGGGTAGAAACTCCAGAACATCATCATCTTCAAATTCAGCTTTTAAAACTGGCTAATCCATCTATGAATAGGAGAAAGGGATAACTAAGTGCCCATGATATTTTACTTCAATAAATAAAATAGGGCAATACAGATTCAGCAAATTGCATCATCTTAGAGATTTGTTAAATCCTATTCAATAAGCACTTGGAACTGGACCTCTCTAGCAAATAGACTAGTGTAGGGAAGAGTAACCGAAGAAACTAGTTTACAATCTAGACTCAATAAGGCTCATTCTATCCAGCCAGGAAACAGAACAAAACAAGAAGAAGTCGAGTTGTTCAACCAAATGTCTCCTCACCCTCCAACTAAATAGTCATGCCTAGGCCTTGCTGCAGACCAAAGCCTGTTTGTTAGGAGCAGGAAGAGACTTTGAAAATAAAACAAAATATGAAGGTTAAAAAAATCATGGATGGGGGAAAAGGAAAAAAAAAAAAACCCTTTGTACTCCTCTCTTTTAATTATCTATCTAAACACATATATACAACTCTAAACTGGAAATGACAAACACACCTTTAAACCAAAAGGTACATACACCATTGACAAGAGACACCCATCTATACAAACCTAGCCCTCGGGAGGCTACATCTGTGGCAATGAGGATGGGAGCTTTTCCAGAACGGAACTCTGGGGGAGAAAAAAAGTACAATAAAAACCAAGTTACACAATCAAGGGTAAGGTCAAATGTCCTAAACACTGCCAATTTACCTGTCCTGTTTACCCTATAATATTAACATCTGAAGAAACAGTGTGAGAAAAAAAACAAGTTGGTATAAGAGAAACAGTAATTCTTGGGAACCAGCAGTTAGCGTAATGGCTATGTCGCTGGACTCCCACATAGTCGACCGCGGTTCGCGTCCCGGACCTGGTGGCTTAAAACTCACGCTGGGCGCGTGTGCGTGCGTGCCCAAGATCCCGAGAGAATGAAGGAGAAGGGATTATGGCGTGACCATCCCCTCTGGGGGGTGATTTCTCGCTTTCTGTCTCTATGTCTGTCTCTGTCTGGCGAGCGCACGCGCCCTATAGCAAAAAACCTCTCAAAAAAAAAAGAGAAACAGTAATTCTTTTCAAAGTCTTCACTTATCTTTAGAAGAAAATCAATAAGCAAAAAATTATCTCTACTAAAATGGTGTGGCAGTTTCTAACAAATTCATGTGAGTTAAAAGTTATCTCCCAAATGAAACAAACAAAATTGCGTGTGCTTGTTGGGGAGAGAACAATTGTAAAGGGTATGGAATGGAAAGAGAAAACAGTATTTTCCCTCAGGTTGCATGCGTATGGCCACTTTCATTTTAATTAATGGCCTTCCCATAAGAAAAGTCTCGAAAAACAAAAGGACTGGACGAAAATATGCTAAAAATAACTAAAGAATTATTTTCCTTTAAACCTCTCTCTCTCTCTTTTCTTTTGTTTAAAAGTTTCTGCAATAGGGCTTATACTTATACACTCACCAGAGAGAGGGAAAGTGAGGAATCATCCACTAGTAGGGAAGCTATGATCCCATCTCCTCCATGCTCTCAGGACCTTGAACACAGGTGCACACACCTGGCATGATTTTTAAGCCACCAAGTCTGGGACTCGAACAGCAGTAGGCCATGTGGGAGTCCAGAGCCTTAACCATGCCACCTGTAGGCCACTTCCTTTAAACTTCTTGGTAACTGTCAAGTTTTCCCCAGTTTTATAATCGGAAGAAAAAGAAATTAAAGGAGGATTGCATAAGTTGTACAAAGTGTAAAGAGCAGGCCAGCAGGTGGCATAATGGTCAAGGTATGAAATCCCACATGGCCTACTGTGCAGTAAGAGTCCCAGACCTAGTAGCTTGAAAAAAACACAAGGTGCAGGTCCGAATGTGACCAAAATCCCAAGAGCAGAATGAAGAGATTGCAGTATGGCCACCCCCTCTGGGAGGGGGTGTATGTATGATTTCTTACTTCCCCTCCCTCCCTCTCTCTCTCTAGCAAGCAGCTACAGCATATGGCAAAAGCCTAAAAAAAAAGACAACTGTAGAGCCAGCATTATGGACCTTAAAAGAACATGAAGACATGGCTTAAATGACCATAATATTCAATTAACTAGAGCATGGTCAGACAAATTCTGGGTGTAGAACCAGTGTGGCACAATTTCTCTTTCAGCAAATAGTTTTATTGGAACACAGCCTGGTCATTTCTTTACGTACTGTCTATGGAGGGTTTTGTGCCACAACAGAGTTGAGTAACTCCAACAGAGGCCACTGTTCAATATGCAAACCCCAAAATACTACCTGCCCCCACTTTTAGTTAATTATTTCATTTTATTTGTTAAAAGTATTTATTTTTAAAATTTGACGAGAGAGAGGGGGGAGAGAGAACAGGAAGTGAGAAAGCAAGCTGCCAGGTCTAGAACTTGAACTGCGAACAGCCATATTTGAGTCCAGTACCTAACTACCCTGTCACTTGCCAGCTCCTATCAGGCCCTTTGTAAAGATCACCAATCCCTAAAAAAAGCATTTGTTGGACCAGCAGTTAGCGTAATGGCTATGTCGCTGGACTCCCACATAGTCGATCGTGGTTCGAGTCCCGGACCCGGTGGCTTAAACTCATGCCGGGCGTGTGTGCGTGCGTGCCCAAGATCCCAGGAGGAGAATGGAGGAGAAGGGATTGCGGCGTGGCCATCCCCCCTGGGGGGTGATTTCTCGTTTTCTATCTCTCTGTCTCTCTCTGTCTGTCTGGCGAGCGCACACGCCCTATAGCAAAAACCTCTCCAAAAAAAGGAAAAAAAAAAAAAAAAAAAAAGCATTTGTTTAGGGAAGAATCCATTGAAAATTCTTAGTTCTGAACTTACCATTAAGTACCCAATCTCTTTCTGGTTGACTCTTGTCTCCATGGATACACATAGCTGGCCAACTATTAGAAGAAAAGTGACAATTATTTTAGAAATCAAAAGCTATACATTAAAAAGAAATGGTGGGCCAGCCCTGCAACACAGAGCACAGGGAACAGGACCCCACAAATGATTTGAACCCTAACCCCAGCAGCTTTGAAGACATGCTAGGTGTGTTAAGTGTGCCCTAGATCCTGACAGGATAAACAAACAGAGGGGAAATGGACTGTAGTGTGATTGTACCCCATTGAAAGGTGCTTTCGTGAACATGTTCCCTCTGGTGAAGTATACATACACCCGTCCTCTGTCATTTAAAAAAATAACAAAAGGCAATGTTATCATGCAATTTTGGAAAGGTTTGTTAAGCTGTGTGAATGGATGACTGTGTTTACTTAATGAACTATCCAATATGCATTACGGAAATACTATACAATTTTCACTACACCAATTCTGAAATGCCCACCAGCTCTAAAACCCAAGGCTAATTACCTTCGTGCTACACTCACCCATCTCTGCGCATCCTTCGAGTGAGGTCATCACAGCGTCTCTTTGTTTCCACAAATATTATCGTCTTATTTTCCTTTTCAGCCATTATTTCCTCCATTAGTTGAATTAACCTGAAAACATAACCAATAATGCAATCATCACACAGAAACATATCTCCCTATGATGTATATTTATAATCAACTCCCAAAACATTGACTTTTTAAAAGCTTTAATAAACAGAGTACTGAGGATGTTCTAAATGAAGCACAAAGTAAACCTATCCAATATTATACAGCTGGTAATTAGCACAACCAGGCTGAAAATGCAAGAATACAGAATCCTAGCCTTTAACCACAACATTCTGTGAATGATATAAAGGATGAACTATTGGAAAGCTAGCAATGCTTTTAATATGTTCAGGCTTTGGAAAATATTGGCTCCTCTAACACTTTAACTCTGGAGAATTACCAGGAAAACTTTATCAGCGTTATCAAAACAATAGTGAATCTCTTTCGTACTTGTGGTCTTTTTCACTTTCCATGCAGACATCCACAATCTGGAGAATATTGTGGTTGGCACTCAACTCCAGATTGCCAACATTGATCTGAGTGTAATCACGAAGGAAATCCTCTGCAAGCTGTCTTACTTCTTTTGGCCAGGTTGCACTCCACATCAACGTCTGCCTGTCAGGCTGTCAGGAAAGGAAAGGCTCTTAGACTAAGGAAATGTTACAGTCAAAGACACAAAGATAGTGAACTATTAGCTCTACGTACCCTGATTTGGTCAACAATTTTACGGATCTGGGGTTCAAAGCCCATATCAAGCATTCTGTCGGCCTCATCCAGTACGAGGTAGGTACATCGGCGAAGATTTGTCTTCCCTGATTCCAGAAAATCTATCAGGCGTCCAGGAGTAGCTATGCAGATTTCAACACCTATAAAACAAAATCAAAGATCTAGGCAATTAAGAACTGTATTAAGAAAAAAACCTACACTTACTTATTTCCTTTCTATTAGGGAGATGCAGACACACACGAGAATAAGCCTCAATACAATTTTCATACTGTGATCCTTCTCCATGCAATCCTGAAGACAAGGACAAGGATCATGGGTGCAACCAAGTGTCTTTAGGTACACCCAAGGAGGTAAATAAGGTCTCCATCACCATAAAGCAGAGCCCTACTGCCTGTGGCGCTATGGTTGGGCCAAGAACTCTCTGTATACTATAAGAGTCTCAGCAAACAAAGAAGCACCAGCTCTAGTGGTCATATTCAGTGCTGCAGGGCAGTAGCTTAATTTTTTTTTCTTTTTCTTTTTTTGGAGCGGTTTTTGCTATAGAGCGCATATGCTCGCCAGAAAGACAGAGAGACAGAAAGTGAGAAATCACCCCCCAGGGGGGGTGGCCACGCCACAATCCCTTCTCTTCTCGGGATCTTGGGCACGCACGCACATGCACCCGGTGTGAGTTTAAGCCACTGGGTCTGGGACTTGAACCGCGATTGACTACATGGGAGTCCAGCAACATAGCCATTACACTAACTGCTGATCCCAGTAGCTAAATTTTAACACAGTACCTGTGAGAGTATGATGTAAAGAGAATTTCTGCATAATCTTCAAACTTTCAAATAGGTAAGTTTTTAGCCATGTTGAGCTTTCTTAAAATAACTTTTATAAACCAGGTTTGAGAATTCTTACATTGCTAAAATATGAAATTTTCTTCATAAGAATCCACTTTTTTCAATTTCACTCAAAGAATTTCATAAAAAAGGACACCCTAATTCTTACATGCTGAAATATTTATTACCTCTTTCCAAGTCCCGAATCTGAGGACCTTTAGGAGCACCTCCATAGATGCAAGTACTCTTCAATCTAGAACATTTTCCATAGTCATCAGCCACCTGCTGCACCTGCTGGGCAAGCTCTCTGGTAGGAGCCAGCACGAGACACTGAAACACACACCCGCACACACTTTAGATACCCACCTTAAATTAAAAAGAAAAAAACACAACAACATAGCACAAAAAGGTAATTTGACTCTTTATTGTCTAACCTAGTACTTTTAAAGTATGTGATAACGTGGGAGGTTGGGAGGTCAGGAAACTTAAGTAGTACACTGGAGGCCAGGCATAGTGGTGCAGCAGTAACAAAATGCTCTGTAAGACTGGAAGCCCTAATTGGAAGACTGGGGCCTGCTTCTTGGGTTAACTTGTACATCCAGGACCCAGGCTAGCTGGCAAGGGGACAGAAGGATTACAGCATGAGACTGGTGAGGATGCTTCTCTCTCAGTAAATGAACACTTTTAAAAAGTAGTATACTACTGATGTATAGGAAAAATTATTAGAACTTATTATTTACCATGTGGAATAACACAACCATATCACTTTGTTTACTTTGACATATTAAGTAGTTTATGTATACTATTTAAAAGGGTTTACAGATTATATTACCAAATTTTAACTACACAACTCTCACAAAATAAACAAGTGGCCTTTGGATTAAATACCAACAAGAAACTAAGATTAGTAAGAAGAAGACGAGTCAGCCTATGGCGTGGTGGTTAAGGTGGCTAGATCCCTTGGCCGACTGTGTAAAGCAAGTCCCAGACCCAGCAGCTTAAAGAACACACCAAGTACGTGTGTATATGTGCCCACTAAAACCCTCTAGCAAAAATTAGAAAAAAAAAAAAAAAAGGAAAAAGAAAATGACAGTAATGACACTTGTCTAAGTAGTTTAAGCTCCTCACCAGAAACATTTGGCAAAAAAAAAAAAAAAAAAAAAAAGACCATTAAATGGAAGATTTATGTATGATCTGGTCAAAACAATACAAAATGAAGGCTCTTTGAAATAAGCATTATTTACACTGTTATTAAAAATGAACTTAGGAACAGCAGATGGTGTTATGGTCACATCATTGGACTCCCACGTAGTCGACTACGGTTCAAGTCCCAGACCCGGAGACTTAAAACTTGTGCCAGGCTAATGTGTGTATGTGCCCAAAATCCTGAGAGGAGAATGGAGGATAAAGGATTGTGGCATGACCGTCCCACCTGCCCTCGGGGGTGATTTCTTGCTTTCTGTCCCTCAGGCGAGCACACATGCACTATAACAAAAATCTCTCTAAAAAAATTAATTAAAAATAAATAATGGGGACCAGCAGTTGACCTAATGAGTATGTCACTGGACTCCCAAGTAGTCGACTGTGGTTCGAGTCCAGGACTTGGTGGCTTAAACTCACACCAGGCACATGTGTGCTCAAGATCCTGAGAGGAGAATGGAGAAGGGATTGCAGTGAGGCTAACCCCCTGGGGGGTGATTTTTCACTTTCTGTCTCTCTCTGTCTTCCTGGGAAGCACATGTACCCTACAGCAAAAGCCTCCCCCCACCAAAAAAAAGGAAAGAAAAAAAAGAAAAAAGAACCCCAGGCTGGTTCGCTCCCATTGGCCTGGTGGTTATGGGAGCTAGACCCCACATGGCTGACCACACAGTTCAATTTCTGAAACTGCCAGCTTGAAAAACACACTAGGGGGAACCAGCAGTTAGCGTGATGGCTATGTCGCTGGACTCCCATGTAAGTCGACCATGGTTCGCGTCCCAGACCCGGTGGCTTAAAACTCACGCCGGGCGCGTGTGAGTGCGTGCCCAAGATCCCGAGAGGAGAATGGAGGAGAAGGGATTGCGGCGTGACCATCCCCCCTGGGGGGTGATTTCTCACTTTCTGTCTCTATGTTTCTGCCTGTCTGGTGAGTGTACATGCCCTATAGTGAAAACCTCTCAAACAAAACAAAACAAAACAAAAAACACACTAGGGGGCCAGCAGGTGGTGTAGTGGGTAGAGGTGCTGGACACCCACATGGCTGATTGTAGTTGAGTCTCAGAGCTGGTGGTTTGAATGTCACATCAGGCATGTGTGTGCATGTCCAAAATCCCGAGAGGTGAAGGGACTGCAGCATGGCCACCCTGGGGAGGGAGTTTTCTTTCCCTCTCTCTGAGTGTTTCTCCTTTCCCAGGGAGCACATGCACTGTATGGCAAAAAAAAAAGAGAAAAACACACTGGGCACATACACATGCATGCCCAAAAAACCCTGGCAGGATGGAGAAATAGAGAAGAGATATAGTGTGACCACACCCCAATGGAGAGCACATCCCCCACTCCAGTGAGCACACAGGCCTTCTGATAAATTTAAAAAATAACTCTGCTCTGTATACTGATTTCATCAAATGGCAGCTAATAACAAAGCTAACTTATACACATAAGACTTACTCCATAGAATGCAAAGAAATGTGTTCTTTTTGTGATTACTGAGTCATATTATAATTCAAATACTTATAAATACACACAGCATGTATGAGCTCGATTTTTAAAAAAAGGTAAACAGTACATATTCGAAATGTTGGGAGACCCAAGTCTTCCAGGAACTTAAATAAAAATGACCAAAGAAGAAAACAGTGTTGCTCTACAACATTTAAGAAATTATTATTTAATGGGACCAGCAGTTAAGTGTAATGGCTATGGGGAACCAGCAGTTAGTTTAATGGCTACGTTGCTGGATTCCCACGTAGTTGACCGTGGTTTGCATCCCGGACCCGGTGGCTTGAAACTCACACTGGGTGCGTGTGTGCCCAAGATCCTGAGAGGAGAATGGAGGAGAAGGGATTGCGGTGTGGCCATCCCCCCTGGGGGGTGATTTCTCGCTTTCTGTCTCTATGTCTCTCTCTGTCTGTCTGGTGAGCACACACGCCGTATAGCAAAAATCTCTCCAAAAAAAAAAAAAAAAAAAAAAAAAAAAAGTGTAATGGCTATGTCGCTGAACTCCCATGTAGACCACGGTTCGAGTGCCGGACCCAATGGCTTAAACTCACGCCAGGTGTGTGTGTGCGCATGCGTGCCCAAGATCCCGAGGAGAAAATGGAAGGGATTGCGGCATGGCCATCCACCCCCTGGGGGTGGGTGGGTGATTTCTCGCTTTCTGTCTCTCTGTCTTTCTGTTTCTGGCAAGCGCATGCGCCCTATAGCAAACAAACAAACAAACAAACAAAAAAAAACTCTCAAAAAAATATTAATCAGAAAGAATACCTATCCCGAACTGGATTTAAAAAATCATATGGCAGGGACCTTATCTCATATCTCATTTGTATCCCTAGTAGCATGGCTGAGCAATTAAGAACTGCACGTGAATAGACTACAAAATAAGTTTCTATATAAACAGGCAGTGTAGGGGGGAGAGTCTGTGGCGTGGTGGTGAAGGTATTACTGTACATGGTCAATTGCATGGCTCAAATCTTTAGACCTGACATGTGTGCCAAGTGTGCCTAAAAATCTCAAAGAAGATGGAGAAGGGACTGCAGCCTGACCATGCCCCACATGAGGTGCTTTCTCAGTTTCCCTCTCCCTCTCTCCAGCATATGCATGTGCTCTTCTGGCAAATTAAAAAGTAAAAAAAAAGGGGGGGAGAACAGTATAGAACAGTGTTTGAGAGTAAGACTTTGGTTTAAATTGAAGATCAGCCACGTAAGTGCTGTATGACCACGGGCAAGTCATTTAATTGCACCTAAGATGAGAATAATACCACTTTCAGATATAAAAGGTGGGATTAAGAATGATTTCAGAAAATATATAATACCCGAAACACAATAATCATTTGATTATAGTGATTATTAGAATTATAAGCAAACCGAAACATACTTACAATTGGGCCATCTCCCCTTTCCAAGTATGGTTGGTGGTTAATGTGAACAATTGCAGGCAGCAAATACTGGGGTGTAGAGGAGGAAAGAAAGACAATTTTAAAACAAAACTAATCAATTATTTTAATAATCCTAATTTATCACAGTAATTGTGACACCTATATAAGAAAAACAAAAGTCACCATGGCCACACACACAAAGTAAATTCAAACATAACTGCTTACATATATTACATCAGCTAAAAAGGCTGATTATCCACACTCTCTGAAATACAATTTTATTAAGAACCGAGGGCCAATCCTGTAGCATAAATGGTTAAGTGCTATGAGTGGAGGGAGCCAGAGCCCATATGAACAACAGGGGTTCAAATCTTTGCCCCAGTGGCCTGAAAAATGTATCGGTAACATATACATGCCCATGATCCTGACAGGATTGTGGCATGACCAGGACCTCACCAGATGGCCACTTTCTCTCTCCAGCAAACACATGCACTTTCCAGCATTGAAAAAAAGAAAATAATTGAGAACATACAGGACAACTGGGATAGTAAAGTAGGTTACCGCAATGTCAGAGATCTTCACTGGCTAGTACGTACCGCCAATGTCTTTCCAGAGCCCGTCTGAGCAATGCCCACCATATCCCGGCCACTAAGAGCCAAAGGAAATCCCTGGCACTGAATCGGAGTTGGTTCAGTGAAGTGCTGATCCATCAACACATCCATCACATATTCTGTAAGAAAATAAGCATATCATTGCCTTTAAAACTAAGGACAAAGATAAAGGAGTTTTAAAAAACCGTTAAGCTCAAAGGCAAGACTAACTCAACTTCACATCTCTCCCAAAAATGTTGTTTTATTTACTATATCTCTTGACCAGTACACTGCTGCCTCCAAGAGAGCTGACCACACCAATTTATATCCTCAAAAAAAAAAAAAAAAAAAAAAAAAAGGGTGGTGGTGGTGGCGGCAGCAGATGGCTATGGCACCAGATCCCATGAGGTCACTCGACGGTTCAAGTCCTGGAGGCTTGTAAAACCATACCAGGTACATATGCATGCATGCCTAAAATCATGAGAGAATGAAGAAGAGATTGCCTTATGGCCATCCCCTCTGGGGGGTGATTTCTCACTTTCCTTCTGTCTTTTCAGCAAGCACGTGAGTGTTATGGCAGAAGTCTTAAAAAACAGAACAGAAAAACCAAAAAACCCCACTACCTCGAAATATCCAGTAGGATTTGGGCACATATTCATTATTTACTATTTGCCAAATTCATATTTTACCTAGCTAGAAAAGATTTCTGTCTGTCTTTCTTATAGGGAGAGGCAAAACCCTGTTAGATGATGAAAAAACTAAAAAAAAAGAAAAAAAAGAAAGAAAGGAAAAAAAGGCTTCTACTTGACTTTCTAACAACACCCAGAGACTGGAATAAAAGCCTTTAAGTAACCTATTATCTATGTGTACCATTCAACCAAATTTAACAACTAAGACTTTGGATTACAGAATACTTACGTGGGAAGTTAGCATGATGGAATGCAAATACGGGCTTAGGACAAACATCTCCACCTCTCACTGTAATCTCTTTCTTTCGGCGTAGTTCATCAACCTCATACTATGTAAGCAAAAGAAGTGAGACAAGTTAGGAAACAAGCTATTCAAAACATTCTAGGGCCAGCAGGTGGCATGGCTGTCAAGGTGCTGGATCCCACATGGCCAACTGACGGGAGTGAGTCCCAGACCCTACAGCTTACGGCACTCCAGGTACATATGAATGTGTGGCCAAAATCTTGAGGTGAATGGACTGCAGCACAGACATCCCTCCCGTAGGTGATTTCTCATTCCTCCTTCGTCTCTATCTGTCTCTCAGGTAAGCACATGCCCTCTATGGCAAAAATCTAAAAAGTCATGTCCCAAGACAGCTGAATAATTATCATCCACCTATATTTACAATGGCAAATGTTTAATACTTTTTTTTTTACAGCACTTTCATACTTGTAACACATCAACTCTGTGAGGCTCTGCCTAACTTTGTGAGTAAGAGTTCCATTTTCCACAGAAATATACTCTTATTAAAGAGATACTCAGAAAAGAGCAGTAACTTGTCCACAGTCAGAACTAAGAGGGAGAAAACACAGAACTTAGATCCGAGTATTCCATTAAACTTTCTTCCCAACAAGTAAGTACTTCATAGGTAGAATCCAATACAATCATAATGAACTTAGACAAATAAAGGGGCCAGCAGGTGGCATGCTGTTTTAGGCACTGGACTCCCACATGGCCGACCATGGCTGAGTCCCAGACCTGGTTTGCTTTCTCATGTTCTTTCTCTGGTAAGCACACGTGCCCTGTGCCAAGTTAAATAATAATGATAAATAAAATTAATTAAAAATAAAGGACATGTCAGAGTATACAATGCCAATATTTTAAATGTATTTTACTTTACAGATGAAAAAGCAATTAAAGTGAGAAAGCAAGTTGCCAGGTCTAGGACTTGAAGCATGGTCAGTCATGTGAAGTCCAGCAGCTTAACCATCAGGCCACCTGCTGGTCCCATGTATTAGTAATCTTAATCTAAGAATTGACACGATACCTTTCTGCAAGAGAATGAAACATAAACAGCAAGAGCAATATACAAATAAACTCTAGCCAGTATGTCTATTTGGTTCGTTAGTTTGCATAAAAAAGTAACACACACAAAAACTTACTGGAGTCAGCCTTGCTACTTCCGGATGTTCCACATAAAAATTCTTCTCAAACTTGGGGAGCTCACTCAAATCCCACTTCTTTTTCCGTAAACGCTCCCCAGGATTACCAAATTTCTTTGGGGGAAGGCCACCACCGCCACCTCTTGCTCCAAATCTAAAGCCACCAAAATTTATAAATCAATAGTACTCTAAAAGCAACACATTTTTATATACCATAAAAACACAAGTAAATGAACTAGATATCATCAGCCTCTCTAAAAATACCATTATTCTCCCTATTTGAAATGCCAGTACAACTGCCTTTACTATCCAATACTTGGAAGTATGGTTATAATAGGCAAAAACTTAAACATCCTGTATTTACAGAAGTATGTAATAGAGATTACAATAAAGAAATTCTGAAATCAGATAAAGTTTTTGATTCTGCCATTTACTGTATGATTTAGAGCAAATTGTTAAACTTACCTGTACCTCAGTTTCTCTGAGTAAAACAGAATGCTACCACCTCTCACAGAGACTGCTACGAAGATAAAATATGAGTAAAGTACTTAGAACAGTACCAGGCGTAGTAGGTACGCAGTACAAATTAGCCTAACTGTACCAACTATGCACCATGCACTATTTTAAATAGTGATGGAAATAGTAACAGGATTAGAGACAAGCCTCTATTCATGTAATAGTCAAACATATTGGTTACCAGAGGTCATGAGTTTAAACTTAACTTATGGGCAAGAGGGCCAGATAGTGGCATGGTGGTTTAGGTGTATGGATCCTACATAGCTGACGCATAGCTGCACAGTTCAAGTCCTGGACGTAGTGGCTTAAAAAACACACTAGGCACAAGTGTGCTGCCCAAAATACTGAGAGGAGAAATGGATAAAGGATTATGATATGCCATCTTCCCTGGGTGGGAGGAGCTTCCTCCTCCCTCCCCCATGGCCTATAGTAAAAAAAAAAAAAAGGGGGGGGGGGCAAAATTGTGGACAGGGGGACTAGCAGTTAGCGTAATGGCTATGTCGCTGGACAACCACGTAGTCGACCGTGGTTTGAGTCACAGACCCGGAGGCTTAAACTCATGCCGGGCACATGTGCGTGCTTGCGTGCCCAAGATCCCGAGAGGAGAATGGAGAAGGGATTGCTGTGAGGCCATCCCCCGTGGGGGGTGATTTCTCGCTTTCTGTCTGTCTGGGCCCTATAGCAAAACCTCTCAAAAAAAAAAAAAAAAAAAAAAAAAAAAAAAAAAAAGATTGTGGACAGGTAGAACAAGACATTTCAACCAAATACCCTAAACATGAACAGTTTTTTGCTTGTATACCTTCGCCCTCTGTACTATGAGCCCTCCTGCGAATCTAGGGGGTGGGGGTAGATACTACTAGGCTATTCACCTTTGGTTTATGTTAATAAAAGGAGGGCCAAAACTGACTTTTCCCTCCCTTGTCTCCTTTTCCACTATTCTTTTTGTTTACAGGCAACTACTTAATTATTAAAAAACTGATCTCTTGCCTTCCCCCCACCCCCAAGGCATCTGTATGTAGGACAAGACAAAGAGGGAAAGCAAAAAACCAGCACAACCATACCTCATCCCTACCATAATGGGGTATGGTCATGCTGCAATGCCCTCTCCTTCACTTCTCCCTCCTTTTGGAATTTTGGACACACATGTCCACATGCCAGGTATGCCTTTCAAGCTATGGGCCCAAAACTAGAGCCACACTGTCAGCCATGCAGCCAATAGCCTTAACCATCATAACAGGACTAGCCTTCTTTGCCTTTTTAAAGATTTTATCTCATTTTATGTATTTTCATTATTATTGTATTTTTTAATTTGACGGGGGGTGGGTGTGGGGGTGGGGGAGGCGGCAGAAGAGTAAAAAAGCAAGCTGCCAGGTCCAGGACTCGAACTGTGGTCGGCCATGTGGGAGTGCAACACCTCAACCACCACTTCAGCCTTCTTTGCCTTTTTTATATACACTTCACAACTGGCAAGTTCAACTGGAATACTAACATAGCAACTAGCCAAATCTGAAATGTAATTAGAAGCTACTTTTCCTAGAGTTCTAATACTACGATGGCCTTTAGTTCACTATTTCAATCTGTGTAAAGTGCAGGTCTTTGGTATACAGTTGCATACAGTGCTGCTCATCTCACTGCCTCACTCCTTATAAAACACCGTACCTAATTTCCTTTTCCTTACTTTAACCCATCCATGATATCAGCTTATATCAATTTCTACTTTATAGCCCAGCTATGGTGGTACATGCTGGTTTCTGCTACTCCACAGCCTGAAGCAACATCGGAGGCCCAACCATTCTGGAAGTTTGGGCTCCATACAGTAGGTTAGGCCGTATTTAAAAAAAAAAAAAAAAAGTTCTACTTTATAAGTGACAAGCAGTAGCTGCTCTATTCTAAAGAGGCCTCAATTTATTACAATTCAAAGCATCAGAACTCCTTGGCCTAAGGACTTCCCTAAATATTTCTCATAACACAAACTTCTTTAACATGCCCTTCGGCTTAGGGTTCAATACTGATCCCTGAATCCATCCCCACCCCTACCTTGAGCTCACAATTTAAATTAAGATACTCTTCAAGAAAGTATATTTATCTTGGAGTTAAAATAATATAAATGACAAAACCCCAATTATTAGAAATCCCCACGCAATTCATTCATGTAGACTTTATGTGGTTCCTAGGTTTTACTTTCATTGCTATTGCTGCACTCCAATGCTACCTGAACTTTAATGATTTAGGAGAAAACAAAGATTCCTTTTAAGGCTTACTTTAAGGTGACTAACCTTATTTTTATTAAATACATAATTCTGAAACATCGAGTTCTTAGAAAACATCTTCCATGTTTATAATTAATCCTGATCTCGATATTCAAGGCGAGCCTTTATAAACCTTATATAACTTTTGTGCATGTCCACAATTCCTTTATATATGTGCACATCTTACTCCCTTGGTATACTAAGCTGCTCATTAAATGCTTTTTTATAAGACTGGTACTAAGAGTTTAATTTGGTGCTACAATAAATTCACCTTTGAATGTATTCATATATTAACATGAAAAAACCACACCAATTTAAACGTACAATAGATATAGTTTTTTGGACTATTATCTGCCTGATATAGTGACCTCGCCTACACCATTTTCAAAATAACATGCTTCAGTTCTATGGAAACAATAGTAATTCAAATAAACAAATGTCCACGGTAAAATTAGAGACAGGACACAGACCTTCTGAATGAATGTCACTTTGTTTGAAATGAATTTTTAAACTTTTTTTTTTTTTTAATGTCCATGTGGTACTCAGAATCAAAATGGGATAAACTAAATTAAGAATCAGTAATTCACTTTTTCCCTCTCTTCAAGTAATTTTCTTTTATTGTTAAAGCATATATAATGGTAAAACGAAATCTTGAAGCAAAAACCCATGGTTAAGAAACATTATCAGTATTCCAGGTACTTATTTCAAATTTTCAGCCCACAACATAACAACCACCACAATGAATTTTGCTAACTATTTCTGTGGTTTGTATCATTTTATTAAATTTCTGTGTATCCTTAAATGCGATCCTACAGTTAACCCAAGTTTTCTCATTTTCACTGCTACTGCATTGTATTAAGTATACCAACAGACTTCCTGTGCCTATTCCAAATTTACAGTCCACAATGTAACAACTACCACCAAGAATTTTGGTAACTAATCCTATGGTTTGTATCGTTTTGTCATGTTTGTATGTAGCCTCCTACATGTCAGTCTCAAGTTTTTTCTTTTTCATTGCTGCATTGTATCTAAGTGTACTAATACCCCCTTCTGAGTTATTTCCTATATCCAGCTGATAGAACAATGCCAGTGTAAACATTTTTGTGCACAGATCCCAGGATTTCATGGGCAACGATTTTTCCAGGTCTAGTCCAGAGTATAAGCCTTAGAGAGGAATTATTGGTTCATTTTCAAGTTTACTAGGTTATGCTAAATTGTTTTTGGAGATTAAGTGATAAGTGCTTGTGACTATTAAGTCTGGTACCTGTGTATTTTAACCACAAAAGACGAAAGTTTGGAGATTTTCATTAACAGAACACCCACTACACCTGGACAACTACACACATTCCCTCGAGTCCCGAGGACACAGCAAAGTAAAGGCCAGTAATTTCTCTTTTTGAGATGAGAAAATAGGTTAACAAAGGTAAAGGATCTTACCCAAGGTCACACAGGATATAAAGTATGAAGTAGTGTCACATTACTATTTATCCAGAGGTAACACTTTTACAGCTAAAACACTAATAACATATTTCGTTTAATAGGTATTAAAATTTGAATCTCAGTATCTCAAAAGACTTCAGGTTTAATCCCATCTTAATTTCCAACCCAGAAACTAGAGTTCCATCAAAAATGTATCCCTAGGCGGAGAAGTTAATGCTGCAGTCCAATTTTTTAAAAAACTGGACGTACGGTATTGACAAAAATAAAACCTACCCCTTCCTCTAAGATAATCTAATGGTATTAATTCCACTTCTCTACATTCCAATGTGGTAATCATGAATTACTTAAAATATGACTGCTGGGGATTCGAAACTTTTTTTTTAAATTGGAAGCCGCCCTTTCAGTCCCCGGTCCCGTTAACAGGGCTCTCCAGAGAAGAAACGTGGAGAGCGCCATTCTCCTAGGCTGCACTCATATCCTCCCTCAACAATATCCGTGTTTTCCAAACGAAGGCCGAGGCCTGCAAGGATCGGACGACCCGCCTGCAGCGGCCAGGCTCGAACTCCAGGAAGCGAAAGGCCCAGGTCCGGCTCGCAGCGGCCAGGCCAGGCCGCCCTTCCCCCCACCTCCGCGAGCTCGAGCTCGAGCTCGGGCCCCGACCCCGGCCCCACCACGACCGCGGTGTACAAGGAGGGGCCCGCCGTCTTCCAGCTGCCGGCCCTCCCGCCAGGTCCGGAGTGGCCCGGGCCGAGGCCCCCCCAGGCAGTCCGCTACTGCGCCTCCCGGGCTGGAGCGGCCGCGCGGCCTCCTCGGAAGCAGCTTCCCCCGCCCGCGGACAAGCCAGGCCTCGCCTCACCCCTTCCTCCCCCCCTTACCCTCCACGGTCACGATCCCGGTCCCGGTCCCCAAAGCCGCCTCCGCGCATGGTCCCAAATGGATAGAGATCTGGGAGCGGAGCACGGATGGCCGGGCTCGGGAGGGCCTGCGGCTCCGGTCTGGTGACGACCGATGGCGGCGGCGCCTCCGCTGTTGGGGCGGCGGCAGGCGCGGCGCTCTCTCGCTCCGACGCGCTGTCTCCCGTCGCAGACGCCACCGTCGCCGCCTCTCTCGTCGGAGACGGGAGCAAAACACAGAGAATCGGGGATATAAAAGTGCGGGGCAGGTTTGGCTACGCGCAAACCCGGCAGCGCCGTGGTTTAGGCGTCTCCTTCCTTCCCAGCGACTGCACAAAATGGCGGCCGCCGCTGAGACTGCTCCAACTTAACGCTACGTACGTCGGAGACGATACGTAAACAGCGTCTCCGAATAGCCCGAGGACTCCGCGGGGGATACTAGGGGTATTCTGGGAAGGGATTTACGTCCGTGGCGGAAACGGGCGCCTTTTGCGGAAGGGAGAAGAGAAACCAAGTACGGAGTGGGCGTAGAGTCCTCGCGCCTCCTGAACTGGAACGGGGGCTGGGCGGGGGAAGAGCCTCCGGAGGGACGTAACATTCTTTGCGTCGTTAGGCGGCCCACTGTTGCGAAGATGCGCAGTGTGCGTAACGCATTCTGTTTAGAGAATAGAGGATTTTGCCGGATTCCGACCGCGGGACAGAGCCCGGGGCCTGCTGGTACGGGTTGCTTTGCAGAGACAATAACCGCCCTCCATATTGTACTCGTCAGCTTTCACGGTCTCCAGGTGCCAGAAGCCTGGAAGACCTTAAGGTCCTTGGCTGGCCCTCCTTGATGTCCCTGAGGGCCCTTTCCCTCCGCCGCCCCGTGCCCGCCGAGCCTGGCCGCGCGCCCGGCGCCATTTTCTTTGGGTTGTCTGTTGCCGGCAGCCATGATGGCTGCGCCGGCTCCCTTTCTTCCAGGAGTTGGAGGCGGCGACGTCCCTGCTGAGTTAAAGCACTCTGCTGGCGCAGCTGAGGTCCATTTCTGGACCAATCGTGTGGCCTTCCCCGCTGAGCACAGTTTAGGTGCTAACACAGAAGTAGATTGTGTCTGGAGCCCTAAGGCGGACGCGTGGTGGTCGCTTCGCCGCCATTAAACGGCGCCCCTCGGGAGGCTGGCGGCCGGCGCGTCGCGCTCTCAGGGAACGGCCGCAGAGCGGTGGCCTTAGCCGCAGGAGGTGACGGCAGAAATGCGGGCTTTGAAGCAGGCCAGTTCTCTCGAGGCCGCTTCCCCATCTGCTTCCTCTCCATGTACCAGCCTCACAGGCCGGGCCACGAACGGGCCCCGGAGTCCAGCCGTCGCGGCACTACGGCCGGCTCACCTAACGTCTCCCGGATTTCTGCAGATGGATGGGACGGGGGAGAGTTGGGGTCCCTCAGTGTGGGGGCTGAGGGGTGTCTCCGGTGTTCTGCGTGGTTCCCATGTTACTGGGAAAGTATCGTAAGGCAAGGAGCTTCCTGAGAGGCCGTCCAGATGTCACTTGGGCCACAGAAGCAAAGGGACAAATACTGGCTAGCTAGGCACGGGAGCACAGGTGCGAACACACGCACTCCTGTGTTCATTGCATGTACACTGGGGAGACAGGTGTTTCTGTTAAGTGTGTGCTAACCGAACTAGAAAAGGCAGGGAAAAAGAGCCTGCGGGCCAGTGAGGGAAGGCCGGGCCAGTGAGGGAAGGCCGTCTGCTGGTTGCGGATCCTAGCTTATATATCGGAGGTTCTGGGCCTGCCTCCCTGATGTAGTGACATCTGGGCAGACACCTACACCGAGGGACTAGCCTTGCTGATAGAAAGTGCAAAGGCCCTGTGGCAGAGCATGGCTGGACCTGGGTAAGGAGGAAAGAGAGGAGGGGCCTGAGTGAAATAGACACCTGAAGGTTTTAAGGAGAGTGATATAATGAAAGGCCCCCTGTGACTGCACTGTGGAGAATAGCTAGAGAGGCAGCAGGTGGATTAATTAGTAGGCTAGTGCAGTGATCCAGGGAAGAGAAATGTGGCGTGGTGCATGTTCATAGCCATGGACTAAAAGGAAAATATTTGACCGTGAAAACCAAGCCAGTGATGATGAGTGGAATAGGAAAGAAGTCAAGGCTAAATCTTGAGGCAGCCAGTTACTCCAAATGTGATGTAGACAATGTGACAGGCACCAAAGAATTTGAACTGGTTTGCCTATTTACCAGTTACTCTAAGTAACTAAACTTGGTACTACTTTTTTTTTTTATTAATATTTTGTTATAGGATGCATGCATGCACTCGCTAGAGAGACAGAAAGAGGGAAGGTGAGAAATCACCCCCCAGGGACCATGGTCACACCACAGTTCCTTTTCAGTTCTCCTCTCAGAATTTTGAGCATGTACGCACACGCACTAGGTGTGATTTTCAAGCTACTGTTACTGAACTCAAATCAGGTTCACTCGTCCAAGCGCTATAAAAACCAAGCCATAGGCACATGGTGTGACGAAGGAAAGTACAGCTTTTTGCAAAGCGCAAAGCAAGGAGAGCGGGCAGCTCATGCTGAAAAGACCCGGTCACCCCGAGATGCTCCCCACATGCGTTTTTAAGGGCAAAATTGGGGGTAGAGGTCCCAGGTGCGTGATTGGTTTAAGAGGGTGTGATCATCTCTTCTGCGTTCTTGATTGGTGAGGCCTTAGATGATCAATGTTCTGTTCTGGGAGGGGGCCATCATCAGGTCTTTGGTGCATTTCAGCCTGGAAGTGATGTAGTCAATGATCATTGTCCTACAAAACATCTTAAGATGTGTGTTACACAAAACTTCTACATCCTAATTCCTGCAGTTAAGAAACTGATTTCTTTGACAAAGAAGAAAGTTACAAGCTTCTTTTTAGTACATTAAAGTGACAGATAGTTTTTAGATAAATGTCATCTATTACTACAGGAAGGTGCGGTTTACTGTAAGCTAGGGTATATATTCAAATAATTATCTCAGGGAGGGAGTGGGTGTGTAGTCAGGGTCAAGAGACTTGAATGTAACATCTACATTTAAATGGACCTCTCTTGTCAGTCAATCTGGATAGATACGTTTAGTTCTAATCAGTTTTCATTTGGGGAACTTACACTTTCTTCTAAAAAATAATAATAATAAAGAAACTGAAGGTTCACTCCTTTTAGAGGATCACAGCTCAGTTTCAGTACCAGGTTTGAGACTTGAACTGCTACGGTCAGTTATGTGGTAGTCCAGTGCCCTAACCATTATGCCGCCTGCTGGTCCCAAACCTGGTACTATCTATACAGCAATATGTGATTTATAAAGAAGGGTAGGTCTACTGCAGCCCTTCCTATGTTTTTCCACCGGGGAGTAATTCTTTTTTTCAAGAGTTATTTTAACTATATATATTTATTTTAATTGGACCAGAGAGAGAGAAAGTGAGAAAGCAAGCTGTTAGGTCTGGGACTTGAACCACGATCAGCCATGTGGGAGTCCAGTGCCCTTAACCACCACGCCACCTGCCCCCCTCCCCCGAATAATTCTTATTACTAGATCAGGCCTCTGTCCTACAGCATTTCATAGCTCCTCCGTTTTTGTAAAGCTTGTTGCATTATGTTAGTTGTCATCTTTCCCCTTTGCAGATAAGAAAGCTAAGGCTCAGAAAGGTTAAGTAGTTAGCTCAGGGTCACACAGTTAGGAAATGGCTTGTCTGGTTCCAACCCCAGGTACCCTGGCAAAGTTTCAACTGGATACTGTTGATGTTTGGGATGGATAGATTTCTGATGGGGAGCTAGTCCATGCGTCATAAAATGTTTAGTTCATCTCTAGCTTCTACCTACGAGATGCCAATTAAATCTCCCTCTCACAGGTTGTGGCAACAAAAATGTCTCCAGACATTGTCTCCTGTGGGCCTTGAGAACCACTCCAATTGGGAACCACTGCTCGGAAACCACTATGCTGTGCTACCCCATGGGGGCCACAGAGTCAGTTTCATTCAGTGGATTATCAAGTTTCCCTGCAGATGTGTGCCTTCTGCAGACGCCACCTGCCACCACTACCACCGCCATTATTCATTTCATGTTCCATTAACATAGCAGTAACATGTATGCACAACACCCAATTTTCAACCATTCCTTTTGTTTAGATTTTAAGGTCATAAGCTTTTGTTTTTAAGCTACTTTTACTGTGAACTAAGTTCTGTTCACACATTCTGTTTTCTAATTTTTACAACTCTGCAATTCCATAGTCATTAAACTCACCTAAGTGTGAAGTACAGTATCTCTGTTTTTCACCTTGGAAGGACCCAGGTTGGTTTCTTGGTAGCTTGGTTCATTATATTTAGATACAGGAGGTTGAAAATACTGATGTGCTTAGCAAGGTAACCTAAAAGCATCAAAGCATTCCACAAATTGTGGAATACAAGGATGCACAGAACTAGGGCTTTCTGGGGCTGCCTGGCAGGCCCTGCTTAGGGTTTTCAGGAAACACGGAAGCAGTGGCGCTAGTTGGAGTCTAAGGACTCTTGTGACGATCTCCAGGTGCCCTCAGAGAGGAAACGGGAGGACGCCACTGGAATCATTGTCCTCTTCCTGCCACTCTCCTTCCCTTCTCCCTCACCCTTAGTACCAGACAGTATCACTAACTTCCCCTTCCCAGGAGGTGAAGTGGACTCTCCCCTGGTTTGCCAGTTGGTCAGGTCCCCAGCGTGAACATTTCCTGCAGGACCTGGTAGCTAAGGCAGTGCCACCTCTAGATGGTCTGGGGCAAACTGACCACCTTGGATCTTTGAGTGCCAGCTACATCTTCGGGATCAGTGGTTTCGAGGCTGGGCTGAGCTGGAGTGCAGTGTTGTCAGACAGCTGGAAATTAGTGAGCCAGACATGGTGGCCAAGTGTTACTAAGCAGTGGCTGCTACAGCTGGTAAGGACTGAGAAGCACTCAGATCAAAGAAGATAACCACAGTCGACGAAGCCGAGGTCATGACTGCAGTGAGGATTCGATTCAGATATGTCACATAAAGGCCTGGACCGCAGTCAGCCGGCACGATTATTTCAATGGTAACGACACATCAGCTGCACTCGTACTGGAGTCGTGATTCATCTACACAAATCCAGATCATCAGTCTGTCTCCTACACTGCTTTTTTCCAAGAAATGTCAAACCCCGGGGAATCTGATGGCTTCTTTTGCAGCTATACCCAAAAGGAACCTACACATGACGTAAGCCTACCGCTAGCCTAGGAAAGTATAGAGGAAAACCTTCCTTTCCCAGAAACAGAAGACGAGGACAATAAAACTATCTTTATAGTTTAGCTGGATTCACGTGGCTGGTTTTACTACCCTTACCTTACCAGAGTCTAGCATAATTACGGGACATCTCCACCACAAGCTTACCTGGTAATGACTTAGTAAAATTATGGAAAATCAGGAGAGGGAGATGATTTTGATAGTTACTCCCTCGTCACAGTCTGGTAGTAAAGCATATGGGATATCCTTGGAGTTGAATAGATGTTCCTCGTCTGTAAGTTTTCTTTACAATAGTGTGATAACAAGCAATACTCTTTACAGGTTGATTGGTTTATTTTTTACACCAAAATAAAGACTGGATCTTCAGAAAAATAAATAAATAAAAAGAAATAGGGCTTGCTGGAATCTAATTCCAGAAGTTGGACTTTTATATACTTATTAAAATTGATATGAATGAGAAAATTTTCATAACCATATCCTTCCACTTTACAAAAGAAACAAATACTTCTCACTATGGGCTTTGCCAGGCTGTAAAAGTCTCTGAAGTGCCCCAAACAGGGACAATTAGAAATACTGCTATGGGATGGGAACCAGCAGTTAGCGTAATGGCTATGTCGCTGGACTCCCACATAGTCGACCGCGGTTTGCGTCCCAGACCCGGTGGCTTAAAACTCACGCAGGGCGCGTGTGCGTGCGTGCCTAAGATCCCGAGAGGAGAATGGAGGAGAGGGGATTGCGGTGTGACCATCCCCCCTGGGGGGTGATTTCTTGCTTTCTGTCTCCATGTCTCTTTCTCTGTCTGGCGAGCACACGCGCCCTATAGCAAAAAAAAAAAAAAAAAAAGAAAAGAAAAGAAATACTGCTATGGGGAGACCAGCAGGTGATGTGGTGGTTAAGGTGCTGGACACTCCCACATGGCCAACCAAGGTTTGAGTCCTGGACCTGGTGGCTTGCTTTCTTACTTTCTGTCTCTTGTGCATATCAAATTAAAATAAATGAATGAATAAAATTAAATAATTCTTTTTTTAAAAAAAGAAAAGAAATACCACATGGGGACCAGCAGTTGACGTAATGGCTATGTCACTGGACTCCCATGTAGTCGACCGGGGTTCGAGTCCCAGACCTGGTGGCTTAAACTCACACTGGGCACATGTGCGTGCATGCCCAAGATCCCGAAAAGAGATAGGAGGAGAAGGGATTGTGGCACGGCCATCCCCCCGGGGGGTGATTTTTTGCTTTCTGTCTCTCTGTCTCTCTGGCAAGCACATGTGCCCTATAGCAAAAATATCTCAAAAAAAAAGAAATGCTACTATGGACATGAGAAATGTAGATGATTCTCAGTTTGGCAGCCATCTTTTTGTAAATAACAATTTCACTTCTGTGCTTTCAAAAAAATGAAAGGAGGACCACAGGAAATTTTCAGCAGGTATATAAAAAATAACTTCTTAAAATAGAGTACTGGATTTCTGGCATTTAACTTTGAAGATCAGAGAATTGAACAACATTTCCATAACAAAACTTTTTCTATTTCCATCTACTAAATTGTTTGATCAATGTTTCCCAGTGCTTATGTCTATAAACATGGGAGGAAAAAAAGCATAGCTGAACATAATATTCTTCCAGGGATACAGGCTCTTTCTTTTTCTACAGGGCATGTGAACTCACTGGAGAGCGAGAGAGGAAGAGTGAGAAAGCTCCCCCTACTGGGTATAACCATGTTGCAGCCCCTTTTCCTCCAGCCTCCTTTCAGGATTTTGGGCGTGCGTGCACACATGCCTGACGTGTTTTTCAGGTGGCCAGGACTGGGACTCAAACTGCGCAGTCAACTATGAGGGATCTAGCTGCCTTAACCACAACACCACAATAGCTGGCCCTAGTTTTATTTTATTTATTCAGTTTTAATATCCAGAGAGTGTGTGTGCTTGCCAGAGAAACACAGACCCAAGAAAAGGGAAGAGAAAACACTCCCCAATGGGATGTGGTCATGCCACAGTCCCTCCATTTTTCTGTCCTGTTGGAAACTGGGGTACACCCATGTACCTGGTGTGTTTTTCAAGCCACTAGGGCTGGGATTTGAACCACGTGCTTGGCCATATGGGATTCAGCTCCCTTAACCACTAGGCCAAGATTTATTTATTATTGATCGCTACTTTATTAATGGATATATTTCCCATTTAAAAATTAGTTTTAGGATGAGCAGATGGTGTAATGGTTACGTTGCTGGACTCTCACTTAGTCAACCACAGTTTGAGTCCCAGACCTGGTGGCTTAAAACTCAGTGGTGGGGAAGAAGGGGGTGGCAGGTGGCATGGTTGTTAAGGCACTGAACTCTCACATGGCTGATTGCAGTTCAAGGTCCAGACCTGGCAGCTTGCTTTCTCACTTTTCCTTTCCCTCTCTCTCTGTCTCTCTCTGGTCAAATTAAAAATAATAATAATGATAATAAATAAAATAAAGAATTAAAAAAAAAACTGGGACTCGAACTGCTTAGTCGGCCATGTGGGAGGGAGTCCAGTGTCTTAACCATCATACCACCTGCTAACCCCAGAAGAAATTTTAATACTTAGAGCCTCTGAGTCACAGGAAATAAGAAACAGCATTTTTAATCTTCATGCTATAATTCTGTGGGACAGAGAAATAAGGTTAAGTGATAAATAAAAGATATTCAGTATAAAATATAGGCTAAAAATCTAAAAGAAAGAGTTCAAACAGAAAAAGGAGCCATATAAACTGTCTGACTCTTGGGCCAGCCTGTGGTGTGGTCGTTAAGGTGTCTGAGTTCCACATGGCTGATTCCACAGTTCAAGTACTAGATCCGGTGGCTTGAAAAATACACTTGGCATGTGTGTGTGTGTGTGCCCAAAAATCCTAAGAAGAGAATGAAGGAGAAGGGATTGTGGCATGGTTATTCCTCCAGGGGAGGGGAGATGCTTTCTCTCTTTCTTGTGTAGCATATTAAAAAATATATATATTTAATTCCATTTATTATTATTATTTTCTAAAGAATTATTTTACTTTATCCATTTACTTATTTCAGTTTGACTTGGGGAGGTGTAGAGAGAGAGAAAGTGAGAAAACATGCCGCCAGGTCCGGGACTTGAACCATGGTTGACCATGTGAGAATCCAGCACCCTTAACCACCATGCCACCTGCTGGCCCCCTATTATTTCTTAATTTGACCAGAGAGAGATAGAAAAGGAAAGCAAGCCACCAGGTCTAGACTTGAACCATCATGTGGGAAACCAGTGCCTTTAACCACCATACCACTTGGCCCACAAATTTCTTTTTTTCTTTTTTCTTTTTTTTTTTTTTTTTGTTTAAGAGATTTTTGCTATAGGACTCATGTGCTTGCTGGAGAGACAGAGACAGTGAGAAATCACCACCCAGGGGAGATGGCCACACTGTAATTCCTTCTCCTCTATTTTTTCTAGGGGCCTTGGGCACGTACGCATGCACACATTCCCTGCATGAGTTTGTTTGTTTGTTTTTGCTATAGGGCATGTGTGCTCGCAGGAGAGACAGAAAGCAAGAAATCACCCCTGGGGCACCAGCAGATGGTATAATGGCTATGTTGCTGGACTCCCATGTAGTTGACTGCGGTTCGAGTCCTGGACCTGGTGGCTTAAACTCACGCCGGGCGTGTATGCATGTGTGCTCAAGATCTCAACAGGAGAATGGAGGTGACAGGATTGCGGCATGGCCATCCCCCTGGAGGGTGATTTCTCACTTTCTGTCTCTCTGTCTCTCTGTCTCTCTGTCTTTCTGGTGAGCACGTGTGCCCTATAGCAAAAACTTCTCAAAAAAAAAAAAAAGTGAAAGAAATCACCCCCTGGGGGGATGGCTACGCAGCAATCCCTCCTCCTTCATTCTCCTACTGCGGTTTTGGACACATGCACATGTGCCTGGTATGAGTTTTAAGCCACTGGGTCTGGGACTTGAACCACAGTTGACTATGTGAGAATCCAGCGATGTAGCCATTACGCCATCTGCTGGTCCCTCATATAGTAAATTTTTTTAAAAAAACAAAAACACTGGGATCAGCAGTTAGTATAATGGCTATGTTACTGAACTCCCATGTAGCCGACTGCGATTCGAGTCCTGGACCCGGTGGCTTAAACTCAGGCCGAGTGTGTGTGTGTGCGTGCTCAAAATCCGAAGAGGAGAATGGAGGAGAAAGGATTGCGGTATGGCCATCCCCCCTAGGGGGTGATTTCTCACTTTCTGTCTGTCTGTCTCTGTCTTTCTGGCAAGTGCACACGCCCTATAGCAAAAAAAAAAAACCTCTCAAAACACACACACACACACACACACACAGGCATGTGTGCATGCATGTACATAAGCCTGATGAGAGAAGGAGAAAATGGAGAAAAGGAATTACTATGTAACTACACCCCACAGGGAGGTGCTTTTTCTTTCTCTCCCTCTGTCTCTCTGGAGAGCACATGTACCCTTTGGCAATTAAAACTAAATTTCAAATCAGCTGGGCCAGGAATCCGAACCTGTGGTTAGCCGTGTAACTTCCAGCAGTGCGGTATACAGTACGTCTGTGCCACCAAGGCTGGGCTTCTTAAAGGTCTATTCAGTGACTGGCATGTGGCATGGTGTTTAAGGATACTGAGCTCCCACATGGCTGACCACAGTTCAAGTCCTGGACCTGACGGCTTGTTTTCTCACTTTCTCTCTTCCTCAATCTCTCTCTCTCTCTCTCTCACACTCCTCTCTCCCCCCCCCCCCCCCCCCCCCCACGGTCAAATTAAAAATAAATAAATAAATAAATAAATAAATAAATGTCAGATAAAATAATTCCAAAAGAAAAACTTATTCATTTGTTATTTTTTTTAATGGGAGAGAAGGTTTGTTTTTTTTTTATTGAAAGAGATTTTTTGCTATAGGGCATGTGTGTTCGCCAGAGGGACATAGAGAGACAGAGACAGAAAGTGAGAAATTACTCCCAAGGGAGAATGGCCACGCTGCAGTCCCTTCTGCTCCATTCTCTCTTTGGGATCTTGGGCACGCATGCACATACACCCAGTGTGAGTTTCAAGCCTCCAGGTCTGGGACTTGAGCCGTGGTCAACTCTGTGGGAGTGCAATGATGTAATCATTACCCCATCTGCTGGTCCCAAGGTAACTATTTCTGACAGGGTCTCACAAAGCCACAATCCTGCCTGCCCCAGCCTCCTGGTAAGGTCGTATTACAGGCACGTACCATGTTTTGCCTGTTTAGGTTGGTCCAGGAAATGAACCTGGGTCGCCCTTGTAGCCCCACCCCCCTCCTTGCCACCAATAGCTAGGTCTTATTTATGGATTTATTTATTTAATTTTTTAATTTGTCACAGGATGTATTTGCTTGAGAAAGAGAGAGAGCGTGTGAGAGAGAGAGAGGCAGGAAGTATCCCTCAATGGGGCATGGCCCCGCTGCGATCCCTTCTCCATTTCTCCCTCCTGTAGTATTTGGGGCATGTACACACACGTGTGCAGCATGTTTTTCAAGCCACCAGAACTGAGATTTGAACTGGATGGTCAGCCATATGGGATCTGGCTCCTTAACCACCAGGCTGGCCTATTTTCATATATTTCTGAAGAATCATAATTATCAAACTGCTATGGTATTTCTGTTCCACTAAATGTGTTTAAAAGAGCAATATAGGGGCTGACTGGTGGTATGGCAGTAAACTGTGATGCTCTGGGGGACCAGCAGTTGGCATAATGGCTATGTGTATATATTTACATATATACATAGAGAGACAGCGAGAAATCGCCCCCCAGGGGGGATGGCCATACCGCAATCCCTTCTCCATTCTCCTCTTGGGATCTTGGGCATGCATGCACACATGCCGGCGTGAGTTTAAGCCACTGGGTCCAGGATTCGAACCGCAGTCGACTACATGGGAGTCCAGCGACATAACCATTACGCCAACTGCTGGTCCCGCCAGGCATGATTTTTTCTTTTTTTTTTTTTTTTTTTTTTTTTAATTAAAAGTTTAAAAATTGTGTCAACGGGTTCCGCATAGTTATCTGTAGGATCCATATCTTCAGGATGTGCCAAAGGCACACGGGAAGTCTGTTTTCTTGGATTTTTACCAATACCAGCTTCAATTGTTTTCAAAAGGTTTGGATCCAGTTTTTTCACATTTGTCTTAGGTACAACTGGTTTAGGTTTAATGGGTGGAGGCACTTTATGGTTGCGTTCATGGTCATGACAGTTTGGGGTGCTATGAACAGGGTATTCATTTCCTTCCAAATCTAACCTGTATCTAGACCGGTCACTGGGTGTTGGAAGCAACTGTACATCATCCCCAATAGGACTGTAAGGAGGTGGTGCTTCTGTGTCATCATCTGAATCAGGGTAGTTGTTATAGGGATAACAGTCTCTGGGAGATGGTAGAAAAACATCTTCACTTTGATGGGTTGATTCCCTTGTACTATCAGACAAATAGGAATTTTCTATCATATTCTTTTTCTCTAGAACATCACTGAAAAACAACGTAAAGACCTCAGTTTGCCGATGATACTGAGATAAAGAATACAATGCTGTAAATTTAGCAGTGATCTCAGTTGCAATGTGTTCTCCTTCAGTCATTAACTCTTTGATAGCCTCATTTTCAAAAAAATCTGCTTGGCTGTCAGTAACTGCCACCAGTTGTACAGGAATAGTGTCCTGAACTTCTGAAAGAAATGCTCGAAGCATTCCCATTGACGCTTTCCGTTTGGCAGAGTAAACTAATATATACCCATGAACCAGCTCATCTTTTCTTACTCCAATTGAGGAGTGGTATGATAATATCGTGATCTGTATTCGCCTCCTTTTTTCACCAATGATTTTATCAAGCATTAGGGAATTATTCTGTCCAGCTTGAGCAGCACTGCAGGAATGAGAATCAAGGAAGGGTGAAAGAATAAGATCCACACTAAATGGATCACCACACATGGCACACATCACAATTCTCAAGTCAGCTTCTGATACATCCTTATTGGTAGGAACTGGGCTCACCACATCCAAATTGTGTTTAACTGATTCTAATACTCCTCTGAGGGCTTGCTTTATTTGGGTTTCATTAAATTTACGAGGGTATGTCCCAGCAGGTACATCTACAAAAGGACACTGTAACTTATTTGCCAATTGCTGCCCTTGGTCCGCCAGGCATGATTTTTAAGCTGCGGGGTCCTAGGACTCAAACCGTGCAGTTGGCCATGTGGGATCCAGTCACCTCAATCTCCATGCTATTGGCCGGCCCAAATTACATGCTTTAAAATGATTAAAACTTACAATGAGAAGACTTAGGAATCGACATAAAATATTTTTTCAGAATTTTCTTAAGGTAACATGGAAGATCACTGATCTACGTAGGCGAACCAAACCAGGTAGAGCCTGAGGGGAGTTGAAGAGCGAAGCTCCAGGGGCCGGCAAGTGGCATAGTGGTTAAGGGTGCTGGACTCCCACGTGGAGTCTGACTGTGGTTCAAGTCTCAGACCTGGTGGCTTGCTTTCTCACTTCCTCTCTATCACTCTGTCCCTCTCTGGTAAAATTAAAATAAATAAACAAACAAACTTATTTAAAAAAAAAAAAAGAGAGAGAGCGACGCTCCATCTGCTAGCTATCAATCGTTACCAGGCAGAAATCTGGGCCTACAAGACCGCTCCAGAGCACAGCGGTTAATTAAGCCTTGTGCCTAGGGAACCAGATCCCACATGGCTAACCACAACCTGAATCTTAACCCCAATAGCTTGAAAAACACAACAGGTTCATGTGCATGCATACCTCAAATCTTGATGGGACAGACATGGAGGAAAAAGGATTGTGACGAGATTATACTCCAGTGAGGGGTTCTCGCTCTCTTTGGTGAGCACATGCACCTTCTGACCAAAAAAAAAGGAAAGAAACTTAGGCCTAGAAGTGTTCATTATTGACATCTAATTGGATGTGTTAGTGACTTCTGCACGAGCAGACATAGAAGGTGGGATCCCATCTTCACTACGTGATCTTCAACTTTGTTATTCTATGTAAGTCTCTTGTTTAACAATTTTCTATGATTCCCTATAACCTAAAGACCCAAGCCTTTTTTTACCCCCCAGCAGCTTACTAGAGAGGTATGCTTCCTAGAGAGGGAGAGGAAGAATCACCATTCCCCCCCATGGGGAATGGTCACGCTGCAATCTTGTCTTCCATCTCTCCCTTTGGAACTTTGGGCACTCATGCTTATGGGCCTGTTATATTTCTCAAGCCGCTGGATCCAGTGGATTCCAGTGGAATCCAGCTGCCTTAACCACCAGGCCGCCAAGCTGACCCACCTCACCCACATTTTAAATTTTGCCAACTTCTGTTATTTTTGTTAGTCTATGCATAAAAATAAAATTATTCAAGGTCCACTTCCAGGCTCATGGTGGCTTAAGGAAGTGATCTTCTGTCCTTTGACTACAAGAGGCCACTTCCCACCTGAGAACGCTTTTCTGTGCTCATTATGTTGATAGGTAGCAGCGTGGGCAGTGGTGGTTCCTCCCCTTGATGCACACCACACAACCAAGCTGAGTAAGAAGAGGTTGAGACTACAGTCAGCTCACAAGGGGTGAAATATTCAGAATTAAAGAGTCAGGCTGACTCACTGAGCCTAGAAATTAACAGTGTTAATACATTTTACAGACTAAGTCAGAAGGGGGGGTTATAATTAACAAGCTATGACAAATCCTACGTTTGCACACGAATGCTTGGCATTTATCTTTCGAAATGCACAGGATGATACATCCACCCTGCCCTCTGCCTCAGCAAATGGACCTTTCTAATGAGGGTGGGATAAGAAACAGAAGAAATGCTTGGAAGAGTCAGGCAGCCTCTAAGTCAGGGAGCCTGGTAGAGGAAAGCTCTCTGGCTTGTTAGATATAAATGAATTTAAAGTGGTAAATGATAGGTAGGGACGTGCAGAACTTGAGAAGCTGGGTAGAGTAGAAAAACTTTGCTTCAGGGAGAGATGAAAGAGGCAGTGAATTTGCCTTCAATAAAATCGGTAATGCTAGGACATCCCGTGCCGTGGTGGTTAAAGGAGTTGGATCCCACATGGCTGACCCCTCAGAGTGCTGGACCTGGCAGCTTGATGAACACACTGGGCACATGTATGTCCATGCCCAAAATCCCAAACGGAGGGGAGCTATGGAGGAGAGACTGTGGTGTGGCCGTTCCCATAGGGGGCGCTGTCTCCCTCTCTCCCTCTCTCTCTCTCTCTCTCTCTCTCTCCCCCAAGTACACGTGCTCTCTGGCAACAACAACAAAGATCAGTAGTGTGCATTAGTGCTTAGCAGAGGGTGTTTGCTTGGTGGCGATGCCAGTGAGATGCCCTGCATATGAGTTCCATGTCAAGAGGGACCCCTGCTGAGAACACAGACTGTTGGAACCAGTAGGTGGCATAATGGTTACATTGCTGGACTCCCATGTAGCCTACTGCAGTTCAAGTCCCTGACCGGCGACTTAAAACTCACACTGGGTACTTGTGTGCGTGCATGCCCAAGATCCTGAAAGAGAGTGGAAAAGGGATTGCAGTGTGACCATCCCTCCTAGAGGGTGATTTCTTGCTTTCTGTCTCTGTCTCTCCTGAGAGCACACGTGGCCTATAGCAAAAATCTCTCTAGGAAAAAAAAACAAAGGGCGTCCCTGCGAACATGGCGCTGCGAACGGCGTGGAGTGTGCGGGCCATGGCCTGCAGCTGGCGCAGAGCCTCGGCTGCCCGCCGTGCCCTGCCCACCGCAGTCCCGGTGGCTCCTGGTGGGCCCCGTCCAGACGCTGCGCACGGGACCAGCTCTGCTGTCGGTGCGTAAATTCACGGAGAAACATGAGTGGATAACTACAGAAAACGGTATTGGAACAGTGGGAATCAGCAATTTTGCACAGGAAGCTTTGGGAGATGTTTATTGTAGTCTGCCTGAAGTTGGGACAAAACTGAACAAACAAGATGAGTTTGGTGCTTTGGAAAGTGTAAAAGCTGCTAGTGAACTCTATTCTCCTCTGTCAGGAGAAGTAACTGAAATTAATGAAGCTCTTGCAGAAAATCCAGGACTTGTCAACAAATCTTGTTATGAAGATGGTTGGCTGATCAAGATGACACTGAGTAACCCTTCAGAACTAGATGAATTAATGAGTGAAGTCTATTGAAGAGTAAAAGTAGAACCCTTAAATAAAGTAGTGTAAAACAACTTAATCCAGGCATAGTTGTCTTAAATTAGTGGTTGATAGAAGACTTAAATTGCAACTTTTAGCAATACCAGTGGTAAAAGAAACAACTCTGAACACCACTACTGGAAAGAGATACCCCTTAACTTTCTAATGATCATATTTTTAATAAACACAAAATGCATCTTTTTCACAATATTCTATGATTGTTAGTCTATGCACAAGTATTCGGAATTCATGAAATCATCTGTGATTAAAAACTAGTTATAAAAATTATGTAACTAGTGATAACACTGTTCGCCTAAGCCTTATAGAACACTGTGTATAACCCTCCCAGGATGTGGGTCAGAATACTTCATTTCCTCTCCATTGGAAATAAGTGGGAGTGGAGAAAAGTTTTTTGTTAGTTGTATAGTGTTAAAGAGCAGTACTGTTGTAGTTTCCCCATATACTGCATTTGCTGGTGCTATTTTATACAGTTGAAGCAACAACTTTGTAGTAAAATAAGACATAAAAAATATTCATTTCCTCCATTAAAAAAAAAAAGAAAAAAAAAAGAACACGGACTGTCTGTGTGGCCACAGCCATATCTGAGGTGACTGGCTTTCACCCTGAAGAGAAAAGCCAGAGGTGTTCCAGCACGTTGGGAGGCACAGGGAGGTATCAATAGTTTTCTTTAGATTCCTTGTTCCCCACATTCCCTATTCCTCCTCATTCCTGCACTCCCACCTCCCATGTCCACTGTAGCAAGAGCTACAGCCAATCCCAGGGCCTTCAGGTGATGTAATCTGCACACAGTTGGCTACACGGACTCCTCTTCGCTTACTGGGTGCAGAAGAATCACTGTATCAGGGCCAGACAGTAGGCAAGTGTGAGGCTGAATGTGAGAAAGTTCCAGACTGACATCCAGAGACCTCCCTGGGGCCACCAGGCAGGCTTGTGCTCACGACCTAGGGCTGGCCGAGGTTGGGGTGGATTATGGCATGAGGGTCCTGCAAGGGGTCTCTGTCTCTCTCGCTCGCTCATGGAAGAAATCAATAAACCTAGAAAAATCCTATCAAAGGCTTGGACTGACCAAAGGTTGAGTGACCAAGGCCGTGTCACTGGCAGCTCTTCAATTCCCGAGAAGCCATAAAATCGACACAAGCAAACTGCTGGCTCACTGTGGCCAGGCGGCATGTGCGCCATCACTTCTGTCCATGTCTGAGCGCTTGTCTTGCTGGTCCTGGGTGGGGGCTTCAATGTGATACGTCCACCTTGCCCTTTGCCTCAACAAATGGACTTTTTCTTTTGTTTGTTTTGGATTTTTGCAAGAGGGTACATGTGCTTACTGGAGAGAGACAGGGACAGTGAGAGGAAAAGTGAAAAATCACTCCCTGGGGGTGGGGGGGGGATGGCCATACCACAGTCTCATCTCTCCCATTCTCCTCTAAGGCTTTTGGGCACACACGCACATGTTTCTGTCATGTTTTTCAAACCACTAGATCCGAGACTTGAACCCCAGAGTCAGCCATGTGGGATCCAGCATCTTAACCACCACACCATCTGATGGTCCCAAATGGACCTTTTTTTTTTTGGAGAGGTTTTTGCTATAGGGCGCGTGTGCTCGCCAGACAGAGACAGAGAGACAGAAAGCGAGAAATCACCCCCCGGGGGATGGCCACGCCACAATCCCTTCTCCTCCGTTCTCTCGGGATCTTGGGCGGGCACGCACGCACACGCGCCCGACATGAGTTTTAAGCCGCTGGGTCCGGGACACGAACCACAGTCGACTACATGGGAGTCCAGCGACATAGCCATTACACTAACTGCTGGTCCCCCAAATGGACTTTTTTGATCAGGGTGGGACAAAAAACACTTTCTTTTTTAGTAACAGGAAAAATTATCTTAGGGTGAAGTCCAGACCTGCCAGGGCTGCGTGACTGTTTCTGCTGGTGCGCGGTAAGCCCCGAGGCTCTTCTGGGGCCTGCAGGGCCTTATCTAGCGTGGAATACAAGCAGCTCTTTCTCTCTCCTGAAGAACAGATGATTGGGATTCTTGTTCTGCTTTTGACAAACACCAAAAGAAGTCAACCTTCATAAGGCTGGAGGGAAAGAGAAGGGACATGCTGAAATCGAGAACCAACCACCTAGGAGGTGAGCAGGAGTTAGACAGGCAGCTGCATGTCTTTAATAGCTTCTTCCGTGTTCCCCGGATAGATGAAGGGGGGTTGATCAGACACGGGCTGAGTGGAGACTCAGAGAGGGAAGTGGGCAGGGCCCTGTCAAGGAATAGAATGAGGAAGAGGACAATTAACCACCAAGAAAGGAATGACACTGCAGTGTTATTAAAAGTGTCTTTAGGAAGACAGAGACTTAATACTGTGAAGAACAGGCTGGCACCAGAAATCAGAACATAAGGACAAAGACAGTGAAAACACCAACGGGTCAGTAAAACGCCAACTGGTGTCTCCACAATTCTGCGCAACGAGAGTAATGCTCTGGTGTTTACATAACCACAGGCAAAACACAGTGTGCACACACTTGGAGAAAAACCAACTAGTAGTAAGGTTATCGCCGAGGAAGGCCTGTGCCAAGCAAATACACCAAGCCTACACACACACACACACCCCGATCTGGGAGTGGTTCAGATTGGTACTGGGTGGAAATTGGATGGCGTCCAAGGAATGACTTTTGCTTCATGTAAGTATGTAATTTCAGGCATGTATGGCTGAGAGTTTAGGGGGGTGTTCAGGCCTTTCGTCCCCACACTGGCTAAGCCAGTGTGAGCAGACCCACGCGGCTGCGCCCTCTCTACAATTGGAAAGATCAGGTATTAGATGGGAAAAGAGGAAGCTGACTCTCTTGGCTGTACTTGTGAGTTGAGTGGGGTAGTCATAATCAGGACAGGTTTTTTTTTTTTTTTAGCTTTTTGCCATGGGGAGCATGTGCTCACCGGAGAGAGACAGAGGGAAAGTGAGAAATAATCTCCCAGAGGGTTAGCCATGCCACACTCTTCTCCTCCACCGTCCTCTCATTTTGGGCATGCATACACACATGCCCAGCATGATTTTCAGGCTGCAGAGTCTGGGCCTCAAACCACGGTCAGCCATGTGGGATTCCAGAGCCTTAACTGCCATGCCACTTGCTCACCCCAAGGACAGGAAATTTGCTTCTTGCCAAAGAGGGGTGAAACCACTTGGGGAAGAGGTGGAGGTGAGGTTGGCAATGCAGTCACCCAAAAACTATCCAGGGAAGAGGGTGCTGGCCAGAGCAATGTGACTGTCCAGGGGACTCGGCAGGCCTTCACGCCATCCCTAAACCTGGTCAAATTGCACCATAACTATGTAAGATTTGTCGCCAGGCAGCTCCGTGCACAGGGACTCTCAAAACTGCCAGTGCTGTTGCTTTGTAGCATTTAACCGCAATTGGTTATTCGGGAGATTAATCCCGCAACTCCGTGTCCCAGAGACTGTCTTGATTACTCTCTACTAAATCCGTTGTACTTCACACCTACATGCTATTTCAATATTGGCTGAGTACAGGGCAATATGCTTTATTTATGAGGGATACATATATACACGCAGCCTAAGAATAAAGAAATGCTGGAACCATTTGACAACAAATCAAGGAAAATGAGTAATTCTGTCGAAAAGAAGGAGATTTAATCAGAAAGCAGTGGTCCCCAACCTTATAGGGGATGGTTTCAGGATGATTCAAGTGTATTACATTGACTGTGTGCTTTTTTTCTATTATTATTACATTATAATATGTAAGGAAATAATTTTACAACTCACTATAAAGCAGTATTTGCAACCACTTTCCAGTACTGGCATCACCACCTCAGCTCCACCTCAGGTCAGCAGGCAGTAGATTCTCATAAGGAGCTGGCAACCTAGATCCCTCCATGTGCACTTCACAATAGGGTTTGTGCTCTGAGAATCTAATGGGGCCGCTGAGCTGATAGGAGGCGGAGCTCAGGCGATAATGCCTGCCATGGGGAGTGGCTGTAAACACAGAGGAGGCTTTGCTCACTTGCCCACCACTTATCTCCTGCCGTGAGGGCTGGTTCCTAATATGGACCAGTGGTGGCCCAGAGGTTGGGGACCTCTGCCCTAAAGGATATCCATGGGTCTTCAGTTGTATTGGTAACTCTTCTTTGTTTTAGTTTAGTTTAGTTTTGTTTTAATTTGCTAGAGGGTGTGTGCATTTGTAGGAGAGAGACTCAGAGATGGGAGGGAGTGAGAAAGCATCTCTCTGCCCATGGGAGATGGTCACTCCCAATCCCTTCTCCTCCACTCTCCTTTTGGGATTCTGGGCACACATGCACACATGCTCCGCATGTTTATCAAGCCACCAGGGATGGGACTTGAACCATGCTGTTGGCTATGTGGGATCCAGCTACCTTAACCACTATGCTACCAGTTGCCCCCTCCTTGACTCTTTTGGGGAAATTTTAAAATTTTATTATTATTATTATTATTATTATTATTATTATTTAATTTGATACAGGCACTCACCAGAGAAAGACAGAGACAGAGAGTGAGGGGAAGTGAGAAAGCAAGCTGCCAGGTTCAGGACTCGAACCATGTGGGAGTCCAGCGCCCTTAACCACCACACCACCTGCCGCCTCCCCCACACTTTTTTTAAGATAGGGTCTCACCCTGGCTTCCTTCTTCAGCCTCTCAGCTGGGACTACAGGCACTCGCTACCACACTGAGCTCTTTTGAAGACGGTTTAAGACTCACTGTGTTGCTCAGGCTAACCTTGAGCTTGCAATCCTTCTTCCTCAGCCTTCCCAAGTTGCTGGGGTTATAGGCGCACACCACCTTCCCTGCCCTTCAGGTTGGATTGGGTATCACACTCAGGCCCGTCATATGGTCTCAGCCTGCTGAGCACAGTGTCTTAGCAGCACAAGCCTCTGTGGCTGGGCCAATATTGATAATGTTTTATTTCACAAGTATCAACCATATAATTATTTTTTATCTTTAGAATTATTTTATTTAACTTTATTTACTTTAATTTGACCAGAGAGGGGCAGAGTGCAGGGGTGGGGAGTAAGAAAACACTTGAACCGCGGTTGGCCGTGTAGGACTCCAGCACATTTAACCACCACACCATCTGCTGGCCCTGATTATGCTACTTTTATAACATTTTGCCTTAGATCCTTCATAATACATTTTAAATATACATATGTATGAGTGAATGTAGCAGGCCATCAGAGGCTGTTTTTTGGTTATAGGGCATGTGCTCTTGCCAGAGACAGACAGAGGGGAAAGTAAGAAACATCTCCCCTGCCCCTGCCCCAGGGAGACGGCCACAACACACTCTCCTCTCCTCCATGCTCCTCTTGGGGTTCTGGGCACACATGCACACGTCCCTGGCATGTTTCTCAGGCTGCTGGGTCCAGGATGGGAACCACGTAGTTGGTCATGTTGGATCCAGCCACCTTAACCTCCACACCATCTGCTGACCCAACAATTTGAGGTTATTACCAGGCAGCCCAAGCAACTGTCTGCACAAGCAACGTTAGCGTCACAGGCACTTGCTCGGGCAGTGGTGTTCATTCCGGGCAGTCTTCCCTTCTGCTTGACCCTGGCCTTTCTCCTCTTCACTGCCACTGGCATCCTGGCACGCTCTGCCGGGCCTCTGCCTGAGCTCAGTGAGGCTGCAGCGTCTCTAGAGATTACTCAACATTTGGGCGCTATATTGGAGATTAGGGCTGAAGGTCTGACCCTGAGGCATGGAATATTCGCCATGTCATCCTGAGGTGTTGGGGCTCAGAAAACAATACCCCAAAGTATGACACTTTGCTTTTTGAGTACTGTGAACTAAAGGAAACGGGAAGGCCTCAGAAGCAAATTCTCTCTCGGATCTTCTCCTGCCCGTCAGTCTCTCACCCCACTCTTTCCCTTGAAGTGAGTCATAGAAACCAGAATCCCTGTCCTCAAGGCAGGTTATAGAAACTAGAACCCCTTTTCCCTCAAAGCCAGCCATAAAACCTAGACTGATTACTTTCTCCTTCTCCCTGAAGGCTCTCATTGCAGAGGGTCCTGCCCCATACCAGGGGTGGGGTGGGGGGAGGACTGTTACACAGAAAGGCCAAGTGGAATAGACAGGCCTGGCTGGGTCCCCCATCCCCGCCCCTCAGTCTACTACTGTTAGCACATACCCTTGTCCAATCACGTTTCTACACGACTGTCTTTTTTTTTTTTTTGAGATTTTTTTGCTACAGGGCATGTGCGTTCACCAGACAGAGACAGAGAGACAGAAAGCGAGAAATCACCCCCCAGGGTGGATGGCCACACCGCAATCCCTTCTCCTCCATTCTCCTCTCGGGATCTTGGGCATGCACCCACATGCGCCCGGCATGAGTTTAAGCCGCCGGGTCTGGGACGCGAACCGCAGTCGGCTACATGGGAGTCCAGCGACATAGCCATTACTCTAACTGCTGGTCCTTCCTTTCCTTCTTAATGACAAAATCCCAATTTTTTTGCTGGACATTTTGCTGTCTGGAACAAAAATTGTACTTTCCTCCCTGCTCTGTACAGAGGTGTGGTCAGTGAGGTGTGAGCACAAGTTGTGTGGGAGTGCTGCTTTACAGGATCTGACTCAGCTGGAAGGATCTTTTTCTTTTGCCCTTCATCTTTCTTCTCTCAGCTTGCTTTCTCTGGCTAGAGCTCCAGCCGCCATCTTAGGCCATAAACTGACCTTGAAAATGGAGTTGAGAGTTAAGATGTCCAAGCAGAAAGAAAGAAGCCCAGGGTCATGATGACGAAGTAGAGCCACCATAGCGGCGGCTCTAGAGTGCCTAGCTTCAGATTTCTTTTCTATGAGAGAAAAATAAATCTCAATTTTGTTTAGGATATTATTACGTTGGGCTTTCCCCTTATACAGTCACTCCTCACCTAACGACCAGCCTGTTTAACAACCACTCCCATTTAGAATCAGTTCTGCAACGTGGGAACCCCCTTTCTCAGCCTCCTTCTTGTTCCCATGGTTAGTTAGTATTCACTATGCTAAGTGCTCACAATCGCCGAACACCACGCATCTCATATAAATTATTGTGCACCCATAGTAGTATTCCGAATAAATAAAAATAATTATGCTGGATTTCTGTCACCGTGTTGTGGTGTGTCTTGTTGCTCGCTGGTGCTTATCTAATGTATGCTTTCTGTATGGATAGAATTATATTATTCTAGTGCAGTGCCTCATGATAGCTGATGAAAAATACATTCCCGGGTGTCAACAGAAATAACCAACTCTGCAAAAATAATAATTAATGTAGTTTATTTGTGAGACGTAGGCCAGAGAGGAGGCAAAACATGCCTCTCTCTTGGGACCAGCGGTTGGCATAATGGCTATGTTGCTGGACTCCCATGTAGTCAACCGTGGTTCGTGTCCCGGACCCGGTGGCTTAAACTCACGCCGGGTGCGTGTGCGTGTGTGCCCAAGATCCCAAGAGGAGAATGGAGGAGAAAGGATTGCGACGTGGCCATCCCCTCTGGGGGGTGATTTCTCACTTTCTGTCTCTATGTCTCTCTCTGTCTGTCTGGCAAGTGCACGTGCCCTATAGCGAAAGCCTCTTCAAAAAAAAAAAAAAAAAACAAAAAAAAAAACCAAACAAACAAAAAAAGAGAAAAGAAAAGCTGTCCATTGGCCTGGCCCAAAAAGGTGGGATATATGGAAATGGGGCTTATAAGTTTTGGGAAGACATTTATAAAGAGTGTACTTTGACAGAGAAAAGGGGGCTTGTATACTGTCCCGAGGACAGGATGTTGGAAGAGTCCTGTTATCAATGAATCAAAATGATGGTGTTAATGATTGTGGGTGTGACTCACCCATTACAGGAATACTACGTCAGGGACAGGCTGGAGGAAGATTTCTGTTATCAAATGGTCCGGAATAGTCTGTTACTATCTGTGGGTATGACTCACCCCAGGCCCTCTGGAAGGGATTTTAGAAATAGGAAAAAGCAGTCAAACTTCAGTCCTCATGGGCCAGCAGGTGGTGTGGTGGTTAAGGCACTAGATTCCCATATGGCTGTCTATGGATCGAGTCCCAGATCTAGTGACTTGAAAGTCACAACAAATAGATAAATAAATAAACAACTGTAAAAAAAAAAAAAGAAAGTTGTTTTTTTTTTGGAGAGGTTTTTCGCTATAGAGCGCGTGCGCTCGCCAGACAGACAGAGACATAGAGACAGAAAGCGAGAAATCACCACCCAGGGGGGATGGTCACGCTGCAATCCCTTCTCCTCCATTCTCCTCTCGGGATCTTGGGCACGCACGCACACTCGCCCGGCGTGAGTTTTAAGCCACCGGGGTCCGGGACGCGAACCGCGGTCGACTACGTGGGAGTCCAACGACATAGCCATTACGCTAACTGCACGACATAGCCATTACGCTAACTGCTGGTTCCCAAAAAAAGAAAGCTTTTTAAAGAAGAAAAAAGGTACATATCCTGTGGGTGTCACGTGGTACTTTAAAAAAAAAAAAAAACATATCCTATGCCAGCAAGACACACCATAAGACATCTGCCTTTATAATCCCCCAAATAGACAGGTGGAATTACATCAGATTAAGGAGTTTCTGCACAGCAAAGGACACTGTAATTGGTGTAAATCGACAACCCTCAGAATAGGAATTTTTTTTTTTTTTGAGAATATGAAAATTTTTGTTAACAGTGCCTCAGATAAGGGACTGATAACCATAATATACAGGGAACTCAAGCAGCTTACCCAGAAGAAAATTATTAATCCAATTAAAAGATGGGAAAATGAGCTGAATAAACAACTCTCTAAGAAAGACATAGAAACAGCCAAAAAGCATATGAAAAAATGCTCAGTATCCCTCATTGTAAGGGAGATGCAGATCAAAACCACAATGAGGGACCAGCAGTTAGAGTAATGGCTATGTCGCTGGACTCCCACGTAGTCGACCGCGGTTCGCGTCCCGGACCCGGTGGCTTAAACTCACGCCGGGCGCGTATGCATACGTGCCCAAGATCCTGAGAGGAGAATGGAGGAGAAGGGATTGCGGCATGGCCACCCCCCCCGGTGGGGGGGGGGTGATTTCTCGCTTTCTATCTCTCTGTCTCTGTCTTTCTGGCGAGCACACGTGCCCTCTAGCAAAAAAAATCTCAAAAAAAAAAAAAAAAAGAACACAATGAGATACCACCTAACCCGTCAGAATGGTGAAGATTAAAAAAACAAATAATGGTAAGTGCTGGAGGGGATGTGGTGAAAGGGGAACACTCCTACCCTGTTGGTGGGGATGTAAATTGGTCCAGCCACTGTGGAGAATGATATGGAGGTTCCTCAAAGACCTTCACATAGAACTACCATATGATCCAGCAATTCCACTCCTGGGGACCTACCCAAAGGACAGGAGAGCACGCGGGTGGGAAAAGCGCTTGCACATCTATATTCACTGCAGCCTTATTCACGATTGCTAAGACGTGGAACCAACCCAAATGTCCACAAACAGATGAATGGATTGAAAACCTGTGGTACATATACTCCATGGAATACTATTCAGCCATAAAAAAACAACAAGGCCCTGGAATTTGACAGAAAGTGGACAAATATGGAAGATTTGTTGCTGAGTGAAGCAAGTCAGGCTATGAAAGAGAGACATTGCATGTCTCCACTTAACATATACCGACTGTCTGTACTCTATGGTAGAGACTGAAAGACTGGAGAACATAAAAGTATTCAAAATTGTAATGGACACTAGAGACAAAGTGGAAAGAGTGTGAGAGGGGAAGAGGGTAGGAAATTTGGGGGGGGAAAGGAGAGGTAAGACAGTTGTGGGACACAGATAAGGTCTATTATCTGTTGATGAGGATGTGTATGGTGGTCTCAACTGGGCTGGACTGAGGTGTATATCATGCTGGGTAAAGTCTCTTCACAATCTAAATTATGTATAGCAATTTAATGTATGAATAATATGTGTGGGGACATGTTTAAGAGAGAGAGTCTGAGGTGTGGGGACATGTTCTGAGCAAACACCACATGTTCTTTTGGGGTTTGGCAGAACCTTGTAACTTGTCTTTCCTTGACCTTGACTGCAGACAGAGCAAGGGTGGAAATTGCTAGGGGCGTTCCAACAGACACATGTGATAGACTTCAAGAAACATCTTGGTAAAATCCAATCCCTGCTCTGCATCTGAAAGGTTCCTTAGCCTACTCTGGGTGTGGTGGTGTGAGAAGATCTTTAGCTCCTTCCCCACACCTAACAGCTAGTTCTCTGCATTAGAAAGGAAGATGAGACTTTCTCTTGATGGGATTATCACCAGGGGATACACCTGGCCTGGTGTGACTAAGCCCTCATAGATTTGTTAACTGCTTCTTATTGTCTGTAACCTGGCAACAAATGTATGAAGTGTCGTAAAACATACATGTGTAATGTCTCCCTGTTCTATAAAAAAAGATGTCCAGTTCATCTGGGCGGCACAAGTTGCTTGGGCTACCTAGGCTCAGGCTGCCTGTGTCCGTTTCTACTCTACCTTTTGTCTCATTTTTTATGCTTCTTCCATAGTAGTGCCGAGCCTGGGGGCGGACTCCGACAAATATGAAGACTTGACTGGCTACAGCCTGGTGTCTAAGGTCCAATCCCTCTTCTTCAGGAAAGAGATCCCTCATATCTAATCTCAGAGTCTAGTCTAAGGTATTCTTTATTATCCTAGTCTCCTGTCTTTCTTTTTTCTTTGTTTTTTAAAGAATGTTTGAATGAAAGGGTTGGTAAAGATAATCTGTTGTGACCCTTTCCTTCTTCTTTCTTTCTCTCTTTCTTTTTTCTTTTTCTTCCTTTGTTTTACTGCCAGAGGGTGCATGTACTCACCAGAGAGCCAGAGAAAAAGAGGAAGGAAAAAGCACCACCCAGGGGTGTGGTCATACAGAAAACCCCTCTCCATTTCTCTACCTTGTTGGAATTTGGGACACACATGCACAAGTGCCTGGCATGTTTTTCATGTCACCTGAAAATTGAAATTTGAAATGTGCATTTAGCCATATGGGATCTAGTTTCCTTAACCACTAGGCCGCAGGGCAGCCCAATGTTTCATTTTCCAAATAAAGATACTATGTCTCTCCCAGGTCTTCCGTCCTTGGTCTGACTTGTATTGAACTGTGTTTTGTGCATGCTGGAGCTGGACCCTGGGCTGTACATGATTCTTACTGCCTGCATTTAATTGTGTCTCCCCAAAACTCATATGTTGAAGTCCTGACCGCCACCTCAGAATGAGACCTTACTTGGAAAGAGGGTGTCGCAGAAGTAATGAGTTAGCTAGGTAATACTGGAGCAGGGTGAACCCCCAGTCCAATAGTACCCTTATAAAACGTGGGATTTAAGCACCAAGACTGTACACACCATGTGAACCGAGAGCAGAGATCAGGATTCTTCAAAGCGAAGGGATGCCAAGGAAGCACTGGAAGCCAGGGGGAACAGAAACGATTCCCCTTCACAGCTCTCAGAAGGAACCGACCTTGATCTCAGACTTCCAGCCTCCAGAGCGGTCAGACAAAAGCTGTCCGCCGTGTAAGCCAGCCAGTCTGCGGGACTTCCTTATGGCAGCCCGAGAAAAATAGCACAACAACCTGCTCGGGTGAGAGCGTCGTGTCTGACGCCTCAGCCCTCCTGCGCGAGATCCAGAGATCCAGACAGATCCCCTCTCGGGTGGAGAACTTTGTCAGCAGTCGCCTGGGCCTTGCCTTCTTATTCTCTTTCTATCCCATCTCACACTAGGTTGTAACTGTTTTTTTTTTTTCTTTCTGTTTGTGTTTCATTTTGTTTTTGAGAAGGTCTTGCTGTTACCCAGCTGGCTTCAAACTCATTATCCTCCTGCCTAGAGTTCCTGAATAGCTGGGAACACGGGCTCATCTTAACTATTCTTTTGGAAACATCTACTCATTTCCTTGCTACCGTTCCAGTCCCATCCGTTTCCACCTCACAACCGAATTATAAAGCCATTCTGGATTGTCTCCCCCACGCCCGGTTGTTTCCTTTATGTTTCCCATGTGTCTACCAGGTGACTCTCCGCATGCCCCATGCCAGCAACCAGGGCACCAGTCGGCACGGACCATCGGTGCTGAGCAGAGCTCTCTGCCGGGTTGCCTTTCCCACCACACAGGTTCCCTTTCCCTTTGCGTCTTTGAGTCTATCAAAAGCAAATGATGTCACCACTGTCTCTCGCAGTAGCCAGTTCTGAATCACTTACCTCTCTTCTCTTCCGGCTGGTTGTGGTCTTCATTTATTTCCACAGAACAGATAATCTGTGAGAAAAGAGGCATGCTTTCTAGTGGGAGTCCTACCGTGGTGGGATGTGGGCCTAGAGTTGCAGGCAGTCCCGGCTACTGTGCTAGGGACACCTGAGATACAACAGCGTGGTCATCCGCAGAGGAGACGGAAGCCGTGTGAGGTCCTGGCTCCACCCGTGGCAGAAGTCAGCGCCATCTCTGGACGTTGAGTTTCACGTGCCAGTGAGTTCCTTGTCTCGTATCTGCTGGTGTGAGTTTCTACAGCTTGCAATCAAAACATTACTTTTTCAGTGATATCCCTTCGCCCCCCATAAGGGACCACACCTGTCTCTAACTTCAGGTGGAGAGAGAGGACTGGAAAGTCTTACTGCTTTGGTCACAGGTGACAAGTTGAACCTTGGCCTAGAAAAGCCCACTACTCACTCAGTGATGCTCTTGTTGGCCAGCACAATCCACAGTGCTGTCCCAAAGTTGGGATCCAAATGACAGCTTTTGGGGTTACATTCGCATGCTTAGCCACTGTACTCCCAAGCAGGACATATGAGAGTGGCTGGACCCAGAGAGTTTCCCAGCCTTAGACACGTGCCCGGTGGAAACCAGCCCTCCCTACTGAAACAGGCGCCTCGTGTTGAGCACCGGATTCCAACCTGACTGCTCACCTCTTGGCAAATTCTCCCTTGTCAGGGCACTCAGCTTTCCCCAGAAAATTTTTTAAATTTCAAATCTTGGAAGTTTTATTTCTTTTCCTAACAAAAGGTTCTGAGTCCTACGCACATTTGTCCACCCCCTCTCCAGGGCTAGTCATATCAGGGAATCTCCGTTTTTATCAAGGGTGTTGCTAAAACTATCGATATTTAAATAGTGTATTTTTTAGCATGGTCAGTCAGGTGGGGTCTCAGGAGGAAACAGGAGGGCTTACGGAAGAAAGCATATTATAGTCACAGGTCTTAGAGAGAGGGCTACTGCATGCCACACAGGGTCAGAGTAAGACACCAGGGGGCCAGGAGGCAGAAGACTGGGTCAGGGAAGAGCTTGGGACTTGACCTTCTTGAAGTTTCCACGGAAAAGGCAAGGTAAACAGTTCATGATTGGCTAGTTTTAATAATTTCAATTATTCAAATTAGTATGGGCCTAGGACCTGGGTTGATGAAGGCAGGTGAATATTTCCTTTTGGATTATACAGGCCAAATAGAAGAAGTCTGGCTAGACTGGGTAGTTTGCATATCAAAGGTCGGGCTCTTTGCTAGCTCTAAGAATTGACTAACCCTGGGAGAGGCAATCTTGCTTTAAAGATGTGAACACATCTGGGACCTGCAGGTGGCATAGTGGTTAAGGGTGCCCCCACCTGGCAGCTTGCTTTCTCACTTTCCCTCTTCCTCTCTGACTCTGTCCCTCTCTGGTCAAATTAAAAATAAATAAATAAGTAAAGTTAAACAAAGTAATTCTTGGGACCAGCAGTTAGCGTAATGGCTATGTCGCTGGACTCCCATGTAGTCGACCGCAGTTCGCGTCCCGGACCCGGTGGCTTAAAACTCACGCCAGGCACGTGTGTGTGTGTGCCCAAGATCCTGAGAGGAGAATGGAGGAGGAGGGATTGTGGCGTGACCATCCCCCCTGGGGGGTGATTTCTCGCTTTCTATCTCTCTGTCTCTCTCTGTCTGTCTGGCGAGTGCATGCACCCTATGGAAAAAACCTCACAAAAAAAAATTTTTTTTTTAAATGTGAAAACATCATAATGTATAGAAAATAAAAATCATGTACATCAAGTATCAAAATCTTCCCTCCTCCAGAACAAAAGTAATCCCTTAGGTTTGCAACCTTTTTGTTTGTTTGTTTGTTTGTTTGTTTTGGAGAGGTTTTTGCTATAGGGCGTGTGCGCTCACCAGACAGACAGAGACAGACAGACAGAAAGCAAGAAATCACCCCCCAAGGGGGATGGTTACGCCGCAATCCCTTCTCCTCCGTTCTCCTCTCGGGATCTTGGGCACGCACGCACACACACCTGGCGTGAGTTTTAAGCCACCGGGTCTGGGACGCAAACCGCAGTCGACTACATGGGAGTCCAGCGACATAGCCATTACACTAACTGCTGGTCCCCTATTTTTGTTTGTTTTTAAGAGAGAGATTTTTGCTACAGGGAGTCTATGCTCACCACAAAGACAGAGAGAGATGGAGAGACAGGAAGCGAGAAATCACCTCCCAGGGTATTTGGCCATGCTACAATCCCTACTCCTCCAGTCTCCTCTCAGGATTTTGGGCACACATACACATGTGCCCAGTGTAAGGTTTAGACCACTGGGTCTGGGACTCAGACTACAGTTGACTATGTGGGAGTTCAGTGACATAACCATTATGCCATCTGCTGGTCCCCATGTTTGATTCCTAAAAGCAATCATTTAACTGATTTTATAGGGACCAGCAGGTGATGTTGTGGTTAAGGCACTGGACTCCCACACAGTCAACTGCAGTTTGAATCCTGGATCCGGTAGTTTGAAACTCACTCCCGGTGTGTGTACATGTGTGCCCAAAATCCCAAAAGGAGAATGAAGAAGGGATTAGAGCATAGCCATCCCACCCCCACCCCCTGGGAGTTGATTTCTTACTTTCTGTCTCTGGCAAGTTCACATCTTTTTTTTTCCTTTGAAGAGGTTTTTGCTATAGGGCACGTGTGCTCGCCAGAAAAACAGAGAGAGACAGAGAGACAGAAAGTGAGAAATCACCCCCTAGGGGGGATGGCCATGCCGCAATCCCTTCTCCTCCATTCTCCTCTCAGGATCTTGGGCACGCATGCACACGCGCCCGGCGTTAGTTTTAAGCCACCTGGTACGGGACGCGAACCACGGTCGACTACGTGGGAGTCCAGCGACATAGCCATTACGCTAACTGCTGGTTCCCACAAGTTCACATCTTATAGCAAAAATCTCTCTCAAAAAAAAGTTTTTTTGCAGAAAACAGAAAATTTTCTTTATGATTTTTTATCTTCACTTATTCAGAAAAGTTGTTCTCTGATTTAAAACAAAAATCAAAGGACAAAAAAAAGCTCTTATTTCCCAGTACCCCGCATTGTGAACAATTTCACTTGTCGGTTGGGCTCCTCTTTGTCCTGGATCCCCAGCATCTATCTTGTACATGTTGTCCCTTGGCTTGGCCTTACCTTTCTCTTTTTTTTTTTAGATTTTTTTTTTTTGGAGAGGTTTTTGCTATAGGGTGCGTGTACTCGCCAGACAGACAGAGAGAGACAGAGAGACAGAAAGCGAGAAATCATCCCCCAGGGGGGATGGCCATGCTGCAATCTCTTCTCCTCTATTCTGCTCTCGGGATCTTGGTCATGCACGCACACACGCCTGGCGTGAGTTTTAAGCCACCGGGTTTGGGACGCAAACCAGGGTCGACTACGTGGGAGTCCAGCGACATAGCCATTATGCTAACTGCTGGTCCCACCTTCTGCATTTTTGACATTCTGCGCTCTCTGGAAAGGTCAGTCCAAGACCATACCACTGACAAATTAATTATATGATCATTTGTTCTCTTATTCTTTTATGATTTTTAAAAAAATCTCATAACTAGTATACACATTCTTTGAGGGAAGGGAACATATTTTCTTTGCATATAGAGTTCAGTAAGTGAATGAAATGTGGGTAATCAAATACCTTTTGTAACAAGTCGTACTTCAAATATTTGAGTTTTCATATAATTTGATGCCATATAAAAGATGAAATCTTTTTGAAGTCTGTAGAGATTGTCCTTGTATACATATTTTAATTTTTAAATATTTTCATCATACATAGATTTTAAAAGTTAGATTTAATTTTAACAATCAGAAAAATATTTGTTTACATATTGATAAAATTACTATTCATAAATTTTATGTTAAATTAACTTCAATATTTTAAAAAGGATTTTGAATTCTCTACCCCAAACTTAAAATATAAAAATCATACTACCTTTTATCACTCAATATTGTAAGTGATCCCAAGAGAATATGCATGTCTCAGAAATACTTTTTTTTTTTATTTATTTTTTTTTTGGAGAGGTTTTTGCTATAGGGCGCGTGCGCTCGCCAGACAGACAGAGAGAGACAGAGAGATAGAAAGCAGGAAATCACCCCCCAGGGGGGATGGCCACGCCGCAATCCCTTCTCCTCCATTCTCCTCTCGGGATCTTGGGCACGCACGCACACGCGCCCGGCGTGAGTTTAAGCCACCGGGTCCGGGACTCGAACCACGGTCGACTACGTGGGAGTCCAGCGACATAGCCATTACGCTAACTGCTGGTCCCACAGAAATACATTTTTTAAAAGTAATTTCAACTTATCAAAAAGTCAAATGATTTAAAATTTGGCTTAATTTAATATTTTCTGTTGTTATAAAGGTGAATAAACAGTTTGATATTATAAATTAAAAGGGCTTTTTCTATCTATACTATAAACAGTCCTCCTTTAAATATCTCCTCCTTCTAAAGAGAATCCAGATCTTTAAGTTAGTGATACTGTACCCTAAAAATATCTGAGGGGTCGCATGTAGGAGAGTGGGACATTTCTGAGCTCTCAGATTTCTCATCTGCTTAGTAGCTCACATTGAAAAGCACAAGTGAGGTAACTGGGTACAAACAGATACATATGTACATATGTAGCTTTAATAAGTATACATACATATTTCTAAATTGGTATACAATGTAGAGTTATCATAAATCAGAGACTTTAAAGATACATAAAAGATTTAAATCGCTCTTGTTGAATTTCCTTTAATAACATGAAAAGTACAAACACTTATTTTGAAATCTTAAATTTGAGACTGCTTTTCCAGTTCTTCAGCTCCTAATAAGCACTAAGAAGCAATTTGCATCAATTCACCACCTACTCCTTGGCATCCCCAATTCCTCCAGCAGTTATTGCGAAGGTGGCTTCATTTTCGGGCATCTCAGGGCTAACAGAATACAAGGGAACAGAAGTTTATAAACAGCTCTGATTCCATAAATACCATATTCATGTCACAGGCATCATGCTCCCATCAGTCTGTCTCCAGAGACATCTCAGAATTGGTGTAGCTAAATGTGGGCTACAGAATTTACCCACGAGTATGATTAACCCTTACAAGCACTAACTGAGCTACTTCTCTGTATGTAAGGTTCCGATTGTCAAGAAAGAAAAATTACCCCAAACGTAGGTCTCGGTGACAGGGGTATTCCTTCAGTATAGTGCCAGGCTTTGCGTAGGGGCTTATCCCATTCTGTAGAAGTGTGCACCTTTCTATCGACTAAACTAATTGAGGGGAAAACTGTAAAAGACTGAAATGAACTCAAATATTACTGAATACTTCTAATGGAAAAGACAGAATGTCTAGCACACCGTTCTAGGTTATCTACAAGAATTCTATGAGGGCTCTTTACCTTCTATTGTCTTTGATCCGTTTTACAACTCTGTAAATTGCAGAAAATGACATGCAATACAAATTATTCTTATCCACAGAAATGTTCATTGTGTGAGGCAGAATGGAATGAATTCTTGTCCTATAGATATTGACCCATTTTTATTAATTTATAGTTAATTTCGGCACTCCTTATTTGAGTGTATATGAGCAGTCCTCTTGAAATCTGCCCAAGAGAATACTGCTGATAAGTAAAGGTGTCAGGATTAGAGACCGAGGTATTCAAATCCCAGCTCATGTTCTTTTATTTAGGTTTTTGTTATAAGGCATGTGCTCGCTGGAAAGAGACAGACAGAGACAGTAAGAGGGAAAGTGAGAAATTACCCCCTAGGAAGGATAGCTATGCCTCAATCCCTTCTCCTCCATTCTTCTCCAGAGATTTTGGGAGATTTTGCACACAAACCTGGTGTGATTTTTAAGCTCCCAGGTCCAGGACTTGAACTGTGGTTGGCCATGTGGGAGTCCAGCACCTTAACCACCATGCCACCTGTTGGCCCCACAGCCCATATTCTTAACCATATTGCTCCTCAGAGGTGTTTTTTTTTTTCATTTGTCTGGTGGTTTTGTTTTGTTTGAAGAACAGAGATCAGGCAATATACTTTGAGCACAAGATAAGACGACTTCCCATGGGAATGGAGGACACTAAATGGGCTAGAGATAAGGAAGGAGGTCTTACTAGACTAAAACTGGAGTAAGAAACTGTAACTGGAATTACAAAATAGCTTTTGGTCTTGACAGAAACTACTCAGTCAGCTACTTGCAAATGGTGGGAAGTAAAATGAAAACTCTCCCTAGAAGTAGACAAAAAATTGAAAAAGAGAGAAGCCAAGCAAGGTACCTATAAAATGGATCTACGGTTAGTGTGTGTTTGTTTGAATATTGTTTCACTTCTAAAGACAAAATCAGGGGACCAGCAGGCCTTGTGGTGGTTAAGGTGCTGGACATTCCCACAGGGCTGACCACAGTTTAAGTCCCGGACCTGGCAGCTTGCTTTCTCACTTTCCTCTCTCTCTCAGTGTCTCTCTCTGGTCAAATTAAAATAAATGAATGTATAAATAAAATTAAATAAAAATAATTTTTTAATAAGAAAGACAAAATCAGAAGCAATTACTTTAATTTTTTTTAATTGCCAAAGGTCACCAGAGACGGAGAGAGATAAAGGGAGAATGGGGCATGGTTTTGCTACAATCCCTTCTCCTCCATTTCTCCATCCTGCTGAGATTTTAGGATTTGAACCCTGACTGACCATGTGGGATCCAGCTCCCTTAACCACTATGCTACAGGACTAACCCAAGAAGCAGTTACTTTAGAGACATGACCATTTGTATGTCTTTTCATTTTAAAAAATTATTTAACATTTGTTTTCTTTTGAATTCAGTGAAGTCCTTTATTTATTTATTATTTTAATTTGCTATACAGTGTGTGTGCTTTTAGGAGAGAAACAGAAAGAGAGGAAAAGTGAGAAAGCATCCCCCAAGGAGGATGGCCTCTCTGCTATCCTTTCTCCTCCATTCTCTTCTTGGCACTCACGCACACAAGCCTGCTGCGTTTTTCAAGCTGCTGGATCTGGGACTTGAGCGTACTGTCAGCCACGTGGGATCCAGCTGCCTTAACCACCATGCCACTGGCTGGCCCAATTTATTTATTTTTATTGTTTTTATTTTGCCAGAGGCCACAAAGAGACAGAAAGAGAGAAGGAAAGTGAGAAAGCACCGCCTACGTGGAATAGTCAACACTGCAATCCCTTTTCTCCATTTCTTCTCTTTTCAGGGTTTTGGGTTCATGTGTGTGCATGCATGTGTTTCTCAAGCTGCCAGGTCCAGGACTCAAACCATGCAGGTGAGCATGTGGGATCCAGCCACCTTAACCACCATGCCCAGGGCTGGCCCAGGTTCTTTAGTTTTAATGTCTGTTGATCTCAGACATGCTAAGTAAATACAAATAAGTGAAGTTTTTATTCACTTGCTTTAAAGTTTGAAAGAGGGGAAAATGTGCTTTTGAAAGCCAGGAAAGATGGGGCAGTAACTATAGTGGCATTCAAGGGCAAGGACTGGTCCTTTTTTGTCGTAATCATGCACACTTGAAATTCTCTGAGAACTTTTTTCTGCTCAATTCTTGGAGAATTCTATGCCCTGTGTGAACAAGAAATGTTGTATCGGTTTAAAGGTAGTAGGTGAAGCCATGGGGATAGCTACTAGAGCTACACGAGTCACGACTATCCTAAATCATTCTCAATAAACTAAAAATATTTTAAGAGTTTCTTTCCCTTGCTTTTTTTTTTTTTTTTTTTTTCCTGGTGTTTTCCATAGGGTGGGTACCTATTCCAGAGAGAGACAGAGAAAGGGAACATGAGAACTCACCCCCTTAGGTGTATGTCTGCTGCACAATCCCTTCTCCATCCTGCTCCTGGGATTTGAGGCATGCACACACAAGCACCTGGGGTGATTTTCGAGCTGCCAGGTCCAGGACTCAGGAGCTGGCTATGTGGGGGTCCAGCACCTTAACCACCATGCCACCTGCTGGCCCCAAAATAGTGTAGCAATTTCAAAAGTACAGACCTTAGATTCAGACAGCATACATTCTAATCCTGGTTCCAGCCATTTCTGGTTGTGTGACAGGTAAGTCCGTTTATTTACTCATTAAGAAAACATTTTCCACCTTTTACCACATGGTCAAGCATGGTTCAGGTCCTGGACCTAGCAGTTTGAAACTCATGCTGGTGCGAGTGTGAGCATGTCCAAAAATCTTGAGGAGAATGGGGGAATGGAATGGATTGCGGGAGGCCATCCCCCCGGGGGATAATTTCTCACTTCCCTCTCTCTTTCTCTCTCTGGCAAGCATATGTGCCCTAAGGCATAAACCTTAAAAAACAAACAAACAAACAAATAAACAAACACTGATCAAGTGCCTGCTATTGAATATTTCTCTGTTGGTAGGCACTTGAGATCTGCAAGTAAAAAAGACACAAATCCCCACCTTTCTTTGTGGAACTTACATTTGGGGAGGAGAGAGATAAATAATGGACATGTTAACTACATATATTCTGTGATATGTTAGTGATAACTGTTAAATACATATGTTCTGTGATATGTTAGTGATAACTGCTGTGGGAAAAAATAGAACTGGGTAGGGAAATAAGGGTATGAGAACTGAGAATTGGAAGTCGCCTAGTTGCAATTGTAAATAGAGAGGTCAAGACGGAAATTGTTGAGAAGGTAACATTTGGTCAAACACTTGACGTAGATGGAGGAGATAACCAGACAGAGGGCTATGTCAGTGAAGATTAAACCAGGTGAAGATTATTCCAGGGAGAGGGAACAAATGTGGAGGTCCTAGGGTAGGAGCATGCCTGGCATGTTTGTGAAATATCAGGGAGCCTGCCCATTGAGGCTGACACACAGTGAGGAAGGGGAAGAACAAAAGGAATGGAAATATGGCCATTCATGGAGTGTCGTGTGAACCACTGTAGAGACTTGGGCTTTTATTCTGAGTGAACAGGAGGAGCCACTGGAGGGTTTTAAGCAGAAAACAGATGTGATCTGACTTAGTTTTACAAAGAAAAGTCTAACTTCTGTGTTTCAAATAGACCTTAGGAGGGCAATACTTACGTATCTGCCTGGGGCCTTCATTGCCTCATCTGTAAAATGGGGATAATAACCTTTTCTTCTTAGGGTTGTGGTTATAAACAATGAAATACTATATATAAAGCAGTTGGAGCAAGGCCTAGCACGTAGTAGCCATTCGGTAAGTGTTAGTTATCACTATTCAGCAGCAGCATCTTCTCTACCGAGAGGTATCGCTAAAGTGAAGAATCTTTATGAGAGATCTCCAGGGACCAGAAAGAAATGAGTACATGCTGCACAGCACACTAAGTATTAATATTTTAGGCTCTGATCTAATTCTGCCGTTTTTATTCAAATTTATGGAAATTTGACATAACTCACCTCTATGAAAACTCACTTAAATTATCCTGTATTGAATCTGAAGAGCTCTGGTAGTCTCATAAAATGTTAAGAATTGAAAGTCTTTTTTTTAAGAATTATTTTTTATTTAACTTTATTTTACTTTAATTTGACCAGAGAGGGACAGTGAGAGAGAGAAAGTGAGAAAGCAAGCCGTCGGGGGCTGGGAGGTGGTGTGTGGATAAAGACGCTGGACTCCCATGTGGCTGACCACAGTTCGAATCTCAGATCTGGCAGCTTATTTTCTCACTTTCTGTCTTTCTCTGGTCATATTTGAAAATAATAATAATAATAATAATAATAATAATAATAGGGTCTGGTAGGTGGTGTGGTGGTTAGGGGTGCTGGATTCCTACATGGCTGACTACGGCTCAAGTCTTGAACCTGGCAGCTTGCTTTCTCACTTTCCTCCTCTCTCTCTCTCTCTCTCTGTCCCTCTCTGGTCAAATTAAAATAGAAAGAAAGAAAGAAAGAAAGAAAGAAAGAAAGAAAGAAAGAAAGAAGAAAGAAAGAAAGTTAAATAATTATAAATAGACTAATTCTTTAAAAAAATAAAAATAAATAATAAAAGAAAGAAAGCCACTAGGTCCAGGACTTGAACCATGACCTGTCATGTGGGAGTCCAGTGGCCTCAACCACCATGGCACCTGCCGGCCCCTGGTTTTGTTTTTTTAACTGCCAGAGGGGACATGTGCTTACTAGCGAGAGACAGAGATAGGGAGATGGAGAAAACACCCCCAATAGGGTGTGGTCAGTTTCGTCTCCTCCATTTCTCCATCCTGTCAGGATTTTGAGCAAGCACACACATGAACTCAGCATGTTTCTCAAGCCACTGGGGCCAGGATTTAAACCATGGCCAGCCTTGTGGAATCTGGCTCCCTTAGCCACTAGGCTACAAGGCCAGCCCACGCAAGAGTTTTCAATTCTGCAAAGTGGGAGGGCTTGATGAAATATACAAATGACTGAATCCATAGATGGGGTTCATCCATTTGTTAATTTAAAAAATGGTTCCTGATTGCTATGTGCCAGATACCATGCTAGGTATTGGGGACATTAGTGAGTTCCTGTTGTGAAGGAGATGTACTTGTAAACAGTCCACTACAGGTCAGAGTGAAAAGTGTTTGGGAAAGTCCTAAGAATAGCAATCTGTCCAAGATATAGACCAAGAAATTTTAATAATGAGATATAAAATTAATAGAACTATATTTAGTTCAACAAAGAACCTTTGTAGCAAATTTCTTTCTTTCTTTCTTTTTTTTAGAGAGGTTTTTGCTACAGGGCGCATAAGCTTGCCAGAAAGACAGAGACAGAGAGACAGAAAGCAAAAAATTGCCCCCCAGGGGGGATGGCCATGCCACAATTCCTTCTTCTCCATTCTTCTCTCGGGATCTTGGGCATGCACGCACACACATCTGGCATGAGTTTAAGCCACCAGGTTGGGGACTCAAACTGTGGTCAACCACATGAGAGTCCAGCAACATAGCCATTATACCATCTGCTGGTCCCCTTTGTAGCAAATTTTTAGAGATTGCTGACGCTCCATAAAACACAGCATTTATGTAATATAATCTCCAGGGATAGGTGATGAAAAACAAAAATTGGAGGCTAGCAGGTGGCATAGAGGTTAAGGTGCTGAACTCCCACATGGTCGACTATGGTTCAAGTCCCAGATTTGGTGGCTTGAAACTCACACCGGGTGTGTATACATGCCTGCCCAGAATCCAAAGAGAAGAGAGGAGAAGGTATTGTGGCATGGCCATATCCCCTGGGAGGTGATTTCTCACCCTCTCTCTCTGTCTTTCCAGTCTCTGTTTCTCTGCTGAGTGGATGCGCCCTATAGTGTGTATTCTAAAACAAAAAGGAAAAAGAACAATGGTTTGAATAGAATCCATCTTAAATAGATGGCGGAGCTGATTATCTACACTTTATTCAATGATAGCACGTAAGTACAGTGATTCATAGTGAAAACCATACAAAAAAGTCATCTGATTTCTTTTGGGGCTGCTTTTCTCTCTGCAGGATAAAAAGTTACCACAAATCTTTGCCTTGTTTCTCTGAGTTGGCCAATCAGTAAGTCACAAATGTTTCAAGTCTATTATGTCCCAGGCACTGAGCAAGTGAATAGTGTCCAGATGGGATGACAAACATTACACAAATCATTGCCAGTGTTCCATGGCTTAAATTCCATGAGGGTAGGGACTTGACTTTTTGTTTTGTCACTAGTCTGTTCCAAGAACCTTGCAGAGCTGACATGTAGTGAGTTTCTCTGTAAAAATTTACTAAATCGGGGGCCAGCAAGTGGCATGGTGGTTAAGGGTGCTGGACTCCCACATGGCTGACTGCAGTTTGAGTCCTTTCCTTGCTTTCTCACTTTCTCTCTCTGTCCCTCTCTGGTCAAACTAAAATAAATAAATAAATACAGTTAAATAAAATAATTATTTTTTTAAAAAAATTTTACTAAATTGGGACCAGCAGGTGGCATAGTGCTTAAGGCACTGGACTCCTATGTGATTGATTGTGGTTCGAGTTCTGGACCAAATAGCTTGAAACTCATGCCAGATGCATGTATGTGTGTGCCCACAATCCTAAGAAGAGAATGGAGGAGAAGGGACTATGCTATAGCCATCCTCCCTAGGAGATGCTTTCTCACTTTCTCTCTGGTGAGCTCACTTGCCCTGTAGCAAAAATCTCTAAAAAAAAAAATAAAAAAAAAAAATAAAAAAGGTACTAAATTTATAAACAATTACTGTGGAAGTAAATAAGGTGGTATAGCCTATACTGCAAGGGTTGGGAAGGGTTCCCTGAGAAAGTGATGTTTAAATGGAAACCTGAAAAGCAAATGGAGTTAACCTGGCAAAAAGAATGTGTCCTCATACTCCATTCTCCCCCTACCCATACCGTGCTTTAATTGGAATTACTTCAATAGCTAGCTTTACTGTGCACTATGAAAGGTCAGGAACCAAGGCTATTTGTCAAGAGAATTTCTGAATCCCTAGTATCTAGCACAGAGTAGAGACTTGCACTCAATTGAATAATTTTTGAGAAGGAAATTCAAACATTTAGCATCTGCCAGTGGTATAATTATGGCCTCTCAGGAGAGACAATTTTGTTTAATACCATATGCACAAGAATCTGAGGAAGAATAAAAAAAACTGTACCTGTCATAAATCTTAGCAATTCTCAATTCGCCTCTTCCCTTTCGCAAGCTTATTCTTGTTGTTGAAGCGTGAGCCAGTATGTGTCCTCCAATTGGTTTTTTGGGGTCGGCCTGAAAACTGAATTAATAAAACACCTTTTCAAGTTTCATCATATGGACTATAAAAAATATTATCTGCAATTACAAGGCAATCTTTTGGTGGGCAGTGGCAGGGGATGGAGTAGCAGTTATTTTAAACAGAAGCTTGTTCATAAACAATAAAGTGGGGGTGAGGTTCGGAGTTGTTATATACGTCATTGCTGTCTGCTTAAGCTTCTGAGATTCCTGCAATATGTAGCTCATATTTTGTTTGACTTTAAAAAATTATTGAATAATATATTACTGTTAAAAATAATATAGTACTTGGGACCAGCAGATGGCATAATGGTTACATTGTTGGACTCCCACATGGCCGACCACGGTTCAAGTCCCAGCCCCAGAAGCTTGAAATTCACGCTGGGTGCATGTGCATGTGTGCCCATAGAAGCAAATGGAGGAGGAGGGATTGCGGGGTGGCCATTTCCCTGGGGAGTGACTTCTCACTTTCTCTGTCTCTCCGTTGAGCACACATGTCCTATAGCAAAAATCTATCTTAAAAATTTAAAAATAAGGGAACCAGCAGTTAATGTAATGGCTATGTCGCTGGACTCCCATGTAGTCGACCACAGTTTGCGTCCCGGACCCGGTGGCTTAAAACTCACGCTGGGCGCGTGTGCGTGCGTGCCCAAGATCCCGAGAGGAGAATGGAGGAGAAGGGATTGCAGCGTGACCATCCCCCCTGGGGGGTGATTTCTCGCTTTCTGTCTCTATGTCTCTGTCTGTCTGGCGAGCGCACGTGCCTTATAGTGAAAACCTCTCAAAAAAAAAAAAATTTAAAAATAACACAGGACTTACTGTCTCAGGATAACTGTTGGTGTTAAGCCATTTCCTTTACAAACCCAAAGACTAAACTTATTAATTAATTTATTTATCAGAAATATTTATTTTTGAAAATGTCTTTTTTTTTCTTCCATGAGAAAGAGAAACAGAGAAACCACCACAGCAGGGCTTTACTCCTCCATGTACCCTAGGTCACGTGCATGCCCAGCACACTCAAGGAGGTCCCGGGACACAAACCCAGAACCTTTCTTATAAGAGTTCAATTGCATTGGCACTGTGCCACCACAGAAATCTTTATTGATGGCTATTATTTTCCAGGCACTATCTAGTCTGATGAATAAGAAATATCCAACCCTTCTGCACAATACTGTGTACACGAGAACAAATTAGAATATCATTCTTATTCGTTAACTGTAAATCTTCTAATGTCCTACTGGCTATGAATTTGCAGTGAGGATGATGTTGGAAATATCTTTATCATTGATGCTCAGAGGTTATTCTTCTAAATTAGGATATTGAAAAAATAAGTTCCTACCATCATTACGTGGATTCAAAAAACATATTATGATTGCCAGGTAGTTACAGTACTCATCTTGAGAGATGTACTCACAAGGGGACTATCACTTGGCAAAAAGCGAAAGTTTCTAAACCCTAATAGCAAGCCCTTTAAAAAACCCTCAGTGCAAAAATCCTCAACAAAATACAAAGTACTAGCAAATGGAATCCAGTGGCATAGTACAAGTATATGCCATGACCAAGTAGGATTTATCCCAGGAATGTGAAAGTGGTTCAACATAAATGACCACTGTAATACCCCATGTTATTAGAATGAAGGGGAACGAAAGAATATGACCATCTCTACTGGTGCATCTCTACTTCTAACCTATGCTTAGAAGTCAGTGACAGGAACTGAGCACACGCTACAAGGTCACAAACTGGGGTATAGATTTGGGAGACTAGTTACAAGTCAGCTCAAGTTTCACTTACTCTGTGGATTCTAGCTACTCTAAACTGGAGTCTGGGAGTAATGAGGGTGCTACTGATCGGCATGAAGTTAAATATGTAGATTATAGGTGGTGGGAATAAGAAGCTCTCTGGGAAAGGAGTCTGCTGATCTAAGCTACTTGATTAAATGGCTTAAATGATTCTGGTCCCAGTGACTGGGACCAGAAGACCCTTGGCTGAGGTTGGATAGCACTGGTTAAGATTTAGCAGGTCCAAGGTAGAAACAAGAATACAGAGTTTTGGAGTGAACCACTGTTAAAAAAGTCGGAGCAGGGTAATGCAGGCTAATAGCAGTGATGACATCAGAAGGTCCGGCGGCTTTACCAGGAAGTCTGAAGGGCACTAACGCAAAAGCCATCTCAGCGGGAAGAAATGAGGTGAGTTGTCTCTGTAATGCTCTGACTCTTTAAAGGAGTGGCGCTGAACCGGTGGTTCTTCACAGTCTTAAAAGAACACTATGTCCTATGTAGGTGGGCTACGTGAGGCCCTGATGATATTCTCAACTGGGCTGTGAACTCGGAGCCTGCGAACACTGTATTTATGCTTCTCTAGTAAACTTTGCATGTTCTGCCTTTAGTACTATTATTTGTTCGCTCATTATATCCCACGCTCAATCTTCCTCCTCTTTCATATCACTAAACTCCTGAGGAAAAGACAACATTGTATTTAGCACTCCAGCAACAAGCTATACAGTGGTACTCAAAAATGTTCTTTGCACTGAAGCTACAGAAGCTACAGAAATTCCAAGGCTGCTTCCACAGAAATTAGGGGAAAATAAATGAGACTGGTTGGTAATTTCTATGAAGAGGAGTTAAGAGAGGACAGTGAGTTAGCTGAGTGGAAAGAGGAGTCTTAACAGCTGTGTTACGTGCTGCGTCGCCCAGCTGGATGACCTCTCAGCACTGCCCATCATTCTCCTACGTGAGCATGGTTAACGTCACTTCCCGTTACAAACCTCTGGTAGTCTCTGGAAGCTGCTTCCCCATTCTCGCCCCTCACCTTGGATGACATGGCCTGCCATTTCGTGAAGAAAACGAGGGCCCTAGGAAGATGCTCCCTCAGCTTGCTCTTCTATCCACCCCTGCATAGTTATCTACAGTTGTATTCCTCTCTCCTCCTTCCTGTCAAAATTCTTTCCTTTTTTCTTATTTCAGCAAGTCCCCTGATATCTCCACACATCTACACACGCAGTTCCCTCAGGAATGAAAGCCTTTCCCCACCACGTTTGCTCATTCAGCTCCTACTCATCCTTCAAAGGCCATCCCTTCCAGGACCCCCTGACTGGTTCACTGTATTCCCTCCCATCCGTGTGCTCCTCTGTTAAAGCACACAACACCATGACTAGTCCAGGGGTCTTGCGCTCTCGCTTCACCCTAAAATCCCTGTTCCTCTTTGTAACTGCAGTGCCTAGAAGGGTGCCTGCAAAATAAAAGGAACTCCATCAATACTGTAGGACGAATACAGGAAGACAACTGGAGTCTCCTGGACACAAATCTGTGACACACCTTCAAAGAAGCTATAATACAAGGAACTTCAGGAGGGGGCTCTGACAGAAAGGCAGATGTCACAGGAGATAGATCTGCCTGCTAAGGTAATCTGTCCCTGCCTCTTCTCACCACTGCCATTCTAGATAACCTACAGATGAGCAGAGAGTTGGAGCTTCTAGGTGTACAGTTATGGTTTTCCTTTTCTACCAGAAGGTGTGTGCACTTGCTGGGGATAGAGGAAGAGAAAGTGAGAAAGCAACCCTCATGGGGGATGGTAACTCTCCACTTCCTTCCCCTCCATTTACCCCCCTCTTTTGGGATTTTAGGTGCATACAAAATGCCTGGTGTGTTTTTCAAGACTGGGTCTGGGACTTGAACCATGCCGTTGGCCATGTGGGATCCAGTTGCCTTAACTATCATGCTGCCAGCTGGCCTGCTATGATTTTTTTCTTATCAAACTGTTATTTATTGTTACCAACGTAATACCCTATGCACTGACGAGGATAGGTACTACTGCTTGTCGTTAATTACTCCAAGTTAAGAGCCTGAATGTTAGGAATGTCATCTCGTTAAGAAGATGATTTTGAAAGAACTAAATGAGGGAATAAATTATAGGATTTGCAAAAGGACTAAGAAAATATTTAGGAAAGATATTATGGGAATAAGAAAGTTCCCAGAAATGACTCATAAATTAAGAGGTTACACTTAAGCAAAATAGACTTGTAGTGTAGTATAACAGCCTTGGAGCTGGAAGAAAATCAAGCCAATTCAAATTTTTTTTTTTTTTTTCTCCTTCAAGGTGTTCAGGAATCTGTGTAGATTTTTTTTTTTTGAGAAGTTTTTGCTATAGGGCGTGTGCACTCGCCAGAAAGACAGAGACAGACAGAGAGACAGGAAGTGAGAACTCACTGCCCCCGGGATCTTGGGCACGCACGCACATGTGCCCGGCATGAGTTTAAGCCGCCAAGTCTGGAACTTGAACTGTGGTTGACTACATGAGAGTCCTGTGAAATAGCCATTACGCTAACTGCTGGTCCCCCTATGTAGAATTTATGGCTCTTAATCTTTCTTGTAGGTCACCAACACTTTGACAATTTTATAAAAGATATATTGTATAAGTCTCCCCCCCCCCAGAAAATGCACATGTGCACACATATAAAATTGTTCATGCACATTCAGGAAATTCATGAAATCCCCCCCAGTCATTAATAATAACTATTATAGGGACCAGCAGTTGGCATGATGGCTATGTTCAGGACTCCCATGTAGTCGATCATGGTTTGAGTCCCAGACCTGGTGGCTTAAACTCATGCTGGGTGCGTGTGCATGTGTGCCCAGGATCCCTAGAGGAGAATGGAGGAGAAGGGATTGCGGCATAGCCATCCCCCCAGGGGATGATTTCTCACTTTCTGTCTCTCTGTGTCTCTTTGTCTTTCTGGCGAGCACATGCACTCTATAGCAAAAACCTCTCCAAAAAAATAATAGTAACTATTATAACCAAGATTTACTGAGTCCTTACTGTGTGGCAGGCATTCTTCTAAGTTATCCAGTTATTTCACTTTGATTAGATTTCATATTTATAAATAATTATAGATTAAAATTTGGATTCAGATAGAGGTCTAGCTACAGGGAGCGAATGCATTGGTCACATGAACCTCGAATGGAGCCATGTTTTCATTTTCAATAATCTGGCTCTCTGGTTTTTCCTGGAGTCTCATGAGCTTGATTGACATGAGTCTGACCCCGAGAGATGGATGGATCCTCAGTAGGGTGACCAAATCCAATCTCTGTCTGCCAGGCTGAGGGCCTTAACTGTGGTCAGTTCATCAGAGTAATGGATACATTCCTGCAAAGCCTCTTAAGTGACAGCAGGCCAGCCATCTTCAGACAGATACACCCTACTGTACAGTGGTGTATCAGCTTTGGAGTAACTGGTAGGATAGTTGGAGAATAAAATGAAGTAATTCAGGTAAGGCATGAGCCCAGCGACTATTATTATTATCTGCTTCTTTTTTCTTTTCTTTTTTTATATTTATTTTTATTATCATCATAATCTTCTTTATATTACATTGGATTACATATAACTTTACAGTGTATTACATTGCTTTTTCAAAAGGGTATTATTATCTGCTTCTTCATCCTGACTCAGATGCTTATTACCTATGTTACCTTGGGCTAGTTACTTAACGTCTAAACCTCAGTTTCTTTCACTGTAAAATGAGAATAAAAAGACCTTACCTCTTAAGGGCTGTTGTGAGGATTCAAGAAATATTTAATATAACTCATTGAGTGGCTACTAATGCCAGGAACTATACCTGATCATTTATATACCTTAATGCTATATTTACAGCAATCTTGTCACATAAGAATCCTCAGCAGGGCCAGCAGTTATGGCGGTGAATGCAGCTGGATCCCACATGGCCAACTGTGAGGTTCGAGCCTCAGGCCTGGTGGCTTGAAAAACAGGCCAGGGGTGTGTATATCTGTGCCCAAAAGAAGGAAGAAATGGAGAAGATTTCGGCAAGACCACCTTCCCCCTCAAGGGGAGTACTTTTTTCCCCTGCCCCTGCCCCCACAAGTGCATGTGCTCTCTGGCAAATTAAAAAAAGAAAGAAAGAAATTCTCAATAAGTGGTAACTATTAATATTTAACTAAATTCAGTTAAGACAGTCACTCTTTAGTAAAATACAAAGAACTTTTCTGAAAGTTTCCTTGAACTTCCTGCCTCTTCTAGCAGTTATAACCAAGTCATGAGGTGAAGTATAAGAAGGTGTAATAGCATTCCACATCCTTTTAGAGGGCTTTAATTTACTTCTATTTCTGACCAAGTTAAAACAGCTCCAGAAAACCACCCACATCCCTCCTTTAGCCTATTCTCTCTCTCTTTTTTTTTTTTTTTGGAGAGATTTTCGCTATAGGGCGCGTGAGCTCGCCAGACAGACAGAGAGAGACATAGAGACAGAAAGCAAGAAATCACCCCCCAGGGGGGATGGTCACGCCGCAATCCCTTCTCCTCCATTCTACTCTCGGGATCTTGGGCACGCACGCACATGCGCCCGGCTGAGTTTTAAGCCACTGGGTCCGGGACGCGAACCGCGGTCGACTACGTGGGAGTCCAGCAACATAGCCATTACGCTAACTGCTGGTTCCTCAGCCTATTCTATTACCCCTCTTTTTAAAATATTTTTTCTTTTCTTTCGTCCTTCCTCAGACTGGGGAGTGTGGTGAGAAGGAGGAAGAGATGGGGGTAAATTTTAGAAATAAAGAGGGACTGAGAAAAATGATTTTGTTTCCCTCCCTCTGGCTGAAAAGAATATGGCATATTATATGTTACTGAGAGAAACACCCAGAACAGCCTGGCCTGCCAAGTTCAAACTAATAGAATGCTGGGATCACGAAGTATAGTCATGGTTTGGGATGGGACGGTAGCACAGTGAGAAAAAACAGCATCAACTAGGCCAGCCAGTGGTGTGATGGTTACGGTGGCTAGATTCCACATGGCCAATGGTGTGGTTCAAATTCCAGATCTGGCAGCTTGAAAAACACAGAGCACATGTGCATGAATGCCCCAAATCCAAAGAGGAGAACAGAGAAGAATGGAGAAGGGCCTGCAGCATGGCCATCCCTCCAAGAGGTGATTTCTCACTTTCCCTCCTTTCTCTTTCTCGCTCTGTTCTTCTCTAGCGAGCTCTCATGCCCTATAGCAAAAACTAAAACAAACAGAAAAAACAGCAAAAACAGCATCAACTTTGAAGGCAAAAATATCTAGGTTTGGGGCTGGCAGGTAGCATGGTGGCTAGAGTGCTGGACTCCCATATGGCCAGCCATGGTTCAAGTCCTGGACCTAGCAGCTTGCTTTCTCACTTACCATCTCTCTTTCTCTCTCAGTCAAATTAAAAATAAATAAATACTTAATTAAAATATATATCTGGGTTCAAATCCTGGCTCCTCGTTTTTCAGTTATGTGATTGGGCAAGCACTAAGAACTCTGAGCCTCCATTTCTCTTTATACATGAGGACAGATGTGACCCTACTTCAAACATTGGTCAGAGTGTGGTCCTAGAGGGTATGAGTTATAATAGCCACTCTTGGTGCTTTTTACTTGCTAAGAGGTAAGCTTATGGACAGAATTTTTGAAATAGGGTCCACTGAGGACAGACAGGCTAAGTGAGCTTGCTCAAGAATGAGGAGGAGACTTTGAGATTAGGGAAAGATGGGGAGAGAGGAATACTGCCAAAAGAAGAGAATATTTGGGGATGAGAGAGGTGGTTTATTATTACTTTTTTAATTAAAAAATTCATGATAGATGGGGCCGACAGGTGGCGTGGTGGTTAAGGGTGCTGGATACTCCCACATGGCTGACCACGGTTCAAGTCCCGGACTTGGTGGCTTGCTTTCTCACTTTCCCTTTCTCTTTCTCACTCTGTCCCTCTCTCTGGTCAAACTAAAATAAATAAATAAAATGAAGTTAAAAATAATTCTTTAAAAAAATTCATGATAGAGGGACCAGCAGTTAGTGTAATGGCTATGTCGCTGGACTCCCACGTAGTTGACCGCGGTTCGAGTCCCAGACCCGGTGGCTTAAACTCACACTGGGCGCGTGTGCGTGCATGCCCAAGATCCTGAGAGGAGAATGGAGGAGAAGGGATTGCAGCGTGGCCATCCCCCCCGGGGGGTGATTTCTCGCTTTCTGTCTCTCTATCTCTCTCTGTCTGTCTGGCGAGCGCACGCGCCCTATAGCAAAAACCTCTCCAAAAAAAAAAAAAAAATTCATGATAGAGTGTGAGAGAGAGAGATGAACATCCTCAATGGGGTCTGGTCATGTGTGGTCATGCGTCCCCTTCCTCCAGCCTTGGGCACTCTGTGAGTCCAGCATGTTTCAGGCTGACTGGGCTGAGGCTGGTGTAGTCGTGTGGGATCTAGCTTCTCTTGAGCTGCATATTACTGCTGCTCCATGGAGGTGGACTTTTGTTTTTTAAGGTTGGTTGCTTTGTTTGTTTGTTTGTTTTTGCCATAGGGTACATGCATTTGCCAGAGAGATATGGGAAGACAGGAAGTGAGAAATCACCCCTCGGGGGAATGACCACACTGCAATCCCTTCTTGTCCATTCTATGGGATTTTGGGCATGCGTGCACATATACCTGGCGTGAGCTTCAAGCTGCCAGATCTGGGACTTGAATCATGGCCAGCCATGTGGGAGTCCTGTACCTTAACCACTACACCACCTGCTGGCCCCTGGACTTTTGTTTTTTTAAAGAAGGTATATATAAGAAGTTTTGTTAAGTAATTCTCATTCTGGTTGCTCCCCAAATATGCAGAAATAGTTACACTTTTTCCAACATTAAAGAAAATGTCAGAGGGTACACAAGCTCACTAGAGAGAGACAGAGAGAAAGAGAAAGAGGGAGAGAAAGCAATCCCTAATAAGGTGTGGTCATGCTGTGATCCCTTCTCCTTCACCTTTCTTCCTGTCAGCACTTTGGGCACACATGGCTATGTCCAGCGTGTTTTTCTTGCTGCTGGGACTAGGATTCAAAGCACTGTTGGTCATGTGGAATATGGCTACCTTAACTACCAAGCCAAGAGACTGGCCTTCTTCAACATTCTGAAGAAGAAATAAAGGCCAGTAGGTGGTGTGGTGGTTAAGGCTGGATTCTCACATGGCTTGACTGTGTGGTTCAAATCCCAAACCCAGCAGCTTGAAACTACAATAACCACACTTGGCAATTGTACAAACATGCGTACATGCATGCTCCAAATCCAAAGATGAGAACGGAGAAGAAGGAATTGTGGTATGGCCATTCCTCCTGGAGAGTGCTTTCTCATTCCCCCACTGATGTCTGTTGCTCTCCACCAAGTGCATGCACTCCATAGCAAAACTAAGGGGGAAAAAAAAAAAAGGAAATACTAGGATTTTTTGACAGTGATGTGGGGAAGGATGTGACAACATACAGAGACTGGCTTCAAAAGAACAGGGAGGGGTCACATGAGAATTATGTAAGATGACACATGAAATCACAATAATACGGGTCCTGCTTAGCCAGACTGACTCCATCTTGTTAAAGTCAAAAACTGTTTTCTCTCTCAGCCTGATACTCTTTGTTTGAGGTTTCTCATAGGAACTCCAAGGTGATGGAATGGCCAAGATGGGGCTGGAAACAATGAGGGACTTTCTGCCCCAGCCATAAAAGAAACTGTCTTGAAGATAAATTGTTTGATTGTATTTCTTAGCTAAAGCAGACACTCCAGTCTTGAAGATGACTGACTCAGTTGTGCCCCCAGCTAAAAATTAAGCTGATCTGTGCTTTTCTATGGATAGCTATTTGCCTCATCGTGTCCCCTTCCCCTATAAAAAGCATCTGTAAGTTGGTTGACTGGTTGAAGTTATTCTTACATGTCTTCCCAGTGTGGCCACACTGTAATAAACTCTCATTTCCTCTCTCATCAACAATTTTGCCTTTCTGTGTTTTATTGAGTGTCGAGGGGTTGGACCTGCTTTGGGTGACTGGACTTGGGGTGTAGGGTCCCTCCATCAGGCAACAGTGTCTGGTAGATGGTAAATCACCAATAAATATAAATTCTCTTAATTTTATTGGGGAAGAAAATGAAGTTCAACAGTTTAAATGACTTGCACAAGGTCACCATGCAGCTGACCGGGATTTAATGGTTTTCTCTAACCTTATTACCTCCTAATTTATGCTAATGAAGTTGAATTAATAGGTGACATCCTTTGAGAAGAAACAAACTGTATGTTTACAAGACTGTAAATAAGACTCTAAAATGACTTTTTGTTTTAGGAAAAATAAATACATTAATGAAGTAGGTGGTAACATGGTCTTACTGTTGCTCATTTCAATGCCTGCCCTGGTGTGGAGCTTTACAGACTGACACTGGCTTTTTATCTCTGAGCCTTCATCGGCTAGATCATTCTAGTTCTAAAATCTGTATCTGTAGGAGCAACTGCTCTGCTGTATCATACAGCAGTTCCTCGCCTCTATAATTTTGTTCCCTTTTAATACAATGTGCCATCAAGTATAATGCATGGGACATAAGCCTCAATTATTGTCAGTGTACTTGGGGACTCATACCAATTATAGTGATATTTCTCTGACAGGCCCCAGGCGAGCTGCAGCTTGGAGTTCTTCAACACTGAGAAACAAAGATATTTGCTTTATGGGAGGTTTTCTGATAGCATTTTAAATCCTTTCATTTAAAACTTTTTTTTTCATTTAGTTGTGGCAATTTTTATGCTTTATATGAAGACATGCATTTAATTTGTACTGTTATAATTTAATGTTCGTTAGGATATACTAATTATAGTGAACCTTGTTTCCTTATAACTCAGCTAGATGGAGAACATGTTTCAAAGCAGAGACTTACCCAGCAAAAATACTAGGTTTCGTTACCTTCTCCAGTTCTCTACTTGGCTCACTTCATTTACATCTCCACCCCATTCCCACTCCTTCTCAACTTCCTTTCTCACTTCTCCATCGTTCCTTTCATTGTCTTATTGGAGTTAATTCAAAATGGCGTTCCCTTTTTAGAAACTTTCTACAAATATAAGAAAAAGAACCCCTATCTGACCTAATTTCCACCTATTTCATTTGCCTTCTAACTCTAGGGTGACAGTTTTTGCCTCTTCAATATTCCCTCCCCACACCTGAAGAAAGAACATTGCTCTTTAACTTGAACTATTTTATTTGAATGCAACCCACTTCCTCCCTCTGAGCCAATGAGTCATTTTCTCTTTTTAAAATGTGCCTTAAAAAACTTCCATTTCTCTTCAGTTTAAAATTATTCTGTTTGTGAAGTACTTCATGTCCTGTGTAAGAAAGATATCCCATAAAATAGAGAAGTTTACCTCAATCCCTCAAGGACTATACCACAGTGGATGACATAGTAAGACTTTATAATATAATTTTTAAATGGACATCATTTACTTTTCTTCTTTATGAAGGCAAGAATTTTCCTCTTTCTTGTTCACTAGTGAATTCTCAAAATTTTTTTTCACAGTAGATCTTCAATAAATATTTGTTGAATGGATAAATGGTTGATTTCCCCCTCCTCAATATTTTTAATTTGCTTAATACCATTTGTGTAGCTAGTATTTTTTAAGTAGAAAATACTTATAAAAAGATATTTAAAAGTGAGAGAAATATAAACTGCAGATGATACAGTAATACTGTTGGGGTAAATTTAGAAAATGCCTAAAGAGGGGCTGGCTGGTGGCGTGGTGGTTGGGGGCGCTGGACTCCCACATGGCTGACCACGGTTCGAGTCCTGGACCTGGTGGCTGACTTTCTCACTCTCCTTCTCTCTCTCTCTCTCACACACACCCTGTCCTTCTCTGATCAAATTAAAATAAATAAATAAAGTTAAATAAAATAAATCTTAAAAAAAAAAAAAAAGAAAACGCCTAAAGAGAGACACATTAATTTCAGTATAATTCACAGAATTTACACTAGTATATCAAGTATCTTCTACTATATGTCAATGACTCATTTTTTTCTTGCTACGAACTGATGTGATAGCCTTGGTTTTAAAGTAATATTACTCTGTATTGCAACCACCAGAGTAATAATTAATCTAGTAAAGAGTCTTTGATAGATGCTGAAATTAATGGATAAAAGATTGCTGCAGGCCAGCCTCAGTGGTGCAGTGCTAATATGCTGCTCGGCGATGCTGAAGCCATGTGGTAAAGTCCTGTGTTCATGTCTTGAGGCCTCCCGGAATATGCAGGGTACACGCATGTACCTGTGATCCTGGCTGGCTGAGGCTGGAGGGGCGTTGTGCCAAAGTCCCTGTTGGGGGTACTCACCTTCTCTCCCTCTATTTTCTTTTTGCTAAAGGGTGCATACGCTCATCAGAGAGTGACAGAGACAGAGAGGATAAAGCACCTCCATCCCCCATGGGGAATGGTCATATCACAATCCATTGGTTCATCTCTCCCTCCTTTCAGGATTTTGGGCATGCGTGCACATGCCTGGTGTGTTTCTCAAGCTGCCAGCTCTGGGACTTGAATTGTCTATTTGTCTCTCTCTCACTTTTATGGAAGAAAGAAAAAAAGAAACTTAAAAAAAATTTGTTGCAGAATAAGATATTTACAGTGTCAAAATACTTTATAATGACTAAAGGCAATTTTAAAAATTCCCTTGTACAGTGGAGGAATTGTGTGACCACCACCCTAATCACATGATCAAATTTAACATCACTAACAATGGGAAAAGGTGCTGTTATGTGCCTCTTAATAGGAAATACTGGGAAGGGCACAATATCACCTTTCTTACCAAAAATGTTTAGCTTTTTTTTTTTTTTTTTTTTTTTCCTATAGGGAGTATACACTTGCTAGAGAGAGATAAGGATGGGGAGAAGGGGAGTGGGAAATCACCCCTGAGGGTGGCCATTATGCAATGCCTTCTCCATTCTCCTCTTAGGATTTTGGACATGACTACACATGCTCCTGGCCTGTTCTTCAAGTTTTTCAAGCTGTTAGGTCCAGAACTCAAACTGCAAGTTGGCCATGTGGGATCCAGGCACCTTAAAAATCATGCCACTGGCTAGCCCCGTTTTAAACAATGAGGAAAAAAAATCAACTGCAAATTGAAGACCTTGCAAAACAATTGGTCAGTACTTTTCAAAAATGTCAATGTCCTAAAAGTTTTTATTTTTATTTTGTTTTAATTTGCTAGAGGGCATGCATGCTTCCTAGACGAGAGCGAGATGTAGCAAGAGTGAAGGTGAGAAAGCACTCTCCATGCTGTAATCCATTCTCTTCCATTTTTCCCTTCTTTTAGGATTTTGGGTCTGCAAGCAGAGCTGCTTGGCATGTTCTTCAAGCTGCCGGGTCCAAGACTAGAGCAGTGTGGTCAGCTATGTGGGATTCAGCCATCCCAACTACCATGGCACTAGCTGGCCCCATAAAAGTTAACAAACGTCAAGGAGCTGTTCTGATTAAAGGAAACTAAAGAGACATGACAACTACATGCAATGGTCCCCAGTTGACTCTGAACTGAAAGCAAATTAAAAAACTCACCACAACTATTCAATAGAAAGAACATTACTGGGACAATGGAGATACTCGAGTACACTGTATATTATATAGATAACACTACTATGCTGGTGTTAAATATGCTGAATGTGACACCAGTGATTCAGACTCAGGTTGAGGGGCCAGGCCAGATGGGGCAGGAAGGCTCCACAGGACCGGACCCCCTAGACCACCCTGCCCCACTTCTTTCACCCCTTGCTATGGCACTTCTTCATCTCACCCATCCTCCTCCCTGTGTAGGAGAGCTGGCTCTGCAGGGGGAAGGCACATAGGGACATGTACTGAAGGAGGGACATGGACAAAATAAGATTGAATTCCCAGCTCCATTGAGATAGACCTTGGGCAAAGAGCCCCATTCAAAATGGGGCGGGTCAGGGGTACAGGGTGGGAGTGGGCGAAGGCCCTGATAAGGGGTTACCTGAGGCTATAGCCGAGCTGTTTATTTCTTAGGGCCCTGTTTTGAAGTTGTTTGTTCTAATTTATTTTAAGATAAGTAAGGCTGGGGGGTGGGGCCATGTTCCCCTCAGCCCCTCCATGGGGAGGGAAGAAGGGGGAGCTCTTTTTTTACGTTGACTTTTTTTTTCCTACTGTTTTCCCTTTTACCATTTGGGGCCCTGGGGGTTTCAGTCTTCTCCCCATTTGGTCCTCTGGACTGTCTTTCTTTGTCTGTTCTAACTTGTAAATAAAGAAAATATTATTCAAAAATAAATAAATAAATAAATATGCTGAATGTGATAATCATGTTGTGGTTAGGTAGGAGAGAACAAAGAAAAAATGCTGAAGTAGTAAGATGTGAAGTGTAATCATGTCTGCAAATAATTCTCAGTGGTCTAGGGGAAAAAAAGCTCTTAAATGATTTATCTAAAAATGTAATACCCTACATACATGTGTATGTGTGTGTTTAGAGAGGAAAAGAAATTTTACACACAGACAAGAGAGAGAAATGTGGCAAAATGTTAACAATGATGATGAATAGGTGAATGATACATGTGCACTCATTGTATTCATTATTATTATTTAGAGACAGATTTTTGCTATGGAGTGTGTATATTCGCCAGAGAGACAGAGAGCGACAGAGAGACAGAGTGAGAAGTCGCCCCCCCCCCGGGGGGGGGAAATCCCATACCGCAATCCCTTCTTCTCCATTCTCCTCTTGGGATTTTGGGCACACACTCACACACGCCTGGTGTGAGTTTCAAGCCACCAAGTCTGGGATTAAAACTGCAATCAATTATATGGGAGTCCAGCGATGTAACCATTATGTCATCTGCTGGTCCCTTATTACATTTTCAAAATTTTTTTCTTTTGAATTTTTAGTTTGCTATAGGGCATGTGACCTTGCTGGAGAGAGAGAGAGTGAAGGAAAGACAGAAATCACCTGTTGTGAGGGTGGGGGGGTGGGGTGGCCATGCCATAATCCTTTCTTCTCCATTCTTCCCCCAGGATTTTGGGCATGTTTTTCAAGCCTCTGGTCTGGACTTGAACTCCATGTGAGATCTAGCTACCTCCACAACACCTACTGGCCCCTAATTTTGTTATTTTATTTTGAAAGTTGCCAGAGGGCATGTATGCTCTCCAGAGAGAGAGAGAGAGGAAGAGGGAGAGAACAACCCCGATGGATATTTCAACCAGCTCCCATAGCCACAAGGCAACAGGTGGCCTTCTTTAGGTTAATCATGCAACTTTTTCTCTTGTTAAAAAATATACAAAATAAAAACTTTTTTTTTAAGAGAGATTTTTTTTTACTAGAGGGTGTATGTGTTCGCCAGAGAGACAGAGAAACAGAAAGCGAGAAATCAATCCACAGGGGGGTTGACCATACTTTAATCCCTTCTCTTCTATTCTCCTCTTGGGATTTTGGGCACGTACACACGTGCCTTGCATAAGTTTTTTTGTTTTTGTTTTTTTGGAGAGGTTTTTGCTATAGGGCGCGTGCGCTTGCCAGAAAGAGAGAGACAGAGAGACAGAAAGCGAGAAATCACCCCCCAGGGGGGATGACCATGCCGCAATCCCTTCTCCTTCATTCTCCTCTCAGGATCTTGGGCACGCACACACACACGCCTGGTGTGAGTTTAAGCCACCAGGTCTAGGACTCAAACCGCAGTCGACTACATGGGAGTTCAGCGACATAGCCATTACCCTAGCTGCTGGTCCCGCCTTGCATGAATTTTTAAAGCACCAGTCTGGGACTCTGTTGGTCCCAAAACTTAGCTTAAATATCTTTAGGGAAGCATGGTAGTTAAGGTGCTAGACTCCCTCATGGCCAACTGTGGTTTAAGTCCTGGACCTGGTGGCTCGAAAATCACACCAGGAGCATGTGCATGTGTGCCCAAAATCCCAGGAAGAGAATGGAAGAGGAGGGATTGTGGCATGGCCATCCCTTACAGGGGGTGACTTCCCACTTTCCCTTGCACTGTCTCTGTCTGTCTCTCTCTGTTGAGTGCACATACTCTATGACAAAACAAAAACAAACAAACAAATCCTTAAATAAATAAATAATTTAGGCCTGGGGCAGCAGATGGCATGGTGGTTAAGGTGCTAGATATCACATGGCCAACACCAAGGTTCAAATCTTGGACCCAGTGGCTTGAAAAATCACACTGGGCACATGTGCATGAGTTTCCAAAATCTCAAGAAGAGAATGGAGGTGAAGGGATTGTGGCATGGCCATCTGCCCTGGGGGGGTGAATTCTTCCCCAACACTATCCACCCCTCTGGCAAGTGTATGTTCCCTATGACAAAAACTTTTGAAAAAGCAAAAAGCAAAAAACTTTAGGGTTGGCCCCATAGTGCAGAGGTTAAGCCCTGTGCATAGAGAACCAGATCCCACATGACCAACCGTAGTTTGATTACCAGCCCCAGAGGCTTGAAAATCATGCAGGGCATGTGAGTATGCAAAATCTTGATGGGATGGAGAAATAGAGAAAAAAATATTGTAGAGGGACCATGCCTGTTAAGGGATCACTTCTCTCTCTCTCTGTGTCTAGTAACTGCAATCACCCTCTTCCAATTTTTTTTTTTTTTTAAAGAACTTTATGAAAGTATTACCATGAATTCAGGCTATTTTGATAGCTTACTCAGCTCCATAATTCTCAAAATGATTGATGGTGGTGTCAAACCTTTCTTTGACTTCTCTGTTTTTACAAGCCTCCTTTAGCTTTCCTGGCCTTCCTATTCCCTGTCATTTTTCAAACACAGCCATCAGTAGTCATGTTATATGTATAAATAACAAACTCTGAAAATGTCTAGTGTGAACTGAAATTCCAGTTCTGCAAACAGGAGACTTCTCTCAAAGAGTCTTTTACAAACATATCTCATATATACCCTGTAGAAAGCCTGCTTTTTTGTTTGTTTGTTTGCTTTAGGCTAATAGTTTATTAGTGTAATAAAAGCCATTTATGTACCTAGAATGTAAGTTTTTCTTTCCCTAGGATCTTTCTCTTATCATCATCCAATAAGGTCCTACCCCTTAGTCTTAGACCAAAAAGGAGCCCACATTATTGTTGGCTACAGTTAAATGATTGCTTTATTTTTACAAAGCACTACAGAAAAATAGGTTCTGGATAATAAATTGTATTTACAACTCTGAAGTAATACACATTGTGCAATAAAGTGATTTGTGATATATTTGTGCCCACAAGGCTGATTATTTTGAAATTATTTATTATTCTACACTCCAACCCTCTTGACTTTAAATTCCTTGAAATACAAAAGCAGAATATTGGTGCTTACGTCATAGTAGCTCCTGGATCAGCAGTCATTTGATTGGTCACAAAAACCGCTACATTATATTCTGTATCAAGAAATAAAATTAAGAAATGAAAAGAAGGGCAATATAAATATGAAAAGTTCATTGTTTAGATTTAAGAGTTTAGGAATATTGTGCCATGAATTAAGTTTATCAACAAAATCACATTCTCATTGTTTTCCTTGATAACAGAAACTAATTTATTTCATTTTTTTCATTGTCAAAGAGCGTGTGCACTTGCCAGAGAGAGACAGAGAGAGGGAGAGGAGAAAGCACTCCTCAATGGGATGTGGTCATGCCACAATCCCCTCTCTTCTATGTCTCCATCCTGTTCAAATTCTGGGCATGGACATATATGTTCCTAGTGTGTTCTTCAAGCTGAGATTCAAACCATGGTCAGCCATGTGGGATCCATCTTCCTTTAACCACTAGGCTACAGGGCTAGCCCAGAAACGAGTTTATTTAAAGTTATTATTATTATAGTTAGAATCCATACTTTCAGTTTTAAAAAAGAGTTATATTCCTATGGAAGTAATTTTATTTTTTAAAAAGGTATAGACTCCAGACATTATCTCAAGTTTCTCTGCAAAGGATACTTTAAAAACATAGTCACAGATGCTATTTTGGTAGTAACATTTTATTTTAAAAATCTACCTTCTGAGATTTTTTGGAGTCTTGACAACATCTGGGCCAATTTTTGCTGCCGTTCAGCCAACTCGCCACGACCACTGAAATCCACTCGAAAAAGTGCCATTATTGAATCAACGATCTGCAGAAGATTAATGTAAAAATAAATACATATTTGGAAATGGAAGGAAGTTAATCTGAATAAAAATAAATACAAGAAAATGATATGCTAAATAGCTCTGTGAGTTAGCCTTATTTAAAATCTTGTACCAATAGCTTGAAGATGCCAGCTTCTTCATGAAACTTTGCAGCTACATAATCAAGCAGCTCCATCTGATGTTCACCTGGTGGGAAATGCAGCGAGAAAATGTTATCAAAACTGGAAGAAGCAGGGGCTACAACTGTACATATCTTTGGGGCCAGGCAGAAGAGAGTCCATGAGGGATTCTCTTATTTACAACTTTATTAAGTATGACTGTATATTCTGCCTTAGCATATATGCCAGATGCTATAGGGTAGTCAGGAAAGTCATGATGCATTTTTGCATAGGAAAACATACTAGGACTTTTCTGGTGACGTAATACCTTACCCAAAAAGAATGTTACTCTGCACTTTAAAGGCAAAGAAATAATTTGAGGGTATATTAGATGATATCATTGATGGACTAAATTAATTTGAAGAAAGCTGAATACAAAGAGAGAAGAACAGAGTCGAAATGCTGCATCACTCAAACAGTAAATCGGTACTGCCAATCTCACCAAACCCCAAGCATCCAATTGCATGGGCTCTTACTAGTATATGCACGTGCATAAAGGACATTGTCCAGTACTGCATCGTGGTCTACATTGAAACGGTCAGCAATATCTCGAAGGCGATCTGGACGGCTGGAGTATATCAAGGTTAAGGATCCAACAAGTCATTCCCCCCAAAAAAAAATCGTATACAGTAACTACAAAATATTATACCTTAAGTAAATAAATAATAAGTTAACAGAGAGGCAAAACAATGAACTTGCAAAACTATTTTGCAGGATGCTAAGAATTATGTAAAGTCTATACCAGATTCTAGTTTTCAGTAAATGCCTCAATTTATCTTAGGTAGTGATAATGGTCATAGAAATGGTAATGGATAACATATTTAAATGTTAAATTATCAAGTCTTTACAATAACTTGAAAGCTAGTTGTCATGACCTATGAGAAGTCTTCAAAAAGTTCATGAAAATGCATATAATGAAGAAACTGCATGATTTCAAACTTTTTCACACCAAAAATAACTCATACTTTAATTCCATATTCCCACAAACTCTTTGAAGTCCTCACATAAATTATATTCTACAAATGAGGATACTGATAAACAGAGATTAAGCAAAGGACTCAGTCACAAATCAGTTAAAGAGAAAAATTAAAAATAAGGCTTGTGGGTTTCTTTTGCTCTCAGTTCTATAAAAATAAACTACTCCAGAAAGATAATGCCACTGGATTATAATTCAAATCACTTTAAAGTGAACTAATCATTTTCTTCAAACTTTTATCTGTTCAATATGAAATAATTTAATATTCCATTAATTGTGTGTTCCTAGTGGATGATAAATTTGACTATGAACTAGAGAGTCAAAAGGAACATCAGGATTCTTGTCTTTTTTTTTTTCAGTGTTTAAACTTTATTTGCTTTCCTAGGTTTTTTAGTAATATGGTCATTTATGCTTTTTAGAAATACAATAAAGTTATCCCTGCATCCTAGTAAATAATCATTTAGAAATATTTCAGAATTTGAAAACAATGCAAATAAGGTTGCAAAGTATTATATATTATTCACACACACAAATTCTTAACTGTCTTACCTATCTTGTAACTTTCCATTTACTTATCAAAGATTGTAAGTGTTGAAGTCAGAGTCCAATAGTTTTTGCTATATGTATTTTTTTAAACAGAAAGATTACTCTATGAATTTTGGGTACATGAAATACGAATCTTAAATGCACAATTTTTAAAATATTCATGTACCTTTTTACATCAGTAAAACTACCAAACACATCAAGATAAGGAACATTTACTTTTGCTATGCTACTTACTACATAGCTTCTAAGTGTTATATGCTGTAGTGTCTGTTTTATAAGTGCAAAACAGCTGTTATATGTGTGGATGCTAGTAAAAAAGTTGCACTCTATTTCTATGACTTACAGTTTCATTATCTTTAAATGCTTTTATTTTGTTTTATACAAATCAGAGTATCATAGGTTATAGACTTGTTTCTGAACCAATATGATTTTTTTTTAATAGGGATACTCAACCAGTACATGAGTGTAACTCATCTGTCCTTCTTTCAATCTACTTTATGTATCCTTAATGTTTTTATTTAGCTACACTGTTTTCACCACTTCTTCTCCAATCCAAAAAAGTGGATGTACATATTCTATTTTTGTTAAGACATATCTCAACATCAAATTTATTTGTATGAACTATTAAATGACATAGCAAGTATGCTTTTTCTCCATGTAACATGTACATAATCAAGGTTTTGTCCATCCTTTGTCCAACTGTTTTATACTATTAGTGTTAACATTATGGACAACCTTGCTTCTTCCCCCTCTATAATTAGAAATAAGGTTGGGACCAGCAGTTAGCGTAATGGCTATGTTGCTGAACTCCCATGTAGCCGACCACGGTTTGAGTCCCGGACCCAGTGGCTTAAACTCACACCGGGCGCACGTGTAAGCGTGCCCAAGATCTCAAGAGGAGAATGGAGGAGAACGGATTGCAGCATGGCCATTCCCCTGGGGGGTGATTTTTCGCTTTCTGTCTCTCTGTCTCTCTCTGCCTTTCTGGAGAGTGCACACGCCTTATAGCAAAAACCTCTCCAAAAAAAGGAATAAGGTAAATAAATACCAGCTGCTTGCTTCAGTTTTGTCAGATTAACATTTGGAATGCCTTCACTAGTCCTGTACACAATGACAAAGCACTTTTATTGTACTTGTGTTTAGCTTGAGAAAATACCTATCTTTACAACACTACATACTAAGAATAAAGCAATACGTATTTGTACAACATATTAAACATTTGACATGCCTTTTCAGTTTAAAACTATATAAACAAAAATGTTAGGCCCAACTTACAAATCTACTTTTCTATTAATTTAAAAATATGGAACGTTTTACGAATTTGCATGTCATCTTGGGCAGGGGCCATGCTAATCTCTGTATCATTCCAATTTTAGTATATGTGCTGCTGAAGCCAGCACAAGGTTCTTGTCTTTAGCTTCAGTGACAGCCACGAAAATCTTCCACTGCTAATAGGTATACCTAGTAGATGTTTTTGGTGGATGAGTCAAAGAAGAGTAATTGGAAGAGGCAATAAATTTCACCATGTCAAAGTCTACAAATCCTGGATATCATGTGGCCAGGGTATAAAATTGGGCATATGTTGAAGGAACTTTCAAATCTATCTACAAATATTTATTATCTGATGCAAAGCATTAAAGAAGACATAAGGGATCATAAGACAATCTATGTCCTAGGTAAGCTTATAGCAAACCAAGGAGACAAAATATAAACATGCATGTGTGTGTATGTGTATTGATATATATATATATATATAGAGAGAGAGAGAGAGAGAGAGAGAGAGATCTATATTCTATATATATCATATGTAGCTATCTCTATATGTCTATATGTAGAGATGTGTGTGTATATATAGCTATATACATTATATATATATATATATATATCATATATATCATATGTCGCTCTTTATATATATCTCAAGAACTGGCAGTCTGCTTGTGCGTGTGTGTGTATATATGTATATAGCTCTCTCTCTCTATATATATATATGATATATATTGCTTCTCTATATATATCTCAAGAGCTGGGAGTTTACTTGTGAGAGGTAAAAGAATGAAAACATTCCCTTATGGCCCTTGCCACAGTGCCTCTCCACCCCTGCTCCTCCCACTTCCTCTTGCAATATGAATTAGCTCCTAACTGTTCCTCTCTTTCTTTCTTTTCTTCCTCTTCTTCTTCTTCTCCTTCTTCTTCTTCTCCTCCTTCTTCTCCTCCTCCTCCTCCTTCTTCCTTTTTTTAATTGACAGAGGGCAAGTGTGCTTGCTGGAGAAGGGGGAGAGAAGCACCCCGCAATAGGCCATGGTCATGCTGGAGTCCCTTCTTGCCATTTCTCCATCCTGCTGGGATTTGGGACAGATATACACACACACACACACACACACACACACACACTTGAACCATAGCCATGTGAGAGTTTGCTCCCTTAAACACTAGGCCATGGGGTCAGCCTATCTCTTCCTTTTTTGATAAAATCCAAATTGCCCAAACAGTGGTTGCTAATCTGAAATAACAATTCCTCCCTCTCTAACAATCATCTTTAATCAATGATTTCTGAAAGTAGTTGAACTCTGTGTGAGCTCTCTTGCTAAAACCCTGAACATTCCACCCTCCTTCCCCAAGTTAGAAGGTTTCTTCAGAACTTCTCATGCCTAACATTCTGAATAAAGTCTTGTGCAAACAATTCTTTGGTTGTTTTTCTTCTGCATGAGTATTCTAGATGGTAAATTCTCTCTGTTGTCCTTAATTTAATTTGCTACAGGGCATGTGGGCTTACAAGAGAGAAACAAAGAGAGGGAAAGATGGCCAAGCTGCAATACCTTCTCCTCCATTCTCCTCTTGGGATTTTGGGCATGCACACACATGTACCCAGTGTGTTTTTTAAGCCACTGGTTCCAGGACTCAAATCACTTAGTCAGCCATGTGGGATCCAGCTGCCTTAACCACCATGCCACTGGCTGGCCCAGATAGTAAATTCTATAATATATTACTAAAAGAAAAATAAAGAACGAATTTAATAGAGTATTACTTGAGCAAATTTAACACGATTTAAATCGGGCAGTTGTCTCTGAACTTTTGGACAATTCCAGCTAGGCTCATGGTCAACTTAGTATTTAAGTTCTGGAAAAGGAAAGTGACATGTACAGAAACAGGAATATGATGTACAAAAACAAAAGTGAAGGGAAACAATTTAGGTTGGTTATATTTTGAAGTTGTCTGCATTAACACAGATTAAAAGGTGGGATGCCTGTGATTGACAGGAGCCTAGGTGATGCAGTCACCTAGGTGTTAGAACCTAGCAAAACAGAAAAAAACATGAGGTCACAGTTTGTTTACCAAAACCAAGTAGGAGTAGGGGGGCTTTTGTGATATTCTTTAACAATTCCCCCCTTTTGGTGAGCCTCTCATTTTTAAGAGATTGACCAAAACTTGTGGCACTGGCACCACTCTCTGTCTCTATTATAAATGACTTTATTTTGTTTTCAGCATAGAAATTTAGAAGTTTATTTTTTTTTTGGCATCGAATTTATAAGTCACGATGTCATATGAGTTGAACTGTTTTTTTTTCCTGTTTTTATTGATTTAGTTGAAGCAAGATTTACTTAGTGTTTGATGGATGGCTTAAAAACATTTAAGATTTGAGAAGATTCTGCCCACCAAGGGGGCTGAAATGACTATTTGGATTAACATCTAAAGCTCAAACTGTATTCTTTAATGAAAGCTTTTATAAAACAAACAAAGCTATTAATAAACAAGATTTAGACAATAGAGGCAACTTTACAGTATTTTAACCTAGTTGGTCATAGTCTTTGTCTAGTGTGTGATGATGATTAAAGATCATAGCTCTCTATAAAATGGCCTAATTTAAAAAGGTATTTTATTTATTTATTTATTTGAGAGGTTTTTGCTATAGGGCGCGTGCGCTCGCCAGAAAGACAGAGACAGAGAGACAGAAAGCGAGAAATCACCCCCCTAGGGGGGATGGCCACACTGTAATCCCTTCTCCTCCATTCTCCTCTCGGGATCTTGGGCATACACACACATGCGCCCAGTGTGAGTTTAAGCCACCGGGTCCGGGACTTGAACCACGGTCGACTACATGGGAGTCTAGCAACATAGCCATTACTCCAACTGCTGGTCCCAAGAAGGTATTGATTTTTGTTGTTAGTCTACTAATACAATTCATAACAATGTATAGACCTTTAGAAGAAATATAAACATTAAAAACTTTGAAAAACCTAAGCATTTTATATCTTTTAGGATTATTGTAAATGAATTGTCAGTTATTTTAGTAAACATTTATCTGTTTTTTCATTTTAGTGAGTTAGACATAAGCCCCTAACTTCAACAAAAAGGAGATTTAAAGCTGGATGATATTTTATTAAGCTTTTTTTGGTTAAACTTGTATGTTAATTATTTATTTTTTGGAGGGTGGCTTTTACTTACCAGGAACTCCAGGAGGTCTTATTGGTTATAAATTTTGAAAAAATTTTTTTTCAGTTTTTGGATAAGCTTTAAATATAACCGGTATTTTATTACTGGCAAAGTGAATTTTTAGGAACCTTACTGATAATTTTTTTGCTTTATTATTTTTATTTTTTGCTTTATTAATAATTGTTTTGGTTTTATGTTAAGACATAAGTTTAAATTAAAGTTAACCACTGATTATGGTCCCATGGATTTTTTTGTGGGGAAGAGGAAAGAATGAAGACTATAGGAACTGAGATTTAAAAGAAGAAACAACACAGTTTTTATGATGGCAAAAAAAGTCTTGGTCTGTGATATCTGGGTATAGTTGTTCAGCTGTCCATGTCTAAGATATCTGTTTTGAAGAAGAAATATTTTTGGTCAGTTTTATTTTAAAGTCTTTAACAAATGCAGTTTAAAACTTTTAAAGTACCTCTTTTGAGTTGTGAACTCAGAGTTCAAGTTTTTGAAGTTTTACTGCAGCGTGAGTGGTGAGAAAAATTTATTACAATGTCTTTTTTTTTAAGAGATTTTTGCTATAGGGCCCATTCGCTTGCTACAGAGACAGAGAGAGACAGAAAGCAAGAAATCACTTCCCATGGGGGTGGCCATGCAGCAATCTCTTCTCCTCCATTCTCCTCTCAGAATTTTGGGACACACGCACACGTGCCCAGTGTGAGGTTTAAGCTGCCAGGTCTGAATTGCAGTTGACTGTGGTAGTCCAGCAAGTAACCATTCGTTATCTGCTAGTCCGCAGAACTATGTCTTTTAACAGGGCTCACAGGCAGTCTTTTTTTTTGCTGTCAGAAGATCCCTACTCGACCTCAGGGCTATTTCGGACCTCCAAATAAATATGACTCACAAAAGCTTCAAGTCTGGATATTTATAAGGTTAATAATCTTTAACTTAAATACAATGTGATACTATTCAGTTGAAAGGATGTGCTTTTCCCTTTCAGCTTCTAGCTAACTCTGTGTCTAATGTTTAAAGAGTATAGAAAAATATATGGTAATGTAACCATGTGGGGGAATTGGGGCTAAAATATTTTTTAAAAACTTGCAAAATAAACATATTCTTATAGTACAAAAGTGTAATATTTGAATAAAGTTTGTATAAATTAGAAAATGAAAAAAAAAAAAAAAAAAGAAGATCCCTACTCTGGACCATGAAGGGTTTGTTTTTAGTCAGTGAATTATAAACAGCATTTTTTACTTGTTGAAAATACACTTTGGCATAATGTATTAAAGCCTGGCAGAGTTTAATCACCTCAGATTTTTTTAGAAATCTCTCATGAGAGAAACACATTTTTAAATAACTTTTTGACTACTGTTACAGCATTTTTTTATGGGAAAGGTTTTAGACAACTGAAAATATGTACTGAAAATGGCAATGAATCAAATTTTTAAATAATATTTAAATCGCATTTTAGATATGTAGATAGTAGAAATGTATCTGTAGTTTTGTCTTTTTAATATTAAGTTGACAAACTAAACATTGTCTATAAGACATTTTAGCAATTTTAGAGCAGTCACTATATTAATATTATTGTAAAAATAATTAATATATATTTATTTTAATCTGGATTATTTTATCTATTTATTTTTGTGAGTCATGGAGTGTAGGGGGTTTAAATAATGAGGACTCAGGAAGAATTAGGTGGCCATCTATAAGCTCTCCGTGAGTCTATGTTTAACATTGAATTTATATTTTTTACATTAATTTTACCTCTTTTTATTTTTTTATGAATTTTTTAAAAGACAGAACACTTTAAGATTATAGTCATTTGAAAAAAAGGCTTTTGGGGCTGGTAGGTGGCATGGTGGTTGGGGGACTGGACTCCCAGATGGCCGACTGCAGTTCAAATCCCAGACCTGGTGGCTTGCTTTCTCACTTTCTCTTTCTTACTCTGTCCCTCTCTGGTCAAATTAAAATAAATAAATAAAGTTAGATAAAATAATATGTATATATATATTTTTGGAGAGGTTTTTGTTATAGGGCACATGTGCTTGCCAGAAGGACAGAAAGTGAGAAATCACCCCCCACCAGGAGGATGGCCACACCACAATCCCTTCTCGTCCATTCTCCTCTTGGGATCTTTGGCACGCACACACACGTGCCTGGCATGAGTCTAAGCCATCTGGTCTGGGACTTGAACCTCGGTTGACTACATGGGAGTCCAGCGACACAGCCATTATGCCAACTGCTGGTCCCAGATAAAATAATTTTCTTTTTTTTCTTTTGAGAGCTTTTTGCTATAGGGTGCAAGTGCTTGCCAGAAAGACAGAGAGAGACAGAGAGACAGAAAGCGAGAAATCACCCCCCGGGGGGGATGGCCACGCTGCAATCCCTTCTCCTCCATTCTCCTCTCGGGATCTTGGGCACGTACGCACACATGCCTGGCGTGAGTTTAAGCCACCAGGTCTGGAACTCGAACCGTGGTCGACTACATAGCCATTATACGAACTACTGGTCCCAGATAAAATAATTCTTTAAAAAAGGGAAAAAAAGCTTTTGGGATAAACAGGTGGCGTGGTGGCTAAGGGCACTGGACTCCCACATGGCCAACTGTGGTTTGAGTCCCAGACCTGGTGGCTTGCTTTCTCACTTTTCATCTCTCACTCTCTCTGTCTCTCTCTGGTCAAATTAAAATAAATAAATAAAGTTAAATAAAATAATTCTTTAAAAAAAAAGAAGCTTTTTAGAAAAGCATCAAACAAAACAAATAACCATGGACATTAAGACTTGAACTAACTAAAGTTAAAGATTTGACAAGAGTTTACAACTAAAAAAGAAATTTGGCTATATTTGTGACATATACTGATTTAACATAATAACCTATAACATGACTGGTAAATATCACATTATAAATTTTTGAGAATCCCAGTTTATTTTGGAACACAGTGCATGTTTAAATACACACACAAACACATATCCATACAACATATTTATACACATAATTTAAATATAATGTAAAGAAAATTTTAATTACCAATTTGACTATGTTTTTCTTATTATTTAACATATTAAAACAAGTCCGATTGGCTCTAATATCCCTCTTTCGGATGTTTCAGAGGTCCTCTGTAAGCATCCAAAAGTTACTCTGAGGTAAAAGAATTTAATTTAAAATTTAATTTTAGAGAAACCTTTCAAATACAGTAAAAAGCTTAAATACTTAACTGTCAGCAGAAAATGAAAGTTAAATGTTTTCCAAGTTTCTTAGGGATGAAAAAGGGCTAACTTACTATCTAACTTACCATGTATCTTATAGAACACATGGTAGACTATAGTAGCCAGATATGACATTCAGAGATAACAACAAAACAACCCAACATATGGATCATATATAAAATTTTTTTCAAAAGATTTAGTTTTTATCACTTTTAGTCATTAGTCTTGTAACTGTATCATAAGAGAAAAAAAAACTGAACCTTAGGAAAATTAGTCTTATCTAAAAGCAATCAAAAAATTTTAAAAATTATTATGTCTTGATTATTTATGAGAAACAAAATATTAGAGAAGGCCAGTCATTAATCTATTTTTTTTGTTGGTCAGATATCTACTATGTAATATTTACCATATAAATACCAACTATTTTATTAAACTATCTTAAGACAAATATGATGTTATCTGTTTAATAAACTTTTGGACAAAGTATATGTTAGAAACTACAAAGACTTTTACTTTATTAATATGTTAAAAAGAATTATTTATTTAATTTTTATTGATTCATTTATTTATTTTAAATTTGACCAGAGAGAGAGAGGAAGTGAGAAAGCAAGCCATCAGGTCCAAGACTCAAACCATAGTCTACCATGTGGGAGTGCCCAGCACCTTAACCACCATGCCACCTGCTGGTCCCCTACTTTGTTAATTTTTTTACCATATTTTAAGCCAGTTTATTTGTCAAAGATTTTAAGCCATGTGAACTTAAAAAACATTTAAATTAATTTGTATGAGCGCTTTTTCTATAAATTGAATCAAATTTTTAAATACATAGACATAAAACATGCTATGTAACATGTATGCGTGTACACACACACAGACAAAAGATCTGATAGTTTTTTGAAAAGTTTTTTATGCTTCTCCCCCCACCAAATGAGAATGTTTTATATTTTAACCCTGCTGAGTCTTTACAGATACCTGTATCAAACTGAGGATTTAAGAGTTGTCTTGATTAGCCCTACTCTGGCTTTTTTAGCCTTGCCAGTCATTGTTTATCTTTACATCTTCTACAAAGAACGGAAACTGGTCATTTTTTTCTACCTGGCCAGAATGGAAATCCCTTAACGCTGTGGCTGATTTTTTTTTTAATGTAATTAGATCCCTTTTGAGTTTGTCAAAATAATAACTTGCTTATACATCTGTATGTTCACTTAATAATAAATATTTTAGCATTATTTTTAATTGTTAATTTTGTCATTAATTGTTTTAACTCTAAATATCTAATTAATAGGTTACCTACCTTGTAGATTAAACAAAGTAGAAAGTTTATATTTTAAAGGCACATAATAGATACAGGTTGATCAAAAGTGAGGATTGCTATGCACATTGATTGCCAGAAGGCAGGTGTCCTTGTTAGACTGAGGAGGAGGGAAAAGCATTCTCAATAGGAAGTGGTCACAAAGCAATTTCTTTGACTATTTTTTTCTAATAGTAGAGGTTCAGGAACATGTATACTTATGCCTTTTTTCTTTTTCTTTCTTTCTTTTTTTTTTTTTTGGAGAGGTTTTTGCTATAGGGTGCGTGCGCTCGCCAGACAGAGACAGACAGAGAGACAGAAAGCAAGAAATCACCCCCCCCAGGGGGGATGGCCACACTGCAATCCCTTCTCCTCCGTTTTCCTCTCAGGATCTTGGGCATGCACGCACACGCGCCCAGCATGAATTTTAAGCCACCGGGTCCAGGACACGAACTGCTGTTGACTACATGGGAGTCCAGCGACATAGCCATTACGCTAACTGCTGGTCCCTACTTATGCCTTTAAAAGCAGCATGCAGGGGCTGGGATTTGAGCCACAACTGAGTTTCTTTAAGTAGTGCCCTGAACAACTGTACTATATGTGGTCAGTTCATGTTATACAGTTAAACTTGTGTATTTTCTGCTGTAAGAAACTTTAGTTACTTAACAGGGATGTAAAAATACGTGAATTTTTTCTAAGATTTTTAAGTAGACTACTAATTTGTCAGAAAGTTGTATTTTTGAAGACCAATTTAATTGATATGTGGCCTTTTAAACTGAGCCCATTTTTTAACTAATTATTGATTTTAAGGTGAAATTCATTAATGAAGGCAAAGAAAGCATTTTCAATGTTTGTAATTCAATGTGGATATTGTTCGGATAATGCCAATCAAGAAGCAACCCAGTTTGACCTGTAGGTGTATTTTAAACCATTTTAATTAGTCTTTTTATTTAGCTTTTTGTATTTTTTATTATTATTATTTTTATTTTTTGCTCTGGGCAGGCTGGTAACAAAGCAAAATCTTTGGTAGAACTTTTTTATGTCACTTAAGCTTATCATTTATCTTATATAGTCTTAAAAGTGATAAAATAAAATTAAATCTTTTAGAATCTTTTGCATATTAATGGACATCCCTGGAAGGACCTAAATTGGGAGCCCTCAATTTTAATTATGCTTTTTAAAGAGTTTTATTGATGTCCTGCTGTGTTCTGGGATCAAGGCAACTGAATCCCTGCTCTAAACCCTATCTTCTAGACCCCAAAAAAGCTAAGCCAGCCTCCACACCCTGAGTGTTTAGACAGGCCTAGGTGTACAATAGCCAAGCATCTGAATACTTTATGCCACCGGTCTGGGGCTCGAACCACAGTTGACTACATGGGAGTCCAGTGACATAGCCATTACACCAACTGTTAGTCCCTTCCTTCTGTGTTTTAGCACTCTTCATACCTTTTCCTTTATTTGGATCTTGATTTTGATTGATTCAAGGATCTTTCTACCTATTAAACAAAATCTTTCAAGGAGTGGATTAAAAATGAAAAAGACAGGGCCAGCAGGTGGCGTGGAGGTTAAGGTGCTGGATCCCACATGGTTGATTCCACAGTTTGAGTCCTGAACCCAGTGTCTTAAAAATCACACTGGGAATGTGTACATGCATGCCCCAAATCCTGAGAAGAGACCAGAGGAGAAGGGGTTGTGGTGTGGCCATCCCCCTGGGGATGATCTCTTACCTTCCCTCTTTCTCATCCTGGCAAGCTCATTTATTGTATAGCTAAAACCAAAAAAGGAAAAAAGAAAGAAAAAAATGAATAATATATAATTTCTTCTGTGTATTCCTTTTGTCCGTTTTACACCAGAAGTATGTGGAGAAGTGAAACCTTATTAAATAAAAAGTCATCTAAAAACTTGACCACTAATTGCTTTCTCCTTAGATTCTTTCCCATTATTGCTGATTTATGGGATCAATACAAAAACAATATATTTCAAACAAACTTTTTGTAGTAACACTGTATCATACTATTATGTAAGCAATTTGCTTAAATAAAAGGGTTACAAAGTATTTTCGGTATCAATGAAGATAATCTTTCCTCCTGGATAGCCACCTGCTCCTGGAAGTTGAGCTGTCACTAAGAAGCAATTAAAAAACTAGTATAAATAGAATGAACTTTGTACAAATGAATGTATAAATAAACATAAGATTTGTGTTGTTGCTATTCTTCAGTAAATTTAGCAAAGATTAACAATACTTCAGTTTCTAAACAGCATGCTATATTTTCACATTACTAACCAATGGTGAAATTATAAGTACTCTGGCAGCACAAAGAATTTCAATATCTTTCATAATGGGAGATATTAATGAAAATTAGCTCTCCCAAAGAATGCAATAGAATTTATTTATTTAGAGAGATTTTTGCTATAGAGTGTGTGTGCTCGCCGGAGAGACAGAGAGAAACAGAGAGACAGAAATTGAGAAATCAACCCCCCAGGGTGGATGACCATGCCACAATCCCCTCTGCTCCTTTTTTTTTTTTTTTGGAGAGGTTTTTGCTATAGGGCGCGTGCGCTCGCCAGACAGACAGAGAGAGACAGAGAGACAGAAAGTGAGAAATCACCCCCCAGGGGAGATGGCCACACCGTAATTTCCTCTCCTCCATTCTCCTCTGGGGATCTTGGGCACACAAGCACACACGCCCAGCGTGAGTTTAAGCCACTGGGTCTGGGACTTGAACCGTGGTCGGCTACATGGGGGTCCAGCAACATAGCCATTACGCTAACTGCTGGTCCCTCCTCCATTTTTCTCCTGGGATTTTGGGCACATAAACACACACACCTGGCACAAGTTTTAAGCTGCCGGGTTTGGAACTTGAACTACGGTCAACCATAGGGGAGTCCAGCAACATAACCACTATGCCATCTGCTGGTCCCATAAGTAGAATTTAAATATTACTAATCTTCTTCCTATAAGAAATAATCTCAAATATAATTTATGCTAATATAATTCATTTCGATTACCTTTCTTTCTTTTTTTATTCTTAATTTGATAAAGGAAATGTGTGTTTGCCGGAGAGAGGAAGAGGGAAAGTGAGAAAGAGGGAAAGTGAGAAAGCATCCCCATGGGAGATGGTCACGCCTCAGTTCCTTCTCCTCTATGCTCCTTTCCAGATTTTGAGCATGCATGCACAAGTGCCTGGTGTTTTTCAAGCCGCTGGGTCTGGCATGTGTGTAACTATGGGCGATTTACTCATCCTCTTAAAGCTATAGTCTCTCTTGTAAGTTTGTTCAGATGGCACATTAAGTAGCAGGTACATAGTAGATGTGTCGTAAGTGATGCTATGATTATTATTGTATTATTGTTGTTGCTAGGTATTCTTACCACAGAGGGTATGAGAAAGTTGAGTTTTCCCAGTACGAAATTCTGTTAAATAAAGAAAAATTGGCTGAAAAACAGAACTACACAAAATTTTTGGATATTTTCATTAAGAATAAAACATGGTCTCAGAATATTATTGTTTTCTCTTCCAACAGTCAAATCTCACTCAAAAAGTACCTCCTGGTCCCAAATGGATTCTGCACATATAAATACCAATAGAAAAAAAAAAACTTTTTTCACAGAACTGTCCTTTTGATAAAAATTATTTTATACCAAGTTTTCCTTAGTAATAGTCATATAATAACTTTCTCCACAGGAAAAAAAAGCTTGGGCCTCTTTTACTATACTGAGATCTTCGAGGGGGAGCTGAAGTAGTCTCTAATAGGTGGTACCTCCTGGTTATCAGCAGAAGCAAGTTCTCTCTGGAGAAAAAGTCTACTCACCAATTTAGGTCCATTGAATTCTCATAGATTACAGTCAAGTAATAAGCTCACAAATATCAATAAATACACAAGAAGATAAGCCACTAAGACAGGATAAATAGAAGTATTGAAAACCAGGTTAATTCTCCAAGTCAGCAACAACAACAAAACACAAGTTTAGTTCCCCCCAAGGACCACAAATACTAAAATTGTTAGGTGTAGTATATAATATAGCCATACATGAATTTAAAAAAAATAGAAACTATAACTCGTGAAGAGAGAATCTAATCTCTATGTTCATGAACGTGTATTACACATTATTCAATTGCCTTTTCAAGGAATGAGGAAAAATTCTAATCTCTTCCGTAGGAATCAGAAATAAAAGGATGAAAAAGGCCAGTAAGCCATATCCGTTAACATTGATAATATATTTCCACTGTAATCCAGAATGACCCTGTATTATGATAATTGAGATTTAATAATAAGTTCCAGAACAGATACAATTTCCTATTGGTTGTTAATATTAAGGCTCTGCCTACCTCCAAAAGCTTCTGTGATTGCCATGCTTTCAATTCCACCTCCTAGCAACTTACTATAAATAAAAAGGAAAGAGCATTACTAACCGGAACAGAAACAGATGTCAAGAAAGGAGAAAGTATTTGTAACATTAGTACCACATCTACCTATGTAACCTAGCCTCCACCTACTTACCTATAAAACACGAACCAGAGTTCTCGTCTGAACAAATAGCACTCCACCTGTTCAGACCATAGGTTCTACTAGGTATGGACAGGTGGATCAACAAAACAATTAATAAGCCCTGCTGTTCTTATTTCTGGGTATCAATAGTAAAAATGTTACTAAGGCCTTATGTCTCACTACTCTTTATAATTTAATTGGAATTAGAATAAATGTTTTAGTTATTAATTGAGTTTTTCATATTGTACTGGGACTATTTATAAAAATCAAATTGAATATTTGCTTTTTTAATATACTGAGAAATATGAGAATCCAGTGATTGTCACCATGGTTGGTATCTTACATAAACCAAATTTTATGGAGAACATGTCAGAATAGAAAATGTTCCAAGATGTTAGCGTTAGAAAAATAACTGTCAGATTTTGACAGCATATATTTAATTGGTTACCCCGTGTTTTAGAGCATTTAATTTTTTTTTTTTTTTTTTTTGGAGAGGTTTTTGCTATAGGGCGCGTGCGCTCGCCAGACAGACAGAGAGAGACAGAGAGATAGAAAGCAGGAAATCACCCCCCAGGGGGGATGGCCACGCCGCAATCCCTTCTCCTCCATTCTCCTCTCGGGATCTTGGGCACGCACGCACACGTGCCCGGCGTGAGTTTAAGCCGCCGGGTCCGGGACTCGAACCGCGGTCGACTACGTGGGAGTCCAGCGACATAGCCATTACGCTAACTGCTGGTCCCTAGAGCATTTAATATTCATGATACTAAATTTAAGTCATGATTTCATTCATTCATTCATTAAAAGCAACAAATATTAATTGTAACTGTGCTAAAACCTGGTAGGAACATTTACAAACATTTTTACTATTAGCATGTCATTTCGGACGTGATTACAGATCAGACAAAGTCTTAAGAGATATTGGATAATCCAACAAATTTACATTCACATACGTTAGAAAGCAATTTAAATGTAAATTGAAGCAAATTTGAAGTTATTCTAAAACTGAGTCAAGGCTGCAGACTTCAATAAGAAAAAGAAAAATCTAGGAACCAGTAGATGGCATAATGGTTACGTCGTTGGACTCCAATGTAGTCGATTGCAGTTTGTGTACCAGACCTGGAGGCTTGAAACTCATGCTGAGTTTGTGTGCATGCGTGCCCAAAATCCTGAGAGGAGAGTGGAGGAAAAGGTATTGTAGTATGGCCATCCTCCTTGGGTAGTGATTTCTCACTTACTGTCTCTCCGTCTCTGTCTCTCTGGTGAGCACACGTACCCTATAGCAAAAGCCTCTTTCAAAAAAAAAAAAAAAAAAAAAAGAAAAGAAAAGAAAAAGAAAAATCTAGATACTGACTTGCATAATTTAAATCCAGAGGATATGGGTAGAGAGATCACCCCATTTGGAGGTCACACAATTGGAGATCCTATAGGCCTAACAACTATTAAAGAAAGTTTTACCGTCTCTTACTGTGTTGAGAAAAATCACCCTTACTAGCTATAGCTCTGAAAATCTCAGACAAAATTTCAGGTTGATACACAGTCTCAATCAGCTGAAACAATAACACCAAAATTCACCTGGGTGGGTATCCTAAATTATCTCATTTAATATTATTGTCCCCAAACTCAGGAAATAGTGCTTTTAAATCTAGGGAGATTTAAATATAGAGACATCTATCAAATCCATGGATTACTATTTTTATAGTAAATTGGGCAATAATCTGTATATATTTGGTATTTAAAAACTTTTGTTCTAATCGTTCTTTGCTACCATTCTATCTTATGAAATACTAATTCTGCCTAGTTAAGGTAGTGAAGAAAACTTACATTGAGATGATGATTGACTATGTACCAGGTAACATAAGACAGAAATAAAAGGGTGTTAAAACTGCTGCAGATGGGGCCAGCCTGTGGCATGGTGGTGAAGGTGAGTGGATCTCACACAGTCAACAGTGCAGTATGAGTGTTAGACCCAGCAGTTTGAGAAATATGCTAGATGTGTTTGCATACATGCTTAAAAATTCCTAAAGGAGGGAGAAATGAAGGAGAAGGGATTGCATGAGACCATTCCCCATGGGGGATTCTTTCTCACTCTCTCTCTCTCTCCCTGTGTCTCTCTCTGATGAGTGCACATGCCCTCTGGCAAATTAAAAAATAAACAAAATAAAGAGGGGCTGATGAAAAGAAAAAAAAAAAAAAAAACAACATTGGACCTTTTCTTCTAAAATATACAGTCTAACAACTGATTTCTAAGTAAAACCAAAAGGTGAAATGAGATTTTCTTCATTAATGGAGAAGGAAAAGAAATATAAAATTAAACTGACATTAAAAAAAAGAATTCTTTATTTAACTTTTTATTTATCATTATAATTATTATTTTAAATTTGACCAGAGAGAGAGAGAGAGAGAGAGAAAGCAAGCCACCAGGTCTGGGACTTGAACCACGGCCAGCTATGTGAGATCTCATCACTCCAACTACAACACTACCTGCTGGCCCCTAAACTGACTTATTTTTTTTTTTTTTTTTGGAGAGGTTTTCACTATAGAGCGTGTGCGCTCGCCAGACAGACAGAGAGAGACATAGAGACAGAAAGCGAGAAATCACTCCCCAGAGGGGATGGTCACGCCGCAATCCCCTCTCCTCCATTCTCCTCTCGGGATCTTGGGCACGCACGCACACGCGCCCGGCGTGAGTTTTAAGCCACCGGTCTGGGACGCGAACCGCGGTCAACTACGTGGGAGTCCAGCGACATAGTCATTACGCCAACTGCTGGTTCCCCCCCTAAACTGACTTTTAAAAGTGATGTGTAGATTAACACAGGATGATTCAAAGACTACTTATATTTTGGGTCTGAATTTCTTATAAGAAGTTTAATTCTGTTCCTATAAGCAGTCTGAAATTGCTTCAGCTGACGTTTTAAAAAATAGCAACAACAATAAAAACAAAACAAAACTACTTCAAAAGAAGATATTAAACCAGATAGAGGAAAACAAACATGCTATTCCAAAGATGGTGCTTAGTGGTTATAAAAATGTGAAATACACACTCGAATTCCTGACTCCCAGTGGTGATATGGAAAACCATCTTCCTCTTTTCACTATACTCAAATGCAGTCAGGAATCCTGGTTCCTACAGAAAGATAAAAGGAAAGGTTCAGAAAAATTTTATTTTTAAGAATTATTTTATTAAAATTTATTTATTTATTTATTTATTTATTTATTTATTTATTTATTTATTTTTAATTTTGACCAGAGAGGGACAGAGTGAGTGAGATAGAGAGAGAGAGAGAGAGAGGTAGAGTGAGAAGGCAAGTCGCCAGGTCCAAGACTTGAACCATGGTCAGCCACGTGGGAGTCCAGCACTCTTAACCAGGACACCACCTGCCGGTCCCTATATGATGATGGTTTTAATTTCAAATACTGCCCCAAACTATATCCTTCATTATGAAGTACATTTTGTATAAGCTACAGTTCATTCGCCTTTGAAGGCAGTACAAAATCATGGTTAAGGATACAGGCTTTGGGGGCCAGCAGGTGGTGTGGTGATTAAGGCCTTGGACTCCCACATGGTCGACCATGGGTCGAGTCCTATACTATGAAGCTTGACACACACCGGGTGTGTGCATGCCCCAAATCCCAAAAGGAAGGTGGAGAAGGGATTGGAGCATGGCCATCTTCCCTAGGGGATGATTTCTCACTTCCCTTTTCTCTGGTGAGTGCAAGCATCTTCTGGTGAAAACGCTTTTTTAAAAAAAAGAATCAGGCTTTGGGGCCACCCCGTCTAGGTTCAGAATGTGTCTCTCTAATATTGTTAGTTGCACGATACAAAATAAATCACTAAATTTTTCTGTACTTAGTTTTCTCTTTTGGGTCAAATGGGGATATGTCTATTTCATAGAGTAGTTGTGAAGATTAAATGAAATATATTTATGGAATAAACCAGAATGGTATTTTACTGAACAATTCACTAGATTTCACTTAACAGCATTACTTTTCCCTAAGCTCTAGAAGTTCCAAGGAGTACAGAAATTCCAGTTTTCACTATTTATGGGACAATCGTTTTTGCTTTCTTTCTTTCTTTCTTTCTTTTTTTTTTTTTTTTTTTTTTGCTACAGGGCACGTGTGCTCGCCAGAAAGGTAGAGAGAGACAGAGAGACAGAAAGCAAGAAATCACCCCCCAGAGGGGATAGCTACGCTGCAATCCCTTCTCCTCCATTCTCCTCTTGGGATCTTGGGCATGCATGCACATGTGCCCGGCATGAGTTTAAGCCACCGGGTTTGGGACTCGAACCGCGGTTGATTACATGGGAGTCCAGCGACATAGCCATTATACCAACAGCTGGTCCCGGGACAATAGTTTTCACATATACTACTGGCAGGCATACTTATATACTACTTACTTGCTAAATTAATGAGTTACAGCTGATGCAGTGGCATAACGTGTGAAAATGGGTCTAATGTTGTCTACTGTATTGCCCTCTTTGTTTTATACAACTTTGGAGAATTTGGGGTGGGCCAACCTCAGGCTCTATTCTACAATCAGCCGGGGCCTCTTTGTTTTCTATTAGCCACTCTAGGTGGTTTTTTTTTTCTTTTCTTTTCTTTTTTGGCTAGAGGATGTGTGTGCTTGCCCAAGAGAGACAGAAAGATGGAGAAAAAGGGAGAGAGCATCTCCTCCACACCCATCCCGCCACCAAGGGGGACAGTCAGGCTGTAATCCCTTCTCCTCTATTTCTCCTTTTGGGATTTTGGGCATGTATCCGCCGTGTTTTTTCAAGTTGCTGGGTCCAGGACTCAAAATGTGTAGTTAGCTATGTGAGATCCAGCCACCTTAATCACCACACCACTGACTGGCCCAGCCACTGTATGTGATTCTGATACACATTAATGTTTAGAATCGCTGTACTGTGTTTACTATGAAATCAACTTCTTTTCTTTCTCTTTCAATCTGTTTCTCTATTCTGTAATAAAGCACTAAGAAAAAATACAATTCTGGGTACAATAGTGGGTGCGTGAGAAGGCAAGATGTTCTCTTCCTTAATAATGAGATCTAGTTTCCAAAGCAAAGGAGACTGTCTGGGCATGGTAGTGCATGGGAGCCTGAGGCAGGAAGATCATGACAGTGAGACCCTGTCTAAAACAGCACACACACACACACACACACACACACACACATACACTACACACACGTACACACACAGAGAGAGACTAATGTCTAGGAGCTATAAAGCAGCAATTTCCAGACCTTGGGTACTGCTCCAGGGCTTCCTTAGACATCCTGGCAATATGAAAATGACCTGTGACTCTATTGACTGAGTATACTCAGAAGGCAGACCATCTGAGCTTGGTTCAGAGTAGTTCAATTGGATCCTCTCCAAGTTCAGGATCACACTGCCACTTGCATCACTGTCTTGACTGTCTCCAAAGAGGAAAACTGAATGGCTATCAGTAAAGCGCATCTTGAATCTGCTGAGCATAAGATGCTAACATACAATGGAGAAATAAATGCTTTGCTTTTCTGCAAAGAGGGAGATTTGGTGATGCTCTTTCTGCACATTCTTGGTTTCAGAACTGGCATCTCTAGTGTTGTAAAGTGCTACCGAATGAATAACCACCAAAGCCAGATTAAGTTTAAAGGGAGTAAACTTCATTAGCTGGCCAGTGACTACAGCCTTAGGCTCGGGGCAAGAGTCAGAACTGTAGCCTCTACCAAAGTTTGAGCAGTCTTTTTATAGGAGGCCAGTTACAAGGGGTTTCTATGTAAGCAGTTACAGAAGCTGAATCAAGCAGGTTAATTATTTCTGAGGGGAGTGAAGTTTCTATGCAAGCAGTTACATTGTTGAACAAAAGGGTTTCCAGCTAGTTAGCAAAGACAGTAGCAGGTATAGGATGTCCCCCAGATGGGGTTTTCTGTATGGCTAGCACAAGTTATTTTCTCATGGGAAGAGCAAGCAGGTTTACAGAAACAGCCAGCCATGTTGGGGTAAGGGAACAAAATGGACGAGATCTAATATGCAAGATCTAATATGCACCTTTATACTGGTGGTCTCCAAAAGCTGTACACAAACTCTTGAGTTAGAGTCATATACACTGTTGTCTAAGCCTGGCAGTAGCATGAGTTCTCTTACAGTTTGTGGGCCTAGCTAGAAGGTATAAGTTACTGTAGGTCAACCACCTAGTGAGTGTATTCTTGGTCATCTCTATCTCAACTGCACACATGCAGACCCAACTGTTTCAATCCTTTTCTAGCCCATTGCTCTCCTACCAATTGTCCTATTTCAGAAAAGAGCCACTTCTCTGGTACTGAGTGTTTCACAACAGCTGTAGGCATAACATTTAAGGAGGTACAAAAACATAATGAAGAGGAAGGTAAAAAACAAAACAAAACCAAAACAAAACACAAAAAAACCTGAAAAGGAGAAGAAAAGGCAGAGAAACAGAAAGCCAGAAAATAGTAATTATATTACTATTTTGATAAAAATAATTACCTTCATGAGTGTTCCAGGTCTCTTAACCCCTACCTCAATCTTTAGAAATTAATTCGTGTTACTTTGAAACTGTAGCGATAAAAAGTTAACATGGGCTGTATAAGACACTGTGAGCCATAGGAACTCAGAGTTCCCACAATAGTTTCTAATGCTTATAAATAGGAATGCTACAACGAATTCACAAGGCCTTTCTAAACTAAAACAGCAAAGAATGAATTTTGCTTACAATAAGTTTGTTGGCTGCCTCTTTAATCTTGTCCACTTTGGCTTCTGAGAGCCCTTTGACATTGCACAGGGCTCTTCTGGTTGTCATTTGTATCCCTTTAATGGTACAGATTCCTACTGACTTCAGTTTCTTAATGTCAGCCACGTTCTGAAAGTAAAAGAATGTGCACAGTAAACTGATAAAATGCCAGCCTGAAAGGCTCCCATACTATGTCATGTGCTTTTGTGTCCATCTTGCTGCACCATGATACCAATTTTAGACAAGCAGCCAGGTGGAACCCACCCACCATGTAGCCAAATGTTCTAGAAATATCGGAGTAGAACACCCAGCAGGCTGCCAAATGTTCTGGCTGTGCCCTGATTTCCCAAGAATGTTAGTGAGACCATGGCAATGTAACAAAGAATTTAAAAGAAAAGTCTGTTGGTGGAAAAGCTAACAAATCTATCACACATTCACCCCCTCAGTTCAGCTCCTTCCTTCTACAGAATTTCATTACCATTATGTTCTTTCAAAATTGTGAAAGATATTTTTTCCTCTGTTTCTGGAAAATGCAAATAACTAAATAACCATAGGGCCAGGATTTTCTCTTGCTTCTATTTTCTAAAACTAATTGAAAGAGATTAAATGTGAGGGCTTCAAAAGAAGTCAATGGAGTTTTACTATCAACTGATTGCTGTGAAATCCCTCTAATTTCTTATTTCAAGTCTGGATTGCTGCCAACATCATTTACTCCAGTCATCCATAGAGCTAAATTTTCTGTTAACGAAGACAGTAGATGTATATAGATAAGGAGATGAAAACTGAGTTCAGAGATAGCTCTGATCACCTCCAATAGGATCAATGGTTAGCCAGAGGTACTTTTGCTCCCTGGGTACATTTGACAATATCTGGAGACATGGCTGGAGGGGTGCTTCTGGCATGTAGTAAGTAGAGGTCAGAGATTTGCTAGATACCATATAATACACAAGACAGTTCACTACGACAAAGAATTAACCAGCTCCAGATATAAAAGATGGGAAAACAAGTTGAATAGACAACTCTCCAAGGAAGACATGTGAATGGTCAAAAAACTTATGGAAAAATGCTCAACAACCTTTATCAAAACCACAGTGAGGTACCACCTAACCCTAGTCAGAATGGCTAAGATTCAAAAAATAAAAAAATGATAAGTGCTGGTTAGGCTGTGGTAAAAAGGGAATCCTCTTATGCTGTTGGTGGGAATGTAAATTAGTACAGCCACTGTGGAGAACAATATGGAGCTTCCTCAAAAACCTACAAAAAAGAGCTACCATATGATGCAATAATTCCACTCCTGTGTATTTACCCCCAAAGGATAGGAATACACTCAGTTGGAAAGTATTTGCACATCCATGTTTATTGCAGCATCATTCACAATTGCTAAAACATGGAATCAACCCAACAGATGAATGGACTGAAAAAATGTGGCATATATACATTATGGAATACTATTCAACCATAAAAAACAATGAAACCCTGGCATTTGATTAAAAGTTGACAAATATGGGACCAGCAGTTAGCGTAATGGCTATGTCACTGGACTCCCACGTAGTCGACCGTGGTTCGCATCTCAGACCCAGTGGCTTAAAACTCATGCCAGGCACGTGTGCGTGTGTGCCCAAGATCCTGAGAGGAGAATGGAGGAAAAGGGATTGCAGCATGGCCATCCCCCCTGGGGGGTGATTTCTCGCTTTCTGTCTCTCTGTCTCTCTCTGTCTGTCTGGCGAGCTTACGAGCCCTATAGCAAAAACCTCTCAAAAAAAAAAAAAAGTTGACAAATATGGAAGATTTAATGCTGAGTGAAGCAAGTCAGACTATGAAAGAGAAACATTGTATGTCCCCACTTAATAAATACTGAATGTCTTTACTCCATGACAGAAACTGAAAGATTGGAAGGTAAAAAGGCTTGGAGAGCAACTGTAGATAGCAAAGCCAGTGTGGGAGGGAATGGACAATGGGGGTAGGGTGGGAGGGAGGGAATCAAGGGGGAAAAAAAGAAGAAGCAAAACCATCTAACAAATATAAAAATGGAAAATTATCTGGTGATGATAATGTATATCTTTGGACTAATATACAATATATTCATGATGAGAAAATCCATTTTGTATGCTGTAAGGATGTACAGTGATTGAATGTAAAATTATAATTTTTTTAAAAAGCTGATGCTGAGACAATTAAACACAGCATTGAAAAACTACTTACAATTCCATGTTTTTGTAACAGGTCAATGTCTTGAAACAAAGATTCCTAAAGGAGATGGAACAGAAAAGAATTGATTCTTCATATCCAAGTGATTCATATTAAAGACTTAATTCAATCGAATGAGTCATTCCAAAATGCTTCAAACTCCACTTTTCTAGATAGATAGAGGAAGGGTCAATAATGCTTTTTCAAACACATTGTTACCTTAGAAGAAGCACCAACATTGAATGAATTCAGAAACAAATTACCTTTCTCATGACCTTCCTAAAATTTTTAAAACCTTTACTCAAAGGAATGAAACAACATTTGACCTTTCTTAAATACATTTTCCCCTCCAGAACTTGAACTCCTTCCTCTTGGACCAGGCTGCTATACCGTACCAATGTGCATAGGTACAAGTATAGCCATACCAGTTGTTAAGTTATAAAAACACTTTCATATCAGTTGTTAAGTAGCTAATCTTCGCACCCATCACTAAACAAGTTCTTACATATTTTTAATATACAACTATGTCTTATTTATCTGTTTCTAAATATAGTAGCTAACAGAGAACAAACTTGATTTTTGTGGAATGACTGAATGTCTACATATCTTGTAACATTCTAGACATACCTCTTCATCTTGTAATCCTGGCTCTTCCAGAACAACTTGATCCTCCTTCATATTGAAAGGTGAACAGCAGAAAAACAATCAACTCTGGAAAAATAAGAAATATTACTTAAGAAGTAGATCATATAGTAAAAAAATCCTTTGCCTGGAGATCTCCTTGGTTTCATTTAAAAATTACCAAGGACCAGAAGGATAGGAGAAACATTTAATCTAGAAAGACTGGGCTGACCCAATTCTGAAAGAAGAATGGAGAAGGGATTGCAACAGAGCCATTCCCCTGGAGGTGCTTTCTCACTTTTCCTTTCTCTCTCCAGCAAGTGCACACACCTGGAACAAAATTTAAAATAATAAAAGACTAGGCTGACCTATCTCCTTCCTGCTGGGCATGTGACATTATTTCTTTTGTGGGTGGGTACTGAGGGGGGCACTTGTTTGGTTTCTTCTCACTTTCTTTTTTCTTTTCTTTTTTTTTTTTTTTAAGAGAGAGATTTTTGCTATAGGGCACATGTGCTCACCAGAGAGAAAAGAAGAGACAAAAAGTGAGAAATCGTCCCTGAGGGTGGGGATGGCCACACCACAATCCTTTTCCTCCATTCTCCTCTTGGGATTTTGGGCACACACGCACACGTGCCCGGAGTGAGCTTTAAGCCACAGGGTACAGGACTTGAACTGCAGTTGACTAAGTGAGTCCAGCTACGTAACCATTACACCATCTGCTGGTCCCACCTCTCACTTTTTTTTAACACAGCTCACTTTTTTTTTTTTATCATCTTCTGATTTCCTGTTGCATAGTTAATCATGACTGTATGACAATCTTAATTTTGCTCAAGATGTTACTTCAAATTGCATATTGCAATTAACCTTCCAGGTTTATGTTAAACAGCACTCTCAAAACCTTCACATAACATCATCCTTCCCTATGTCGTCCTTGGCACCTTGAAGTTAGTCTACCTTCAAAAAATAGATTTTATTTTTCTCATGTGAATGAATGGCTTCCTGATTGCTGATTATGAATGGGCAATCTTACAAATGTCTTTTTTGTTTCTCAGAACATTTGCTATACTTTGTTTCACAGAATTTACCAGTTTCATAATTTTAAGATTTAAAAATATTATGGATTGGGGCCAGCAAGTGGCATGGTGGTTAAGGTGCTGGATTTCCACATGGCTGACCGCAGTTCAAGTCCTGGACCCAGTGGCTTGAAACACACCAAGTGAGTATGTGCGTGCCCAAAATCCTGAGAGGAGAATGGAGAAGGGATTGCAGTGTGGCCATCCTCGCAGGGGATGATTTCTCACTTTCTCTCTCTCTGTCTCTCCAGCAAGCCCACAAAACCTATTTTTTTTGAGTACACCTTAAAAAGTATATTGTGGATATTCAATATTATAGTCAGGGTCAATAAGCAGTTAAGTGCTTAACATTGTAGTTGTTTTTAAATCTCACGAAGCTATAAGGCATGTCAGTGTTCATTAAAATATGGTCCAAATAATCATTTTTCTTGGTCTATTCCACTTACTCATTTAATACAAAAGTCTGAGGTTGGAGCCTAGCACAAGGAAACGAGCTAAGGACAGAATAAGATCACTGACACCTAGTACTTTCAAACAGCAAAGTAGGAGACAAAGGAGCCGGTTTGAATGGAATCTTCTGGAATACTGTCCCTTGGACAGTTATGTGCATGACCCGCCAACATTCCACATTCACTGTCCTCACTGAAGGGGAAAGAAAATCCATTTCCTCGTGATAAAAGGTAAAAATTGTCCCCCATCCTTCTTAAGTATTAAGTGCGGGATCTTAAGTAGGGCTCCCAGACACCCGGCTTTAGGACCACCGTGGCTGTCCCATATGGTCGGAAGAGCGGGGTTCGGTCGCCCTCGAAGCCTCCCTCAGCAGAAGGCTGGTCGGGACATTTTCCGGACACCGGATTCCCTGAGAGACAGAGGACGCCGCTTCCAGACTCGGGCCGACTTCATCTAAAATGAGGACGCTGGGAATGACTCCGTGTCGGGGTGGGGCGGAACGCAGCGCCCCGAGCCCAGGCTCCCTAGTCCCGGCGCCACGACCACCCGGTGTTACCAAGGAAGGGCGCCGGAAGGTGGCACGGGGTTCTCGAAGCCTGGGTGTCCCCTCAGATTCTTAACGCGCTTTCCCTTTTTCACTCATTACCCAGTACCCACAGTCTGTCCGAGATTTTCACGGTAAAGCCCTCCGCCCCCGCGCGCGCGTCCCAGTCCCCAGCTGACAGGATTCTAACTGCCCCAGAACTAGGAGACCAACAAGCATGCGTGGCTGACCTCAGGGTTTGGCGCCAAATGAGGAGGTAGTGGACGCGCGCTCGGCGTGGGCGGGGCCCAGGGCGGGGTAATGACCTAGGGGCGGGACTAAGGGTGAGGGGCGGGGCGAGGACCAAGGGGCGGGGAGAGAACGATTCCGCAGAGCGGACCCGAGGGCGCCGGAAGGTGGGGGCGTGGTGAGGGCGGAGGGGCGTGGCGAGGGCGGAGGGGCGTGGCCCCAGGTAAGGAACGACTTGGCGCTGCGAAAGGGAGTGCGCAGAGGTGAGTGAGGAGCGCGCTGAAGAGAGCTGTGGCGAGTGCTCTGAGATGGGGAGGCTGAGGTGAAGACCCTGAGGCGGAAGAGGGGTACTGAGGAAAGTGGCTGATGTGGGCGAGTGGGGACGAGCAGATGCACATCTTGATCGAGATCCTCGTGTTAGGAGGACGAATGTGGGGGTCCCTGGACCCTGCCCCGGGCTTCTCTTTCCACTCGAAGTGTTTCGTACCCGGCGCCCTCGTCGGTCCCTGCTACCTCGGTGTCCCTAAGTTCCCTCTCCGCCATGCCTCGCTTGCCATGTGCCACCCTCCTGTCTGTGATCGAGACACCCAAGGTCCATTCAGGATGGAGAGTAATTTTTCGTCGTCTTAACTTCAAGTTTTAAATACACCACAGAAGCCAAACATATTTTAGTTCAGTTTTTAAAATAGAAATTTGAGGCCAGCCTTCGTGCCGGCAGAGCCATCGCTGGCAGCGCCATCCTCCTCCCCTTAAATGGAGACTGACTGTTGCGGAGAGTCATGAAACATTTGAAAGAGCATCTGTCGAGGTGGAGGCTGTGATGGATCTTGGACGAATATCTGTGCAAACAGTTCTTTGGGTTCAAGACCTAGAACAGGGCGACCCTTTTTCTCCTGTTTGAGTCATTTTGCTGCAATAAATAGCAAAAATCCCCACAGTAACAGTTGGCATTTTGTAAGACTCACCCCCACCCCTGCAGGTGGATCGTTTAAAAAGTCAACAAATAACTGCTATGGCGCTCCAAAATCTGTTATTTTCCAGAAACATAGCCTGTCCTTCTTGTTAAATGGAAATTAATGTTCAGTTGGAGGAGGAACTGGTTAGCGATGACAGGCTTTCACTCTGAAGCCTCACCTAGAGTAATTATAGTAACTTTTGAACAACTTGTTTGAGGAAGACATCAACAGTGCACAGAGAGCTGCAAAGAGCACAGCAAGATGATTTAGGGGAATATAACATATGTAGTTTGGTGTAGTGACAGCTGGGAGAGAGAAATGTTCATAATATTTGAAGGTTGTGTGCAGTACACTTAAAGAAAGAAACTGAAACGAGCTGAGTAATGACATATTCATGAAGTAAGGATTAAAATCTTGTTTGGCTATCATATTGACAGATCTACAATTTCAAAAATGTTTAAAAAAGAAAACACAACAAAATCTGGGGGTAGTTAAAAAGCGCACATAAAGACCTCTCCACTTAAATCAAGACAAAAGAAAAGATTTGTCGTTCATATCATGTAAAAATTCTCAATATGAGGAGGGTGGCATTTCAAATCTGTGGGGAAGTGATGAATTCAGTGAATGGTGTTGGAACAACTAGGTAGCCATCTGGAGAAAAATAAAATTGGAACCATACTTTACACCTTATACCAAAATAAATTCCAGAGAAATAAAAAAAGATTAAATCTGAATAATAAAAGTACTAGAAGAAAATATAGAACAATTTTTAAATTATCTCATACTAACATCTTTTTAAGTATAAAAAAAAAACCTCAGAAGCCATTAACAGACTGTTAGTTACAACTATATTTTAAAATGCTGGGGCGCTGGACTCCCACATGGCCTACCATCATTTGAGACCCAGATCACACCAGCTTTGCACCCTATGGCAAAAATCTTAAAGGGGGGGGGGGGGAGAATAAAATGCTACTTTCCTATCCACGATACAGAACATGGCAAGTCAGAGCTTTTGTGTCAATTACTAACCTAATAATATAACTTGCCAGTGTTTAAAATCCTTCAGCGAGTCCACGATGTCTATATAAAAATCTTAAATTTAGTGTCATTTTTAGGATAGCCTAAGAAATGAAGAATTAGGCAATGGGATTACAAAGACCGGAATTTTAAACCATTACACTTTACTGCCCCTCTGTGGACAACTGCCTTATAACCAAATAAAAACAGTTCCCCACATGCAATTAGGCTTTGGCAAACTGGTGCTTGTGACTACATTAATATATTATTGGAATTTTAAGAATTCATATTTGAAAATGCTGTAGCAGAGAACAAAACAAAGGCTCATGACATGCAAAAATAATTCACTGGGTAGATCTCCCCTTTAATATCATTAATTCGATCAGAAAATATTTATTGACTCTCAACTAGTCAGGTACTATGTCTATAGTCTACTTCACCATGTGAATATTTTCACTTTCCTACATAGTATGGCTTTATGATTGAATAACAACTTTGTTTTAGAAATTAGAGATAATGAATTGCTCCAAAGACAGATTTAGAGACATTTTCCCTGACACCATTTGCTCATATTCTAAAGGTAATAAAACTTAAAAACATCTTTCCCATGTCTTCTGGAGACATTTCTTTATATCACAGGGTTGTTGTAGACATCTAGAGACTGTTCACTCCCCTCTCTAGAGAGGATTTGTTTATCTTAAAGGGCAGAGCCCTCTCCCCCATTCCTGGAGGGGTGAAGGGACAGATATACTTGTTCCATTTAAATCCCAAGTCTCAGTTATTTTTTAATTTTATTATCAGAGGGTACACATTCTTGCCAGAGACAGAAGAGACAGAAAACACCCTCCAACAGGGTGTGGTCATCCTGTACTCCTTTTTCCTCCATTTCCTTCCTGTCAGTTTCGTTTGTTTTTTTTTTTTTTTGGAGAGGTTTTTGCTATAGGGCACGTTCGCTTGCCAGACAGACAGAGAGAGACAGAGAGACAGAAAGCAAGAAATCACCCCCCAGGGGGGATGGCCACGCCGCAATCCCTTCTCCTCCTTTCTCCTCTCAGGATCTTGGGCACACACGCACATGCGCCCGGTGTGAGTTTTAAGCCACCGGGTCCGGGACGCGAACCGCGGTCGACTACGTGGGAGTCCAGCGACATAGCCATTACGCTAACTGCTGGTCCCTTTCCTGTCAGTTTCTTTTTTTTTTTTCTTTTAAAGAATTATTTTATTTAACTTTATTTATTATTATCATTATTATTTTCCAGTTTGATCAGAGAGAGAGAGAGAGAGAGGAAGTGAGAAAGCAAGCCACCAGGTCTGAGACCCGAACCGTGGTCGGCCATGTGGGAGTCCAGCGCCTTTAACCACCATGCCACTCGCCAGCCCCTCCTGTCAGTTTCTTGAGCACACACATACAAATATCTGCCATGTTTTTCTTTTTTCTTTTTTTTAAAGGTTTTTGCCATGGGCATGTGTGCTTGGCAGAGAGAGGTAAAGTAAGAAATCACCCCCAAGAGGGGATGGCTATGCTGCAACCCCCTTCTCCATTCTCCTCGGGTTTGGGGCACACATGCACATGTACTGGGCATGTTTTTTAGGCCACTGGACCCAAGACTTCAACCATAAAGTCTACCATGTGGAATTCAGCACCTTAATCACCATGCCACTTGCTGGCACCTAAACATAATTTTAAATGACTACATAATATTCCATAGAATGTTTATGTTATTAACTTACTTTCTCTGTTACAAATTAATGTAATTTTTATATCTTTTTTACATAGTTTATTTTCTATTTAGTATTATTTTCCTTAGGTAGATTTCCAGATAATACATTCAAAGAGCAGGGACAGGAGTTGATTCCACAGCTCTTACAGAGCTTGCAGTACAGCAGAGAGGACTGCGTTTATACAAATAATCATAAAAAGAACTATTGGGACCAGCAGTTAGCGTAATAGCTATGTCGCTGGACTCCCATGTAGTCAACCACGGTTCATGTCCCGGACCCGGTGGCTTAAAACTCACGCCAGGCGCGTGTGCGTGTGTGCCCAAGATCCCGAGAGGAGAGTGGAGGAGAAGGGATCGCGGCGTGGCCATCCTCCCTAGGGGGTGATTTCTCACTTTCTGTCTCTCTGTCTCTGTCTGTCTGGCGAGCACACGCGCCCTATAGCAAAAAAAAAAACCTCTCCAAAAAAAAAAAAAAAAAAAAACTATTTGAAAAACTGTGAAGACCAGCAGATGGCGGGATGGTTACATCACTGGACTCCCACATAGTCGACCGTGGTTTGAGTCTGGAACCCAGTGACTTAAAACACCTGGGTACATGTGCAAGCCCAAGATCCCAAAAGGAGAATGGAGGAGAAGGGATTGCAGTGTAGCCATCCTCCCTGGGTAGTGAATTCTTGCTTTCTGTCTCTCTGTCTCTGTCTCACTGGTAAGCATATGTGACCTATAGCAAAATCTCCTTAAAAGAAAAAAAAAACAACTCACTCCAGGTATGTGTGCACGTGTGCCAAAGATCTGAGAGGAGAATGGAGGAGAAGGGATTGTGGCATGGCCATACGCCCAGGGAGGTGATTTCTCACTTTCTGTCTCTCTGTTTCTGTCCCTCCAGCAAGTGCTCATGCCCTATAGCAAAAACTTCCCTAAAAAAAATAATTAATTGGGGCTAGTAGGTGGCATGGTGGTTAAGGGCACTGGACTTCCACATGGTAGACTGTGGTTCCAGTCCCGGACCTGGCAGCTTGCTTTCTCACTTTCTCTCTCACTCTCTCTCTCTCTCTCTCTTGCTCACTCTATCCCTCTCTGGTCAAATTAAAATATATAAATGGATAAATAAAGTTAAATAAAAAATTCTAGAAAAAATAGTTTAAGTACTTATTTTAAAAAAGAAGCCTGTGAAAATGTAGAAAGGAAAAAGTGTACTGTGCTAAGTACACAGAGATAAAGGTGACTAAGGCGTCTGTGCCATGGAACTCACAGTCCTTAGGAAATCAGACCCATAAACAGGTCATTCCAACTTAAATGTCCTTATTGACATTTGACATTCACTTCAGTGTCAGTCTGCCTTTGGTGTTCATCATTTTTTGTTCTCTTGTGCCTTTTATATTTCATGAATACAGTTCTTTATTTAAATATGATCCAGTGCACCATAGCCAGGTGGTCAGATGTCCTGTTTTTTTTTTCCTTTTTTCTCACATTGTATCAATTTCTATTCACCTGCATGTGTGTTGTTCTGAGAAAAATTCAGATTCCATGTAAGTTCTAGATAAATCTATCCAGATTCTAGATAAATGAAATGTCAGAGCAAGGCACCAACTTATAGAAACAACAAATGGGCCAGCCAGTGGCATGGTGGTTAAGGTGCCTGGATCCCACACGGCTGAGTCCTGAACCCAGCGGTTTGGAAAGCTTGCCAGGCACATGTGTGTGCATGCCCAAAATCTCAAGAAGAGAATGGAAGAGAAGGGACTACAGTGTGGCCATATCTCCGAAGAGTGCTTTCTTAATCCCTCTCTCTCTTCCTCACACATCCCCTATAGGAAAAAAAAGAAAGGAAGGAAGAAAGAAAAAGAAAAAGGAAGGAAAAAGAAGGAAGGAAGAAAAGAAAAAAAAAAGAGCAAATGAACAAAACAACAAAATTAACAACAGCACCTGGTAGATGGTAAGATTGTTTTATTATTTCTCAAGTCACTTTTTTTTTAAGTGAGAGAGAGAGGGAGAGAGAGAGAGATTTGGCACGGGGTTTTGCCACATTAAGACCCCACTGCTCCAGCTGGCAGAACCTGACTGAGCCTCCAGTGTGACCTCCGCCATGGCACAGCAGTGGCCTCCTGCTTGCACCACTACAACTCCACCTCCATTCATTTTTTTTAAAGTTTACTTATTTCTTCTGAGAGAGAGGGAGAAAGGGAGACATCTGCAACAAGATGTTCACGTTCTGGCCTGCCCCAATGTCAGCCAGCTCATCACAAGCGCTCACGCCTGGTGTGCACAGGGAGGGCCAAGGACATGTGGGTTCAGTTGCATTACTGCTGAGCCGCTGGCTAACCCCCCCATTCATTAAGTCTTAAGTTGCAGGGCGAAATGAAAAAACAACAATTAAATGAAACCAAAAAAAGCTTTATTTTCTAAATCATGATAATTTTTATACATAGAAACTAAATAGTAAATACTTTCATTTGCAAATAATCTTTAAATGAACACATTGCTTGAATAAGGCTTTAAAAAATACAAGTTATTGGGACCAGCAGTTAGCGTAATGGCTATGTCGCTGGACTCCCATGTAGTTGACCACGGTTCGCGTCCCAAACCCGGTGGCTTAAAACTCACGCCGGGTGCGTGTGTGTGCGTGCCCAAGATCCCGAGAGGAGAACAGAGGAGAAGGGATTGCAGCGTGGCCATCCCCCCGGGGGGTGATTTCTCGCTTTCTGTCTCTCTGTCTCTCTCTGTCTGTCTGGCGAGCACACGCGCCCTATAGCAAAAACCTCTCCAAAAAAAAAAAAAAAAAAAAAAAACAAGTTATCTAGGTGCAAAGGAATTTCTGGTTTAGCTTATAAAAAACTCCTTAAATTAAGCTCTTTTTAAAATTTGCTAGAGGGCATATGTGATCTCACATGAAAGAAAGAGAGAGAGAGAGAGTGAGAGAGAGAAAACAAGAAAGCACCCTCCCGTGGGGCATGGTCTCACCACAATCCTTTGTCCTCCATCTCTCCCTCCTTTTGGGATTTTGGGCACATATACACATGCATTCGGTGTGCTCTTCTTTTCTTTTTAAAATAATTATTTATTTTATTTTATTTATTATTATTTGATTTGCTATGGGACACATGTGCTCACCAGAAGAGAGACAGAGAGAGAGGGAGAGAGACAGAGGGAAAGTGAGAGAAAGTCCCGCCAGGTCCAGGACTCAAACTGTGGTCAAACATGTGGGAGTCCAGCACCTTAACCAGCATGCCACCAGCTGGCCCCCCATGTGTTTTTCAAACCTCCAGTTCCAGTACTCAAACTATGTGGTCAGCCATGTTGGATAGAGCCATCTTACCCTCCAGGCCACAGGCTGGCCCCTTAAATAAAGTTTTAATATGTATTAGTATACATGTGTGTAACAATATAGATAATAAATGAGAAAGCCCCAAATGATTGTTATATATAAATATGTATGTTTATAAATCTATATTTTGTCTGTATATATAACATACGTTACGTATATACATGTTTTATATATTATATCCTTATTTATATATTTATATGATATAAATGACTGCTATACACAAAGCATACACACCTAACAGTGTGTATTTTGAGCTTTCTCATTATTCAGATTTATTTCCAAATTTGACAGACTTACACTTCAATACATATCTGTGACACTTAATTTACTTTATTTGTTTAATAACAAACGCTACTCAGCTGCAGCTTTCTGCTAGATACGGAGGTAAACCTAGGCACCTGCCCTCTGGAGGCCTGAGTCTAGTAGAGAGGATAAGGACAGAAACAAATGATCACTGCGCAGTGGGATAAGAGAGATTAGGCATGCAGCTAGGACCTAGTGGCGCTCCCCCTGGAGGAGTCTCAAAGGGTGGTGGCCTTTAATTCAGGACTGGAAGGATCAGAGAGGATTTGCCAGTTGCGCAGGGTGAGAAAGGCAGAAGGAACACAGAGGCCTATCAGGGAACTACAAGTAGTTCTGCTAGGAGGAGTCTCAGAACCAACCGGGAGAGTCCAAAGGGAACATACACTTGTTGAATACCTGACAGTGTCACATTTCCTGACACCCACACACTGCAACTGACTGATGTCTTTTGAGTCTTTTTTTTTTTTTTTAAGTTTTTTGCCATAGGACATATGTGCTCACCTGAGAGAGTGAGAGAGAGAGAGAGAGAGAAAGAGACAGTGAGAGGGACAGTGAGAAATCACTTCAGGAGGGATGGCTATACCACAATCCCTTCTCCATTCTCCTTCTGTGATTTTGGGCACACGCACCTGGCATGATTTTCAAGCCACTGGGTTTGGGACATCAGCCATGTAGGAGTCCAGCACCTTAACCACTATGCTACATGCTGGCCTCCTTTTAAATCTCTTTTAATTTACAGAGTCCTTCTCTCATTTTCCCTTGAAATCTATTTGTTAAAAATAAATGACATCATTAGCCCTGGGGATTTCCATATATGGCCTATATTTTGCTGATTGTATCCCATTGGTGTCATTTACTGTGTTATCCTGTCATCTGTAGTGCCTCTTGGCTCTAGAGTTCAGATTACATTCAGATCTGATTATTTCATAAAGACTATTCCATAGGTGGTGGTGTGGTCTACCATCAGGAGGCGTTTAATGTCCATTTATCTTTTGGGAATATTAACCGCCATTGATGATCAACCTAGATTTAATTCATTAAGGGTTACAAAATGGTGGTATTTAATTCTATCATTCTTTCTCTTTTTTTTTTCCCTTTTTTGGGGGGGGGGGGTGCAGAGGGCATGTCTCTTGTGGAAGAGAGACAAAGTGAGAGAGACAGAGAAAGGGGAAGTGAGAAAGCACCTTCTAAGGGGCACACTACAATCCCTTCCCCTCCGTTTCTCCCTCCATTTGGGATTATGGACACATATGCACATGCACCCAGTGTGTTTTTCAAGCCTCCAGGTCCCAGAATCCAACCATGCAGTTGACCATGTGAATTTAGCTGCCTTAAACACTAAGCCACCAGCTGGCTCCCTAACATTCCTTCTTAATTCTCCAGGTAGAATGTTTCTAAAGGGAGACTTCCCCTCAGACATTCACAAGGGAATAGCTGAGGAATGCTGATTTGGTCACTTTATCAGTTTTCAAAATAATATGCTGGTTCCCCAGTATCCTTTAATAGTGGCCAATCAGCTTTTTTAAAAGTAACAATTTGAATTTCCAGGTGAAAACAAGTTTGGCGTGCTTCATTCAGTGGCAATGATTATGAAGAATGCTCAAATGGTCCTGCCTTTCACTTAACAATATCCTCTCCAAGTTGACTCCTGAGTCTTCCGAAAGACTCTGGTCTTTGGTAGACTTACTTGCTGTCTAGTGTGACAAGATGTTCCAGGTTCATCTCATGATTTCCCTGTCCTAGACCTGGAACTAATCATTTCTTCCAGGATGGTCTGGGTTGTTATTCCTGGGTCAGCCTTTTCTTCTAAGTCATTTTAACATTTTAATGGACAGAATTAGAAAATGCACTTTTTAAAACAACAACTTTATTGAGGTGTAATTGAAATACGAGAAACTGCACGTATTTAAAGTGTGTACATGGTGTGTCTGCACCTATGAACCTGTCGCCATAACCAAGACTGAGCACATTCATGACCCCCGAAGTTTCTCTGGGCCTTTGTAAGTCTTTCCTCACTCCCTTTCTCTTCTCTCTCTAGCTATCTCCCTTGTTCCTCAGATATTTTGGACATGAAATTCATTCTCAATTCATAATCAATTCAAGATCAGGACTATAGGGGACCAGCAGTTAGCTTAATGGCTATGTCGCTGGACTCCCATATAGTCGACTGCAGTTTGAGTCCCAGACCCAGTGGCTTAAACTCACGCCGGGCGCGTGTGCGCGCATGCCCAAGATCCCGAGAGGAGAATGGAGGAGAAGGGATTGCGGTGTGACCATCACCCCTGGGGGGTGATTTCTTGCTTTCTGTCTCTCTGTCTCTCTCTGTCTTTCTGGTGAGCACATGAGCCCTACAGCAAAAACCTCTCAAAAAAAAAAAAAAAATCAGGACTATAGGGCTCTAACTATCTCTTCTAGTTTAGCATCTGCATTTTCTTCCTTCCATGCTGAGAATATTGACTCTCGGCCAGACTGGGAATGACAGAAGGAGAATATGGCAAGATGACTCATTTGCTCTGTCCTACACTGCGTTCCGCCCGTTCCCCCATAAAGGACAGAGTTCTTCCCCTCATTTTCCCTTCTAATATTTACAAAGAGCAGAGACATGTCTTTTTATCTTTAACTTCCTGAGAACCCAATGGTTATGGGTCCCTGGCAATTTCTGGAAGGGGTCTGTGTAGGAATGACCTTGGATAAAAACTATGCAAAAAATTGTTCAGAGAGACGGCTGTGCAGTCTGTCACAGTCCCAGCACGCCATGAGACCTTCTTTCTGGGTGGAGGCTAATGTTAGAGGTGGGTAGGTAAGCAGGCTATGACAGCCCATCCTGTAAGCACTACCAGAATGGGGGAGTATGAAAGGCTGTTGGAGCACACAGAGAGCTATTTGGGCCAACCTTGGAGTTGGTGCATCAAAAAAGGCTTCCTAGAGGAGGAGACGCCTAAATGGGGTCCTGGGGGCAGAAGCAGGAATTTGCAATGTTGGGAGTTTGTAGGGAGGAGAAGCAGGTGCAGGTATAGAAGCAGCAATAGGCAAAAGGTCCAGAAAAAGAAGAGAATACAGCTCGGGGCTGGCAGGTGGAGTGGTGGTTAAGGTGGCTGGACTCCCATGTGGCTGACTGAGGTTTGAGTCCTAGACCTGGCAGCTTGCTTTCTCACTTTCCTTCTCTCTCTTCCTCTCTCTCTGGTCAACTTGAAAGAGAAGGAAGGAAGGAAGGAAGGAAGGAAGGAAGGAAGGAAGGAAGGAAGGAAGGAAGAGAGAGAGAGAGAGAGAGAGAGAGAGAGAGAGAGAGAGAAAGAAAGAAAGAAAGAAAGAAAGAAAGAAAGAAAGAAAGAAAGAAAAAAAGAAAGAAAGAAAGAAAGAAAGAAAGAAAGAGAAAGAAAAAAGAAAGAAAAAGAAAAACAGACAATGAATAAAATAAAATAAAAAAGAAAACAACACATCTCCACTGCAAATAAACAGTTGATTGTGGCTGGGCTGGTAAGGGCAGGCTAGACAGGCACTAGCAATCTGTGCTGCCTGCAACCTTCCACATGGTAAGTGGTCATCACGTCCTGGTTACAGGAGAGTAGACTGTTCTTCATAACAACTAGAAATAGTAATAGCTCATGGCAATTACTAAGTGAAATTTACTGCAACACGAACTTTGCATAAATTATCTTTTTTTTTTTTTTTTTTTTTGGGGGGGAGAGGTTTTTCACTATAGGGCACGTGCGCTCGCCAGACAGACAGAGAGAGACATAGAGACAGAAAGCGAGAAATCACCCCCCAGGGGGGATGGTCACGCCGCAATCCCCCCTCCTCCATTCTCCTCTCGGGATCTTGGGCACGCACGCACATGCGCCCGGCGTGAGTTGTAAGCCACCGGGTCCAAGACACGAACCGCGGTCGACTACGTGGGAGTCCAGCGACATAGCCATTACGCTAACTGCTGGTTCCCATAAATTATCTTATTTAACCATCACAACAACTCTCTTAGGTAGGTATTTCCTTTTTGGGGGGAGAGATTTTTGCTATAGGGCCCGTGCGCTCGCCAGACAGACAGAGAGAGACAGAGAGACAGAAAGCGAGAAATCATCCCCCGGGGGGATGGCCACACCGCAATCCCTTCTCCTCCATTCTCCTCTCGGGATCTTGGGCACGCACGCACACGCGCCCGGAGTGAGTTTTAAGCCACCGGGTGCGGGACGCAAACTGCAGTCGACTATGTGGGAGTCCAGCGACATAGCCATTACGCTAACTGCTGGTCCCACTTCCTTTTTGCATTCACATGAGCAAGTTCGAAAAGGTCAAGTCACACAGCTGCAGAGGCTACTCTGAAAGAGGGCAGGGATCCAAAGGCCCAAATGTGCTCATGCCGAAGCTTGAGCTCCTCCCCATTGCCTTTCCTCTGCCCCCTTTACCTGGGTATATTCTCCGGGGGGTCACCTAGTGTTATACTGAGCGTTCAGGTGCAGATGTGTCTCTAGGGGAGAGCCCGAATGTTGCAAGAGTCCACTTACTACTCCTTGGTTTGGGCAAACAGCCATCAGTACCATTTCCTCCCTCTCGGCTATGCCAGATTGACTGCTCAAACACAGACCTGGCACTCCACTGTGTCCTGAGGCCCAAATGGTAAGGCCTGAGCCCTCAGCCCAGCTGTAGGTCCTTCCACAGACTGGTCCTGGCGCCTCTGTTCCCAGTGAAGTCGCTCCTGAAGGACTCCCTGCATGCTAACTTCACCTGCCTTGGTTTTCTCAGGTTCCGCGTAACTCCACAAAGCATTACTGCATTTATTGGCCTGTGCATCCTTTTCCCTCCTTCATAAGGTGAACCCCTTGAGGTCAGGGCTGCGTCTTTACCTGTCTCTGTCTCCACAGGGCCTAGGAGAGTGCTGGTTCAGAACAGACACCTCGTCATGCTTATGCGACCTCTCCAAGCCCTCTTTCATCCAAGGAGAAATGCGTCCCTCTGTGGCAGGCATCGTTACCTCCCCTGACTCAGAGAAAGTCTAAAAAGGGCTTAGGAGAGCACGCAGCACATGGTAAGTACTCAACAAGTGGTAGTTCCCATAATTACTACTATTTTGTAATTTAAGAACATATATTCCATGGTGTTGTTATTAATCAGTTAGAGAATGGAGGAATTGGTAAGTAAACACCCGAATGAATGAGGGGACCTGATTTTCATTTCAATGCTGACACTGGCCTATGGTAGGTGTGAACTTTAATTGTCCTCATCCCCTGGACTAAGAATGACTAAACGCGACCCTAGCTGCAGTGCTCTTTTTAGTTTTGTTCTGTTTCAGATTACATTCAATGGCATGTGCAGGCTTCGCCTGAAAGTGTCTCCCAAACCTTGCACGTGGCTTCGTCCATGGGGCTGGAAGGTAAGGGCTAGGGAGGAGTACACCCTTCTTCCCAGTCGCTCTGGACTTCTTGGTGATCTCCGTCTCTCTAGATGAACCAACAAGCAGAAGTAGATTAAAAGTTGAGGACAATCAAGAGTACCAAGAAGGGAATCCCCAGACTTAAGGGAATAGCCTAGTGGGACCAGCAGTTGGCGTGATGGCTATGTCACTGGACTCCTCTGTAGTCAACTGTGGTTCGAGTCCCAGACCCGGTGGCTTAAACTCACACCAGGCATATGTGTATACGTGCCCAAGATCCTGAGAGGAGAATGGAGGAGAAGGGATTGCAGCGTGACCATCCTCCCTGGGAAGTGATTTCTTGCTTTCTGTCTTTCTGGCGAGCACACATGCCCTATAGCAAAAACTGCTCAAAAAAAAAAAAAAAAAAAAAAAGACTATGCAGGTCAGCCCAGTGGTGTGGTGGTTAAGGCGGCTAGATCTCACGTGGCCGACTGTACAGTTTGAGTCTTGGACTAGGCAGTCTGGAAAACATGCCGGGGTCATGTGTGTGCATGCCCAAGACCCTGGAAGGAGAATGGAGGAGGGACTGCAGTGTAGTCATACCTTGGGGTGGGAGGTGCTCTCCTGTGTTCTCTCTCTCTTTCTTTCACTCTGCTTCTCTCCAGAGAATGTACATGACCTGTAGCAAGTTTTTTTTTAAAAAAAAAAGAAGAAAAAAGTGGGTTAAAAAAAGAGAACTATACACAGATTTCAAATTTTCTCGCACTAAAATAAGCTCATGCTTTAATTCATTTTTTTCACAAACTTTTCGAGGTCACCTTGTACTGGGAAGACATTTATGCAACCAAGGGAGGGTCTGAAGGTGGATTATGATAAGTAAGAAACAAAAACAAAAAACCAGGCTAATTTAAACAAGTAAGTAAGTAGTTTTATTCCAGGGGTAGCAAAATTTGCAAGGAAGAAAATAACCTTAGTGGGGCCAGCTGCTGGCATGCAGGTTAAGGTGGCTGGATCCCACAGGTCCAACTACATGGTTTGAGTCCTGGACCTGGCAACTTGAAATTATGCTAGGCATGTGTGCATGTGTGTCCAAAATCCTGTGAGGAGAATGGAGAAGGGCGTGGCCGTCCCCCTGGGATAATTTCTCTCTCTCTCTCTTCCTCTCTGTGTCTCTGGTGAGCACATGTGCCCTATGGCAAAAACTAAAGTGAAAAAAAAAAAAAAAAAAGAATAGTTAAGGCTGTCGTTCAGGCCCTGGAGTTTAACTGCCAGTTTAAAATTCTGGCTTCACAATTGACCAAACATGAGAACATGGGAAACAGTCACTAAACCTTTCTGAGCATCAGTTACCTCAGTAGTACAATGAAGATAGCAACATTATATATCTCACAGGAGAGCTGTGAGAACGAAAACACACATGTTGGGACTAGCAGATGGTCTAATGGTCAGTTTGCTGGACTCCCGCATGGCCAACCATGAACAGTTCAAATCCCGGACCTGGTGCTTAAAACTCATGGCAGGTATGTGTGCATGCGTGCCCAAAATCTCGAAAAGAGAATGGAGGAGAAGGGATTATGGTGTGCCCATCCCCCCCGGGGGGTGATTTTTTTGCTTTCTCTCTCTCTATCTCTTTGGTGAGCACACATGCCCTATAGCAAAAAACAAAAACAAAACCAAAAAACTTTCAAAACAAACAAACAAAACATACACATATCATGCTTAGAACAAAATAAGGACTTGTACGAAATATTCAATAAATTATAGCTATGGGAAACTGTGTGACCTTGCACTGTTCAAAGTGATGAGAACAAATAAGTAAAAATTAAAATAAAGAAAAAAATGACATATTATGCTATTTGATTTTCAGATTCTGAACTCTGCAGATAAATTAAACTTTTGTTGTTTTTGCCATAGGGCATGTGTGCTCACCAGAGAGGAGAGAGACAGAGAGAAGGAAGGAGAGAAATTGCTCCCCACCCCAGGGGGATGGCCGCACTACACTCCCTTCCCCTCCATTCTGCTCTCAGGATTTTGGGCATGCACATACATGTGCTCAGGATGATTTTCAAGACACCAGGACTGAGATTTGAACCACAGCCGCCATGTGGGAATCCAACTGCCTTAACCACCATGCCACCTGGGGGCCCCCTAAACATTGGTATTTTATGTTAGTCAATAATCCTTTTTTGGGGGTGCCAGGATTTATTTATTTATTTTAAACATTTATGTATTTATTTATCTATTTATTTATTGTGACTTTCAAGTCACCGGGTCTGGGACTTGAACCATGGCTGGCCATAAGGGAGTCTAGCACCTCAACCACCATGCCACCTGCTGGCCAGAATTTAAATAGTAAAGTTTTTATGGGTTTCTGTAATAAATACTTTGACTTGGCCACCCTTTTTCTGACAGATGGAGAAGTCAGGGCTCTGTGCTCTGGAAAATGTCCTGAGTGTGTTAGTATTTGACATTCCGCCCTTCAGGAAATCTGCGTTTGAAGCTGGCCTCTTCCTCCACCCTGGAGCAGTAATCCTATGAAATAACTGCTTAACTGTTTTCTCCAAGATAAGTCCACCCCAAAACGCCCAGCCCACTCCTCCAGTGAAGTTCCTTGCACTCCTTTGAGCTCAGCAAGTTTCATATTATAAAAGGTCCAAGAGCTTAGAGAAGAAGCATTTAATTCTGATCTTTTCTTTTAAAAAAAATTATTTATTATTATTATTTTCCAGTTTGATCAGCCAGAGAGAAAGAGGAAGAAAGTGAGAAAGCAAGTCACCAGGTCCAGGACTTGAACCATGGTCAGCCATGTGGGAGTGTCCAGCGCCTTAACCACCATGCCACCTGCTGGTCCCTGATCTTTCCTTTAGTGTGGGAATAATGATTTCTTTCTTCTGTTTCTATTTTTTCCAGAGGGCGTGTGTTCTTGCCAGGGAGAGAGACAGAGGGATAGAGAGGGAGAGACAGAGAAAGAACTCTCTTGGGGCATGATCATGCTGCAATTCCTTCTTTTCCATTTCTCCATCCTGTTGAGATTTTTGGATACACATGCGCACACACACATACGGGTTTTTCAAGCCACTGGGTCCAGGCCTCACCTGCCTTAGCGACCAAGCCATAGAGCCAGCCTGGGAATAGTAATTTCTCCTTCTCAACTTTGGGCCACAGTTTTCTGGTTTTCCTCCTTACCTGGTAGCAGCAGAAATATCAGTCATTCTCTGGGGAGTTCCTAGTACTGGGAGCCGGACTTCCTCAGGGCTTGAGAAGGAAAAGCTCAACCTCTGCCTCTCATTTCTTTCTCTTTGCTCTATTTCCTTTCTGTAGGGGCAACAAAAAGACATCAACACAAATCAGAAATATAACGTGATTTTTTTCAAAGGTGTAACTGGACTCTTGATAAGTATTGAGACCAAAAGTTTGTAACCAGTAATGTTTGTCAACACAGCAGAAGTGAATGACCAGAGCAGAGCAGCACAGTGGTTAAGGTGCTAGACTCCCACATGGCTGACTACAGTTTAAATCCCAGACCCAGTGGCTTGAAACTCTTACTGGGCTTATGTGCGTGCATGCCCAAAATCCTGAGAGGAGAATGGAGGAGAAAGGTCTGTGGCGATGGTGGTGATTTCTCAATTCCTCTCTCTCTATGTCTCTGGCAAGCACACCCACCCAACTAAAAACTCTCTAAAAAAAAAAAAAATCAGTCTTTATGCCACTGTTGCTTTTGATCATTCTATTACATATAACTAAATTGAATCCTAATTTATATAGTACCTCAAAAAGTTATGAGAATCAAATGCAAATTGGAAGGCTTTGTTTTGTTTCTGCTTCTGTATTCTGGAGGAATTGAAATAAAGAGGTTTGGGGATATGGGACAACCAGAGTATAGAGGGACTTGAGTGGACCCCTGGCTACTAAATGTAGGATTCCTACCTCTATTACTTTCCTCTGTTTCCAGAACGTTGTTAGCTAGACTTATGGCCTGCAGGTAAAGGCTGGAGGATTCTTTTTTTTTTTTTTTTTTTTTTTTTTTTTTTAAGAAACTGAATGAGCCCTGAAACAGAAGTGTAGTTGCTGATATCTGAGGCTCTCTCAGTGAGGCGGGAGAAACGACCGGCTGAGAAGCCGTGCCCACGATGCTGACTTCTACTGTAGGCTTCTTGGGGCTCACCCATAAAGACAGCCCAGGATCATCCATAACTTAGGGAAACACATCAAAGATGAAAGTGTGCAAAACAAGCAAACAAATGCAAAACAGAAAAATGTACCCAAAAGGCGCAAACAGTATGGGAGTCAGAAGAAGGTAAAAGAAAAGAAAGCCTTAATAGCCACAGTAAAGTGGGGCCACAGATGGCGTAGTGAAAGCGCTGGATTCCCACATGGCTGATCATGGTTTGAGTCCTGTACCTGGAGGATTGAAACTCACGTGTGTGTGTGTGTGTGTGTGTGTGTGTGTGCCCAAGATCCCAAGAGGAGAATGGAGGAGAAGGGATTGCAGCGTGGCCATCCCCCCTGGGGGGGGGAGGGTGATTTCTCACTTTCTCTGTCTCTCCAGTGAGCACACATGCTCTATAGCAAAAATCTCTCTTAAAACAAAAACAAAAACAAAAACAAAAACAAACACCTCAATATGGTATGAAAATACTGCATCCATGAAAAGAAAAGGATGCTATGTAAAAGGAACAACCAAATATATGAAAGAACTCACTCTAGGAAGTTAATGAAATCATAGAGTTCTAAAAATTAGAGGAAGGGTTGGAAGATACGAGGTAGGAACTCTCCAGAAAGGAGGCCAGAAATGCACATGCTGGGATGCCCCCGAGTGATCTGGTCCTGTCTCATGGCTGCCTTGTCCTCAGTCTTGAGTCCTGGGCCTCCTCCTGGTGCTGTGGGAAGCCCGCTTGGATCCCAGGCGCAAACAATAATTCAGAAATGAAAATGGGCGCATACTAGTGGCGTTGTGGCTAAGGCCCTGGATCCCATATGGCTAACTCCGCTGTTCATATCCTCCAGGTTTGAGTCCCAAATGTGACAGCTTGAAAAACCCACTGCGGGGACCAGCAAGTGGTGTAATGACTATGTCACTGGACTCCCACATAGTCGACCGCAGTTCGAGCCCCGGACCCAGCGCCCTATAGCAGAAACCTCTCCAAAAAAAAAAAGAAAGAAAGAAAGAAAGAAAGAAGAAAGAAAGAAAAACTCAATGGGTGCATGTGTGTGTGTGTGTGCCCCCAAAATTCCAAGAGAACAGAGGAGAAGGGATTTTGGTGTGGCCATTCGCCCCAAGAGGGTTGATAGCTGTTTCTCTCTCTCTCTCTCTGTCTCTCTGCCAAGCATGCTCACCTTATGGCAAACATCTTTAAAAAACAGAAAGAAAGAAAATGGTACATACTATTGACCTTACAGAAATAAACACGCTCGTAAGAGAATATGAATGCCACAAATTAAATAACCTACATGGGGACCGGCAGGTAGCATGATGGCTATGTCGCTGGACTCCCACATAGTTGACCGTGATTTGAGTCCTGGACCCAGTGGCTTAAACTCATGCCGAGTGCATGTGCGTGCATGCCCAAGATCCCGAGAAGAGAATGGAGTAGAAGGGACTGCAGCATGGCCATCCCCTACTGGGGAATGATTTCTCGCTTTCTGTCTGTCTCTTTCTGACAAGTGCACGCACCCTATAGTAAAAAACTCTCAAAAAAAACTACATGAAGTGGAAAAATTCCTAGAAACATACCAATTACCAAAACTGACTCAAGAAAAATTAAAAATTCTACAAAGACTGATAACAAGTAAGAAGAATGAATCAGTGATAAAAAAAAAAAAAAAAAAAAAAAAAACCTCTAAATGGGGGCCAGCAGGTGGTGTAGTGGTTAAGGCACTAGATTCCCACATGGTCAGCCATAGTTTGAGTCCTGGACCTGGTGGCTTCAAATTCACATTGGGCACATTCACATGTGCATGTGTACCCCAAATCCCGGTGGTTTTTTTTCTCTCTCTCTCTCTGTCTCTGGCAAGCACACATGCCCTACAGCAAAAATCCCTCTCTTAAAACAAAACCCCTCAATGAAAAGTCCAAAGAGGCAGCCCTGTGGAACAGTGCTGAGCTCTATACATTGGGTGCTGATGTGATGTCCACGTGGCCGATGCAGGTTTTAATTCTGAACCTGGTGATTTGGAAAATATGTCAGGCACATGTGTGTGTGCTGCCCACATCCTGACAGGATGGAGAAGTAGAAAAGAAGGGGTTGCAGCACGGCCATACCCCATTAGGGAATGCCCTCTATCCCGTGCTCATGTGAGCACACACGTCCTTAAAAAAAAAAAAAAAAAAAAAAAAAAAGTCAGGACTACACAGCTTCACTGGTAAATTCCACTAAACAGTTAAAGAATTAACACCAGTTCTGCTCAAGCACTTTCAAAGAATTTAGAGTATTTCATAACTCATTCTGAGGCCAGCATTACCCTGATACCAAAGTCAGACAAAATACTACAAGAAAAAATATTACAGACATTCTCCCTAATGAATATAGGAATAGAAATTCTCGAAAAAATACTAGCATGCTGGCTCCAACAAAATATTAAAAGGATTAGCTTTGCGCAGTGGCAGTATCGTAGCCAATGAGGTTTATCCGAGGCGCGATTATTGCTAATTGAAAAGGATTGGGCCAACTGGTGGCATATTGGTTAAGGGGCTGGACTCCCACATGGCCGACAGCAGTTCAAGTTCTGGACCCGGTGGCTTGAAAATCATGCCAGGTGCATGTGCATGTGTGCCCAAAATCCCAAGAGGGGAATGGAGGAGCAGAGATTGCGAAGTGGCCATCTTCCTGGAGGCGGGGTGGAGGGGTATGGAGGAGAGGTGATTTCTCACTTTCCCTCTCTCTGCCCCCTTCTATCTCTCTCTGTCTCTCTCCAGTGAACACACGCACCCTATGGCAAAAAAAAAAAAGAAAGAAAGAAAGAAAGAAAGAAAGAAAGAAAGAAAGAAAGAAAGAAAGAAAGAAAGAAAGAGAAAGAAAGAGAGAGAGAAAAAGAAAAACACGCTGCTGGGCGTGTGTGTGTGTGTGTGCGCGCGTGCGTGCATGTGTGTGTGTGCGCGTGTGTGTGTGCGTGTGTGTGTGTGTGTGCTCGCGCGCGTGCTTGCTCAGAACCCTGAGAGGAGAATGGAAGAGGAAGGACTGTAGCCATTCCCTCTGGGGATGCTTGTTTTCACTCTCCCCGTCCCTCTGGTGAGTGTACATGCCCTAGCTACCTAAGTAAGTAAGTAAATAAATAAATAAAATATTAAGAGGGTTATAACCAAGACCAAGTGAGATTTGTCCTAGGAAGACAGAGTGGTTCAATATACAAAAATCAATCACTATAATACACTACATTAAAGGAATAAAAGGGAAAAATTCTACATGATTACTTTGAATGATTCAGATAAAGCATTTAACAAGAACCAGTGGCCTTTCATGATAATAAACATGCTGAAAACTAGGCATAAAAGAGAAACTCCTAACACGATTAAGGACATTTATGAAAACCTTAACATCACGTTCAATGGTCAAAGATGAAAAATATCCCCTAAGACCAGGAACAAGACAAGAATGCCTGCTTTTACTACTGGGTTTCTACATTGTAGCATGAGCTCTGGACAAATTAAGAAAGGAAAAGAAATAAAAGGATCCAAATAGAAAATAAAGTAAAACTATATTTGCCGATGACGATTATATATATTAATATAAAAATATCCTAACAAATTCTCAAAAAAAAAACCACCCTCAAACCAACCATTATATATGATAAACAAATTCAGGACCAGCAGTTGACGTAATGGCTATGTCACTGGACTCCCATTTAGTCGACCGCAGTTCGAGTCGTGGATCCGGTGGCCTATTGCACCCCACATGTGTGTGCATGTGTGCCCAAGATCCCAAGAGGAGAATGGAGGAGAAGGGATTGTGGCATGGTCATCCCCCCCTGGGGGGGGTGATTTCTTGCTATCTGTCTCTCTGTCTCTCTCTGTCTTTCTGGTGAATGCATGCACCCTATAGCAAAAACCTCTCAAAAAAAAAATAAATAAAAAAAACATCACAAAATGTACCAAAGACCTAAATACATCAGGTCAAAGTATAAAGGAGAAAGCTATTGTGGGTTGAATTTTATTCCTCAAAAGACATGCTGAGGTTGTAAACCCCAGTACCCATTGGTGGGACCGTTTTGGGAAACAGTTGTTACAGACTTGATCAAGTTAAATAAGGACATTAGGAACGCCGTTAGCTAATAGGACCAGAGTCTGTACAAGGAGAGAAGATACACAGCACAGGCATGGGGGAGGCCTTGCGCTGGTAAAGGCAGAGGCGGAGTGATGCATCTGCGTTGGCCTGAGCTGTAATCTGCCTGGAGTGCCAGCTCAGCTTTCCCTTCTCCCGAGACTAGCAAACCAAGAGAACTGACCACTTTGTACTCTGTTACTTTGAGGTCTTCTCTGAGGACTTATGCAACTTTGAGGTGTGTTGCTCAGCTACATGTTCTTTTCCTCCTTCTAGACTGTGAACCATGAGGGCGAGGACCTTAATTAATCTCTCTCTTTGTATCCTTAGTACTTGGCAGGGCAGGTCTTGAGTGAATGTTCACTTGCCTTCTCTGTGCCCGTTTTCTGTTCAGCAGAATGGGGGTGATGATGTCTAATAGGGTTTTGATGAGCTAGCAATAAAACAGAGTGGACACTTTGTCTGGAGGTATCTCACCCATTCTGTCTCATGTTGCTGACTGTGCCCTGGGCTCTTTGACCACAGGAACACACAGGCCTGGCTAATCACAGCGCTGCTTCCTTCCAACAAAGTTGATCTAGACTGGCTGGGTGGGCAAGAACCCAGACAGAGCCATCAGAGACTTCTGTGAAGTTTCACTTACAGGGGCTGAGAGAGGATGTCTTCTTGTAAGGATATAGGCTTGGGGCTGCCATGGCCCTGAGGGCAGAGGTAGCTTGAAAAAGAAGGGAACAGCACTCTTGACCTTAGCACCATTTTCTCGGAAACCTCCACGCAATGGGAGCCAAGTAGAGGAGGAGGCGAATGCGCAGGCTGAAGCATAAAAGAAGAAAGATGAGGCAGAGGTTCAAGTAAACAGCTGTGCACCTATGAAGGCGTCTGCAGTGGAAACAGAATGTCGGAGACTCGGGGCGCTGGTACAAGTTGAACTGCCAAATACTGTCGACTCTGGATCTAGAATTTCCATGGCCAGCGGATCGCCAAGACCTCCAAGAGACCCACGTTGCTCCTAACAAAACAGCCCTGTGGTCCTTTCCCCTGAACCTGTGACATTCTGGGACCAGTGCTGTTACTTGTGGCCGAGTGTAGTATGTGTGCAATAAATCATCTTTCCTGCCATAGCTAAAAAAAAGAAAAAAAAAAGAAAAAGAAGGGAGCAAACAGTGGGACAGAGAGTCAAGAGAGAGAGGAAGAGAAGGCCTGAAAATTTCATTAAGCCCTAAGACCCAGCAGGCCTGCAGCCAGCCTGCCAGGCTGCCTTCCCAGTAATTTGTGCCACCAGCTTCTCCTGCCAGGCCGGTCTGAGCTGGCTTCCTGGCACTCAAAGTGCATGTAGTTCATCAAGGGCACAGCCCGGTGCTTGGCATGGAGGCAGTTCGGTCACTGTCAGCTCTTCCTACCACCAATAATAATAATGAAAAAGTGAGAGCCAAGTGCATAGTACCTACAGTGCTTGACCGTCTATGTGTTCTTTCCCATGTCATATGAATTCTTAGACTGTTCACAATTACACTTAAAAAAAAAAAAAAGATGTTTGCCATAGGGCACATGTGGTCACCGAAAATACAAAGAAAGAGAGATAGAAAGCGAGAAATCACCCCCCCCAGGGAGGTTGGCCACCCCATAATCCCTTCTCCTCCAGTCTCCTCTCAAGATTTTGGGCACACATGCGCACACACACGCCCCCAGTGTGTTTGAAACAACCAGGTCCAGGACTCAAACCACAGTTGGCTATGTGGGAGTCCAGCAATGTAACCATTACGCCATTTGCTGGTCCCCACAATTCTTTTTCCATGTTTTTTTGTTCAAACAAACCTTAAAAGAAATGTAATTTCTCTGCAATGGGCTCCTTTAGACTTCTCAGATAATTCATCGCTGACTTGTGACAGTGCGAGTGGGAGGATCGTGTGGTTTGCCTTTTTCTTATCTGCTGCTTTTTGATCGATGTTCTTCACCTCCCTGGGGGTACAGAGAAAAGGCAAAGTGTTAATATGACCTTGTCACTCCTGTTTTCATTGTTTAGGCAGGCAAATAGTTCCAAGTTCCAGCCCACTGCCAAGATCAATGGGCTGAAAAGAGAGCTGAGTGCACAGCATTTGGTCATCCATATCACCCCTGGGGAGACAAAGAGGGATAAGAAATGATCCTTGAACACAAGGAGCATAAACTCAAATTAGGGAGACAGGGAAGAAAATCCATGATCTGAGAGACTGCTGAAATACGCATGAGCTTTAGTGGCAAGCTGAATTCAGCTTGGGGCCTTGCCACTTGCTATGTGACCTTTGGACAAATTACTTAACCTCTCCAGGCCTGTGTACTCACTTCAGCCTGGTGAACTTATTACATTATATCCTGAATTTCCTGTACACTGGACCTATGTCTACACATGAAGATCGATTAGATTCAGGTTAAATCTTTCTGCTATGAATCCTTAATAGATGCTGTTGGGTATTCACATTGTTCCCGCCAGGGAGCCCATCATGTCAGGTTGCCCCGCTGCAGGTGCTGCTGAGTTTGAACAGCTGGTGCTGGCGGTGTCTACAGAGTGCTGTGTTGGAAGGGTACTTTAGACTTGACCCAGTGCTGTGATGTGGATTTAGTTACCATAGGTTCAAGTGCTTAACACAGTGACTGACATACAGGAAGTGCTCAGTTAATGACAGCTGTTGGGCCAGCAGGTGGTATGGTGGTTAAGTTTCTGGATTCCACATGACTGACTCCACGGTTCGAGTCCCAGAAAATCACGCTAGGTGCCTAAGTGTACCTGCCCAAAAATACTGATAGGAGAATGGAGGAGAAGCGATTGAGGTTTGGCCAACCCCACTGTGGAATGGTTTCTCACTTTCCCTCTCTCGCTGTCTCTCTCGAGGAAGTGCATGCACCCTATGGCAAAAACCTAAATAATAATAAATAAATAAATACATGTCAGCTGTTACTGTTATTATAGGAGACAGTTTTCAGTGGGATGTGTTCATATTAAGTCCTAGCCCACCTACAAGTAATATTCCACACAGAAATTTGCCACTAACATAAGAGACAGGGAAGAAAAATAATATAACATAACTCATGTTATGGCTACTATTTAAACAACAACAACAACAACCCAACTTTCTACTATTTAAAATGTTAAATACATATAAAGTAAAGAACACAGCATAATTAACACAGTTTACCCATTATCTACTTCAGTAATCATCAAACTAAGATCCATCTTCTTTTTTAAAATTTTGCCACAGGGCACGTGTACTCACCAGAGAGACACAGAGAGAGAGGGAGGGAGAAAGCCATTCCCGTGGGGAATGCTGGTCTCAAGGTGAGCTGATCTTTACACAAAAATGGCAGCTAATAATTATAAAAGGAATGGAAGAGATAAAAGTCACCATTTTGCAGTCCATACTATAAAAATATACTCAGCAAGGATGGACGGCAATGGATGGTGACTCCACTGGGGAGGCTGTCAGGACAGCACGCTCACACCACTGAAGGATCACGTCACTCATCACTGACCAATCGGAGCAGCGGACGAGTACCCTTCCAGCACAGCACTCTGCAGACACCGCCAGCACCAGCTGCTCAAACTCAGCAGCACCTGCAGCGGGGCAACCTGACATGATGGGCTCCCTGGCGGGGACAATGTGAATACCCAACAGCATCTATTAAGGATTCTTAGCAGAAAGATTTAACCTGAATCTAATCGATCTTCATGTGTAGACATAGGTCCAGTGTACAGGAAATTCAGGATATAATGTAATAAGTTCAATGATACCCTGAGGAAATGTCAGAAAAATGTAGTTTTAACTCTTCAAATGAGTCCATGCCATTAAAATAATAATATTTCAGGGACCAGTGATTGGCATGGTGGTTATGTCATTAGACTCCCACATAGTTGACCGTGGTTCAAGTCCCAGACCTGGCAGCTTAAAACTCACACTGGGCACGTGTGCATGAGTGCCCAAAATTCTCAGAGAAGAATAGAGGAGAAGGGATTGTGGCATGGCCATCCCTCCTAGGGGTTGATTTCTTGCTTTCTGTCCCTCTGTTTCTCTGGTGAGCTCACGTGCCATATAGCAAAAATCTCTCTCTCTAAAATAATAATAAATAATTTTTTAAAGGAGATAAAGGGACAAATTCTGTGGCTTGTGGCTAAGGCAGCTGGATCCCTCATGGTCAACCAAGTGGTTCAAGTCCCCAGAATCAAAGGCTTGAGAAACAAGCCAAGCACATGTGTATGGGTGCCCCAAATTCCAAAAAGGATGGAGAAATGGAGGAGAAGAGATTGCAACATAACCCTGTCCCATTGAGGGGTGTTTTCTGCCTCCCCTCTCTTTCCGGCAAGTGCATATGGCCTCTGACCAAAAAAAAAAAAAAAAAAAAAAAAAAAAAAAAAAAAAAAAAGAGCAGGGCACTATTACAGATTAAAAGACACCAAAGAGATAAAACAACAAAATATTCCTGGTCTTTGATTGAAGCCTGGAGCAGTAAGTCAAAAAAGACACTTCAGAGGCCAGCAGGTGGTGTGGTGGTGAAGGCAATGACTCCCACAGGGCCAAACGCATTTTGAGTCCCAGACCCAGCAACTTGAAAATCAGGCCAGGCATGTGTGTGTCTGTGTGTGTGTGTGTGTGTGTGTGTGTGTTTGTGTGTGTGTGTACGTGTCCAGAATTCTAAGAGGAGAGTAGAGGAGAAGGGATTGTAGCATGGCTATTCCCTGTCTTTCCGCCCCACCCCTGTCTCTCTCTGGAGAGTGCATGCATCCTATGGCAAAAAACTTAAAAAAAAAAAAGGGGGGGGGGGGTGGCAGTGGTGTGGTGGTTAAGGGTGCTGCACTCCCACATGGCAGACCATGGTTTGAGTCCTAAACCTGGTGGCTTGCTTTCTCACTTTCTCTCTTGCTCTCGCTCTGTCCTTCTCTGGTCAATTTAAAATAAATAAAGTTAATAAAATAATTTTTTTTAAAGATACTGTAGACACAATTGGGGAATTTGGACTAGATGTTAGCGAAGCAAATGTGGCAAAATGTGAATCCTTGGCAAATGCAGTGATACGATAAGGTGTTCGTGGTCCTCTCCTTTCTACTTCTCTGAAAGGTCTGAGCCATTTCTAAATGAAATTGAAACACTGAAAAAGCCAGAGAACACAGGGGAATGCTGATAACAGTGTCAAATGGGGGAAATGTCTAACGCAGACTGACAGCATTACTCCGCTACTTTTGCTTAGCCTAGGTATATGTGCCCAGAAAAAAAAAACAAAAAAAAACAAACAAACAAACAAACAAACAAAAAACCCCTGACTTATAGAACTACATTGACAATGTAAATTCCTAGGTGCTTTTCTGTGGCTTCCCAGGCTTTAACTGAGCATGTTTGCTTTCACTGAGCATGTAATGTTTTGTAGTTAGAAAAAAATAACTTAAAAAAATAGATCTGTCTCTGTTAGTATGGAGTTCACATTCTGACTACAGAAAGCAGACTGGGCTTCGGTCAGGGGGTGACACAATGGAAACACAATTGGATTCATATCGGAGAGGTCCTGGGTTCACGTCTCAGGAACTCCCTGAGTGTGCTGGGTACACGAGCCTGTGATCCCCACCAGCTAAGACTCAGGGTGCATCAGGGCATGAGAGACCCCGTGGGAGTGCCTGTGTCTGTTTCTTTCTCTCATGGAGAAAACGATAAATAAGCTTAAAAAAAAAAAAAAAGAAAGAAAGAAAAAGGAAAAAAAGATGGGCCAGCTGGTGGTGTGGAGGTTAAGGTGCTGAATCCCACATGGCCAACTGTGCAGTTCGAATCCCAAAACTAGCGGCTTGAAAACCTCACTGACGCCTGTGCGTGCGTGCCCAAAACCCCCAGAGGAGAATGGAGGAGAAGGGTTTGCGGCATGGCCATCCCCTGAGGGTGATTTCTCCCCACCCCTTGTCTCTCTCTGGCAAGTGTACCAGCTCTATAGCAAAAATAAATAAATAAATAAATAAAACTGAAAAGGCAAGGAAGGAAGGAGGGAGAGAGAGAGGGAGGAAGAAAGAAAAAGCAAGCAAGCCGACTGTGCTTCAGATAGTTACAGGGCTAGGCCCCGAGTTAGAGATGACCAGGATGAGCTAGGCCAGGCATTTCCCTGAGGCCCCTTTGTACCTGAGGAAGTTGTCTTGCAGCTCCTTGAGGTACTCATCGAAGTAATCCCATTCGCTCCAGTGAAGCTGGTACAGCTCATTTAAGTTGTTCTTTCGCTTCTTCATGTTGCTCAGGGTCAGGCGGATGACGTCAGCATACGTCAGGGTTAACTCAGTGGCTTCTGTGGTCAAGGATAACCCCAAATGTCGGGCTGCGTTGACTGCACTATTAGCAGCCAAGCCTAGTGCTTGGGGATGGTGGGAGTGTGGGACAGCAGAGAGGGGGAAAGGTCTCGTGTGTTTTGGAACAAACACCTGAAATCTGAGCAGGAGATGACCCTTCTGTTCTTTGACCGTGGCCTGCTCTGGGAGGAAGAGGCTGTGCTCTCCATCCCAGGCAGTCTCCACCTTGTGATAAAGCCTTCCTCTGCTCCTGCTGGTGGGAGGACTAGGGCCTACTTTCCTACACTGTCATCTGGAATTCCTATTCTGTCACCACCGTGGTGACTAGGAAGTTTCCAACTTTCTTTCCTTTCAAGCCCAAGGCCTCATTCCTCATCTCTAGTTTGTATGTTGAAAAATCTCTCTGCTCGGCACCTCCACCCCATCCTGTGGGGTGAGAGTCTCAGCTATGTTTATCTCAAGCTGTGAGCCTCAGACAAGTCATCCTCCATTTTCTCATCTATAATATCAAATAGTAATAATAACACCTACTTTTAGCGATGTTAGCAGTATTTATTGAGTGTCGACTGTGTGCCATTTGATCACAGTGTTCTTAGTTATAATTATGTTTATTTGGGGAATGTGCAGAGTCACTGAGCTTCTGAGATCTCCAGGTCAGGGGTTGCTAAGCTGGGACTCAAATCTAGGGCTGCATATCCCCAACCCAAGTTCTTGCCTCTATGAGACACTGTCTCTACAGACCGCTAAGGCCACGTATGAGAAGACCCTTCATAGGCCACAAAGCATTCTGAAGTATGACTTATTGCTACTCACCCAGAGCATGTAAATAAGTCTGTGAAGATGAGGTGCTATGGGGCAGGGGATGCAAAATCCTACCCAGCCCGATACCAAAATGCTCCTGGAGAGGAGTTCTGTGCAGCTGGGTGCCACATCCGCACTCGCTCCCTGCAGTCACTGTGTAAGTCCTTATCCATGTAACAGCCCAGGAGGAAGGTGCCCTTATCCCTATTTTATAGATTTTAAAAAATGAGGTCCTGGGAGAAGCTGGAAAATATCTCAAAGCCACTCAACTGGTTACTGGTAGGGGGGTTCCTGAGTCCAAGTCTATTTAGACCAACTCAATTTGATTTTAAATAGAACTCATGTTCTGACCTCTAGGGAGAAATGCTAAGACTCAAGGTGCCAATGCATGCCATACCTGTTTTCTTGAGATATGAGGTTTTCCAACTTTTTAGGATAAATGGCAATCGGGCCTGGGATTTGCTGATGTGTCTAGGGGAGGGTGCATGAGGAGGGTGTTAGATGAAATACACACCAAAATCCCGGAACAGTATACACTCCAGAATCAGTGAGCATCTGGGAAGCATTATTTAGCTTCAAAGTATGCTTAAGTATGCAGCTGGCCCATTCATTCTGCTAGATGGAAAAACGGAGATCTTGCATGCTGGAAAATTCGGCCTGACAGAGTCCTACTGCCAGCTCACAAGGCTGGCTCTAGGTTTGGATCTTAGATGAGCAAGATTCTGACCCTGAGGTTCATATGGATGGCCACCCCTGAGCAGCACCGCTGCATGCCGGGCGCTGCACTAAGGTCTGGCCTCCAGCAGAAGCTTGCTTCTGGGAAGAGGAGCAGGGCCTGGGTACCGCATGCCCCACCCACAGTGACAAGGATATGGGATGCTCTTGGTTTTTTCCCTCCTGACTATCAACTCATCTCTGCCATGCTGCCGCAGGACGGAGTAGTTCAGGAGGAAGTACACAATCAGAGGGCTCTTCCCATAAATGTTGAAGAGGTTCGAAGTCAGCCCAGGGCTTTTGCAAGCAGGGTAAGACTGAGGAGGAAAGAAAGAGGAGAAAATAAGGAATATCATCATTTTTATAGCATATGTTAAGAAACACAGGACCAGCCCAGTGGTGTAGTGGTTAAGGAAGCTGGATTCTACATGGTTGACTGTGGACCGAATCCCAATCCTGGTGGTTTGGAAAACATGTGGGGCATGTGTGTGTGTGCACATGTGTGTCCAAAATTCCAACAAAGAGACCAGCAGATGGTGTAATCATTACATTGTTGATCTCCCACATAGTCAATCATAGTTCGAGTCCCAGACCCGGTGGCTTAAAATTCACGCTGGGCGCATGTGAGTTCATGCCCAAAATCTCAAGAGGAGAATGGAGGAGAAGGGATTGCAGCATGGCCGTCCCTGTGAGGGGTGATCTCTCACTTTCTGTCTCTGTCTCTCCGGTGAGTGCATGCACCCTATATATATATATAGATATAGATATAAAAAATCTCTCTAAAAAAAGATAACAAAATTCCAACAGGATGAAGAAGTGGAGAAGATATTGCAGCATGACTATCCCTCACTGGGGGGTGCTTTCTCATTCTTCGTTTCTCTGTCTCTGATGAGTGCAGGCACCTTCTGGCAAAAAAATTAATAAAATAAAGGCACGCCAGGTGCATGTGTGCATGCCCAGGATTCTAGCAGACTGGAGGACTGGAGGAAGGGGATTGCAGCATGACTGAGCCCTGTGGAAGGTGCTTCTCTCTCTTCTCATTCTCTCTCTCTCTCATGCATGCATGTGCTCTATCGTGAATTTTAAAATGAATAAGTAATAATAAAAAACATAAAGGCACTCGTGTCCTTTAATTTAGTAACTACAATTTTAGGATGCATCTTAAGGAAATTACCAAAAATAAAGAAAAAAGACTTAGGCACTAAGATGTTTCCTGTAGAAATAGCCACTATACATAGCAAAAGATAGAATGACATAAATTATTGCTAAGCAAAAGAAGCCAGTCCCAAAAGCCACATATTGTATGATTACATTTATAGGAAATGCCCAGAATAGGGGAATCAGAGGAACAGAAAATAGAGGAGCGGTTTCTAAGGGCTGAGGGAGGGGAGAGCAGTGCCGCTACAGCACAGGCAACTCTGCTCGGGAGAGACAGCACCAAGATTGGAACTCGCATCTGTCTGTTTCACCAGGCCCTCAAAAAAGGGATGGTGAAAAGTTTCCACTGCTAAATACCGAGAAGAAATGGGCAGTAGTGGGGCCAGCAGGTGGTGTGATGGTTAAGATGCTGGACTCCCACATGGTTGATTGTGGTTCGAGTCCTGGACCTGGTGGCTTGAGGGTCATTCTGGGTGCATGTGTGCCCATGCCCAAAACCCTGGGAAGAGGATGGAAGAGAAGGAATTTTGTGGTGTGGCTATCCCCCTGGGGGGGTATTTCTTACTTTCCCTCTCATTGTCTCTTACTGTTTCTCTCTGGTGAGCACACACACCCTGTGGTAAAAACCTTAAAAAAGAAAAAAAGAAATAGGCAGTAGTGATAAATATGAAGAAATGTGGAAGGTTCACGAAATCTACACTCTTCGCTCTACTTGGCCTAAATTCTAGCAAATGACTCCCTTGCTCACTTGTATTTGGGAAGACCCCAAGCCTGTCGGGGTCCTGGGGGCCTCTTCCCACTATAGCAGGCTCCCTTTAATACCATCCCTCACCTGCTGAGGTTTGGTGGAGAATGAGGGAGAAGAGAAGAAAACACACACGAACCTGGTGCCTCCCATGCTGGGTACTGTGCCAGCCACAAAGCTCAGCAGGGGGAACACAGGCTTGGGCCAGCCCCATAGTGCAGCATTAGGCACTGTGCATAGGAAAATGGATCCTAGGGATCAGCAGGTGGTGTGGTGGTTAAGGTGCTGGGCACTCCCACATGGCCGACTGCGATTCAAGTCCTGGACCTGCTGGCTTGCTTTCTCACTTTCCCTCTCTCTCTCTCTGTCTCTCTATGGTCAAATTAAAATAAATGAATGAATGAATAAAATTAAATAAGTAATTATCAAGAAAGAAAGAAAGAAAGAAAGAAAGAAAGAGAGAAAGAAAGAAAGAAAGAAAGAAAGAAAGAAAGAAAGAAAGAAAGAAAGAAAAGTGGGTCCACATGGCCAACCTCGGTTCGAATCCTGGTCCCAGTGGCTTGAGAAACATGTCTGGTACATGGGAGTCCAAAAGCCCAACGGGATAGAGAAATGAAGGGAACAGGATTGCAGTGCGACCGAACCCCACTGGGTGTGCTTTCTTTCTCCCTCTCTCTCTCTTGCGAGTGCATATGCCTTCTGACAATTAAGAAAAGAAAAGAAAAGAAAAGAAAAGAAAAGAAAAGAAAAGAAAAGAAAAGAAAGGAAGGAAGAGAAGAGAAGAGAAGAGAAGAGAAGAGAAGAGAAGAGAAGAGAAGAGAAAAGAACTCAGGCCGAGAGCCAGAGTCAGACGGATTGGCATGCAAGTCTTGTTTTTATCAGTTATTTTGCTTTATAATCATAGGAAAATTAGTTGCCTGCTCTCAGCATCACTTTCTTCACTAATAAACTGGAGAAAAGCGGTAGTAACTAAGCCAGAGGACCATGACGGGAAAGTAAAATACACTGCATGTCTGAGGTTTCGTGCAGTGCCTGATGAATAGTAGGTGCTCATCAAATGCTGATTATCATCACTCCCCGAGTAACCTTAGGACAGCCCATGCCCTGGAAGTGATTTCCCGTTTTTGTTTTGTTTTGTTTTGTTTTTTGAGAGGTTTCTGCTATAGGGCGCGTGCACTCGCCAGACAGACAGAGAGAGACAGAGAGACAGAAAGCGAGAAATCACCCCCCAGGCGCAATCCCTTCTCCTCCATTCTCCTCTCGGGATCTTGGGCATGCACGCACACGCGCCTGGCGTGAGTTTTAAGCCACCAGGTCCGGGACGCGAACTGCGGTCGACTATGTGGGAGTCCAGCGACATAGCCATTACGCTAACTGCTGGTCTCGATTTCCCGTTTTATACAGTAGAAAACTGAGACTTACTGCTCTCTTTCCATTATGTATAAGCTCCTGAGTTTTGAGCAGGTAATTTATGTCTTTATTTTAAAAGAATTATTTATTTAATTTTAAAAATATTATTATTTAATTTGCTATAGGGCATGTGTGCTCACCAGTGAGAGACAGAGTGAGAGGGAAAGTGAGAAAGCAAGCTTGCGAGGTCTGGGACTCAAATAGAGGTCAGCCATGTGGGAGTCTAGCTCCTAAACCACCATGCCACCTGCTGGCCCTATTGAGCAGGTAAGTTAAATCCCTGGAAAAATCCAGAAAAATGTTCTGTCAATTTGTGCCAATCTCTTTCAGGAGCTACCCACGGGAAATTTCTTGACTAAATCACCTGAGTCTACAATCAGACGTACCCCAATTCTTATCCTGATAATTCTTTGTTTTAGTTTGCTATAGGGCACATGAGCTTACCAGAGAGAAATCACCCCCCAGGGGGAGGGCCACACCACAATCCCCCCTCCTCCATTCTCCTCTTGAGATTTTGGGCATGCATGCACATGCAGCCAGGATGTTTTTCAAGTCGCCGGATCTGGATCTTGAATGGCATAGTCCGTCCTGTGGGATCCAGTCACCCCAGCCATCACGCCGCTGGCTGGCCCAACCCTGACAATTCTTACCCTATGAGATAGAGTGAGATCCTCTAGCCACCTCTCCCATCTGCTTTTAAATCACTTCTGCTGTTAAACTTCCCGTCACGCGCTCACCTGCTTAGGAAGCATGTTCTCTAATTCTCTTGCTTCTGATATCCTCTTGACCTGTTGTGTAGCTTTCCTCAAGACTGGGGTCTGATAGTGATGATCTGCCAATGTGGTGTTAGGAACACATGGTCACTGGAGTTGGCCAGCGGTGATGAGACAGAGCCCATGGTAGAGCGCAGCTTCGTACTGGAGTGCAAATGCCTGGTGTATTTGGATCACGGCGACACGCTAAAGGAGGTAGCTGTCGCAAACGCACCCCATTTCATCGCTCTTCAGCCAGACATACACCTGCAGGCTGTGCATTTGTCTGCTTATCTGTTGTCTATCCTTTCACACATCCACCCGTCCAACACATTTACTGAACACGTTCTGTGTACGGACCCATGCTAGGTCCTAGGAGCACACTGTCTTCAGGGAACTCAGTTAAATAGTGATGCACATATATACATGTCAGTGGTAAGATAACACCAAGTCAGATGCCAGGTGGACGCCTGTACAGGATACAGCATGGCCACAGGACAAGGGAGAAGAGGCTTACATTCATTAAAAATACTAAGCAGTACCAGGCATAGTGGTTTAATTAAGAGAGAAAAAGTTCAATTCTTGCACAAAACTATGATGTTTCTGTAGAAGTTTAAGAGAAAATATCTGAAGATGGGCAGAGGCAAACAGCAGCTCAGCTCTAAGTGAAGAACAATTAAAATGACTAGAGTTCTCTGTTTCTTTGTGTGCACTCGCCAGAGATAAACAGAAAGTAGGGGAGGAGAAAGCACCCCACAATGGGGAAAGGTCACCGTGCAATCCCTTCTCCTCTATTACTTCATCCTTTCAGGATCTGGGGCACCCAGGCTCACACTTTGACTTTCCCCTAAGACTCCAAGACAGGCTGTGGTCTCTACCGCCCCTGACTCTGTTCTGCCCCTATCCAGCCCCAGGCTGGACCCTGAATGGTGTGCAGTGCCCTGCCTCTTGTGTCCGGGGAAATGGTAACATTAAACTTTTCTTTTTCTTGTTTTTGTTTGTTTTTAGAGATTTAAGCTATAGGGCACATGTAGTTGCTGGAAAGACAGCTAGAAAGCGAGAAATCACCCTCCTATGGAAATGGCCACACCACAATCCCTCCTCCTCTACTCTCCTTTCGAGGTCTTGGGCACGCATGCACATGTGCCTGGCGTGAGTTTCAAGCCACCCAGTCTGGGACTCGAACCATGGTCAACCATGTGGGAGTCCAGTGTCTTAACCACTGACCCCACATTGAACTTTTCTTTCACTGGCAGTGATCTCTCTGTGTTTTCCACTTGGGCACTTTGATAAATTAAGACCCGGATACAAATCAGTTCCCACCTCAGTAAACGCTGGTTTCTGGAGACTGCAGGAGAGGGGAAGTAATCACATCTTCAATTCACTTTCTTCCAGTGCCAACACCGTCTTCCCCACGGACAGCGGACTGTGCTGACTCACCATCACGCAAGTGTAACTTAAATAGCGTTTAATCTTCTCATAAACTATTTCTTTGTACCCAGGCCCAGGCTAGAACCTCAAGTGTAAAGTAGGGTAGCAAATTGTATTCAAACCAACCCGAGAATCCAGGGTTATGATAAAAACTGAGCCAAGGCCTACTTTCCCCTTCTGGTAGTTAATGTACCTTTTGTGGCACTCTGTGTTCGCACGCTGTCTTCTGAATTCTTCTTGGCTGAAGAGGACCTCTCATTGTTTGAATTTATACTAGAAGACTCCAGAGGAAGGAAAGGGGGAGAAGGACAAAGTTAGCAAAACTGGAAGTGAGAAGAATACAAAAAGTAGTATGTGTGCAATTTCTTAGCTAGTTCTCATTGTCGTTAGCAAAGGAACACACAGAGCGAGACCTTTTAGGCACAGCTTGACAATCTCAGGCACACGGCAGAGAAGTGGCTGCTGTGGAAACCCAAGGGCTGGGAACTGAGGCAGTCTGGGGCTCCAGGCCCAGTGTGTCACTCAGCTTCTGGTGTTCTCGGGCAAGTAATTAATCTCTCTACAACTTTAGTTTCCTTTTGGGTTAAATCACCTAATGCTCATTAAGTGCATGAGAAGCTCATGCAAGCACTCCAAAAAACATTGTTATCGGGGCCAGCAGGTGGCGTAGTTGGGATGCTGGACTCCCACATGGCTGATTGTGGTTCGAGTCCTGGACCAGGTGGCTTGCTTTCTCGCTTTCCCTTTTGCTCTCTGTTCAAACTGAAAAACAATAACAACAAGTAAAGTTAAATAAATAAATAATTTTAAAGCAAACAAACAAACAAAACCATTGCCAATACTGTCACGTGGGATGCCTTCTTGAGCAACGTTCCACTGGGCAGCCACTAATGTGACTGGCACTGGATGAGCCCTGAGACCCAGCCCGACTAAAGGAGTTGCCAGTCTAGCAGGGAAGATATAGTAGACGAAGTATGCGGAGGCGTGGAAAGTGTCACACACTTGTTAGAGAGGTAACAAAGGGATTGTGTTTGGATGTCAGTGACAAAGACTCAACAGTGGCTCAAACTAAGTAGAAATTCCTCTCCAGGTCTGCCCCGTAATGCAGTGGTTCAGTGCTGTACAGAGGAAGCCAGATGCCATGTCTCTGACCAGGGTTCAAGTCCTGGCTCCAGGAACTTAGAAAACACACTGGGTATGTGTGTACCCAGGATCCTGATGGGATGGAGAATTGGAGGAAAGAGAATCGTGGGCATGACCATGCCTTTTGGAGGAGGTGCTCTCTCTCTCTCTTCTCTTCCATGCGTATGCATGCGTGAAAGAAAAAAAGAAAGAAAGAAATCTCTCACTGAAGTCTGAAGATAATCCTGTGCTCATATGGTGTTTCTACTGTATCACCTCCTCAGGGACTCTGCCTCCTTCCAGCTCACGCTTCCATCTTTCTTAAGATAGGATTCTTGTTCTTATAGTCCAAGATGGCAGCTAGAGCTCCAACCATCACATTCACATTCCAGGTAACGGAATGGAGGAATGGACAAAGAGATGAATGGTTCATACAACTTGTTTTTATTTTTATTTTTAGTTATTTATTTCTTTCATAAGAGACAGAGAAAGAGACAAAGACAGGTGCTTTCAGCAGGCCTCACTGTGTGAACTCCCATCCCCGGCCTTCCCAGTCAGCTAGGATCATTAGCATATGTGCCCAGCATGTACAGGTTGACCTGGTAACCAAGCCCATGACATTCGCATGCATCCAGTCTCTGAGAACCAAGCCCACGATCTTCCGCATGGATCTAATCTCCGAGCAGCTGTTTCTGCAGTGCCATGGCAGCTGGAACTCCCCGAGCTAGCTTTGATGAGGTTCTGAGGAACCGCCACGTGGCACATCCACTTATATCTCATTAACTGGGTCTTAGTCCCATTCTATACATAGATGGGGCGGGGGCTAGGAAAGGCGAGCTTCATTTTGACCCCCTAAAACCTGGGGTTGCTCTCTGTGTAGATGAGAGAGACGACAGAGCCTGGAGGATGACTAACAGGCAGTATGTTCGCGTGTCCTGGGAAGCCGGAGTGGGCACGCTGCATTCTGGCTGCGGGAGAGCTGGAGGGTCTCCAAGGACAGAAGACACTTTCACTCTGTCTTTAAGGATGAGTAGGCGGTTGGCAATGTTCAACAGATGGCCCCGAGAGTGGCAGGCAAGCAGTCCACCAGCCTCAACACAGCTGCTGGGCTTTTATTGGATCGTCAGGGAAGTCATGCCGCATTTTTTTTTCTTTTTTCTTTTATTTTTTGGAGAGGTTTTTTTTTCACTATAGGGCGCGTGCGCTCGCCAGACAGACAGAGACAGAGAGACAGAAAGCAAGAAATCACCCCCCGGGGGGATGGTCACGCCGCAATCCCTTCTCCTCCATTCTCCTCTCGGGATCTTGGGCACGCACGCACACGCGCCCGGCGTGAGTTTTAAGCCACCGGGTCTGGGACGCGAACCGCGGTTGACTACGTGGGAGTCCAGCGACATAGCCATTACGCTAACTGCTGGTTCCCATCATGCCGCATTTTTACATCAGAAAACATTGAAAGATACAGCATGACTTTCCTGACGACCTAAGAGATGCATGTGCTAGTGGATGGGCAGGAGGAAGCCGAGAGCACGACCCAGACATCATGCAGTGGCCTGTCCAGGCCTTTGTAATCTGTACCGGGGTGAGGTGGTTACTCGTTAGACAGAGAGCATGCCCCGGGGCTCAGTGAAGCATAAATGGTTGTTCGTGATAGACCTTTGAGATCTGCAGAGAAGAGGGTAAACGCAAGGGGGCGCCATCCCGGTGTCAGCTCATGTCTGCGGTGTGGCCTGGGGCAACTTACTCGCCCTCTGAGTCTCTTTCTTCCTCATCAAATAAAGGTAATACTGAATAGTTATCCTCCTTGCAAGACCGCAGTAAGGACTGCAGGGTGTGAGCAGAGAAACCTGCACATGCTGGACTCCACATAAAGGCCGCTCCCTGTCATTACGAAGCACTCCCCCATTCTCTCTCTCTCCCCTCTCTCTCAGTTTTTGCTATAGGATGTGTACTCACTAGAGAGCTAGAGAGAGAGGAGAGAGAGGGAAAGTAGGAAATCTCCCCCTGGGGGGTGGCCACACTGCAGTCCCTACTCTTCCATTCTCCTCTTGGGATTTTGGCCAGGTACGCACACATACCCAGTGTGTTTTCCAAGCTGCCGGATAAATAAGATAATATCACCCCCTCCTTTAATGGATTGTCATGGGGCTCACGTCTGCATTCCTGACTATGACCCTCACGACTCGGCATCTAGCCCGTCTCCTTCCCCTGCCTTGACCACTGGCCTTCTGTTTCCTGATGTCCCAAGCTCTTCTTTATTGCTTTCCTTCCTTCCTTCCTTCCTTCCTTCCTTCCTTCCTTCCTTCCTTCCTTCCTTCCTTCCTTCCTTCTTTCTTTCTTTCTTTCTTTCTTCTTTCTTTCTTTTTAGGTTTTTGTTATACAGCATGTGCTCTCACTGAAGAGACAGAGAGAGGGAAAGTGGGAAGTCATCTACTGGGGGGATGGCCATGCCACAGTCCCCTCTCCTACATTCTCCTCCTGGCATTTTGGACACGCACACATACAAACCTGGTGCAATTTTCAAGTTGCTGGTCTGGGACTAGAACTGAGTTGGCCATCTGGGAGTCCAGTGCCATAACCATTACACCACCTGCTGGCTCCTATTTTGGGGAGATTTTAAGAGTAAAAATAATTGGATAACCACGAAGGGAGAGCTGAGAGCTCCCCCGAGAGGAGAAAGCATGTACAAGGTAATGAGCGTGCACGGCACCTTCAAGAACTGCAGCGGCCTTCTGTGCAGGGCGAGCAGTGGGCGAAGTGCTGAGAGACCAGGCAGGAGCCAGGTTGAGGCCCCTGGGGCTGGGACTGAGCCTTGTTCTGGACCTGGACAGGGAAGGGGAACCGCTGGCACTAAAACGTCCTTGACAGGGCGGAAATGCTATGAGAGCCGTGTTCTACAAAGTTCCCTGGTGCCAGTGTAGAAGATGCATTGGAGGGAACTGAATTGCAAGGTAGTGGGCAGCAGGCATGGTGACCAGACAGGAAGTCACAGGGAAGTGGGAAGGGGAGGAGTTATTACAGTAAAGACAGTAATTAAATCTGTGAGACAGCGTGAAGGTGAAGGTGGGGGGAACAGCTAAAGCCTGGTTGAAAGGCAATGGTTTCTTTTCTTTTTCCTTCTTCCTTCCTTCCTTCCTTCCTTCCTTCCTTCCTTCCTTCCTTCCTTCCTTCCTTCCTTTATTTTCTTTCTTCCTGTTTATTATTATTATTTTTTTTTATGTCTTTGCCATGGGGTGAGTGAGCTCACCAGAGAGAGACAGTGAAAGGGAAAGTGAGAAATCATCCTCCAGAGGGGATGGCCATGCCACAATCCCTTCTCCTCCATTCTTGTCTCAGGATTCTGGATGCACGTGCACACACACCTGGCATGATCTTCAAGCCACCGGGTCCAGGACTTGAACCACAGTCAGGGAGTCCAGCACCTTAACCACCACATCATCTACTGGTCCCATCTTTTTTTTTTTTTTTTTTTTTTTCCAGAAGACTCATGCACTTGCCTGGAGGGGGCTGGCAGAGAGAGAAGTGAAAAAGCACCAAGCATGCTCCATGGACCACGGCCATGTTGCAATCTCTACTCTTCCGTCTCACCCTCCTTCTCCAGGATTTTGGGCTCGGCACACCTGCTATGCCCCTCAGGCCACCAGATCTGGGACATCAACTGCACAGCAAGCCATGTGGGATCCAGCTGCCTCAACCATTGCACCACTGGCTGGCCTTTTCTAGTATTATTTTACTGAGGGCCATTCTGTTTTCCATTTGTCCCTCCAATAGCTGATTCCTCATCCTTTGGCTCTCAGCTCTAATGCCTTCAAGTGCTCTTATTTGTTACGTGTTAATTCAGTTGTCCTCACAGCTTCCTGTGAGGCTGGGGTGCAGACCATTCACCTAGTTCTATCCTTCAGAAGCACCGCACCTGCCTAAGACTTTTTTTTTTAAGCATTTATTTTTATTTATTTATTTACATGTTATGATTTATCAAGCTACTAGGTCTGGGACTTGAACTGTGGTCAGCCATGCAGGAATAGAGCACTTTAACCACCATGCCACCTGCTAGCTCCCACCTGCCTGAGACTTTAAGGTGGAAATGAATGAGGGAGGGAAAAGCAGACTCCAATTTTTGGAGCAGCTGTTGACAGAAGCAAAAAATCTTTCAGGGAAAGCAGAGTAGAACCTTGAGCCCGGTCCCTAGTGCGTGGGTGCACAGCGGTGCATCTTTGGGCAGCATGGTTTAGGCATCGTTCATGGCAGTACGGCCTCTGAAACTAGCACACCAGCCTGCCAGGACAGCTGTGCTTTGCTAAACCCTTCAACCCATTCTTTCTGCTTAAAGTAGCTGAAGTGGAGTCTCTTGCTGCAACTAAGAGGACCAACCATGATTCCTCCTAATAGGGGTCTTCTGTCACTACCCTCTTTAATATTTATTAAATGAATGAATCTCCAGTAATTGGGAACTCAAATTAATAGCTGAGCCTCAGAGCAGAAGCTCGATTTATGGTTAGACACTTTTTCATTTCCACTGTGCAAATCCCCAGCACTTAAGCAAGAGAAATGCAAACGGCAGGTCTAAGATTTAAAATAACTGCAGCTTGGGGCCAGCAGGCGGCGTGGTGGCTAAGGCGCTAGACTCCCACATGGCCGACTGCGGTTTGAGTCCCAGACCTGGCAGCTTGCTTTCTCACTTACCCACTCTCTCTCTCACTCTGTCCCTCTCTGGTCAAATTAAAATAAATAAATAAAGCTAAATAAAATAATTCTTAAAAAAAGTAACTGCGGGACCAGCAGTTAGCGTAATGGCTATGTCGCTGGACTCCCACATAGTTGACCACGGTTCGAGTCCCAGACCCGGTGGCTTAAACTCATGCCAGGCGCGTGTGCGTGTGTGCCCAAGATCCCGAGAGGAGAATGGAGGAGAAGGGATTGGGGCGTGGCCATCCCCCCTGGGGGGTGATTTCCTGCTTTCTGTCTCTCTGTCTCTGTCTGTCTGGTGAGCTCACGCGCCCTATGGCAAAAACCTCTCCAAAAAAAGGAAAAGAAAAAAATAAAAGTAACTGCAACTCATTCCTCTGAATTGTGGACTCTTAGACAGGCTGTTGCCATTAAAAAGCATATTTTGAACACAGCTACTTAATTGAACAGATGGGAAAATGTTTCTGCTTATGACAAGAAAGGTTCTGTCCCTACCACCAGATTCAATTACTGCCACATTCTGGTTTGTCCATGCAGACTTCAGCTACTTCCAAGGTTTGAGGTTTTGGTTATTTCTACTCCTGGGGAAGAAAATGGAACTGCATAGCTGGGTTCCTGAAATAACGGCGAGAAGATTTTATGTATTTCAGTACAAAGAAAATGCATTCGTTTCAGGCGTGACAAGCAGCCAAAACACTGAAAAATATTTTGATCTTGGTCTTTGAATGACAGCTGTCCCTCTGGGGTGCCTGTTTTGGGGGCCGGCATTTATAGAGAACCTTCATATGCTAAGTGCAGGGCCAATAGCTTACACAGATGAAGTCTAGAAATATCTGTTGCGTACCTTCTCTGTGCTAGGTCTATTCTAGGAGATGCAGAAGCCGAAGCAGCAATGAAGGAAGAGCTCTTGTTCTCCAGTTTACATTGTAATGAAGGAGAGGGACTCTGATCAGCACATAAGCCACGCAGGAGGAAGAGCAGATCATGGGGCAGCAGGTGGCGTGGTGGTTAAGGCTCTGGACTCCCACATGGCTGACCACAGTCTGAGTCCTAGACCCAGTGGCTTGAGGGTCACCCCAGGCACATGTGCGTGCATACCCAGAATCCCAGAGAAGAATGGAGGAGAAGGGATTATAGTGTGACCATCCCCCTAGGGTGTGGTTTCTCACTTTTCCTCTCACCATCTCTCTGGTGAGTGCATGCACTGTGTGCTAAAAATGGAAGGAAAAAAAAAAAAAAGAATGTCAGATCATGACCAGCACTGTATGGAGAATGAAAATGGGGACCAGACAGTGGTGCAGTGGTAACACAACTAGAGCCACATGGGAAAGGTCCTGGATTTGCATCCTGGGACTTCTCTAAGCATGCCTGACACACATGTACCTGTGCTGGGATAGCTGAGGCCAGAGGTGGATCACAGCTTGGGGACCCTTTTGGGGTGCCCATTTCTGTGTGTGTGTGTGTGTGTGTGTGTGTGTGTGTGCCTCTCTTTCATGGAAGAAATAAAATAGACTTAAAAGACATATATTCTTTTCTTTTAAGAAAATGGAGAATGGGGCCAGCAAGTGGTAGGTAGTTGAGGAGTCAGCCGACCACAGTTCAAGTCCCAAACCTGGCAGCTTGCTTTCTCGCTTTCCCTCCCTCCCTCTCTCCCTCCCTCCCTCTCTCCCTCTCTCTCTCTGGTGAGCACACATACCCTATAGCAAATTAAATAATAATTATTGTTATAAATAAAATAATTCTTTAAAAAAATAAAAACAGAATGAAAATAGGCACAGTAATGACAGAGTGGCTGGGGACCAGGGACACCCTCTCCTGGGCAATGACAGTGAACCTGGAACCTGAGGGACGAGGAGGAACAGCCATGCCCCAGGATCCCTGAGGGAAACTCGATCTAGGCTAGGGTGACAGATAGCACAAAGGCCCAGCTGGGCACAGGCCCGGAGTGCCCAAGATGCAGAGGGAAGTCAGTGAGTGGATGGCTTGGTGCCCAAGGAGGGGACACACAGGTGGCGAGAGAGGGGCGGGGCCGGACCTCACAGGGTGTTCCCAGCCAGGCAAAAGAGAGGGGTTTGATTCCAAGCGCAGGGGAGAAGCCACGGGATGCTTATACAGGGGATGCCCCCCCCCCCCCCGTCCCCGTGGATGTATGTCTATAAAAGGGCATTCTGGCTCTGTGTGGTGGCTGCCCTGGGGCTCTGAGTGAAAGAAAGGAGCCCAAGTGGTGGCAACTGGTCAGTCAGTGAGAGTGGCTCTGGAGGCCACTGGTGAGCCAAGAGAGCAGCGCTAGTTCTGAGAGGCCGGGGCGGGGAGGCAGATCTGGGTGCCACTGGCATATAGGGCTGTGTGGAGCCACCAGGCCAGACGAGGCCACTTGCAAAGAATTTGTAGCCAGAGCAGGGAAGGAAGCCAGGGCAGAGGGCACTGACTGGGCAGGAGCCGGCAAAGAAGACAGGCAGCCGAGGGCACGTGGCGTCAAAGGAGGTTTCTTTTTTCGTTCTTTCTTTTTTTTTTAAGAGAGATTTTTACTATACTGTGGCAGCAGGTGGCATAGTGGTTAGGGCACTGGACTCCCACATGGCTTACCACGGTTTGAATCCCGGAATTCATGGCTTGCTTTCTCACTTTCCCTCTCTATTTCTCTCTGGTAAATTAAAATATTAATAACAATAAATAAAAGAAATAATTCTTTTTTAAAAATGTAATTGTCCTGAGAAATCACAAGTGTCAGTAATAGCCCTGATTCCACTTTGCAAAAGAAAAGCATACCTTTCCCCATCCCAAACCTCCCTTCAGTGAAAGATCCAGAACAGAAACGTTCCCAACCCTGCACCAAAAAACTAGGTGGTGGTAGGATGGGGAGAAGGCTATTTTAACAAAACAAAACATTTTTTAAGAATGAAGCATAGGGGCCGGCAGGTGGCATGGTGGTAAGGACACTGGGCTCCCACATGGCCAAGTCCTGGACCTGGTGGCTTGCTTTCTCACTTTCCCTCTCTCTCTCTCTTTCTCTCATTCTGTTCCTCTCTGGTCAAATTATAAATAAATAAATAAATAAAGTTAAATTAAAAAAAAAAAAAGGAAGTATGGTGGGACCAGCGGATGGCGTAATGGTTACATTGCTGGACTACCACATAGCTGACCACGGTTTGAGTCCCGGATCCAGTGGCTTAAAACTTATGCTGGGTGCATGTGCATGCATGTCCAAAATTCCAAGAGGAGAATGGAGGAGAAGGGATTGTGGTGGGGCCCTCCCACCAGGAGTGATTTCTCACTTTCTTTCTCTCTGTCTCTGTCTCTCCAATGAGCACAAGTGCCCTATAGCAAAAATCTCTCTCTTTAAAAAAAAAAAAAAAATGAAGCATGGCATAAGAACTGGAGCGTTGGGACCAGCAGTTAGCGTAATGGCTATGTCGCTGGACTCCCACGTAGTCGACCGCGGTTCGCATCCCGGACCCGGTGGCTTAAAAACACGCTGGGCACGTGTGCGTGCGTGCCCAAGATCCCGGGAGGAGAATGGAGAAGAAGGGATTGCGGCGTGGCCATCCCCTCTGGGGGGTGATTTCTCGCTTTCTGTCTCTATGTCTCTCTCTGTCTGTCTGGCGAGCGCACGCGCCCTATAGCAAAAACCTCTCCAAAAAAAGAAAAAAAAAAAAAAAAAGAACTGGAGCGTTTAAGCATTAGAGGCAGGATGTTATCAAGAGTTTAAAGATGGGAGACCAGCAGTTAGTGTAATGGCTATGTTGCTGAACTCTCTTGTAGTCGACTGTGGTTCAAGTCCCGGACCCGGTGGCTTAAATTCACGCCGGGTGCGTGTGTGTGTGTGCCCAAGATCCCGAGAGGAGAATGGAGGAGAAGGGATTGGGTCGTGGCCATCTCCCCTGGGGGGTGATTTCTCACTTTCTGTCTCTCTGTCTCTCTCTGTCTTTCTGGCGAGCGCACGCACCCTATAGCAAAAACCTCTCAAAAAAAAAAAAAAGAAAAAAAGAGTTTAAAGATGAGTGGGAAGATAGCCATGATCAGAGTTATGACTGAATAATTATGTGAGTGCTCTAAAGGAAATGGATATAAACATGTATAACGAGGAACCCTGGGCCAGCCCCATAGCGCAGTAGTTAAGTGCTGTGCATAGGAAGCCAGATCTCACATGGCTGACCACAGTTTGAATCCTGGCCCCGGCAGTTTGAAAAACAAACTGGGCATGTGCGCTTCCATGCCCAAAATTCTCATGGGTTGGAGAATTGAAGAAAAAGATTACAGGGTCACAACGTGGTCACACCCCATTTGAGAGTGCTTTCTTGCACACACTTGTTCACTCTCTCTCTTGTGAGCACATACGCCCCTGGCAATTAACAAGAAAAGAAGAGAAGAGAAGAGAAAAGAAAAGAAAAGAAAAGAAAGAAAAGGGGGCTTTATCCGGACTAGTGTGTCAAGAAGGCCAACCTGAGGACGAGTGTTATGGGGATCATGATATTCTACCCCTGGTGCCACTTTGGCATAAGGATTATTCTGAGCTGAAGGAAACTGAGAAACAGCAGACCCAGGAAAAGCTCTCTACACTCCCCCGTCTTTCTCGAAGTAGGGATGAATTTCCCTTTGTGGAAGTGTCCCCACCTTCCCCTTTCAGGGGAAGAAGAGACAACTGGTCGCTGGAGAGGACAGCTTGAATCTGCATGAGCAAACCTGGTGAGATACTCCTTTTACCTTCCCACACTTTACCGTCCCTAGAAGCCCAAATCCCTTTCCTTTGTTTTGTCCTGTCACCATAATTTATTGCTCTTTGTTAAAAAGTATAGAAGCTTTCGGGCCTAACCTCTTTAGGATTTTTGCTTCTTTTCTTTAAGATAACATCTATAGCTTTTTTTTTTTTTTTCTTTTTTTGGAGAGGTTTTTGCTATAGGGCGCGTGCGCTCGCCAGACAGTCAGAGAGAGACAGAGAGATAGAAAGCGAGAAATCACCCCCCAGGGGGGATGGCCACGCCGCAATCCCTTCTCCTCCATTCTCCTCTCGGGATCTTGGGCACGCACGCACACGCGCCCGGCGTGAGTTTAAGCCGCCGGGTCCGGAACTCGAACTGCGGTCGACTACGTGGGAGTCCAGCGACATAGCCATTACGCTAACTGCTGGTCCCCATCATCTATAGCTTTTTATTTGGGCTGAAAGAAGGATGTTTGGGTGGAGGGACCAGGGTCGAGTCAGGTGGTGATGAGAGGATTCAACGAGCTTTGTTTTTTTTTTTTTTTTTTTTGGAGAGGTTTTTACTATAGGGCGTGTGCGCTCACCAGACAGACAGAGAGAGACGTAGAAACAGAAAAGCAAGAAATCACCCCCTAGGGGGGATGGCTACGCCGAAATCCCTTCTCCTCCATTCTCCTCTCGGGATCTTGGGCACGCACGCACACGCGCCCGGCGTGTTTTAAGCTACCGGGTCCGGGACGCGAACCGCGGTCGACTACGTGGGAGTCCAGCGACATAGCCATTACGCTAACTGCTGGTTCCCAGCGAGCTTTGGTTTTGAAAGGACTGCAGGGGTCCCCAAGAGCCTGAGGGAGGCCAGTAAGGAGCCCCTGCCGTAATGACAGGAATGGAAGGGCAAGGAGGGGTGGTTCTGGGAGTTACATCGAAGGGGACATGGATGAGCAGAGGAGGAAGTAGGTGCCAGGGATGGCCGCCAGGTTTCAGGCCTGCCGCGAGGGCTAGTGGAGCCGTGAGATATCAGAGCATCTCAAGCTCAGCCTCTGCATAAAGCTGGCTCCTCTCCTCTCCCCTCCCAACTGCTGCATTTCCGTGGTTGTCCAAGTGCTCCACTCTGAGAAAATGGGGTGCAGTGGGGAACGGAGGTGCCGAGCAGTATGACCAACAAGAGGCTGCTGATGTTCCAGAAGAACCCCTGGTTTCTGAAACTGATGGGGCTCCAAGGAGCCCAGGTCCATGTGTCCTCACCTACCTGGGAGTGGTGGGTTTTCTTGTTCCGGGCTGGCTTTGGGGCGGAGGATGTCTTACGAGTGAGGAAAGAAAACTCTCTTCCTAAGAAAGGGAAAAGGCTGGTGTTTAGTTTCTTCTTGCCATTGCTGACCAGGAGCTCTGAGGGTGCTCCTTCTCTGGGGAGCGGCAGACACCTGCCATAGCAGGAGAACAACCACCAGCTGCAGGCTAGTAAGAGGCCCTCTGTTGACTGCCTGCTGAGCAGCCTTGTGTGAGTTACCTAACCTCTCTGATCCTGTGAAAGAGTCTGAATACTATCTAGTCACAGGGCAATGAGCCAGTTAAAGAAAACAGTGCATGCAGAGGCCTGTGCACTGGACAAGCACTCAACCCACATGAAAAAATTTTAAAAAGTAGCTGCTTCAAAAAAAAAAAAAAACCACACAAACAAACAAACAAACAAACAAAAAACTCAGGACCCTGCAAAATCAAAACTAATATAAATATTGGATTAAATGCTTCAAAAAGAGACAACTGAGGACAAGTAGGTGGCATAATAGTTACATTGCTGGACTCCCACGTAGTCGACTGCAGTTCGAGCCCCAGACCCAGAGGCTTGAAATTCATGACGGGTGTATGTGTGTGTGTGCATGCACCAAATCCAGAGAGGAGAATGGAGAAGAAGGGACTGCAGTATGGCCACACCCAGAAGGTGGTTTCTCACTTTCCCTCTCTCTCTCTTTCTCTCTGTCTCTCTCCGGTGAGTGCATGCACCTCATAGAAACTTAAAAAAAAAAAAAAAAAAAAAGAAAAAAAAAAAAAAGTCATCAAATTTGAAGAGTTAGATTTTTTTTTTTTTTTTTGGAGAGGTTTTTGCTATAGGGCGCATGCGCTCGCCAGACAGAGAGATAGAAACCGAGAAATCACCCCCCAGAGGGGATGGCCACGCCACAATCCCTTCTCCTCCATTCTCCTCTCGGGATCTTGGGCACGCACGCACATGCGCCCGGCATGAGTTCAAGCCGCCGGGTCCAGGACTCGAACCGCGGTTGACTATGTGGGAGTCCAGCGACATAGCCATTACGCTAACTGCCGGTCCCAGATTTTTTTTTTCCTAAGTGAAAAAAAACCCTTGTGTGTGCCCAATGACTACTGGGCAAGCATATCTATTATGTGGCTCCATAGATAAAAGCGCTCAGAAAAGTAACAGGAAAGTGTCTGGGCCCAGTCTCCGTGGTGCCGTGGGCCGTGTACTAGACTGTGGAGCTGGAAGCCACATGCTGACTACAGTTCAAGATCCCAGTCAGGGGGCCAGCAGATGGAGTAGTGGTTACATTGCTGGATTCTCACATGGCTGACCGCGGTTCGAGCCCCGGACCCAGTAGCCTAAAAATCACGCCAGGCACATGTGTGTGTGTGCCCAAGATCCCAGGAGAAGGGATTGTGGCATGGTCATCCCCCCTGGAGGGTGATTTCTCACTTGCCCTCTCATTATCTCTCTCTCTCTTTCTCTCTCTCCAGTGAGTGCATACACCCTAAGGCAAAAAGAAAGAAAGAAGATTGCGGTCTGTCTGAAAGGCCTCAAAACCCAGCGGACACGTGCATGCGTGCCCGGAGAGCAGGAGGAGGTGAAGAGAAAGGGCTGGAGGGAGTGGATCATGGCATGAGCGAGCCCTGCCAAGGGTGTTCCTCTCTTTCTCTTTCTCACATGGACACATGCGCTCTATCGTGAATGAAAAATGTAGTGTCTGGTCAAGTAAGTGGTAGCGATGAACATTTCCAGCCAATAACTGCAGCTCCAAAGTTGCCGGGGATTCCCTCCTTTACGCTCTGCCCAGGATTGCTCAGATCGCAGTGTATATATACATGAAAGGGTTCTTCAAACAGTTCATGGGAAATACATATTAGGAAAAGATTGGGCTGGCCCTGTAGCTCCATGATTAAAGGAGCCAGATGCCACGTGGCCAACTGTGGTTTGAGTCCTGGCCCCAGTGGCTTGAGAAACACACCAAGCGTGTGTGCACGTGTGTCCAGAATCCCGACAGGAAGGAGGAGTGGATGAAAAAAGATTGTGGCGTGACCACACTGTATGGCTGGGTACTTTCTCTCTCTGTGTCCCTGGTAAATGCATGCACTGTCTCACAAAAAAAAGAAGAAGAAAGAGAAAAAGAAAAAAGGTAAAGAAAAAGAAAAAACTGTATAAATTTCAAAAAAAATTTTTTTTGGAGAGGTTTTTTGCTATAGGGCATGTGCACTTGCCAGAAAGACAGAGAGAGACAGAAAGACAGAAAGACAGAAAGCAAGAAATTATCCCCCGGGGGATGGCCACACCACAATCCCTTCTCCTCCATTCTCCTCTTGGGATCTTGGGCACACACGCACATGCACCCGGCATGAGTTTAAGCCACCGGGTCTGGGACTTGATACGCAGTTGACTACATGAGAGTCCGGCTACATAGCCATCATGCCATCTGCTGGTCCCAAATTTTGCACAAAATTTAACTCACACCTTATTCCCATCTTTCCAGGAACATTTTTCTGAAGTCCCCTTGTAGATCACTGGAGGAACTTGGTAACTGCAGAGCCTGCTCCACTGCTCGGGTCCTCGGACTCCCTCACTTGACTAAAACATGCGTCCTTCAAATCTCAGCTTAAATGTCACTCCTGACCAGCTCAGGGCTGGACCAGGTGCCCCTCCCCATGCCGCCTCAGCACTCTGTTCCCCTGCACGGTGCCTGAGTCACCAGAGTGTAACTGGCCTGCCTGAATGACCCACTAAGGAGGGATAGTGCTGGCCTCCACCGCCATGTTCCTACGCTGCTTGGCAACCCATACACGCGGGTCCCAGGTTTGCATCCCAAGGTCTCCCCAAGCATGCTGGGCATGCCCGTGCCCATGAGCTGGACTGTCTGAGGCTGGGGTGGATCGTGGCGTGAAGACTCTGCTGGGGCTGCCTATTTCTCTGCCTCTGTTCTGTCTCTTATGGCAGAAATAAATGAATTTAAAACAAACAAACAAAAGCTTTTAAAAAGTTGACTTTGGGCAAGCTGCTTCTCCAAACTTCACATTCCTGGTCTGCGAAGCGGAGTTAGTGTGTCCTTCGGCAGGTGGTCATGAGGATTGAATGGTGGCCAGAGAGCCCAGCACGGTGCCTGGCACACTGTAGACGCTCATTAACTGGCACCCACTATGCAAATACACACTTCCACCCCACATCCCAACAGTTACGTTATGTGGACTCTAGCTGCAGCCATTTTGGTAGCTAGTTTGGGAGTACTGAAGAGACCCAGACTAGACAGGTCCTGAGAGAGACCCTGTCCTGAGGATGGCAATGCTAAGGCCCTCCCCGGCCATCATGAGATGGTGGCTGGCTGTGCCAAGGGACAAAGGGGCAGGAGGCCGTACCCTTTATCATTCGTCTTCTCTGTAACAGTAACTCTTCTCTCCGGAATCTCTCTGGGTCCAGTTCTGAATAGTCCCAGCTCTCGTAGCTCTGAAGCCGAGGGCACGTCCCTAAGGGGAGAGATGATGAAAGCTCCTGCAGAGGCAGCAGGGGCACAGGGCACAGGGCGACAGAGGCCCAGGGACCCCAGCGGGTTCTGGGCTGGGCTTCCAGGATCAGCTCTGCCCCCTGCTGGCCTGTGGCCGTGACAAGTTACCTCCACTCTACAGGGCTCATCTGGAAGACGGGTACGGCGCCTGCCTGCCTCACCGGTGGCTGGTGTGAGGGTCAGACCCCCGGTGTGTGAGCCTGGGTGTGCTGTGGTCATGTGAGGGCAGTTAGCTGCTGGGCTCCTGCCTGTCTTCCTGTTCTTGCTGACTGTGCCCTCCCTGAGGGCAGGGGCTGGGCCTCATTCCTTTTTGTACCTCCAGAGCTCCCTACAGGGCCTGGTGCATAACAGGAGTGGCCACCCTAGCAGGCAGGGTGGGCACTGTACAGAGGAAGCCAGATCCCACATGGTCAATGTGGGTTCGAGTTTTTCAAGTGAGGCATGAAAAGCTGGGCCTGGGTGGGTGCCTAGGATACTGATGGGATAGGGAACTGGAAGAAAAGGGATTGTGGAGTAACCAAACCCTGCTGGGGAATTCTCTCTCTCTCTCTTTCTCTCTTCGGGCAGAGACCCAGTTTGGGGTGAGACAGCCTTGGATCTGAATTCCTGGCCTCGTTTGTTTGCTATTGGAGTTCTTGGATCCTGGTATTAATAGGTAAGAGGATTAAGTGACTGAGTACAAGAACTAAAGCACCAGGCCTGACACTGCTACCCTGGGCCTGCCTGCAAGGTTGACCCTTGGCTGGAGTCTAGGAGCTTGGCTGGAAAACAGTTCTGCGACATAGCCATTATGCTAACTGCTGGTCCCCAAAAATAAATATATATTTTTAAATGTCAGTGAGGAAAGGGTGTCTCAGAACTGTTCTGAGGAAGCAGGAAAATGTATACTCCTTGGGGCTCTAACCACACTCTTCACTTCTTTTCTTTTTGCTTGTTTGCTTTTAGTTTTTGCTATAGGGTGTATGTGCTCACCAGAGAGAACAGAAAGAGCGAGAAATAGGTGCATGCGCTCATCAGACAGAAAGTGAGAGAGAAAAAGTGAGAAATCACCTCTCGGGTGGTGACCACACTGCTATCCCTTTGCTCTAGTCTCTCAGGATTTTGGACATGCACACACAAGGGCCTGGCGTGATTTCCAAGCTGCTAGGTCTGGGATGTAAACCATGGAGTCAGCCATGTGACAGCCAATGCCTTAACCTCCCTGCCACCTGCTGGCCCCGGAAAACATTTTTCTAGAATTATTTTCCCCAGTCAGAAAATGTCCCCTCACCTGAGAACCACAGGCTCATGGTGTTACAGATGTCAGACTTGAATTCGTGTGTGTTGAACCAGGACTGCGGGAAGCAGCAGCAGAAGCTGGTGTACACGGCTTTGCTCAGAATCGATGGCAGCCGCTGAGGGTGGGCAAGCAGAGCTCAGGTCACGTTCCCCACATCTCCATGCCCAGGAGTGGGCCCTGACTTCAGAGATCTCTGACAAGACCCCTTCCCTAGCAGCATGTTGCCCTCCTGTCCATATGGGGGCCAGTTCTCACCTAGTGGTTCAGGGTAGCCAGGTCCCCGCGGCTAACGAGGGTTGGATCCTGGCACCTGCAGCTTGAAAAACACACTAGGCGTGTGTGCATGTGTCCCGAAATCCCAACAGGATGGGAGATTAGAGAAGGGGCTGTAGCATGATCACACCCATTGGGGGTGCTTTCTCTCTCTCTTTCTGTCTCTGTCTCTCTCTGTTATGGGTGCATGCACCCTCTAACAATTAAAAAAAAAAAAAAGAAGATGGGGGGCAGCAGGTGGCATGGTAGTTAAGGAGCTGGACACTCCCACATGGCCGACCACAGTTCAAGTCCCAGGCCTGGTGGCTTGCTTTCTCACTTTCTCTCTCTCTCTCTCTCTCTCTCTGTGTGTGTGTCTCTCTTTGGTCAAATTAAAATAAAAGAATGAATAAATAAAATTAAATAAATAATTATTTAAAGAGAAGATAGGGACCAGCAGATGGCATAGTGGTTAAGACGCTAGACTCCCACATGGTCAACTGTGGTTTGAGTCCTGGACCCCGCAGCTTGAAACTCAAGCTGGGCGTGTATATGCGTGTGCCTAAATCCTAAGAGGAGAATAGAGGAGAAGGGACTGCAGCATAGTCAGCCCCCTGGTGTGTGTGTGGGGGGGTTTCTTACTTTCTCTCCCTCTCTGTCTCCGGTGAGCACATGTGCCCTATTGCAAAAATCTCTCTCTTAAAAAAAAAAAGAAAGAAAAAAAAGAAAGTCTCTTATAACCTCACTCCCCAGAGACAACCACTGCAAAGGGTTTGGCAAAAAACATTCCAGGTGAGCTGGCCAGTGGCATGGTGATTAAGGGCGCTGGATTCCCACATGGCCAAACACGGTTTGAGTCCCAGACCTGGCAGCTTACTTTCTCACTTTCCTTCTGTTCAAATTAAAATAAATAAATAATAAAGTTAAATAAAATAATAATTCTTTTAAAAATTCCAGGCTTATTTTTCCCCATTCATAGGCAATAGACACATATACATACAGATCAATGTGTTTTGAACATAGACTTGGATAAGCTGCTTTGACTTTCACTTAAACTATATCATCACAGGTTCCCCAGTCAGTTTATGTCACTCCACCCTAGTTTTTGTCACTTACAAGTCGGCACATGGATATATCGCTGTGTTATAACTTGCTAATTACTCTCTCGGGAAAGAATGTTCTCTAGGCATCAGGAGTGACTGGAAATCTAATGGGAGTTTCAGAAAAACAAAAGAGAGCATTGGATTCTCACTTTTAAGAGCGCCTCCTCATAGTGGGACCTGGGTCCACAGAACAGAAGGAAGGCGTAGTGCCGGGCCGCCCGGTCGAACAGCTTACTCTGCACCTCTTTGTTTGGCTGCAGGAGTAGAAACAGGAAGAATGACTTCGGCCCACTGCTTTTGTTTTTGTTTTGTTTGTTTTTTTAAAGAATTATTTAGTTTAACTTCGTTTGTTTGTTTGTTTATTTATTTATTTATTTTAATTTGACCAGAGAGAGACAGAAGGGAGAGAGAGAGAGAGAGAGAGAGAGAAAGGGAGAAAGCAAGCTGCCAGGTCCAGGACTCAAACTGCAGTCAGCCATGTAGGGGTCCAGCACTCTTAACCACCATGCCACCCACCGGCCTTTCAGGGATCATTTCTATAGTTTGGCCCACTGTTGAAACAGCCCAGGGGCTGGGATTCTATGGAAGTATTGTTCTCACTTCAGGAATCTTACTTCCAAGATATTTCGCCTCCTCTGCTTTATGAAGTCTCACGCTCATTTGTTGACTAGGGTTTACCACGGACATGCTTGGGGGGCAGAGGCTCATTGAAGAGAACACCCTAATCCTGGGTGAGGAGGCCCTGACCAGCCCTGACCTGGACCAGCCACGTGATGTGGACCTGCTCCTGAACCTCGGGAGAGTCACCAGACATCATGTCGTGGTTGAAGCACCAGAGGTATGGGTGAGGCCTCCAGGAGGAGGAGGTCCAGTGACAGATGGAGCTGTCCAGGTGGTCCACAAGATCAGAGAGGCTCGCAGCCCATGTTAAAGATGGTGAAATTTTGGGGGCCAGTAGGTGGCTTGGTGGTTGGGATGCTGGACTGCCACACATTCAATCATGGTTCAAGTCCCAGAACAGGTGGCTTGCTTTCTCTCTCTGTCTCTGCTGAATGTATGTGTTCCATAGCAAATTAAAAAAATAATAGTAATGAATAAAATTAAATAAATAATTATTTTAAAAAGAAAAAAGAAGGTGAAATTTGACCTGTATAAAAATAATAAGCAGGGGACCTGCAGGTGGCATGGTGATTAAGGTACTGAACATTCCCACATGGCTGATCATGGTTCAAGAACAGGATCTGGTGGCTTGCTTTCTCACTTTCCCTCTCTTTCTTTCTAGTCAAATTAAAATAAATGAGTGGATAAATAAAATTAAATAAGTAATTATTAAAAAAAGAAAGAAAAGAAAAATAAGTTAAGCAGGCCAGGCGATGGCATGGTGGTTGAGGTGGCTGGATCTCACATGGTCGATGGTATGGTTCGAATGCCGGACCTGGAGCATGGAAAACACACCAGGCAAGTATGCATATGTGGCCAAAATCCCAAGAGGAGAATGGAGGAGCAGAGACTGAGGTGTGGCCATCCCCCTCGAGGAGTGCTTTCTCATTTTCCCACTCTCTCTCTGTCTCTCTCCAGCAAGTGCACGTGCCCTTGAGCAAACTAGAAAATAAATTTTAAAACATTTTTTAATGAAAAATCTTTAAAAATGAAAGAAAAGTAACTTAAGCAATGTAGAGAAACAATCAGATTTGCATTTACCTGGTACCTTTGATGAAATATCCACCAGAAGCTATCCAGCCATAGAGCTCTTGGAGAAGGAGAAGAGAGGAAATTCTCTAATTCTCTCCCTAAACAGTAAGACTTGAAAAGAAACAGAGTTCTCATTATTATTATTGTTTAAATTCACCTGGAGCCGTAGCCAGATTCAAAGTCATCTTCACTCAAAACCTGTCTCTCCTCCCTCTGTGGCCCTTGACTTTTTTTTTTTTTAATTGCTATTTAATTTCACCATCTTCTTGCCCAACATCTGTGGAGTCAGCAAATAAACCGCCCAAACATTTTTTAAAATTCTTTTTTATTATTATTTTTTGTTACCCTTAATCACATATATCTTTTTAAAATTATTTTAATTTTAATTTTATCTATTCATTCATTTATTTTAATTTGACAAGAGAGAGACACAGAGAGAGAGAAAGTGAATTAGTAAGCCACTAGGTCCAGGACTTGAACAGTGGTCAGCCATGTGGGAGTGTCCAGCGCTTTAACCACCATGTCACCTGCTGCCCCCCAATCACATATATCTTTATAGTGTATAACATTTCTTTTTCCAGCATGATTACCATGCATATCAGTCAAGACAAAGACATTACTATCCACATCATCATCATCAAATAGCTTTTTTTTCTCAGATTATTATTTTTTTTATTCTCATTCTTTTTTTAAACATTCAATCACTATACATCATTTGGCTTGTAAAGAGAATTTACCTAACATGAAATACTTCTCAGACCAGTCCAGTTAAAATACTATACATGGGGTCCAGCAGTTAGCGTAATGGCTATGTCGCTGGACTCCCACGTAGTCGACCGCGGTTCGAGTCCCGGAGCCGGTGGCTTAAACTCACGCCGGGTGCGTGTGCATGTGTGCCCAAGATTCTGAGAGGAGAATGGAGGAGAAGGGATTGCGGTGTGGCCATCCCCTCTGGGGGGTGATTTCTCGCTTTCTGTCTCTCTGTCTCTCTCTGTCTGTCTGGCAAGCACGCGTGCCCTATAGCAAAAACCTCTCCAAAAAAAAAAAAAATACTATACATGTTATCACCAACAGGTAATAAACCATTTCTGTGTCTCGCTATTTTTTTTCTCCTACTTTCCTTCTTTATACTCTTCCCATCTCCCTTTGCCCCGTTTCACACTGTCTTCAGCATCCATAACTATTTTCACTGCTTTTATGCCCTCCAATATTTCAATCTCTACCATAGAGTGCAGCTAGTCAGTATATATTAAGTGGATAGATACAATATCTTTCTTTCATAGCCTGGCTTTGTTCACTCAGCAATAGATCTTCCATATTCGACCACTTCCTATCAAATACCAGGGTCTTTTTATGGCTGAGTAATATTCCATGGAGTATATGTGCCACACTTTTTCAATCCATTCATCTGCTTGTGGACATTTGGGTTGGTTTCATGTCTTAGCAATCATGAATAATGCTGCAATAAACATTGATGTGCAAGCGCTTTTCTGACTGAGCATTCTCCTGTCCTTTGGGTGGATACCCAGAAGTGGGATTGCTGGATCAAATGGTAGTTCTATTTGTAGATCTTTGAGGAACCTCCATATTGTTTTTCACAGTGGCCGAACCAGTTTACATTCCCACCAACAGTGTAGAAATTATTTATTATTGTTATTATTATTATTATTCAATTTGATGAGAGAAAGAGGGAAAATAAAAAGCAAGCCACCAGGTCCAGTGCTTGAACTGCAGTCTGCCATGTGGGAGTCTGGAGTGTTAACCATCCCACCTGCTGGCCCCAACCACCCAACCTTTCAGTGAGCATTGCCTACTTGCCTGAACCTCGGCCAGGTGTTCTTACATATTTTCATTTGACCCTACAGTAATCCTATGAAGCACACTTTATTATCTCCATTTCACAGATAAGCACCAAAGGGCTGAAGTACTTGCCCACAGTACACAGCCAGCAAGTGGCAGAGGCAGGACGGAACCCCTGACTGCACAGCTGCTCCCGGCCAGCCCTCTCGGCTCTCGCTCCAACGCCGAGTCAACACCAACTGATATGAACTGGCGTGGATGCTGTACAAACACAAACCCCTGGACCTAAGATGCTGCGGAGTTAGTACGTATATGGAATTCTACAATTTTTAAAAAAGATTTAGTTCTTTAATTCCATTGATTATTATTATTATTACTATTATTTCTAATTTGATCAGTGAGAGACAGAAAGAGAGAGAAAGGGAAAGGGAGAAATTCGCAAGCCACCAGGTCCAGGACATGAACCATGGTTGTCCAGGGGGAATCCAGCGCCTTTAACCACCATGCCACCCATCCGCCCCATGGAATTCCACAATTAAAGTAGAATTGTAAGTGAGTTCAGAGGAAGCAATTTAGCTTTTGCTGACATACAGCTGGGTCTCGAACCTTGCCCTGGCTCCAAAGCCACCACTGTGGTAATATAATATGAAACATTTACTGACAGCCTCCTGTACCTGCCGCTGGGCTATGCGCCTTCAGTCCTGCCTCACTTTGATTTCTGCAGTCTGTCTATGTGGTAGGTACTCTAGCACCCACTGTATGGACGAGGAAAGTGGGGGTGGAAAGGTTGGGATTCTTGCCTGAGCCCGTACAGCCTTTAGTGACCTTCCAGTCTATTGAGAGGCAAGAGAAATAAAACCGATATACAGTGGTTTTTAACTCTAATTCTGGCTAAAGAGCTTTTAAAAACTAACAATGCCTAGGACTCTCCCCTTCCCCTCCACTAAGGGTTCTTATTTATTTATTTATTTATTTGGGGGAGGTTTTAAGAGTAAAAATAACTGGAAAACCTTAGAGGGAGAGCTGAAAGCTCCCCAGAAAGGAGAAAGCAGGTACAAGGTGGTGAGCGTGCATGACACCTTTGGGAACTACGAGGGACTTCCCTGCAGGGTACGCAGTGGGCAAGGTGCCGAGAGACCAGGCAGGAGCCAGCTGAGGCCCTGGGGCTGGGACTGAGCCTTGTTCTGGACCTGGACAGGGAAGGGGAGCCACTGGCACTAAAACGTCCTTGACAGGGCGGAAATGCTGAGAGCCGTGTTCTAAACGACAGCCCAGAAGATGTCTTGGAGGGGACTGAACTGGAGGCAGATGACCAGGTGGGCAGCAGGGACTGTGACTAGACAGAAAGACCCGGGGCAGTGGGAAGGGGAGGAGATAATAACGACAGTAACTAAACCTTCCAGACAGCATGAAGGCAGAGGTTGAGGGGATCAGCGGAAGCCTGGTTGAAAGGTGATGTTTTCTTTTGCTTTTTTTTGTTTGTTTGTTTTGTTATAGGGCATGTGTACTTTCCAGAAAGACAGAGAAAGAGAGAGAGAGAGAGAGAAAGCAAGAAATCACCCCCCAGTGGGGATGGCCATGCCACAATCCCTTCTCCTCCATTCTCCTCTAGGGATCTTGGGCACGCACGCACACGCGCCTGGCATGAGTTTAAGCTACCAGGTCTGGGACTCGAACCGCGGTCGACTACATGGGAGTCCAGCGACATAGCCATTACACCAACTGCTGGTCCCAGAAGGTGATGTTTTCTTTCTGGTTTTTTTTTTTTTTTTTTTTTCTTTTTTTGGAGAGGTTTTCGCTATAGGGCGCGTGTGCTTGCCAGACAGAGAGACAGAAAGCGAGAAATCACCCCCCAGGGGGGATGGTCACGCCACAATCCCTTCTCCTCCATTCTCCTCTTGGGATCTTGGGCACGCATGTACACGCGCCCAGCGTGAGTTTTAAGCCACCGGGTCTGGGACGTGAACCGCAGTCGACTATGTGGGAGTCCAGCGACACAGCCATTACGCTAACTGCTGGTTCCCTCTTTCTGTTTTTTTTGAGAAATTTTTGCATAGGACACATGCACTCGCCAGAGAGACAGAGAGTAAGAAATCGCCCTTCAGGGGGATAGCCATGCTGCAAGCCTTTCTCTTCCATTCTCCTCTTGGGATTTTGGGCACACACACACATGCACCTGGTGTGAGTTTTAAGCCACTGGGTCTGGGACTTGAATAACAGTTGACTACATGGGAGTCCAGCAACATAACCATTACACCACCAGAAGGTTCCCAAACATAGTCTTATAAACATTTGTTTTTGTGGCTACATGGCCTGTGATACAGACAAAAATGACTGCACTGAGGCCAGCAAGTGGCATGGTGTTAAGGGTGTTGGACTCTCACATGGCTGCCTGCAGATCAAGTCCCAGACCTGGAGGCTCGCTTTCTCACTTTCTCTCTCTCTCTTTTACTCTTTCCCTCTCTGGTCAAATTAAAAATAAATAAATTGGGGCCAGCAAGTGGCTTGGTGGTTAAAGGCGCTGGACTCCCACATGGCCGACCACGGTTCAAGTCTCGAACCTGGTGGCTTGCTTTCTCACTTCCTCTCTCTCTCTTTCTCTCTCTGTCTCTCTGATCAAACTGGAAAATAATAATGATAATAATAATAAATAAAGTTAAAATAAAATAATTCTTAAAAAAAAAATTAGGGAACCAGCAGTTAGCATAATGGCTATGTCGCTGGACTCCCATGTAGTCGACCACGGTTCGTGTCCCGGACCCGGTGGCTTAAAACTCACCCCAGGTGCATGTGCGTGCCCAAGATACTGAGAGGAGAATGGAGGAGAAGGGATTGCAGCGTGACCATCTCCTCTGGGGGGTGATTTCTCACTTTCTGTCTCTATGTCTCTCGCTGTCTGTCTGGCGAGCACACGTGCCCTATAGCAAAAGCCTCTCAAAAAAAAAAAAAAAAAAAAAAACCAGGGGGAAAAAAAAAGCTAAAAATAAATAAATAAAGTTAAACAAGATAGTTCTTTTTTAAAAAAATATGTACTTTTTAAAATTGTTGATTATTAAAGTGTTTCTAACTGATAATAAAAATTACCTTTTTTAAAAAACTTTTTTATTTGCTGGGTGTGGTGGTATGTGCCTATCATCTCAGCTACTTGAGATGCTGAGGAACGAGGATCATGAATTAGAGGCTGGCCTGGAAAATTATAGTGAGACCCTGTCCTTTAAATAAATAAATAGAGGCCAGCAGGCACCTGGAGGTTAAGGCGCTGAATCCTACATGGCTAGCTACATGGGTCAAGTCCTGGGCCCAGCAGCTTAAAACTCATGTGTGCGTCCATACCCAAAATCTTGAGAGGAGAATGGAGGAGAAGGGATTGCAGTGTGCTCATCCCCACTGGGAGGTGATTTCTCACTTTGTATGTGTCTCTCCCTTTCTCTGGCAAGCACAGGTGTCCTATAGAAAAACTAAAACTAAACTGATTACGTTTTTAAGCTATCATGTATTTCTTTGAGAATTTATTACTAAGCACTGTGCATAGTGCTTTTATTTATTTAAAGTTGGACAGTATTTTTAATTTTTATTTATTCATTCATTTATTTATTTTAATTTGACCAGAGAGAGACAGAGAGAGAGGGAGAGAAAGTGGGAAAGCAAGCCACCAGGTCCAGGACTTGAACAGTGGTCGGCCATGTGGGAGTGTCCAGCGCCTTAACCACTACGCCACCTGCTGGTCCCTCATAGTGCTTTTATAAACATTGTCTTTACAATAGCCCTTCAAAGTAGAGACTATAATCTCTATTTTACATGAGAATTAGAGCCCAGACAGCCACTTGACACCCAGTTCCTGCTGTCATAAATAACCAAGTGGTGAGTGTCTTTTGTACTGTCATGGAGAGATCATGGTGCCCTGAGCACTGGCCACCCAGGGTCCCTCCACTGAGGACAGAGGATACAAGGAGATCAGGTCCCTGACTCCAGGGCCACCGCTGCTGAGCCCAGAGGCCAGCACCCCTCCACTCACTGACGCCGGGCATTACTGAGGTTAGTGCCCTCTGTCTCTCCTTACCTTGCCACTAAGGGGGTTTTTCTCAGCCCGGACCACATTGCCCACCATGTCACAGAAGTCCACCCCATTGGGAAGCTCGTTTGGCCTAGAGTCATTAAATTGGGGATTCTGGTACAGTTCTGCCAGCAAGTTTTTATCTGCTGTTTTCTGAAGAAAGGAATAAAAAAGTCAGAATAAGAGAACGGAATCTACCATTTTGGCTGTTTCACACAATAGGATAACTTCCCTTTTTTATTATTAAACCCACCTTCTAGAACGCTAGGAGTGAGGGGGCATTCATGGTCCCAGTACCCCTAACCAAGCACCTACTTACATTGTTTCTATTTTTCTCTATAGCATTAAACAAGTGTACACAGAGGCATGTATGAAAATTCAATCATTTTTATATATATGTACACACATATATATGTTAAGTCATTTTCTATGCAAAAATGTGTCATGACTTGCCCAATGACCCAATGTGTACACACACACACGTATGTGAATACATACATATGCTTTTATGCCCTGCTTCATCTGCTTTGCTTTAGATTTTTCACATAGCTATACTGTCCTCAAAATTATATTTAAAAGGATATATGCTGTTAAGAAGACATGGTATAGGGACCAGCAGTTAGCATAATGGCTATGTCGCTGGACTCTCATGTAGTCGACCATGGCTTGAGTCTCGGACCCAGTAGCTTAAACTCATGCAGGGCACATGCATGCATGCCCAAGATCCTGAGAGGAGAATGGAGGAGAAGGGATTGCGGCGTGGCCATCCCCCCCATGGGGAGTGATTTCTCACTTTCTGTCTATCTGTCTCCCTCTGTCTTTCTGGCAAGCGCACGCGCCCTATAGAAAAAACCTCTCGGGAACCAGCAGTTAGCGTAATGGCTATGTCGCTGGACTCCCACGTAGTCAACCGCGGTTCGCGGCCCGGACCTGGTGGCTTAAAACTCACACCGGGCGTGTGTGCGTGCGTGCCCAAGATCCCAAGAGGAGAATGGAGGAGAAGGGATTGCGGCGTGACCATCCCCCCTGGGGGGTGATTTCTTGCTTTCTGTATCTCTGTCTCTCTCTGTCTGTCTGGTGAGCGCATGCGCCCTATAGCGAAAAACCTCTCCCCCCCAAAAAAAAGAAAAGAAAAACAGAAAAAACCTCTCAAAAAAAAGAAAAAAAAAAGACGTGGTATAGTTTAATTAACTACTCACTGGTTACTTCCAATTAACATTACTGTCGTTAATAACCTGTATATTGTCCCTTTCCCCTCTTTTGGGTTATTTATTTAGCATGAATTTCTCAAAATAATAATACTGGATCAAAAGATATGACTATCTTTATGGCTCTTTATATATACATATGTATAGATATATATACATAGATAGATATATGTATATATATCTATGTATATATATATATATATATATATATATATATATATATAAAATGTCGATTTTTAGAATAAGCTAAAACATGATGATGAAAGAAAATGTCAAAATTGGGGCTATCAGTTGGCAATGCTGGGTAGGGGCATTGGACTCCCACATGGCCAACTGCGGTTCAAGTCCCAGACTTGGTGGCTTGCTTTCTCACTTTCTCTCTTTCTCTTGCTCTATCCCTCTTTGGTCAAATTAAAATAAATAAAATCATTGTTTTTTTAATGTAAAAATACAGAAACGAGGAAGCCAAATACCATCACCCAAAGGCACCTCTGGCAACACCTAGACAGACTGGATGGCTTTCTAACTGAGCTGTGGCGACCGACAGTGGAAAGACAGCTCAGTGAGTCTGAGACCCGACGGAGTCAGTGCCAGGTCCACCATCTGCTAGCTACGCCCCCTGGGGCAGGACACTGTGACCCGCTCAGTGGCCATCGTGGGCAGCATGGCAGTGCTGCAGTTTGAACATGTCCCCCACGATGCAGAAGCCAAGCCACTGTAACGGGTTTCAGAAGGTGAAAATCTGATCCAATTATGGTGTCAAAACGTGGGGCCTTGATGACGAGATTAGGATTGAGGTCATTAGTGAGGGGCCCTCGGGACTGAGTTGTGGTGTGGTTGTTTAGTTTCGTTTTAGTTCTTGCTATAGGGCACATACGCTCAGCAGAGAGAGAGAGAAAGTGAGAAATCACCACACCGAGGGGCTAGCCCTCATGCAATCCCTTTTCCTCCAGTCTCCTTTTGGGATCTTGGGCATGCACGCACATGTGCCTGGCGTGAGTTTCAAGCCACCAGGTCCAGGAATTGAACCACGGTTGACCATGTGGAAGTCCAGCAATGTGACTGCTACGCCATTTGCTGGCCCCTGCAACACTCGTTTTGAAGTTGAGGTAAGCTCTGCTCTTTGCAGGGCATTTGAGAAATTCTGGAGCTATTCAAGTACTTTAGGAACCTTTTAAAAAAGGGAACTGTGGGGACCAGCAGTTAGCGTAATGGCTATGTCGCTGGACTCCCAAGTAGTCGACCACAGTTCGAGTCCCGGACCCGGTGGCTTAAACTCACGCCGGGCGCGTGTACGTGCGTGCCCAAGATCCCAAGCGGAGAATGGAGGAGAAGGGATTGTGGCGTGGCCATCCCCTCTGGGGGGTGATTTCTCGCTTTCTATCTCTCTCTCTGTCTGTCTGGCAAGCGCACGCGCCCTATAGCAAAAACCTCTCCAAAAAAAAAAAAAAAAAAAAAACACAAGGGAACTGTGGAAACCAGCCGATGGCTTAATGGTTATGTAACTGGACTCCCACGTAGTCGAGGTTCTAGCCCTGGACCTGGTGACTTAAAACTCACACTGGGCGCATGTGCGTGCCCAAAATCCTGAAAGGAGGATGACAAGGGGTTGTGGAGAAGCCATACCCCCCGGGGGGGGGGGGGATTTCTTGCTTTCTGTCTCTCTGGTGAGCCCACGTGCCCTATAGCAAAAAAAAATAATAATCTCTCTTAAAAATGAAAAAAGAAAAAAAAAGGGAACTGTGATTTTCCTTCACAATCACCATCCAGGTGTCAAATCTCCTCCCCAAGAGTAAAACCCATTTCACACCCAGCGGAAAGTAGCCAGAAACAGACCCAGTAGCAGTCCCTTACCCTTTTCAAAAGGAAAGACTTGGCGCTTGTGAGTTTCGTGTCTTTGCAGGAATACTGGGATTTTTGTTGTGTCTTGACTACGGAAGAATGGAGGAAGACAAAGAAGAGATGAAGACCCGCAGTCTGTCCACGCTGTGTGGAAGTGACAGTAGTGCTCTTTCATTCCCCCATGCTGCCAGAGACGCTCACGCCGGATCTCACTGATCCCAGTGGGCTGCTGGTCCCCTCCTGTCCCATTAGCCTGCTTGACCCAGATAAGTGGCAAGGAGCAGACCACCATGACTTCCAGCACGTGGCTGCCCTCCCCCAAGTCCTTCCTCGTCTATAAAACACATGTAGTGGCACCTCCCTCCCAGGCAGGGCTGTCAGGAGGCTTCAATGACAGAACATGGATGCGAGTGCCTGGTCCAATGGCAACTCCCCTCCCGCCTTCCTGGCCCCATGCCAGATTTAAGGCTACTTCAGAAAAGGGCAAAAATATCCTCATTGGAAACTCTGGAGTCCTACCAAGTTGCATGTTAGAAACTAAAACAAAACAAAACTGCACAACCCTCCCCCAAGGCTATGAGAAAGAATCTTTGCCTCTGTCTTCCGGGCTGCTGCGACTTTTCTCTCTTAAAGCCTTCTTCTCCAACTCATATCTCTCAATTGCCTTCAAAATCCGGAAGAAAAAGAAAACAAAGGTGGGTATCAGGGATTAATGCAAGTCCTGGAGGAGGGTGGGGGTCAGGCACTAGGCTTTTTCTCTTGTTGGGGTGCAAAAGGCTTGGAGCACAGTCTGTGGCCTACATCTGTCTGTCCTCCCTCAGTGGTAGGCCCGGTGGCCATGGTGTCACTGCCATCATCCCCCACACCCTCGCCCTCTCACATCGCCCCTCCTCCTGGCTACACCTCTGAGGAGTACAGAACTTGAAATGGGGTCTGATCACAGCCCTGGATGACAATCTCTGTAAAAGGGAAATAATACTACTTACATTCCAGGGTCCAAGTAAAGATCAAAGATAAAGTGTTTAATGTATTTAAAAATACAAAGAGGGACTAGCAGTTAGTGTAATGGCTACATCACTGGATTCCCATGTAGTTGACCGTGGTTCAAGTCCCAGACACGGTGGCTTAAACTCACGCCAGGTGCATGTGCGTGCGTGCCCAAGATCCCAAGAGGAGAATGGAGAAGGGATTGCGGCGTGGCCATCCCCTCTGCGGGGTGATTTCTCGCTTTCTGTCTCTCTGTCTCGCTCTGTCTTTCTGGCAAGCACACGCACCCTATAGCAAAAACCTCTCCAAAAAATAAAAAATGCTAGCATAGAGACAATCAGATTAAAGCTACTCAAAAGGGGTAACTGTTATTATTTTATTTTATGTTTATTATTATTTTAAGGTTTTTGCCATAGGGTACATGTGCCTGCCTGAGAGAGACAGTGAGAGGGAAAGTGAGAAATCACAGCCCGGGGGATGGCCATGCCACAGTCCCTTTCTTCTTCATTCTCCTCAGGATTTTGGGCATCCATGCATGAGATTTTCAAGCTGTCTGGTCTGGGACTCAAACCATAGTTGACCATATGGAAATCTAGCATCTTAACTACCATGTCACCTGCTGGCCCCACCATTATTATTAATCACCATATCATTGACCTCTCAAAAGAGATTTCTCTTGATCTCTGACTCCTCTCCACCCCTGCCCCAGAAAAAGAAAGAAAAATGAATGTCAGTGATCCAACAGTTGTGTGCTGGATCAATCAAGAGACAAGCATCAGGTTCCATGACGTTAGTCTAACTCTGTGTTCCGGCCCTCAAGAGACTTACAGTCTATTCGAAGAGCCAGATCAACACATGTGAAGCATTTAAGAACCAAACTACTACCCTTAGGATTCGAACAAAGGAGATGAGTAGGGCCTGAGCAGTCAGAGGACTGTCCAGGAACTGAGGACTGCCTGCCCAGGAACTGAGGGCTGCCCAGGAACTGGCGATTGCCTGCCCAGGAACTGAGGACTGCCCAGGAACTGAGGACTGATTGCCTAGGAACTCAGGACTGACTCTCCGGGAACTGAGGACTGCCTGCCCAGGAACTGAGGGCTGCCCAGGAACTGAGGACTGCCTGCCCGGGAACTGAGGACTGTCTCTCCGGGAACTGAGGGCTGCCTGCCCAGGAACTGAGGGCTGCCCAGGAACTGAGGGCTGCCCAGGAACTGAGGACTGTCTCTCCGGGAACTGAGGGCTGCCTGCCCAGGAACTGAGGGCTGCCCAGGAACTGAGGGCTGCCCAGGAACTGAGGACTGATTACCCAGGAACTGAGGACTGCTCAGGAACTGAGGACTGTCTGCCCAGGAACTGAGGACTGATTACCCAGGAACTGAGGGCTGCTCAGGAACTGAGGACTGTCTGCCCAGGAACTGAGGACTGATTACCCAGGAACTGAGGGCTGCTCAGGAACTGAGGACTGTCTGCCCAGGAACTGAGGACTGATTACCCAGGAACTGAGGGCTGCTCAGGAACTGAGGACTGATTACCCAGGAACTGAGGGCTGCCCAGGAACTGAGGACTGATTACCCAGGAACTGAGGGCTGCTCAGGAACTGAGTGGCGCTCCAGGCTTCCCCTACCTTTCTCGGGCAGCAGCAGGCCCAGCAGGCCCCAGCGCAGCCTCCGTGGTACACGAGGTACTGAGATGCTTTGCCCACAGGCTGGGACCACCAGGAGGACTGACTCTATTCCAGGTCCAACCTAAAGGCCGTAGAAGGTGCCAGTAATCCCAGGGAGACCCAGGAGGCTAAGGAGGAGGATCTCACAGAGACCCTGAGGCACCCAAAAAAGAGAAGAAGGAGAAAAGGAGAGAGAGAAAACAGAAAAGAAAGGAAAAAAAAAAAAGGGCAGAGAGAGAGAGAGAAAGAAGGGAGAGAGGGAGAGATAGAGGGAAAGGAAGGAAGGGAAGAAGGGAGAACTTGGCAGCTTGCCCACCTGGAAGTGTCCTGGTGTACTGTAATACTAAAGCTTCTCTTTTCCAAAGAAGGCGAGTGGGGGGAATAAGCCTTTGAGATCTCGCAAACATGGTTTCAAATCATCAGAGCAGCCCCAGGTCACTGCAGCACGTTGGTTCCCAGGGCCCGCCCCTCTCAGAAGCCTTGCCTTGGCTCCTGTACCAGGAACTCACCAGGCAGTTGGCCAACGGGCTGGGACTCAGTTCCAGTTCAGCCATCTTTTGGTGCACTTGGTGCATGGAGCCCACAAGGCAGGCTGGAAGGTGAGTGGGCTAAGGAAACTTCAGGAGTGAGGACGCACGCAGAGGGAGGGGCCTGCCGCTGAGGGCAGCAGCATTTTCTGCTCGCTCCACTTCATTATTTCCTTTGCAAACATTCACACTTTATTTTGGTTTTGCTTTGTTTTCATTTCCTTTTCTCTTTCTTTCTCTCTCTCTCTTTCTTTTCTTTTCTTTTTGTTGTTATTGTTGTTTCAGTTTTGCTGTAGGGCAGTGTGCTTGCCAGAAACAGAGAGAGTAAGGGAGAGAGAGAAAAGGTGTGAAAGCCCCCCCCCCCCCCCCAGGTGATCACGATCATGCCACGATGCCTTTTCCTCCTTCCTCCCTAAGGATTCGGGGATCGCATGCATAGGAGTCCTGCGCGTTCTTCAAGCTTCCAGGTTCGAGACTGAACCACGTAATCCACCATGCGAAATCCAGATCCAGCCACCTTAACCAGCATGTCACTTGGCTGGCCCTTTATCTTGTTTTAATGAGTTGCTTTACAAATCATAAATGAGGGTTCACTATACTATAGACAACTTGGAATTTATAAAAAGGAATAAAGAACCAGGATTTGAGGGGATTTCCTTCCAGTGTGTTTTTTTTTTTCCAACATACGTTTTTACATTATTATAATCTTAGCATACGCCTGTTTTACTACTCTGACTTCCCTTCCAGGATCATGAGCACTTTTCTATGGTTAAATAAACTCCAGAGTAATCATTTTAAATGGCATTATGCTAATCCATTTAGAGAATGCATCTTTTTTTTTTTTTAAGAATAACTTTATTCAACTTTATTTATTTATTTTAATTTGACCAGAGAGGGCAGAGTGAGTGAGTAAGAGAAAGGAGAGAGAGAGAGAGGGAAAGTGAGAAAGCATGCCGCCAGGTTCGGGACTGGAACCACAATTGGATATATGGAAGTGCAGCGCCCTTAACTACCACACTGCCTGCCGGCCCTGAAAATACATCTTAATACACTTCACGCATGCTGGCTATGGAATATTTAAGTTGTTTACCCACTTTTTGTGACTATCATATTGTTTACCCACTTTTTGTGATCGTGTGCTTTGATACACAGGGTCATGCAGAGAGCTATTTCAATATTTTGGAATATTTCTTTAAGAGAGACTTTCGGGTCCAGCAGGTGGCATGGTAGTTAAGGTGCTGGACTCCCACACGACAAACCACGGTTCGAGTCCTGGACCTGGTGGTTTGCTTTCTCACTTTTCTCTCTCTCTCTCTCTCTGGTCAAATTAAAGAATAATAGGGATAATAAAAAGTAAATAAATTTAAAAAAAATTTTTTTTAATGAGGGATTTTCAACTGATGGATGATTAGGTCATCCTTCTGGTCTCTCTTTCAATCTGCTCAGCCTGTGCTTCCCTCACAGCCTTTGCATTTCTGTCTTAGCCTCAACTGGGCTGGAGTATCCTTTGTACAAATCCAATAATCTCATCTTCCTCCTTCCCTTGCCCTAAAGCAAGGTCCACGCTTCCTTTCATTACACTGAAGTGTTCTTACACATCAGAGAGTACTTGAAAAACGAAGACTCCGAGAAGGAACATGACAAATCGTAGAAAATAAAATAGATTCATTAGGTTGAGATGTGTGGGGATTAAGAAGGAAGAGGGGGTCATTACAAAAAGGTCCAGCAAAGGGAGACCCTACAGCAGGCAATGACACTTTGCCTCACCTTAAGAGGGACTTCTGAGAGGCAGGGGGGGGCAAGAGGTACAGAGTGACACGTGTAGTCCAGCTGGGGACAGTGCGACTCAAAGGTAAGTGAGTTCAGTCTGAGATGGAAAGGTTTGCAGTTATTTATAACCTGAGGGATTATTCGCTGGACAAGCTCCCCAGAGATGGGATTCGTGACCCTGGGATACAATTCAGGGTCAGAAGTAAGCCAGGGATAAAGGAAGACAGGGCCTAGGCAGTGAGATGCTGGTGAAGCTGGCTGATGCCAGAGGGTGGGAACTCTGGGCCCAGGAAGGGGCTGGCAGATGAGATCAGGCAAAGGCAACTGCAATAGAAGAAAAAGCTGGGTAATGGAGCCAACAGGTGACATGGTGGTTAAGGCAGCTGGACTCCTACAAGGCTGACTGCAGTTCGAGTCCCACACCTGGCAGCTTACTTTCTCGATTTCCTTCTCTCTTTCTGTCTCTCTGTATCAACTTCAATAAAATAAAATAATGACAATGAATAAAATTAAATTTAAAAATTATTTAAAAAAAAATAATAAATATCTGGGTATTGGGCTCACTTGTCCAAGGACAGAGGGCTGGGCCATACTTCCTGAGCTGCTGTCTATAACATCCAAGCTGCAATTCTTTGGAAGGCATAATAGGAGGAAAAGAAGGCGACAATAAAAATAATAATAATGAGCTGTTTCTCCCTTCTTCTCCATTCTTTCCACAAATACGTTCAGTATTTCTTCCTTTGGGGGTTTTTCTGATTATCCTAGTTAAACACACACACACACACAAATCTCAAGTCAAACAATTCTTCACAGTCTCAAATTCTCTTAGAGGAGAGAGCTTTGAGGACTTAAATAATTGAAAAAATTAATGAATATATAAAAGAATGGGCTGGGCTAGCTGGTAGCATGGTGGGTAAGGCAGCTGGATCCCACATGGCTGACTATGCAGTTTGAGTCCCAGATTCAACAGCTTGAAAAATGTGCTGGGCACGTGTGCATGTGTGCCCAAAATTCTGAGAGGAGATTGGAGGAGGATGGATTGTGGCATGGCCATTCCCCCTGGGGGGTGCTTTCTCACTTTCCCTCTTTCTGTCTCTCTCTGATTAAGCACATGCTCCCTAGAGCAAAATAAAAAATAACAATAGTAAGAGGACTAAACATTGGAGTGCCGATTAAAGTCTGGGCACAAGCCAAGTTGGGTTATTTGTTCCAAGTGCAGGCAACACTGCCAGGAGGATACAGGGGGAGCTCCTCTCCAGCTCCGTCCTCACAGCACTCTTCCTTGCATTCTGTGTGATGAGAGGGACAGCCAGGTGCTCATCCACAGGTATCATCGGTAGGGCGGTGCGGTTGATGACATCCATCCTCTTGATGTACTTCATTAATTGTTCCGTTTCTTGCAAAGTAATAAACACAGTTTCTGCATTTAAAAGCCTCTTATTTCCCACTCCGATCTTGTCCTCTGTTCAGTCCACCTCCTGATAATCACAGAGAACATAGAACCATCTTAGGACACACCCTAGGAGAAGACCTGCTCACCTGCTGAGCAGGCCTGGTGGCGAGGCACACGTCCCACACTTACATGGGGAGTGAACACTTCTGTCTGAGAAGCCCACTGTTACCTGAGGAGTTCGGGGCTTATGTACTCCTTCTTCTAATCCACGGGTGCCTGCCCCTCGCCTCTCCCACGATGAAAATTGTTCTAGTGTTAAAAATAAGGAGAGGAGGGTCCTAAAAAGGCCAGCTCCAGGTCACCCAGTAAGTCACTTTCCAAACAAGAAATCAAGTCAAATCTCTTTGCCTGTGTGCGTCCTGACTGTAAAGTAAGAGATTTGCATGAGGTGACCCTAGGCCCCTTGTCAGCAATCAGACTCAGCACCGGGGCTCCCCCGAAGTACCCGAGGCTCTGCCCCCTCTCAGAAAACCGGCCCCCTCACCACTCTCCCTCCCTGGCTCTAGAACACACTGGCCGACTGCTCTCCTGAGTCCTTGCTTGCTGGCCGGGAGCTCACTTCCATTGTGGGCTCTCCTCGTCTCCAGCGTAGCGTTCCGGCCCACTTAGAACAGAGAAGACTTGGATCCTGCTCTCAAGAAACTTATACGTAATGGAAGGAGAGAAAAGTGCAAAGGTCAAGTTTGGGAGGAAAATTAATTGAGGTGCTCTTTCACCATACTTTTCTGCAGTTCAGGCCCTCTGCTCCCCCTCTTCTCCTCAGACAGGCACCCTGCATCCTGACCCACTGAGCTGAGCTTCCTCCTGGCCCAAACCGTGCCAGGCCTGCTGTGTCTCTGAGCCTTCGCACCTGCTAGCCTCTCTACTCGCCTCGCCCAGGTCAAGTGCCTTTTGGAAAACCTTCTCAAATTAGTCCAGGCTATTAGGACCAAGACCCATCTGGGAAACCCAGGGTTCTGCTTTCACCTCTCTATTAAAGATCTTTCAGTACTGAACTGGAAGGATTGGCCTCTGTATCCTTCCCCATTAAGCAAATGACTCCTCTAGGATTAGTTTGCCCCATATTTGATTCCTTTTAGATCACTCACGCTTTTTCTAGTCCAAAGAGGCTCTCCATCTTGGGCTGGCCTAAGTCAGCTGGATGGTGGGAAAGGCTGGCCCAGGTCAATACTGTTCCTCTCCCTGCTCCTAGTCTGTAGCCATCCAGGCAAAGGGAAGGGGTAAAGAAGAGGCAGGTGTGCTTTAGGGTTTCTAACTTTCCTCTCTCCACTCCCCGGCATGATTGGAAAACCACATGTTCTCTGAGAAGCAAGGCTCAGAGCAGCTCAGTCAAGAAGCGTTTCGCTTTACCTTAATGCGATTACTCCTGTCTGATGAGACAATGGAATACCATGCCTTCTGTTTAAAATACACACTCTGTTCCCTTCTGAAATTTTTATCTTACCATTTTAGGATAAGTATTTTCTGTAGCATGATAAATTTTCACTGTCATTATTTGGAGAGGAAAAATAGGAAGGGGAGATAAAAAATAAATAAAAATTTAAAAAGAGAATAAATAAGTAAATAAAGGAAAGGGAGAAAACTAGCTTCATTGACCGTCTACCCAGTGGCAAGCACTGTGCTATGTGCTGGGAGCAGATGAGAGGATGAATGGCCGATCTGCTGCCCTTGGGCAGCACATGGTCTGGCAGCCGAAATCTGAACATCCCTGTTTAAAGTTAACATGTTTTGAACCAGCCCCATAGCCTAATGGTTAGGGGAGCTGGCTCCCACATGGCTGACTGCAATTCAAATCCCAGCCCCAGTAGTCTGAAAACAGGCTGGGTGCACACTCATGCGTGTCCCAAATCTCTACAGAAGGAAGAAACAGCAGAAAAGGGATTGCCCTGTGACCGTGCTCCACTCTCTCTCCCTGTCTCTCTGTCTCTCTCTGGCAAGCACATGGATTCTCTGGAACTTTTTTTGGGAGAGGTTTTTGCTATAGGGCGCGTGCGCTCTCCAGAAAGAGAGAAACAGTGAGACAGAAAGTGAGAAATCACCCCTCAAGGGGGGATGGCCATGCCGTAATCCCTTCTCCTCCATTCTCCTCTCAGGATCTCAGGCACACACATACACATGTGCCTGGCATGAGTTTAAGCCACCGGGTCCAGGACTCGAACCGTGATCGACTACGGGAGAGTACAGTGACGTAAGTAACCATTATGTCATCTGCTAGTCACAAGTGATTTAATTTTATTTGTTATCATTATTATTTAATTTGCTATAGATAATATATACTCACCAGAGAAAGAGAGAGAGAAAGTGAGAAAGCAAGCCTCCAGGTCTGGGACTTGAACTGCAGCAAACTATGTGGGAGCCCAGTGCCTCAACCACCATGCCACCTGCTGGCCTCCATCATTACTGTTTTGAGCATGCATACATAATGCCGAGAATGGACATAATAGTGCATTTGGAAACAGTAGAGGAGTCAAGTGACTGAAGAACAGGAGCTAGAGAAGGGGAGGAGTAGCCCCCACGCAGAGGGAGCTAGGCTGGAAAAGTACACACAGGCTAGACCTGGACGTCCTAGAAACCATTAGCCTCCTGTGACAACTGAGCCTGTGGAATTTGGCTAGTGTGATTGAAAAAGTCCAATTTTAATTTTAAAACTGAAGTGTACATTTTAAAATACTGATTATATGTTGAAATTATTATATACATATTTAGGCTGCTATAGGGCACGTGTGCTTCCCTGAGAGAGGCAGGGAGAGTGAGAAGGAGAGAAATAGGAAAAGTGAAAAGTCAGTCCTTAAAGGGGATGGCCCCGCCACAATCCCCTCTCCTTTCTCCTCTCGGATTCTGGGTGGGGAGCGCACACGCCCAACGTGTTCTGTGTTCCCAAAGCCACTGGGTCCGGAATCCAACCTCACAGTGGCCTACGTGGGGTCCAGCCACCCCAGCCACCACACCACCTGCTGGCCACCAAGTGATAATATTTTGGACATGTAGAGTTAAATAAACCTTTATTCAAATGAATTTCACCTCTTTTATTTAGTATTGCTTATCCTTTTACAGCTGTGGCTACGAGATTGCACAAGTCTGGCTTCCGCCCGGCAGGTTTCGGTTCTGGGTTGGAACTCTCCCTTTAACGGGCTGGAGTAGTGGGAGACGGCGCGCTGGGAGCAGAGACCGGGTCCGCTCGCGCAGCGGAGGGGTGACCTGGTGCGCCCAGAGGCAGCCAGCGAATATCCCTCAGCCGGCCGCATTCCTTCATTTATCAGATGGAACCAGTAAGACGAGTTACTAGGAGGTGGGGGGCTCTGGAGAGCTGTCCTCTGCCCCAGGCTCGCTTGCGACCTGGACGCAGTCCGCGAGCCTGTTAATCTCGCTAGCAGAGGCCGAGGGGAAGCAGGGTGCGGAGGGGCGGGCCGCTATGAGCCCGCGCGCTGCCAGGGCGGGGGCACCGTCTGTCCGTCTGTCCGTCCGTCTTACCTGAAAGCGTTCGCGAAATCGGACGAACACGGACTCTCAGGGGACCCCGCCAAGTGCTGGGGCACCGACGCCGGTCCCCCCACATCCACCAGAACGTGCCCTTTGCTTCGTGGTCGGGGAAGAGGAGGAGGGCAGTCGGGGACGGGCCCATTTTGCTACTGTGAGTCTGGGCGGTCTCCAGACAACGTAGGGCGGTCACACTGTCACCTTCCCCATAACAATGGAACAGTCGCGGACCCAGGAGCCCTCCGCCAGACGCTGTTACCAAGGGGACGGCGGCGGGCTGGGGGGTCAGACCAAAGCGTTGGTGGGGAGGAGGAACGCAGGACGTCCTGGCCTATAACCCGGGCCGCGTTCAGGTCTCCGGGGGGCGTCGCCATGGTGCAATGCATTTCACAGGTCTAGAGGAGCCTGCGAGAGTGCCTGAGGCTTCGCACAGACTCGCTTTGGGGACGCCACGCGCCAGGCACCCCCTCTCCTCGGTGGCAGCGTCCGGGGCGGGGCTGCGCATGCGCACCGCGGGCGGCTGGTGGGACCGGCGAGCTTCTGTCGCAGCGGGTGACAGGGACCCGGGCGCGGTCCTTGCGGAGGTCTCGGGGTGCGCTTGGACCCTGGCTTCCCGGGCGCGTCAGGTACGTCTCTGAGCCCAGCGTCGCCTAGCAGCGAGGCCCGGGTTCACCCGAGTGCCCTAGGCAGGTGGGACGGCAGGAGGGCGCCGGGACGCGGGCGGAGGCCGGTTCACCTCGGCGAGTCGCCGCCCCTCTTTGAGAGCGCTTCCTCGCGTGTGAGCTGGGGTGCTGGTTCCTCCCCGTAAGTGGGCTGTGAGGGTGATCTAGCGAGATCGTCCCCGTGGACGTTTGTTCACAACCGTTACCTGAGCCCGGCAGCCATGGTGGCCCGAGCACCTGCGGGCCAAGTGTACTTGGCAGACCCCTAACTCTTCAGGGGACACGTACCGGATCCTCTCTAACGCAGACTTGTTCTCGTTAGAATCGTTTACAACCGTAATGCATTTTAGGCCCGGTTGCAAACGGCAAAGCTTGCACAGCGGTTAGCGGTTGGTATCATTCTCCAAGCATGGGGACACGCGTGATCTGCTTCCTTCGGTCCCCGGGAGAACCAAACTCCACAGCTTCTTCTAAACACTGAAGCACGGTGACAACCTGTGAGCCAGGCATTACTGTTATCCCTGATTACAAATAAAGACTCCGAGGCTGGGGAGGGTAGACGCTGGGGTCCCGCTTAGGGTGAGCAGTAGAATGACAACTGGAAGCCAGGTGACTGTCCTTCCCTCCCTCCGAGCTGAACAGCCTCCCCGAGGGGGTTTCACTAGGGGCCTGGGGCCAAGGGGACAGCAGGTCTGGGGCCTGGTCCGTGCTGAGACCCCAGAACTGTTGGTGGGTTATTAGGTCTGACTTAAAAGGCAGCTAGTCCAGGCCCTTCCTTTTTGTCATCTTTAAAATATGGATGAGAGGGACCAGCAGGTGGCGTGGTGGTTAAGGCGCTGGGTGTTCCCACATGGCTGACCATGGTTTGAGTCCTGGACCTGGTGGCTTGCTCTCTCACTTTCTCTCTCTCTCTCTGTGTATCTCTCTAATCAATTTTTTTAAAAAATGAATGAATGAATAAAGTTAAATAAATAGTTTTTAAAAAATATGGATGAGAGACCAGCAGTTAGCGTAATGGCTATGTTGCTGAACTCCCATGTAGTCGACCGTGGTTCAAGTCCTAGACCCGGTGGCTTAAAACTAACACCAGGCGCATATGCGTGGGTGCCCAAGATCCTGAGAGGAGAATGGAGGAGAAGGGATTGCAGTGTGACCATCCCCCCTGGGGGGGTGATTTCTCGCTTTCTGTCTCTTTGTCTCTCTCTCTCTCTGGCAAGTGCATGCACCCTGTAGCAAAAATCTCTCCAAAAAAAAAAAATGTATATATATATGGATGAAAGGGACCAACAGATGGCATAATGATTGCGTTGCTGGACTCCCATATAGTCAACCGTGCTTCGAGTCCTGGATCGGTGACTTAAGACTGACGCTGGGCTGGGGGAAGTCTCTAAGAGGAGAATGGAGGAGAAGGGACTGTGGTGTGGCCATCCCACCCCCCAGGGAGGAGTGATTTCTTGCTTTCTGTCTCTCTGTCTCTCTGGCAAGCGCACATGCCCTATAGCAAAAATCTCTTAAAAAATATATGGATGACAAGCTCTCAGCTTCAGGGTTATGGGAATTAGTGAGTTCATGAGTGAGGCGCCCCAGTTAAAACTCTGAGAATAAAGAAACTTGGCCAAAGTTTAGCAAACACCTGAGGGGCAGAGCCAGACCTTGAATGGTCTTTGGTGTCCAGGTGGTGTGCTCAGGCATAGTGCTCTTAGCCAGCTGGGGACAGGCAAGAGCAACCTGGCGTGTTTGCCTTCTTTAGATGTTTAAAGATGCTTGGAGTGGCATGGGCTACTTTTTTTTTTTTTTTTTTTTTTTTTTTTTAAGAGAGGTTTTTGCTATGGGGCATGCATGCTCCCTGGAAAGACAGAGAGACAGAAAGTGAGAAATCACCTCGGGGGGTGGGAGGGGGGGTGATTGTCACACTGCAATCCCTTCTCCCATCTCCTCTCTGGATTTTGGGCACACAAGCACACACACCCAGTGTGAGTTAAGCTGCTTGGGTCCAGGACTCAAACCGCAGTTGACTACGTGGGAGTTCAGCGATGTAACCATTATGTCATCTGCTGGTCCCAATGGGCCACTTTTTAATTATTTTTTGTTCGTTCTGTTCCTAAGTGATGCGTGAATGTATTATTGTAATAATGAATTAGATCCAGAAATATATTTCTTTAATATAATTTTATATGGTGTTATATGAGATTGCCACTTCTTGACTATTATTTCTTCTTTTTCATGATACAGCACACGCACACACATGAAAGTCAGAGAGAGAGAGAGAGAGAGAGAGAGAGAGAGAGAGAGAGAGGCATCCTCCCAGTCTGGTCACACCATGACCCCCTTCCTCCAGTCCTCCAGCCCATGAGACCTTGGGCTGGGCATTCATGTGGTGCCTGGAGTGTTTCAGGCTGACTGGACAAGGATGGCAACTGTGGCTCCCACGTGGGATCTGGCTTCTCTGAGCAAAGCACATCACCACTGTTGTTGGAGCTTGCCCTCTTGGCTGCTCTTTTTTTTTCCCCAAGAATTATTTAATTTTATTTATTCATTCATTTATTTTATTTTACCAGAGAGAGACAAACACAGAGAGAGAGAGAAAGAGAGAGAGAGAGAGGGAAAGTGAGAAAGCAAACCAGGTCCAGGACTCGAACCGAGGTCAGCCATGTGGGAGTGTCCAGTGCCTTAACCACCATGCCACCTGCTGGCCCCTTGGCTATTCTTTTTTTTTTCTTAGAGAGGTTTTTGCTATAGGGCGCATGCGCTCGCCAGACAGACAGAGAGAGACAGAGAGACAGAAAGTGAGAAATCACCCCCCAGAGGGGATGGTCATGCTGCAATTCCCTCTCCTCCGTTCTCCTCTCGGGATCCTGGGCACGCACGCACACGTGTCCGGCATGAGTTTTAAGCCACTGGGTCCAGGATATAAACCACGGTCGACTACATGGGAGTCCAGCGACATAGCCATTACGCCAACTGCTGGTCCCAAGCCCCTTGGCTATTTTTGAATCTATAAAATGCCCATTTCATTCGGGTCAGTCACATATATTACTGCTTTTTATTTTTCTTTTTGTCTTTACATATACAATTATATGATACCTATTGACTTGCAACTTGCTTTCTTAGTATTAAAGTATGTTGGAGGTCTTTTCAGGTGAATCCATATTCAGCAATCCCACTGTATGGATTTGTTTGTTTGTTTTTTGCTATAGAGTGCACTTGTTCCATACAAAGAGGCAGGGGGAGAGAGAGAGAGGGAAAGTAAGAAATTGCCCTCTAAGAGGGGACGGCCATGCCACAGTCCCTTCTCCTCCATTCTCCTCTCTGGATCTTGGGCACATGCCATTTGGTCCGGGACTTGAGCCACACAAGTGCCTTAACCTTGTTGCTTACTATTCCATTAGAAGACTGCCACAATTTATTTTCCACACCAACCACTGGTAGATATTTTGAGTTGTTTCTTATTTTCCACTTTTGACAACAGTAGAAAACGTTTATGTGAGTATGCCCAAGTCTTTCTGGAGATAGAGTTTTAGGATTTGCTATCCAGAAAGTATGCAAATTTAAAAATTTTCTAGATTTTGCCTAATTGCCCTTAAAGAATTACAGCATCTATGCGTCTATCAGTAGGGAATGAAAGTATCTTTTTAATATTCTCACCACCATTGGATATTATTTATGTTTTAATTTTTGCTGATATGATGGATAAAATGCTTATTTTATGACGTGCCTCCCAAGATGTCAATACAAGGATAGTTTGATATATAGCATAGCCTACTGACCATGGTTATGCACCTTGGGAAAATTGGCTAACTTCGTGCCCTAGTTTTCTCGTCTCAAACATGGATAGGAAATACCTACCTCTCGTGGTTGCTGTAAGGAATGAAAGAAATCTGTGAAGCGTGCCCAGCATGGGAATTGTCTCATTTTGGATACACAGTAAGTGATATTCCAGATGCTTCTGGACTTATGATAGGGTTACATGTTTATTTTTCAATTTTTTTCTGCGGGATATTGGCACTTGCCAGAGAGAGAGAGAGAGAGAGAGAGAGAGAGAGAGAGAGAGAGAGAAAACCTGTGAGAGAGAGAGAGAGAGAGAGAGAGAGAGAAAACCTGTCAGGGATTTGGCCATGCCACAATCCCTTCTCCATTCTCCTCTCAGGATTTTGAACATGCAGACACACACATACCTGGTATGTTTTCCTAGCTGCCTGGCCCATAGCCTGTTGGTTAAAGGAACCAGACCCCACATGGCTAACTACACAGTTCAATTCCTGGACCCAGCAGCTTTGGAAACAAACTGGGCATGTGTGCTTGCCTGTCCAAATCCAACAGGCTGGAGAAATGGAGGAGAAGGGATTGTGCTGTGACCTCACTTCACTGGGCAGTGCTTTCTCCTCTGTCTCTCTCATGTTCGTGCACGTGTCCTCAGGCAATAAGGGAAAAAAAAGGCGTAGGGATTGCATTCCTTGTTCCAAACCATAAAGCTGTTGATACCAGGACCAGCAGATGGCATTGTGGTTATGTTGCTGAACTTCCACATAGCTAACCACGGTTCATGTCCCAGATAGGGAGGCTTAAAACTCATACCAGGTATGTGTGCATACATGTCCAAATTCTCAAGAGGAGAATAGAGAAGAGATTGCGATATGGCCATCCCCCCAGGGTATGATTTCTCACTTTCTGTCTCTCTGCCCCTCTCTCTGTCTCTCTGGCAAGCGCATGTGCCCTATAGCAAAAGTCTCTCTTAAAAAAAAACAAAAACAGGGACCGGCAGTTAGCGTAATGGCTATGTCGCTGGACTCCCACGTAGTCGACCGCGGTTCGAGTCCCGGACCCGGTGGCTTATACTCACGCCGGGCGCGTGTGCGTGCGTGCCCAAGATCCCGAGAGGAGAATGGAGGAGAAGGGATTGCGGCGTGACCATCCCCCCTGGGGGGTGATTTCTCGCTTTCTATCTCTCTGTCTCTCTTTGTCTGTCTGGTGAGCGCACGCGCCCTATAGCAAAAACCTCTCCAAAAAAAAAAAACAAAAAACAACAAAAAAACAAAGAAACCAGGGGCCAGCAGGTGGCATGCTGGTTAAGAAACTGGACTCCCATATGGCCAACCATGGTTCAAGTCCTGGACCTGGCAACTTGCTTTCTCAAGCCCCTCTTTCTCTCTGTGTGTCTCTCTCTGGTCAAATTGAATAACAAAAATAAATAAATAAAATTCAATAAATAATTTTTTAAATATTTATTTAATTAATTCCATTTATTACTTTAATTCCATTTATTTTTATTTTTAATTTGACCAGACAGAGCTAGAAAGGGAAAGTGAGAAAGCAAGCTGCCAGGTCTGGGACTCGAACCGCAGTTTGCCACATGAGAATCTAGTGCCTTTAACCACCACACCACCTGCTGGCCCCTAAATAAATAATTCTTTTAAAAAAAAACAAAAACAAACAAAAAAAAACACAAAAAATTGGTGATGCCAACTTGTTATACCTTTGCCTGTTATTAACACAGACTGTAGATCTACATAGCCTTGGGTTGAAATAATAGCTTTGGGCCAGCTGGTGGCGTGGTAGGTAAGAAGGCTGGCTCTAACATGGCCGTGGCTGACTGCGCAGTTCGTCTTGGACCCAGCGGCTTGAGTCCACACTGAGCGTGTGTTCATGCATGCCCAAAATCCCAACAGGGGGAGAAATGGAGGAGAAGGGGTTGCAGTGTGACCATCATCTACAGGGAGTGGTTTCCTAACTCTCTCTCTCTCTCTGTCTTCGCTGAGCATATGCACCCTTTGGCCAGAAAAAAAAAAAAAAAAAAAAAAAAAAAAGAACAAAAAAGTAATAGCTCCCACTCATGACTTAGTCTTCCTAAGCCTCATGTAAGCCTGTGGGAGTTAATTTGAGTCATGTTTAAGAATCAAATTCATTCTCCAAGGGTGATGCTTCATCACCATGAATGGCATTTGAAAAGCTATGTCACGGCTTCTAAAATGGTTTCAGAAGAGATATTCCAGAAATGGCTGGAGCCACAGCAGTAGTACTGGAGTAAGAGATCACTTCCCAAAGCAGCCTGCTACCCAATTACGTAACGTAAAGTGAGACCACTTGGAGTAACTCTGAGACGCTTCCGCGCCGCCCTTGACACACACGTGGGGGAATAAGACGAGCTGGGAATAGGCAGAGTGAGAGTTAAGTGAGATATGTTGCATGCAAAGGTGTTAGCCTACTGCCTGGCACTCAGTGAGCATTCATCGCCTATCATTGCTGGGATTGTTAATAGCCACTTGTTTTTTTTTTGGAGAGGTTTTTGCTATAGGGCGCGTGCGCTCGCCAGACAGACAGAGAGAGACAGAGAGACAGAAAGCGAGAAATCACCCCCCAGGGGGGATGGTCACGCCGCAATCCCTTCTCCTCCATTCTCCTCTCAGGATCTTGGGCACGCACGCACACGCGCCTGGCGTGAGTTTAAGCCACCGGGTCCGGGACTTGAACCGCCGTCGACTACGTGGGAGTCCAGTGACATAGCCATTAAGCTAACTGCCGGTCCCTATAGCCACTTGTTAAAATGTGTGTTTTCGGGACCAGCAGGTGGCGTGGTGGTTAAGGTGCTGGACACTTCCACATGGCCAACCATGGTTTGAGTCCCAAAGCTGGTGACTTGCTTTCTCACTTTCTCTCTCTCTCTCTGGTCAAATTAAAATAAATGAACGAATAAATGAAATTTAATAATTATTTTTTAAAATGTATGTTTTCATGGTTGGAGGACAATGACACAAAGTCACTGACTCAACTGTTTGTCCTCCTGACTTTTTGACTTTTTCTGACCCTAGGAGCAGGGAGCATTGGGCTTTTCACCATCAGGCCAAAGATGCCTCTCTTTGGGAATACTTTCAGTCCAAAGAAGACGCCACCACGGAAGTCTGCTTCTCTCTCCAACCTGCATTCTGTGAGTGTCAGTGGGGTGGAGGGTCAGCCAGGGTGCAGAGGGACTGCAGTGCCAGGTGGTGCTCCCAGGGAGGGAACTGGGCCTCCAGATGCCTGTAATAAGAGGGCGTCCTTTTAATTGATGGTGTTGCTATTTTGGAACACTTTTGAACTCCTGTTTGGGAATTATTATTAGAGCTTATTCAAGAATTGAATAAGAGCCAGCTGATGGCATGGTGGTTAAAGCACCCGGATCCCACATGGCTGACAGCAGGGTTTGGGTCCTGGACCGGATAGCTTGAGAAATACACCTGGTGCTTGGGCATGTGTGCCCAAAATTCCTGAAGAAAGGAGGAGAAGGGATTGCAGTATGACCATCTCCCTTTCAGGGGTGCTTTCTCACTTTCTCTGTCTCTCTCTGACAAGAGCATATGCCTTCTGGCAAAATTTCATCATGTTTAAGAATCAAATTCAGTACCAGCAGATGGTGTGGTGGTTAAGGCGCTAGATCCCACATGGCCAACCGCAGGTCAAACCCCAAACCCAGTGTTTTGAAAATCATGCGGGTGTGGGACCAGCAGTTAGCGTAATGGCTATGTTGCTGGACTCCCATGTAGTCGACCACGGTTCAAGTCCTGGACTCGCTGGCTTAAACTCACACCGGGCGTGTGTGCATGCGTGCCCAAGATCCCAAGAGGAGAATGGAGGAGAAGGGATTGCGGCATGGCCATCCCCCCGGGAGTGGTTTCTCGCTTTCTGTCTCTTTGTCTCTTTCTGACTTTCCGGCAAGCACACATGCCCTATCGCAAAAACCTCTCAAAAAAAAGAAAGAAAAGAAAATCATGCGGGAACATGTGTGTGCATGCCCAAAACCCCAAGAGGAGAATGTAGGAAAAGGGATTGCAGTATGGCCATCCCCCGGGGGAGTTATTTCTCACTTTTTCTCTCTGTGCCTCTCTGGTAAGCACACATCCCCTATGGCAAACCCCCCTCCCAAAAAACAAATAAATTTATTTTCCAAGGATGATAACTCACCACTGTTAACAGCATTCAAAAGGATATGACACAACTCGTAAAATGGTTTCAGGAGAGACGTTCCAGAAATGGCTGGAACCATAGTAGTAGTAAAAGCAACTTGCTGCGCACTTGAATGATAAGCATTAGGAGTTTAAAAAATTACATAACGTAAAGTCAGACCACCTGAATTAACTATGAGATGCGTCCCTTCCACCCTCGACACACACATACACAGACCCCACATGCGCAGTCCCCTCACCTCTTCTGCTGAGGTCCTCTGAGTATCTGTGACCAGGTGCTGGGCTCCTGTCCCCTGTGGCTGCTCTCACACACCAGGTGATGTATCCTGGTGTCTCTGATCTCTTCCAGAGCTGGCTCTGCAGGTCAGCCACTCATTCCCAAAAGGGGATGAGGGTCAACTGCAAGGCTGGCAGGGCTGAGCATGACCCCAGCCTTCGGGTCTTTGAGTCCATTGTCTCTTGTCCCCAGTTAAAATCACAGTGAGGGGCATCCCCACTGTGGCCAGGGCTGGGCGTTCTGTGAAGCAGCCAGGCAAAGGCCCAGGATCTGTTCTGGTGTCCACAGGCCTCGAGGCTCTCTTGCCTCCCTGCCATGTGTTAAAGATGCAGGTGCACCTGGCAGTCTCCCAAGTCCTCCCCTGTCCTCACCTCAGGGTGTAGGAGCAGTGGCATGCTCGCATGATGTCTGTCTCTGACTGTGACCTGAAGTCAGTCCTCCCCGCCGTATTTTCCCTGTGCTGACAGGCAGTTGTAGGCTGTAGGGAAGAGCCCACAGTGCTTTGTATGGTTACCAGTGGATTCTGTTTGCTCCCGTTGTTACGGGACAAAGTCCCAGAGCCTGAGGGTGGCACCTAAGGCTCTTCGTGGCCTCACCCCAGCTCCACTTCCTGCCCTTGCCTTGGCTCACCTTGTGCTTCAAGCTTTACAGCCCCCTTTGTGCTGGTTACTGCCTCTGCGTAGCATGCCCTTCCCTGTCCATTAATGTAAGAGCCATTGACTGGGGCCGCGTGGTAGCACAGGGTGAAATGCAACACCCTGCGAGACTGGCCACAGGGCGGCTCCTGGTTCGCATCTGGAGGCCTCCCTCAGTACACCAGGCACAGGGGTGCCCTCAAGGGCTGGCTGAGGCTTGCAGATCACGGTACTGAAACCAGTTAAGGGTGCTGCCTCTCTCTCTCTCTCTCTCTCTCTCGTTCATGGAAGAAATAACCAAATTAACTTCGGGGGAAAAAAGAAAAGAGCTGGGCCAGTCAGTGGCCTAGTGGTTGAAGTAGCTGATCTCACTTGGCTGGCCATGCAGTTTGAGTCCTGGAACTGGAAGCCTGGAAAACATGCCAGGTGTGTGCGCATGCATGCCCAAAATCCCGAAAGGAAGGGGAAATGGAGGAGCAGGGTTGGTGGTGTGGCATCCCCCTTTGGGGGTGCTTTCTCACGTTCTCTCTTGGTTGACCCTCTCCAGTGAGCACACAAGGGCCAGCCAGGGACCGGCAGGTGGTTTCGGTTCTGTGGTTAAGACACTGGATTCCCACACGACCAATTGAGGCTGGAGTCCCGGACCTGGCAACTTGCTTTATTACTCCCTCTCTCCCCCCAACTCCCTCTCTCCCTCTCCCCTTCGTTCCTTCTCTCCCTCTCTCCCTCTCCCTCCCTCTCCCTCTCTCCCTCTCCCTCCCTCTCCCTCTCTCTCTCTCTCTGGTGAGCACACATGCCTTATAGCAAATCTAAAAAAAAAAAAAAAAAGTAATACTAATAATAAAATTAACTTTAAAAATATTTATTTAATTCCATTTGCTATTATTATTTTTTAATTTTGTTGAGAGGTTTTTGCCATAGGGCGTGTGTGCTCCCCAGACAGAGAGAGACAGACAGAAAGTGAGAAATCACCCCCAGGGGGGATGGCCACGCCGCAATCCCTTCTCCTCTGTTCTCCTCTTGGGATCTTGGGCACGCACGCACATGCGCCTGGTGTGAGTTTCAAGCCACCGGGTCCAGGACGCGAACCGCAGTCGACTACATGGGAGTCCAGCGACATAGCCATTATGCTAACTGCTGGTCCCAATTTTTTAATTTGACCAGAGAGAGAGAAAGGGAAAAGGAGAAAGCAAGCTACCAGGGACTCGATCTGTGGTCGACCATGTAGGAATCCAGTACCCTGAACCTACCATGCCACATGCTGGACCCTAAATAAACTTTTTTTTAAAAAAGGGGGCAACCAGTAGCATGGTGGGTGATTAATGTGCTGGAATCCAACATGGCCAACCACAGTTTGAGGTCTGGACCTTGCAGCTTGAAAACATGCTAGGCACATGTGCATGCCTGCCCAGAATCCCAGAAGGAGGCTAGAGGAGAAGGGATTGTGGTGTGGCCATCCTCCCTGGGGGGTGATTTCTCACTTTCCTTCTCACTGTCTCTCTCTCTCTCTGGTAAGTGCATGCCCTCTATGGCAAAAACCCAAAATAAATTTATACACACATATGTAATACATATTGCATACAATATATCTTTTTTATATGTTACATATATATTAATGATGCCGGGTTAATGATGGGAGAAAGGGTAAGTACTAAGGGTCGTAGGGTTAGCGGAAAAGGAGCTGGGCCCAGGGCCATGTTCTGTGTCCCCCTGGAGCTCTCACGCAGTCTCTCACCCCCAGCTGGATCGTTCAACCCGGGAGGTGGAGCTGGGCCTTGACTATGGAACTCCCACGATGAACCTGGCGGGGCAAAGCCTGAAGTTTGAAAATGGCCAGTGGATAGCAGGTGGGCCTATTTTTCCAGCATTTTGTCAAATGAGATTGTGGAAGGAAACCCCCCTTTTACCCACTGGGTTGGTTCTTCCTCCAGAGACGGGGATCAGCGGAGGTGTGGACAGGAGGGAGGCCCAGCGTCTCCGCAGGCGGAACCAGCAGCTGGAGGAGGAGAACAATCTCCTGCGGCTGAAAGTGGACATCCTGCTGGACATGGTGAGGGAGGTGGTGGGCAAGGGTGTCTCGGGTCTCCCTCGGAGGGCTCCATCTGGAGTCACTCATGGTGCTTCGTATCCAAAGACGCCAGAACCCATAACCCCCCAGGGCTAGTGTGGGGGAGAGGGGGCAAGAACATAATCCCAGAGCCTGGTGGTAAAGGCAGCGTCCGAGTCTCTGCAGGGTCTGTCAGCACACGAGGGCAGGAAGTTCGTCCTGCCTAGTCAGGTGTCCAGTCGCGGTGCAGACCTGCTGAGGGGCACACGCCATAGTGGCCGCGTCTTGCGACTGTCAAAGGCCCAGCAACCTGTTGGGCCTGGAGGTGGCTGTGAAGGTGGATTGAGAGGCGGCAGGAGAGCATCCATCATAGTGGTTAAGAGCATGTGTTCTGGCACTAACCAGCTGGGTTTCTTGCTCAGCTCCACCGCTGGCCACCTTCTCTGTGACTTTGTTTCTTCAGCAATAAAATGAGCCTAGTTTTTATGTCTACCGCGTAGTGAGCCCATCCGAGTAGGGAGCTGGGCGTAGTGTATTGCCCAGGAAGTGTGGCTCTGTGTAATAAACTGACCTTTCTTTCACAGAGTCGAGATCTCACTGTTCCTAGGTATGCATATTTTTATCGCCAGAGGGTACATGCGCGTGCCAGGGAGAGAGAAGCACCCCCAGTGGGGCATAATCACACTGCCATCTTTTTTTTTTTTTCCATGTTTGCATCCTGTCAGGATTTGGGGCATGCACGCACATGTACCTGGTGTGTTTCTCAAGCTGCCAGACTGGGGATGGGATTTGAACTACAGTTGGCCATGTAGAAGCTAGCTCCCTTAACCACTGGGCTGTGTGGCTGGCCCTGTCTATCCCTATCATGATTGTCTTCTACCTAAAGTTCATCAAATGGTCCTAATGAGGAAAGTTCTTTTTCAAGGATTTTTTTTTCCTGATGGCCATTAGGTGGGCTACAGCAGAGAGGCAGCTAGAACTCTCATGTTTTGGCCTTAAAATCACTGGTACATGTTTTCTTCAGCCTCTGAGGCCTCCTGCCCTTACAGAGTGCCATGTAGTTACAGGTGATCAGAAGTGTTGACGGGGTGGATCGTGAATATTCCTGGGTCCTTAGTCACTGGGTGGTCACATTTCTGCCCACCCACAGAGGACTTCCATGGCAGAGGTCGCAGTGTTGGAGACATGCAGGCGGCCTTTCCTCGGTCTGCAGGCTTGGCCTTGCAAGTCTGAAACAGAGCCCCGAAACGGCCTTTCTGTTGTTATTTTTATCTGTGTGTGTGTAGGGGTGAGTGTGTGTTGTTTTGGACAGGGTCTTGCTGTGTTGTGATGCTCTTGCCTCAGCCTCCTGAGTAGCTGGGACTCCAGGCGCACACCACCGGCTTTTTAGGATGGGCCAGGAGTTGAACCTGGGCCTGCCCTGTGCCCTCCGCCTGCCGAGCAACGGTGTCCAGCACATTCTGTCACGGCTGGGCCAGCGTAACTGGCAGTCTGCCACTTTTCTTCCAGCTTTCCGAGACCACCGCTGAATCCCACCTCATGGAGAAGGAACTGGATGAACTGAAGAGTGTCAGTCGGAGGAGAAAATGAAGACCCCCCTAGACATTCCCTAGGAGAGCAGGTTGAAGCCCACTGGTGCCCACTGGTTGGGCAGGATGTGGCTGTGCCAGTTGAGCAGGTTTTTGTTTTTGTTTTAGCCAAACTAGTGGATTAGGTCCTAGGAGAGTGGATCATAGCATGGAGCCCACAGTCACTGGCACCCCTGGGTTGGCCATCGGGAGGTGACACATAACTGAGAATCCAGGCCAGGGCAGTGAGTAGAACGGGACTCCAGATGTGCCCGCCTACGGATGCCAGCCTAATCCAGACCTCAGTGATACCGGGGGCGGGGGGGGGGGGGGGGGTGACGGTCAGCCCTGGGTGCTCCCCGCACATGTAAGTGTACAAACGTACACGTCTCAGGGTCACCCCGCCAGACAGACTGGGGGAAGCAGCTGGAGTTCACGCTCAGCCCCTCACAGTGGTTTGCTGCCTGGCATCAGTTCCAGAGAGCCCTGTAGTCGGGGGTCTGGACTCTCAGGCCCCCTCCCTGCCTCTGAGGAATTCTCGTTCCGGGTCCACAGCTCCCCAGCAGCCAGCACCAGCCTTCCACACAACACTCTATTTTTGTGCTACTTTCCTGTTCACACGACTTTTTAATTAAATAATGTTAAATAAGCACTCTGTGGCTAAAGTGACTGAAGAAAAACACGAGTTCCTCTAGAAGTAAACGGAGCCTGGAGTCTTAAGTTTTCGTTGCTCTATCAAGACAGAATGTTGGGGCCAGCAGATGGCCTAGAGCATAGATAACAGACTGACCACTGACTCCTGGACCCTGTGACTTCAAACTCACGCCCAGCACATGTGTGTGCGTGCCCAAGATCCCAGGAGGAGAATGGAGGAGAAGGGATTGCCACATAGCTACCCCTCCGCCCCAGGAGATGACTGATCACTTTCTTTCTCATTGTCTCTGTCTCTCTTTCTTCAGTGAGCACATGCACCCTAAGGCAAAAACCTCTTTAAAAAAAAAAAAAAACACAATGTTGAGGGTGTAGGGACATTTCACCCTTGCAGGAGAGAATTCCAGCTTTCTTGGACATTGTCTGAGGCTGACCTGGAATGGAGTCTGTCCCTGCAATCAGATTGCCCTGCTCTCCTGCTTCGGGGAGTTAGGACTGGCCAGGGTCTGGCAGGACCTAGTAGTTATTCTGGGATTCATGTCTGAGTTGAGGTGAGCTGGGCTTCTCAGGCTACAGGAGGAGACCCGGCTGTGCAGTCAAGAGGGAGGGCCCTCGGGTGGAGGCAGAGCCTGGAGCCTCAGTCTAGGGATGGCTGCTGTGGTTAGCAGTTTCGGAATGCCTGTAATGGGCCTGGCACCGGGCTCGGCACTTCGCACACGCTGTCTCATTTGCCCGTCAGCTTGGCCTGGGAAACAGGAACTTTCTTCACACCTGTTTGCACATAAGGAAACAGACCCTGGGGGGGGGGGGGGGGGGGGGTGTGTGTGTCAGAAACTGGATCATACGAAGGGTCTCCAAATGGTTCATGGAAAATGCATGTTATGAACAAACTGCATGTATTTCCAAACATTTTGGCACTGAGTCGTCAGTGTGGCCCAGCAATAGCGCACTCCTCAGGAGAAGCTGGATCCCACTTGCTGACAACAGTTGGAATCCCTGGCCCAGTCAGCCTGAACACACCAGGCATGACATGTGAGTGCCCACGTGAGTGCCCAAGTGCCATGTCCCTATGGCAGAAAAAACACACTTTTGGCATCAATTTTGTTTGTTAGTTAAGGTGCTTGCACTCACCAGAGAAAGATGGAAAGAGAGAAAGAGAGAAGGTAAGAACTCACCCCAGAAGGGATGGCCACACTGTAATCCCTTTTCCTTCATTCTTCTCTAAGGATTTCGGGCACACACGCACACATGCCCAGCATGATTTTCAAGCCATTAGGTCTGGGGCTCAAACTGCACAGCCAGCCATGGACCCAGCCGCCTTGACCGCCATGCCAGCTGCTGGCCCCTTGCTGCTATATACTTCACAGGCCTTACCTCTTTAGTCAGATATATCCTTCAGGGTCTGGCAGAAGTTCTGCTTCCCCACAGCTTTCATTAACTGAGTCCGTACTGACGGGCACCCATGTACATGGTGCCCTCTCCCTGACATCTCTTGTAATCACTACAGCGACTGTGAATTTTGGTGCTGAATTTGGAGGACTCACTGAAGAGCTGAAATAGCAAGTTCTGTAGGTGTGCAGGAGTGAAGGATTAGAGGCAATAATTAGAGGGAATCTTACAGCTTGAGTCCCAGCAAGGGGATCCACAGTGCAAGTGCACAAGTACAGGCTAGTGTGTGCTCTGTACGTGGGCAGGCTTAGAGCATAGATAATATTCTCAAAGGGATCCTGTACTCCTCCCCTCCAGTGAACTACTATATCCCCCATTTTCAAATTTGACAGGACAAAAACAGAAAAGGTACAAGTCATGACTTGAGGGAGCAGAGGATTTAGAAGGCCCCAGGGTTCTGGAGCCCAGGAAATTCTTCCTCCCTCCAGTGGCAAAGACTCTGTGCTCCGGGCATGGGACATCACTACTCCCTTCCTGGCTCCTTTCCATGCCCATTGGTGTGACCTTTGGCTTGGAGCAGCCTCTCACACAAGCATTTCTCTGAAACCTGCAGTAATGCCACACTCACTGGTTCTCGCCCCATCCCCTGACCTTTAAATGCCTAGTTTCACAGGGCCCTGTTCTGTCTTCTGTCCTCACTCTGCTGTTTCTAGATCATCTCATCTCCTGAAGTTTCAAACACTCTGCATTGTATGACTCCCCGGAGTTTTTCTGAACCCCAGCAATGTTATACTTACTGCTTTTTCAGCCATAAATGTTTGCTTGCTTGTTTAGTGTTCCTCTTCCCCCACAGGCCATGTGCGCTCTCTGGAGAGAGACAGAGAGACACACAGAGAGGGAAAGCAAGAAATCAACTCCTCAGGAGGGATGGCCATGCCACAGTCTCTTCTCCTCCATTTTCCTCTTGGGATTTTGAGCATGCACACATGCCCAGCATCATTTTCAAGCTGCCAGATCTGGATATAAACCATAGTTGGCCATGTGGGAGTCTAGTCCCTTAAGCACCATGCCACCTCCTGGCCCTGTGAGTTACTTTCTGCTGGGAGTCATTGATATCTGTGCCCTCTCAACCTTCTATAGTGTTGTGCTTTTAGCTTGATTTTTTTCCTTTTATAGCCAGAAGGCATGTGTGCTCACCAGACAGAGAAAGCACCCCCTCCCCCCATGGGTAGTCACACCACAGTCCTTTGTCTTCCATTTCTCTATCACATCAGGACTTTGAGCACATGTACACTTGGCTTGTTTTTTTCCCAAGCCACCTGGGCTGGGATTTAAACCATAATCAGCCATGTAGGATCCAGCAGCCTCCATACTGCACTTAACTCCTGAGTTATGGGGTTGACCCATCTAACTTTTCTTAAAAAGAACTCTTAAATCTAAAAGCTTGGGATCAGCAGATGGTATAATGGTTACATTGCTGGACTCCCACATAGTTGACTGTGGTTCAAGTCCTGAACCCGGAGACTTAAAATTCATGCTAGGCATGTGTGTGTGCATGCCCAAAGTCCCTAGAGAAGAACTGAGGAGAAAAGATTGCAGCATGGCCATCCCCCCTGGAGGGTGATTTCTCAATTTCTGTCTCTATCTCTCTGACAAATGTATGTGCCCTATAGCAAAAACAAACAAACAAAAAATAAAATAGAATAAAACAAAACTCTTTTAAAAATAAAACTAAAAGCTATTGGCACTGAACTTATTTTTAAGAATTATTTTATTTAACTTAATTATTATTTTTTAATTTGACCAGGGAGAGACAGACACACACAGAGAAAGAGAGAGAGAGAGAAAGTGAGAAAGCAAGCCACCAGGTCCAGGATTCAAACCATGGATGGCCATGTGGGAGTACAGAGCCTTTAACCACTATAGCACCTGCTGGCCCCAAACTATTTTTTTGTCATTGTTTTTTTTTTTTTTTGAGAGGTTTTTCGCTATAGGGCACGTGCGCTCGCCAGACAGACAAAGACATAGATACAGAAAGCGAGAAATCACCTCCCAGGGGGATGGTCACACCGCAATCCCTTCTCCTCCATTCTCCTCTCGGGATCTTGGGCACACACGCACACGCACCCGGCGTGAGTTTCAAGCCACTGGGTCCGGGACTCGAACCGCGGTCGACTACATGGGAGTCCAGCAACATAGCCATTACGCTAACTGCTGGTTCCCTTGCCATTGTTTATGAGAGAGAGATTTTTGCTTTAGAGCATGTGCACTTGCTGGAGAGACAGAGAATCAGAAAGCCAGAAATCAACCCCCAGAGGAATGGCCATGCCACAATCCCTTCTCCATTTTTCTCTCGGGATTTGGGGCATGCACACATGTGCACCCTGCATGAGTTTCAAGCCCCAGGTCCACAGTTGACTATGTGGGACTCCAGCACCTTAACCACTATGCAACCTGCTGGCCTCAGCACTAAACTCTTAAGCTAGCCTTGAATTTATGTAAAGCTAGCCTACTTTAAAAAAAAAATAAGATCCCAGGGGCCTGCAGGTGGGATGGTGGTTAAGGTGCTGGACTCCCACTTGGCTGACCGTGATTCAAGTCCTGGACTTGGTGGCTTGCTTTCTCACTTTGTCTCTCTCTCTCCAGTCAAATTGAAAAAAAAAAAAGCGACTGATGAATAAAATAAAATAAAACAATTACTTAAAAACAATAGGATTTTAGGAGCCAGCAGGTGGCTTGGTGGTTGAGGCGCTAGACCCCGCATGGCCAACCATTGTTTGAGTCCCGGACCTAGCAGCTTGCTTTCTCACTTTTCCTCTCTCTCTGATGAGTGTACGTGCCCTGTAGCAAATTAAAATAATAATTAATTTTAAAAGTAAGATTTTACATGTACAAAGAAAGAGCATAATTCATAAATGCACAGCTTGACGAATTACCCAAAATGAACATATCCATGTGCACATCATCCAGGTCAAGAAATAGAAGCTCACCCGCATCTCAGAAGCCATTCTCCTGTCCCTTTCTAGATACTAGCCTCTCCTCCTCTTCAAAGGGGATTATCCTGACATCTGGACATAGACCCATTTTGCCTGTTCCTGAACTTTATATAATAAATTATACAGTACGTACCCTTCGTGACATGAAAACTTTCATGTAGCCAGAACTGCCCTGTTCAAAGAAGAAAAGGTCTGAGGGCTGTATCAGGAGGAACTATGAACCCCAGTGCCCCCCTGAGGTTTATAAGCACAGGACGAAGGCTCACTGCACGTCGTCATGCATCAGGTAGAGATCTGGACTGTCCGATCCTGAGACTGTCGGATCCCACAGTCAATAGCTAAAAGTATATATCAAATTACCCCTTATTAACAACTTGTAGGATACCTTATAAAAAGAACCATTTATAAAAATCATATGGCGAAAAAAGCATATAGATAATGCCTAATGCTGGAGAAGGAGTGGGGGAAAGGACACTTCCATTTCTTACTTTGAAAGAACTGGAGCTGGACTGAGCCGGTGGTGTGCTTTGCAGGAGTCCGTGGAAGCGGAGTCACCAGCGAACTCAGGTGTCTCCAAAGAAGGGTGTAAATTCTAAGTCTGTTAGCTACCCAGAGTAAGAATGCTGTTTGCTGCAGTTCTGTGTCCTGTGCTGGATGCTTTTATAAGAGTTGTCAATGTTGGAAATTCGTAAATAAAACTGATTTAAATTAAAAATAAAAGAAAGTATATAATTCTTTGGAGGGCAATTATCTAATACCTAGTAAAATTTTAAATGCACTTGCTTTCTGGCCAGCAAACCCACTTCTAGAAATCTATCTTCTAGAAATACTTGCAGCAACCCTGTACTGTGCCTCAATTTCCTCGTTTTTAAACTGATAATAATGCCTCCCTCAATGGGTTGTTGCAAAGGTTGAATGAGTATACACACGCGCGCGCACGCACACCCCGGTGCCTAGGACTGAACTCTTACTCTTGTTGTAGTACATTGAGATGGTTTACTTGATGTTTTCCCAAAAGAACAGTTAGCCTCCGAATCGCTAATTTATTCCCACCAAATAACGCTCTCCATGAAATGGAGGCGGGAGTCGTGTCTCCGCCGAATCCGAGACTTGTGAAAATGCAGGCGTGCGAGACCGCCCTAAACCCGCTGTACGGAACGACTAAGGAAGCACCCGGAGTCGCTGCTCCAAAAGTTTCCCAGCTCCTCCTGCCCCTGATGTCGCAGAACCCGGTACGACCTCGGAAGGTCCTGGGGAGTCGCCAGCGGGGCGGACTGGCGGGAGGAGCTGGAGGACCTGCGGACCAGAGGGCGCCGCTCTCTCCCGGCCACACGCGTCTCGACTCCCGGAAGGGCGGCTCTATCCGCCGTTCGGCTGCACTCGCTTCCTCATTTCCGCTTCCGGTGTCCCCTACAGTCATGGCTGCCGCCGCCGCTGCTGTCGGCGCTGGGGCGCCTCTGTCCCCGGACGAATTGCTCCCGAAAGGCGAGGCAGAAAAGACAGAAGAGGAGCTGGAAGAGGACGACGACGAGGAGGTACTGGGTCGCGCAGGGTGAGGGGCGAGGGGTGGGCTCGCCTGGGGGTGCGGGCTCCTCGTGCTGCGGGATCCCGGCGGACGCGGCTTCTCCCGGAGGCGGGGTTAGGGCCCCCGCTGAGCCCGCGAGCGCCCCAGCTCCTGCAGAGCTCGGCGTGTCGGGGCGCCGCAGCGGGGCTGTGGGTGGATGCCGCTGCTTCGGCCAAGACCCGCGCCTCGTCCACCGCAGCTAGATGAGACCCTCTCGGAGAGACTGTGGGGTCTGACGGAGATGTTCCCGGAGAGGGTTCGGTCGGCAGCCGGAGCCACTTTTGATCTCTCCCTCTTTGTGGCTCAAAAAATGTACAGGTAAGGGACGAAGGCAAAGACGTCGGGGGTGTGCATGGGAGGACTGCGGTGCTTTGAAAGAGCGTATAGATCTGGGTTCGAGTGACCTTGGAGTGGGTTGTACTCTGATCTTCCGTGTCTTAATTGTCCCTTTTGTAAAGGGGGTATTCCTCCCTGTCAGGGTCGTTGTGGGGAGAATTTCAGGTTATATGAGATGGTTAATGTATAAGCACTTCTGTAAGAACTCAGGAGAATGTTGCTGTCACTAGATAATGCAGCTGCTGGAAGTACTGCTGCTGTCTCTGGTACGGGACGTGCAAGGAGTGGGAAGAAGACTCTTAGAAGAACATTGGAGCATGTAGTGTGAGGGCTTTAACGATTCCTTCTTGGCAAAGCTGCCGCATGCTCACACTCTCTCTGCAGGTTTTCAAGGGCAGCTTTGTGGATTGGGACCACTTCGTTTATGATCCTGGTTCTTCCTGTTGTCTTTGAGACTGAGAAGTTGCAAATGGAGCAACAGCAGCAACTGCAGCAGCGGCAGGTGAGCCCACATTCCCTGCTTTTTTGCCACTGGTGGAGATGCAAGCTGTTTGTTTCTTTAGTCTACTAGGGTAGATTTGCACTTCTTATGGGTAGAGAAATGGCATCAGGCCCATCCTTTTGTGGGTACCTATATCCTTTTTTTTTTTTTTTTTGGAGAGGTTTTTGCTATCAGGCGCGTGTGCTCACCAGACAGACAGAGAGAGACAGAGAGACAGAAAGCAGGAAATCACCCCCCAGGGGGGATGGCCACACCGCAATCCCCTCTCCTCCATTCTCCTCTCGGGATCTTGGGTACGCACGCACACGCGCCCGGCGTGAGTTTAAGCCACCGGATCCGGGACGCGAACCGCAGTCGACTACGTGGGAGTCCAGTGACATAGCCATTACGCTAACTGCTGGTCTCAGTACCTATATTCTTAGCAGTTTTGGCAGACCTTGCCTGCCCCATTAGGTATTAGGATTATAAGATTTTGGGGGGTGCATTGCCTTACACCCCCCCCCCCTTTTCTTTTCCAGATACTTCTAGGGCCTAACACCGGCCTCTCGGGAGGAATGCCAGGGGCTCTACCTTCACTTCCTGGAAAGATCTAGATTGTTGTCTTGGTGGAAGAAGCTAGAAATTGAATAGTGTTTGAACTGCTGATTATTTGGATTTGTTTTGTTTTGACTGTGGTACGTTGACTTATCTAAACCTGGAGGGACAAATTCTCCCCACATTGTCTCCTGGAGAGACTCCCAACTTGCACTGTATCCTCCACACAGCCCTATTTCATCTGTCCTTACTCTGACATCAAAGTACAGCCATGCAGACAATTACTTCAGCTCTGGCCACCCCACTCCTTTCACTAAATTGCTCCTAACCAGAGGATCTTACTATCTTGTTGTGGGGTAGGAACTGATGCCCTGACTTTTAATGTGTGTGTGTGTGTGTGGTTTTTTGTTTTTTTCCCTTAAAGAATGGAGATACTGTGGAGGGACGTGCACATATGACAGACAAAACACATTACAGCTGTAGTATCAGGTGGCCACAGTGAACCCGTGTGTTGGGAGGCAGCTAGCTGCAGCTTCAGCAACAGGACGCGGACTGTAGAACAAAGAGCTCCTGTGCTCTGCTCATTGTGGCTCTCAGATGCCTGTGTGTAAAAACAGTCAGTGCTCACTTTTTGTATTTAAATAATAAAAACAATTCCAACTTAAAGTGTCATTCATGTGCTTGTATTGAGTACCTTAAAGTTATTTAGACTATTTCAGGTCAGAGGCCATACTGCCCCTCACATTTCATCTCACTTAAGCCAGCACCTCCATTTTAGCAGATTTGACCCTGATGGCCCGGATTAAACTTTCCAAAAGTGAAAAAAAATTTGGCCAGCCACCTCTGAATAGCAGTCTTTGTCCTGAATTCAGTTATTTTCAGGTCCACCACCTAAAACAGGATTGGGTCTGTGTGTTGTAGTTCAGCGACAGGATACATTACATTTGTAGGGATTAACAGTACTGATTTCTAGTCTGGGGGACTAGGGAGAGGGTTTGCAGATCGTGGTGTGACCTAGTTTTGACTGCTGAGAGGAGCCACTGAAGATGAATCCAGCTGTTCTGCAGAATAGAAGACCTGGCAGCTTTTCCATTAAGTTATTAAGCCTTATGCTAAGTGGCCTCTCATAGCAACCATATTTTACAGAAATGGAAACAGCCCAGAAAGTATACAGTTTATATAAGACCATGTGGTAAATGTCGGACGGGGATTCAAATGCAGAGTCCGTACTACAGAACCCTGCCATGCACCCTGTAAGTGAGGTGATCTGTCACTGATGCAATCTTGTACTTAGTAGATGGGGAGGCGGCAGGGAGTGTTCTATTGGAATTGTCAGGCCTAACTTGTAAATTGAGGTAAACTGAAAAATGCCCTGGGCATCTTTTAAACCAAATCTCACCTAAGTGGATTTTTCGTGTGAGAGGTTTGATCACAGCCTCTTTCCAAATGACTTACAGTGGTAATGCATTTCTTTTAAAGCAGCATTATACTAAAGTTTATTTTTCTTCCTTTACATAATTACAGAATTCAGGCAGACAAATTCATGTACGGAGTTTTCCATTTTTAATATTTGATTAAACAAAATACATCTTTTGTAAACAAACCCAGCACAAGGCCAACAAAAAAGGGAATAAAAGCAAGAAAAACAAAAAGCCTAGGGTTGCCCCTTATTGGGCATCAGGGTCAGGCCTGCTCCCTTTCTTAAAGGAAGTGGGGCTTTTTGCCCTTAGGCATCAGCATGGGTCCCTGTTCCTAAGCACCAGAATTGGATATGAACAGAGAAACCAGCCCTGAAATGTTTAAGCGTCTTTGCATATCCCATTGGCTCAAGGACTCCAAGTGCATGGGGACTCTGAAGTGCCATTTGCACAGGCCCAAGCAGATTGTGGAGAAGAGTTTCCCTCTTCCCAGGAAATGGCTTACTATCACTGACAGTGCCAATGGACCCATGGTCCTGCTTGTGTCGATCAGCAAGGCTGGCTGGAACTTCCGGCTGGTGGTGGTTGGAATGTCATTGTGCAGGGTAGAGCTCCCTGTGGTGCCAAGCAGGTCTGGTGTAGAAAGTGGTGCAGGAGAGACTGCGGCCAGTGCTGAGAGCATAATGCAGGAGCCGCTTGGTGGCCTCTGATACTCAGCATAAAAAATGGCCTTGTTGAAGATACATGTGCAGAAAAAGTGCTGGTGTAAACATGCACTCCAGTCAGAGGGGGGAGAAAGCCTCGGCTTCACCCCGTGAAGCTTGCTCAGGATCGACATGCAAGCCCCAGGCTAGTTCTGCCGCTGGAGAGAAGTCTGGCCAGCAGGGTGGCTCTCAGACCCGCCTGGACCATCAGCCTTCCACCTGAGGGTGAGCTGGGTCATTGCTGCCTACCCACCGGCCCTGAGGCAACCACACCACAGTGATGACATGGTACCATACACGCTGCCCTTCTTTGTCTCGTTTTCCAAAGTTACAGGAGAAAAGTGGCCTACAACTATTTTGAGAGGTAGGGGTCAGGTCAATCTTTAGTTGATTCATAAAGAAACTACATAAAGGTGACCTACCCAGGTCCTGTAATGCAATGCACAGACCCACCCAGCTCCAGGGCTTTCTCGGCCTCTGCCCCTAGGACTTTACCGATGTTACTTTCCTCACCCAACTAGTGGAATTTGATGTGAAAGGCAGACTTAGTCTTTCTCTGCTTTTTCCAGAGCAGGCCAGTTGACAGAAGTGTCCCTTTGCCTATTTTTCCCGAGCCTCCTAAGTCAATGCAGGCAAACGGTAGGGGCAGAATTGGAGTGACGAAACCAGCCATGCACGTCAGCTCCAGCTGGGCTTTGGCCATATCCTCCCAGGTCTCTTATCTCACACCCGTCACACTAGAATACTGTGGGATTCAATCACCCGGCTTGGAATATGAGAGAATTTTTCATTATAAAACTAAGGCTGGCCATAAACCACCCTTAAAAATGGGGAGAAGGGGTGGTGTCAGAGTCTAAGACAGCATGTTGACTGCTGCCAGGGTTTTGGAGATGGGTTTCCTGAGACCCGTCTGCTCTTCAAACCAGTCACATGGGCTTTGCATATACTATGTCTTCAGACCCACTAGTGTGACAGGAGTGGAGCAGCAGGGACAACTCCAGCAAACCTCAGGGAAAGGGGAAAATAAACTAGGACCCACCTTTCTCCTTCTCCCCCTTAAATAAAACAAAGCTTTCGATCCCTTGCCCTAAGCCCATGGAACTCCTGCCTCCCTTTCCCAGGAACAAACAATGCTGGGTGGTTCTTGTAACAGTCCACACCTCTGTCCTATTGCACTGTCAAATCTGGGAGTCGGGGGATCCCCGATGAGATGTCTGGGAAGGTGGCAAGGGCAGGCCCACCGTGGAGGCCACAGCATATCACAGAGGACTGGAGGGGTTGAGGCAAGGAGAAGGTAGGGCCGAACTGGGTCACACGTCGGCCCTCCAACTCTGATGGGCCTCCACCTCTTCTGGTACCACCAGCAGGAGTTCACAGTTCTTTCCTCGCAAATGATGTTTGAGAAATTTCCTATAGGGAAAGGAATAGATGAGAGAGAAGATGAAATACTGGTGAGTAGCGAATTCTAGTCTTGGAGTCACATGTTCACCAAAAACCCTTAGAAATCTTGGCAGTCCCACAAGAATTCTAGCAGTGCTCTGTTCTTAGAGAGCTCCACATTTGGTATAACCCCTCTGTCTGTCCAGTTAGAATTTCAATGTGAATTTATGTTCTTTCTTGTATATACTGCTAACAATAGCTATAAGGATGAGGGCTCAAAGTATTCTTTTTAAAAAATATATATTTTTAGGGGTTTTAGTCTTAGGTATCCTAAGAGAGAGAGAGAGAGAGAGAGCCAGAGACAATGAGAGGGAAAGAGAAATCACCCCCCTGGGGGGATGGCCATGCTGCAATCCCTTCACCATGTTCTTGGGCGGACATGCATACATGTCCTGCATGATTTTCCTTTTGTTAAAGCGTGGTTTTTGTTGTTGTTGTTTTGCATGTGCTCTCATTTGGCGTGACTTTCAAGCTACCAGGTATAGGACTCGAACCACCTGCCATGTGGGAGTCCAGCGATGTAATCCCTACACCATCTGCTGGTCTTGGGAACCCAAACTGAAGATGTCTGGGCCAGCCAGTGGTACGGTGATTAAAGTGGCTGGATCTCACACAGCGGCCTGGGCAGTCTGAGTTCTTGAACTACGCAGCTTGAAAAACATATCAGGGCATGTGTGTGCGAACCCCAAATCCCAAGAGAAGATTTTTTTTTTTTAATTCTTTTTTGGTCCCAGGGAAATTCAACCCTTCCTCTGAACTGGCGATTTTGTTATCACAGATTAAGTGGAGAGAACAGTATCAAGTCAGTCCCACCAGATCCAAGGCCAGGATCCCAGACTGAGAATCTTCTCCAAAGAAACTAGTCCTGATGGGCCAAGAAGGTCAGGGACCAGGTGGTGGTGCAGTGGTTAACAGAAATGGATCCACACAGGAAGGTTCTGGGTTCACATCCCAGGACCTCACCATACACAGGCATGTATAGCCATGATCCGAGCTAGCTGAGACTGGAGATGGAATGTGGCATGAGATACAACTGGGTGTGTTTGCACACGTATGTGTGTAGGGGGCTATCTCTCATGAAAGGAATAAAATAAACATGGAAAAGAACAAAAAGATTAAGGTCTTTCAAGTCTGAGATTCTGTGATTTTAAGTGATGCAGGCAGAGGATCCAAGGAGATAGGATTTTTACTTTTTAAGGTTTTTGCCATAGATCTTATGTGCTTGCCAGAGAGAGAGACAGAGAGAGAAGGTGAGAAATCACCCCCTGGGGGGACAGCCACTCTCCATAAGTAACCCCTTCCCCTCTTGGGACATGGAGCATGCACGCACATGTACCCCGTTTGAGTTTCAAGCTGACAGGCCTGGGACTCGAATCACTGGCCACGTGGGAATCCAGCACCTTATCCACCATGCCACCTGCTGGCCCGGAGATAGGAATTTAATTTCCTGTCAAATAACCAAAGATGTCAACTTCCCCAGCCTATCGAGGAAGGAGCTGGCACCTTGTCCACACAGGTGGAGATTACCTGAGCTCGCTCTCGCCTCCAATCCACTCAGGCATCTTGAGCTTGGAGTCGAGGTTGTAGTAGGCCCCTCCCACCTCTCGAACGCAGATCCAGTGTTGCCTTTTGAGAGGCAACTTTAGTGGACCCCAGCACAGGCTGGAGGGCAGATTCATGATGAAGCCCATCACGTTAGTGAGAGCAATGACACCAACATCCCTGCAGAAGAGCAGCAGTGTCAGGTCGGAGAGCAGCCACAGCAGCCAACCTCCCCAGATTCCCTGGCTGTCACTGCCACTCACGCCAGGGCTCACCCACAACCACGCCGTTCTGGTTCAGATTACCTGCGCTTGTCCCACCACACGGCCTCATAGCCTTTGGTCTGAAGTGCCGCCATAATGACATTCACGTCATAGTTCCCATTTCCCAGCATGCTCTTCTTATGAGGTGTTACCATGGTGTTAGGAGATAACCTGTGAATGTGGAAAAGAAGGGGGAAGAAGCTTCCTGGTGTGCCTAATCCTTCAACCCTGCACCACCAGGGACAGGAGAGCACTCACTCTTCCCCACCCAAGGGCAGTCTCCCCAGGTTCTGCCTAAGTCCTGTGTAGTCCAGGCTCCCGCTGCCCCAGCAATTCCCCGAGACACCAGTTCGGTAGGGGTGGGACCCGTCGGCCTGCCAAGTAGAAAATGTCTACGACCAGGTCAATGAACAGAATGCTCCACAGCGGTCACTCTGCACTCTTCTTCCTCCTGCTGACCTCGCCTTGAAAAAAGCCTTTTCCTGCCATTTAAGACAGGGTCTTGCTGTCATGGTCCTCCTGCCTCAGCCTCCCAGGTAGCTGGGATTCCAAGTGCCTGCCACTGTGCCTTGCCTGGCCCCTCGGTCAGACCAGGAATTGAACTTGGACCTCCTAGGTGGTCCCAGTCACCTTGACAGCCAGTGCCACCCTGAAGAGCCACAAGCCTTTTTTAAACACTGTAAAACAGCACCTAATATTTCATTTGCATGAGTAGTACCTGTTGTTGTTCCTGTTTTTTTTATAGTTTAAGTGCTTTATATTTAAGGAGGGCACACTTGGTAATCATTAAACACTTGAAGGTGTCCAGGGGCCCAGGCAGTAACACAAATGTATGAACTGGGGCTGGATATAAGCCAAAACATAGTAAGGCCGGTGTTAAATGGGAATGTATGACCTGCCTAAAGGCACTCAAAGTGAGTGTGAGTATGTGTGCGTGCGTACAGTACCTGAATGAAACTTTTTTAGAAGAGATTTTTGCTATCAAGCACGTGCGCTCGCTGGAGAGACAGAGAGAGATACAGAGAGACAAAAGGCGAGAAATCACCCCTCAGGGGATGGCCATACTGCAATCCCTTCCCCTTCATTCTCCTCTTGGGATTCTGGGTATGCATGCACATGTGCCTGGTGTGAATTTTAAGCCACTGGGTCTGGAACTCGAACCTTGGCTGACTACATGGGAGTCCAGCAACATAAACATGTCATCTGCTGGTCCCTTGAATGAAACTTTTTTTTAAGAATTATTTTAACTTTTATTTATTATCATATCATTATTATTTTTCAGTTTGATCAGAGAGAGACAGAGAGAGAGGAAGTGAGAAAACAAGCCAGCAGGTCCGAGACTTGAACCGTGGTCAGCCATGTGGGAGTCCAGTGCCTTTAACCACCACGCCACTTGCCAGCCCCTGAAGGAACCTTTTTTAAAAAAATCAAAACACACTCAAGGAATCAAATGAAAAACAATTTTGTACGCAACAAAACTCAGCTGCAGTCTCCCGTTACCCCCCCAGCTTTAAGTCGCTTTCCACCAGGGCTCTTCGGCCACTCCATTTCAGGACAAAGTCCATGCCGAAAGCATTTCCAATCCTATTATTTTGTTTTCACAGGCCTACTGGTCAGGAGCTTAGGTAAGGCCATCTTGAAGGAAGGGTCAGCATGCCATTGGCATTCATGTGAAGGGGAGAAACTGTGAAGGACAAATGTCTAGGAAGCTGTTAGGTACCATCTCCAGAAAGGAATCAAGATCTCAGGCTCTCTCTCTCTTTTGCTCTCTGGTCAAATTAAAAAATAAATTAAAAAGCTAAATAAAAATAATTAAAAAAAAAAGATTTCAGGCCAAGGATGTCACATTAAAAACTTAAGAAATCTGGGCTAGTCGGTGCTGTGGTGGTGGCAAATGTGGCTAGATCCCACATGGCCGACTCTGCGGTTCGAGTCTCAACCTGGCAGCTGGACACGTGTGCATGCCCAAAAATCTTAAGAGGAGAACGAAGAGATTGCACCCCAAGGGGGGGGTGCTTTCTCATTTCCCTCTTTCTCTCTCTCTCTGGTGAGCACATGTGCCCCTAGCCAAAAAAAAAAAAAAAAAAAAATCACCAAAAATAAATAAATTAATTAAAACTTAAGAAATGTTTCAGAGGAGCCAGCAGGTGGTTTGGTGGTCAAGGCCCTGGACTCTCACATAGCCGACCATGGTGCAAGTCCTGAACCTGATGGCTTCTTTTCTCATGTTCTCTCTCTTTGTCTCTCCAGTGAATGCACGTGCCCTATGGCAATTAAAAAAAATAGTAATAAAAATAATAAATAAAATTAAGTAATTCTTTAGAAAAAAGAATTTTGCATTAAAAATAAAAGAATATTGGGGCTGGCAGGTGGCGTGGTGGTTAAGGGCGCTGGATTCCCATATGGCTGACTGCAGTTCAAGTCCTGGCCCTCGCAGCTTGCTTTCTCTCTCTCTCTCTCTCTCTCTCTGGTCAAATTAAAAATAACATAAATGAATAAATACATAAAGTTAAATTCTCAGTCAACTGTGGTTCAAGTCCCAGCCCCAGCAGGGTGCCAGCAAATGACTTAGTGGTTACATTGCTGGACTCCCACATGGTTGACCCTGGTTCGAGTCCTGGGCCCAGTGGCTAAAACTCACACCAGGCATGTGAGTGTTGTGCCCAAAATCCTGAGAGAAAAATGGAAAAGGGATTCCAGCATGGCCATCTCGCTGGGGGTGATTTCTTGCTTTTTGTCTCTTCAGCTAGTGCACATGCCCTATAGCAAAAATCTCTATTAATAAAAAAAAAAAAAAAAAAAAAAAAACACAAACACTCACACGAGGTACAAGTACATGTGTGCCCAAAATTCCAAGAGGAGAATAAAAGAGAAGGGACTGGGACCAGCAGTTAGCATAATGGCTATGTCGCTGGACTCCCACATAAAAGAGAAGGGACTGCAGCGTGGCCATCCCCCCAGGGGGTGATTTCTTGCTTTCTGGCTCTCTCTTCAGCAAGTTCACACCCCCTACAGCAAAAATCTCTCTCTCTCTCTTTTTTTTTTTTTAGACATTTTTGCTACAGGGCGCGTGCACTCGCCAGACAGACAGAGATAGACAGAGAGACAGAAAGTGAGAAATCACCCCCCCAGAGGGGATGGCCACACCGCAATCCCTTCTCCTCTGTTCTCCTCTCAGGATCCTGGGTGCGCACGCACACACGCCCGGCATGAGTTTTAAGCCACCGGGTCCGGGACATGAACTTTAAGCCACCGGGTCCGGGACATGAACCGCAGTCAACTACATGGGAGTCCAGCGACATACCCATTACGCTAACCGCTGGTCCCGCAAAAATCTCTCTTAAGGGACCAGCAGTTGGCATAATGGCTATGTCGCTGGACACACATGTAGTCAACCACGGTTCGAGTCCCGGACCTGGTGGCTTAAACTCACACCAGGTGTGTGTGTACGTGCCCAAGATCCTGAGAGGAGAATGGAGGAGAAGGGATTACAGTATGGCCATCCCCCCTGGGGGGCAATTTCTCGCTTCCTGTCTCTCTGTCTCTCTCGGTCTTTCTGGCGAGCGCACACACCTATAGCAAAAACCTCTTAAAAAAAAAAAAAAAAGAAAAAAAAAAACTTTCCAATCTACCTAAAGCACTTATATACAATCTAAACTACTTTCCCTCAAGCCTGTCTGGCCCCCAGGATCCTGCTGGCCTCATCTCTGACCTCCTACCACACTGACCTTTTTTCTGTTCTCTGAACATACAAAGCTTTCTTCATGCTCGCTCACTTTTCCCACTGTCCCTGCTTTCTACAATATTCTTCCCCTACATCTTCACTTAATTTGCTCCTTATTTTGGGTCTCGATGTTACTGCCACAGAGAGGGAAGCCTTTTCTGACCATTAAGTTTCTCCCAGTCACTGCCTCTTGTACCAGACTGCTTTAATGAATTACAGCCCTTTGTCCAACTGGACATGCTTTCTCACTTGTCTGCTTTTCCACACCAGAATGACGGCAGGGCCCGACTGCCTGTTAATACTCACTGCTAGGGGCCTAAACAGTGTCTGGCAAAGTGTGGGTGCTCGAGGAACACATGCTGACTCATTGCCATGCTGGTTTTTGTATTCCCATCTCTCTCCCTATAGGTACGAGTGGTAGAGTCTGGTAGAGTCGTAACACTGAGCGGACTTCCACCTTTGGCTCTCTGAGCAGTGCCATGGTGGTTGGCAAGAGTAAGTGCCTTACAAAAGGCGGCACAAAAGGAGCCAACAAGAAAGTGGCTGATCCATTTCATAAAAAAGACTGGTGTGACATGAAAGCACCTGCTATGTTCAACATAAAAAATACTGGAAAAACACTAGTTACCAGGACTCAAGGAACCTAAATTGCATCCTGTGGCCTTCAGGGCCCTGTGTTTGAAGTGAGCCTTGAAGATCTGCAGAATGATGAAGTTGCATTTAGGAAATTCAAGCGAATTACTGAGTATGTTCAGGACAAAAACTGCCTGACTTTCATGGCATGGATCTTAGCCATGACAAAATGTATTCAATGGTCAAAAAATGGTAGACCGTGACCGGAGCCCAGGTTGATGTAAAGACTACAGATGGTTATTTGCTTCATCTCTTTTGTGTTGGGTTTTTTTTTTTTTTGTTTTTTGTTTTTTGTTTTTTTGAGAGAGAGAGATTTTTGCTATAGGGTATGTGCATTTGCTGAAGGGACAGAGACAGAGAGACTTAGAAAGTGGGAAATCACCCTTAGGGGATACGGCCACACTGAAATCCTTTTTCCTCCATTCTCCTCTTGGTATTTTGGGTATGCACACACACGTACCCAGAGTCAGTGTGAGTTTTAAGCCACCAAGTCCAGGACTCGAACCACAGTCAACTACAAGGGAGTTCAGCAACGTAACCATTACACCACCTGCTGGTCCCCAGTGTTGGATTTACTAAAAAATGCAACAATCGGATATGGAAGACCTCTTATGCCCAGTATCAGCAGGTCAACCAAATCTGAAAAAAGGTGATGGAAATCATGACCCGAGAGATATAAACAAATGACTTGAAAGAAGTGGTTAACACACTGATTCCAGACAGTATTAGAAAAGACTTGCTAATCTACCTGTCCTCTCCATGTCGTCGTCAGAAAAGTAAAAAATGCTGAAGGAGCCCAAGTTTGAACTGAGTGAGAAACCTCGTTGAGCTTCATAGTGAAGGTAGTAGCTCTGGAAAAGCTACTGGGGATGAGATGGGCGCTAGTTGAAGGAGCTGACGGACATGAACCACCAGTCCAAGAATCTGTTTAAAGTTCAGACTTTTTTTTTTTTTTAAAGAGAAATTTTTTGCTATAGGGCACGTGCACTCACCAGTGAGAGAGAAAGTGAGAAATCATTCCCCAGCAGGAATGGCCACGCTGCAATCCCTCTCCTCCATTGTCCTCTCAGAATTTTGGGCATGCTCACACATGCACCCAGCCTGAGTTTTAAGTTGCCAGGTCCAGAACTCAAACCATGGTCGACTATATGGGAGTCCAACAACGTAACTATTATGCCATCTACTGGCCCCAAGTTCAGACTTTTAATAGTAACAAATAAAAAAGCCCATTTCTGACAAAAACAAAGATAAAACAAACAAAAAAACAAAGAGGGCTTCTATGCTCATCTCCAGAGCTAATGAGGAGAGGGAACTGAGCACTCTGAAGTCCACTCTGTGACTATAATTGATCTTTCCTGCAATAGTAACTACCATTTATTGAAAACCTCTGTGCCAAGCACTCTGGTAGATGTTCTGAAATATATCTCATTTAATCTTCACAATAAACCTATGAGGATATAAATTATTTCTATTTCTTCAGGTCAACAGACTTGGTGATTTTTACTGACTTGTCCATGAGCACTTATGAGGAATAGCCAAGGATTCAAACTCTGGTTCATCTGAACCCAAAATTAAAAGGGAGCTGATTGCAGGTTAATAAAGACCAGCTGAGTCTGGGGCTGAACTAGTGCTTCATGGGACAAAGTCTATCCCTGGGTTCTTGGGCACTTAGATTAAATGAGAAAACAAATCAAAGAAGGCCTAGCTCAAGACTCATCAGGTTCCTTTCCCGTTAGCAGTTATCAGTCCCGCCATTAATGTTGGTGAAGTCTGACTCGTACATGAATGAAATGCTGAACGTTAGCCTCTTTCACCACCTAACTCCCTGCCAGGCTCAGACCTCGGAGCAGAGCTTTGTGCTCCCATGGAAACTGGCTTCACGCTCACCAACAGCATCTCTGAAGGCATCCAATTCAACAAACGGATTTCCTGGAGGAATTCCTGGAGTCCTAACGTGCTAATCTTAACTTTGTGTCTCAAGGGTAGGGGGATGGTTACATATTTCAGTTCCCAAACATTTCTGACCACATGAACATTTGTTTTTGTTTTTGTTTTTTTTTTTTTGAGAGAGGTTTTTTTTGCTATAGGGCGCGTGCGCTCGCCAGACAGAGAGAGACAGAGAGATAGAAAGCGAGAAATCACCCCCCAGGGGGGATGGTCACGCCGCAATCCCTTCTCCTCCATTCTCCTCTCGGGATCTTGGGCACGCACGCACACGCGCCCGGCGTGAGTTGTAAGCCACCGGGTCCGAGACGCGAACCGCGGTCGACTACGTGGGAGTCCAGCGACATAGCCATTACGCTAACTGCTGGTTCCCATGAACATTTGTTTTGAGGTGTCTCTTCAGGACATGTGTTCCAAGGGTCTCTATTCCCCATCCTTCATACTCTCAGGTTCAACTCCTTTCCTGTCTATTCCTACGTTCTCTCCTCTAACTCAGGAGAAGAGGTGTGTGTTCACCTCATACATAGATTTTTGAAATGGGTTCCTGAAGTGATCTCTTTGCTTCCATACTCTTTCTACCAGCCAAGCCTCTATGTTCCCACCACATTCACTACAGTGTCATTTCACTCCCTTATGCAGTAACTGACAGGGGCAGCCCTATGGCCTCGTGGTTAAGAGGGTCAGATCCAAACATGACCTAATGCACTATTCGAATTCCAGCTCCAGTGGCCTCAAAAACACTCTGAGTACATGTGTATGTGTCCCAAACCCAACAGTATGGAGAAATGAAGACGGGATTGTGGTGTGACCATGCCCGGTGCTTTCTCTCTGTCTGTGAGCACACTCACCCTCTAACAAAGAACTGAATGGAGCCAGCTGCCTGGATGGCCAACTCCAAGCCTCCCAGGCCAACTTGACCTACTGCTCCCTCTCACTGAGCTCAGTGCACTTCAGGCACCATGACTCTGTGGCTTCTTTCATCCTATTTCCTGTTCCAAGCCAAATCCTACAGCTACTTCAAACTCGACCTCAGAGATTCTCTCTTCCATGGCATCTCCTGGCTCCTTTTTGAAAAAGGAAGGGGTTTGGGAGGACCACACATATGTAGTTTATATCCAAGTACCATCAACACTCCTTATGAGAATTAACTTCCATGCTTGTTACCTCATGTGTAAAAATGGAAGCGATTCCTATCTTACAGGACTGTTGAATAATTCAGTTACGTTACACCTGTCTAACCAAATCCTGAAGCAAGGGGAGGCTCTTCTACTTGGTATCTCCCACATGGAGGCACTGAAGAAACATGTGTTGTCCAAACTGATCAAAACCAAAGATGCTGAAAATAGCTTCCATTTCATTCTAGAGGAGTGCACATTTGAATAGGTGGGATTCATTCACTGCGCTGCCACTTCACCACAACTGGCTTTTACAATCATTAGGTGCCCGCTGTGCTGGCTGCTTTTACAGGCTTTATCACTTGATCCTTCCAACCGTCTTTTAAGATATTGCAAATACGGAAGCTAAAGTGCAAAGGTTATAGTGATTTGCACAGTCACGCTCAGCTGGTGAGTGGCAGAGTGAGAATCCTAAACTCAGGACAACACTGACCAGCCCTCTGGACATTTCAACACACTGGTCCCATTGAATTCTATGGAATCCTGCCCTGATCCCAGTGGAAAGTCTTCTTGAGACTCCTTAGCAAACTCCTGTGTGGGACTATCTGAATCACATCCACAGACATTCTGGGGTACTGAGCAAGCTCTCATTTTTGTCATCACAGCCAGAGTTTAGAGCCACAAGATTTGAACTGGTCTAAAAGAGAAACGATAGGCTGTAGTCTAAGTGTCCACTGATGTCTACAACCCCAGGTAAGTCCCTGGTCTTCTCTCAAGATTATCACTGTCTGGATATGTTAATGATTTGGAATTTTAATGAAAAGGGAAACGGGGAGACATTTCATCTAGATTCATTTTTTCCCTAGTTATTTCTTTCCTTTTTATCTGAAGAGATATGACATAAGGAAATATGGCTCAGGGGACCAGCAGATGGTGTAATGGTTACGGCATTAGACTCCCACATAGTCAGCCGTAGTTTCAGTCCTGGACATGGCAGCTTAAACTCACACTGGGCATATGTGTGTGCATGCCCAAAATTCCGAAAGGAGAATATTTTGCAGCATGGCCATCCCCTCTGGGGGGTTATTTCTCTCTTTCTGTATGTCTTGGTCTCTCCAGTGAACACACATGCCCTGTAGCAAAAATATCTTAAAAAAACAAAATATGATTCTGAATTCCTGATGTGTTTCTAAATAAAGCATGGACGACAGGGCTGGACACACAAAACTGCAACATTCTGTAAGGATTAGCTATCACTATTATCATTATTATTATGTGTTCGCCTGGTCCTTGGATGAGATCATTCAAATCTCTGGAAGTTAGTATTTAACACTTTTTCTCAGTTTATGAACACTGTACTTTTAAATGTGGCCCCTTCCACCTGCTCAGGGACCTTATAATATGGAGACTGGAGTACCTACTCTCCATAATAGAGGTTGCTGGTTGTTCACCATTATCTTTAATCTCTTCATGACCGTTCCAACTTTCATTAGATTTCCCCACTGGTATCAAGCTATTTTCATCTAGTTAAGTTTTAATAACTATTCTATTTGGGAAAGGAATTCATAGCTAGCTGCAAGAATATTTGACCACTGAAAAACTGGGATGAGTTTAGTGGAAATATGTGAGGTAGCCTGGGGTCAGCCGGTAGTGTGGTGGTTAAGGTGGCTGGATATCACATGGCTGACTTACAGTATGAGTCCCAGACCCAGAGACTTGAAAAACATGACAGGAGTGTGTGTGTGTGTGTACGTGTATACCCAAAATCCCAAGAGGAAAATGGAGAAGGGACTGTGGTGCCGCCACCCCTCATGGGGGGTGCATTTTTTTTTTTTTGAGAGGTTTTTGCTATAGGGCACGTGTGCTTGCCAGACAGAGACAGAGAGACAGAAAGCAAGAAATCACCCCCGGGGGGGTGGGGGGGTGGCCATGCCACAATCCCTTCTCCATTCTCCTCTCAGGATCTTGGGCATGCACACACACACGCCCAGTGTGTTTAAGCCTCTGGGTCTGGGACTCAAACCGCGGTTGGCTACATGGGAGTTCAGCGACATAGCCATTATGCTAACTGCTGGTCCCTCGTGTCTCTTCTTTCTAAAGTTTAGACACACATATGATAAAATGAGTCAAATCTCCACCTCTATTTACAAACACACTGATGACATTTGCCCAGTTTCTCTCATCTTTTCTCCAATTTCACAGGTCAAAACTTTTTTTTTAAAGAATTATTTTATTTAACTTTATTTATTTTAATTTGACCAGAGAGGGACAGAGAGAGAGAGAGGAAAAGTGAGAAAGCAAGCCACCAGGTCCAAGACTCAAACCACAGTAGGCTATGTGGGAGTCCGGCACCCTTAGCCATCATACCACCTGCTGACCCCAAAACTATTCTTTTCAAACAAATATCTCTTTTTGCTATGGCTGCAGATGTGACCACTCTTTTCTGTCACACCTGACTCCTCTCTTCCCAGTCCCCTTATTGCTGCCAAGTCATTATCTTAGTTCTTTCTAAGTCTCTATTCATTTCTATTCCAAGCATGAGTCATCTCATATCCACAACTCTATTCAAACTCCACCCTGCTTTTGTATTTCTCTTCTTATCTGGCTAAAATTCAACTGCGAGGATGACTTCCTCTCAGCGAATGGCACTTATCAACTTTTTCCTCCCATTTCTACCATTCGTTAGTCACATCTTCAAAACAGGATAGAACTTTCAGATCCAGGAACTTAAAGTTCTCTGGTTAAACCTGCCAACATGACTTCTTTTTCCCTTGAGATCTAAATAAATCATGTTTTCATTTTTAAATTGCTCTGAATTCCCTGGTTCTAATTTTAATCTACTCTCAAGGTCTGGACAATACAGAGCTCTGAGATGTGCTTCTCAGACCCGCCCTGTTGAACTTGCTTTCTTCATAGTGCCTAGCGGTGCCTGGCACGCAGCAGGCAGCTAGTCAGTGTTTGTTTAAAGAATTCCAGCTTCTCTCCCTCACTTCGGTTCCCTATGCTTTTTTCTCTGGATTCCTTTTACACTTTGTTGTTCCTACGTATCCATACAGAATCTTCCCATTCAAAACACTATACAGAATTCCTTTTCCGGAGCGGGAACACAGTATACTCTCTTATGTACTGGTTTGCTTTGAAGTAGACGGTTATAGTGTGCTGACAAGGACCCGGGGAGTGCAGTGTGATTTGCTAAAGCTTTAAAACGCATAGGATCCTGGTTCCATGTGGTGTTTAGCAAACACTTAGCACTCTTTCATCTATGGACACAGGTGAAAGACTCTTTCATGACCATGGTCTGGACCCTCACCCCAACCTACCTTACTAGCAAGTGCACAGTTACTGAGGCAGACCCCAGAGCTGACAGGCCTTTCCAATACTCAGGAAGCTGGAGAGCAGCAAAAGCAGGCCCTGAGTCATATAGCTTGGGTACAAATCCTGCCACAGTAGCTGTAAACTCTCCATACCATCATTTCCTCTTCTGAAAAAATGGGAAACAACAGTGTCTAACTCATGAGGCTGGGGTGAGGACTCAACACAAGGGAAACCTTCCCAATGGTGCTTCCCATGAAGTGTTCACATGTGTTGAGGATCTCATCATAATTCCCCTGTTCACACTGGGGGCCAAACTTACAGAAGTGAAAACTTTCTGAGTATGATTAGATACACAATTTTTTTTGTAATTTGCCAGAGAGTGTGTGCGTTTGCCAGAGACAGGTAAAGAAAGAAAGGAAGAAAGTATTCCATAATGGGGTGCAGTCGCATTGAATCCCTTCTCCTCCATTTTCCCATCCTATCAGGATTTGGGACATGCACAAGTGCTGAGTGGATCCAGGACTTGAGTCGGAAGTTGGTCATATGGTGGGATAGTTTACTTAACCACCAGGCCAAGGGCTGGCTCTGGATACACAAAATTTGACACTTATGTGCTAGTGGGTAAATCTCACCAAATTCCTTAAACTAAATCCCAGTTTCCTAGGATCATCACTGACAAAGTTGTTGCAGGATCGTCAGTACATACAGTATTGCAAAGTACCAAGCAAATCCAGATACTCAGGTGAGCCTTTCCTCTTCCCCAGTGTTAGATAAGGAAAGAATGTGCAAATATCCCACTAGGACTAGAGGAAACACCAATGGCTGGTCCTAAGAAGCAGTCTAATGGACTGTTAACTCTATATGCTTCCAGATAATGGCCATGATCCAAATGACACATTAGCCCCACCAGGCCCTGGAAAACAATGACTCCCATTACAGTTCCATCAGCATCCCAGGATTAACAGCACTTTAAGAGAAGCCTATGGTTCTTTCAGGCTAAATGGTCCACACCTATGCTTCACAAATCACTCCCAATAGGTTGCTTCTAACTCTAACTTAGGTCTGGGTGGGGCAATCATTGCATCATTAAGTGAAGAGCATCTGAAAAGGGTCTCCTGAAACTGCCAATATACACCACTCAATGAATTCTTAAGCTTTCTCTGTACTAAGGAATCAGTAGGCCTACCCTTTCCAGATGGAGTGATTGGACAGGTTACCCCCAAAGCTGCTACAGACTGCAGATGTGCTGCTGTGTCCATCCAGACACCGCAGAACTGAATCCCAGATCCTCTGATAAAAAAAGTTTAGAAAAAGCAAAGAGAACAAAGCCAAACTTCTATCAACCTGCAGGTTGGCATTTAAGTGGTAAGAAAGACCATCCATGGGCCAGTTGGAGCCATGATAGTTAAAGTGGCTAGATCCCACATGGCCAACTGCACTGTTAGAGCCCCAGACCCAAAAGATTGAAAAACACTGCGTGTGCGTGTGTGTGTGTGTGTGTGTGTGTGTGTGTACCTGTGTCCAAAAAGCCCAAAACAAGGAAGAAACAGAGAAGACATTGTGGTGTGAACATTCCCCATGGGGAGATGGAAGGGGTGCTCTCTCTCTTTCTCTCGCAAGTGCACGTGCCCACCAGCATTTTTTTTTTTTTTTTTTTTTTTTTTGAAAAAGCCATCTAGAATAAAATAGAAAGGGGAGGGGAGTCACCCTCCAATTCACAGCTTTGCTATTTAGAAGCTATGGACAAATACCTACCTTCCTGCCTGCTTCTCTATCACTAACATAAAGAGCATGAGACAACTGTAGAGGGCTACACGAACACAGGAACAGCACCAAAAGCCAGCAGCAAAGCTCAGCTGTGTACACGCCTTTCCTGGGGTATCCACCATGTCCCACTTTTGATGACAGGCAACTCAATGTGTACATCTCTCTCCCTTCCAGACTGCAAACTTCAAGGCAGCAGGACTCAAAGGCATTATAGCATAGTGGGCAACAGCAGATACAGTCCTGAATTCGACCTTGGCTTCAACTCTTATGTTATCTTGGGCAAACTACTGCACTTCCCTGAGTCCTGTCTTCATCTGCCAAATGGAAATAACCACACATATAATGATGAATTTCACAAAACTGCTGAATGGATCAGCTGAGATAACAGAATGGAGGCTATTAGGTCTGTAGCTGACCCACAGGCAGTGCTGTGTGCGGCTGTCATTACCATCTTTGCCATTCCTGTGTCCCCTATGCCTGCTGAGAGCATCTAGCTAATACCTGCAGGTCTGAACATTTCTGCAGCTGAGACGTTGCCCCACCCAAGAAATACCAAGGTTTCAAGGAGAAAGAGTCCCTACCTCTGGAAAATCTCTTGCAGTGTTTCCCGGGTGAAGGCATTGCCGTCCTGGAAGACGTTATTGAGGGCGTGGAGAGCACAGAGCTCCCTGCGCTGTTTTTCATGGTAGATTTGTGGGGGTGCTGCCTGGGGCAGCTCCAGTGATTCCGATTTGGCCTTGTCTCCTTTCCATGGCACGCAACTCATGTTTTTCGTTTCAGGTTCCAGAGAGGGCTAAAAACACCCCACTCTTCCCTCCTGAGAAAGAGTGTCAGCTTCTCCGTCTTTTCCAGATTCCTGAGGTTCACCTTATTCCCTGGTGTCCATGATTTATGCTTTGTCACTGGGAGAAAAGGTTGGAATCAAAAGGGAAAAAAAACTCCTCTTCTCTCTTCCCAATAGAAAAATAACTTTTGGACTAGTTTATTTCGCCACCACTGTCAAAGAACAGATTTTTTTAAAAAAAAAATCATATAAAATGTAAGACCTTGTTGCCCTTTCCCCACCCTCCCCTCCCACCCCCCTCCAAAAAACCACGACTCTCTGGCTGTATTTTCCTCTAAAAATGCCAACCAGGCCTCAATGTAGGAGGATCGGACGGAATCGGTCACATCGTTCCTTTTCTTCCATTTCTTTCGAACCACGACGCCACTGAGTCAGGAGACAAGGCCTAGCTGGTGAGTAAAAAGCAAATTCCAGCGACTAGCGAGGACCGGCAAGCGCAGGGTGGCCTCCGGGACAGCAGTCCATCGTCCCCTCGGTCGCCGTGGGGCCCCGCAAGGCGCGAGCCCGAGCAGGCACCGCTCCCTCGGATCGCGCGGACTCTCGCCCTCTCGCCGCGGCCCTACGAGAAGACAGCTCGGGTCAGCTCCCGCAGGCAGACAGGAGGGTACCAGGCGGGCTGGGAAGTGGCGCGGCGAGTCCGGCCCCTGCCGGAGGGAAGGTTCTGTGCAGCGACCGGCAGGCCAGCGCGGGGTGGGGTGGGGTGGGGCGGGACGGGACGATCGGCCTCGCCCTCCCGGGCCCGGGCCCACCCGGCTCGCCGCCCCCACCCCGACCTCCTCGCCCGTCACGTGAATGGAAGCCCGGGCCCCTTCCCGCCGCTCCCCGGACGCCGGCGCTGCCCGGACGGATTCCACCGAGCCGCCTGCAGCCCCCTCACCGCCGCCGGCCGCCACCTGGAGCTACGGGCCGCCACCTGGGCCGCGCGCGGGCGGGCGGGCGAGCGCGCGCGCACCTGAGCCGACGTCAGCTGCCCCAGCCCGGCGCGTGCTCCGGAAACGCCCTCTGCGCCGTTCGGCTCCGCCCAGCCCCTCCCCGCCGTCGCGTCACTCCTGACGTCGGCGGCGCCGGCTTTGGCGTGTCGGTGTCGGCGCGGCGGTCGGGCGGGTACCGGGCTGCGCGCCTGGGCTGCGAGGCTGCGGGTCTGCGGAGCCCGCCCTGCCGGCGGGTGCCCGGCTCCTGGGCTTGTCTTCGTCCTGGGAAGGGCGCGGCGGCCTGGGTCCCGCCTCGGTGCCCGCCCCCTCCCCGGGCGTCGGCGGCGTCCGGGGCGGTGACCCGGCCTGGGGCTGCCCTTCGCGGCCCTCCCTACCGCTCCCTTCTCTAGGCCGGGCGAGCTTTCTGATCCTGCCCTCGCCGCTCTTGCGGTGGCCGTGTGCGTTGCCCAGCGCTTCATCCCCCGGGTGAGCCCAGAGCACTCCTCTGATGCAGTCGGGCACAGATGGTCTTGTTAGTGGCCCGATCGCCTCGCACTTTGCTGGAGTGCCAAGGGTGAGAGCCGAGGGCAAGGGCCCCGCCGGGGGTCACATTCCCAGTGGAGAGAGCCCTGTTTCAGTGCCTGGTTGTCTTAATTTCAACTCGCTACACACTCACCCCTGCCCTGTGACCCGGGCTTTCCTGTCTGCCTTTTCTCGGGGCCTGACGATGTACTGGATGTTCTGGAAAGGGCAAACTACTCGCAGCCTCTTGTGGCCTTAATTTTTTTCCTCTTTGTCTACTTCTAGGCTATGTGGAAGGCATTATCCACCATAGCGGCCCTCCTTTTGGATTTTTGTTCAGAAAATAGAAAAACAATAAAATCGCATTTCCAGTTCAGTCGTTTCTTTGACTCTTGCTTTAACACGACTACATTTTACACAATTATACTCAACAACGGTGTTGCTGTTTTAACATGCTTGAGTGCCTACCACGTGGTTGAGAGTCCTCTTTCCTCTAGCTAGACAACTTGGATTGTCTTAACTTTTTGTAATTTGTAAGCCACCTAAAGGTTATGGGTATATTTACATAAGATTAGTTATTGAGAGCCTCCAATGCAGCTTGCACTAAGATATATGTATATATATCGATATATATCAATCTATGAAAAAAATAAGAAAAACCAATGAAAAAATATATGAAATACAGATAGGAAGTTTCATTTAACTATCCAATTGTATGTTTCAGTTTTTTAGAGAAGACTGAAGCTGAGAGAAGTTAGTCACCTTGGTTGACTATGTGAATCTAGTGGGTAATGGATTGGAAGTTAAGCCTGAGGGTTTTTTTTTTAATAATTATATATTTTTAATTTTTATTTTGTAATTAATAAATTAATTTTTAAATTTGACCAGAGAGAGACAGAGTGAGAGAGAGAGAAGGAACGTGAGAAAACAAGCCACCAGGTCCAGGACTTGAACCACAGCCATGTGGGAGTCCAGTGTCCCTAACCACTATGCCACCTGCCGGCCCTATTATTTTTACATTGGATAGGAGAGAGAGGAAAAGCGGGAAAGAGAAACCAAGCTATCAGGTCCGGGACTCGGATCGCAGTTGGCCATGTGGAAGTCTAGTTTCTTTTTTTAATTTTTTTTTTGAGAGGTTTTTAGTATAGGGCATGTGCACTCACCAGAAAGACAGAGAAAGAAAGCGAAAAATCACCCCGCAGGGAGGATGGCCATGCCACAATCCCTTCTCCATTCTCCTCTCGGCATCTTCAGCGTGCATGCAGACATGCTGGCATGAGTTTAAGCCACCGGGTCTGGGACTCGAACTGCAGCCAACTACATGGGAGTCCAGCAACATAGCCATTACACCAACTGCTGGTCCCAGGAAGTCTGATTTCTTAACTGCCATGCCATCTTCCAGCCAGCCTGAATTCTAACCTGGCTAAAGAAAATGTATAAGAATGGGTAGGAAATTCCCTCTCTGAAATGTTTTTGGACTTCTCTATCAATTCCAGAAGTACCTATTCGGAGAATACCTTTTCTGAATTGACTCCCATAGTGAGAAGGGCATAGTTTAAATCAGCACATTCTGAACTTCAGCTTTTTCTGAAGAGCAAGTTGGTAAGATTCTGCTAAAAATCAATTTGAGTAATAGAAGAACAACTGATATGTGTTTTTTCTTTTCTCTGTTCTGAATACAACACAGCATCTCTGCTCACCAAAGCGCGTGTGGATTTCTTCCCACCAGCAGCCGCTCGCTTCCGTGGAGGATACTGGGGAGGTGCTAGTTTAATTCAACCCATACTGTCTGCTTGGGCATACTGTCAGATCTCACAGGTTAAGGGCTCGGTTCCACAAGACTGCTCCCCACTTAAGACACCAGTTGAAGGTCTGGGCCTCTGGAACTTCTGACTGACCAGGTATAAATTGTGGCTCCCATGACCCCTCCTTGGGTTCCTATGATCCTTTCCTCGGATTTGATTACTAGAGCAGTTCATGATAAAAGAACAAGTTAACTTTTTTTTTTTTTTTTTTTTTTTAATAAAAGACATTACAAACGGTACAGAAGACAATCTTCACTCAGGTGATTCCAACAATCTTAGGAATTGTATGTCAAGGAAATGGCATGCCAAATGCATACATTTCACAATATCACAGTTATCATAGAACACAACGTCTTAATGTTTGACTTTTCTGTCAATCTTATATAAAGAAGAAAAAAACAAAGGCTGAGGCAAAGCAAGTAAAGCAAAGATTTTATCTGGGCCACAACATCCACATTGCCCTGAATAATGTGTACTGGGGTCTTACAGATTTCAGGGTGATTTAGGAAAATTTTTTTGAGAATTATTTATTTAGGGGCTGGCAGGTAATATGGTGGTTAAAGACGCTGGACTCTCGTGGTTCAAATCCTGGACCTGGTGGTTTCTTTTCTTACTTTCCCTCTCTCTCTCTGTCCCTCTCTTGTCAAATTGGAAAATAATAATAAATAAAGTTAAAGTAAAATAATTCGTTTTTTTAAAAAAAAGAATTATTATTTTAGTTTTATTATTATTATTAATTCACCAGAGAAAGAGGGAAAGGAAGAAAGCATGCCACCAGGACTTGACCTGTGGTTGGTCATGTGGGAGTGCAGCACCTTCACCACCACACCACCTGCAGGTCCCTGCAGGGTGATTTTTAAAGGCAAAAATAGTGAATGGGAGGAAGGAATAGTAAAGAATCTTATACAGCAGTGATTGAATCTGTGATAGGAGAGCAGGATGACCTCGTGTTTACCTGGAATCACTTTTCTCAATCTTTTATTTTTTTGTATTTCCAGACGGCGTGTGTGTTTACCAGAGAGAGATAGGGAGGAGAGAGAGAGAGAGAGAGAGAGAGAGAGAGAGAGAGAGGAAGAAAGAGAAGGCACTCCCCAATGGGGCATAGAAATGCCACAGTCTTTTTTCCTCCATGTTAGGATTTGGGGCATGCACACATGCCTGGTGTATTTTTCAAGCTGCTGAGGTCAGGATTCTAACTGCAACAGGCCTTATGGGATCTGGCTCCCAGTGCACAACGCTTAACCACTGTGCTACAGCCAGCCCTCTTCTTCTTTTTTTTTTTTTTTTTAAGAGAAATTTTTGCTATGGGGCATGTGTGCTCAGCAGAGACAGAAAGCGAGAAATTACCTCCCAAGGGGGATGGCCACACCACAACCCCTTTTCTTTCAGTCTCCTCTTGGGGTTTTGCGCGCACGCCTGGTGTGAGTTTTAAGCCATTGTTTCTGGGACTCAAACCGTGGTTGACTACATAGGAGTCCAGCTACGTAACCATTATGCCATCTGCTGGTCCCCTCAATTTTTTTTTTTAACTGGTAAATTAAGTTTTTATTTCCTCCACAGAAAACACTACAGAAACTTTGAGCCAAAAATATATGCTGACTTTCTACAAAACAGTGTGAAATATTTTTGCGGGTTTTTTAAATTGTGTATTAACATTATGCAAAACTGTTTAAATATTGGTAAATTTGTATCTAAGGAATTTCATAAGTTGTGATTCCTTCCACTGTCCATCAAGTTTATCACCACCTTAATTCCTTCAAAGGCTGAGTCAGGGTAGCCCTTTTTTTAAAGGATTATTTATTTAATTTTATTTATTCATTCATTTCTTTTCATTTGACCAGAGAGACACAGAGAAAGAGGATAAGTGAGAAAGCAAGCAACCTGGTCCAGGACTCAAACCATGGTTTGCTATGTGGGAATGTCCAGCACCTTAACCACCATGCCACCTGCTGGTTGCCAAGGATAGCACTTTTTTAAAAGGGCTACTGCTTATTCATAGTCGTCCTGTCAGCCCTACCACAGTTCTTTCATTTGGGCTTCCTATTTCTCCACTTCAGTTATGGACATTTGTCACGATTTGGAGTAAGACTCAGGAGGTGTTCATCTCAAAAGAAAAAGAAAAGTTTATTGAGCAAGGGCACCTGGGGTTCTGAAGCCAGATGTGCCTTAGCCCACTCACCAGAAAAGAGGAGGGTCTTTTATAAGGCAACTGGGCTATGTTGGGAGATTGCAAGTGTGGCAGATAGGCAGGTATGGTTAGGCATGGTGGGACCAGCACATGCCGCACATACCCACCATTTTGTGTTTTGTTTGTTTGTTTGTTTGTTTTATTTTGGGCTGTTATTGTGTTCTTGTTTAATAGTTTTGGGTCAGTGTGCCATTACACATACTGGTAACTTTAAAAATTTCCCACCGAGGGTCACTGGGATCTAATGTCTTGAAGTAATTTATTTTAGGGTCATTTTTAGTATGGTTGGATCTGCCTGGTTTTCAAATTCTGCTACCCTCCCTAAACATGAACCAGTTCATACCTGTCCCCAACCTATCCACAAGAATAGTATAGCATCTGTGGGGAAAGGCAATAGGTGGGTTAAAAAAAATGATAAAATGTTTAATGCTTTCAGTCATTTGGTAAGGTAGTTCCTTCTCACAGACCTAATAGCCCTGTTAGTAAAGCAAAACCACCAAGCCTCCTCCGTGAGGGGTTCCCAGTGATGTGCAGCTGCAGGAAAAGCCCATCAGGATAGACTTTCACTCTTCTCAATCTTTTTCCCTATAGGGCCCATGCACTGGCCAGAGAGGGAGAGGGAAAGTGAGAAATCACCCCCTAAGGGGGATGGCTGTCAAGAGCATAGTGAATTAGTCCACAACTCGAGTTGTGTCTTTCCACAATGTCAAGGCTTTATTCACATCAAACGTCCTGACCCACAAGTGAGCATAACAGGGTAAGGGACAGGGAGATGTGAGCCTGTTGGAGGGCAGTACCTGCACCCTCACCACGAGGGATCTCTACTCCAAGTCCATCCAAGGTGGTCACCGGAAGGGTCTTCCACAGGAATCCTCCAAATCTTCGGTCCAAGGTCCAACTTTGCCTGAGCAGCTCAGTGTCTGAGGCTCACAGGTTCTGAGCCAGGCATCCCTCAAGCTGCTGCTGCCGAGAGGGCCGTTCCAATTCACTCTTATCAGGGCCTTGATGCCTCCAGGTCTTAGTGAGGAGAGCTAGGAGAACTATGAAGTGAGTGCTGGAGCACAGCAGCTGCCCAGGCTCACACACAGAAAGTAGTCAAAGAGCAAATGGCATGGAGCTGTTTGAGTGCCCTGCTCATATGCTCCTTTGCCAAGGCAATGCCCTGTGGCATGGGTTCTTTGTGATCAGTTTGGTTATTGGCCTGTCGTGGCTTGTGGTGATAGCAGTTTATCTGAGTGGTTCAGGCAGGCCTTTTATACATATCTCCGAAAGCAGTGAGGCTGTTTACTAGGGTCTGAGAAAACAGTCAGGAAAACATGTTTGTTGAAACACGTTGAAGACTGGTATTGGGTGCTTAGCACAAGTAAGGCCAGTTTTGAGCAGTGCTCTATACCACAGCGACGCTGCAATGCTTTCTCCTCCAGTCTCCTCTCAGGATTTTGGGCACACATGCACATGTGCCAGGAGTGATTTTCAACTGCAGGGGCTGGGACTCCAACTGCATGGCTGACCACGTGGGATCCAGCGCCTTAACCTTCATGCCACCTGCGGACTTTCTTCTCAACTTTAAGTGAAGTGTGAAGGCAGTTTGGAAGATAAAGGAGGAATGTATTTGAGCAATGAAAGTGTTGGAAAGCAAAAGACCAACAGTACAGGTAGCACTAGAGCTTTCCCAGGTTCATGTTCCTAAGAAAGCCATATGTGCATACATTTTATTTCCTGTAGCACTGACGTAAGTAGACTGGAATCTCCTGTTTTAGGAGGAAAAAATGGTCTATTTTAGGCATCTATCAGCTTCTTTAAAGTGACTCCATTTGGTCTGGTCTCTTGAGGTCTATCAAAGAAACTTAGTCCAAAACAATAGCCCCCTAAAATTTCTACTTAACATACTCAACACTTAAATATTTTATTAACCTCATAAAACCAGATAGAGGAGCAATTTAGCATGGGGGTGGGGTGGGGGGCCATGTAGATGACACATCAGAACTATTATCCAGGCAGTTGGAATTGGATGACTTCTTTTTTTTTTTTTTTTTTTTGGAGAGGTTTTTCGCTATAGGGCGCGTGCGCTCGCCAGATAGAGAGAGAGAGACATAGAGACAGAAAGCGAGAAATCACCCCCCAGGGGGGATGGTCACGCCGCAATCCCTTCTCCTCCATTCTCCTCTCGGGATCTTGGGCACGCACGCACACGCGCCCGGCGTGAGTTGTAAGCCACCGGGTCTGAGATGGGAACCGCGGTCGACTACGTGGGAGTCCAGCGACATAGCCATTACGCTAACTGCTGGTTCCCGGAATTGGATGACTTCTTTGTCTCAAATTCCCACTTGTGTTTGGGCAAATAACACTTCATAGTAGTTGAAAACAGGAACAAGAAGCAACTGCCTCTTTCAGGTAGATCCCTGAAACTTGACAGCCATTTTGAACCCTGCCCGTTGCTCCTAAATCCTGTGGTCCAAACCCTAAATTCTGGGTACCTCACCTTCTCAAGTGGTTGGTCTTTCTTGCGTGCTGCCTGAGACGAGTGGCCAAGGCTTTGTTACTAGGCATTGGTTAATTCCTAATACCACCGAGTAGTGAAAGTCTAGGCTCCTGAGACTTTCGAAACAGGAATTCAGTACACTACAACTTGTGCTGATAGCGAATTTGGATTGGGGCTTTCCACAACTGATAACACTCTGGAAAAAAAATCCAGAGGAAACCACTAGACCCCATATCTCAGCTAAGCTGTTCACCACAAATATGGGGAGGTGCTTTGGCTGGTGTTTCAGCTACTTGCTGATTTTTTTTCGTTATTGTTCTTGTAATTGTTCTCTCCGCAGAAGCAGCGAATGGAGAATTCTCCCGAAAGTCAGCATTTAATTAATTGCCTCGCTCAGGCTGCTTTAGTATTACAACTCTTGGAATGTGCAGCATCAAGCCTACTATTAAAATTGCCTGGAGCATGCCAGCACGTCGGTCATCAGCGTTCCAGCGGCTGCCTGTTACTGAGTTGAGTGGGAGGCTCATTTCGTAGTTTACTATCTCGGTGAGTGGTGTCCAGAGGCGCGGGACCTATTCGGTAACTCGATTGGGTCCCGCCCCTGTCCATCATCGGAAGGCTTTGGGTACCCACTGTTTTGCAGTAAGAATTGGAAATTGCACCGCCTCTGGAAACAAACAGAGTGATGGAGTCGTGAGAGGGAACGTTGTATGTATTTCTCTCCTCATTGAATGGCTGTTGTGTCAGTCATCCCCTGCTCTGCTTTCGTTGGTGGGAAGGTTTCAGGCGGGTTTTATGGACACGGTCCTGTCCCCGCCCAAGCTAGATCAAGGCGCGTGACGTCTCAGACATTTGTTGTTGGGGTTTGGACCTCATTAATTATTTATCAAGTAATTGAAAGGGCTGCAGCGATTGGTGGCTGAGAGACCCGGTCGGTTGTTTCTTAGCTAGAGATACATGTCAGCCTCTATGCGGTTTGAGAACTTTCGCATAAATTATTCAGATGAGGGTCGGGGCGGAGCCACGCATAGATTAGTTAAATGAGCCGGGGAGGGAGGGAAGCCGGCTACGAATTAGCTTGAGTTATTAAAGATGGCGGCGGAGCGGAGTCGCTCCCCGATGGACTCGCCGGTCCCGGCCTCTATGTTCGCCCCCGAACCCAGTTCCCCGGGGGCGGCCAGGGCCGCGGCGGCAGCCGCTCGGCTCCACGGCGGCTTTGACTCGGACTGCAGCGAGGACGGCGAGGCGCTCAACGGCGAGCCGGAGCTGGACCTTACCAGCAAGGTAGGCCCGGGCGGCGGCGGCGGGAGCTGAGGGGAGCGGGCGGTGGGCCGACAGTCTCCGGGGCGACGGTGGGCAGGCCCGCCGTCTTTCTGGCGCGGAAAGAGGGTGAGGGTTCCCCGGCCCAGCCCGCCCACCTGCCGGCCTCCGAGAGTGTGGGGCTCGCTGTGTGAGGGGCCGCCCCCGGGGGCCCGCGCAGCCGCCTGGCTTCCCCGCCCGCGCCGACCTGGGCTCCCGCCGAGATCACAGCCCCTCGGCTCCGCCACGTGGAACGGGGGCGCCCGACGTCGGTAGCTCTCCGCGCGGTCCCTGTCCCCGCGTGCCGTCTCCCCCTTTCTCGGGTCCCCACCTGTGAGGGGACTTGAGACTGAGTGACCCTCTCCGCCGAGTGGACCGTGCGGGACGGCTGAGAGTCGGGTTGGCAGGGGCAGGGGCCGGGATGCTCGGGGAGACAGTCGGAGGGAGGGCACGGGTGGCAGCCGCGGCTCCTGGACTCGGGAAAGGAAACAGAAAGTAGTCAGTCGCTCGCTTGGGGAGAAGGATGTCTACTTCGCGAGTCCACCCGAAACAAAATGGAAAGGTGGGCATGAGCCATAATCTCGCCATCCTGGGAGTGGACCCCCCTTTTGTATGTGTGGAGTAGTGAAGGGCGTTTTAAATCGTCGTCTTTAGAGCTGTAGAGAAGGTAGGCAGAAATTCAGGGCGCACCATCTGTTTGGCATTGTGGGGAATCAAAAGCTAAGTGTAAGATGTGACTGGTGTTTTGAAAGTACTTAACAGTGCTACAGGAAAGAATGCCAACTTGGGAGTCAGACCGGGCAGGGTGGCCTTTTCTGCCCTGCCTTGAGAAAGGGTTCGTGACCTTGGGAAAATTCCTTAACCTCTCGGTTCTCCAAGTTCAGAAGTGTTGTAAGAAGAATGTATGTTGAGACATATATGGGCCTGATAGGCACTGGAAACTCAGTAAATGTTTGACCTGAGCTGGGTGGCTGGTCATTCTCCGCATAAATTAGATAGCCGCTGATGGAAGATACGCACCAATACCACCGCCTACCTGCCGTAGGATAGGTACAGCAGATATTTGATCAGCTTAGAAAGTGTTTGTGACTTTTCATGGTTTATGTAGTAACAGTGCATGGACTGGCTCTGAACTGGAGAGAACCCCGCAGCCTAAGCAAATTCCACTCTCCTCTTTCCCTCCTCAGCTGAGCTCTTGGAAGACAGTGTTTACTGTAGCTCCTGTTGCAGTAGTCCTGTCTGGTGCCTCTAAAGCCATAATGAGGATGGCCAAGATGGACAGAGGGATGATCAAGGGAAATGGGTGGGTCAGTGTGACATGATGTAAAAGACCCCGCAGCATCCAGGTTACAATTACGAGCTTGGATGAGTCACCTCGGGAAGTTATAGGTGCACACCTGACCCACAGCAGACTAGCTGGCTGTCAACACAGGGTCAAGGTCCTGAAGAAACCTGAAAACAGTGGGAAATTACAGGGTAGAGTTGCAAAAATAGTGCCTTCATTTCCTAACCAGCTGATTTAGTGTACCTGGAGGGGGAAATGTTACTTCATCATGTAGCTGGGGAAGTCCTCTTCAGCTTTATTTTGAAATTGAGAAGCTAAATGTATATACATACCGATGATATTGAGAAGAAAACCTGATACTGTGGAAGGAGAGAAGGGATAGATTGACTAGATTGATTCCTGAGGAAAAAAATTAAAAGCTAGAAGTTTACACACTTACTACAGTTACATGTGGGGATCTAAGGCTCCCAGAGCTTCCAAAGGGAGAAATAGTGAACAGTAGTGGCCGGTTTCATCCAAGAGGGTTATTCTAGGAGTGATTGGGTTAAGAAAACTTTGTGGTTACCATTTATTAAGCTGTGGACTAGGTGCTTTACATGTTACTAAATTTGGTCTTTGCAGGGGCCTTAAATTGTAAGTACTATCATCATTTTGTAGAGCAAAAAAACTGAGCCTCGGAGAGGTTAAGTTCTTTGTCCAAGGTCACACAGGTTAGAGAATGGGGTCTTAACATGCCTGTTGGTGGATGCCCTCTTCAAATCAGTGATTGGTACTTTAATGTTATTGGTGGAAATTTGCACAATGATGTTGCTAATACTCATCTTAGTGGTAATGGTATTTTGTTATAGTAGGTGAATCTTGCAGGCAGGTTTTACTGTATTTCCCAAATAATCAAGATAGCTATGGCAAGATGGAATAGAATTCCTCAGTTACTCTGAGAGCCACTGGCCTGTGGGTGGAGGGCATGACAGGATATGTGACCTCTGTCCTGAATTTCCAGATAGAAGCTACAAGTAGGAGACTTTGTCACATAGGTGTAAAACACTGCTCCTGAGGGTCAACCCACAGTGCCAGATGCAGTCATTGGGTCCCGCCCTCCTGTTCCCCGGCTCACGCCCTATTTACTATGGAGATGGCTCAGACGTACTCATTTTAGTACATCACATAGCTCATAAGGCCTTAGACTCAGACTATTTAAGGAGCAACAGAGAGTGCATGAGGGGCCCATGTAGCTGTTTTAGATTGGGGTGCTGTGGGATTCAGTGAGGGTCTTTTGTCAGGCTACTGATCAGCTTTGCCTGTGGTACTCTTCTAGTGAGCGGTCCTAAGGCTGTTGGTTTCTTTTCTAGCTGGTTCTAGTGAGCCCTACATCAGAGCAGTATGACAGCCTACTTCGGCAGATGTGGGAGAGGATGGACGAGGGATGCGGAGAGACCATATATGTCATTGGGCAGGGATCAGGTGAGCATAGTTTTCCTTTCACTTTATTTTTAAAAATCATTTAGATCACATTTTTTCTCTTTATCAATTCTCCTGCTCACGTGTCTCAGTTGCAGTGATTCTTTGGTATCTGCAGAACTGTTTGGAGGACATAAAAGTACGAAGTGAATGATAATTCCTGCCTTAGTGGTCATAAGATGCTTGACTTTAAAGAATCACTTCTCAAGCAGTTTTACAGACCTTTCCTTTCTGCTTCCAATACTCTCCAGTTGCGTAAGAGGAAATGGAGCACAAAGCAGGAAACTTCTTGTCCAAGGTCATAGAGCAAGTCATAGGTAGGTGTAGAATTAAGCCTGCCCTGGACAGCTCCAGGTAGTCCCTTCCAAGCTCTGTTATGGAGCCCCTTGCCACTTAATTTCCTGCTTAGTGGACCTCTGTGATTCTTCTCCATGTCTGCAAGAAGATGCCCAGAATTCCTCTGTCAGTCTGTCCTGACCCAGACCACACCGACTGTTCAATCTAGACAGCTGTGATAACAGAGGTCTTCTCTCTCCATTGTCAGACATGTAGGCTTGTAGCCATTCTGGAGGGACCGGGTATTGTCCTCTTACCTGCTTATTCATTGTAATGGGCCCACTGTTTTAGAGTAAAGCAGCCCCCATGACAGAATCCCAGATTATATCATGGGCTTTGCTCCCCACCCCCAATCACTCCTAGTTTACACCATCAATACAAGCCCTCCCTACCCTCATCTTCATTATGACATTATCTTTGCTGAAATGACAGCTGGGGTTAATGATCATGAATTCAGCCCTTACCAGCCCTTGTCTCTATCATCTTTGCAGGAAGCCCAGGGTAGGCCTGGATGCATCATTAAAGGAACAGTTTTCTTTGCTGAATGTAGGCTTTGTAAAGGCTGGTAATTCTTTTTCAGTCTTAAATTTAAGATTGAGGAAATTGCAAAATCATTCTTTGACTATTTAACACACACTATTCAGTATCTTCCAAGGCTTGATACTATTTTAAAGCTCTTTTGGATACTTAAAATTTCGTCCCTGCCCCAAGGAAGAAAGGTAGCATATATATGATTAACTTCAGAAGACAATATTTGGGGAAGGAAGAAGGGTTCAGTCTCCAAATACTACTGTGTCTTCCTTTGAGAGGTCTCTCATATCTACCCTTTCCTGCCATCCTTAATGCTACCACCCCAGGTAAAAGGTCTTAATCACCTAAAAGGCATATTCAGGAAGATAGACAGACCAAGAGATTGCATGTTGAGAAAAGGAAAGAGATGGACAGCATTTTCAAGTGCTGCAGAGAGAGTGACAGGTGTCAGAATCAGATGAAGCTATCCACTGGGAACTAGGAGAGTGTTGGTAGCCTTTTGAAATCTTTGATGTCAAGTACACATATGCTTGCTGTAGTAAGACGAACTACTATTAGATCACTACATGCTTTTAGATTTTCAGAACCTACAAATAGGTCAATTTCGACAAATATAGGGGCTGTTACTTGAAGAACCAGATTCTTAAGACCCTCCACCTTTCCTCTTTTCCTTTAATGTAGACCTGGCAAATTTTACCATGCCTTGGCAACTCACAACTAGTTAACCCTCCCACAGTAAGGCATAAGAAGATGTCAAACAACACATTTACACACCCGAGCATTATCCTTGCATCTACCAATTGGATGCTATTAGATTCATAGTGACGTCCTAAAGAGATCATAACTGGTTAAACAAGTGGAACATCAAACAGAAAACTAAATTAGATGCAAAGCCCTCGGGGTCTGCATCATCATTGACTTCCTGTGTTTTTATTTCATTCTGTGAAATGGGGACAGTGACACTTCCAGCCTACCTGAGAAGAAATTTTGTATGGGTACATTAGACCTGAAAAAAATAATTTTTAAAAAATATTTAATTATTTCATACAATTTTATTTATTTTAATTCGACCAGACAAGGACAGAATGAGAGTGATAGAGGGAGAGAAAGTGAGAAAGCAAGCTGCTAGGTCTGGGACTCAAACCGTGGTCAGCCATGTGGGAGTCCGGCGCCCTTAACCACCACACGACCTACTGGCCCCTAGACCTGACAAAAATTCTAACCAGTTTGAAGGAATGTGCTCTTTGAATATACATTTTTTTAAGAGAGGTTTTTGCTGTAGGGCATGTGCTCTTGCTGAGAGACAGACAGAAAGCAAGAAATCACTCCTCAAGAGGGATGTCTGCACCACGATTCCTTCTCTATTCTCCTCTCAGGATTTTGGGCATGCACATATTTGCAGCTGGCCTGAGGTTCAAGCTGCTGGGTCTGGGACTCAAACCACATTCAGCCACATGGTAGTCCAGTGACATACCCATTATGTCATCTGCTATTCCCTTAGGTATATATTTTCAATTTAAGCTTTCTTTCTCTCTCTCTTTATTTTTTGAGAGGTTTTTGCTACAGGGCACATGCACTCGCCAGAAAGACAGAGAGAGACAGAAAGCGAGAAATCACCCCACATGGGGATGGCCATGCCGCAATCCCTTCTCCTCCATTCTCCTCTTGGGATCTTGGGCATGCACGCACACACGCCCGGCATGAGTTTAAGCCACCATGTCAGGACTTGAACTGAGATCAACTACATGGGAGTTCAGTGACATAGCCATTAGGCTAACTGCTGGTCCCATCTCTCTTTTTTTTTTCTTTTAAAGGTTTTTGCCATAGGGCATGTATGCTTGCTGGAGAGCAGAGCAACAGAGAGAGACAGTGGGAGGGAGAGTGAGAAATCACTTGCCAGAGGGGATGGTCATGCTGCAATCCCTTTTCCTCCATTCTCCTCTCAGGTTTTGGGCATGCATGCACATGCACCTGGCGTGATTTTCAAGCTGTCAGGTCTGGGACTCAAACCATGGTTAGCCTTATGAGAGTCTAGCACCTTAACTACCACACCACCTGCTGGTCCCTAAGCTTGAATTTTTAAAAACAGTTATTTTTATTTAATTTTATTTATTATTATTTTAAACTTGATCAGAGAAAGACCGAGAGAAAGAAGGAAAGTGAGAAAGCAAGCCACCAGGTCCAGGCTTTGAACCGCGATCAGCCATGTGGGAGTCTAGCACCTTAACCACTCTCCACCTGCTGGCCCCAAAGCTTGGTATTTTTTTTTTTAAAGAATTATTTTATTTAACTTTATTTATTATTATTATCATTATTATTTTTCAGTTTGATCGGAGAGAGACAGAGAGAGAGAGAGGAAGTGAGAAAGCAAGCCACCAGGTCTCAGACTTGAACCGTGGTCTGCCATGTGGGAGTCCAGCACCTTTAACCACCATGCCACTTGCCGGCCCCATGCTTGGTATTTTTTAAAGAAATCAATATGGCCTATAGTTTACTATCTGGAGCCTCATAGGTCTAGATTTTCCTAGTCTTAAAATGGGGGTGATAACAGAATCTATCTAATGGTGTGGTAGTGAAGATTAAATGAGAGTTCATGGAAACCCCTTGGCATATAGGAAGCATTATATAAATGTTAAATAGTTTTAATAGCACAGTAGTATCTTTTTAAGGATCCCAGACTATAATTGATTTACCATAAGATTTCTTTCAGAAGAACTTGTCATTCCTCAGATACCAAATTGAAGCTTGCTTTTTTTTTTTTTTTAATTTAATTTTGAGGCTTTTTTTTTTTTTTTTAGAGGTTTTTGCTATGGGGCGCGTGCGCTCGCCAGACAGACAGAGACAGAGAGAAATCACCCCCCAGGGGGGATGGCCACGCCGCAATCTCTTCTCCTCCATTCTCATCTCGGGATCTTGGGCACACACGCACACGTGCCCGGCGTGAGTTTTAAGCCACCGGGTCTGGGACACGAACCGCGGTCGACTACATGGGAGTCCAGCGACATAGCCATTACACTAACTGCTGGTCCCCCAAATTGAAGCTTTCTAAGAGCCAGAAGCTATATTAAAGATTCAGGGACTGGGACCAGCAGTTGGTGTAATGGTTATATCACTGGACTCCCACATAGTTGACCACGGTTTGAGTCCTGGACCCAGATGCATATGCACGCATGCCCAAAATCTCAAAAGGAAAAGAGATTGTGGCATGGCCATCTCCCCAAGGGGGTGACTTCTTGCTTTCTGTCTCTCTGGTGAGCACATGTGCCCTATAACAAAAATCTCTTTAAAAAAAAAAAAAGAAAAGAAAAGAAAGAAAGAAAAGATTCAGGTGTTGTAGGAGGAGTATTAAATCTTTGTGGTGGTGGGAGTGGTCAGGAAAGGCTGAAAGGATGAACTACCCTTTGCATTGAATCTAAAGGATGAGTAGTTTTCCAGGGCAGTGGTGAGTGGGCAGAGAAATTGCCTGCACAAAGACTTGCAGGTATTGAAGACTGCAGAGTATCTGGTGGCCCAGAAGTAATCCAGTAAGGTGTGTGTAGAGCACGAGGTTGGGAGTGGTGGGAGGGGGTGCTGGGCAGATAGGCAAGGCTCAGACCTCGAGGGTCTCTGACTGCTTTGCCAAAGATATTAGGCTTTTATCCTGAAAGTCTGGGAAGTGTTTGCAGCATGTTGAACAGGGGAATGCATATAAAAAAGGTAAATGAGCTGGTGGGACAGAATCTGATTAGGGTTGGGATTGGCTGAGTGAAGGCCTGTAGTAATTGGCCCTCTGCAGCTTTTCTCCTTGGCATCGTCTCCATTTATACAGTGTGAGGAATGCAATGCGTGCCAGAGAAGGATGATGTGATAGACTGAGAGCCCCGATGGGCAAGGTGACATTGTCCATGGTCCCTGGTGTGGAGCAGAACTCGAAAGCATTCTATAGAAGCAGGGAAGATTGGACAGAGCTGGCAGTCTGGCAGACACAGCAGGGTTCGCCAACCTTCTCTCAGGAACACATCCTACAAGCCCTTCGCTAACCCAGGTTTTCAGAGCCAACTTGGCCATGCATTTAGAAACTCCCCAGTCCAGCTGTTCCTTCATAGTTCATTTGTTTTACATTTTACAGACATTTAGGACTTGATACAGGAAGGGTGCTCCTCGTGGGGCATCAAGGAATACTTGTGATATGGTCTCTGCTTCAAGATGTTTTGCATAGGTCAGGGAGAACGTGGGTCCAAAAGTTGCGCAAGGCGGAATGTGGCAGGCGCTGTAAGGGAGACACAAATGTCTGTGGGGCCTTTGAGCAGAATGGGTAGAACTTTGCCAGGGGAAAGGCCCACTGGTGAATTTTCCAGAATAGGAAATTCATGAGCTAGGACCATGCGAGGAATACAGGGGGTCTGGGGGTGGTGGCTGAGCTTATGGGGAGAATGAGGACAGGGTGTGGAATAAAGGGCAGGTTCTGAGGAATTAAGGCTGGAGCCCATTCAAATGCTTTGACTCAGAAGTGACAGCTCTTTTTAGTAGCTGCAAGATACGGGTCTGCTCAGGGTGGTTGGAGAAAAGAGACCAGATTTGCTAAGACCTGGTAAAAGTCTGTTGTGCTGATTCAGGTAGCATAAGGGCCTGAATCAGGCTGGAGACAACAGAGAAAGAAGAGCAAGATCAAAAACTAGCAGCAGTAGGGCTGGACTGGTCAGAATGTTGAGCTTGGCTGTCTGGAAGGATGACGTTGTCATTGTCACAACTAGGGACAGCCAGAGGAGAGACTGGTCAAGCAGGAGGAGGAACTCTTGCTGGAGAAAAGGCTCTAGATTTGGTATCCAAAGATCCAAGCTCACACAGTCCATCTGCTCCCTTCTAGCTCTGAGACCTCATTGCATTCCTTTACCACATCAGTAAAAGGGAACAGTCATGCCTACTTCATAGGGTTCAGGGAGGGCTAAAATGCATCATTAGTGTTCATTGCTGTGCTGGTGTTTAGAAGGCAGTGACGGTAGTTGCACTTGGATGTTGGGAATTCTAGGGGTTATCATCTAGGCAACTGGAAATTCAGTCTGCGGCTCTGGAAAATGGATAGGGCTAGAAATGAACGTTTTTGTAGTTTTCAAAATGACAGTTGAAGCTTTAGAATGAGATGGCCAAGGGAAGTTTATTGGAAAAAGAGGGCCACTGGTAGACGACTGGAAAAGTCGGCAGTCGGGACGGGAGCAAGGGAGCGTAGCAGGAGAGGTCAGGCCCTGGGCGAGCGAGACGGGAAGGCAGTGCCTTGAGAAAGAAAGCAGAGCGGCCAGCAGTGTGAACGTGGTGGGGTCAAGGATAGGGGCATCAGAGCCAAGGCCTAAAGCCCCATCTACTGAGGCAGGAGGGTCATTAGTTCAAAGCCAGCCTGGGCAAAGAAGGCCCTGTTCCTGAATAAATAAAGAAAAAGACATTGGATCGAGTGATTAGAAGGCTTGTGATGACCTTCGAAAGGCAGTTTCTTCCAGAGTCAGGTTCAGAATAGTGGGGAAATAGTCAGCAAGTGTCAAATACTCTCAAGGTGTTTGGTGGGAAAGGAAGAAGAGAGCTGTGGTGGCTCAGTAGATATGCAGAGGCAAGAGGAGAGGGCTGGTTTTCCTTTTTGTAGTTTCCATGGGACTCAAGCTTGTTGGAGAGGGGAGGGAGAGAAGAGGAGACAGGAGTGCCTGGCGCTGCAAGGGCTTTCGGAGGTAGTAAGAGAGAAGAGGGTTGCTAGTGCTGGAGGGGTGAAGTGAGGGAGGAAGAAGGGTTCTCGGAGACGGGAAGACAAGGGAAAGACTGAGGGAATGATTGAGTGAATTAAACCTGACAATGCCTGGAAAGCCCTGGATGGGGTTGGCATACGGCAGGCACTCAGCTGATTGATGGATCGGTCCATCTTTCTGTCTGCCTCCTTTGCTCATCCTGAGCTCAGCTGTTTACTGGACATTTCACCTGAGCTACCTCAGTTAAAAATCTGTCTCTAAAGTAATTCTTGAGTCCTTCTCATTTCCTTTATCTTCTTGTCCTCATTATCTCTTGTCTCAGTGATTAGAATGACTTCCTAACTGGGCTCCCCTTTCTGGTCTCTCCCTTGCTCCTATCTACTGCTATCCAGGAGACCTCTCTAACCCACCACAGTCTGATCATGTCACCTCCCCTCCCCCACCTGAACTCCCCAGCCTTCCCTTTGCTGGCACAGAAAGCGTGTCTTGCTGCTGTCTGACGTCCATTTGTAATACCTGCTTCCACCTCCTGTGTGGCCTCCTGCCACTCAGCGTTGTCCGTCCTGGTCCCTGAATGTGCCATCATCTGCCACGTTCCGTGCTTTGTTCTTCTAGCTAAGATGTCCTTCCCCCTTTCTCTATGGGCTCATTTCTCACACCTGGACACGCAGCACGGAATCAGCACCCTGCAGGGCTGCCCTCGGCTTCCCCAGGCAATGCTTTACCTTCTTGTCGTACAGTTCTATTGCAATTCATTAATTTCCTGTCTGCCTCTCCTGCTGGGCTCTGAGCTTGCTAAGGGTACCTGTATTCCCAGTACCCAACATGAGCTTGGCATACAACCTAGGACAATCTCTGCGATTGTTGAATGCATTAACCAATGCCCTGCTTGATGGAGGAACCCATAACACTGTCATGTCTTAACTCTGCATGTGCCTTAGTTTCCTCCCAGGTAGAGACTGCCATGTTCTTCTCCAGGACTCAGCAGGTCCTTTGTGAGGCAGGGTTGACTGGCTGGCTTGTTGCAGGCTGGTTGGTCAGGATCTCCTCTCCTGCTAATGTCTGGGCTCTCGTCACCAGATGGGACTGAGTACGGGCTAAGTGAAGCTGACATGGAGGCCTCCTATGCCACAGTGAAGAGTATGGCGGAGCAGATAGAGGCTGACGTCATCCTCCTGCGGGAACGTCAAGAAGCTGGGGGCCGCGTGCGTGATTACCTGGTCCGGAAACGAGTAGGAGACGATGACTTCCTGGAGGTCAGGTGAGGAGGTCAGAACAGTTCAGGTCCCCGCTGCATGACCCTGGGTCTCAGACTTCACAGAGAATGACGATTGAGCCTATGTGCACCTGGAGTGTGCACGCCACCCCTTGGGACTGAGAAAGGGTCCTCTATGCATTTTGTGGCCGTCCTCTGTGTTGTAGTTGCTTTTCCTCAGCCTGTGAGGTAGGAAAGCAGGGTCACAGAAGAAAGTCACTTTGTGACTGTTCCCAGCAGCTTTGGGGAAACTCGTGGGAGTTAAGGAAGGTGGCCATTGTGGGAGTACAATTCCTCCTGAATGACTCTGTTCCCTGGGCATAGTTCCAGGAACACTCCCAGTGTGCTCATCCATGAATAGGAGGGGCAATTGGGCTGGAGGGGCTCAAGGGTGAGCCTGAACTTAGAGATGCAGCTTTGGGGTTCTGAGCTGTCTCCTCGTTTTGCTCGCCCGCTAACTCACACGGATGTATGGGTTCATGCACACACAGGGTAGCAGTTGTGGGCAACGTGGATGCCGGTAAAAGCACGCTGCTGGGGGTGCTGACGCATGGAGAGCTGGACAATGGCCGAGGCTTTGCTCGCCAGAAACTCTTCCGCCACAAACATGAGATTGAATCTGGTCGCACCAGCAGTGTGGGCAATGACATTCTGGGCTTCGACAGCGAAGGCAATGTGGTGAACAAGCCCGACAGCCACGGAGGCAGCCTAGAGTGGACAAAGATCTGTGAGAAGTCCACGAAGGTCATTACCTTCATTGACCTAGCTGGCCACGAGAAGTACCTGAAGACCACCGTCTTTGGCATGACTGGCCATTTGCCTGACTTCTGCATGCTCATGGTAAGAGTGAGGCATGTCTGCAGGTGAGGGTGGCTTCAGCAGGACTTTCAGGGTGTGGTTCTGTACAAGTGTGTGAAGTTGTTCTGAGACCGAGGCCTGAGGGTCTGGGGCTCTGACACTGGGTAGGGATGGCAAATTTTACAGGGGTGGCCAGTTCCCTGAGCACCATAGTCTTTTTGATCTTTGCCCTCCATTAGACCAGGAGGTGACCCTCTTGGCAAAACTGCATGCCACTTGTAGACTATACTTCTCAGAGAGCCATCAAGGAGGGTTTTTCTCTGGGGGTTGGGCCACTTGAGGAGGTAGTACCTGTGGCACCTTCTTTTTTTTTTTTTTTTTTTTTTTTTTTGGAGAGGTTTTTGCTATAGGGCGCGTGCGCTCGCCAGACAGACAGAGAGAGACAGAGAGATAGAAAGCAGGAAATCACCCCCCAGGGGGGATGGCCACGCCGCAATCCCTTCTCCTCCATTCTCCTCTCGGGATCTTGGGCACGCACGCACACGCGCCCGGCGTGAGTTTAAGCCGCCGGGTCCGGGACTCGAACCGCGGTCGACTACATGGGAGTCCAGCGACATAGCCATTACGCTAACTGCTGGTCCCTACCTGTGGCACCTTCTAAGAGGCAAGGCTTGGGGGAGAAATGGAAGATAGCACTGTAAGGGGTAGGTGCAGCCTTCAGGAGGGCCTGTGACACGGCCTCTTCCGGAGCCTGAGAGGAGCATCAGCCAGTACACCAGCCCTTGCTGGAAGGTTCCCGTGTGCCCCACGCTGTGCTGGGCCCCTGACACGGCAATGCACAAGGCTGTCCTGGGGTCCCACGGAGCTTGTAATCTGGTGCCTAGCTTTTTAAACAGCTCATCACATAGATGAACTGGAAAGGAAACGGAGCAGAGGCTCGTTTATGTCCCACTGATCTTCCTCCCTGGGCAGAAAGTGGGAGTGCTGAGGCCCGCAACCTGACATGCAGCGAGGGGCTGGGGAGAGGACGTATACAAGTGAACAAGTTTTCCTTTGGCAGAGCCATTCCCAAAGCCCTTCCCAACTTCCCAGTTCTTCTAGCTGCCCGTGTTTATAAGTGTAGCCTGTGGCAGACTGGATCAAGTTGCCCTGCAAACACAGGTTCTCACGCACATTCTCCCAAACTGGAGAGTAATGAAGAAAGACAGAGGGTATTGTATGAGTGCTCTTATGGCTCTTGGCTTCAGATTCTTGGGATCCCAGCTTGATCAAAAGTCTCCTATTTTTTTGAACCATTGCAAAGATTCTCTTTGAACCATTGCAGCTTTCTTGACTAGGCTGAGAAAGGCTTCTCTCCACGAAGGATTCTCAGTCCTTAACCCCTAGGGAGTGTTTGAAGGAGTTGTTGGGCTGGTATTAAGTGTAGGGCCAGGGCCAGTAGATGGCATAGTGCTTGTGGTGGACTCCCATATGGCGAACCATGGTTCAAGTCCCTGACCTAGTGGCTTGAAACTCACACCAGGCATGTGTACATGCATGCTCAAAATCCTAAGAGGAGACTAGAGTAGAAGGGATTGTGGCATGGCCATGCCCCCGGGGGCTGATTTCTCACTTTCACTCTCTCTGCCTCTCTGTCTCCAGCGAGCACACATGCCCTATAGCAAAGTATCTTTTTTAAAAAAATAAAGTATAGGGGGACCAGCAGTTGGTGTAGCGGCTATGTCACTGGACTCCCATGTAGTCAACCGCGGTTCGAGTCCCAGACCTGGTGGCTTAAACTCACACCGGGCGCGTGTGCGTGCATGCCCAAGATCCCAAGAGGAGAATGGAGAGGAAGGGATTGTGGTGTGGCCATCCCCCCAGGGGGTGATTTCTCGCTTTCTGTCCCTCTCTCTTTCCGGCGAGCGCACACGCCCTATAGCAAAAACCTCTTAAAAAAAGAAAAAAAAATGAAGTGTAGGACCAGTGGGTGGTGTGGTGGTTAAAGCACTGGATCCTACACAGCTGACTCCACAGTTCGGGTTGCAGACCTGGTGGCTTGAAAAACACACTATGGGGATCAGCAGATGACATAATGGCTATGTTGCTGAACTCCCATGTGGTCGACTGCGGTTCGAGTCCCAGACCTGGTGGCTTAAACTCATGCCCAGGTGCATGTGCGTACGTGCCCAAGATCCTGAGAGGAGAATGGAGGAGAAGGGGTTGCAGCGTGGCCATCTTCCCTGCGGGGTGATTTCTCACTTTCTGTCTCTCTGTCTGTCTGGTGAGTGCATGTGCCCTTTAGCAAAAGCCTCTCCAAAAAATAAAAAAGAAAAACACACTATGTGTGTGTGTGTGTGTGTGTGTGTGTGTGTATACACACCCAAAATTCCAAGAGAAGAATGGAAGAGAAGGGATTGTGGTGTGGCCATTCTCCCAGGGGGGTAATTTCTCATTTTCCCACTCTCTGTGTCTTCAGTGAGTACACACGGTCCATGGCAAAACAAACAAACAAAAATGTGAATAGAAACGGGGCTGGCTCTGTGACCTGTTGGTTAAAGCAGTGGTTCCTGCATGGCCAATTGCATAGTTTAAGTCCTGGACTTGGTGGTTTGAGAAACACGCCAGGCATGTGTGCATGCGAGCCCAAAATCCCAAAAGAAGGGAGAGATGGGGGAGGAGGGATTACGGTATGACCATTCTCCCAGGAAGCATGTTTTCTTCTCTCCTCTCTCTGGTGCTTGATGTCTGTTTCTGCTGAATGTACTTGCCCTCTAGTGCAGAAAGAGAAGTGAAGAGAAAAGTATAGAAACCAGTTTAAAATAAGCGTTTTTTCTTATTGAGGTATAGTAAGCAAAACCAGCTGATGGAATATCTTCATCCCAGACAAAATGTTATGTATTATCTGACTTTTAGGCTGTGATCCAAATATTAAAATGCCTGTGGGAAACAATGAAAGATTTCATTACTGTTCCACGGCAGTAGCTTTCCAGACAGCAGAGCAGTAGAACACTCACCAGGTTGAGAAGAACTTGAGCAAGTCTGGTTAGGATGGAAAGGGGTTGAAGGGCCTAGGAAGAATTGGGAGGCAGCTGTGGGGGTGTCCTGGTGAAGGAAGAGGAACACAGGCAGGCATGGACAGCTGTGTCAGCTGGATGGTGATGACCATTGAAGACAAGCTCGGTGAAGACACTCTGGAATGTGTAAGCACCGTATCAATGCATCATAGCAATTTAAACATTTTTAAATTTTGTTTTAGTGAGTAATACATTCATATGGTACAAAATTTTAAAAAGGGCCAGAGTTTATAGTGGAAAGTCTTCCCTCTTCCTTTGTCCAGTTTCCTCTGAAATAGGCATAGTGTAATGAATATCGTAAGTATACCACTTAGAGTCAACAATTATTAACATTTTGCCCTATGTATCTGTATGTGTGATAGATGCATATGTGTATATAAGTCTTGTTTGGTTTTTATTTTCTGTTTTACTTGGCTGAATCTTTTGGAAATAGGTCGTAGACATTGTGACTCTTCACCTCCAAGTACTTCAGCATACAGCTTCTTTAAGGTCTGTCTCCTACCGTTACTGAAACGGAGAAAATGAACAGTAGTTCCCTAGGGTCCTCCAGTGTCTAGTCTCTGAATTTACATCATCTCAAATGTTCACCAGATGTCTTAAGACTGCTATGTTCAAACTATGAATCAGTCACCACTCACCTCTTTTCATAGTAGCATGCTATAAACACCTTGCTGTTTTAAGGGATTTCCCCCTTAAAAACATTTCTTAGAAGGCCAACAGGTGGTGTGGTGGTTAAGACGTTGGGCACTCCCACATGGCCAACCACAATTCGAGTCCCAGACCTGGTGGCTTGCTTCTCACTTTCCTTCTCTCTGTGAATCTGTCTTCCTGTGGTCAAATGAAAATAAATGAATGAATAAATAAAAGTAAATAAATAATTCTTTTAAAAAAAACATGTCTTAGAGATGAGCTCATATCAGTAAATAAGAGTTTATTTTTTCTTTTTTAAATAGTTATTTTATTTAACTTTATCATTATTTTTTTTAAGAATTATTTATTTAATTTTATTTACTCATTCATTTATTTTAATTTGACCAGAGAGAGACACACACACACACACACACAGAGGGAAAATAAGAAAGCAAGCCACCAGGTTCAGGACTCGAACTGTGGTCGGCTGCGTGGGAGTGTCCAGCGCCTTAGCCACCACACCACTTGCTGGTCCCTCGATATCGTTATTTTTGAACTTGACTGGAGAGAGGTAGAGAAAGCAAGCCACCAGGTCCAAGACTCAAGCCATGGTCAGTCATACGGGAGTCCAGCGCCTCTAACCACCATGCCATCTGCTGGCCCAAGAGTTTATTCTTTCTTTTGTACGGCACATGTTGTACATGTGCCCTAACTTATTTAACCATTCTTAATGGGATAATTTAAAACATTCATTGTTTCAGGAAGGAAATAGTAACAGTAATAACAGCTGCTATTGTGTCCTGGACATGGGTGACAACAGTTACGCCTCAAGTGACCCTCTAATGTAGCTATTGATATTCCCAATTTATATTGGGCCATCAGAAAAGTCATGACGCATTTTTGCATAGAAAACCCAATAGATGGGGGAAACTGTCTCCTGTTTGCATCAGGGCCACACTGATGACTCTAGACAGTTTTTCCCCTGAACTGTCTAGGTTTCTTTTTTATTGCTTACAAGACTCCTCAGATATATATATATTTTTTTTTTTTTTATTATTTTTAAAGTTTATTTAGGGACCAGCAGTTAGCATAATGGCTATGTTGCTGAACTCCTATGTAGTTGACTGCGGTTTGAATCCCAGACCCAGTGGCTTAAACTCACGTTGGGCACGTGTGCGTGTGTGCCCAGTATCCCGAGAGGAGAATGGAGGAGAAGGGATTGCGGTGTGGCCATCCCCCCTGGGGGGTGATTTCTCGCTTTCTGTCTGTCTCTCTCTGGCAAGCGCACGTGCCCTATAGCAAAAAAACTTCTCCAAAAGAAAAATAATAAAGTTTATTTATTTATTTATTTTAGTTTTGCTGTAGGGCACATGTGCTCACCAGAGACAGAGAGAAAATGAGAAACATACCCCCCCCCCCCCCCCCCCCAGGGATGGCCATGCTGCAGTTCCTTTTCTTCCATTCTCTTGTTTTTTTTCGGCACATATGCATGTATGCATGCACATGTGTGCCCTGTGTATTTTCAAGTTACTGGCTGTGGGACTCAAACCATGCAGTTGGCTCTGTGGGATCCAGCCTCCTTAACCTCCATGTTACCTGCTGCCCCAAAGTTTATTCTTAAGAGTCTCATGCACACATGCACGCATGCACACACACATGCACCAACAACAGATCCTTATACTGTGATCCGCCACTAGTCTCAGCTTGCCCAGCATGTTCATTCTGCATGCTTAGGGAGGTCCCAGGATGTGAACCTGGGACCTTCCTCAAATGGGTCCAGTTGCATTACCACTAGGCCACTGCCTGCCCCCTCCCCTCAGATCTTGGTAGCCCACATCCTTGAGTCAGGGGTTAAAGTGATCTGTTCCCAGCCCTGCTTTCATCTACCTCCGCCTGGGAGCACCTGTTCCCACCCGGCACCAATCTGTCTCGCTTGTCCTGACAGTTTATTTCTGTGTTGGGACAGGTGGGCAGCAATGCTGGCATCGTGGGAATGACGAAGGAGCACCTGGGCTTGGCATTGGCACTCAATGTGCCTGTCTTTGTGGTAGTCACCAAGATCGACATGTGCCCTGCCAACATTCTGCAAGGTAGGTGAGGACTCTGGCTAGTGGCAGCTTCTATGACCCACTGTGCCTCCTTGGTAGTCTGCTACTGGGGGCTCAGCCTGGGATCTTCTGTTTTCCTGCCTTGTACTCAGACCTTGGCCTGAATTTTCATCAGCCCCCTATTTTTTGTTTCTTCTGCCCTATTTAGCTCATGGTCTGAGCACAACCTAGAATTATCCTGTTTTCTGTTCCTTCTGGTTCCCAAGTACCGAATCTTCAAGAACCTTAATCTGGTACCTCTTTTCAGAGGACCCCAGGAAGAAAGAGTCAGGCTCTATTAGAGCGTCTGATAGTCTTTTACCACCAGAGCGTCAATACAGGGCTGCAGGCCTAGGCCTTCGTGCGTTTCCTCCTCTCTGCTGTGGACAATAGAAGAGAAGTGGAGAACTAAGCTTTTGGGAGCCCTCCTGAGGGCCTCTGCAGACTGCTCAATGCCCAAGAGAGCCTTTTGTCAGATGAGATTGTTTTTCCAGGAAGCAGTACATTCTGGGAAGATCATTTGCCTTTTGGAGACCCTAAGTCACTTGCTTACAGCTTGTGGGTCTTGTAGAGACTCTGGAGAAATCTACCAGGTTTCAGAGCCAAAACTTTAGAAAATGGGCCCCTCTTTCTATTCCTGCACCATGTACCCACCCAAAGTCTTGATCCTCCTTTTTGCTTCTCCAGGCATTGTGGCATTTAACACTGGTCGGTCTGTCTGTCTGTCTTCTGCTTGCATCAGTAATGAGTGGACCCATCTTGTCCTGGAAGCCTGGCCAAAGAGAAGGCTGTGTCCCCTAATTCTCTTCCATTTCACCCTTTAAGAAACTCTGAAGCTGTTACAGCGCCTGCTGAAGTCACCAGGCTGCCGGAAAATCCCTGTACTGGTGCAGAGCAAGGACGATGTGATTGTCACAGCCTCCAACTTCAGCTCCGAGAGGTAAGGGGCAGGGCATGTGCTCCGGGCAGGCACCCTGGCTGGCAGGCCACATCAGGAGGTAGGCCTGGAATGGCTCATGGAGACAACATGTCAAAACACTTCTCACAGTTCAGAGATGGGAGGAAATAGAAGGGTCTGGCCTCAGTGCCAGGCCTCCCAGGCTTGCACTGTTGCTCCTGGGCCGCATTAGTAACCCAAGTTCTGGCTCCCCCAGGGCTGGTATCCCACCTGACACTTAGGTGTCCTTATCCGCGAAATGACAATGATGCTGCCTTCCAGTAGGGCTGTCACGAGCATTGGGAATGGGTACAGGAAGCACTCAGTGCCGTGCCTGGTTGGTGTGCGGTGGCTCCACAGCCATTTCATAACCGTCAGAATTTATTGTACTGCCGTGTCTTCACCGCTCTCTAGTCCCAGGCCAAGTTTGGCATTTTCTCATTAATGTTTCCTTTCATGCCATAAATATTTATCAGACATTTGTTCTGCTGGGCTCTACATCCGTACATTGAGGATTCAGAGTTGACTAGAGCACAGTCCCCAAGGCGTTCAGCTTCTTGGTCTGAGATGCGCTCTTGGTAACAGTGAACTTGGCGAACTCGCTACTCCACCCCAAGCCTCAGGCTCCTTAGGAGCCATCTGCTCTTGAGTGGTCTGTGGGTGGGACCCGGATCCGCCTGGCTATTTGGCCTGGAGCTCTGCCTCGATACTATCTACAGTACCACCAGTTGGCCAGCAGGGGGCAAATTTCCGACAGCCCTGGTTCAGTTTGTTGGTTTCGTTGAGGCCATTTTCTACAGGCACTATTCTGGAAGTTATGGGGGAATACATGAGTCTGGATCTCAGAGAGTTTAGTGCACCCTAAGTAGGAGAGGTGGAGGCCATTTAGGTGACTCTGATGGAAAATCAGATCCTACTTAGTCGCATGTAATAGCCATGAAAAGCTCTCTAGGCATTTAGAGGAGTTGAGTAGCCACTTCTGCAGGGTTTCATGGAAAAGTGGATTCTGGAGACTGAGGTTGGCTGAGAGGGAAGGGATTCAGGAGGGAGGGTCAAAGTGAGCAGATACACAGGGCAGGAAAGAACCAGGCTCTGAGGAGAAGCGAAGGTCCTCTGCCATGGGTAGAATATGGGCCTTTGGGGGACTTGGTCCACAAACCCAAGTATGAAGGCCATGAATGCCACGGAAAGGCAGGGAAGGTTGTCACTACAGCGGGTCTTAGCCAGAAGGCCAGGAACGAGAGGGTTAAGGGTGTTAAGTAAGCATTGCTTGCTTAAGGAGGAAGAGGCTGTCATGAGGCTCCAAAATAGGGCAGTGAGGGAGGAGCAGAGAGGAGGAGGCAGATTTCAGAGACTAAGCCTAGAAGGAGGCCTCGGTGCAGGTGTGCTTGGGGTTGCTGGGCCGGAGCTGAAGACTGGGCCCAGAGGCGAGTCGTGAGCAGCAGACCTGCTCTTGGGCCCTCCAGCTGCCCCCCCCCCCCACACACACACACGCACACACACTGGCAGGGCAGGGGCTGGTCACCTGAGCGCCTCTCTCCTTTCTTCTTTTTCTCCCCTCCACTTAGGGTGTGCCCCATATTCCAGATCTCCAACGTTACAGGTGAGAACCTGGACCTGCTGAAGATGTTCCTCAACCTCCTCTCCCCCCGCACCAGCTACAAGGAGGAAGAGCCTGCTGAGTTTCAGATCGATGACACCTACTCTGTCCCAGTGAGTGCTTCGGGACGACTGAGCGGGGGGGTGACTGGGCAGCACTTGCTACAGGAACAGCAGGGCTTGGTCTGTGGTGGAGATGGACTTCTGAGGCCTCCGTCTTCTCTTTGACAGGGTGTGGGAACAGTGGTGTCAGGGACAACACTGAGGGGTCTGATCAAGCTGAATGACACGCTGCTGCTGGGCCCAGACCCCCTGGGTAACTTCCTGCCCATTGCTGTCAAGTCAATCCATCGCAAGCGCATGCCTGTCAAGGAGGTGCGGGGGGGCCAGACAGCCTCCTTTGCGCTGAAGAAGGTGAGCATCGTCGATAACCGGCAGCTCCCCCCAACTTCCATTCTGCTGGGGTCTGGGCCAGACGTCTTTCCCCATCTCTAGTCTGTGGGGCTACTCTACAAGTTAGGGATTACTGACCCCATTTTCACAGGTGAGGAAACAGGCTCAGAGAGCTCAGTGACTTGCCTGACACACAGTGGTAAGTGTTAGTCAGGACTACCTGTTTCTAGCTCTGTCCCACCCTGCCTGAGCAGGGTGTTCACTCAGAGTTCACCTGCTGGCAGAGTGTCCTACACTTGGGCATCTGTGCCAGATCTTCCCATTCAGTCTTTTGGCTTGTGGACTTTGGATGAGTGCTAGCTCTGGGGTCTTCTAATTAACCAGGAAAACGGAGGCTTTCTGCCACCTGCAGTGACTAGGTCCTGCTCACTTTGTCCCTTTTCCGAATGCCCGCCTGCCTTGGCCTTCCCACCTGTCCTTCGAGGCCCAGCAGCTGAAATGCCAGCTCCTGCGGGAAGCCTTCCCTGGCCCTTGGCAGCAGTGTTTCGCCTCCCACACAGCACAAGTCTGCCTTGTGCTGTCCACCCTGGAAGGCCTGAGGTGGTGAGGAAGCAAGGCTGCGCAGGGGTGGTCCCTACTCCTAGGAAGACTCCTGGCCCTCTGGGACCTGGGAGTGAAGCCAGAAGGCATCACATCCTGAGGTCTGGGCTTCCCCTTTCTTTCAGATCAAGCGTTCGTCCATCCGGAAGGGCATGGTGATGGTTTCCCCACGCTTGAATCCCCAAGCCTCCTGGGAGTTCGAGGCCGAGATTCTTGTCCTCCACCACCCCACCACAATTAGCCCACGCTACCAGGCCATGGGTAGGTGTTAGAGGCCCTGCCACCCCAGGAGGCCTTCACTCGACTCCTCCAACAGTTAACTCCAGCACACCAGGCCCCGTAGTTCCAGCCCCAGCCAAGAGTCAGGGTTCCTTCTCTTGAGAGATGCCAGTGCCCTCCGTCACAGTGAGCCACGGCGTCCATGCAGTCCTGCAGACACTGAGCCAGGGCCAAGCTCTGAGTCCCGGACCTCTCCAGGGACCTTACCGCACTCCTTCAGGGAATGTTCAGGCATGGCGGTGCCGAGTCGCTGGGAGCAAGGATGAGCCAGGCAAGCCCATCCCTGCAGGAGCTTGCAGTTCAGTGAGGAGGCACAAGTGTGAATAGAGTGCTCTGTGATCCTGGAGCTAGGACCCTGTCTACACAGGCCAGGCTGGGCTCTTAACAGAGAAGAAAGTGGGTGAATGTGAGACAGGATCTGATCGCAGAGCAGTCCTTCTGCTCCCTCTGCTGCCCATCCTGCTGCTCCTCCACATACGTTGTGCTGTGCTCCCGGCCACCCCTGTCCTGAGGCACTGGGCAGCTCAATCCTGTCCTGATCTCCCTGATCCCTTGGCAGTGCATTGTGGGAGCATCAGGCAGACAGCCACCATCCTGAGCATGGACAAGGACTGTCTGCGTACTGGGGACAAGGCCACTGTCCACTTCCGCTTCATCAAGACCCCTGAGTACCTGCACATAGACCAGCGGCTGGTGTTCCGGGAAGGCCGCACCAAGGCTGTGGGCACCATCACCAAGGTACAGTGGGCAGGCCTTGCCTGTGCAGGTGCAGTGACCACGAGCACAGAGGCTCTTCGCAGAAGCCCCGAGGAACCTTCATATCTTCAGGGTCAGCGCTGCTGTCACTGCTCTAGGAGAGGTGGCCAGCACTGGGAGGCACCATCCTCTGTGCTTCCCTGGGAGTGTCTCTGGGCCTCCCGTCCTGGGCTTTGGAGGTGGCCAAGGAGGGGAGAGGGTGGGGTGGGCATGGCATTCCCCATAGGAACAGAGCGCAGAGTGGCTGTGCCTAGCCGGGTCAGCCTCTCAGGTGCTGGCACAGGCTGCGGCAGCCTGGCTGGGACCACGCCTGCGGTCCCTCAGAGTCCGGGTAGAGTGAGTGCTGGACAGCATTGGCGTGTGGCTATGAGTTCCTTTGGGGCTCGAGGGGCAGGTGGCAGCGAGAGCCCCAGATTTCTGTGCAGGAGCAGCAGGTGGGGCAGGGAATGAGACGGAGCCCTTCTAGGCTGAGCAGAGGCAGGAAGTAAGACATCAGCCCTAGGCCCGTGGCCGTCCAGGGCCTCCGACGGGGACTAAATAGCGCTGGGCACCAGCAGATGGTGTAATGGTTGCGTTGCTGGATTCCCATGGAGTCGACTGTGACTCAAGTCCTGGGCCCAGGGGCTGGGAAATCACATTGGCCATGTGTGTGTGTGTGCCCAAAATCCTGAGAGGAGAATGGAGGAAAATGGATTGCAGCATGGCAGTCCCTCCTGCAGGGGGCAGGGGTTGATTTCTCACTTTCTAGCTCTCTGTCTCTCTGGCAAGGGTACATGCCCTATAGCAAAAATCTCTTTTAAAAAAGGGAGGGGACCATAGCAGATGGCATAATGGTTACGTTGCTGGACTCCCATGTGGTCAACCGTGGTTCGAGTCCTGGACCTGGTTGCTTCAAAGTCATGCTGGGCCCATGTGTCTGCGTGCCCAAGATCCTGAGAGGAAAGCGGAGACTGCCTGCCACCTCCTATTAGTCCTCTGCCATCTGCCCACGACCGGCCAGGCCAGAGAGCGGAGTCCCTACAGGGGTTGTGGGGCTTGGGGATGCAGCTGAGCTGATGCCACCACCCTGTAGCCCCAGCCTCACCCTCACCCTTTGGCTCCCACAGCTCCTCCAGACCACCAACAACTCTCCAATGAACTCCAAGCCCCAGCAGATTAAAATGCAGTCAACGAAAAAGGGGCCCCTGAACAAACGAGAAGAGGGGGGCCCACCTGGTGGGACAGCAGTCGGGGGCCCCGCACCTGGAGACGAAGCTCCTCTTGGGGCTGGGCAGCCAGCAGCATCCAGTAGTCTCCAGCCACAGGTAAGTGTGGCCCTTGGCCTCGGGCAGCGTGGCGAAGGCGTTGGCTCTTACTCTGGGTGCAGGTGCTAAGTAGGAGCCTCTCGGGCACACACAGGAGGCGTTTCCAACAGCCCCGGCACGGACAGGGCTGTAAGTGTGAGCTGTTTGTCTCTCAAGGAGGTGCTTGTCACTGAGCTGCGTCGCCTACAGGAAATTCAGAGGGCCTCTGGGAGGCCGGGGTTCTGTTCCTGGTCTAGCCCGAAGGCCGAGCTCATGGCTCCGGTAATCCCCGAGACTCGGGAGGCTCAGGGCCAGCCTGGGCAGAGTAGCGAGACCCCATCCAAGGAGAAGGAGCCAGGCGTGGCGGTGCACACCGTAGGCCCGGCTAGGAGGCTGAGGCAAGAGGGCCGTGACGTGCTAAGACCTTGCCAGAGAAAAAGCAGGACAGAGCGCACTTTACGTGGTCCCAGGTCCATAGCATTTCATTTCCATGAAATAAACCAGAATAGAAAAGCGTCAGTTTCCCGAGTGGTGAGTGTAAGTAACCTTGGTGTGAGCGTGCGCATGATGTCTGTACTGCAGCCCTCCAGGCCTCAGGCTCTGCCTTACAGGGTCCTACATACCACGTCCTGGAGGGGCTGTGGCCTCACTTGGTCGGGTCTCCTGCCACTCTTTCCTGCAGTCTCCCGGCCTCGTGAAGGCCTGGTGCCCCCTCGGCCCCCCTCTGCCTGGTGTCTCTCTCCATCTGCCTCTTCTGCCTGACCTGTCTGTCCCTTGTTCTCCTCTCCTGGTGGTTCACTCCTTTCTTCCACCTGTCAGCAGTGGCAGGGCGAGGCTTGCTCTGAAGGCAGGTGGCACCGGCTTAGTTTCACAGGCGGCAGTCAGCGCAAGGTCACCTGGTAAATCCCAGGGCCAGGCGACACCGCCCGCTCTCTAGTCTCCGGCGCCTGTGCTGCCTGACTGCTCCCAGCGGCAGTGTTTCTCAGGCTTCCTTTATCTCTTTCAGCCCCAAGCCCAGCAGCGGGGGCCGGCGACGAGGGGGCCAGCGACACAAGGTGAAGTCCCAGGGGGCCTGCGTGACTCCTGCCAGTGGCTGCTGAATCGTCCCTGCCCTTCCCCAGCACCCGAGGGGTCCTCACACTCTGGCCACGCTCCAGCAGGTGGACGGAGCAGCTCTGACCACCCCCGCCCTCCCCCGGCTGCAGCAGAGCCTCATTGCCCCAGTGTTTCCAGGGTTGACACACACCGAGGAAGGGGGGCAGGTTTCCAGGGACAGACCATTCCCCGTCCCCTGCCTTCCTCCTCACACAGTTTTTGTACATCTGGGCCCTTAGTTTTTATTCTTTTTATTATATAATCTCTGTCTCTGTTTAGAGTGTGTGTGTGTGCGTGTGCACGTGTGTGTGTGTGCGTGCGTGTGTGTGCGCAGGAGGGCAGCGGGCAAGGCCCTGCCGGTCTCTCTCTCCTTTCCTCCATGGCTGCCCGTTTGTCCACCCGTCCACGTGTCTGTCTGTGAGAATCCTCAGGGCCCTTAGGGCATGTCAGGAGTTGAAGAAGCCCACCATCCGTGTGTGGCTAGGCCGGGGGGCTCCTGGGATTTTGTCTGCTGTTGCCAGGGCAGGGAACCCCAATCTAAGACTTGGGGACTTTGACAGGGAGAATGCGGTGGCATCCCCATCCCTTACCCTCCTCTCTTTCCTGTTGAGCCCCCAAACAGATAATGCCAAAAGCTCTTCAGCTATGGCCCGTACATGTGTGGAGGGGAGGGCAACTGGATCGTAGGAGCTTCAGTCCTGACCCTGACCCCAGCCACTGACCCAAAGACCGCTGGTGGGCTTGCCCTTGGAGACAATCCTGTTTGCCCGGGCTGGCCCTGGCTCCCCTGGCCCCTGCTGTCAGCCCGGCCTGGAGGCTCGCCTTGCCTGGGAGCTGCCTCCTGCTTGGACTCTGGCTTTCTGTTGGGCCTCGGGGCACTGGGTACTGGACTGGGGTCCGGGCCACTCAGGATCATACTTTCCAGCAGCTCCTGTTGGTGGCGTTGGGGGTGGTTCCTCTAAGCCAGGTGGGGGCTGGAGTCCCTCCTTCCTGCCACATGGGCACAGCATAGCTGTTGAGCTCAGCAGGGAGGGCAGGGGAAGGCCCAGACAGAACTTAGTCCTCTGAGAGTTGCCTGGGGTGGGATGTTGGTGCGTGGGCCCCACCCCAGCCTGGACTGAGCTCTGCACTGAAGCCCTTGGTTTAGGTGGGCTGAGGGTGGGGCGTGCTCCTTCTCTAGCCGGGGTAGACACCCAGCTGGCTGGGTCCTTCCTCAGCCTCACCTCCTTCCTGTCTTGTCCCCCCACCGCTGCTCCCTCTGCTGGGCCCTCTTCCCCTCTTCCAACTGTTTCTAGTTACCACTGACCTGTGGCCATGGACTGACCAGACCAGCATTCAGAATAAAAGTTTGTTTCAAGAAAACAGTGTCGTGTTCCTTTCCCGGCCCCTCCAGGACACCGGTACTCGGCCCCAGCTGCAGGCCTGGGCAGGGCCAGGCCATGCGGAGCCCGGCTTCCTCTGCCAGGCACCAGGCAGGCACAGCCTCACAGTTCGAGCTCTTCCACCAGTCCTGTGACAGGACAAGTTACCAACCTTCTCTGACGCTGTTTCCTCCTCTACAGCGGGGCCCTACTTAGGGTCATCTGGGTGGGTTTGGTGAGAAAAAAGGAGGCCCTGGTGTGCCCTGCACGTGCAAGGTGCTTTCTCGGTTACACCACACTGGTGCCAGTCCACGCTACCTCTGGGCCCTTAGCAGGCCCAAGGAGGGTGCCACTGACCTGTGTGCTCTGTGGCTAGGACTGCTAGGGTCTCGCAGTGGCCCCCGGCCACATCCTGTGGAAGGTGGTGGTGTGTTCTGGACCGGAAGCTGAGGCTCCAAGGGGGCGTGTTAGTGGCAGGGATTGACTCCCAGCCCTGGCCCTGCAACCGTCCCCACTCCACTGCCCAGCTTGCCCTTCCTCCCCGGCCCACTCCGGTCTGTTGGCCAAGGCCCTCCTAACTTCACCCTGGCTCTGGCTCCCTTGGGGGGGCTGCCGCCCGCTGGTGCTCTGAGGACAGGAGGCCGTGCTGGGAGTGGCATGGGAGGTGGTGGTGGCTGGGTTTCCCTGGGCCAGCCGTGGCGGAACCTCGTTTGGACGCCTCTGCTCCTGTGAGTGCCAGGCTGCCAGGACCATCCTCTGCATTCTGGAGCTCTGCTCTCCACCCTGGTCTCTGCCCTCGGACTCTCAGGAGGGTGGGTCTGGATCCAAGTGACTGCCAGGCCCAGCCCTGCTAGCAGAGGCTGACCAAGTCTAGAGCTTTACTGACCACAGGACTACACAGACCCGGGGTCTCGGCTGTCCACCAGGAGCCAAACGCCAGCCTGTGGTCGACAAGCAAAGCTGCTAATCCAACTTCGCAGGGCCAGGCCTGGCCTGCAGTGCAGGGGCCATTTTTGGCGGTGCTGGGAGTGAGGGCTGGGGCGGGCATGGCCAGATCCCAGCTTCAGTCAGGACCACAGTGCTGGCATGAGGGTCACAGAGTGAGACAAGGCACCAGGGATATGCCACAGGGCAGAGGCGGGGCCGGGAAGACAGCGTGGGCTGTGAGGGGCTGGTTAGCTGTGAGCATGCGCAGATGGCAGAGCTCTGGCGGCGTGTGCTAAGTTCACGAGACTGTTGGTGCCACTTGGGGACGCCTCCTTTGTTGAGAGATAGTGCTGGCTGCAGGGCAGGTGTTCAGTGACATGGGGTTGGTGCGGGAACTGGCCCCAAGGCTCCTGGCTGGGTTCAGGCTCTATCCTCCCTCCCTGAGTCCAAGCTTCTGCCTTAATTTCCTCAGCCTTGATGAGGACCCGAGTTGGCCTGGTCACCAGGAGAGGCACGAGGGGCCGGCGGGGCAGCACACCTGAGCTGCATCTGGAGCACTGTCTGCAGGAGGGGCAGGGCTTCTGCCTCAGCCCCTGGCTAGCAGACGTGGTTCTTGGGGATGCATCTCCACGTCCCACCCCAGCCCCAGGCACCAGGGCAAACACCTAGCTCCATGGAGGAGTCACTGCACTAAAGCGATGTGACAGCGGTTAAGCACGTAACTATCACCTCTGCTCAGTGGCCCTGAGAGACGAGCTGTCCGAGTGGGTGGCAGTGACAGCTGAGGGGATCCGCTGCTTCCTTCTGCCAACAGTTGAGGCCACCTCAGGTTCCAGCCCCATCACATCTGTGTTCTAGGTGGAAGTGGGTCTCTAAGCTCAGGGGTAAGGCTTTGGGGACATGGTGTGGCTAAGGATTGGCTCCCTCACTTTCCTGAGAGCAGCTGCCCCATGCAATGGCCAGACAGCAAGCACCATCCACCAGTCCTGGGCATTGTTTATTTTTTTGCATAGGCATAAATTAGAATCTGGAGATAAAAAAATTCAGAACCAATAGTGCAGCATTGTGACAGGAGAGCGCAAAACAAAACCTGGTTGTCTCGGGACAGGGTGCCCCAGCCCAGCCCGTGCTCCCTCCCACCTCTCCCCGGGGGCCCGAACTACCAGGGCCCCAAGCCTCTCGGCAGCCAAGAATAGGAGCTGAGTATCACCCAGTGCCCCACAAACGGGACCGGGAACCAGCCCTTAGCTTTTCAGTTAAAAAAACAGACTTAGAAATATACACCTACTGCAGCAGGGCCTGGGGGCCCCGGAGCCCCTCCTTACCTCTCCCCAGGATGACCCTGCCAGCCTCCTCCCCAGCCCACCCGACTGCCCCACAGCGGACAAGACAGAAGGGAAACCGAATCTGAGCAGGAGCTGAAAGGGCTCCAGGGGGGTCACCTGGGGGGAGGACCCCATACCAGGACCTGATTAGACGGGGGGAGGAATGCAGACTGACCTCCCACCCTGACACCCTGAACGTCACCATCATCAACGTCACCATCGTCATCGTCACTGGGCCACCACGAAGGCCCCGGGAGCCCCCTCTCCCCACCCTGTAGCTAAGCCTGGGAGCTAATGGCCTGGGCCCCCGTGTGCCGGGGGATGTAGGAAGCTCGTGGGGACCGGGCAGGCTCTGGCCCAGATGGAGAGCAGAGTGGCCCTGGGCCAGCGTCGGGAGAGGACAGGCGGCTGCTCTCCCAGCAGAGGACCCCACAGGGTGCAAGAAGCTCCATGCCCTCCTCCATCCGGCCCAGAGACAAGCTTCTAGGAAGTGGACCTGGGGCCACTACTCCTGCTGGAAGCGCCCAGCAGCCCTAGGCCAGGTGCTTCCTGCTAGGACAGTCCCATCCTGTCCCACTCTGCACACCCCACTCAGGGGCCTCACTTCCCTCACAGGAGGGGCAGCTCTCCCCATCCCAGGCCCGGCTCATCCCACCGATTCCATCCTCACGCCTCCCAGTGGAAGCCGGCCCATCCACCCTGGGCGAGGGCAGGTGGGCCTGTGTCTCCCCACCTCCTGACCCCCCACAGTATGCTACATATGTACACCCTCCCAGCAGAGGAAGTCGAGGCCGGCAGGAGGAGACAAGGATGAAAGGAAACACTGGAACTGCTGGCCGCCTCGCCCCGCTGCTCAGGAAGACCCTTCTCAGCTCCGGGGGGCTCTTCTTTCTCTTGAAGTCCGAGCGCGGATAAGCGTGTAGGGAAGTGGCAGGGGCTGCTGCCCACCGGCCCCCAGAGCAGGGGCATGTGCTGAGGGGGGTGGCCTCCCTCCTGAGGCTGGCAGCAGGCAGGAGGGGAAGGGCTAGTGGGCGGGCTCCCCATGCACCCTGAAGCGGTAGATGCAGGTGTACTCCGGGTGGCCCCAGTTGGTCAGGATCCGCAGCTCCACCACCTGGTACGCGGCCACCGTGGGGGGCTGTGTGGAGAAGACGGGGTTAGGAACAGCCTGGGCCCTCTGAGACAGAGGTGAGAGGAGCAGACAGCCTAGAGCCAGGTGGCCCTTGTCCTCCCTGGGGCTCTGTGCCTCGAGAGCAGTTTCCAGTCAGGGAGTCCCAGAGCCCCAGGACTTCCCCCTTCTTGCCAGGGGAGCCACCGACCCAGTGAGCCTGCCCTAGGCCTGGCCCTCAGGCCACATGGGAGCAGCCTCGGTGCCAAGGAGCAGCACAATTCACCCCACGCGGCATCGGTTCGTGCAGTCTCCTTTTCCTCACTGTCAGCACTAGCGCTCCCCCAGGGAGGGCTGCCACATATCGATGGGCATTGTTTCTTCCTCCAGTGCCCACCAGGCCTCTGTCCTCTCTGCTCCAAAAGTCACTTTCCGAGCCAGCATCTGCAGCAAATCCCACCTCGGCCACTTCCTACACAGCCCGGGGTCCTCACCTCCTCCAGGCACGTTGCCCCTCAGCGAGCCCAAGCCTCCCATGCTCAGCTGAAGACAACTCTAGTGCCCCCAAGAGCCTTATGGGAATATCCCGAGGGCACCTCATCCTTGGTGACCAAACCGGCTGCCAGCTCTGCAGCTGGCCCCGCTGGGCAGCCGCTCTCACCTCACCGCCACCTCCTCCCTGCTCATGCCTGACCCGACACTCAGCACCTGCTGGCTCCAGCCTCCCTCCCAGCACCCTGGGTGCCCTGGTGAGTGCTGGGGCTCGCTCCCCTGCAACTGCATCCTGACCAGCCCCAGCTGCAGGCCTGCCCCACTTGGCCTCACCATCTATGCAGTCACAGGGCCCTTAGTGAGATGCACATCACACTGTCACTGATAGTAGAACCCAGCCGTGCCACCCACATAGCCCTGAAGGCTGAGGTCCCCTTCCTGCCACTGTCCTTTCTCCACCCCTCACTAGCCCCATCCCCTGGTCCTCACACTAAGGCTCCCCTGCCTCGATCCATACACATGGCTGTTCAAATACAGGTTTCTGGGTCCCATCAGCCCTGCGGAATCAGCTCTCCTAGGTGGAGACGGGGAATCCGCATTTTCAGGCCCGGCCTGGGGGATCTGATGTCTACTCAAATTTAAGCCACCTGTACTGCCTGGCCGTGCTCAAACACCTGCTCCTCCTGGAACATCCTTCACCATCTTCTTGTCCATAAAGCTCCCTGCAGGACAGGCTTCTCCAGGAAGCTTCCATAACTCTGCCCTTCTAGAAGGTTCTCCCTGGCACAGTGTCTACATGGCATCTGATGTCCAGCTCTGGTTGAGAGGAGGGTAAGGCCTAGGGCAGGGGCGCCTCTCCCAGTCTGAATCCCTGGGCCTGGCCAAGCTGGTGCCCAGAAAATGCCTGCTGTGGGGCGGTAAAGGGCACACCACCCCGGCACGGCCCTGTACCTCAAAGTAGAAGGTCTGGATGGGCTCCCCGTCCTGCTCGTAGGTGAACTTGCCGAGGAGCGTCCCCTCCTGCTGCAGGTCTTCATCAAACCCCTGGAAGAGAGAGGGGCAGAGGGCACGTGTGTGGGAGGGCAGGAGCACACCCTCCCAGCCCCGCACCTGGCCCCTCGCCCGGCATGAGCCTAAGGGTACGGGAGGGAGCCTGTGCACTCGACCTGTGGCTCTGCCTCAGTGTCCTCCTTCACAGCCTGAGATGACGGGCCCTTCAGTGCCACTTCTCGTCCTGGGCCCACCTCTTCCAAAGCCACTGCCCCACCCAGCCCAGCCAGTCATCTCTGCCCGATCCTCGGAGAACAGCCCTAGGACCCTCCTGCAGCCCCTGTGGCGCCCACCCAGGTCAGGTACTCACAAAGATGGCGAAGTCCTTGGGGGCACTGGAGATGGTGCTGTTGGGTGACAAGGCCTTGGGCACGTGCTCTAAGGTGACAGCAGTGGGGCGGATGCGGGCTGAGAGACGGACCACGGCAAAGCCCTGGGGCCCCTGGAAAGCCCAGCAGTTGCCTGGGTGCACATCTGGCTGGAGGGGTGGAAGGTCACGTCAAGGCAAGGCCCCAAGTCCAGTTGTCACTGACCCAGGACAGGAAAGGCCCCAGTGAGCTCAGGCCCCCGCCATCATCTTGCGGGTACCGACCTGGAGGATGACGCGGGGAGACTGGGAGTGGTACCACAGGGGGATGCCGAAGAGGCTGAGCAGGGCTGTCTTGGTCTCGTAGGTCTCAGAGCAGCGGGTGCTGATGACGCTGGCCCCTGGGACGGGAAAGGAGGAGGGGGGCCCCCACAGTCAGGAGGCCCCAGAGGGCCAGCTCAGGCCTCCAGCCAGAGGAGCAACTGCCACTGCCATCTCCTCGTGAGGATGGACGGTGGATGCCCAGGCCAGTCCCAGCCCTGACCCAGACCCTGGGAGCTACTGCAAACATCACCTGTCCCTGCCAAGGTTCCGGCTCGGTAAGTCCTGACTTCTCTGAACTGTCACCTGCCTTTGCAGTGAATTCTAGCCTGGGTGAGTTTTGCTTAGGAAACAGCGGACCGGCCACTGCAGGCCCAGGGTAAGGCCAAGAGGAAGCAGTGCACACACCTCCCGACTCCAGGGCGTAGTCTACCATCCCAATGCGGTCCTCGCTGTAGCGCTGCAGGGCCTGCTTCACGATGCGGTGCACCTGCTAAAACACGGCCCCAGCACACGCTCAGGACGGAAGCGGACACGGCTGCCTTGTGCCCACTACTATGAGCCAGGGACCATGGCTCGACCTGTGCCCGGGCAGGTGTGGGCGTGCCTCTGCCCACCCAAACTGCCTCAGAGCACACATCAGGGCCTCCTGCGGTCACATATCCTAGAACACTGAGGAGATGCAGTGTGTGGGACCATCCAGGTCTGCAGCTCCCAGGGAAAGAGCAGTGTGTGTGTGTGTGTGTGTGTGTGTGTGTGTGTGTATGCGTGTGTGTGCACTCGTGCATATGTGTGTGTGTGTGTGTGTGTGTGTGTGTGTGTGTGGTGGGGAGCTCTTGGTCCTTACCGCCTCCGTCACCCCGATCACGCCTTCCCTCTGCAGCGTCAGCCCCAGGCTGGCAGCGGCCTCCCTGGCCGACTGGCCCTGCAGCTCTGCCACGTGGGCGAGGACCTTCCTCTCCAGCTCCTGCAGCTGAGCTTCCATCTCCTCTCTCTGAAGGAGCCCCGTGCGGGTTCCCCCACCTCGGAGGAGGAACTGGCCAATCCAGGCAGGGAACTGAGACTCCACCTGGGGACCACAAGAAGGGTCTCTCTGGGGAGCCAGCAGGGCCAGCAGGGACTGCCAGGTTAGGCCTGGGCCAGGGAGGGTGGGGTGAGCTTGGGTAGCAGGGTCAGGAAAGGAGGGCGACCACCAGAGGAAGGAGTTCAGGCAACCCCACGGGGAGTGACGGAGGGACAGATCTGTCAACAGCTGCCAGCACTCATGCCAGTCCAGCACGGCAGTCTCGTGAGTCCCCCGGCCATGGGCTCTTTCCACAGCCTCCCAGGACAGTGGTCTCCAGGGAGAGGGCGTTCAACGGGGCACCTGGGTGGTTCCAACTCACGTCATCCCGCACGGCCTGGATCTGCTGGGGCAGCAGGCCCACTTTGTCTGCCACGGAGCCGTGCTTCAGGGTCAGGGCTGCCAGCTCCTGCCGCAGGCCGGCCAGCTGGCCCTCCAGCCGCCCCAGCTCCTTCACGGAGTTCTCCCGGAATGACTCCTGGGTCATCCTAGTGCCAGAGAGAAGAGTAAGCTGGGATTTGGAGAGGAGTGAGGCTGTGCTGAGGAAGGAGGAGGGCCCACCACCCACGTGGACGCCAAGGCGGAGACCTGCTCCTGGAGGCTCTGGCAGGTGCCTGGCAGCGAGCTCACCTACCCCAGAGCTCATTCCAATAACTCTAAGCCAGAGGCCTCACCTTCTCTACCTCAGCCTCTCACACCTTCAACAGGTGTGAACACCTGGGGTTGAGAAGGCAGCCTGCCTGGGGCCGTGTGGAGACCTGGTGTATAAACGAGCCCATGAACACCAGGCCCTACCGCAAGGCCTGCCGCTGCTGACCTCCCGCCATCCTCTCTGGGCCACCCTGCCTCGGGGTCAGGGGTGGGAGTGGGGAGGAGCGGGCCTAGGCCAGCTGCAGGTGCCCGTTACCTTTGCCACTCTGCCTTCAGCTGCTGAACGCGAGCCTCAGACTCCTGGCGCAGGAAGCAGGAAGCAGGGAGAGAGAGGAAGCACCCAGCTCAGAGAACTCGGCCCCCCAGAGCAGCTCTGCTCCCTGCAGGAGCCTTCGCTCAACCACCCCCTGGCCCAAGTGGTAAGCAAAAGTCGAACTGGCCTCCTGGCCAAAGTCCTCACCCTGTGTCCAAGACACTCAGCCATTCAGATGTCCCCATTCACTCCCCAAGAGCACACCCAGAGGGACAGCTGCTCCTGTCCCAGCACGCTCCCCAGGTCCTACCATCCCCTTCCAAAGGGCCCAGGGGCCCAGGGTCTCCGTCCAAGAATGACATTGGATTCCATCAGGACCACAGCGGAGTCCCGAGTGCCCCCAGGCCCACCAACCTGGGAGACCTGGACGATCTTCTTGAAGAGGTCTTCTGCATCCTGTTGGTGCTCCGCTCTCAGGGCGGCCAGCTCTTCCTGTCAGACACGAAGCCGGGGCTGAAGACCGGACAGGTGCGCGAGGGGCACATACGGCAGGAAGTGGTATCACTGGGTCCGAGCCAGGCCAGCTGATCCCAGCCCCAGCTCTCGGCCTTCCTGTCACAGGGCTCCCCTGGGGTGCATGGCCTCCCGCTGCTCTATCCTGCACCCCACACGCCATTGGGCACTGTGCCCGGACCACGCATCTCACAACCGAGGATAGTCACGACAGCCCCCATTGTACAGAGGAAGAAACTGAGGCTTAGAGAAGGTGACTGCCCAGTGGCAGGGCTGTCGGACCCTAGGGGGCATACAGCGACAGCCACATGTTCCAACGGGGCTGCCCACATGTGACACCCAGCTCCCATGTGGGACAACTCCGCTCCCCCACCTGGATGCGCGCGGCTGTGTCCCTGCGGAAGTCCTCCTTCAAGGCGGCCTCGCGGCGGCTCACCAAACCCTCCAGGAGCGTCAGCGTGTCCTCGTGGCTCAGGCTGCCACCTCCACCTCCGCCACCGGCCTGGCCAGCGGCCCCCTGCCGCAGCTCCAAGCGCTCCAGCCGCATGGCCTCCTTCTGCCAGTTGGAGGAGAACTCAGCAGCGAGAGCTTCCAGGCGCCGCTCCAGAGAGTGCATCCGGGACAGGATGTGCTGCTCAGCCTGGAGGGGTGGGGAAGGAGACCTGGGAGGTGAGGACCCAGCAGTGCCCTTGGCTAATCAACGCTTCTGGGACAGCCCCTCTGAGCCAGCCCCACGGAGAGGGGGAAGAGTCACGAACACCAGCCTGAGGCTGGGCCCCGGGAAGGCCCTGGTTTACGCGGAGACCTCCCTGAGAATGCTGGGCACATGCGCGTCCGTGCTCTGCACCGGCAGAGGCCATGCGTGGACCATGGTGTCACAGCCCTGTTGGAAATGCTGTTTCTCTCTTGCTCTTAGAAGAAATAAAAAAAAGAACAAAGAAAAAAGAATCCAGGAACATCCCCTCCGCCCACGCTGGCTCTGCTGGGCAGTGGCTGGAGACAGTCAACCGTCACTCAAAGGGCAGGGCTACTGAGTGCAAAGGTTCTGATGTTATTTATTTTTTCACAATTATTTTCTCTTTTTTGGTACAGGGTGAGTGTGCTCGCCATAGACAGAGGAAGCGAGAACTCATCCCTGGGGTGGAGGGATGGTCATTTCTTGCCCATGGCATCCCTTCTCCTCCACTCTCCTCTCGGGATTTCTCAAGCTGCCTGGTCCGGGACTCGAACTGCACAGCTGGCCAGGTGGGATTCAGCTGATTTAATCACCATGCCACCTAGGTGGCCCAGAAGTTCTAATTTTTAGAAATTACATTTTTTTAAAGAGGTTTTTGCTATAGGGCACGTGTGCTTGCCAGACAGACAGAGACAGAGAGACAGAAAGTGAGAAATCACCCCCCAGGGGGGATGGCCATGCCGCAATCCCTTCTCCTCCATTCTCCTCTTGGGATCTTGGGGGCACGCACGCACATGCGCCCGGCGTGAGTTTTAAGCCACCGGGTCTGGGACGTGAACCGTGGTCGACTGCATGGGAGTCTAGTGACATAGCCATTACGCTAACTGCTGGTCCCAGAAATTACATTTTTTAAGGCAATACAGTTGCGTGACTCAAGAAGCAAACATCAAAGAGCCCCCTCCCCGCCCCTCTCCTGACCTCTGCCCCACCCACCCAGTGCCCTTAGCACCCCTCACCCCCAGCCAACTGCCCCCTTAGTGTCGTTATGCAAACGCAGGCAAACCAGAGATTGTTCATGCTTTGCTTCCCCTTTTTCATAGAAAAGGTGGTTATGAAATATAATTGTATTTCTCATCTTTTTAAAAAAATAATTATTTAATTTTATTATAATTATTTTAATTTGCTGTAGGGCACATGTGCTCACCAGCAAGAAACAGAAACAGGAAGCGAGAGAAGGAAAGTGAGAAAGCAAGTGGTCAGATCTGGGACTCAAACTGCAGTTGGCTGTGTGGGAGTCAAGCGCCTTAACCAAAATGCCACCCGGTGGCCCCCATTCAGTGTCTTTAATGATTAAAAGAGTCCTAGATAAAAAGGCATAGGTGGAGCCAGCAGGTGGCATGGTGGTTAAGGGTGTTAGGTTCCCACATGGCCGGTCACGGATCGAGTCCCAACCTGGCGGCTTGCATTCTTAATTCCCCAACCCCTGCACCCCTGCACCCTGGGTGTCCTGTCTCTCTCTGGTCAAATTAAAAATAAATAAAGTTAAATAATTATTTTTTAAAAAAAGAGAGACGGGGGCGGGGAAGTGAGAAATCACCCCCAGAGGGCGCGCAAGCTGTAATCCCTTTCCGTTCTCTCGGTCACCAGGGACACGGGCACACGTGCACCCAGTGTGATGTTCCTCTCAGGATTTTGAGCACACGTGTGCACACGCCCAGTGTGATTCTCAGATACCGCCTTAGCCACTGCGCCACCGGTGGGCCCGTGTCGACTTTTACCCCCCACTGACTGCAGATTCCTTCGGGGCACATCCTAGACCTGGTCCCTTCCTCCCAGAGATGATGAAAATAGCCACCACCTCTCGTCCCGCACCCTCTGCCATGTGGCCTCGCAGCTTCTCCCATCGAGGCGAGGAGCCTTTTCTCCGTCCTTGAACCTGGACGGTCTCTGAGATCTGCTCCGGCACTAGGCGGTGGTGGAGGAGACCACGCGCTAGCTCAAATCAAGGTCTCCGAGGGGCTGGCCTGCTCCTGTCTTGTGGGACCTGCCCGGCAGCTACGAGACCAACCCGGTAGCCTGCCGGGTGACAGACACACGTGGAGCTCAGTCCTCCCAGGCCAGGGCCTCAGCCAGCCGACCCCCAGCTGACCCACCGGCCACCTTCCGACCGGCAGACACGCACGCACGCACCGACTCGGGAGCCCACCTAAGATCGCCTGTCCTTGCTTGGACCAGCAGGGCCACTCGGACGACCTGCAGACTCAGGAGCTAGGCCCCTGATCTTAGGGGTGTCGTAGGTGTGGTAAGAGTTACTGACCGCCATATTCCTCATCACGGAAGGGCTCAGAAAGGGCCTGTGCGATGTGGGGAAGGAGCGGGGCGCACGGATGATGCCAACTCCGCATCCGTTTTCTGTGCTCTTCAGGTGGCACAGCACTTGCAGCTTTGTGCCACTTTTAAGGTCAGGCAACTCCCCTCATCACACCCCCAACAGTGGAAAGAGGTGTTCCAGCCGGGACAACCTCTGCGCGCTTTGTAAGGCAGGACACCAATGGCAAAGACAGGCCGAGGGAGGGGCTGCACCCTGCCAGCTCATGGCCTGGGGACACTCACCTGGACATGGGAGGCCGCGTCTCTGGAATCCCACGCCTCCTGCTGCCTCCTGCTGTCCCTCGCCGCCCACCAGGAAGCCACAGCGGGGTGGACTGTCTGCAGCCCGTATGGGTAGAAATACCAGGCACCTAGCACAGGGGAGGCTGGTTACCCGCAGGGGAGGAGGCAGCCGACCTAATCCGTGTCAGGGCCTGTCCCATCACGGGAGCCCAGCCCTGCCGTGGGCGGGAAGAGGGCTGGGGCTCCCGCTGTTCTCGGACGGGCACCCTGTCCGTGCCACCCCCACTGCCATCTCTGAGCGAGTCCTCTCCACACGCCAGGACTCCTTCCTGTGGATGGCTGAACCTGGAGAAAATGGCTTTCGCATCTACCCCACCCTCTGGGGACAGGTAAGCGGCCTGGGTGGGACCGCTGTGACGATGGGCCCTGTGTCCAAGTCATGGGACAGAATGCACAGCTGCCCAGAGAGGCTGCTGGCAGCCCGGGCGCCGGCTCAGGCTGCAGTCACCGACACTGCCGTCCCGCTCCTGGGGCTGTCTGATTGGGGTGGGTTTACTCCCAAGGGTGTGTGAGAGAGAGACACAGAGAGAGAGAGACAGAGAGACAGAGAGAGAAGGGAAGGCGGGAAGGGAAGGAGGGTCAAGGATCTAGAAAAGCCACATGGGCCGAGGGTCTCTATTCCGGCAAAACCCTGAGCCTGTCACTCAGTCGCTGTCCAGGAGCAGGTCCGAGGGACGCACACACCACTGGGCTAGAAGCTGGACATGGTCACAGCCTCACACTTCACCCACCCCCACAGGTCACACGCCCCTGTGCACGTGTATCTCCATGTGACGTGGTCATGACCTGGGCCCACCAACCCCTCAGGCAGGCGATGGGGAAGCTCAGACTAAACTGAGATAATGCGCAGAAGGTGCTCCCTGGACAGACTGCGATCGTAAAGGATCGCTGTTATTTGAAGGGCGATGCCAGTTTCCACTGGAGAGGAACAAGCTGTTCTTGTAACAGGAAACACAGAAAGGAAGCCAACATTTGGAAAAATGCTCTACCCTCTTTTAATAAAAGAAATAGAAGTCGAATAGTTGCTAAACCTATAAAACCAACTCTCCTAAAATATAGTAACACATGGATGGTCTTTAATTATAAATTGGTTCCACCCAGAAAATTGAGCTTGAGCTGGAGGCCACACAAGCGACCTCGACTTGATGAAACTGGGGAGCTCATGGAAACCTGTCAAATAAGAAGCTGACCACACCTCAGGGGTGGGCGGGGCTAGCCTGGGGCCCTGGGGTCAGAGCTGCCCTGCCCTGGCAGCCCTGCCCCCTCCAGGCCTGTACCCTGCCTGCCACAGCCCTCTGCGGAAAGTGCTCCGGCTCTGCTCCTGCCCGCAGCCTCCCCGCCACGTGGGCCCAGAGCTCACCGTAGGTCAGGCAGGTCAGGAGCAGCAGCAGCAGGAGGAACCAGAGGAAGGTCTTCAGGGAGGAGAAGCGCCTGGAGCCATGGAGTCAGACAGGGAGGGCAGAGGCGTCAGGGCGAGGTTCTGGGCCTCTGTCCCCCAAGCTCCCCGTGATGCCGGGGTCAGACTGGATACTTTAGAGCATGACCTGCAGTGCAGGCCTCAGTGATGGGGGCAATTCTGACTCTGTGAATTTTATTCCAGTGATTAAAAATCAATAGCATGGAGGTCAGCAGGGGGTGTGGTGGTTAAGGGTGCTAGACTCCCCCATGGCCGACAGCAGTTCGAGTCCCGGACCTGGCGGCTTGCTTTCTCACTTTCCCTCTCTCTAGCTCCCTTGCTCTTTCTCTGCCCCTCTCAGGTCAGATTTAAATAAATAAATAAATAAATAAATAAATAAATAAATAAAGTTCTCTAAGCAAGTAAATATAGAAAAAATATGTAACTCTTTGAACAAACAATATTTTCTTTTAAAAAGTGAGGAACCTTGTTTTGGTGACATGACTGTCCTTGTCCTTGTTAGTGCTGCTGGCCCCACCCGCACCTGGCCATGCACCCTGACTTCCGGGGTTAGCCCTCTTCCCTCTAGGGGCCAGTTCCCAAACCCTAGTCCTGCCATCGGGGCCTGGGGGAATAACCCGCAGCATCCCGGGCAGTGTGTCTTTGTGGCTTTTGCACATGGCGGCGACAACTCTGGAGGGCTAGACTGTCCCAGGTCCAAGAGGGATGCTGCACTTTCTGGGAAACCCCCTTCTTGCTAGATCCCAAGGGCCTAACCTGGAGTACAGCCACTAGTCATCTGAGGGGCAGAGGTAGCTGGCCTGGGCTGGCGTTTAGTAGTGTCCAAGAAATGTCCAACAAAAAATAAAATCCCGTTCTAGAACCCTGCCCTGAGCGCTGTGAGGGAGGAGCAAGATCCTGACTCTGAGCCCGTCCTCTGTCAGGCAAGATGGCTCTACTGAGGCCTTGCCACGCTCACTCCTGAGGGCTCCGAGAAAGCCGGGCAGCACCTTCAGAGAAAGGCCCAGTACAGCTTTAACCCTGCTGCAGCCGGGCCTCAGGGCTTTCTGGCCTGTCACTCACCTGGTTAAAACGAAGACGTCAAGGAGGGAGGCAGCCGTCGTCAGGCGGTACCAGGTGGTGCCAACCCACCAGTAGAGAAGTCCAAAGAGCCGGCCTAAAAAGTGGCACCAAGCCCGTCTTCAGAGCATGGCTCTCTCCTTGTCTGTGGTCCTCCCTGCTCCCACCCCAACACTGACTGGCCACTGCACCTCTGTCCCATCCTACAGGGACCCAGGTCCTCTAATCCGCCTGCCCACTCTGCCACACCCTCCTGCTCCGCGGCTGCTCCTGCCCTCCCCAGCGAGGGTGTTCCCAGGGCCCGCGGTTCCCAGTGGCCATTCTGAAGCAAGCGTCCCGACGGGCCTGTTGCCTCTGTCTGGGCCAGCTGGCCCGGCGAGACAGGTGGGTAAGACGTCGCCACTGAAGGATGGAAGTGTCTGAGAGCAGGACAGACATCACCCACCTGGAGACGTGACCACTGCCCAGACAAAGGAGCCTGCCCGAGAGACGGCGCTCCTTAGCCGCGAACCTGAACCATGCTGGGCCGAATCCGAGTAGCCTACAGGGAAGGAGGAGAGGAAATGGCTGAGTCTGTCCTTCCTATCAGGGCCCCGGGAGCTAGACGCTCTGACTTGGCTGTCATTCTCCTTCACACCCAGGACACCACACAGGCCCGGCACCTGGCAGGCCAGTAAGCGTTTGCTGATGGAGCACATGGGGAGGTTTCCGACATTCTGTTTCCTACCCGAGCTCGTCCGCCTCCCTCTCCCTACCAACAACCTCTCAAACACTGCTCAGAACTAAAGGGCCAGCTGCACATTTCATCATAACCACAGGCCCTGCTAGGTGTGAAGCCCCATGGTGGACAGGGTCTACAGCGCGGTGGTGCTGCCTAGACAGTGTGCACACCTGTGGGTGCAGCGACCCCAGGCTGGGTGGAAGGGCCCCTGCAGGCCCGGGTTCAGGTGCAGGGCTGGGGACGGAGGATGTGGCGTTCTCTCATCTCATAGGGTGCTCCCCGCCCTCCCAGGGGCCTGGCATCAGCTCGGGGAAGGAGCGTCCCTACCCATGAAGTCGTCCTCGGAAGAGTAGCCCGAGGAGGAGCCCAGGAAGTCCTCGGAGACCTTGCTCTCGGCCAGCCCGTTGGCCTTGCTGCTCTCGGTGCCACCTGTGCCTCTCCGCCGCCTCACCCGCAGGTCCTCACCTGTGCAGGAGGAACGAGGGTTCCTTAGAGCGTCTGAAAGTGGGGCCTGGGCAGAGAGGGGCTTCGGAGAGTGGAGTTGGAAGACCCCGTCAAGACTCTTGAGGACTGAAAGAGGCAGAGCCCCAGGAGAAGGACGGGAGACACTCACTCCAGAAGGGGTCACTGTGCAGGTGGCTGTCCAGGAGGGCGCTCCGGGCCAGGGAGGCAGCCCGGGGGCTGCCTATGTAGGACTCCCGGACCATGGACTCGCTGTAGTAGGAGGTGTGGCCGTCAGAGGGGTCCAGCTGTGGCGCTGGGGACAGGCGCTTCATGCTGCCAGATTTCTTCTTCAAAGTCCTGTGGGACACATGGCACAGGAGACAGCAAGGTGAGCTAGCCCAAGCCTTCTCTGAGGCTGGGTTGGCCTCGTTGCTAGGCAACTAACAACTCTGTCCGTTGCTGACCACCTGCGGGGCGGGCGCAGCCCTGCTCCCCTATCTTTAAATCTCACCAGCAGGCGATGAGATGGAGCCGGTTCTCAGCCCGGCTCCAACTTCAAAGCCCAAGTTTGTCCCCGTGCTTCTTGATGGGTGAGTGATTTCTAAATCCCACTGATAACACCAAACCTGACCTGGCCTCCTCCAGCCAGCCAGAGCCGCAGGGACCTGGAACCTGGGCCCCTTTTCTGCAAGGGGGGCAGTACAAGGAGGTGGGCACCTGCTGCAGCTCATTTCCCTGTGCCCCGAGGTGAGACATGAGTGGGTGTGGTCGGAAAGGATGGCTGGGCTGCCACGCCCACCCGCAGCAGAAGGGGTTCCTGCAGCGGCTTGCAGTTTCAGGCTTTCCGGCCTGGTTTGTGCTTCCCACTCTCCCCCCACTTCCTGTTCGCTAATCACCAGCTTACAGAGGGGAGGAGGGGCGCTGGGGACGCTGGGGACGGTATCCTCATAGGTGTGAGGGAAGGCAGCTGCCCTTGACTGGGCATGGCTTCTGACCTCTGCCCCTGAAGGTCGAAGGTCGCAGCAGGAAGAGCCACCTGCTCTGCAGGGCAGTGCAGGCAGCAGGGCTGTGGGGCTCGCAGCACCCCTACCTGAGAGGACTGTCTTTAAACAGGGTGCTCTGGCTCCCCGTGACCGAGCTCCCTCCACTGCTGCTGCTGCCACCATCGTCATCGCCCTGGGAGTAGCGTGAGAGGCGCTGGCTTCGTCGGGACATGATGAGGTCGGGCAGGGACCCTCGTCTGCAGAATCTTGAGGGAGAAAGGAGGACAACACATGAGGCTAGGAGGGGCAGAGACAGAGGCAGCAGGGAACAGCCCATCCCCTTGTTCAGCCAGAACATCCTGAGGGGTGGGGAGAGGTGACACTGAGGGAGCGTCCCAGCACCCCAGCACTGCAGGCCACACCCGGCTCGGGCTCCCGCACATGGCTTTCCTCAGGGCTCTCTAATCTGCAGTTCACCAGTCTCTGTCCTCCGGGAGGCTGAGCTCTGTGTGAGCCAGAACGGGGCCTTCGTCAACCTCTGACCGGGAGCAGAGAAGCCAGCCCAGGACAGGTACCTCATGGGCGTTGGGCCGTGCTTTTGATCACCACTGCCCTGCAGCCCTCCCGTCTTGCCATCCTGCTTTGCTGCCCTCCCTGCAGCTCCATCTCCTCCCTCTCCCGCTGTCTCCCTTAGAGGGCACACGCTCTCCTTTCCTGCCCCTCGGTCTTCCCCGGTAAGCCCGACCTTGTCTGCTATCTCCCCTCAGTGCACATCGAGCAGCTGCGTCCTGGCTAAATGCCACACAGTCCCAGGCTCCTCACACCTACCCCGTCCGTACAGGCGAGGTAGGTATGGTTACTCCCACCTGCAAGGAGAAACCTGGGGCTGAAATGGGGGGGAACTTGGCGACAGTCATCGGTCAGGCTGAAAGTGACAGAGCCGGGAGCTGAGCTCAGATCTGACCGGCGCAGGGCCGGGGCCTTTCCTGGAGTAGAGTTGTCAAGTTGTCTCAGGAATGTGTTGTGTGCCCCCAGCTGCAGCCTGTTACCACCTCGTGTGTGTGCAGAACGAAGATGCACACCGTATCACCACACAACAAGCATTTGCTGACAAACAGCCAAACAGGGAGGTAGGATGGCTGTACGGAATCGTAGCCTTGCTGGCCGATCCCCAGATCCCCACGTGGGTGACAATCAAGGCTCTGGAACTGATAATGAGGACAAAAGAGGCCAAAGAGGAAAGACTTCAAGAAAGGCGGCATTCTATGACCCAAGGAAGATTAGTACATTTTTCAGCGCTAGAAATTCAAATTCGAAATCGGATTACCCACGGCCGCGTCTTGAGGCACTCTCTGCCAGTCGTGACACAAAGCCAGGGCTATACCAGAAACCCACGGGGGGGCGCTAACATGTGGGACCTTTTACCACTTCTAATATTCCTGGTCGATCACTGCTAGTTCTCTGGGTTGCCAGTGGGCATAGACGAACGCATGCCAACCCAGACCATGGAAACCAGAAGGTCTGGTTAGTCCAGCTTCAAACGCCTCTGAAAAACAAGCACATCCTGGCCTTATTGGCATCTTGCCAGGTAGGATGCCCCTCTGACAGCCTCCCCTGGTTTTAGCCAGTGTTGGTACAGGGACCAATGGGTAGAAGCCAAAGCAGGAAGCTGGCCCGTGTTTGCCCTATTCCACTCCTTATAAGGTAATTCCACCCGGCTGCGTCCCCACCTGAAAGCCCCAGATGCCCAGACAAGGCGCTTCCTCTTAACCCCTGCCCTGCTGAACTCCTAGGGGGCACTAGAAACAACGAGTTTAAATGGCACCCAAGCTGCTGCTCGCTGGAACCCGGGAGTGCTGAAAACTGTCAGCACCGCCTCCACCCTCCCAGAGCAGCCTCTTTTCTGCAAAGGCCCAGTATCAGAAACACAGTTTACCACCAAGTCTGAGATTTAAAAACACGCCGTGCTGGTTCTTGCTCTAAGTCACACTCCACCTCCCATTTGCTATTTTGTTTTGTTTTGTTTTAAAACTGAACAAAATGGGCCTTCCTCCTATTCCCAGAGTTCTGACAGGCGGAGGTAGAGGCAGAGGCAGGGAGCTACATGTCTCTGGGAACGGCCTGCCTGGCACCAAAGCTGTAGGCACTGCCCTGGGCCGGTTTTGGGCAGCCGGGTCTCTGCTCCCCTCCTCCCAGAAGACTGCCCGGGGAAGTCCTGCCTGAAGGCACCGCCCTCCCGGCTGGCCACTAGGGCACCGGCTCTGGGTTGGGGGCCGGCCGGGAGATGAGTCAGGACGGCTGGCCTTGGCTCGGCGCTGGCCCTTCCCAGCCGGCCCAGGGGCGTGCGCCGGGCGGGGGCTGGAGTCTGGCCCAGCTTGGCCCGGAGAGGAAGAAGCAGGCCTGGCAGCTTAGCCCTGGCCCAAGCGGCCCAACGATGACCCCGCGGTCAGGCGAGCTCCGGGTCCGCTGGGAGGCGAGCCCACCACCCTCGTCCCACGCGTACGCCTGCCGTTACCTGCTGCGCCGCTGCTCTGTGCGAGGTCGGGGGCGTCCGAGGCCCGCCGCGCCGCCTGGGCGCGCCCCCTTCCCGCGTCGGAATCCCGCGGGCGGCGCTCAGCTCAGGGCCGAGTCGGCGATTAGATCGGCCCAGGGCGCGCAGGAGCGGAGACGCTGGACGGCGCGGGGCAGGCGGGCAGGCTGGCGGACAATGCGGCCGGCGGAGGCCCGCGCTGCGCGAGTGGGGCCAGGCTGCGCGCGCGTGGCCGAGTGTGTATGTGTGCGTCTGTCAGTCAACGCTGACAGGCCGCAGCCCATTGGCCATGCCCCGCCGGCCGTCACCGCCCACCGCCGCCGCCCATTGGCTGGTTTGAACACAAAGGCCCCGACTCTCCCCGCCTTCCGCGTGGGCCCCGCGGGCCCTTCCCCAGCGCCGAAGTTCGCGCGTGGGAGGTACGGGGCGGGCTCCGACCCTCCACCCCGATCCGGGTCTCTGGAGGGCACAGCGGGAGCCGCGCTCGGGCCCGGCGCGGCCGGGTCTGGCTGCGCACGAGATTCGCAATTTGGTCCTTCGAACACCTGCGACCGTGCGGAGCACCCCCTCGTACGCCCACCCCACGCCTCCCAGCGCCCCGGGAGCTCACAAGGCCGGGGCGCCGGATCCTTAGAGGCACTGAGTGGGCCGGGGATGACCAGAGGAGAAGGTGGGGAACAGGAAGAAGACCCCGGAGAGCCTGCCCAGAGGGGTAGCTAGTGGGTAGCCCTTTGTGGGCTCTCCCTAATGATCGCTGATAGCTCGCTAAAGGCTGGGCACTTGCGTCATGGTCCCCTCAACCCACCAGCTCCAGGGTCAAGTGTGAAGACACGGAAACAGGTTCATAGAGGTTTCAAGGGACTTGCGTGAAGCCACTCAGAAAGGCAAAACTTAGATTACAAGATTCTCTCTACCTCCAAGTCCATGTGTTTTGTTGTGTTTTTGTTTCTTTGTTTGTTTGTTTTCTTTCCCACTTTAGGGTTGATTTGGGTATACCATACATGGCAAGTCCAGATCCCTGGAATTTCACAGCAGCTTTCTTCAGTTCTAAGGAGGGAGCTTGTTTGTGACAATCCATGCAGAGAGAAGGCAGAGGTTCTTACTCAGACTTGGAACCAGTGCTGGACAGTGCATGAGCACAGTGGCCCGACCCAGGCCCCGCCCAGCCTGCAGTGCACTGTTTGGGACTGGTCACTTCCTGCGCACGCTCTTCTGAGGGGAGGTGAAATGGGGTGTCCTTACTTCACTTTTCAGGTGCCAAGGGGAAAGCAGGGCATGAGATGACAGAATGAGGAGGGCGCGGGAAGACACGGGTGGAGGCTGGGCACACATGAAGCTCTCGTGCTAAGTCAGCTGCAGCCCAGCTCCCCCTCAGGGCCTCCACTGCCCCACCTGGAAAGAGGGTTGTCACCTGACCTTAGGGCATCTCGGAGTCGGCAGTGCTGGCCAGTGTTCTGGGGTTTAGGCCACAGGCTTCCTGAGGTCAAGGGCTGGCTCACATCTGAATTTCAGCCAAAGAGAAGACAGTTTTTCTTTATTCATGATAGAGCACGTGCACACACGTGAGAGAGACAGAGACAGGGAGATGAACACACACCACAGGCTCTAGTCATGCCACAATCCCCATCCTCCAGTCCTTTAGCCTGTTAGACCTTGGGCACTTGCGTGTGTGCCTGGCATGTTTCAGGCCAGCTGGGCTGGGCATTTGAGCCGTGGTTGTCATGTGAAATCCAGCTTCTCCTGAGCAGCTCATTACTACTACGCCACAGAGCCAGCCCTCAAGTCAGAGTTAGCAGCAGCCGCCAGGCGGGGAGGGGCCCTCTCAGCTTCTCATCACCAGGTGCTTAGTCCCCAGTTCTGTCCTAGCCTCCGCTCCACCTCCCGTGGAGTCTCCATAGCCCACTGCCTCCATGGCGGAGCCTGCTTCCCTGCTCTCCGAGGGTGCTGGTGCGTGAGGGACGAAGCACTTCGCTCTCCTGACCCTCCGCACTGACAGCCTCCCATGAGACTCCTGAGATGACCCCCGGCCCGTCTCCGACCTCCTGTCTCTCACCTCTCATCATCTGCTCTCTCAGCACCTCTTTTCCCTCCCAGGCTCTTCTCTGTCCCCTACCAGTCACCTGGCAAGCCTTTTCCCAGCTGCCCTCTTCTCCTTTTCACTGTCCCTCAGGGAGGTCGCTGGACACAAAACCAGACCCTCCCCATGTGGGTCGGCCTTGCAGAGCAGCACGCTTCACCGTGGCTCCACTCCCTTCTCCTGGTCCTCGCTCTACCATCATTCCATCAGCAGTGGCAGGAGGAGGAAGACAAGCTGTCTCCCAAGGGACCGTGTTCTCAATGGCTGACACATGTGGCCATCCTGTCACTTTCACATCGCCTGTCACCTTTCCCTTGGTGGCTTCTTCCTTTACAACACAATATTTGAAATTAAATTTTACAGCCACCGTGGTATAAAGATGACTGTAACCAAGGCTGGATTCATGATTACATATGCATTATTAGGGGCCGGGGGTGGCATGGTGCTTGAGTTTGAGTCCCGGACCTGGTGGCTTGCTTTCTCACTTTCCCTCTCTCTTTCTTTCATTCTGTCCCTCTCTGGGGGGACAAATTAAAAAAAAAAAAAAATGAGTAGATAAAGTTAGATAAAATAATTCTTTAAAAAATATGCATTATTGAATTTAATGTTTCTTCTCATTTTAATTGTTTTGTTTTGTTATGGGGCACATGCTCTCGCCAGACACAGAGAAATAGAGAAAAACAGACAGTGATTTTCAAGCCGTGGGGTCCCAGACGCAAACCGCAGAGTTGCGCAGGTGGAATCCAGCACCTTAACCACCATACCACCAGCTGGCTCTCTTCTAATTTTAAAAGAAAAGAAGATTAAGACATTTCTGTGGGCCACCAAAAGCCTTGTGGGCCAGAGGAACCATGCCTGCTGTGCTTAATGGGGAAGTTGGCCCTGTCCTGGGGACTCCCAGCACTGAGCTGAGAGGGCCCTGGCCTGCCCTTCCTGCAGGAGGCCCCCCCTGTGCTTTCCTGGCTTCTGGTCCTCACTCGTCCTGAGTGGATTTAGCCCAGAGCAGGTCCCACGTGTGTGTGGCAGTGTGAAACGAGGACAGGCAATCCACAGCCCTGGTCTAGGCCGCGTGCACCCCTTACTCTGTGAACTTCACCTTTCTGAGCCAACTCCCTCATTCATAAAATACAAACAGCTGTATCAACTGCCCTGTCGCACGGACTGGCTACATGACCAAGGACGTCAACGAGACTCCCTGGCTTCCATTTCCCATGTGTGAGGGCAAGTTAGGAAAGGAGCGTGGAAGACCTCCATGGGCTGGGCAGTCATGGAGGGTTTTTGCCACTGTGGCCTCTGGGGGGATGAGGGAGAAGGCTGGACCCCCGGGCTGTCCTGGTCCCATAGTGAGGGGCAGGTGGGTTCTCTGCTCTGCAGTTCTACACCACGTGCCGGTGGAATGGGCTGTGTACCCATCTGTCCCCCATGGACACCTGGCCATGACTGGTCCCTGAGGATCCTCAGTATGTTCATGTCCAGTGAACACATGAGTGAGGGAAGAGCCCCAGTCACCTCCCTGCCACCAAGGCCTCCTCCAGCCGCCTTCCCACCGTCAGCGTCAGTCAGCAGCCGGTGTTGGCGTCTGTCATTTAGCCATCACACACAGACGTTGGCGGGTGCAGACTTTCATGTCAGGCTTCCTCGCTGCAGGAACACGTTTGGCAGCTCCCAGGGAGCCGGAACCTCAGAGGAGCTTGGTGTTCCCTCCCCCAGCTCCAGGGGTGGGGGCTGTGTCTCTGCTTCCTGGGGGTCTGACGCATGCTCCCTAACCCACCCCACCCAGTCCCGCGACAGGCTTTCAACCCGTGAGCTCAAAGAGCCCGTCCCAGGCGGCAAGCGCAGCACGGCTCGTTTTATGGAGAGATCCAGGCCAAGGAGGGAACGGCAGGGTCAGCCAGAGCGCCAGGGACAGACCACGGGCCCGGAGCAGGGTGGACACTCCCCGGCTCGCCTGGATGCTGTGCCTGAGTCACCCGCTCCTCACGCCCATAACAGTACTGGCTCCCAACAAATGCTCAGTAAGCCTGTCAGCCCGACCCACTCTTCAGTCTGCCTCAGACGCAGATCCCCGCAGGCCTCGCGTGCACACCGAGCCTGGCTCAGGTCGCTCCCATCTCCCAGCCCTTGCCCAGGCTGCGCGTTGGCCTGGAATGCCCTTTTGCTGTTCCTCTGCCCGATGAAGTTCTCCCGATCTCTCAAGGACGGGATCAAATGCCACTTCTTCCACGAAGGCTCCCCAGCCCCGAGTTCCCAGGGCAGAAGCAATGGCTGCAGCCCTGCGCCCCACATCTGTCACGTCATGAACCTCTCACTGTGTTCTGGAGCGGGGCTAGCCTGAGCCTGTGGCCCCAAAGGACCTCGTGAGGGCTCGACGGGCTAATCCGCGGTGCTCAGTAAGCATAAGCTGACCCACCACTTGCCAGGACAGGCTGGAAGTGCAGGTGGGGCGGCGCTGGGGCCCTGAGGGCATGGATCAGAACTCAGAACTCGTGAGCTGACACTGGGGGCCTTGCGCCACGCCTGTGGGAGGTCCAGGGAGCAGCCTTGAGGCCCAGACACTCGGTGAACCACCTCGCAGTTATGCTTCCCGAGCCTTGCGTCCTCCTGTAAAACGGGGTGATATTAGTGTGTCTCCATGGAGTTCGGCTCAGTCCTGGCAGGTGGGTGTTCGAGGAGCAGTGCTGCCTGTCCTTAAGCTCACGAGCACTCATTCTTCACACTCGCTGTGTGTCTGCTGACCGTGACGACGTGGCCCTGTGCCCCGGGGACCCAGGGACCCTGTCTGATGGAGAAAGCTTCAGATGGGCAGGCCGTCACGGCGGTGAGACACATGCCTCGGAAAGGACCAGAGCTCGAAGGTCCCCCCACCGGGGGAACCAGCCTTGGTGTGACTTTTGTGGGCCCCTTTCTCCAAAAAACATTGAGAATAGTATCTTGTAGAGTCCAGGCAGTGGAGCAGGGGCAGCGCAACTGGACCCACATGGGAAAGGTCCTGGGTTTGGATCCCAGGGCCTCCCTGAGTACACCGGGTGCGAGCGATGTTGGCAAAGTGGGGGTGGCAGAGGCTGGAGGAGGGAGCGCCCATCTCTCTGCCTCTCTGACTCTCCATCTGTCTCTCTTTTATGAAAACAAACAAACACAAATAGTATTTTACAACACCATGTTGGTATGAAGATAAACATGACCCAGGTTGCATCATATTCACTTTTTCCTTTTTCTTTTTTTTAGTGAGATTTTTTGCTGTAAGGTGTGTGTGCTTGCTGGAGAGACAGAGACAGAAAGTGAAAAATCACCCCCTGGGGGGGATGGTCACACCGCAATCCCTTCTCCATTCTTCTCTTGGGATCTTAAGCACGCACACACATGTGCCCGGCGTGAGTTGAAGCCACTGGGTCTGTGACTTGAACTGCAGTCAACTATGTGGGAGTTCAGCAATAGAACCATTATACCATCTGCTGTTCCCCCATTTTTCCTTTTGACTTTTTTTTTAATTATTGCCACAGGGTACACGTGTTTGCCAGTGAGAGAAAGAGAGACGTCATCCCTCAAAGGGACGTAGTCATGCGGTAGTCCTTCCTCCACCCCTCCTTCCTACGAGGGCTGTGAGTACGTATGCACATGCAGCTGGTCTATTCTTCAAGCCACCAGGGCTGGGATTTGAACCGCGGTTGGCCACGTGGGATCCCGTTCCCAATGCACAGTACTTAACCACTGTGCTACAGGGATGGCCCTCGTTTTTCCCTTTTGGTTAAAACATATACTAGGTGCCAGCCCTGTAGCCTAGTGGTTAAGAGAGCTGGAACCCACATGGTTGACCGTAATTCAAACCTCTACCCCCGTGGTTTGAAAGTCATGCCAGCACACTTGTATGTGCGTCCAAAATCTCAACAGGATGGAGAACTGGAGGAGAAAGGATTGCAGTGTGACCACACCCCACCGGCAGATGTGCTCTCCCTCTCTCTGTCTCTTTCTGCCAAGCACATACGCGCTCTGGAAATTAAAGAAATATTTGAACATTTCTGCAGTCCTCTGAAAGTTCTGTGGGCCCTGGCACTGTGCCTGCTGGGCCTGCTGGGGACTCGGTCTGGCCGCGACTCTGCTGACCAGTCAGGGAAGATGCTGGAGAAAATGACCGGGAGGGCGAGAGGAATCACCAGGGGAAGAGGGAACCAAAGGGTGGGTACCAGGGACAAGAGGACAAGAAGGGACAGCAAGGAGACTGCTCTGCTCAGGAGGAGGAAGCACATAGGCTAGGCCGTAGCCTGCAGAGCCCCTCGTGCTAGTCCAGCCCTGTCACTGGAACCTCCGCCTCTGTCCCCTGGGCCAGCCTGGGACATCCCAGTAAACCCTGTCCCTCCCCAACCCTGATGCAACCTCCCTTGCCTGCCCTGCCTCCTCAGAGCTGCAGCACACTCACAGCTGCTCTGCCTTCCCACCTGCAGAGCGGGAGCACTCACAAGTACCCCCCCCACACACAGGTGGCTATGGAGACTGGGTGGTGAGTGGCAGTCCCTCCAGACCTGGTAGGAGCCGTGTGAGCAGGAGTCGGTCGGGCGGCGTTGTTAGCGGGGCCGGCCTGCTGCCTTACGTAGGGATAAGCACTGGGGGCCCTCCTCACTCGGCACCCTGAGAGCACCGCAGCCTGCATGGAGCAATGTCTCAAGAGTCACTAAGGAGAGGGGTAGGGCCCTGGGCCCTGGGCTCTGGCCGAGGGCATCTCAGTTCCTTTGTGCCCACCATCCTGCCCACAGTGTCTCTGCTTCTCAGAGACTACACATCCTAAGAGCCAAAGTCCTCCAAGGGTGGGGACTCTGGGTGCTGGCTTTGGTGGTGCACAGCAGGGTGGCCAGAGCCGCAGAGGCTAAATGTGGCCATCTGTTCCGTCGGCCCTACCAGCTGGTCATGCTCCTCAGACAGCACCTCGAGGGCCCCGTGCGTCGTATCCTGCACGGCCGGGAGCTGCAGACTGGAGAGGGCGGAGGGCAGGTGGGATTAGCTCAGGGTGGCTGGGCTGCCCCTCCCTAGTCCACCTCCAGCTGGTGAGTGCATGTGCGCATGAGTGTGCATGCATGTGCGTGTGTGCGTGTGTGCATGTTTGTGCGCGTGCATGGATGAGCTGGTGCCTCTCTCACCACCTCTTCTCTCCGGTCCTCAGGCTGGCCACCCGGGCGCTGAGAGTCCTGCAGGGTCATCTGTCTGGAGCGTTCCAAACTCTTCCGTTTTCTTTTCTTTTTCTGCCCCTTGCTGCCCCGCCCACCCCCGACTTCTCTTCCGTCACCCATTCCGCCTCCTCCTCTTCTGATTCTCCACACTTTGCTCTTTGGCCACGGTGTCTGCAGCTGACACAGTTCCGCCGGCTTCTCAGTCTTCCTTTTCCAGCCGTTCCCCGAGCCCTTCCAGCCATGCCACCCCAGCTCCGTTCAGCGCCAGGCTCCGGCCCCACCACATGTCCCACCACACCTATTGTCCAGGACACCTTCGTTGGGTCCTGGGTCCCACTTCTGCCTCTGTCTGGGGGTTAACCAGGTCTCCCTGGGATTCCTCTCCCCAGCCAGGCCCCTGTGCCTCAGGGCCTCTGGTATGCTGTCATCTTCCCTGAGAGCCCCAATTCCTGAATTCAACTCGGGGTGATTTCTGCAGCTTCCCAGCCACCCTGCGCACCCCCTACCCTGCCCCCAGCTGCCCCCAGCCTCTGCAAAGCTGCACAGGATCTTCCTTAAGTGCAGCTGGGCCTGGTCACCTCCTGTGCGCATCCATGGCTCATCACTCCAGGACCAAGTCCACAGCCCACAAGGCCCCTTGGGACATGGCCTCTATCTGCCCCTGCCGTCTCCTATGGTCCCCTCTCTCCTGCCCCTCTGACTGTGCAGAGAAGAATGACCACAGCAAACCTGAGGCAGAGGCCTGTCGGCTACTCCCCCGGGCTGGCCTGGGCTGGCATCCGGCAGGCTATCGCTCACTGGGCCTAGACCGTCTATACCACATGGACACCTGCTGTCTGCGGGTCTGGAATGTCAGCACGTGCCCGGCAGAGGGCCCCCACGCCACCAGCCCCAGGGACGAACCCTGAGCACCGAGTCCCTACCGAACCTCCATAGTCGCCACAATGCGTCGCTGGAGGAGTGAAGCACAGCCTGGGTGACCCCAGGAGACGGTTCTGAAAGTCTATGGCTGGGCTCCTCCTGCTTCGCCCACATACCCTGTCCCCGTGCTGATGTGCACACTGTCCTTTCACTGTAAGAAATCACAGCCATGGGGCCAGCCGGTGGCGTGGTGGTTAAGGGGGCTGGATCTCACATGGCTGAGGATGCAGTTCGAGCCCCAGACCTGGAGGCTTGAGAAACACACAGGGCAGTGTGCGTAGCCCAAAATCCCAAGAGAAGAATGGAGGAGAAGGGATTGCAGCGTACCCAACCCCCTGGGGGTAATTTCTCTCTCTTTTCCCTATAACAAGTTTTTTAAAAAATCACAGTGCCGAGTGCAGCGGTAAATCGAGTCTTATGAGCCTTTCCAGTGAGCCGTGGGGCCTGGGGTGATCTCGGGGACCCTGGCGCCCTAACCTTCGCTCAGACGCTCTACAGTCAGGCCTCCGAGCCTGTGCCCATTCTATTCCCGCTGTGTGAACCGAGCTTCCTCCTCTGCTCGTCTTCCTCCTGAAAGCCTGGGCAGTGCCGCCTCCTCTGGGCAGGAGCCAGTGGCACGGTCCCTGAACCGTAGACTCTGCCGGGGCGTTCGTGGTTGAGAGGATAGTCCTCACGGGTCTGGGCTTCCAGAGGGTACAGCCTACACCTGCCCTCCAGCACGCACAGCGTGAGGAGTGAGGCCCCTTTGGGGATTTGTAAACTCGGACAGAGATTTCTTTTTTTGGAGAAATTTTTGCTATAGGGTGTGTGTGCTCACCAGAAAGACAGAGAGAGACAGAGAGACAGAAAGTGAGTAATCACCTTCCAGGGGGGATGGCCATGCCACAATCCCTTCTCCTCCATTCTCCTCTTGGGATCTTGGGCATGCATGCACACACACCCGGCGTGAGTTTAAGCCACTGGGTCCGGGACTCGAACCGCGGTTGACTACATGGGAGTCCAGCAATATAGCCATTACACCATCCGCTGGTCCCCAGACAGAGACATTTTGAAGCTACAACGGGGTTCCAGCGTTCAGAGAGGTCATTTCCCTAATTCCTGGGGTCTCCCGGCAGAAATGGGGGAGGCTTGTTTGTGCCAGGGGAGGCAGATAGAGAACTCACGGCCCAAGCAGTAGGCAAATCTACCTGGCAGAAAACAAAACCGGTCCGAGGGGACGTGGCCTGTATGTAGGATGGAGGGTCGGGGGCTCTGAGGGTCTGCGCACAGCCTGCTGAGTCTCACTGCCAGGTGCCTGCAAAAGGCACGTGTGAGCCCAGGCCCGTGCTAGCCCGACACAGGGACGCAGAAGGCATCAGAGGGCGGTCAGCCCCTTGTCAAGGGCTTCCTAGTCAGCACCCCCTCCCCTCGCACCCTTACCATTAACAAGCCTCCCCAGCGTTGTCAGTGAAACCTGATCTTCATATGGCCTTCTCGGGGTGGGGATCCTGGGGTGGGGATCCTGTCCGTGAAGCAGGTTGAGTCTGAGGTCAAGCTGGTGACAGCTAGCGAGAGACCTGGCCTGGTCCAGGCCTGAGTGACAATAGTCCTCACTGGACAGGGGCCGGGGTATCTCCTCCTGCCACATCTTATGCAACCGGCAGAGGTGCCAGGCTGGGCAGCCAGGAGGACCCCGAGAGGGGCTGGAAAACACCCGGGCTCTGGCCGCAGAAACGCCTCTTGCCCTAATCTTCGGGGTGGTCACTGCTGTCTCCATCAGGTGGGAGGTCAGGCCGCCAAGGGCGACGAGGCTCCCAGAGGGACTGCCCTGCCCTCAGCACCAGTGCCCCTCCACCGGGTGAGAGCCAGAGGGACTGTCCCTGCAGTGCAGTGGGCACCCCGAGCCCACCCCGCCATGCCTCGCAAGTGGGATCAGGGGTCCGGGTGGGGTGGGAAGCCCCAGAAGCTGCCACTTGCTCCTTGTCAGCCCACCTCCTCTCTCAGATGACAGTACTGCGGGTAGGGTCATTGTGAAGGCGAGGTAAGTAAATTATTTCAAATGATTTTTAAGAAAATAATCATTTCAAATATTATGAATGAATGAATCTGTGCCAACACGAGTGGCACCCAGACAGACACTAGAGACCACAGTCGCACTTAGCCACGGCACACGGGATGCGCTGGCACTCCCAAGAAGCCCAGCCTTGCCCGCCGTGACGCTGGGGCAGCAGAAAACTGTCACTGTCACCTTCCAACATCTCACCCTGGTGCTGGTCAAGGCCCCTGGGGTGAGAAACAAGCAGGCAGGAGAGACGGGACCTGGGGAGGGCTCGCCCTCTGGAAGGAGCTCCCCCAGGGCACTTGGGGTGACAGTGGGGGGAGGCTGCCCATTTAATCCTTGCAGCCACTGTGCCCTGGAAAAGTGCAGGTTGGGAAGGCCCTTTAAGCCCAGGCAGGGGCCACAGGGAACCACAGCGGGCGGCTGCGCGTGAGTCCTTGGGATCAGGGCACCCACTCAAGGCTACAGCCCACAGGGCCCGCCCCGAGCTGGGCGTCAGAAGCCGGGTGTGGGGCCGGCGGCCTGGGTGCTAGCCAGGCTGACCAGCTGCTCAGAGTTCAAACCCCTCCGAGCCTCACTGGCCCTCACACAGGACAAGGGGGTGGCCAAGACAGCAGTTTGCCCAATGTTCCCCAACATCTGGGGGGCGTGGCTCCTTCCTACTTCAACTGGAGCTGCTCTGTTCTACCTGACACCCTGGGCTTCCTGGGTAAATGTGCTTTTTAAAAAGGATTTGGCTGCAAAACACAAACTAAAGGCAACTGGCCTGGCCAGCTGCCCTGTGGCCACTCTGGCTGTGGTGTTCCATCTGGGAGTGTCACGCCAGAGTCCTTGGGATCGGGGCACCCACTCAAGAGGGCAGCCCGGAAGGGTTGGGCACAGCTTGGCCCAGCAACTCCCCTGGGCACACCCACCCCAGCAAGGAGAAACGGCCAGGCTAGGCCAGGTCCAGGGAAGGAGGGTGATGTCCAACGGGCTTGGGGTATCATGGGAAGGACTGAGGGGGGTCCCACTTGAACCCTTGACTCTGGAAGGATGTTAGCTCAGATGCTGTTCTCCTCAGCCAATGTTTTCTCCCAGGGAAGGGCATGGTCACTGACTGGTCAACCATCTGGTGCCAGGCATGGGCTGCCAGGGAGCGAGACCCCCTAGTGTCTGAACTCCTTGGGCTTGGAGGTGCCCACCCCACCCAGGGTCCTGTCACACGCTGTTCTCTACAGCCCACCTCGGGCCTCCTGCCTGGACCCCGTCCCACCAGAGGCGCCCGGAGTTCAGGCTGCCTTAAAGGTGCCCCATGCCAGGATGGAGATGGCTGCCTAGAGGAGGCATCTCAGCACCTTCCCACAGCCTGGGGCATGCCCCGCCCCCATGACGGCTGTGTGACTACGGCTGGCTCACCTCCTGGGAACTTCCTCTCTGTTAAAGCACGGGAAGGATGAAGGGACAAAGTGGCACAGGACTGGAGGGTGCCTCCTACCTGGCTTCCTTCCAAAAAATGGCCCGTAGACAGGTCGATCTGAAGGCATGAGATGGTCCAGGAAAACAAGCCCGGGGCCTCTCGAGAACACTGAGCTCCTCGTCTGCTCTGGGTCCCCTTGTCTGCTCAGCCGTCACTGGCTGTGTGACCCTGAGCAGGGCACTGAACCTCTCTGTGCTCTGGTTTCCTTATCCTGCCTCACCAGGTTACATACAGTTTTCATAAGATTGTACTTTTTTGGGGGGGTTAGGGTGAGGGGCCCTTCTCAGGGTGGGCTCGGGAAGGGAATGGGACTCTGCTCTGGAAGTGTCGCTCCCAGCCCAGGTCTCCTCTCACTTATGGGACTCCTGGGGCTGAGAGGCACAGACCACCTGCATTTTCCTAGGCTGGGGTACTGTGGCCTGTGTTGCCGATGGGGTGCTGGTGGGGGGAATGGTGCCTGATGAGCTCGAAAGGTGGCCTGAGTCCCGCTGGGCCGGAAGGGGTGGGCCCTCCAGTTGGCCCTCCCAGGGCTGCTGCAGTTCCTGGTGAGCCATGCCATGCCCCTATGTGGCCACGAGAGGCCGCCCTGCACCGCAGGACAGTGAGACAAGCCTGCGCCGGGCTCTGAGCTACACAGGAGGGAGCTCACCTTGGAGAAGTAGCACGCCGGGGTGGGGGTGGGGGTGGGGCACAGAGCAGCGCAGGAGAACTGGGCTATCCAGTTCTCTGACCCCTGCAGGGTCAGTCAACAGCACAAAGCTAAGGGGACTCTTAGGGCACAGAGGACAGACGGGCCCAGAGAGGGCGAAGCTGGCTTTGGGAACACACAGCTAGGCTGTGGCAGAGCTGAGACGGTCCCACCACCCTAGCCATCACCCACTGGGCTTGAAGAGGAGCTGCCATGGTTAGGGTACATCATGTTAGCTTTGGTTGGGTTTCCCCAATTCCTGGATGTGAGATGGAGATGAGGTCGGAGAGGGCAGGGCTGGGTCGGGGCAGAGGGGGATGTGGAGTCGGGGCGCAGGGCCAAACTGGCTGAACCCAACGCTGCATCTTCTCCGTTAGCAGGGCACACGGGGTACAGCTCATTCCCGTTGGCCTGGAGCCAGGGACATGGAGCCAGGTGGGGCAGGTGCCCAGGGGGTCTGGTTTGGGGGCTCTGCCATCTTGTTTGGCCTTGCTGGTCCTGGTACCCCAGACCAGAGGGGCAGGGCTGGCCCCACATGACAAGGCAGCGAGGCCCTGCTGAGAGGCGGCACCAAGCCAGGTCAGGCCTTGCAGACCGGGCTGAAGAGATAGGTTTCATCTGAGGGCAGTGGGGGATCTGGAACTGGGGTCCGGCTGAGAAGCAACACGTGCCCTGGTTAATTCTGGGCGAGACGGGGCGGGAGCGGGGCTGAGGGGGCTGCTCTCCCCGACCTAGCACAGCTAGAGGCCCAACTCCTGTTTCCCTCAGCCCTTGGGGCTGGGAGGAGGCCTGGCTCCAGGGATCGTTGTCCTGGAAGAAGCCCTCACGCTCCCAGCATCTGGGCCCACCTAGCCCCTTCTGCTCTGCCTGCTCCCCACCCACAGCTCTGGTGGCAACGCCGACCTGCCAACCCCCTTGGGCCTGCAGAAACCTCTTCCAGGCCCGGCTTAAATGTCGCTTCCCCTGAGCTGGGCACTGGGGCTTCTCCTCCTCCATCTCCCTGGCACCTCCATGCCCGCCTCATTGATTGGACTTGGGGTCAAGGGCCCAGTGTGTGTGGGGGGTGCCAACTGGCAGGGACTGGCCATCTCCAGCCACCCCAGGGCCTGCAGCAGAAGCAATATTAGTGAGAGTGATGGAGAAGTGGGAAAAGAGGGTCTCTGGGCCAGAGGGGTTCCTGGGGGCCTAGGCTGCCAGCTGAGGCCCAACCCCAGAGACCCCAAAGGTCTGAGCTATGCAGGTCTCACAGAACCCCCTTTCCTTCTCACCCAGCTGGAGAGGCGAGAGGGGCTTGGCTGCCAGGCCTGGGGTCTGGCCCGCGGGGAGAAGGGAGAAGGCAGGGCTGGGCTCAGCATTCCGGTTGCAGCATGCACACCTGCCCTGGCAGGCCACCAGAGATGGCTGCCCATAGCCAGCACAGGGCTGCCCTCTCCCAGCTCTTTGGGGCCCTGAGCTAAGGGTGAGGGAAAAGCCACCCAGCCCAAGGACTGGGGCACCCCTCCTCCCAGGCTTTGATGGATCACAGCACAGTTGTCTCCCCTAATTCAGCACCCCTTCCTGACCCCCCACCTTGTCCTCCAAGCGACAGATGGACCTGTGTGTAGGTGGCCACCTCCTTTAATATCCCCTTTCCGCGTGTTTCCTCAGCCAGTGAGGCCCCCAGAGGCCTGCCCGCGGCAGCTCCAGGACCTTCTCTCGTCGTCCCCCGCCCGTGGGGCCCTTGCTCCGGTCACGGCACTCATGCACACACTCCTAGCTCTACCTCAGTTCCCTCCTCTCATGGTCCTTCCTAAAGATCCAGTTTGGGGCACCGGGTGGCATGGTGGTTAAGGTGCTGGATTCCCAGATGGCTCAAACCCCGGACCCAGCAGCTTGAAAATCATGCCAGGCTTTTATGCACATGTGCCCAAAATCTTGAAAGGAGGACAGAGGAGAAGCGGTTGTGGCATGGCCATGCCCCCAGGGGTTGATTTCCCATTTTCCCTCTCTGTCTCTCTCCCATGAGTGCATGCACCCTATGGCAAAAAACAAAACAAAACAAAACAAACAAACAAACAAAACAGAAACTGGGCCTTGTCCTTGATACTTTGTACAAAGATCTGCCCCTGTTGACCCCTAGGTCTGTTTAACTGCAAAGGTCTCACAGTAGTGACAGTGTCACGCTGTCCTAACCCCTGGTCCCAGCAGAACTTGCATGAAGAAGGACCAGCAGATGACATAATGGTTACATCGCTGGACTCCCACACGGTTGACCACGGTTTGAGGCCTGGACCCAGTAGCTTATAACTTACGATGGACGCGTGTGTGTGCGTGCCCAAAACCTGAGAGGAAGATGGAGAAGGGACTGAGGTGTGGCCATCCCCCCTGGGGGGTGATTTCTTGCCTTGTCTCTGGTGAGCGCACATGCCCTATAAGGAAAAATCTCTCTCAAAAAATAAAAAATAAAAATAAAAGAAATCTTCCACAAAGAATAGGTTGATGAATGAATAAACGGATGGTACGGGCACTCACTTAGTAAGCATTCATAGAGCCTAGTTGCGCACACAGCCCTAGGTGAAGCCCCGAAGAGGGCCCCTCGGCCCTGTAAGTGCTCACACTACCTGAGCATGCGTGGTGGGGAGTTCTGCCCTCAGGGGTGACCAGGGAAGGCGTGAGGATCCAGGCCCAGTTACAACCCAACACACCCTCCCTGCCACGCTGTCCTGGAGCCACATTCTGCCACGCAGGAAGACACTTGGGCAGCTTCTGGCTTCTCACTTTTTAATTAATTAATTATTTTTAAATTATTATTATTTTTTTTTGAGAGAGAGATTTTCGCTATAGGGCGCGTGCGCTCGCCAGACAGACAGAGAGAGACATAGAGACAGAAAGCGAGAAATCACCCCCCAAAGGGGATGGTCACGCCGCAATCCCTTCTCCTCCATTCTCCTCTCGGGATCTCGGGCACGCACGCACACGCGCCCGGCGTGAGTTTTAAGCCACCGGGTCCGGGACACGAACCATGGTCGACTACGTGGGAGTCCAGCGACATAGCCATTACGCTAACTGCTGGTTCCCATTAATTATTTTTTTAGGAGAGTTTTTTTTCTATAGGGCACATGCGCTCACCGGAGAGACAGAGAGACAGAAAGTTAGAAATCACACCCCATGGGGATGACCACGCCACAATCCCTTCTCCCTCATCCTCCCCTTGGGATCTTGGGCACGCACACACACCCAGTGTGCATTTTAAGTTGCTGGGTCTGGGACTCGAATCGTGGTCAACTACCTGGGAGTCCAGTGATGTAACTGTTATGTCATCTGCTGGTCCCTTAAATAATTTTTTTAAGAGAGATTTTTAGTATAGGACACATATGCTTGCCAGAGAGATAGAGAGACAGAAAGCAAGAAATCACCCCCCAGGGGGAATGGCCATGCCACAACCCGTTCTCCTCCATTTTCCTTAGGATTTTGGGCACACGCACACGCACACACACACACACACACACACACACCCAGAGTGAGTTTTAAGTCATGGGTTTGGGACTCGAATTGCAGTCGACTACATGGGAGTCCAGCAACGTAACCATTACGCCATCTGCTGGTCCCTTCACCTTTTCTTAGGAGCCAGGTCAAAGGGGAGTGGCTTTGTGAGCCCCAAAACATCCTGAGGCTTTTGTGACAGGCCTGGAAATGGGGAAGGGCATCAAGTGTCAAAAGACAAGGCCCAGCCCCTGACGCAGCGGTCAACATGTGGCTGCCCATGTGGTCCTGTGCTTGGGCCCCTGGAACAGGCTTCTGCACCAGCAGCTGGCTGGCCTCCCCCTGGTCCATCCTGCCATGCTGTCACTTGCCCATGTCCCAGTCACGGTGCATTTCCAATCCCACTGGGCCCTGTGCCAGGCATCGGGGGCACAGCCTGGCAGTCTAGTCCGCAGAGTGCAGCAGGCCAGGTATCACGACAGAGGGCAGTGTGGACAGTGACTGCCAGATGCGAACTGCTGGGGTGCACAGGAGAGCGTCCTGGAGGAGCCGCACCTCAGTTCCCGGTGTGAGTGGACCTCGGTCCAGGCCAGCCCCCACCAGGGCACGTCAGGAAGCCAGTTCTCGCTGTCGGGGTAGCGAAGACCCTCAGGGGAGCAGCTGGTCCGCCTCACTGAGCCGTGTGGTCCTCGTAGGTACCTGCTGCTGGGACTGCCTTTCCTGGCTTGGGACCGGACGACATGAGGGCCCCAGGCCTGGGCACAGGTGGTGTTTGTGTGAGCGTATGTGTGTGTGTGTCCATGTGTGGTCACCCTGCAGGAGATTCAGGCCCAGTACCTCCAGGAGCTTGAGCTGACACCTCCTGGCCCCCAAGGCCAGTGTGGACTCCCCAGTCTTGTAGCAGGAGCGGAGGCCCAGGGGCTCCCCAGTGTGGCCCTGCCCCTGGCCTGGGTCAGCCTTCCCACGTGAAAGCACTCTCCGTTCACGGCCGTTCATGGCCGCTCCTCCTTGGTGCCCTACTGTGCCCTTGAGGAGGCAGGGTGGGAGCTGCGGATCCTATCTTACAGGCAGGACACTGAGGCCTGCCGAGCTGGTGGCCTCTAGCCTGGAGAGGCTGAAGGGCAGGGCTCTGGTGCTTAATCGTGGGGCCTCCACTCACCTGCCAGAGGGGATGCGGCAGCACCTCCCCACAGTACGCCCAGGCGTGGAACCGGAGCGCCCTGCGAGCTGCTCCTGCAGTGCCTGGCACATTTGGGGCACCTATGATTCAAACCTCCTGCCTCCCAGGCTGCTCCCCACCCCCACTGCCTTTCTAAGGACTGGAGACAGCAGCTGGCGGTGGGAGGTGGTAGCTTTAAATATGAGACGAGGAGAACAAAGGGAAAATAGAACGGGGAGTGGCCGTGGCTGAACTCCAGCAGCCCCTCCCGCCGAGGCTGGGGCGCACGGGGCTCTCTCAGGTGCTGCCTCTGTTTTCGAGGAAGGAGCCTCTGGTGGAGGCTACTCTGGGCTTGACACTGGCTTGGCCTGGGACCCCACAGCCCAAGGGGAAACGCCCCTGCTGGCCTGACTGAAAAATCTGTCCTCTGGAGACGCGGGAAGTAGGTTAGCGTGATCTGAGTTTCTGTGCAGCCCTTCCAGAGCCGCATAAGTACTCACTGCAGTCTCCGCAGGCCCCACGGAGCCTCAAGGTGGCAGCCCCCGCAGTGGGTCCCTGTCCCGGGCTGCTATGGGGCCTTGTCGCCCCTTGCTCTCTGACCGCGATGCGCACTCACTGCTCCCCAGGCAGAGGGTCGGGCCTGCAACTAAATGCCGAGCTCCCACACTGCTGCCCCTGGGCCCGGCAGAGGGACTGACCAAGCGCTGACCAAGCGCTGGGGCGAGGGACCTCAGAGGCTGACACTCAGGGCTGCAGGCTGTGATCGCTGCGCCCGCTCAGCAGACCTGGAGCTGCGAGGCGGAGGCAGGGAGGTGGGAGGAAGTGAAAGCTGATGGGCCGAGGCACTGCCAGGTGTGGGGCCCAGCTCTCTGTGGGGCAGGGGGTGAACGGGCCTGGGGACATAAGGCTGTGGAGGGGGCAGTCTGGGTTCAAGTCCTGGCTAAGTCACTGCCCAGCTAGACACTAGGCAAGCTATCCCAGCCTCAGTTTCTCCATTTGCAAACGGGACACCATGGTCATGAGGGAGTGAGCCCAGTGCCTGCCAAGCAGGGAACACAGGGCAGGAAGCCTCCCCTACCGACTGCCCCAAAGTCTCTCTCTTCTAGCCCATCCTCTCCTCGATGCCACCCAACTGCTCGGCTCCCCTCACACCCCAGCCTCCTGGAGCCCCCACTCTGCACCTGCTGTTGCTCCCTCTAACAGTGCTGACCACCCAGAAAATGCCAAGGCCGAGTTCAATGCTGTTCCTGTGGCCTTTTCATCTCCACATCCTAGCACGTGGCCCTCAGTAGCCGTGCATAAACATCTGCTGACCTGACTGAACTGCGTGGGCCCAAAAAGGTCTCACAGCGGCTCTGTCTGGTCACCAAGACTACAGCAATGTCCGTGTGCTGTCTACCTGCACTAGGCTCCTAACCGTGATGCAGTGGGGAGAGGGCAGGCCAGGCGGGTGGGGCTGTGCTGGGCCTGCAGCCTTGCCGTTCAACCAGAAATGTCTCTGGGCTCCCAGCACCCAGTCGAGCCTGAGGATGCTAATCATGTCTCCCCTAACTCAAGAGGCTGAAGATCAAGGTCAGTTTTTGGTCATTTTAATTGTAAAATCGAAGACATTTATATAAATAAGACCGCTGTGTAAAATACGATTCACCCTTCTACTAAAACCCTTCTCCCCACACTCAAAAAGAAGATAGAAAACGCAGCAGAGATAAGAAGTACAAATCGGCATGCGGTCCCTGAAGCTAAGTCGCTGGCAGGCCAGGTTCCCTGCTGCAGCAGGCCTCGTGGCGAGAGCACTCCTGGCCCAGGCGTCTCACGGGAGGCTTGGCGACACCTCGAGAAACTGTTCGGTAGCATTTCCCACACCCTGGTCCCCGGCCCTCAGCTGCACAACTGGGGAGGCCGCATAACAGCTTCACGCAGCCTGGCGGGTGGGGAGGGAGGAGAGGACTGGGGGGCGCTGGGAGGCGCTGCTTGGTTCTCATACCCAAGCAGGGGAATGTGTGTGCTGCTGGCCCAATAAAATGCGTAGTTAGTTCAGCCTGGGGTCAAGGGGGAAGAGCTTCTGAGGGGCTCACTTGTCTGCAGAGAACAAGGAGAGAAACTGCCCATGTCCCTTAAGAGGAATGGCTCCTTCTTGGGGCCACTTTTGTATGGCCACAAGTGACAAGGAGAGTGGGCACTTCCCAACAGTGCTGGAGACCAAAGGGCAGTGGGTTTCTGGGATTCAAGGGGAGACCAGCCCTCAAGAAGGTGGGAAGGTGGACGTCCCTCCGAGCAAAATCCCACGTTCCACCTCCTTTACCCTGTCACGCCTCCCCCATCCCTGCCCGCTCCAGAGAGACCGTGACCTGCCCTGTCAATACCCTGGTACAGAGATGCCCACAAACTCACACTCCTGGGCGTGGCTCAGGAGACTGGCGCCGAAGGACAAAAAGAAAAGACCCGAACTCTCCTGGGAAGCCAGGGCCTGCCTGGGGCTGCTTCCCGCCCCAGGTGAGTGGCAGGGAAAGGCCCTGCAGGGGGCGGGGCGCAGGGGCAGGGGACAGAGTGTCAGGAGCACTTCCAGACACACACAGCCAGGGTCCCCCCAAAGTACAGGTAGAGGAGGTTCTTCACCTCGTGTGTGATCTCGAACCCAAAGCCTTCGCCGATCACCACGTGCCAGGAGGAGCCGAACTTCTTGTCCATTGTCTCTTTGATCATCTTGGCGGCACTCTGGAACAGAGAGGGTGTATCAGGCGAGGCGGGGGAGAGGGCGGGAGGGCATGAGTCAGCCCCCTCTCCAGAAGGAGAAGCCTGGTACGGAGGGTCAGAAAGCCCCGCTGTCTTGCTGCTATTACGTCCCACTCACAGAGGGACGTAACCCTGTGGGAAGGGTTTCCACGCGGGCTGCTCCTGAGGGGCTATTCACCGGGACAGAGGTCCAGACATCACCTCACCAGCCAGGCCAAGACTGACCTATGTGGGAGTCCTGGCTCTGCACCCGTGCATCACAGGACCCAGTGAAACAACGGTCGAGGGCACCCTGTGGACCCCAAAGGCTCAGTATGGGCCCTGCCAGGTGCTGCCTACAAGGCTCTTCCCCAATAGGACAATGGGCTCTGGGGAGAAGCTGACTGCCCTCCCAGTTGTGTCTGTAGCCCAGCCTCCTGTGCCGCTTTTCCAGAAGCTTCCCTTCAGTTTGAAGAGGCACCCCACTTTGTGGTGAGTTTGTGCTCAGGCACCAGGTACCTGCCACGGACCACACAGTGCGAAGCGCCACATCCTCACTGTCCCAGTAGCAAGTCCTCGTGACTGGCCCCGTGTGGGGAAATCAGAAACTGGGCTTAGCCGTGAGGAATGGAGGGGCCGAGCGTGGGCCAGCGGTAGGAAGGGCTGGAGGCAGGACTGAACTTGGATGCAGCTGACCCAAAGCCTGGGTTCTCACTGGCCGGGGTCTGCCTCCCACCAGCTGTCACGGCACTGGCTTTTTTCTTCTTCACATTTGCTATAGGGTGTAATCATCAGAGACAGAGATAGAAAGAGGGAAAGTGAGAAATCACCCCTTAGGTGGGATGGCCACGCTGCAATCCCTTCTTCATTCTCCTCTCTATGTTTTGGGCACATGCACATGAACCTGGTGTGTTTTTCAGGGTGCTGGTCAGGGACTTGAACCGCATGGTTGGCCATGTGGGATGCAGCTGCTATAACCACCACATCACCAGCTGGCCTGACACCAGCTTCTTTCTCACGCACCACCAGACTGATGGATGACATTCCTATGCCGACACCTACTGACCGTGTCCCCAGCACCGGAGCGTTGTCTGGCACGTCTTTTTTGAATGGATGAATGATACATGAATGAATGCCTGGGCAGGCCTCTGTTCCCCACTGGGGTGGAGCTGCAGGGAAAGCTGCCCTAATCGGCAGCTGCCTGGGGTTGGGAGCTCGGGCGGGGCCATGGAGACCCCGTGCGGGCTTGGCTGCCCGTGTGTGCCTGGAGTCAGCTCTGGCCCTTCTCTCACTGGCCTTCCCCAGACTGCAGACTCTGCCGAGGGAGGCCCTGGCCTGGCCCCAGCAGGACTTTCTGGAGCTGGCAGCAGGGTCTGGGCCACCCCGTCCCCCAGGAAGGGGTCACTGACAGCACCAGGGGCTGCCTGCACTGCGGGTAATACCTCGTTGTTGTTGGAGAATTTCTCACAGGCTGTGACACATAGCTCCATGGTCTCCACTCGCATCTCCTCTGGCATGTCCGAGTGCTAGAGACAGGGCAAGAGGGACAAACAGAGAGAGGCTTAGCCGTGACCTGGACTTCCTGGCTGGCCTCTGTCCCAGCTTACAGCACGGACATCAGAAAGCTGCCCTGGCACAGCCCTGGTAGGTGCCCCATCTCCTGGCAGAGGGGCTGCACTTAAGGCAAAAGGGGCATGGGATGGAGCTGAGCCACAGGCCCCATGCCAGGGCACCAGGTTCCATGGGCACCACAGTGGTACCCACACACACGGGAAGAAGCCGGCCCAGGCACCAGGAAATGCCAGCTATGGAAATGGCTTGCGATGGAATCTTACCCAGAGCCCAAGGAGACGCTCAGCCACTCCCGAGGGCTCCTGGCTCACCTCCTGCCTCCCTGACAGCCCTTTCTCCATCCTGCCTTCCCGCCCAGAGGGCCCTGGGCCCGGTCCCACCCATTCCCCTTGAAGGCTCTCATCCTGTCCCAGCATCTGTCCATCTTCTAGTGGGAGGGTCTACCCGGCATCATCCCAGCTCCAGCCTCGTCCGGGCTCCGGGCTCCTCTGCCCAACTGCCCCATTACCTCACTTGGATGTCTGAGAAACAACGCGTGATTTTCCCTACAAACCTAGTCTTCCTCCAGCTCCCCTTTCTTGGTAATGAATACCATTTTTTTTCTCCCATTATTCAGGAAAAAATCCTCTAAGAGTTACCCTTGAGTCTCTCTCTTGCACTCGGCACCCAACCCACCAGAGTCCGAAGGCCGTGACCTTCACGGTGTGTCCTGAGTCTGACCCTGCCTCCCACCTCTGCTCTATGACTGGAGCCAGCCAGGGTCTCGGCAATGGTGTCCTTGCTGGTCTCCCCAATTCCATTCTGGTACCCAAACCCATCCTCCTCCTAACAGAATGATCTTTTAAAACACCAAACATCATCACTTCCCTGCTCAAAGCCCTCCCGTTCCTCTCGGAACTCAGGAGACAGCCTGTATTCCTCATGTCCTCCTTCACCGCAGCTGGTCAGGCCCAGCCCCACCTACTCGGCCTCAGCTCCGCCCTCCCTCCCAGCACCCCACTGCAGCCTTGCTGGCTTCTCTCTGCACCTCCAAAACACCGGGCTCACTCCTGCCTCGGGCTCTTTTCCCTACTTGGACAATTCTCCCCAGATCTTTGCGAGGCTCGCTCCCCAGCTTCATTTGGGTCTTTGAGCAGAGAGCCCTGTCCAGGAGCCAGCCTTCGCTCCCCAGCCCCTCACCCCGCCACCGTTTTCCTTGTAGTACCTAATGCCACGTCAGGTTCCCTAAATACGCCTCATATGGGTCAGACCTTCGTCTGCATGGTGCCTAGGATCATCCCGGCATAAAACAGGTGGCCTAAATAAATACTCGTCAAGTGAATGGATGAACGCGAGATGCATCACTGTGGACTCCTGGATGTTGTGACCTGAGCCAGCAGGGCCCTCAGTGACTTCCTCCCACTGCCATCCTGCAGGGGCCGAGAGCCGCCCCGCACCCAGTGCAGTGGGGCCTGCCTCCCTCCCGGCTTACCCTGACTAGAGGGAAGGTCTGGAGTCGCTTATAATCAGCCTCCTCTTTCTTCCCTTCTGTTTCTCCCATGGTCCTTCCACTCTGACCACTCGAGGAGCGAATGGGGCTTCCAGGAGGCGCTGGGACTGGCAATTAAGACACACCCAGGAGATTCAGGAAGCAGGCCCTGCCAACTTGGTGGGAGCAGAAAATGTCTCTCCACAAGGGTGCTGTGGAAAACAGGAAAAACCAGGAGAAGAGTTGGCTTAAAACCCGCGCATCACAAATTAGAAATGTCTTGGTAACAATTTGACACCTCCCCGTCCTAACTCCTCCACATCCTCTTCCAAATGGCCAGCAAGCCTGCAGACGGGAGGATGAGTCAACGCGAGATGCTGGGGCCTGGCGAAGAACACACTGGTACGACGCCGCAGCCCACACTGGCATCGTCAAGACAAATACTGACGACGGGCCAGGCCGAGAGCGGAGCTGCAGCTTCTCCACGCGCCCACTATGTACACGGTTCTTCCTTGCCCCAGATCTGGTTAGGACACCCAGGTCACCATCGACAACCTGCATCTATCGGCAAGCAAGGGGCCCCATTTGCGAGTCCCTGGCCTGTGTGGGTGGCGAGGCAGGAACAGCGCGACTCTATGCCCATCTTGGTACGCAGGCTCCCTGACTGTTCCCACCTGCGCCCTCTTGGGCTGCCTGGTCCTGGCTGGCTGGCCAGAGAGCTGGGAGGCCTGGGCACGGGTGCTGGCTCAAACGCTCACCAGTGGTACAGCCTCAGATTCCTCGTCAGGAACACCAGGACGGTCTCCCCTATCTCATGGGCTGTTCTGAGAATTCAATGAGACAATGTGCAAAATGCCAGGCACCAGAACACAGTGCCAGGCACCAGGCAGGGACTGTCGACTGCGTTTCTGCCCTCTGGTCCCCAGAGGAATAAAATCAGGGATGTGTGTGGGCATGCCTGGAAAGTTACAAAGCCTTATACATACAGAAGGGGTTTTTTCCTCCCAGATCTAGTTATCTAATAACAGATGGGGCCTTTCATAAAGAGATGGGCCTAGATCCTAAATGCCTGAGAGCACTGCCAGAAATCCGGGTGCTCCTCTTCCATCCCACAGTTCAGTTTCCATGAACTCAGTGGGCTTTTTCTCTCAGAACTGACTAACGAAAGCAAGTCACTACACGGTGAGCCCTCACCCCGGCCTGCACAGGGGCCACCACAGTGCTATCCCTGCACTTCTCATGTTTCCAAGCACCCGTGCATGCAAGCGCGCCGCTGAGCCCTAAGAACCTAGGTGCTAACAGGCAGGAAACGAGAGGCGGCACCTCCTGCATGCTGGTGTCTAAGTGCTTCCCCTGCATTCTCGCGGCTCGTCCGGGCGACGAGGCCGAAGCAGGTCCTGGACGAACAGGTTCAGGGAGCTGTTAGGTTGCTGGCCTGAGGCCGCTTGGCCAGTCAGGGCAGAGCAGGGTATGAATCCAGGCCAGGCCCGTCATGGGCACCAAGCCCCGTGCACACACACACAGTGGGCATGGTGCCCACTAGTGCAGCCTGTGTGGCCCGGCGCTCAGAGGAAGCACTGCTCTCCCTGCAGTGTTAACTACAGTTCCTGTGTGAGCCCCACCCTGGCCTGGCGGGGCAGTGAGCTGTCTGGGTGCTTTTTCCGGGCTCTGCTTTCCGTCCTTTCTCTCTGATGCTTCAGAAGCCCTCGGCACCGCTACATTTGGTTGGCTCCCTTGGGCGGATCAGCGGGAAGCTTGGCACGGACTCTGCCACCCCACAACACTGGTATTTTCCGACTTCCTGGTGGACAGATGGCTCTTCTCACCTCCTCATTCTGGGCATTTGTACCGCTCGGATATTAGCACTTTTTGTTCATCTCTACACGTAAGCTGGCAAATTAGCAAGCACAATCTCGTGGTACTTTCTGGTCAGGTTCCTTAGTTCACAAGAGCCAGTGAATTGTCCTGTCTTTGCTTGTTAATGTTAAGACCCATCTTCCTGTCCTCCCAGCTCTAGTAACAGCCACTCCACTGCCGCTGCCTCCACATTCATCAAGAGGCGACACAGCCGTCGCTACGCGATGATAAAGAACGGGGCTTTTCAGGCTTGTTCACCTGAGAATTCCAAGACAGCTTCTAGCTAACATTTCAACTGGCTTCCATTCTCCCTCGGGGAGAGGCAGCGCAGGTGGCGGGAGTGGCAGCGAGTGTGCACATGCTGGCCTCAAGGAGATGCGTCTGTGACCTGCCTGAACCCTGCTCCACTGTGCACAACCTGCTGAAATGTCACAGGCCTCAGAGGGCATTACCAAAGCCCGTTCTTCAGGAACAAAGGGGAAGTGGCCACTGGAACAGTTATCGGCCACTGCGGGGCCACAGGCCAAAATACTGAGGTGTGAGGACCAATTCTAGAACAGATGTAGATTCTGATCCCTTCCTTGCTATGGGACGTTGAGCAAGTGACGTGTGTACCCTGAGCCTTGGCTTCCTCCCCATGAAACGAGATCCCAAACCCCATCTTATCACTCCCAGAAAGCTGCACAGCCCTGAGGACATGTGTGAGCATCCAGAGTGTGCACCTGTCTGCTACCAGCGAGAACCTGGCCATGTCACTCAACCAAGCTGATTAAAGACCGTGACTGCAAATAGCTTTCCCCACCACTCCATGCACTCTGGGGGTCCAGAAGAGAGGAACCGTACGGAACAGAAAGGGGTAGCTACAGATGATGCATTTCCAAATACAGAAAGGGGGACAATTTTTTATGACGCTGTATCAGTGTAGGACAGCTAGTCATTCATCCGCGATAAAACCCTGCTGAACAAATGCTACCAAAAATAGCAGAACTGGAGGTTTAATAACCTTATCAATCTTCCATGCAAATGAGCATGTGTCTGAAAGCTTCAGGCCAGGAAGATTCACATCAGGCCTTAAAGAGCCTTTTAATAATGTAAGTGTGCCTGCAGCCAGGGGGCTCGGAGCTGCAGGGTACAGAGGCCCACCCCATCCCATCTGTCCACCATGACGCAAGGCCAGGGTAGCCTGCTCCCTCCCGTCTGCCCTTCATTCCAGGGCCCTCACGCACGTCCCTCGGTGTGCTCTGAATGGCCTCTTAAGGAAGTACAGATGAGGACCCTTATCACAGCACCTCGCCAAAGCCAGTGTCCCTTGTCCTGCTGCCCCTTGTTCTCTTACGGCATTGATCTTAGTGACCATTTATTATTTGGTTTTTGCAGAATTTGGGAAGAATCCTTAAAGGAGTTAGGGTATACAGGAGGGATGGAGAATGAAGAATGGATTCTGGGAAATAAGGTAAAAAATACCTACAAGCCCACTGGGGAAAGGCAGCCACTAGGTGCATGGATATTCTTGGCTCTGAGGTCACAGCTGGCACCCGCTGCACCCATCATACATCTGAGAGATCAGAGGACACACCAGGAGCACAGCATGGCAGTTTCCAGTGCGGCGTCACGGGCAGGTCTAAACCCACCTTGGTTTGTTTTTGACAAGTGCTTACCTCTCTAAGTCTCCGTTTTCTCATCTGGAAACCAGGAGTAAGGACTCTACCTTGGGACCAGCAAATGGCGTAATGGCTATGCCACTGGATTCCCATGTAGTGGACCTCAACTGCGGTTCAAGTCCTGGACCCGGTGCCTTAAACTCATGCTGGGGGCGTGTGAGTGCATGCCCAAGATCCCGAGAGGAGAATGGAGGAGAAGGGATTGCAGCATGGCCATCTCCCCAGGGGGTGATTTCTCGCTTTCTGTCTCTCTGTCTCTCTCTGTCTTTCTGGCGAGTACATGCACCTTATAGCAAAAACCTCTCAAAAAAAGAAAAAAGAAAGGACTCTACCTCAAATAAATGTCAGCCCCATGACCGTAGGTTCTGCAGGAAGGAGAACCATGATGTTCACTTACTAGCCAACCTCACAGCCAAACGTTCAGCTGAACCAGTCACTGGTTACTGAGTTCATGCTAAGTGCAAACCTCTGCTAGTGTGGAAGGAAGAGAGAGGGCCACAGGGACATCTGTCAAAACCAGTTTGAGCTGGGGCCAGGTGGCAGTGGTGTGCTTACGTCATGTTCTGACATCCTCGTAACAAGTGCAGGAAGCTCCCATTTCTCAGATAAGGTGCCTGAGCTTAGAGGCGTTTTATGGCTGGTCTAAGGATATACAGCCAGCAATGGCAGAGCCAGGATCTGAACCCGGTTCTATTCTCCTGACTATGCCTTCTGTGCTTTCTTCCTTGGCACAGCAAGTAGGAGATAAGACACTAATACAAGTAAATAACTTCAGTACTCAGCATCTAGTCCAGGAGTCTGACCAGGCCCACCTCCTGCACCAGCCATGTCCACCATACACATTGTGCCCTTGGGCATCCTCTGCTTTTCCTGACACATCCACCCTCTGCCACCTTCCTCCTCCTCCTCCTCTTTTATTTTTTTAGCTTGCTATAGGGTATGTGCATTCACCAGAGAGAGGGGGAAAGTAAGAGTTCACCCTCTGGAGGGGATGGCCACACTGCAACCCTTTCTCCTCCATTCTCCTCTTGGGACTTGGGACATGTGCACACAGGCCCAGCATGATTTTCAAGTTGCCAGGCCTGGGACTTGAACCATGCAGTTGCCACGTGGGATTCAGTGTCTTAACCGCCACACCATCTGCTGGCTCATACCTCTGCCTTCTGATAAAGAGATGAAGAACAAAGTGGCAACATAAGGAGGAAGAACCGTTGGGTCTTTGGAGAATGGTGCGGAAGACCAGGCTTCCCAGAGGCCCGGGTGGGGAGCAAGGACAGGGCTGCTGCTTTCAACTTGCTAAATAAGAGCATTAAAAACTACTATAAAAGAAGAAAACTTAAGAGTAAGAAGGAGCTAACTGAAGAAAAAAGATCAGCCCTTCTAGAAAAAGGCAGTTACCTTTTAAACACACACGTGAAAGGTTTCTTGTGTTTTGTTTGAAAAACGGTTGTCATTTCTCCTCATTTTACTGAGGTCCAGATGGAGAGGGAGGGAGAGAAAGAGCATGCGGGACAGGGGCAGGGAGAGGAGACAAGTGGTCTGGTTACTCTTCTCGGGCTGCCATTCTCCACGTTGCCTCTATGTCTAACACAGGAAAAATGACATGGCTCACGTGGCACGCTGTCATGGACACATCCAAATGTGGAGGAAATCCCAAACGTTTTTGTCAAGATTCAAGCATAACAAGAAGTCCCGGCCATCACAGTGATGAGCCCTCCACGAAGGCGCTGCTGACTTCACGCACGGATCACGCGGGCTCCCGCCCCCCTCTTGCCCACTCAGGAGAACAGATTTGAAGACAAGGGACTAAGAATGACAGTACCACAGGAGTCGATTGCTCTTGGCCCTGATTTATTTTTTAAAGATTCATTCATAATTGCTAATTACCGGTGATATCTTGCAACAGATCACAACCTAATCGAGGGCTGTGAGTCTAGACAACTGCCTGGAGCTGAGGGACTTAATCTATTCCCTTCTAGATGTCCCGGAGCAAGAAGTCCAGTGTCTAGCATATGGCTGAAGCCCCCCCAAAAAAGCCAAATTGTTAATTTTTTTTTTTGCTATAGGGTGTGTGTGTTCACTAGAGAGAGAAAGTGAGAAATCACCCCCCTGAGGGTTGGCCATGTGACCCCCAGAAAGTGAGAAATCACCCCCCGAGGGTTGGCCATGCAACCCCTTCTCTTCCATTCTTCCCTTAGGATTTTGTGTACACACACACACACACACACACACACACTCGGCATGATTTTTCAAGCTGCCCTGGTGCAAGACCCGAACTGTGGAGTCAGCCATGTGGGATCCAGCATCGTAACCTCCACATCACCTGCTGGCTCCAGTCAAACTATAACTTACTTGCCTGATGGGAAAGGAGAGGAGCTATCAAACCAGTCAATAACATCTATTGACTATTATTGAATCTGGTGCTCTTGAGTCAGGTACCAGGATGGGTACCCCATAGACAGGAATACCCATTTACCCTCTGCAATTACTCTAGCAGCAGACTGGCACAAACATCCCTACTTTACTGATGACCACATAGACTGAGAAAAGGATTTTCCACTCAGCTAATCAATGGAGGAGCTAGGATTCAATCCCAGGTAAATATGATTCCAAGAGTTATGCTTTTTCAACTATTACACCAGAAGCAAGAGGTAGTCCCTGCCTTGAAGGTGTTTACAGTCCACTATGGACACCAACACATATACACAAGACGCTAGCTATGGTTCATGGCAGAAAGTACTGAGTGCCACAGGATAGGTGAAGAGATAAAGGAGAGAGAAAAATCTCAAAAGGATTGAGAGAGGACAGTAAGGGAAGCTTGGCGGCAGGGGCAGCGTCTGAGTCAGGCTTTGAAAGGTGAGTGGCAATCCTGACAGTAAAGAGAAATTTCAGGCAGATAAGCAAACACAGTGGTACCGAGGCAGAAGGCTCAGAGAATTTCCTGGGGAAGTCCGACAGTCCAATTTGGCTGGAGGACAGAATTTGGCAAAGAAGGGAGAAATAAAGTCAGAATTGTGGAGGTATAGAAAGGCCCTAAAATCCAGGCTTAAGAGGTGTGGCTATTTTCCATGGTCAACGGGAAGCCCTTTAGAGGTGTCTTGGTTGGTGACATGCTGTGTGTTAGGCAATAATTTTGGTGGGCTGGGCTGACAGACCGGAAGGAGGGAGAGCAGTTAGGAAGCTACATTAAACACTTGGCCCAGGGTGGCGGCTTCAGGAACAGAGCGAATGTAAGCTCCTTGAGGAAACAGAATCAGAGCAATTCAAGAACTGTCTGAGTGGATCAGGCATGACAGAGTGGTGGGTGATAAACCAGGAGCACGGTTGTGCCACGGACGGAGACGAGGAACCAGGCAGAACAAATGGGTAGGCAGAGAGGGAGACTGGTTTCGTTTTACTACTGTGTTTAAGAAGCTGGTGAGAAATGCAGAGAGGTGTGTAGGTGGGCACAGGAAACCAATGAATCATGGATCATCAGGGGCAGAAGGGAGGCCGAGTCCAACCACCACATGGATATATCAATCTTGGCCTGTCTCCCCCCAAATCTCCCACCCCTAAATGTGCCTAGCTACAGAAGTCCAGGAAAAACATCAAAGCTGGAGATAATGGCTCTGAGGGTCAAATGGAGAAATAACCGCTGATGCTGAGAAGGTTGGTAACATTTCTCAAAGGTAAAATATGGAGAAGTAAACGCCCAAGCAAGAGCATAGTAAATTTGCACTGGAGGGAGGCAGGGACCACAGGGACCGTCCGAATTCCCCAGGAAGATGTACTGGACTTAGAGATGCACAGACTGGAGCTCAAGGAGGTTAGGTAAGTGCTAGGTCCTGCAAATGAGAATCCAAATGAAGTCTGCCAAGTTCTCTTCATTTTGCACAGGGAGCACATCCTCAGGGAAGCCAAGAGTGGGTCAAAGAACCACCACCTAGAACGTCAGTGTCGTAGAGGTCTCAGGGGCCATTCAACCCAACTTCTTGTTTACAGATGTGGAAACTAAGATCTACAGGGGGAAATGACGAGCCCCGAGTCCCGCAGGTCGCCAACTCTCCGAGTCAAGTAGTCTGGGCCCGGTCGCAGCTATGGAGACCATCGGCCCGGCCGCGGGAGTGGGGATTACTCCGAGAGGTGCGGCTATTAGGGTGTTGGGGAAGTCGCATCCGGAAGGATGCAAGAACGCGGAGCTGAACTGGGCATCTGCCGGGTGGAGAGGAGCGGCCTGCAGAGTCGCGATGGCGAATCTATCCCAACCGAGCTCGGAGGTCCCCGAAGTCGGGGTGGGGGTGAGAGGACCTGGGGCTGAGGAACCACACGCAGGAGACCGAGGTGGGGCCTCGGCAGTGGGCGAGGCCTTGTCCGCCTGGCATTGTCTCCAGTCCTCCCTCCCGGATAGCCCTCCCCGCCTAGCTGCCCGCCGCGCCCGGGACCTCACCTGCTCCCGCGGGGGCCGGAGCCAGGGCCGCAGCCAGCTAACCCCCGCCAGGGTTGTCAAGGAGCGAAACAAGAGTGTCCTAGCAACCAGCCAGGAAGTCCTGCCTCCTCGCCGGACGTTGACGGGAATTCTACTTATTATTGGTGGATAACAGTGTCAGTCAGTGTTGAAGGGCCCTACGAGTAAGGGTGGCACGGGAAGGGGCGTGGCTTAGGAGAGCGAAGGAGGCGGGGCTTCACTTATAGTCGTCCGAAGTGCGCCGGAGGAGGCCAGGCAAACTGAAGTTCGGTTTTTAGTATTGCTTTGGGGGTTTCTTTTAGTCGTTTGAAATAGCAAATGCAATTTGTTGGTGTCATGACACTGAGCTGCTACTTTTTGGGGCTCTCAGAAGCCTAATAACTAGCACTTATGTAGGTCTTTACACTTAATACCTCACTTAATTTTCACTACAATGCCTTCAGGTAATGTGTCCGTAATCCCATATGAACTAACGTTCAGAGAAGTTAAGTAGCACGTTAAAGGAAAGAATCAGGGGCTAGTAGGTGATACGGTGTTTAAGGGGCTGGAATCCCACATGGCTGACTGTGGTTCAAGTCCCAGACCCAGCAACTTGAAACTCAAGCTGGGCACATGTGCATGTGTGCCCAAAATCCGGAGAGGAGAGTGGAGGAGAAGGGACTGTGGTGTGGCCATCCCCTCTGGGGGGTGATTCCTCACTCTCTCACTGTCTTTCTCTGTCTCTTTCCAAGGAGCACACATGCCCTTTGGCAAAAAAAGTAAATCAAAATAAAGATAATGCCTCTGGAGAAGGAATAGCATTGCCCAACGCCCTCATAGAGTCTCTGAGAGTTTGTACCATCTAGTTTACATAGCAGTCCAGATTCTGCCTTTTCTTTCTCTTGGGAGGGAAAATTTATCTGATTGATCTGAGAGTATTAACAGGAGAGAAGTGCAAAGGAGAAGCACAGGTAGATTCCATTATTTGATAATTGTATCAAAGGGTTAGTGGAATACTCCATAGTTTAAACATCTGCTTTATTGTGATGAGTACTCAAGATGAAATCCCACTGCCACATTTACTGGCATCTCCTGGGAGCTCAGCCCTGGCCAGGTACTAGGGATTCAGAGAGGAGTAGGATGAGGACCTTGATCCCATGAAAGGCACTGTCTGGAGGCAGTGTTGGAGTGGGGGTGGGGGTAGCCCTGGAACAAATATTGGGTCATTGGGAAAGTCATGATGCATTTTTGCATAGAAAAGCATAGAGAAATACGTCATGACTTTCCTGATGACCTAAGAGATACAGAATAACGTGTTCTACCCATTCCAGGATAGAGGTGTGAGCCAGGAGCAGAGAGTAGTAGCTCAGTCTGACTATGTAGCTTGAGTTGTTTGAGACTAAGATGACCACCAGGCCAAAGTGGGGGCAGAGTCTGCAGAAAACAGTTGGTGGCTCCAGGTCTGGGTGTAGGGAGGATGTACTATAGGTAGGAGGTGATAGGGGTGAAGATGCAGAGGGAAGTAAGGATGTATTAGAAGGGCTTTGAATTGCCATGTTCAGGGACTTGAGTGCCTCCTGTGGGGCCATTGAAGGGTGTCAAGTAGGGCAGCAAGGTGGTCTGATTTGAATCAGGGAAATATCACTTTAGTGGCGGAGACCACCTTCCAGCCATGTGCATGGCTGGATTTGGAGTGTGTAGATAAGAGTCATGCTCAATGTGTTTGGTGTTAAGACTTGGCAGCTTTGAAGTGGGTTAGGCCCCTACCAACTCCCAACTTGCTTTCCTGGGGTGCGTTCTGTGTGTCCGTGGAATGTCTGACTCAGCCTCCAGATTTCCTTAATCCTCTTTACCAGTTTTCTCCATGAGATGGAAGGTAGCCTTTGAGGGGGATGACGCTCTTGTCTCCGCCTCTCACCCAAACTTCTCCCAAAAGGGGTCTGTGTTTGCTTCTTCTCTTTCTCACCTCCCATTCACTCTTCAGCCCACTGCAATCTGGCTTCCACTCCCACGACACCACCGAAATTCCCTCTTCCATGGTTACCAATAACCTGAAGAGTGGAACTGGATAGGCCTCTCAGTCTTCTATCTTACCGGACCCAATTCCTCTGCTGGCCTGAGCCAGTTGACCATGCCCATCTTCCTGAACTTCTCTCCCGTCGGGGTAGCGGGGTAGTGTCTGTGGAACTTTACAATGCAGACTTGGAATGCTGAGGGGCGGGGATGTGCATTCTTCACAAGCTCTCCTGCTGCACTCTGATGGTTGCGACTGGCTGCTCTAGTCTGACATCTGGATTGCCTTGCTCTTCTGCATCTCCATCAATCTTGTTTCCTTTTTGGTCTCCTTCCTGGGCTCTTCTTTCTTTGTTCTCTGTGCTTATCCTGACCCTCTTTTCTTCCCACCTGTGCTCTCCAATTTCTGCTTGAGGTCACCTCATGAGAAACAGCGTTTTCTTTGGTCACATTCCCTAGCGTATTAACTGGACAAGAGGATGGGTATGTACTATGAAACAGTGCCCTCCCACCCCTGGCAATTCTGGTCATGCCAGTCCATGCACCTCTTGTTGAGATCTGCTGCCTTAAGTATAGTCCCCTGGGGACTCCATCTACTCCCATGGTTCCCATTGTTAATGTTCCTCTAAATTCGATGCTCCTGTATTTTTCTCACCAGATTAGGCTTCCCTTTGGAGCTCCAGACTCAAATATCCAATTGCCTTCTGGCCCACCTCCACCAGATTGTCCCGTAAACGCTTCAGTCTCAATGTGCCCCGTGCTGAATCGATCACCCCCTCCAATCTGTGCTCCTCAAATTCTCCAACTCAGTATATGGCACCACCACCCACTCAGTTGCCTCCCTCAGAAGCCAGGGAGCCGTTCTTCACACTTCCCCTTACCGTCGCCCACTCCCAGTCAATCACAAGCCTGCCGACTCTGACTCCAAACTGACTCCTGATGCAGCCCCTTCCAGCCATGTGCGTGTCACTCCCCACGTGTGCAGCACCATGGTCCCATCTGTCTAGTGCAAGGACTTCCTAATGGGACTTCCTGACTTCTTGCTCTCCTCCAAACCATGTCAACGTGACCCTTCTAAAACCCAAAGCTCCCAGTGTCTTCCTCTGTTTAACACCTCCCTGCTTCCATCACCTGCTAGGTGACGTACACGTGCCACGACCTGGCATTGAGGGCTCCCCAGTGTGGCCTGTGGGCTCCTCTGCCTTGCTGCTTGGGCCCCGTGCAGGTTCCAGTGACACTCCCTCACTCTCCAGGTTGTTTCTTGCCTTCCTGCCTTAGTTCCCTCGTCCTCTCTGCCCCCATTCTCCCTCTGCTTTTCCTTCTCTCCTTTTAACTGTATGAGCCATAAGCTTTTGGCCCTGCTCATACATGTTGGGATCCCCACACTGGCAACCAGAAGAGTCCTGTCTCATCTGGAGCATGCTCCTGTCACAGCCTGTCTCCACTGCTGTGTACTCGAGTTGACTTGTCTCTCCTGTGAGCTCCTTGAGAGCAAGGACCTTGTCCTGTTTATCTTTGCCTCCCAGGTTCCACACAGGACCTAATAGGGTAGGTGCTCAGTGACTGTCTCCTGAACGTGTGAGCGAATGAATGAGGTGGACAGAGTTCGACCCTTCTTATTCCAGACTCCTCTGGCTAATCCCTGAGATTCAGCCTGTGTTTTAGTGATGCCCTTTCATGGACTCCTGCTACTTAAAATGGGGGACACCTGGGAACCAGTTCATAAGCTGATCAGCTGCAAGTAGCAGAGACAGGAAAATGAAGGCTTTGGCAATTTCAGGATTTTGTTTTTCTCATGTAACAAGAAGTAATTCAGGGTTGGCTGGCATGGATCTCAACCACCTCATCAAGGACCCTAAAGAGTCATCCCAAGATGGCCCGTGTAGCTCCAGCATCTTGCTGGCCTTCTAGCAGAGTAAAGGGTAGGACAAAGGATGAGCCAATGACTGTGGGCTTGGTCAGTGCCCTTATATCTCATTGGTCAGATGATGTCACATGACACTCTTAGCTACAGAGATACTAGAGAATATATTTTTAGCTGGACATGTGGCTGCTTGCTGTAGAATTGGGGGTCTGTCTGTGAAAAAGCAGGGAAACATAGATGTTGAGTCTGCCTGGTTGCCCAGCAGCCATTTTCCCATCTTCTTTACTTTGAATTTCTCTTGAGCAAGAGTATTGATTAGCAAGTACTCAGGGAAAATGGTCCAGCCCCAGTGGATGGATCCTGCCTTGGTTTCTTGCCTTCCTGCCTTTGTTCTCTCGTCCTTTCTGCCCCCATTCTCCCTCTGCTCCCATTTCTCTTTGCTTGAGATGGATTTGGGGTGAATATGTGACCTACTTCTGGCCAAGAAGACATAGTTGCCTGCTAGGAGATTTCTGGAAAAGTCCTCGTTCATAAACAAACAAACAAACAAAAATAAGAGAAAGATGCGACAGGGTAATCGTCTCCCCTTTTTCTGTCTTGACCACAGATAGGTGATGACAATAGCTTAAAATGGTCTTGGAAACTTTACCTTTGGGAGGGTCAGAGACACAGGAAGCCAAGATGCTGAGGATGGTTGGGTAGATTCTGGCTTCTGGATGAAATCTTTGAGTGGATAAATTGACCAATTGTGAAACCGCCCACTTGGCTTCTTATTTAAGCAAAATTTTAGTCATATGTTCTGTTACTCGCAGCTGAGTGTACCTGGTAAGTGTGATCAGTCTGTCTGGAATCCCTTCCTTTGGTGAATAGCACCTGCTATGGTTTGAATGTCCTCTTCAAAATTCATGTTGAAATGTAAATGGCTATGTAATGGTATTGGAAAGTGGGCCTCGAAGAGGTGCTTAGATGAGGTCTCTGCCCTCATGAATAGATTAATGCCATGATCTTGATAGTGGGTTAGTTACTGTGGAAATGGACCCATGATAAAAGATGACTTTGGCCTGATCCTCTCTGTTTATCTTGTGTGCTCACTTCTGTCTTCTGCCCTTAAACCATGGCATGGCCCTCTCCAGATGTCAACATCATGCCCTTGGACTTCCCAGCCTCCAGAGCCATGAGCCAAATAAATTTTGATTCTTTATAAATTACCCAGTCACAGCAGCAGAAAACGGACTGAGATAGCCCCCCTTTTTCTTCTGTGAAGTTTCTAGCCTCACTCAACCCTGTGGCTCTGGTGGGGCATGGGCACCAATGTACCTCTTCATCCTGGCCATGGGGACCAATGTCTGATCCAAGCTGAGCCAATCAGAATCCTTCCTTGAGATTTATTTTACTTTATTTTGCAGTAAGGGTAGGTATGAGCCTGGAATTTGTCATTGTCCTCGTTTCCAGCCACTTCAAGAAAGTCACCCTGGGAGGGCCAATCAGTGACTGGCATGGTGATTAATGTGGTTGGATTCTACATGGCCAACTTCATGGTTTGAGTCCCGGATCTGGTGACTTTGACATGTCAGTCATGTGTTCATGTGTGCCCCCAAAATCCCGAAAGGAGAAATGGAGAAGAAGGGACTGTGGCATGGCCATAGGAGATGATTTCTCACCACCACCATCCTGTCTCTCTTCTATAATTAATTATTTTTAAATGAAGAAAGTCAGCCTGCGAGATAAGCTGACATTCAGACAGCACGAGAGACAAGGGATGAGTGAGCCTTGCTGGAGGTCAGCCGTCCCCGAGGTCAGCTGTCCACACAGGTTGATTACGATAGCTCATGGTGCCCCTCGCCTTTGTCTGCACCTATTGAAGCTGGACTTCTGTCATTTTTCAGTCGCCTGGGGCCTGAACCTCCTCCTTTCTCTACTTACTCCTTCCCGTACTTCCCACTTGATCACCTTTTTCTGGCAAGTTCCTGGCGGGAGTCAGCTGCTGGGATAATTAAGACTCGATCCCACAACCTAATGGGAAGTCAGTTATAAACAATCGTGATACCGTGGGATAAGTGCTGTAAGGTCAGGGGAAACCTCTGGCCACAGTGATGGAGTCTGACTTATTTTTTAATTTTTTTTTTTGAGAGGTTTTTGCCATACGGCACGTGTGCTCACCAGACAGACAGAGAGAGACAGAGAGACAGAAAGTGAGAAATCACCCCTCAGGGGGGATGGCCACGCCGCAATCCCTTCTCCTCCATTCTCCTCTCAGGATCTTGGGCATGCACGCACACACGCCCGGCGTGGGTTTTAAGCCACCAGGTCTGGGACACGAACCACGGTCGACCACGTGGGAGTCCAGCGACATAGCCGTTACGCTAACTGCTGGTCCCTATTTTTTAATTAAAAAAAAAAAAAAAAAAAAAACCCGTTTTAAAAAAATTGTATTCATTGTCATTATTTTATTTTACTTTTTTGATGTTAACCAGAGAGATACAGAGAGAGAAGGGAAGTGAGAAAGCAAGCTGCCAGGTCTGAGACTCAAACCATGGTCAGCAATGTGGCAGTCCAGCTGCCCTAACCACCATGCCACCTGCTGGCCCCCTGACTTTTTTTTAAATTATTTATTTAACTTTATTTATTCATTCATTCATTTTTTTAAAAAAAAAATTGACTAGAGAGATACAGAGAGAGAGAGAGAGAAGGTGAGAGAGCAAGCCACCAGCTTCAGGACTCGAACCGTGGTCAGCCATGTGGGAACACCCAGTGCCTTAACCACCACACCACCGGCAGGTCCCTTTATTTTTATAACCCCAGTACCTAGCAAAGGTCTGGCTCAGAGTTACTGAATGTGGCCAGAGGAAGAAGTCTTTCTACCACATAGACCTACAGTCAAGGCTGTCATCCCTCAGGCTTTGCCCTCATCCTCATCCAAGTGACCGGATGGAGGAAAGAGAACGTGGTCACATGGCCTAGCTGCAAGGAAGGCTGGGGAATGCATCTCCACTCTGAGTGGCCATGCTTGTACCGGCTAAGGACAGGGAGTATCGGGCTTTCGATTCTATGCATAGGACAGGGAACAGATGTTGATGTCTAGCTAGCTGCCTCTGCCGCAGTGGGGCTTGGAATAAGGCAGTGCTGAGTTCAAACAGCAGCTCGTGTGCTTCTAAGCCCCATGATCTCAGAAGTTATTTGACCTCTCTGAGCCCAAGCCTCCTCTCTGTGAAATGGAAGTGGTCACGTGGATTCGATGAGATCATTTGCACATCGCATATAGTGGAGATTAAATTTTCATCTCTTTCCTCATCTTCTAGTGAAAAGACTCGTGCCTGGGAACCAGCAGTTAGCGTAATGGCTGTGTCGCTGGACTCCCACGTAGTCGACCGCGGTTCGCGTCTCGGACCCGGTGGCTTACAACTCACGCCGGGCGCGTGTGCGTGCGTGCCCAAGATCCCGAGAGGAGAATGGAGGAGAAGGGATTGCGGCGTGACCATCCCCCCTGGGGGGTGATTTCTCGCTTTCTATCTCTCTGTCTCTCTCTGTCTGTCTGGCGAGCGCACGCGCCCTATAGCGAAAAACCTCTCAAAAAAAAAAAAAAAAAAAAAAAAAAAAAGACTCGTGCCTAAGCTCTGCCGGTAAAGTATGGCCTGGAGTCCCAGGTCCTTTTGCTGGAGGAGGAAGTCTGTATTCAAGACTTGGCTGGCTGATCACTTAACAAGAAGTTAATAAAGAGATTTGAGGGGCCAACAGTTGGTGTGGTGGTTAAGGCCTTGGGCTCTCACATGACTGACCACAGTTTGAATCCCAGACCTAGCAGTTTGAAAATCATGCTGGGTGTGTGTGCGTGTGTGCCCCAAATCCCAGGAGAATGGAGGAGAAGGGATTACAGTGTGGCCATCCCCCTGGGGGCGGGGGCGGTGACTTCTCACTTACCCTCTCACTGTCTCTCTCTGACGAGCATGTGCACCCTACGGCAAAAACCTTAAAAAAAAGAGAGAGATTCAAGTGTCACTTCAAGACTCACTCGGGAACCAGCAGTTAGCATAATGGCTATATCGCTGGACTCCCACGTAGTCGACCACAGTTTGTGTCCCGGATCCGGTGGCTTAAAACTCACGCAGGGCGCATGTGAGTGCGTGCCCAAGATCCCGAGAGGAGAACAGAGGAGAAGGGATTGCGGTGTGACCATCCCCCCTGGGGGGTGATTTCTCGCTTTCTGTCTCTATGTCTCTCTCTGTCTGTCTGGCGAGCGCACACGCCCTATAGCGAAAACCTCTCCAAAAAAAAAAAAAAAAAGACTCACTCAAAGATCTGAACCAGAGGTTGCAGGTGTGGGTTTTAGATGTCTGACGCAAGTGCGTGTTGAGCATTTGTGGGGCTTTGAAGACAGCAGGGATGCATGTGGCCCTATTGGAACAGAATGGATGGACTCAAAAAAAAAAAAAAAAAAAAAAAAAACAAAAAAACAAAAAAACCTCTCTCTGTTCAGGCACCGTAGGAGCCTCCCCGTAGTTCCACTACCCGACTGCCGTTTATTTATGAATAAGCGGGTCTCCTGTGGTTGCTTTGTTATTTATACGGCTGCCATGTCCTGAACTGAAAGCTTCTAGAGGGTAGAAAAAAATAATTTCATTTACCGAGCAGCTAACATTTGCTGCTTGACTTACATTTCTTGTTTAGTCCCCACTGCCACCCAGCCAGGATAGTTTCTTGTCTCTGCTTTGAAGATGGGGACATTCAGGCTCTGCGTTGACCAGGGTCACTGAGCTCTCAGGAGGAGGGCCAGGATCTGAGCCCAAACTGCATCTCCATTGAGCTGGTGCCTTCTCTCCCACGGCCTCACTCAGTGCCAAACCGCCAGCTCTCAGGATGGTTTCCAGAGCCCAGAAATGTTGGTGAATCGGCCTTCTACTCCCTCCCCTACCCTTGGCTCTGTCCCTGACCAGGGGTTCTCCACGCCCCCTGGCGGCCCCTCACACTGGGTCCAGCTGACTCAATGATGGGGAGTGTAGCTCACTGTGACACCATCTCTGTCACAACTCCCCAGGGTCTGTTCTTGGGGCTCCCCATCTGCTTAGTCTCGTAGGTGGCCTATTCCATAGCTACTAGAATTTACTCCTGCATTTCTCTTCTTTCCACTTCTCTAAGACTTACCCATCTTGAGTTCTTGTTCAAAAAGATCTAACTTTTGGCTTTCTTGGTTCTCTCTACAATATTTTTGTTTTCAATTAGGTGATCCGGAAAACCATGATGTATTTTTCAGTGCAAAAATGTGTTATGACTTTCCCAATAACCCAATAGTTCATTAATTTCTGCTGTTATATTTCCTTCTATGATTTTTCCATTTGATTCCTGTTTGTTTTTCCCCAACTCCTTGAGATGGAAACTTAATGACTGTCAGTCTTCTTTGCTAACATATACAGTTAAGGCTATAAACTTTCCTCTCAGTGCAGTTTTAACTGCATTTCACATAACTTTTATATATATTGTTTTGGGGAGAGAGGTTTTTTGCTATAGGGTGCATGCGCTCGCCAGAAAGAGAGAAACAGAGAGACAGAAAGTGAGAAATCACCCCCTGGGGGGCTGGCCATGTCGCAATCCTTTCTCCTCCATTCTCCTCTCGGGATCTTGGGCAGGCACACACGCACACATGCCCGACGTGAATTTAAGCCACTGGGTCTAGGACTCGAACTGCAGTTGACTACATGGTAGTCCAGCAACATAGCCATTATGCCAACTGCTTGTCCTGACTTTTATATTTTAAAAATTTGTCAGAGGGCATATGCACTCACCAGAAACAGAAAGGGGGGAGAGGAAAGAAGCATCCCCCGCTGGGGTGTGGTCACGCTGCAATCCCATCTCCATTTTTCCATCCTTTTCGGATTCTGAGCACATGTGCCTGGTGTGTTTTTCAAGCTACTAGGTCCAGGATTCAAACTGCTTGGTCGGCCATGTGGCATATAGCGTCCTTAACCACTAGGCTATAGGGCTGGCTCTCACATATTTTGTTTTTCTATATTTTCATTATTATTTAGTTCAAGTTGTTATCAAAAATTGTTGTCTAGAGACAACAGAATTTTTTGCCTGGGTGCTGCATAGTAAACAGAGGGTTTTTTTTGAAATGATGAATGGGTAGGGTTAATAATAGAAGGGACAGGGGCAGTAGGTGGCATGGTGGCATGGTGGTGGACTCCCACATGGCTGACCATGGTTTGAATCAGACCTGGTGGCTTGCTTTCTCACTTTTCCTCTCTCTCTGGTCAAGTAATAATAATAATAACTATTATTATTATTATGCATAAAATTTAATAAAATAATTCTTGAAAAAATAGAAGGGACATTTCTCAACACAATAAAATTCATATATGACAAACCCATAGCCAACACCATACTGAAGAGAAAAAAGCTGAGAGCTTCCCCACTAAAAGTGAACAAGATAAGGCTGCCCACTTTCTCCACTCCTTTTCAACATAGTACTGGAAGTTGTAGCCAATGCAGTCAGACAAGAGAATAAAATAAAGGACATACAAATAGAGAAAGAAATGAAACTATTGCCTGGCACTCTCTGTGGCCTAGGCTCCATCAACCCACTGGAAGACTTGGACCTGGTCTCAGCAGGCCTCCTCCTGTGAGTGCACCCTTAACCCCCCAATATTATTATTATTATCATTGATTTCTGGGTTTATATTCAGCATGCTTTCATTCTCTAAACATATTTGATACTTTCTCCCTATCTAAGCATATGATCAGTCAGTGTGTATTAGTTTCCAGTGGCTGCTGTAACAAATTACCACAAACTTAGTGAATTCAATCAACATAAGTTTATTATCTTATACTTCTTCAGGTCAAAAGTCTGCAACAGGGACCAGCAGTTAGCGTAATGGCTATGTCGCTGGACTCCCACGTAGTCGACCGCGGTTCGAGTCCCGGACCCGGTGGCTTAAACTCACGCCGGGCGCGTGTGCGTGCGTGCCCAAGATCCCGAGAGGAGAATGGAGGAGAAGGGATTGCGGCGTGGCCATCCCCCCTGGGGGGTGATTTCCTGCTTTCTATCTCTCTGTCTCTCTCTGTCTGTCTGGCGAGCGCACGCGCCCTATAGCAAAAAAAAACCTCTCCAAAAAAAGAAAAAAAAAAAAGTCTGTAACAGAAGGGACATTTCTCAACACAATAAAATTCATATATGACAAACCCATAGCCAACACCATACTGAAGAGAAAAAGGCTGAGAGCTTCCCCACTAAAAGTGAACAAGATAAGGCTGCTGAGCTAGATCCTAGGTGTCCCAGGGTTGTGTTCCACCTGAGGCTCTAGAGGTAGACTCTGTTTTCTTTCCCTTTCCAGCTTCTAGAGGTTTCCAGAATTCTTGGTTCATGGTCCCCTTCTATCTTCAAAGTCAGCAGTGGCCAGCTGAGTCTTTCTCACACTTCACTCCTCTGACACTGACTGTCCTGCCTCCCTCCTCCATGTCTAAGCACCTTTGTGATTACATTGGGTCCATCCGGATAATCCAGGTTAATCTCCTTATCTCATGGCCATCTGATTAGCAACCTTAATTCCATCTGCAACCTTGTTTCCCTTTGCCATGCAACATACCAAGTAATTACAGTCGTGAGGATTAGGATGGAAACAATACAGGATATTATTCTGCCTACTACAGTAAGTTTGCGTAAAATTTTCATGTGTAGTTGGAAAGAATGTCTATTCTGTAGTTGCTTTGTTAGATCAAATATGTTAATAATTTTGTTCAAAATTTCTATACCCAGGGAACCAGCAGTTAGCGTAATGGCTATGTCGCTGGACTCCCACGTAGTTGACCGTGGTTCACGTCCCGGACCCGGTGGCTTAAAACACACTGGACGCGTGTGCATGCGTGCCCAAGATCCCGAGAGGAGAATGGAGGAGAAGGGATTGCGGCGAGACCATCCCCTCTGGGGGGTGATTTCTCGCTTTCTGTCTCTATGTCTCTGTCTGTCTGTCTGGTGAGTGCACATGCCCTATAGCGAAAACCTCCCCCCCCCCAAAAAAAAAAAATTCTATACCCACACTGAATGTTTTGTCTGCTTGTTCTGTAGGTTATTGACAGAGGTGTGTTAATAACCTCCACTATGGTTATGAATCTCTCATTTTTTTTCCATTTGGTTTCATCAATTTTTACTTTATATATTATAAGGCTATTTTTTTCTCAATTTTTTTTATTTTTTAGAGGTTTTTGCCTTAGCGGGTGTATGCTTGCCAGAGAGTGAGAGACAGAGACAGTGAAAGGGAAAGTGAGAAATCACCCCGTGGGGGGGGATGGCCACACCATAATCCCTTCTTCGTTCTCCTCCTGGTTCTTGGGCATGCACATACATGTGCCCTCTATGAGTTTCAAGCGACCGGGTGTGGGGCTCGAACTGCTGTCAGCCATGACATGGGCATCCAGTGACGTAACGGCTACGCCATCTGCTGGCCCCCCATGGCAGATGGCCACACTGCCTCGAGGGCAGTGACTCCCCTCCCATCACTCTGCAGGTGTCATTTGAGACTTCTTTCTCCATTCCTTCTGTTGAACTTGGCTGTCAGTCTTGCCATTGCTCCTTGGAAGGTAATGAACCTTTTTCCTCTGGTTACTTTCAAGACTTTTCTCTTTGTTTTTCACTTATGATTGTTTCACCATCAGGGGCTGAACTCGTGTGTGTATGTGTGTTTGTGTGTATATTTTACATTTCTCATATTTAGACTTCCCTTCTTTGGTCTGTGACTTAATGTCTTTCAGCAGTTTGGGGGAAATTCTCAGATATTATCTATTCAAATGCTGTTTCTGCCATAATGGTGTTTTCTTCTTTGGAGGCTCCTTATGTGTTAGGCCTTTTCACTATTAATCATTTGCCCTTTCATATTCTCTCTAATCCTTTTGTTCAGTCTTTATTCTGGATTATTTCTTTTGATCTCTTTAATAGAGTTCACAAATTCCTTCTTCAGCTGTATCTGATCACCTGTTAAACACCTTCATTAGGTTCCCAAGGTCAGTGAATATATTTTTCAGTTGTAGAATTTGCATTTGATTATTTTTTATAGTTACAGTTCTGTTGACATTCTCCTATTTGGGGCCGGCAGGTGCCATGGTAGTTAGGGTGCTGGACTCCCACGTGGCCAACCACGGTTTGAAAAGTCTTGGATCTGGTGATTTGTTTCCTCCCTCTCCCTTTCTCCTTGTCACTCTCTGGTCAAAATTGAAGAAGAATAATAAATAAAATTAAAAATAAATAAATCTCAAAAAAGAAATTCTCCTATTTGTCATCTAATATCCTGAACATAGCAACCATAACCATTTTCATGTTTGTGTCATATAACCTCACTATCCATTTTGGCCTTTTAATTTTCTTTTTAATTGCCAGAGGGTGTGTGCTCTTGCAAGAGGGAGACAGAGAGACAGAGAGAGAGGAAGAAACAACCCCCAGTGGGCATGCAGTCATGCTGCAGTCCCCTTGCCTCCACCTCTTCAAGCCACTGAGACTGGGATCCTACCTTGGTTGGCCATGTGGGATCTGGCTCCCTCAAACACCAAGCCTTGGGATCAGTCCCATTTTGGCCTTTTTAAAATTAAACTTTTTGAGATAGTTGTAGATTCACACTCAGTCATAAGAAATAACACAGATCCCATGCATCCTTTACTCAGTTTCCCCAAGGACATCCTGCAAAACTAGAGTATATCACCCCGGTACATTAGTATTGATATAGTCCTTTTTTAAAAAAGAATTGATTTTATTTATTTATTATTATTATTATTATTATTAAGTTTGACCAGGCAGGGGGAAGTGAGAAAGCAAGCCACCAAGTCCGGGACTCGAACTACAGTCGGCCATGTGGGAGTCCAGTGTCGTAATCACCACACCACCTGCTGGCACCCATTGATGCCGTCTTATTCAGATTTCTCTAGTTTCTCTTGTACTGAGTGTATTTACTTTTGTGTAATTTTCTCAGATGTGTAGTTCTATTGGCCTTTATGATCATTTTCCCTTGGATTTTCAGTCATTCCGTTTGTTTCCAGATATGTCTGATAACTTTTATTGAATGTCAAACCTTGTATAACAAAAATATTATGTGAGCGTTTAGATGATGCTGTTCGCATTCTCCAGAGAGAATTTACTTTTGCTTTTGGCGAGCTATGGCTGAGGAGCAGACAGCTCCTTAACCAATGGCAGAGCGGACTGGAGGCGGGCGCTTGTCTGCCGGGGTGCTGGCGATGTTCCAACTCACTCCACGCTGGAAGCATAACTCTGGAGTTCCACAGGGAGCCTGGGAACTCTTTTTGTTTGTTTGTTTTTAGTTTTTTGCCATAGGGTGCATGTGCTTGACAGAGATAAACAGAGAAAGGGAAAATGAGAAATCATTCCCTGGGGGGAATGCCTCAATCCCTTCTCCATTTTCATCTTGGGATTTGGGGCATGCACGTACATGCACGTGGTATGATTCTCAAGCTGCTAGGTCTGGGACTCAAACCACTCAGCCATGTGGGATCCAGATGACTTAACCTTCATGCCACCTGCTGGCCCCATTAATCACTTCTTAAAGGCCCTACCTCCCAAATTCTTTTTAAAAATTTATGATAAAGAGAATGTGCATGAGAGGGAGGCCTCTCCTTCTCCCAGCCCTCCAGCTTGCCAAGATCTTGGGTGCATGCATGCACACCCTCTGTGTTTTCAGATTGACCCAGGGACCTGAACCTGTGGCCACATGGTTTCCAGCACTGTCGTTCAGCATGCTGTTACCAAGGCTGGGCCGGTGGTTAAATCTCAACTTGGCATTTAGGCAGGGATGTTCAAACCATAACACCTAGATATGCAAATGTTGATTTCAGGGAAAGTCTGCTAAATAATCTGAGAAAAAATGTGTTTTTTTCTTTTTTTTTTTCATTCTATTCTAAAATGAATCCAGATTTGTTTAAAATAAAAATATTTAAAATTATTTACCACCTAGCAGGATTCAGCTGCAGGCAGATAGATCTTGTTTATCCTCTCTTGCAATGATTTCCTTGCAAACACCCTCTCCCTCTGTCCCCCTCAGCTGGCAACGGGCAACCTCGGGGAACTCCTGCTGTCCACCTGCTTCACGCCACCTGCACCGCGGAATGTGGGCACAGCGAAGCACAGGTGCTGGTGTGTGCTCACTGTCATTTTAAATTCACGGCCAGAGATCTCCAGGGCCATTTCAGCCTGCCTGCAATCTTAGCACACATTCCTTATTTGAGGTCTTGCTCTCCAAAACTGCTGTATCAAATCCCCTCTCCTCAAGTCTAGGTGCTTCCCCCAGCTCAGGGCTAGCCTTACCAACTGGCTCATGGAGGGAACAGAAACCGTCAGTCCAAGCTTCTCTCCTCACCCGTCAACACATCTGCCCACATGCCTTCGGATGGTTTTCCCGCTAAGTGTCTCTTCAGCCATCCCTTCCTCCTGCTCCTTCTGGGGTCAATTTACTCTTGGTGGAAGTTTGGGAAGCTTTGAAGAAGCCTGGGAATCCTGGTCCTGCTGGTGTGACCTCCAAACTCTGACTAGCCCCTGGCTTTTCACAGGAGACTGTGAACAAGGCCCAGTCAAGGGAAGCGATGATACTGATGGAGTGGGAGGATGGTGTCTTTGTGCCCCTAAGATGGTGTGGACGGGGAGGCCTGGAGACTAGATCGAGACCCCGCCGCGGATGGGATGGGCTCTGGAGGATCAGTGTGGGGGATGCTGATCTGAGAGTCCAGTCTGGGGTAGACCAAGGAGGGGTCCTTCCCTCTTCCCTCTCCCAGGGGGTAGGAGACCAGGACCCTAGGGAATACACTCTGGGAGGCCAGGCAAGGTGACTCCGGTCCATTGAGTCCCTGGGAACAAGTCAGGGCTGCGGATCACAGAACTGGGGCACAAGGTGGGTATGGGGTGTCAGAATGAGGCCAAAGCCCAGTTTTCAGAACTAGGACAGTCTCCATGTGGGACTTGTGTCCTTTACATCCTTCCAGCATAAATCCTGGGAAAGGGGGCGTGTCTGCATCTGGGACCTGGACGAACCTATCAGGTGAGGGGGGGACATCTGGAGGTAGGTGAGGCTTTGGGGCACCCCCTCGGCCTTTGCCTACTGCCCTATCCCAGATAGCCACCTTCTTCCGGCCTGGCACATCCCCACCCCCGGGGAGCCCCACCCCTACAAAGAAGAGCCTCCGAGTAAACAGCATGTTTATTGTGAACATTCAAATTTACAAAAACAAAAAGGTAACAAAAACCATGACATAGATCATACACCCACACACGCACACACATCCACACACGTTGTATCTCACGTCACTATGTACAAAATAGGGCGAGGAAAAGGGGGGAGGAGAGGGCGGGGAGGGTCTTCGGGGGTGCACTCGGGACAGTATCGGACAACCTGACATGCTTACTCGCCGTTCAGCCTGGGCCGCGTGAGCCTTCCCCACCCAGCAGGATCAGGAGTCAGAGCGGGAGGTAGGGTCTGGGAGGCAGGCAGTTGGAATAAAGGGGTAAAGAGAGTGATCCCACGTCTAGGAGGGGACCCCACCCCATTGTGCTCAGGCCAAGGGAGCTGGGACTCATAAAAGCAGGGAAACCCAGTTCTGGAGGAGGCTGAACGCAGTCAGAAAGCTGGGCTCCCTGTGTCCCCATGTCCTAGCTCGGGGCCTTCCCTGGGTCTCAGCCCCCTCACCTGCACACAAGGACCTCCTTTCTCTAAGAGCTGCCCTGCCCATTGGTGGTCCTGAGTCATGCACAGTCCCAGCGAAGGGACGGTCATCCCCTTGGGACGCTGGGGGTGGGGGGGACCGCATGTCACGCAGTGGGAATCTGGCAGGTAACAGCTGTGAAGCACCTGGCATGGGGCTTGGCCCAAAGCAGGGTTTGAGGAGGGGCCCTTTCCCTCCCCTTCCCTGCTGGGACTCCAGGGAGGAGTGGGGGGGGGGGGCATCCAGCTGCCTCTTCCCTTCCAGCTCTTCTGGAAATCCAGTGGAATTAGGGAAGTGTGGAGGGGCTGGGCACACAGCAGAGAGGAGGCCCTTCCTGCAGCTTTGCCAAGGGCCCCTGGCCTGGGGCCTGCTCACCCATGCCTGATTCTCTACCTCAGACTCCCCGAGGGGGTGAATGGGGTCAGGCACATCCCTCCAGGCTGAGACACACCAGGAGCCTCAGGGCCCAGTCCCACTGTACATATGGAGTTTTGGGGTGCTTGTCCCCTCGGGTTGTGGGGTGCACCCTGGATGGAGCCTGCTTTGGTTTAAAATCTGGGCTCCATCACTTGCCGGCTGATTGACCCCGGGCAGGTGACTTCACCTCTCTGTGCTGTGTGGCAGGGCTAAGAACAGTGTTAACTTGGAACTGTGCTGAGGATAAACGAGCGACACTGGGGACCGGCTCACCACGGGCTAGAGGTTAACCACGGCACATGGACGTGCACCAGGGCAGCTCCTCGGGCCTCGTCTTGTCGGGTGTGCCTGGGAACAGCAGCGCAAGGTGCCAAGCCAGAGTCCGGACAGCAGGTGCTTGGCAAGTGCACATGGAGCGATAAACAGATGGAGAGGTGGAGGCTTTGGAAACGGGGAGCCAGGCCCCTCACCAGAACCCACACCCCAATGTCTCCAGTGTGTTCCTGTCCCTTCTGGAGGGCTGACCAGGGTGACTCAGCATGGGAACAGGCTCAGACGTCTCATCAGCACCGTGACAAGGCATAAAGGACTTGGGGTGGTACCTCTGGGGACTGAGTGACCAAGCTAGCTCTACCACCTCCCTCCTAAGGCTCCACCTTCCCCAAGGCTGCCATGAACGCCGTCTCCTTCAAGATGACAGACACCCGACAAAACTCAGTGCCTGCGACAGCTAAGTTCTGAATTCTGCCGTCACCCCAGCAACAGCACGCGTCATGATGATGAGACACTAGACCCATCACTCAGGCTGATGTCATCGGCTGTTACCAGGACAACCCAGATCAGGCGGTCTGAAGCCGCCATTGCTCTTTCTTGGTAGGGGGAGGGAGTTGGACCGGAGGTGCTGAGCAACTGTTTGTGCTCTTGAAATGGAAACTAGGATCTGGGGGCCTGAGGCAACAAGTCTTGGAGAAGTTTCCATGGCACTGAGCCCTGCAGGCTGCAGCTCTTACCTCACCTCTCCGGCTAAAAGTGGCCATGGGGAGGGGAGACAGGGAACAGAAAGGGGGCAATGCCCACTTGGGTAGGAAGCCTGCAGCTGCTCAGACAGCCGGTAGGTGACCTGTGTCCCGGCTCTCCACTCTGCCAGGACGCCCAGGGATCACATCCCTCTTTCCCTACCTCCTGGGGGCGGGGAGCCTGCCGAGATGTTTGGATGTTGTAAAGAAAGATGTTTCAGGTGTCATGTTGGAGAGTGTCCTGACCTCTCAAATGTCCACCCTCCTAGGTGCAGGCTGGACTCAAGACCCTGAAGGTAGGCAGTATGGTGTGGGGGTAGGGCACTGATGAGTCCGAGCCCTGGGTTCTAGTCCTCGTCAAGCTGTGTGATTCTGCGCAAGTCACTTGCCCTTTCTGAGTTCTCCCCATCTCTCATAAGCCAGAGCTCAGACTGGATGGCTTTTCCCAGCTGACAGTCTTCTGCTCAGGGAGCTGCTGAGGATTCAGTAGTGGGATCAGGAAGCAGGAAGACACCAGCCCTTTGAGATACTTGCACAGGCAGGCATGCGAGGCTGAGAGAGCCAGACGGAGCTGGATGTTATAGTCTGCATGTGAGACTGGTCTGTCTTGAAGCCTGCCTTACCCTAACTCTCTGGCTCTGACTCTAACCCAGGCCTAGCCTTATCCCATCTGCTGCCCAGTCCCAGGACCTGCTCCTGCAAGTTTCTGGTGGGGTCATCGGGTGGGTGCTCAGGCTTTGCTGCCCTGTCCACCTGGAGTGACTGACCATCTCACTCTCGTTTAGAGAGCTCTTGAGAGTGACCAAGGCAAGGCCTCAGCTCACATGAGGAAGGTCAGGCCCAGAGAGGGCAGGGCCTGACAGAAGGCCACACAGCAGGTTCATAGCAGGGCTGGCTAGGGACCAAGGGCCCCTCTCCCTCCCAGTGCTCTGCCTGTCATTCCTGTGTCTTGCCACCGTCTTCTTCCTTCCTCCCCAGGGCCATGCAGAGGGGGTAGGCAATTTGGCTCTGACAGAAATAGGGTCTCTGGAATCTCAGAGCCTCTGCCTTAAGCTGCTCCCAGCCCAGAATGAAGTGGCCCAGGCCCTGTCCTGGGTGCAGAAGGGCAGGGGTGATTGGACCAGTGGGCACAGTCGTGGGTGGCTGAGGAGTGACTATGGCCCTTTGGCCTCCTGGGGTCTTGGTTCCCAGCCCTCCAGGCTGGAGTTGAAAAGGACATGTCCTAGAAACTGAGGGAGCTGGGCCAGGCATGGAACCAACATTCAAACCACTGACACAAAGAAATGAGGGAAGAGAAGGACGAGGGAGGGTGTGGGCAGGGTGGGCGGCTCCATCAGGATCTGCTGCCATTGGCCGATAGCTGGCCGGAAGATGGAAAGGAAGTCTGATCGCTTGCCTCCTCCTCCCCTTCCACAGCCTGGTGGGGCCAGGCCTGCTCCATGGGGGTTTGGGGGGCAGACAGCTACCCCAGCACTGAGCTAGCAGGCCCTCTCACACACCACCCGTGTGAGGTGCTACAGAGACTAGTGGGATCAGACTTGGCTGACGGGCGAGGTGACAGATGCTCCAGAGGAATGGCAGGGGCACGGCAGAGCCTGGACTCACCCCACGCTTGACCAGTTGACTTGATACTTGTCCTCATCCAGGTGGGATTAGAGGACACCCATCCCAGGGCAGAGCACTCTGAAGGTATGGGTCTAGGGGAGGGGAGACAGGAGGCACGGCCAGGGGGGACAAGAGGAATGGCGGGCTGAGGAGGGAATCCGCCCACCTCAAGGTTCCCAAAGTGGCAGGCGAGGGAGGGGCCCAGATGAGGTGGCCCCTCATGCCTTGGCCCTCCCCTTGCAGACATCGAAGGTGGCCTTTGTTGCACCCCCGAAGGCCTCCACCAGCTTGTCTTCCCAGGGGACCACGTTGCCCAGCAGCGGCGCAGTACAGTTGGCAATGCCCAGGACCTGGGTGGGTGTCAGGGCATGGTCCCACAGGTTAAACTGAGCGATGTCACCGACGAAGGCCTGGGTGGCATCAAACCGGCCGCCCAGGGTATCCTGGGCAAAGACAGCAACAGAGAAAGGAGATATGGAGCGAGAGAGCAGGAAAGGTGGTGGGGCAGGCTCAGAGTCAGAGCCCTGTACCCCTGAAGCCCTGTACCCCAAGGGTCCAGCCCCACCCCCATGGTTTCTGCTCTCTCTGGGCTCAGTCTGCCCATCTGCAGAATGGTGGGGTTGGACCGAAGGATCACGGCTGTCTTCAGTGCCCTCTGTCCAGCTCCCACTCCTCAGGGGTCCTGGGCAGGTGGGATAACTACCCCTCCAGACCCAGTCCCAGTCCAAGTCTTACCTGCTCCTGGCCCAGGATAAGGATGCCATGAGGCTTGATGGGATGCCAGGCTGCCAGGTTCTCGCCGGAGCCCTGCAGCTCCCCGTCCTGGTAGGCAGACCATAGGCCATCCCGTGTGGTCCAGGCGATGCAGATGTGGTGCCAGCCTTTGTCCTTCAGGCTCAGGGGCAGCTGGGCCACCTGGACACAGGCCCCAAGCCCAGGTCAGAGGTGCCACAAGGTGGCATGTGTCCCTGAGCACCCTGCTTCTCCTTTCCCCACCACCTAAGCAAGCAGCCTAGATCAGATCTCAAGGGACTGACCAGTGGTTTCCAGGTCAGTTCATTCTAACAGGCCTGAGGTCCTGTGGCTGGGGGCAGTGCCTCGCAGCCTTATCTGCCCTTGACCCCCTCTTACCCTGCATGGCTCACAGCTGGACTCAGGGAGTGCTGGTAGTGACAGAATGGGCCTTGGACTCAGGGGCTGGGCACTGGCATGCGACCTCAGTTCAGCCACCCACCCCTGTGTGACCTTGACAAGGCTGCTCTGTCCCCCTGGGTCTTGGTCAGACAAGGGATAGCAACGGCATAGCCACCAGCCCTCCCTCCACCCTCAGCAGACATGGCTAATCAGTCAAGCTGTGAGCCCAGACTTGTCAGCTCAGACTTGTCACGGTACCCTTGGAAGTCACTACTGATTGATTAGAGCTGGTCTATGAGGTGAAAGGTACTTGCTGTCTGGATTTGGTGGTCTCGAAGGGCTCTTCCATCTCCTAAGTTCCCTGAGACCACAATGTACTACCTTGCTCTGAGGCCCTACTTGATGTAGGGATCTGCTCCTTGGTTTTTGTTCGTTTTGTTTTGTTTTGTTTTGCTTTGCTTTTTTTAGGTTTCTACCCTAGAGCATGTGTGCTTGCCAGAGAAAGACAGAAAGGGGAAAAGTGAGAAATCCCGAGGGGAGATGGCCCCATCACAATCCCGTCTCCTCCATTCTCCTCTTGGGATTTTGGACATGCACACCCATGTGCCCAGTGTGATTTTCAAGTCACCAGGTCCAGGGCTTGAACCATAGTTGGCCATGTGGGAATCCAGCGCCTTAGCCTTCCTGTCACTCTTTATCCCATTGCTAGGCAACTCAAGTGGTGGCACAGCGTGAGCAAAGGCTTAGGAGCCATCAGGACTATAGTGAGCAGCCCTTGAATGGGCTCTCTCCAAGAGTTCCAGCTCGAGCCCTGTCCATGGTGCTGAATCCCTTCTAAGGCGAACTGGGTGCCTATCTGAGCAGGAATGCGGTGGGGTAGAGAAGGGAACGGTGAAATATTTTTAAAAAAAGAAGAAAGAAGAAAGGAGAAAGGAGAAAGGAGAAAGAAGAAGGAAGGAAGGAAGGAAGGAAGGAAGGAAGGAAGGAAGGAAGGAAGGAAGGAAGGAGGGAACGGTGGAGGATCTCGATGGCATCTGGCTACCCTGGTGATCTCATGGCTTATAGAGTCACAAGAGAAATCCACTGTCCCCGGACCCAGCTCCTTCCTTCTTCAGGACACCCAGGAAAGGCACCGCCTCCTGAGCTAGGTTCCGATGGCTGTCAACCACTCCTAGTGGCTCTCTGTGGCTGTGGGCTGGTCACAGGTGGGTGCGATATGTGGGGTCTGCATTTCCAGGGGTCTCAGAAGACCACCATGGCTACAAGACCCTAAGCAATGTGCTGGGAGGGGGCAGAACTTTGTGAGGAAATGAAGGTGATAAGCGTCAGCAACCCTAGAGCACCATTCTCCTGCCAAGTCACTCCCCTATCCAAGGCCTGTCCGTGACCTGCTGTCTAGCCAGGTTGAGGTAGGGTCTGGGAATGGGAGACCTGAGCACGAGAAAGAGGGGGGGTCTGGGGCAGAGCAGGGGAAGAACTAAGGTTAAGAGGTGGTTTCTGGAGTCCAAGAGTCCAGATCACAGCATCCCCCTTCACCAGCTGTGTGGCTGGGTGCATGTTTCCCTCTGAGCCTCAGCTTCTCCGTCTGAAACGTGGGTAACGAGGGCACCTAGTGCCCGGTGCCATTGGAAAGGTGAGGATGATGAGGTGAGCAAAGTGCTCATTAGCACGGTGCCGGCAGAACAGAGACGGCTCACATTCATGCGTGCTTGTGAAATGCTGAGCTCTGCTCAAAGCCCTGTAAGCAAATTTCAGCCACTTCTTTCTCACAACAACCCTGTCAGGTAGGGACAATGATCATTCCTGCTTGGCAGATGAGGAAACCGAGGCACAAGGCAGGTAAGTGACCAGCCTACAGTCGCATGGTGAATAAGATGCAGAACCAAGACTCAAATCCAGCATGCGGGCCCCAGAGCACTGTCCACACTCCTGTCGACTCCCCGCAGTGGGGAGGGCAAATGGACTTGCTCTGGGGAGTGGGATGGGCAGAGCCCCGAGAACTCCCTGCTGCCTCCCAGGCAGGTCACTGCAACTCCCTTCCTCCCTTTCCTGTGTCCAGGGTAAGGAGCAGGGTGTTGGGGGACAGACACCCTCAGCCCTGCTGTCACAGCTGGGTCTTGGGGAGCCACTCAGCCTGTGTGGGTCTCCCTCGTGCCCCCTGTAAAATGGGAACACAGTTGCCACTGGGCACATGCCCCCTTCAGCTGCCCATGTCCAGGCTGTCTTTGTATTCCCAGAACCCAGTTTGGCACACAGTAGGCATTTAATGTGTAATGAATATGCTGAGCAGGAGCCCACAAAGGGCCACCCCATGTCTGGAGCCAGCATGGCGCAGGTGCTCCTGGAAGGGCAGCCCGGCTTCCTGGACCCCCGCACCCTTGCACCCCTGCCACCACTGCCTTCCCCAGTCCCCCACACCTTGTCATTGATCAGCAGCTCCATGGGGTCCTGGCCGGCCTCCAGCAGCACGATCTCATTGGCCTGCCCGGGCACCGAGTAGGAGAAGGGGGTGCCCTGGCCGGGGGCCGCTCGACCTGGAGCGCAGCCACATGCAGGCAGTGAAGGCGTAGAGCTCGGGCAGCGCCTTCCGCACGCGGGCGTACATGTAGTTGTTGCGGATGGGGATGCTGATCTTGAAGGCATCCGGTGGGCTGTAGGCTGAGGGCCCTGGGGGGTGGGTAGGGAGATACCGTGGGGGTCAGTGGGCAGACAGGGCACACTCTGGAATGAGGTTAATGGTTCCTGGCATCTGCTTCAGTGCCAGGAGCCTTCATGGCCTTCTCCCCTCTGCCTCTGTACCAAGGGAAGGGTGATGGTTAAAGCCCAAGGGTTCTGGACCTGAGGCATTCAGAGTTCAGATCCTGTCTCCACCATGTCCCAGTCATGTGACCCTCAATGAGTCAAACTTAACTCCAATAGTGTCCCCAAAAAATGGGGTAGCACTTTCACCTTCTGTCTTCCGGGGTTGTGTGAGGGTTGAGCAAGACAGAACATGCAAAGGAACAGTAACTGTTCAACAAGTGCTAGCTAGTATATTACGGCCACCTTTGAGAGCTGCTTATTGAAAAGCAGCACAAAGTGCTTTCTGCACTGCAGGGGCTGTTCCACATGCTTTTTGCACATACTGTTTCATTCCTTATAACAACCCCAGAAGGTAGATGCTATTATAATGCTCATTTTACAGCTGAGGAAGCCTTGGCACAGAGAGGTTAAGTAATCTCCTCAGAGTCACACAGCTGGGACGTGATAGAACTGGATTTTTTTTTTTTTTTTTTTTTTTTGCTATAGGGCGCGTGCGTTCGCCAGACAGACAGAGACAGAAAGCGAGAAACCACCACCCAGGGGAGATGGCCACACCTCAATCCCTTCTCCTCTGTTCTCCTCTTGGGATCTTGGGCACGCACGCACACGTGCCTGGTGTGTTTTAAGTCACCGGGTCCGGGACGTGAACCGCGGTCGACTACATGGGAGTCCAGTGACATAGCCGTTACGCTAACTGCTGTTCCCGAACTGGATTGTTTTTGAACAAAACAATCTCGGGACTCCCTAATCTTTAAGGTGTTTTCCAGCTTAGAGTTTCTGGGATTCTACGTCTTGAATATCAGAGGGCTTTCTTTTTTTTTTTTTTTTCTTTTTCTTTTTTCTTTTTGGAGAGGTTTTTGCTATAGGGCGCGTGCGCTCGCCAGACAGACAGAGAGAGACAGAGAGACAGAAAGCAGGAAATCACCCCCCAGGGGGGATGGCCACGCCGCAATCCCTTCTCCTCCATTCTCCTCTCGGGATCTCGGGCACGCACGCACACGCGCCCGGCGTGAGTTTAAGCCGCCGGGTCCGGGACTCGAACCGCGGTCGACTACGTGGGAGTCCAGCGACATAGCCATTACGCTAACTGCTGGTCCCTCAGAGGGCTTTCTACAGGGGTAGGTTGAAGAGTTGCCACTCTGAGGAGAGGGGACACACCCACCTCACCTCTGGAGCAGGAGCCATGGGCACTACCATCTGCATGTCACCACCTTGTGACAACTGCCTCCTGGGGAAACCTCTTCCCCAGCTCATTGGTAAGGACTGGGGCGGGACCAGCAGTTAGCATAATGGTTATGTCGCTGGACTCCCATGTGGTCGACCGCGGTTGGCATCCCAGACCCGGTGGCTTAAAATTCATGTCGGGCATGTGTGCGTGCATGCCCAAGATCCTGAGAGGAGAACGGAGGAAAAGGGATTGCAGCGTGGCCATCCTCCCTGGGGGGTGATTTCCCACTTTCTGTCTCTCTGTCTCTCTGGCAAGCGCACATGCCCTATAGCAAAAAAATCTCTCAAAAAAAAAAAAAAAAAAAAAAAAGGGCTGGGGTAGTGGGCTGCCAGGAATTGTGGGCCCAGGGCCCCAGATGTGGTCAGGGTTTGCAGGTGGAGGCTGATACGCTCATTGTGATGAGAGAGGAAGGACTCAGGGACTGCTCTTGAATCCCTTATAGAAGGGGAAGCTGAATCCTAAGAAAGAGGTGACTTACTGCCCGTGAGCACGCAGGTCCAGCTGGGTCAGAGGACATTTCTCTGATCCCTTAGGAGACTCGGTGTAGGGGCCAGAGGCAGGACTGAGCTGAGTAGGGATGGAGGGTTCTCTCCTGCTCCCGTAACTCCCCAACTCTGAAATGTGCCTTCCCCTTCTGCTATCAAGAACAAGCTTGAGAGCCACCTCCTCAAGGAAGCCACCTGGAGTGTCTTCTCCTAAATTCCTGATCTGCACCCAAGCCAGCTCCAGCAAATTGCTCCTGGCTTCTCCCTGTCCTTAAGCCCTTAAGGGTGGGCCTCACGAGGTTTCAAAGCCAAAAGCTCCCCCAGGGCTCACGATTTTCACCCCCTTGCCCTCAGATCAAGAAAACCAAGACGCAGGGAAAGAAAGTGACCTCCTGAGGTCAGAAAACAAGCCAGTGACAGTTGTGGAAGCAGGACCCAGGCCTCCCGATGCTCAGCCTGGACCCCATCCATCATGCTTCTCTGACCTGCTGGGCGCCCTGTTACTAAATGAATGACGGACTCCTGACGGATGCACTGAGGGTGCTGTCTTACGGGCGGTTAATCGCCTGGCTGTGGAGCTAGACTGGGTTGGAGGTCTAGATCTGCTACACATTGGCTGTGTGATCTTGGGCAAATCACTCGCCCTCTCTGAGCTTCAGTTCCCTCAATGTGAAAATCTCAGCGCAGTTTGCAAAGACTAAGTCACGGTATTTGATGTGTCCGGTATTTAGCCCACTCCCCGGACACGTGAAGTGCCGGCAGTGACCGTTGTTAGTAACACTGAAAATGATCACTGCCCTCCTGCTTCCTGCAGCCTCCTCCCCAGCTCCCCATCCAGCTTTGTTCTGGACAGCCCGGGCACACCTTTCCAGTGAACCCGCCCCTCTGAGGACCTGCACTAGGACCAGGGCCTTGCCCACTATACCCACCGTGCTCTAGCTCGGTCACGCGGCCCTGCAGGGCGCCCAGCTCCTTCTCCACCTCCTGCTGCTGCTGGTGGCTGCTGTGACTGAGGGCCGCGCGCTCCTTCTCCAGGGCCAGCACCTTGGCCAGCAGCTGCCCCTCCAGCTCATCCATCTTGGAGTGCAGGGCGGTGGGCACCACAGGCGCCGGGGCTGGGGCTGCTGAGAAGTTCACACGGGCCGGGAGCTCCTGCTGCAGAGGAAGGGAGACGTGTGAGGTCACTGAAGGGAGAAAGACAGCATGGGGTGCCCCACTGTGTGGCCCCAGGTGAACCTTGACTTCCTCCTCTGTAAGACGGAGATGTGATACCCACTGCAGGCACCAAGCATGCCCTGGGGACCTGGCAGGTTCTGCCCCAGGGCTGGTACGCACACACCAGTGAGCAGCAGGCAGAGCCGGGCCGGCCCTCCAGGGTCTCTCAGCCTACAGCGGGGTGCGAGGGCAGGCACTGAGGTGCCGTCCATGCTCCCAGGGGCTCTGGCATGCAGGTGGGCTGAAAGCCACTGCCCTGTCCTCCTCGTCTAGAAGGCTGTGTGCTGACAGACTGGCAAGGGACAGACTGTCTCGTTTTCCACTTGTTCACTCTCCATGCTTCTCTAGAACGGTACTGTGTGCGAGGCTCTGTGTGGTCACTGGGCAGACCAGGGGCACAAACCAGGGGCTTCTGGGACAGGGCTCCGGCGGCATGGCCGTTCCAGGGTCACAGGTTCTAGCGTCAGTCAGCTCAGGGAACTGAGGCGATGTGTGACTCTGGGAAAACCCCTGACCTCTCTGAATGTGTTTATTCACAGGATGATTGCACCTCTCAGGAGGGCTGTGGGGAAGAGTAAACAGAGCAGTTACTGCCTGGGGCGGAGTGTCCCAGGGTGGGCTCTGACATGCCCCATCGGCCCGGGATGAGGACAAAGCGTTCAACCCCACACATACCTATTCACATTTTAAGACCCCAATGGGCAAGAGATCTGGGGCAGGAGCTGGGGCCTCTGTACCCCCTGTCTCCTGCAGAGGAAGCCCCTTTGGGTGGAAGAAAGGCAGGTGAGGTAGCAGGTTCAGACTCTCGGAGGGGGCAGTCTCTGGCCAACACATCACAGAAACCTCAGCAGAAGGTTAATAATCCAGTGAGCTGCTGGCCGAGTGGAATCTTCCCCTGGCTCCCACCATGTTCCCCACAGGCAGGCGTGAGGGTTCTACTTGCCCTAAGGACATGGGAAGTTCCTGCTCAGCCTGGCCCTGGGCCTTGCCCCAGGCTTACACCATAAACCTGAGCTCACTGAATTCTCAGGTTTGTTCACTGAGCAAATAATTTGTTAAGCAAATACTCACTGAGCATCTACTGTGTGCTGGGCACTGTCCCAGGTGCTGAAACGCAGCTGAAGGCAAAACAGAAAACCCACATATTTCCAGAGGGCCCTGAGCTTGGGGGGGGGGGGGGGGGCTGCAGCTCGGAGCAAGTGGCCCAGCCCTGGGATGCTGGTCATTTGCTGGGTGACATTGGGCAGGTCCCTTAGCCTCTCTGAGCCCATTTGCAGACATGTGACTAGCGGATAAGCAGGGGGGCAGAGGACTATGCATGCTCAGTGTCGACATGGACAGTGACGTGACAGTTCTGTCACACTGCAGAACTGGAGGGACTGGCCCCGGCTTTGCCACTGCACCCAATAGTGGGGTCACCTCTTGGGTCATTTTTCCTCACCTATAAAATGGGGTGTGGACTGACCAGCTTACAGGGCTCTGTTCAGGATTCAGTGATGGCGTGTGAGAGAGCCCCGGCCCAGGGCCTGGCTCAGAGCCTTGGCACAGGGTACATGCTGAGTGGAGCCATGTGCCTAGCCATCCTTGGCACCTTCTGTGTTTACTCATGGGCCATCACAGCCACTGGGTGACGCTGGTACTCTCTGTATGCCCATTTTGCAGATGGGGACACCAAGGCAGAAGACCTTTTCAACTGTCTACATCAATGTCCTTTTGAATTGTCGGCTGGGCAAAGTCAACACCCGTCTCTCCAGCAAAGCATCTTCCCTCCCACCGAGGAGGGGACGGCCAGGACGAATGGGCCAGGGAGGGCTGTTCGTACAGACACCGTATGCAAGAGAAAACGTGCGGGCTGGGGTGGGAGGCGGCACACAAGCTGTTCTGTCAGAGCCACCAGCACTGCAGTGCCCTGGGAAGGCCAGCGAGGAGGTGGGCTCCCTGGATCGTGTGTGAGCACCACCACCCTAGTGTCTGAATCAGAACATGAGCCCCCCACCCCCACTTCCCATCTGCTGTGGGTGCAGGCTGTGTGCGTAGGCTCTGGCCCGGTGCCTAGTGGGCCCCTGACTTAAGATGGTGGGGGTGCTGATGCCATCGCCCCCACTCAGCTCCTGATGGGGCAGGAAAATGGGGACTCAGAACTCACTGTCCCTCTGGGTGTCCAGGGTGGGGCTTGGGGTAAGTATCTGGCCACAGCCAGAGCCAGGGTTCTATCGAGTGCCAATGAGCCAGCTTGGCCGCCGAAGTGCTGGCTCATTAGCACTCGATAGGAACGCTAAGAGCAGAAGCTGTCCCCACCGAGCACGCTGGCCCAGACCTGTGGCTCTAGGGAAAAGCTGTGCACACATTCTCAGCCTCTGCACCCGGGGAAGTTCGGAGGGCCACTTCACAGAGGAGGGGCTGGGGCTCAGAGAGGGAAGTTGGCTGCCTAAGGTCACACAGCTGCGAAGTCACAGAGCCGGGACAACAGCCTGGCCCACCTGACTCTGGAACGTGTTCGCTCCTCGGTCCAGCCTTGCCAGTTCATTGGTCTGGCCAGTAGGTGCAGTCCTGGCTGCCTTGCCTAGCTCGAGGACCAGTAGGAGGGGTCCCAGAGGTACAAGAAGAATGGGAGGCCGGCAGGTGATTAAGGGCGTTGGACTCCCACATGGCTGAGCATGGTTCGAGTTCTGGATCTGGAGGCTTGCTTTCTCAACCCCCCCCCCCCCATGTGTGTGTCTCTGTAAATATTAAATAAAAATAATAAAGTTAAATAAAATAATGATAGGGAAAAAAAAGAAGGCTGGGAAGGTCCAACAGGCTTCATCAACTCTGTGAAGGGAGGTGGCTTCACAAAGGGTGCTTAATAGGAGGGTCCTGCCAGGGACAGCAGGTTGGGAGGACAAAGGGACCTCAGCACCTTGTCCCTGCCCAGGGTCTCCTCCCTTCCTGCAAAGAGCAGAAGGAAGGTGCTGGACTCCAGGGCCAGAGCCCCACCCTCTGCCCAGCCTACCGCTGCCCAGGGCAGCATCGTGGGCCGCCAGCTCTCATCTCCCCTACCTGATCATCCCAAGTCCTACGTGAGTCCTGCTTGGCTCACACCCTGGCTCCACCAGCTGAGTGACCTTGCTATGTAAAGACGCCGTGCCTCAGTTTCCCCACTAGCCCAAAGGGTAAGATGATCCTATTCGCTCACAGCACAGTGGTGGCGATGAACGAGCTGACAGACATAATGCTCTCAGGTGGGCACAGGACGTGGCTATGTGAGAGTCGGCCATTATTCGCATGGCTCTAATGGTAAAGTTCCTTTCTTTTGTTATGATAGCGAGTATGTGCACACATGTGACAGAGAGCGGTCCCTTGACAGGGTCTGGCCAGGCTGCGGTCCTCTTCCCTCAGCCCTTCAGCTTGTCGGGATCTTGGGCACACACATCCAGTGTGTTCTAGTCAAGCAGGCTGCGGACCTGAACCTGCAGCCGGCCACGTGTCTTCCAGAACTGCGGTAGGGTACGTCACTGGCTCTGCCGCCCACGCTGGCCCTTACATAGCTCTGAAGTGGTCCTCCTTTCTCCTTGGTCTCAGCCCGGTCTCTGCTGTGCTGTGTGTGAGGCAAGTCCCTCAGCCTCTCTGAGCCTCCCTGGAGTAAAGCGAGAGCCGTGGGGGCACACAAGTGCTTCCCTTTGGGGTAGGTGGTCTTAGCCCCAGCCCCACGGTTCTTTGGGGATAATGCACCCAAGACTGTCCTGGGGAGACCCTGCCACGTCTTCACTCGGCAGAGCAGAGCACCAGCCTCTGCCCTGTTTCCCTCACACCCTTCACCAAATGGCCAGTAAACACAGGAGAAGGTGCTCGGCACCATGACTCACGGAGATGCACGAACGACAATCACGAGTCCACTACACGCCCACCAGAACCGAGAGGCTTCACCGTGACCGCCCGAGGCTGGCAAGGTTTCAGGCAGGTGGGCGTGGAAACTCTCACAGTCACTTGGCAGTGCCTACTGATGCCAAATATATGCCCCTCCCACGGCTCAGGCATCCCACACCTGGGCCAGACGCAGAGAAAGGAGGGACGAGAGCCACGAGAAGACAGCATAAGACCGTTCACAGCAGCCGCGTCCCTGAGAGCAGAAACCGCCCTGGCGTCCATGCTAGACGGGGAGGGAACTGAGGTGCACCACACAACGAAACACCTCGCAGCACTGGCGAAACAAACCACACGCGCCACGTGACCGGAGGCCACGGACGTCAGGTTGAATGGAAGTACGGTTGTCTGGCTCCTTTGCGGGAGGTCCATCCACTGCCCTGTGGGCACAGAAGTCGGAATAGTTGTTATCTTTGGGGAAGTCTGGACTTTGGAGGGTACAGGGGAGCTTTCTGGGGTGCTGGAAATGCTCTGATTCTTGATCTGGGGGATGCTTTCATGTATTCATGGATGTCTCCATAAATACATTTTTTACAGAATTTAATTTTATTTATTATTATTATTTTTCCATTTGACCAGAGAGAGATAGAAAGAGAGAGAAAGGGAAAGTGAGAAAGCAAGCTGCCAGTTCCAGGAATCGAATTGCGGTCTGCCATGTGGGAATCCAGCACCTCAACCACCATACCACCTGCCGGCCACTCATAAATACACTTTTACTGAGCTGTCCATATAAGATTTGTGTCTTTTTGCAGAGGGCACATGTGCTCACTAGAGAGAAACAGAAAAAGAGGAGGACGGAGAAAGCGTCCCTCAACGGCCATGGTCATGCTGCAAATCCTTCTATATCTCTCTGTCCTGTTGGTGCTCTGGGCAGGCCTGCATGCATGCCTAGTGTGCACTTCGAGCCACCAGGGCCAGGATTCAAACTGCGGTCGGCCATGTGAGCTCCAGCTCCCTTAACCACTAGGCCATGGAGCTGGCCTGGCAAGTGTCCGTTATAAGTGTGAGGGGACTTTGAAAAGCTCATGGAAAAAGTGAAATTAAAGTATTGGGTTGTCAGAAAAGTCACGACACATTTTTACATAGAAAAACAGAAAAATACATCATGACTTTTCTGACATCCCAATATACATTTATTGGGGCCAGGTGGTGGTACAGTGGCTAAGGTGCCGGATTCCTACAAGGCTGACCACGGTCTGCATCTCAGACCCGGCCTGAAAACCACACTGGGTGCATGTGTGCCCAAAATCTCAAGAAGATAATGGAGGAGAAGGGATTGTGTTGTGGCATCCCCTCTGGGGGTTGATTTCTCACTTTCCCTCTCTATGTCTCTTTCTGGACAGTGCATGTGTCCTCATGGCAGCCCCCCCCCCCAAAAAAAAAGGACAAGTTTATTTTGATGCAAAGAAAACACACATATTCTGTGAACTTTTTGAAGACTCCATGTGTGCACTCTTCCTTTTCTTTTTGAGTCTTGCCATAGGGTGTGTGTGCTCACCAGAGAGAGACAGAGTGAGATAGAGAGGGAGGGAAGTGAGAAAGCACCCGTCTGCAGGAATGGCCACATTGCAATCCCTTCTCCACTCTCCTCAGACTTTGGACATGCACATACACGTGCCTGACATGTTTCTCAAGTCACCAGGTCTGGGACTTGAACTGTGGAGTCAGCCATGTGGGATCTAGCACCTAACCACCACGCTGGCCTGTGCTCTGACCTATCGAAAGGAAGATGTACCTCCACAAAAAGGCACGAAGCCCTACAGGTGAAGCCTGCTTCTGCTACGCATTCCCTCACACAATGGCAGGAGAGGTCACTATTGTGGAAGGGGGGCCTGCCAGGGATGAGGGGTGTCCATGGCCAAAGATGATGGAGCAAGGGGGGGTTCCCTAGGGCATCCTGCCCATCCCCTCTCACTTGATGGTTGGGGAAACTGAGGACCAAAGCAGTTACAGCATGCAGCAGGGAGAGGTGGGGTTAAAAAAGTCAGATCTCGAGACTAGCAGGTCACGTGGTGGTTAAGGTGCTGGACACTCCCACATGGCTGACCACGGTTCAAGTCCTGGACCTGGTGGCTTGCTTTCTTGTTTTCCCTCTGTCTCTCTCTGGTCAAATTAAAATAAATGAATGAATAAATAAAAAAATAATTTTTAAAAAATTTCAGATCTCAGGGCCAGCAGGTGGCATGGTAGCTAAGGTGCTGGATTCCCACATGGCCCACCATGGTTCAAGTCCTGGACCTGGCAGCTTGCTTTCTCACTTTCTCACTTGCTTTTCTCACTTTCTCTCTCTGTCTCTCTTTGGTTAAGTGTGAGTGCCCTATAGCAAATTAAAGATGATAATAATACAATTTTAAAAAATTTAAAGAAAAAAATCGTTTCTTGCTGGAATAGACGTGTGGCTGGCAGCAGTAGGAGGCCAAGGGCCCCTGGTATGCGCATCCCACCTGGAGATGGGCAGGCCAGCCACAGGAGGAGGGGCTGGCAGGGTCTGCAGGCGGCAGGATGCAGCACCCCAGCCAGTCCTCATTCAGCGTTCTTCCTCCCTGCCAGCCCGTGCCAAATGCTCCACCGTTACCTCTTCCGATCCCATGCCAGAGGGGTTGCTTCTAATCTCCATTTCACAGATGGGAAACCGAGGTTGAGAAAGGGAAGCAGCTTGCCTAAGATTACAGGCTGTCAAAGTAACAGGGCTGGCATTTGAACCCAGGTCACCTGACCCCAGAGTCTGTGCCGGGCTCACTAGTCCACACGGAGCTCCTGAAGAAACCCCACACAGAAACCTTCCATCGGGAGGGGCCTCGCGAGGCCGACGGGTGGAACCTCTCCCCCCACATCCTGCAGGCTCCTGGTCACTCCCTCTTCCCAAGCCCCCTCACTGCCCAGGAGGCAGGACTGGGGACAGCCCATGTGGAGCAGTAGCTTCTGGAGTAGGTGGCTCTCAGTGCGCAAGGGAAACGCAGCAGCAACCACTAGGCTTTAGGACGGCACCGTTAGAGCCTCTAAGTCGTTGTGTTTGTCTGCAGATTCCACAGGACGGCTGGGAGTGGGTGGCGGGGACACGAGGCTGCACATGTAACCCCCACGCCTGCCACCACCACGCAATTCCTAGTCAGCAGCCATCTGCTCAAGAACTCAGGACTTGGGAACCAGCAGTTGGCATAATGGCTATGTTGCTGGATTCCCATGTAGTCGACCACGGTTCGCATCCCGGACCCGGTGGCTTAAAACTCACGCCGGGCGCGTGTGCGTGCATGCCCAAGATCCCGAGAGGAGAACAGAAGAGAAGGGATTGGGCATGGCCATCCCCCCTGGGGGGTGATTTCTCGCTTTCTGTCTCTATGTTTCTCTCTGTCTGTCTGGCTCCAAAAAAAAAAAAAGAGAACTCAGGACTCAAAACCCAAAGGGGTCCAGACCAAACCCAGCCCCTCCTCCCACCCATTTCACAGACTGGAAGACTGTGGTCCAGAAAGGGAAAGTGAGGACTATAAAGGTGAAAGCCGAAACTCTCCTCCATTCTGTCGGCCTGGCCTGCGAGGGTGTTCAGGGATCATTTTACAGAGGGGGAAATTGGAGCAGGGCAGGCATGGGAGGCCTGGGGCAGAGAAGTGCCTGGCTCTGCCTCTCCACTCTGAGCCTCTATCTCCTCGTTTGTAAAATGTGAGCACATGTGGCCGGCTGTATAGGACTGGAGACTGAATGCATAATACAAATGCGGCCAGCGCTGAGGTGGTGCTGTTAGCGGAAGGTCCTCCTGATTACCTCACAGCAAGCAGGACTCGGAGGACCAGCTTCGTCACTACTGCCCCAGGGGCTCTGAGGCAGAAGCAGTCAGAGCAATAGCCAGCAACCCAGCGTCCTCACCCATCTTTCTCCTGCTCTGGTAGGTGGTGAGGTCTGACTCTCTAGACGGGTCTAGAGTTAATGATGAACCAGAGCTCTGGAGCCAGACATTGACACAGTTGAATCGAGGTGCCCCTGCTGTGTGACCTGAGGCGTTTCTTAACCTTTCTGAACCTTTGTTTCTTTGTAAAAGGGAGATAGAATAGTGTCTCCCTCAGAGACTCCTGAGGATTGAATGAGGTCCTGCACAGAGTCTGACCCACGGTAACTGCTCAGAGAATGTGAGCTACGATAGTTGTTAACGCAAAAAATGGTGGCTGCCTGAATTCAGGGCCCTCCCTGACCATCATCAGAGTATTTCTTGCTGTGGCTCCCACTCCACTGGGGGGAGGCATTTACCTTGCTAGGCTTGGGTTAGCCGCTGGTTCATGTCAAAGAAAAGCTGTTTAAATCAATCTTGAAGTTTCATTGTACACATTTATTAAATCAGTGCAAAAATGGAACCCCAGGACAGGCGAAGATGGCCTATTGCCACAAAATGGCCCAACTCTCTTGGAAAGTGGTTCTTGGCCACAGCCACAAGAAGTCAATATCCTCTGACCCAGTAAAACCACTCCTGGGAATTCAGCCTAGAGAAATAATTCAACAGCCTTAAAAAGAAAAAAACAAACAACTCTCTGCATGAAATTGATCCTGCAACGAGCATCTAGAAGAAAAATAATTAGAAATGGCCCACATCTGCAGTGATGGGAGAGGGTCAAGTGACAGATGGGTGGTAGGGCTGGAGCTGAACCCTGGGACGGTACAGCCATCATGACAGTGGTAATTACGCAGCAACCCTGCAACCGTGGCTGCCCACAGGGAAGGACTAGAAAATGGTGGAACTAAATGGGGTTTCCTTGAACACCTTTTCGACTTTTTTTTTTTCAATGAAGAGCAACAATAACAACAAAAATTGAAACACAGAAGACAATTTCTCCCAAGCTCCCCCAATGTGGCTCCCATTGAGACCCGCCTCCTGGGAATGGTTCAGCGAGCCCTTCCCCCACTTCTGTCGTGGGATTGGGTTGGTGGGTGAGGACGGCGATGCAGAGGTTGCCAGGTAGGGATGGGAAGGAAAGTGTGAGGGTTATGGGAGCATGGGAAGAGGGAGGAGGGGGACAGAATGTGATCACGGAAGGCCTCTGGGAGGAGATGTCCTCAGAGCACACCCTTAAATGAAGAGCAGGGATGCGTTGAGGGTGATCCAGGTGGAGGCAAGAAAGAATGGAGAAATGGGTCCAGAGAGATGGGCCAAATCCAAAATGGCAGCCTGGGAGCAGGCTTAAGAGGAGACCCCACATAAGAGTCCCATGGTGGGCTTAAGGAAGACTCCTGGAGCTGCTTGGAGGAGGGCGGAGGGAAGGGTAGGTCCGGAGATGGGAGACCAGCAAGGAGGTTGCTGCAGCCTGCCTGAAGAGATGAGGCCGCCCAGAACCAGGAGCGAGAGGCAGGGGCCCACCTGGAAGTAGTCAGCAGGGGTCCTGATTCAGGCGAAAACACCGTGAGGTCAGGGCTGACCGGGAGGACGTCAGCGTGAGACGCTCAGGAAGCAGGAACCCGTGGGCCCCGGGCTGGAGAAGGAAACCCAGGCTGCAGAGAGCTTTGTTTGGGGCTCTTAGCCTCGGGCTGTGGCTGAGTTCACCCAGGGAAAGAGAGAAGAGCCAAGAGGGGTGCACACCTTTAAGGTGGGGGGCCCTGCAAGGACAGGGAAGTGGTTGTTTCCAGTGAGGGGAGCATAGAAAAGCACCTAGAGGCCAAGAGCATGGGGAGCTGGACGGAGGGGACTGCCAGGGGGCCAGACGTTGGAGAGGGTCCAGGGAGATAAGGGCTTAAACTCTGTCAGCTTCAGGACGTCAGGACGTCAGCAAGAGCTGTCCATGTGCCCTGTGGGAGAAGTAGCCCTGAAGCTCCGGAGGCTTTTTGAGGTGATTAGATAAGAAGGAGGGGAGTAATTAGACCGTGGATAAAGGGTGCAGGGAACTGAGTGGAGATCTGTAATCTGGCCCCCATCTGTAATCTGACCCCATGTCTTTTGGGATTCAGACCTCAGACCCTCCCAAAGGCCCCAGTGAGCCTGGAGCTGGTCACTTCCAGGCTCAGAAGGTGACCTGGTGGCCCAGCAGCTCCTGCCTTTCCCTCCCCATGGCCCCTGTGCTTGGAAACAGGAGACGCTGAGTGTGGGAAAGCCAGGACTCCCCCAGCCTGGCTGCCAACTCCCAGCTGCCAGGATCCCCTCAACCCCAGCAGGTGGACCGGAGGGGAGCCCACCCTGCCAAGTGCCGCAGGTGCTGGGGAAACAGGTCCAGGGCAAGCCCAGTCCTGCCAGCCCCAGTCGTGGGAGGAGCCACCTGTACCATCTGGATGTGGGGGGAGAGGCCACGGCAGGCAACAGGAAGTTTACTGGAAACCAAGTCTATTTGCTTTAATATACATTAAAATCTGTTCCCTAAAAGGAGCATTTTGTTCCCATTTTGATTTTTGGCTGTAGTTTTTAAATAGTTACATTATAGCTTAATGATAAAAACAACAATCACGCAGATGTACTGAGCAAACTGTGCCAGGCACTGTTCTGGGCCCTTCCCATAGAGCACCTCACTAGCCCTCCTCACACCTCCCGTGAGGCAGCTGCTATTACCCACTTCACAGGTGAGAACACTGACTTCTCTCCACTGTGGACTTCGGGCTTTTCCCTGGTTATTTTCCTGTTCTCAGCTTGCTCCTTGTAGAAATCTCCCGGGGTGGTGGTGGGGGGGGGTTTGGCCTGCCTTTCCACCTGCCCCCCCCGCCCCCCACTTTCGGGGGCCTGGAGCCCGGGCTTATTCATCTGTAGGGTGAGCGGCTGACTGCAATGGCCCGGCTGCACTCTGACACCCTGTGGGGTGGGTGGCCACAGCAGCACGGACTTTGTGGAAGGCGTGGGGACAGGAGGGTCCGGACCTTCCACACATCTGTGCTGCCTGGTCAGGGGTTTAAATCCAGGAACCTTGTGTGCGTGTCGGGTGCGTGCCTGCTTTTATTAATACTTCCTCCGGCCTGCGGCACTCCGGCTGCGGAAGGAGAAGGGCGCCCAGGTTGTCTTATGGGGCGTTCTGCCTACCGTCCTTCCCCGCAAGAGGAGGAGCCCGAGTCCCTCGGACAGCTCAGCCTACCTCCGGACCACACAGTGCCTGTGGGGCCGCTGCTGCTTCGAGGGCTTTCAGGAGAAGGAAATGAAATGGACACTTAACGAGATCCTGGTGCGGCCCCGGCAAGTCCACACTTAACATTTTAGTTCATTTCCACTACAAGAGGTGCCTGGAAAGGAAAAAGGGTCGGGAACGAGCCTCCCTGGCCTGCCCGGTGCCTCGGTCACTGTGCCAGACGTCTGCTTGCGCTCCCTGCGGCCAGAAGGAACGCTCGGCCCCCCTACGTACACCGACAGGAGGCTCGGACACCGCGGGCAGTGCTGGCCTGGCACCTGGGCGCCTTCGAGGAGCGCCCGCGGGACCTGGCGGCCCCTCCCACCCGGGCTCCCCGACGGCGCGGGGCGGGGCGGGCGCAGAGCTCACCTCCAGGCGGTCGATGCGGTCCCGGAGGGCGCGCACCGCGTCCTCCAGCTCGAGGATGAGCGCGGGCGAGTCATAGGGCCCGTCGGCCATGGTGTCTCGGCGGGGCCCGGCATCCTGGAGGCCGCGCGGCAGGCCGCTCTCGCAGCGGCCCAGCTTGCCGGTGAGCTCGCGGATGGTGTCCTGGTCGGCGCGGATGCGCGCCTCCTGCTGCAGCGCCGTCTGGCGCAGCTGCTCGGCCGTGCTCTGCAGCAGCAGCAGCTCCTCGCGCTCGCCGGGCGCCGAGCCCGCCGCGTCCCCCTGCTCGGCCCCCGACGGGCAGGCGGCGGCCAGCGGCGTGCACAGGAAGCGGCTGAAGAGGGGCCCGGGTGGCAGCGGGAGCGCACTTGCCGCGGGCGCCCCAGGCAGCGCGGGGGGCCCGGCCGAGCCGCCCGCGCCGTGCAGCGCGCTCAGGCTGCGCTGCGGACCCGGGGACGCCGCGGCGCCCGAGGAGGCCGAGGCGTTGTCGGCGCTGCCGGGCAGCGCCCGCGCCGGGCTGGCCGCCAGGGGCACGCTGGCGATGATGCAGATGACGGCACCGAGGAACGCCAGCATGCCCGCGGCCAGCAGTACGGCCAGGAACTTCAGCGTGAGGCGGGCGGCGGGGGCGCCCGAGGCCCCCGGCAGGCGCGGCGGCGGGGTCGGGGCGCCGGGCCCGGGCGCGCGGGAGCCGGAGCGCGAGTCCAAGCGGGAGCCGGAGCCGGAGCTGTAGCTGTCGCCGCGGCCGTGGCTGCCGCCGCTCTGAGCCTGGCGGCGGGAGGAGGAGAAGGCGGCGGGCAGCGGGGAGGGGAGCGGGCGCGGCGGCCCCGCCCCACTGGCTCCCCCGGGCCGGCCCTGGCCCAGCCCCGCACCCGTTCCGTGCCGGGCGCCGAGGTGGGGGCGCCGCCCGGGCTGCAGTGAGGGGCGGGGCAGCGCCCAAGACTTTATCTCGCCGCCGCCGCCGCGCACAGGGCCGCCGCCACATGGCCGCGGGCGGGGCTCCCGGGCGACCCCCGCTCGCCTCTCCTGTGCACGGGGCCCCAGGCAGTCCGAGTGGTGCCAAAGGCTACCCTGGAGGGAGTTTTCCTCCAGTGAGACTCTGTGCGGAGCATGCTGCCAGCTGGGGCGCAGTTAAACCTTACCCTAGATGTGCTCACAATACAAAAGAGGAAACCGAGGGCCCCCCACGTCAGGTCGCTGGAGGAGGCCACACAGGTAGCCGCTTGGGCAGCCTTTGGGCTCAGGCAGGTCTGTCTGAAACCAGACGATGGTGCTGGGGTGTGAGGTTAGAGGAAAAGAGGAGACCAGTGTTTGGGGGGCGAGGTTTTACCCACCCTCGGTTTATACTGTGGCCACCTGTCTGTCACCTCGCACCACCCACCCCCTGCAGAAGCCAAGTTCACTTCCTCCGCCCCCACCAAAAATCCTTCCTGCGATTCCTCCTCGGGCCACGGAATATCAAGGACTCCCCCACTCCAGCCGGCCCACACTAGGACGGCAAGTGTGCCCGTGCTTGGTGGGTAATGGACCCGCCAGAAGAAACAGAAGGACTGGGAGTGGGCCGTGGTGTGGGGGTGGTGGAGGAGGCTCTTACTTTCTCTTGTCAGAAATATCTATATATATTTTGTTGAAAATTAACTTTGCAATTAAAAACTTTTTTAAAAAAGAGAAAAGCCCTCACCATCCTTCACGATCCAGCTCCAGCTCCAGCTCTGCACAAGGCTTTCCTGGCCAATGTGGAGTCCCAGGGCGGGAAGGGTGCTCAGAGGCAGTGGATGTTCCCAGAAGTTTCCCTTCCAAGCCCTCATTCTTGGCTTGAAGTGAAGGCTCAGGTCTCCAGACCACCACGGCTTCCAGGGACCACGAGTGCTCCGGTGGGGGCCGACTAGAGCATTTCTGAGGAGGCCACAGCTCTGCGGGACTCTGCCACTGGGATCCTGTCTCATGGTCCCTGGACATGTGCCCGTCAGGGCGATGTCCACTCTGCTCACCTCACGTCTGGGAGTCGGGGATGTTCTTCCAGACCTGTGATGTAAACGAGGAGCAAAGTGATCAAAGCAAATGTGAGTTCTGTGCACACTAAATTCTCAGAGCTCTGTGTGCAGAGATGTGAGTTAGAACTCGCTGGAGCAGTGACCTGAAAACCCAGCCCAGGCAGCTCTGCAGGGAGGAAGCCCTCGGAGACTGGAGAGGTGGGCGGGGCTCTCTGAAGGCAAAGGAAGGTGGAGGGCTCCCCTAAAGACCTGGAGGTGTGTGGGGCTGGTAGGTGGCGTGGTGGATAAGGGCGCTGGACTCCCACATGGCCGACCACGGTTTGAGTCTCGGACCTGGTGGCTTGCTTTCTCACTTTCTCTGTCTCTCTCTCTCTCTCTGTGTCTTTCTGGTCAAATTGAAAAATAAGATGAATGGATAAATAAAAAATTAAAAATAAATAATTCTTTAAAAAAAAGGAAAAAAAAGACCTGGAGGTGTGTGAGACCTTGGGATCCCTGGTACGTCTATGCGTGATCTGTGCGACAGAAACAGAAGGGTCATAGGCAGTCCAGGGAAGGGCAAGAGAGGTGGACAGTGGGGTCTGCTTCCCAGAGCCTCAGGGACACGTGATTTGGGCACCAAGTGGTGCCACGTTTACGTGCGCTGTCCTGTGAGAGTTTGGGGACAGTTGCCTACGTGAGTGAGTCTAGAGGCTGGAGTTGAATCTCATTTAAACTGACCTGAATGCCTTAAGATGCAGAATTGTCTCATGGTCAAGGGCACGGGTTCTGGAGCCAGGAGGCCTGGTTCAAGCCCTTCTCTACTTTTCGCAGCTGCGTGATCCTGGGCAAGTCAGTTGCTTGGTTGGGAGACAACCAGTAGGTCTCCGGTGTTTCCATGTATCTGACAAGCTCAAGCAGTGACAGCTTTGGCTCAGGCCTCTTTTTTCCAGGATGTTCATACAGTGAACGGCCTTGGAAAATAGTGTTCCCCTCTGGCCCAGAGGACAGGGTGGTCTGCCGACCAGGATAGCAAAGGTGAGGCCTCTGGGGCAAAGGTTGGGCAAGTTCCCTGCAGCCCATCATCAAGACTGGGGTTCCCTTAGCTGTGACGCAGACCTACTGTGTGTCAGTATCTATCCTGGGTCCCCTGTGTTGCCCCATGGAGAATCAGTGCCCGCCGAAGTTCATGTTGCTTGCCGTACTGCGAGTAATAAAGTCTGTTACCTCTGACCTCAGGAGTCTGGAACCTTCTGCCAGCATCCATAAAACCTGTTAATTTGCAAGTAGGGTCAAATCTCAGGGCTTCCCAAAAATATGTAAAACCACACTGTCTCTGTTGTTATAGTGTCACAAACAAAATTATACAAAGTTATAAGAAATATTTTGAACATTATCTTTACAATTCAGTATTTTGAAATTCTGAAAGTTGCTTATTAACTTTCAAGAACTATGGAGTATCAGTTAAAATGTTTTGATATGTAAAGTAAATGTTTGTGGAAAAATTAAAAATAAATTAAAATTTCAACACATCTCAGGGCTTTCACAGTTTCTGAAAACTGTGCCTGTTTTGAAAACCCTGCCTGTGCCTTGGTTTTCTGACCTGTGAAGTGGGGAGTAAGAGCAGTCCGTGCGTGGCCAGCCTGGCGAGGTGTGGGATCTCACCGTGGTGGCTCTTGGCTTGCAAAGCGGTTGGTTATCTGCACACAGCTGACGCTCGCGCCTCGTCTCCGATCCCTCACTGCCTGGAGCAAAGCCAAATGCCCCAAACGCAGCAGCCCGAGTCTTCTCTGTCTTACCCACGCTGTCCCCTGCTTAGGATGCCGCCCTCTACCTCTTCCTTGAGTCCTCTCTATCCCCCGCATTCAGTCAGAGATGAAGCCCATCCAGGTGGACCCTGTCTGAACCAGCTTCCTCCCAGCTAGCGCTGTTGCCAGAGCCAGTGTGGGCTGGCGAGGACAGAGGTCCCCAAGCCCACCTTTCCTGGGCTCTGGCACAGAATTCCTCAAGGGATGGTCAGAAAAATACTCTCGGGGAAAAAGGCCGTCATAGTCCCTGTGTCTCCCCCTGAAGTCTCCTGTCTCCTAGCTTTTGAATTCCTCCCCTTACATTCTCTTCTTAGGGTAAGGGAATCTATCATGAATGACAAAATACAGTCACTCACTAAAAAAAATGTGCTTTGAGACCTACTGGGTGTCAGGCATAGTGCCAGGCACTCTAAGGAGAGCTGGGAACGAGACAAGCTCACAGAGTATGAACTCTAAGGGGGAAGCAGCAGTGAACAAGTGAATAATTGAATGAACAGGTTTTTACCATAATGGTGAGGATTACAAAGCAGATTCTGAGAATACTACAAGCTATATGAATAAGTTAAAGGAGGCAGGGATTTGGGAGACGGGCATTCTTCACAAGGTTGTCAGAAAAAGCCTGCCTTGGAGCCCTCGAGAAGCCAGTCATGCAGAAATCTGGGGGAATGGAGTGTTCTAGGCAGAGGGAACAGCTAGTGCAAGGGCCCTGAGGCAGAAGTGAGGTTGGTATGTTTCGGGAACAGAAACGAAGGCCAGTGGGGCTGGAGCAGAATGAACTCTAGGGGAGAGAGAAAGTTGGAGCAGAGGCAGGCTGTGTAGGGATTTATAATCTGGGAAAATGAACACATTTTGCTCTAAGCACAGTCGGGACCTTAAGCACGGAAGTGACTTCATGTGGTTGGTATTTTTTATTTAATTTTGCTATAGGGTTCATGCATCTGCTGGAGAGAGACAGAGAGAGGGAAAGTGAGAAAGCACCTGCCCCTCCGCCAGGGGACCGAGCAGCAATCCTTTCTCTTCCATCCTCCTCTTGGGATTTTGAGCCCACACACACATGCACCTGGCATGTTTTCCAAACCACAGGTCCAGGACTCAAACTGCACAGTCAGTCACGTGGGATCCAGCTGCCTTAGTCACTATGCCACCGGATGGGCCCATGGCTTGTATTTTAAAAGCTCATTGGTCATTGTGTGGAGACTGGGTCACGAAGGAGCAGGAGAGGACTGGGGCATCAGCCAGGGACATGGAAGCTCCCAGGTGAGAGGAGTGGGGACTTGGCAGTGGATGATGTGGAGGAAGGGAGGGACCGTGTATTTGTTTAGAGGTAGCCTTTGTCAGCGGGGTCCTCTGGGAAGAGGACACTGGGTGGGGTTAGACGTGAAAGGTGAAAGGAGAGGAGGCAGAACAGGACAGGGAGCACCCAGGCCTCAGTGCAGATCTAAGGAATCATGGCCAACCCAACAGGCAGCTTCGGGGCCAAGACTGCTCCCGAGGACATGTTCACAGTAACGAAGGTGCAGAAGTGACACGGTGCCTTTTCCGTGCTAGGGACTGGGCGCTGCCCCAGAAGAATGGCTTTAGCTCAAGGCTATCTGAACTGCTCCACGTGCATCTGGGCAGCAAGCTCGTTCTCAAAGAGAGCTGTGCGGGGCTCCTCCATGGCCGCCATGGCCCACCCCTGCACCATTCAGCCCCACTTCTCCGTCGGCAGCCAGGGAGCAGCTCCAACGTGCCAGGGGCCTCTCTTTCTGAGGGGACACTCGGAGAGGGAAGTCAGTGGGATGAGCTTCCTAACTATCTTGCACTTGGCCTTGGGGCCACGAGAGGTATTCATGGTCTGCCTCCTCCACCTCTCCTAATCTTACCCTTAGCCATTGCTCTGCTGATCAAAGAGGGAGAATGGTTTTTTTTTTTTTTTTTTTTTTTTTTTGAGAGGTTTTTGCTATAGGGCGCGTGCGCTCGCCAGACAGAGAGACAGAGAGATAGAAAGCGAGAAATCACCCCCCAGGGAGGATAGCCATGCTGCAATCTGTTCTCCTCCATTCTCCTCTGGGATCTTGGGCACGCACGCACATGTACTCGGCGTGAGTTTAAGCCACCGGGTCCAGGACTCGAACCGTGATCAACTACATGGGAGTCCAGCGACATAGCCATTATGCTAACTGCTGGTCCCAGGGGGAGAATGTTTTTTCATTTTCCTGAGCTGAGTGAAGCCCACAGTACAACACGTCTGCTCAGTAAACGCTTGTTGACCTGAGATGAACTTTTTTGGGGGGAGGTTTTTGCTATAGGGCATGTGCACTCGCCAGAAAGACAGAGAGACAGAAGGTGAGAAATCACCCCCCAGGGGGCATAGCCATGCCGCAATCCCTTCTCCTCTATTCTCCTCTCAGGATCTTGGGCACGCAGGCACAAGCGCCCGGCGTGAGTTTAAGCCACCGGGACTGGGACTTGAACTGTGGTCGACTACATGGGAGTTCAGTGACATGTCCATTATGCCAACTGCTGGTCCCGAGCTGAGATGAATTTAAAAGGAAGGTGATCGAATTAGACGGGGAAAGCCTTCAGATAGATCAAGTCGTTTCTTTTTATTTCATTTTGAGAGATTTTTGTTACAGGGAGTATAGTATAGCCTTCACTGGAGAGACAGAGCCCTCCGGGTGGGTCAGCCTCAGGGCAACACACTTTCCGCTGTACCACCGCAGCCCGGATGAGGTGCTGTGTGTAGACTCCCCCAGGAGCTCGGGGTGGCGCTGCGATGTGCTGCACAGTTCTATTCCTGGAGTGCAGCACAGTGCCTGGCATGTGGTAGGTGCCCAATACATGCCGCCCCTTCCTAGCGTGTCCCCAGCCAGTACGAGGTGCTCAGTCTCACTGCTTTCCCTTTGATCCCCAGGTGCCTGCGGGGTCTCACTGCATAGCTGCTCCACCCCCCATTCTGAGCAGAGCTGAGGCATGTTTCAGACTAAGGCTCACCCCTGCACCCCAACCAGCACCATAGTTGGGGCCTTCCATGGAAGCCAGGCTCAGCTGGGGCCCAGCAATGTCTGGAGGTTAGCTAGTAGTAGATGTTGGGATAGGAACCCAGACAGGGAAGAGAGAGCTTTCCTCTCCGGGGAAGCCCAGAGATTTCCACCCAGAGTCTCTGCCTCTCTGGAGGCAGCGAAAGGAGCCAACCCAGCTCGCAGGTTTGGGCAGGAAGCGAGGACATCTGTTCCCCCACGAGCTCAGGAGGGGCCAAGGACCAGGAGGAAATTCATGTCCTCCTTGTAGGGGACCTGGGAGTTGGCTGGAAAGCAAGTGCCGGAGTCCAGGCCCGGAAAGGAGAGGGCAGAAGGAGTGGCCAGCTAATTCTGCTGCCTCCTCCTCTGTGGCTGGGGTGCCCTCCCTGGTGCCCTCCCCGCCGCCGACCCAGCCCCAGTATCCTGCAGCCCCAGGCGCTGCAGCCCTGCTCCTCCTCCTGCTTCCTCTGCTGGATTCTCACCTGGGGCAACCCTGGAGCAACATATGCCAATCCTTGACTTCCCAGATAAGAAAACGGCTGCTCTGGTGTGCAGGTTAGGGTAGCTGGATCCCTAACCAGCACGGATGACTGCACAGTTCAAGATCTGAACCCACAGGCTTAAAAAACATGCCTGGGGTATGTGTGTGTGCATGTGTGCGTGCATGCCCCAAATCCTGAGAGGAGAATGGAGAAGGATTGAGGTGTGGCCATCCCCCTGGGAGGTGATTTCTCACTTTCCCTCTCTCTCTGTCTGCCTCTGTCTCTCTCCAGTGAGTACACATGCCTTATAGCAAAATTAAAAAAAAAAAATAGAACAGAAGTAAATATAAGCTCATAGGGGCCAGACAGTGGCACAGGGATAAGACGTGATGCTCCGTGAGGCAAACCCACAGAGGAAGGTTCTCGGTGTGAGTCCAGAGGCCTCCCTGAGTGTGCTGGGCACATGTGCCCGTGACCTAGGACTGACTGAAGTTGGGGGAGATTATAGTGTCAGGGCTGTTACAAACGCTGTCTCTCTCTCATGCTCACTGTAGCTCTCACTCGTGGAAGAAATAAACAAATGAGCAAAATAAACAAATGAAAAAAAATAAATAAAAGTGGGCTAATTCTGTGGCCTGGTGGTTAAAGTGTGGGGTCCCGCATGGCCAACTTCACAGTTTGAGTTCTGGGCCTGGAAGCTTGAAAAACATGCTGAGTGTGTGTGCATGCCCAAAATCCTGAGAGGAGGCGGGAGGGGAGGAACTGCAGCGTGGTCATCCTCCCTTGGGAGTGATTTCTCACTTTCCTGTCTCTGTCTCTGTCTGGTGAGTGCATGCACCCTATGGCAAAAAATCTAAAAAATGACTAAACCAAACAAACTCTGGGCACGTGTGCATGTGTGCTTGAAATCCCAACAGGATGGAGAAATGGAGAAAAAGGGATTTTGGCATGACCACGCCCCGTTGAAGGGTGCTTTCTCCCTCTCCTCTGTCTGTCTCTGTCAAGTGCACGTGCCTGCAGGCATTATTTTTTCTGTTTCTAAAGAGAAAGATGGGGCCAGCAGGTGGCATGGTGGTTAAGGCGCTGGATCTCACATTGGAGACTGTGCAGTTCAAGTCTCAGGAAGCATGACTTGAAAAACATGCCGTGTGTGTGTGTGTGTGTGTGTGTGTGTGTGTGTGTGTGTGTGCCCAAAATCCTGAGAGAAGAGTAGAGGAGAAGGGATTGCAGCATGGCCATCCCTCCAAGGGAGTGATCTCTCATTTTCCCTCTTTCGCTGTCTCTCTCTCTCTGGCAAGTGTACCCTCCCTGTGGCAAAAACCAAAATAAATAAATGAAAAAGAAAGAAAATTGAAGCTCCGAGAGCCTCAGTCATCTGTCCAGGGTCCCAGGGTCAGCAGGTGAGTAGCTGGCACTGGGACTCAGAAGTTGCTGGACGCCACAGCTCACCTTCTCACTGTCCGTCATGGAGTCCACCAGATCCTGCCTGGGAAGGCAGCAACCTGGCAGCCCTGGGCGCTTCCCTCCTCCTTCCCCTGACCCCTGACCTCAAGAGCCGCCTGCGCCCACCATGGCAGCCCCTCTCCTTACTTTGCATGGATCTGTCACACATCCTCCCTCCAGTCTGTGGGCTTCTTGAGGTCTGGCGCCTTGTCTTCATGTGGGTCACCAGCACCCAGCATGCGTCTTTTCGCACCATGGAACTACAGGCAGACGGCCATGCCTCCTGCCCCACCAGAAGAGGCGGTTTTCTGACAGTCCCCCGGATTCTCCACACTGTACTTGGAGGCAGGAAGCTGAATATTAGGGCTCTGGGAAACTTCCTTTTTCAGTCTGTAAAATGGGTATGTGCAGACCTGTCCTGCCTTCGGCACGGTAGAGGGCGGAGGGAAGACCTGGGCCCTTACCTGGTGACCACGTGTGTGCGTCCAGCAGGGCACCATGGGCACACGGCCGTGACTCCGGGTCCAGTCAGAGTACTCGCGGGGGGCCTAGCCGTGGGGGCGGGGTCTCTGACTGGAAGGACAGCATAGGAGGCCACTGGTGGTGGGAAGCCTTGCTGGCTGGGCTCCTGCTGCTGGGCTGCCCGCCCTCGGGCCCACCCTGGGGTGGGGCTGGGTTTGGGTCTTCCTCCTCTCTGAAGCTTACCTGCTACCAGCATTGGCCGCAGTCACTAGCAGGTTAGACCCACGCACTATGTATTTTCCACATGCAGGGACTGTGGACTGGGGAGGAAAGGGACTTTTGCAAGATTACACAGCAAGGAGGCCTGTGCTAGAGGCGAATGCTTGCCACCCCAGACAGCCACGCACTCTGCTCCACGCACTTACATATTGGCTTCAGCCTCATGACACCCCCAATTGTCCCTCTGTTACAGACAGTGGTGCTGAAGCACAGAGAGGTCAAGCAACTTGCTTTCGGTCACTCAGCAGCTAAGTTGGGGAGCTGGAATTCAAATCTAGACACTGAAGACTATGACCACTAGGATCTGTCTCTCGACAGAAGTGCAGTGCAGGGAAGGCCCGAGTCCAGCACCAGGGTGGGATTCAAGGGTAGGACAAGAACATCAGAAGGGAGTCGGGGAGGCCCCTTAGGAGGCTGGAGGTGCCGTGGACACGCAGCGTGAACAGGTTTGGCGACTGCAGGCAGGACTTCACCCCTTCTGGAGCTGCTCTCTCACCGGCCCTGCGGGGTTGACCTTGCCCACTTGCGGAGAACTCTCAGACACATCTTGCAGCTTTTTCAGGCACTTGGGTTTCCCCTGATTTTTTTTTTTTTTAAGAGATTTTTGCTATAGGGCACGTGTGCTCACCGAAAAGACAGAAACAGACAGAAAGTGAGAAATCACTCCCCAGGGGGACTGGCCATGCCACAATCCCTTCTCCTCCATTCTCCTCTCGGGTGCACACTGGAGAGGGAGGGCCGGGCAGGAGAGGAAGGGGTGGGTCTGTGACGTTTCCAGTCGGGATCATTTAGTCACCCACGCTGGAGGCTGCTGGTAAGGAAAGAGCCGCAGACAAAGTGCAGGGCCAGCCCCACCAGGAGGGGTGAGGCAGGCAGCCTGTGGGGGGCTCTCCCCAGCTGGGAGATTGGTTCGGAATGTGACGCTTGAAGTGTCACACTGAGGTGGTGAGGGCGGTTGAAAGCATGGACTATGGCGTCAGGCCTCTGGCTTTCAGTCCCTCTGCACGAGTCACGGACGGTGCCACTTGGAGCAAGTGACTCAGCCTCCAGGTTCCCGGCTGTACCATGGGAGGGGTCACACAGAGTGAGGCTCGGAGTCTGGCTCAGCGCACTGGGCGAGGCTGCCTGCAGTCCCGAGAGGAGCCGCGTCACTAGCCTTCATTCCTTTTGTCAGAGAAGTATTTAATTTTTAAATTATTATTATGATTTTAATTTGACCAGAGAGAAACACAGAGAAAGAGAGGAAAAGTGAGAAGGCAAGTCTTCAGATCCAGGACTTGAACTGCGGTTGGCCATGTGGGAGCCCAGTACCTCAACCACCACGCCACCTGCCAGCCCCACAGCCTTCCCCATTTTATAGCTGGGTAAACTAAGGCACAGAACAGATAAGCATTGTGCCCGGGGTCCCACACAGCCAGGCAGCCCTCCCCGTGACCGCCCTCAGCCACCCCGCTGTGCAGAGTATGCTGGCTTGGTTAGGTCCGCTGCGTGAGGTCAAGCCCTGGCTCTTCCACTTTGGGATTTCTGAGCCCCTTGGCTCCCCTTTGTGAGCCTCGGTTCCCTCATCTGTAGATTGTGGGAGTAGTGCTTTCTGGGGGTGGGGGTTTCTGAGTCAACCCTCTGTGTGTGGTAGCCATCCTTAGAGTAACTCTGAGTTGAAAAGGATAGAGGAAGCTCCTTCCCCATTTTAAAGAAGAGGATACAGAGCCCCAGAGAGGGCTTGACTGGTCTGAGATCACACAGCTGGCAGAGCTGGGACTTGAACCACTGTTTCTGACCATCCTCAAGCTGTCACGTGGGAGGAGGGCATCAAGAATGGGCGAGCAGGCAGCTGGGACACCTGACTAGAAGTCTGTGGAGCCGTCAAGTCTGGGCACACAGATCTGGAGAGTTTCTTCTTACCCATCGCCTCCTTCAAGCAGGGGGTCCTGGCCTCCTTTACGGCTGAGGAGCACGAAGCCTGGAGAGAGGTGACCACACGGCCCCAAACCAGGCCACCTGTGTCCTGGACAAGGCCCTCCTTATGATGCCTGAGTTGGAAGGGCAGGCACTCAGGGGCGATGAGCTCGCAGACCAGCGTCTGCTAGGATGTCCCACCAGGAAAGTGAGCCCGGGGCGCCAGTGAGGAGACGACCACGTTAAGGAGCTCCTGTGGCGACAGAGTCCATACCTACCTTTTCTAAAGTGTGCCTAATTTCCTTGCTAGCAGCTGGGCTTATCTGAGCCCTCACAGAGAACGCCTAGGGGGTCTCACACTCCCCGCCCCAGGAAGAGCATGTTGCTTGGGCTGGATTTCAGGCAAGAGACTCAAAGAGCAGAACCTCGGCAGGGGTCTTGTGTGTCTTGCCCAGGACCAGGACCCCTGCCCCCCAGCTTTGTTCCTGTAGGCCAGACCTGGCTCTGCATGGATGCCTCCCAGGTCTTGCTCATAAAGCTGGTGGCTGGTAGCCGTCGTTTAAATGAAGGCTCGAGTCTGTGTCAGGCTCTGAGCGCACTCATCCTTTGAAAAGGACAGAAAAGACTTGGGAAGCAAGTTGCTCTAATGAAGGCCACATCCCAGCTAGAGTGGATCAGAGGGGCCTGTTCCCATCCAGCCTCAGCTCAGATCAGCTTTGCGCCTCCTGTGCGCCCCCTGCCTGTCTGCCGTCTATTAGGCGTTGTTCACATCTGCCCTGAATCGCATTGTCCTAAAGAGGGTTCAGAAGTTTGAAGCGGGAGCGACAGGCAGGGAACAAGAGATATGAGTCACTGCCCACCTAGATGAGGTTCTGGTTTTTAGTTATCTTCTTGCTATTGATTTTGTTTGGTTTTTAATTTTTTTATTAGAAAAATACACTATACATAAAATTTACCATCTTAACTAATTTTTTATTGCTGCAGAATGTGTGTACTCACCAGAGAGAGAGAGAGAGACAGAGATAGAGAGAGGGAGAGGGAGACAGCAGCCCCCAATGGGGTTTGGTCGTGCTACAATCCCTTCTCCTCCAAGATCTCCAAATCTGGGGTGTGGAATATGCACACAAGCGCCTGGTATGTCTTCTCAAGCCACCGGGATGGGATTTGAACCATGGTTAGTCATGTGGGATCAAGATCCTTTAACTGTTGTGCAATGGGGCTGGCCCCAACCTTAATTTTTTTTTTTTTTAAAGCTTTATTGCCAGGACCAGCAGTTGGCGTAATAGCTATGTTGCTGGTCTCCCATATAGCCGACCGCAGTTCGAGTCCTGGACTCAGTGGCTTAAACTCACGTCAAGCATGTGTGCGTGCATGCCCAAGATCCTGAGAGGAGAATGGAGAAGGGATTGCGACATGGCCATGCCCCCTGGGGGATGATTTCTCACTTTCTGTCTCTCTGTCTTTCTGGCAAGCACACGTGCCCTGTAGCAAAAACCTCTCAAAAAAAAAAAAAAATTTATTGTCATAGAGTACATGCGCTCGCCAGAGAAAGATAGAGGGAAAGTGAGAAATCATCCCCCAGGGAGAACGGCCATGCCACAATCCCTTCTCCTCCATTCCCCTCTTGGGATTTTGGGCACACAGAATCATGCACCTGGCATGTTTTTTCACGTTGCTGTGACTGGACTCAAACAGCAGTCAGTCCTGTGGGATCCAGTGCCTTAACCACCATTCCACCTGTTGGCCCAATCTTAACTTTGTTTTTATTTTTTTTATTTTTTTTATTTTTAAAGGTTTTTACCATAGGGCATGTGTGCTTGCCATTGAGAGACAGAGAGAGACACAGAAAGGAAAAGTGAGAAATCACTCCCCAGGAGGATTTCCATGCCACAATCCCTTCTCATTTTGCTCCTGGATTTTGGGCATGCACGCACTTATGCCTGGCACGACTTTCAAGCCACTGGATTCAAACTGGAACCACAGTTGACCGTCTGGGAATCCAGCGCTTTAACCACCGTGCCACTTGCATGAGTGAGTCTTATAGGTCCTCTCTGTATTCTGGATATTAATCTCCTACCAGATACATTTCCTGTAAATATTTTCTCCCATCCCTGGGTTGCCATTTTACTGCTGATAGTGTTTGTTGTTGTTATTGTTGTGTTAAAGGCTTATTTAATTTAAACGATTATCTGAGTGATCGCCAATGCCACTATGTACAGACAAGAGAGGGGAAGCTTTATTTCTTGGTCTCTTCCTCCTTGGACAGAGTCTTGATGATCTTTTCCTTCTTGGTGCCCCTCATGGCGCTTGCGTGCTTCCTTGGTCTGAGACCTGCAGGCCTCAGCCTGGTCTCTCCAGGAGCTTCCTGTGGGCCTTATCTGCCTTCAGCTGTGGATGTGCTCCATGAGAATCTGCTCTTGAACATATTCCCCTTCGCCTTCAGGTACAGGCTGTGATACGTGTGGCGATCAGTCTTCTTAGACTCAGGGTATCTTCTGAGCAGCCAGCACAGAATCGTCATTGTCCTCATCTGGGTTACTTCTCTGGCATTCTAGCATTGGCTGTACCCTTTCGCTGATCTATGCCCATACGCCTGTCCTTCCAGCGGGCCAGTGTGATTTTCCAGTATTGAAATGGGCAGTCGTAGGCTTGGCAGATGATCAGTCCATCTTTGATCAGCTTCCAGACATGCTGATGGAAGTTGGCATTTGCAGTTTCATTGGTCTCATTGGGATCCAACCAGACCTTCTTTCAGCCACAGTGGAAGATATTAGAGGCAAGCCTCTTCTGAAGCCTGAGCATACTCATGGATGCGGCTACAGAGGTGAAAGAAAGAACTTTAAAAAAAAATTTTAAGATGGAACCAGCAGTTGGTGTAATGGCTGCGTCACTGGACTCGCATGTAATCCACCGCGGTTCGAGTCCCGGAGCCAGTGGCTTAAACTCATACTAGGTATGTGTGTGTGCGTGCCCAGGATCCCAAGAGGAGAATGGGGGAGAAGGAATTGCGGTGTGGCCCACCCCCCCACCCCAGAGGGTGATTTCTCGCTTTCTGTCTCTCTGTCTCTTTCTGTCTTTCTGGAGAGCGCACATGCCCTATAGCAAAAATCTCTCTCAAAAAAATATTTAAGAGAGATTTTTGCTATAGGGTGCGTGTGCTCACCAGAAAGACAGAGATACAGAGGGAGAAAAAGTGAGAAATCACCCCCTGGGAGGATGGCCACACAGCAACTTCTTCTCCTCCATTCTCTTCTCAGGATTTCGGCCACACATACACATGCCTAGTGTGAGTTTCAAGCCTCCAGGTCCGGTACTCAAACTGTGATGGGCCATGTGGGAGTCCAGCGCCACGATCACTATGTCGCCTGTTGGTCCTCAATTGTATTCTTTTGCAATATGGATATCCAGTTTTCCCAGCACCATTTGTTGAAGACTGTGCTTTATTTATTTATTTATTTATTGCTGTTGAATGGTCTTCATATCCTTGTAGAGTATATATATATATAATATATATATTATATACATTTATTATATATATTATATATATTTATTATATATATTTTATATATATTATATTATATATATTATATATATTATATATATATATACACACACACACATACTATACACACACACACACACACACACACACGAAGGCTTATACTTGGGCTCTCTATTCTTTTTTTTTAAAGAATTATTTTACTTACTTACTTACTTAATTTATTTATTTTAATTTGACCAGTGAGGGACAAAGTGAGAGAGAGAGAGAAAGAGAGGGAGGGGACCGGCAGGTGGTAGTTAAGGCGCTGGACACTCCCACATGGCTGACCACAGTTTGAGTCCTGGACCTGTGGCTTGCTTTCTCACTTTCTCTCTCTCCCTGGTCAAATTGAAATAAATGAATGAATAAAAAAAAAAATTCTTTAAAAAAAAAGAGAAAGAAAGAAAGAGAGGGAAAGTGAGAAAGCAAGCCGCCAGGACCAGGATTCAAACTGCGGCTGGCCATGTAGGAATCCAGTGCCCGAACCACCATGCCATCTGCTGGCCCCTTGAGCCCTCTGTTCTATTGGTTGATACATCTGTATCTGTGCCAGCACAGTTTTAATTTCTTCCATGAGCTAGACAGAGAGAGAGAAAGAACTTCAATAAGGTCTTGACACAGCATGATCCACCCCCAGCTTCAGCCTGAGCCAGCCCCAGACTGTGGGCACATTCTCCCGATGTCCTCGGGGAGGTCTCCAGACGTGAGCGTGGAAACTTCCCACCTGGGTGTACCGTGCAAAGCTTCACATTTTACTGCTGCATCACAGCCTGGCTACAACAACACAGGTGATTACTGTTTGCTATTGTTTTTTTTTTTTTTTTTTTGAGAGGTTTTTGCTATAGGGTGCACTGCTTGCCAGAAAGAGAGGCAGAAAGTGAGAAACCACCCCCCAGCGGGGATGGCCATGCCACAATCCCTTCTCCTCCTTTCTCCTCTTGGGACCTTGGGCACGCATGCATGTGCACCTGGCATGCGTTTAAGCCACCGGGTCCGGGACTCGAACCGTGGTCGACTACATGGGAGTCCAGCGACGTAGCCATTATGCCAACTGCTGGGTCCCTTGCTATTGATTTTTAATCTAATACATCATGATCTTTGATGCTAACTTTTTGAAATGTTTTGAGATTTGTTTTGTGTCCTGCCCTATGTTATATGTGATAATTTTTGGAAATATTCCATTTTAATATGTATGCTTGAAAATAATATGTTGGGTACCTGGATTCTTTACATACGGTTTATGTTGCTCTTGTCATTGAGGACTGCTTTGTGTGTTTCGTAATTTGGCTTGTGAGCTCATCTTGAAAAAGGTCTTATTATTTATTTATTTTTCACACCAGAAAGTGTGTGCAGGAGAAAGGGAAAGAGCGAGAGAGAGAGAGCACCCCCTCACAAGGCCGGGTTATACTGTGATCATTTTTCTTCCAATTCTCCTTGCCACCAGGATCTCGGGCATGTGTGCGGGCATGCGTGCATGCACCCAGAATGTTTATCAGGCTGTCAGGGATGGGACTTGAACCCTGATTGGCCATGTGTGCTCTGGCTTCCTTTGCATGCTACGTAACTGCTAAGCTATGGGGCCGGCCCTACAAGGGTTCCATCTGTGAGCATCCTGTGTGGCCTTTACTGTGGGTATGACCCTCCAGAGAGGATACCGCCACATGTCCTGGGGTGTAACCCACCCCAGGTTTTCTCCCCCTCACAACCAATCTTTATTAAGCATTGCACAAGTGCCTGGTTCTATGTTAAGTACTCTATATATTAATTATATTTCATCTTTTTTTTTTTTTTTTGAGACGTTTCTGCTATAGGGCACGTGCGCTCGCCAGAAAGACAGAGAGAGAGAGACAGAAAGTGAGAAATCACCCCCTAGGGGGGATGGCCACGCTGCAATCCCTTCTCCTCCATTCTCCTCTCGGGATCCTGGGCACGCACGCACACGCGCCTGGCATGAGTTTAAGCCACTGTGTCCGGGACTCAAACTGCAGTCGACTACATGGGAGTTCAGTGACATAGCCATTACGCTAACTGCTGGTCTCAATTACATTTCATTTTTAAACTCTATGAGATAGACCATGTTATTATCCATTTTACAGATGAGGAAACTGAGGCACAGTGAAGAAAGGTTGGGATTTGGTTCTCTGCAGAACCATCAGACTATTCTCCCGAGGTCCAGGCGGGTCAACACGGTCACACTCTGGATGGGCGCTCAGACATCATCTCCCACTCGGCAGGTCAGAACCAAACTGAAACTTTTCTTTTTCCTGTTTTTTTTTTATACTAATTTTTAGACTTGAGAGTTCTAGGGCCATGTGGGTAATACAAATTAAATCTTACATTTATGTTAGGGAAGTCTAGAGTTACAATTTCTCAAGAGAGAATTTTAGATGTTTTTCTAACAGAGCCAGAAAGGAGACAGCAACTTCTTCGCCATCTCCCTGTGAAAGGGTGGCTTTTCTCTGTTTGCTTTTGTGCGAAGCGTGAGTCCGGTGTTATTCAGGCGTCTGGGTCCAAATCTCCGCTGGCAGGAGTCCAGGCCCTGTGTCTCATCCCCGTACAGGTGTAAAAGCCAAGCTCCAGGGTGACCAAGATGGACCAAGGCCACCTTCCCCTCCCACTCTTGTCCCTTGTGCCACCCACAGAGCCCCTGCAGGGCAGCAAAGGATCAGCTGCTGCTTGTCTTTCTCATTCTCTTTTTGTTTTTGGCCCTTGGGGATTTTTTTTTCTTTTTAACTTTTACTACTTTGAAAATTAAAGGATGTTACTTTCTTTTTTTTATTTCTTTAAGAATTCAGGTGGTGTAGTAAAGGCACTGGACTCCCAAATAGCTGACTGTGGTTTGAGTCCTGGACCTGGAAGTTTGAAACTCCTGCTGGGCATGTGTGTGTGTGTGTGTGTGTGTGTGTGTGTACTCCAAATCCCAGGAGAATGGAGGAGAAGGGATCGTGGCATGGTCATCCACCCAGAGGATGGCCACCCACTTGCTCTCTCTCGCTCTCTGTCTCTGCAGACAGCACACATATCCTATAGCAAAAATCAAGGGGCTCTCTCACAAACTCTCACCACATCCTAAACAGCCAAACATCCCTCACCTCTGGCCACTTCCTGTTGTCACCCTGCCTCAGCCTGGGAGCAGGCTTCATCATCCCTCATGAGGGTCATTTCTAGTGCTGAGCAGCAGAGTCCCGGCCTGGAGCAGCCTTTGTCCCTCCAGACTCTCCCCGGCCCACAGGTCTCCTTGTGGAAGTGCATGGATGTCTGAAGGCCAGGGCTGGTCTCTTCCCTGCAGCTTCCTTCATGACCCCACCGCTGTGGACCAGGGGTCCCTGTGCTCAGCCTCTGCAGAGGCCAAGGCCTTTATTTTTTATTTTTAAATAAAAAAGAGGTTTTTTAATTTTTTAGGTTTTTGCTATACAGTGCGTAAACTCGCCAGAAAGACAGAGATAGAAAGTGAGAAAGCACCCCCCAGGGAGGATGGCTATGCCACAATCCCTTCTCCTCCATTCTTCTCTTGGGATCTTGGGCACGCACGCACATGGGCCCGGCATGAGTTTAAGCCACTGGGTCCAGGACTTGAACCATGGTCGACTGTATGGGAATCCAGTGACATAGCCATTATGCTAACTGCTGGTCCCTAAAGAGGTTTTTGCTATAGGGCACATGCTTGCCAGGGAGAGACAGAGACAGTGAGAGGGAAAGTGAAAAATCACCCCCCCAGGGGGATGGCCACACCACAATCTCTTCTCCTCCATTCTCCTCCGGGGATTTTGAGCTTGCGCATGCGTGCGCACACACACACCCAGCATGATTCCCAAGCTACCAGGTTGGGGATTTAAACTACAGTTGGCCGTGTGGAAGTCCAGCGACCTAACCACTAAACCCTGTGCTAGTCCCCACCCGCAAGACCTTTTTGAAGGGTGTCCTCTCAGAAGCCAGCAGTTTAAACAGAGAGGGTGGGGCACTAGCAGAGGGGGCTTCACTGTATTGGGCTGGGGTGGCGAGGAAGGGGAGATGAGAGCAACAACGTCCAAGGCCTGACCTGGGTGGAACTTGCAGGTGGGGCTGGCTGGGGAGGATGACTCAGCCAGGTTGCTTCTGAGCCCACCAAGGGAGAGGGTACCCTGTCTCACCAGGGAAGACGCAAGGTGCCCCAGAAAGCAATGTGAGCAGCTCCTTGTGACAAACTTCCCTGGCAAGGGCAGACCGCTCTTTCCTGAGCTTTGGGGCCACAACCCTACAGGCCCGCTCCTCTCTGTGGGTGCTGGTTTGAAATGGCGGGGGGTGTGGGGACAGGGTTTCCCTCCCATCTGTTGCAGGCGGGTCTGATGTCGCCTTTTTGTGTTTAAATATTTGCTATAGGATGTGTGTGCTTGCTGGAGGTAGGGGGAGTGAGAAAGTGGGAAAGCAGGAATGGCCATGCCGCAATCCCTTCTCTTCCATTCTCCCAGGATTAGGGGCACATGTGCGCACATACCCGGCATGCCTTTCCAGATGCCAGGCCCAGGACTTGAACTGCACAGCGGATATGTGGGATCCAGTCACCTTAACCACTGGACAGGGCCCGACTTCTTCCTTTTCTTGGAGTTTGCTATAGGGTGCCTGTGCTTGTGGGGGTTGGGAGGGGGGAAGAGAGCGCAAGTGAGAACTCACCCCCACCAGGGAGGATGGCCACACTGTAATCCCTTCTCCATTCTCTCAGGATTTTGGCGACACACATGCGCACACATGCACACACACGCTTAATGAGATTTTCAAACTGCTAAACCCAGGACTCAACCACAGTCAGCTATGTGATTCAGTTGCCTTAACCTCCATGCCACCTGCTGGCCCAGGCCTGATGGTTTTTAAAGACCACAGCCAGAAGAAAGAAAACAGGACCCAGCAGGTGGGGTAGTGGTTAAAGTGCTGGACTTCTACATTGTTTACCATGTTTCGAGTCCCCGACCCGGCACCTTGAAACTCACGCCACGCACGTGTGCGTGTCCAAAATCCCAAGAAAAGAATGGAGAAGAGACTGGCATGGCCTCCCCTCGAGGGGTGATGTCTTGCTTGATCTGTCTCTGCCTCTCCAGTGAGCACACAAGTCCTAGAGCAAGCCTCTCTCAAACAAAGACAAAGGAGACAGACACGCCACACCCCAAGGACTGGGCCTCAGCTTTGGAATGTGACAATTTATTTGGGGGTACAAAAGGCTTTTCACTCCCCTTTCCTGGCATTGATACATTGAAGAGCAGCAGAACAGAACGTACGAGACAGAGTAACCGGCACAACCCCCGCCCCAGCCCAGAATCGATCAAATCCAGAAAGAACCAAACCCAAACCGAAACCCAAGCTGTTCTTCCCACCCTTGAGCTCCCCCAGGGGAGGGGCAGGGTGGACCAGGAGACCCACCCCAAGGCTGATGCAGCACCCCTTTCCGGCCTCCTGCCATCCCTATTTCCCCACATTCAACCACTGGAGGCAAAGTTTAGCCAGCTGGGAGCTGGATGGTTGAACCACAGACAAAGGCAATGACACTTCATTTTTAAAATGAGAGAAAAAAGAGAAACAGTGCCCCTCCCCAAATATAGAGCTATATATGTATACTTTATATATATAGAATTCACTCGTGCACGATTCATTAAATGAGCTTTTCAAAAATTAAAAAATTATAAGATACATATTCCTTTAGGCCTTTGTGTTTTTAAATTAAAACCAACAAAAAGTCCCCATCTCCACTCTGCCCTGCAGCAGAGCAGCTGCAGCTCCTCACCGCCACTTCTGGCCTTTGAGCTGTTCCAAGGCCTCCAGCCCCCTCTGCCACACCCAGGCCCTGCACACAGCAGGCACCCACTCAGTGCTGACTCCTTCCTTCAAGGACGGGGGAGGGGTCCTGGCTCCCCCCAAGTCTCCCTACTTCTGCATTTGATGGCTGTCAGGGAGGGGGTTGGGGAGACCCTCCCCTGGAGTGAATCCCTCACTCTCAGCCCTGACTCTGAGATGCAGAGAAGGAACTACAAACCTTTAAAATGATCCTTTTTCTTCTTTTAAAGAGTGATTCCTCACACCACACAGAGGCTGCATTGGGTTAGTGCATGGAGCTGACCAGGTGGGCTCCACAGCCCAGCGTGGGTGCAGTGCAAAAAAAAAAAAAAAAAAAAACCCAAAACAAACACCACAACAAAACACAGAAAAGTGGGAAAAGGGGGTGTCCTCTTGGGTCTCCAGACAAACTAGAAGACCTGATGGTGGCCCAGACCCCTGGCTAACTTCCCCCCCAAGGCTGACCCTGCAACCCTGGGCAGGCCTGGCTGGGCTGGGCCTCACACCAGCTAGTGCAGCCTCCCAGGCCTGGGCCCCACTTTGTAAAGGGTTTTTCCCAAAAGGCCAGGACAGCCTGGGCTCCAAGTGCTGCCAGGTCACCCCAGTGGAGCAGGCCTGCCCTCAGAACCTGCTTCCTCCTTTAAAAGTGGGGTGACCTCTCCCATCCTGCCTAGCTCACAGGGAAGGGGGGGCTTGATCATCACCTCTTCCCAGACCAGAGGAAGGATGAGGCTCATTTTGATCTTGACCCCCTAGCAGGGTGAGAATGGGGGGGCTGCAGAAGGCTGGGGGGCCCCGAGCCAGCAGCCTCGACCACCCCCTGGCACACAGCAGCTGCTCAGGCCTGGCAGAGCTTTCCGAGGCTGCTGCCCAACGCCCATCTCAGAGGGGCAAACCATGGGTGAGTGGGGAGTCAGACGGGACGGCCGACTTTCCTGCTCCACCTAGAGACACTGGACCTTACCTGTTTCCTATGACACGTAGGGTGGGAGGAGGTGCATTTAAGGGGAGATGACCGATGCCCCAACCAATATTGACCTTGGGAGGAGACCAGGCTTCGGGGGCTATTTCACATACAAAAATAAAGCGAACCAGACTGCAACTTCTGCTTGGTAATTAGGCAAATGGAAAAGCAGCAAGGGGTGGGGCCCTCAGGAGGCCGATCCGTGCAAGTGAGTGTGGGGCAGGGGGCGTGCAGCCCCACCTGCTCTTGGTCCCGTGCCACTCAGGCCCCGAAGCAGTGTGCATGCGTGCCTCTGCACGCTCGAGGCAGCAGGCAGCCACTACCCCTGGAAAGAGATGGGCACTCCCTCTGCCGTTACCCCCAGAGTACCGCCTAAGATCCTCCCAGGGTCTGCACCCTCCTCCTGACCAGGGAAGCTCAGGGATGTCATGGTCTTTGGGGTGATTGGGAGGGAGATGGCCCCCATGGGGCAGCAGTGGTAAGGACCACATAGCCCAAATAGCTGGCAAAGGACTGCAGTACAGAAAGAAATCGAACTATCTACTCACCAGCCTTCCTGGGGAGACCAGCCACGGTCCCAGCAGAGGTGGGCCCCCTGCTAGGCCCTCCTCGCCTCAGCTCCCTCACCCACCTGTGTGGCCCTGTAGCTTCTGGCTGGCTCCCTTGGGAGCAGCCATTGTCCTTCCCTTTGAGTGAGGACGGGTGTGGAGGTCCGGGCCCAGGATGGCAGGGAAGGCTCACCCTACCTGGGGCCACGGAAGGAGGGTGGATGGGCTAGGCTGTCTTGGGATGCCTGGAGACCCAGGGCACCCCACTGGGTGTAGCCTCCACCCCACCCCTAACATTGCCACCTCACCTGTGCAATCACTGCGTCACTAGTTTTTCTTTAAATATCTTTCTTCCCCCCCCAGGAACCCCACAATATTTTTTTCTATTTGTTTTTTTTTTCCTCTTTTTTTGTTTTTGTTTTTGTTTTTTTTTCTGCAAAACTAATTCTTTCACTTTCCTGTCATAAAATCACCTCTGAAAACACACTTCTTTACAAAAAAAAGTCACGAATGACACGGACTCTCAGGAAAACACATTTCTATGGTCTCTGGAAACACCTGTATCTGGCACCCAGGTGGCTCGCTCACCTGGGGTGGGGGTCGGGGGACATCTCCTCTGAGGCCAGAGGAGAAATGCCAGCCCTTATTTGGGGGAAAAGCCATTGGCACTTGGACGGCCACAGAGCCAACACAAAGGGCACAGTGGGGAGGGGCCCAGGAGTGCCAGCCCCCCTCAAACCCTGTGAGGGCCCCTTTCAACATCCTGGGGCAAGGAAGGCAGGGACCGAAGGCCTCCATCCCGCCAGGTTTGCTCCTGCCTCCCTTTCACTAGGCTTCTTCTGAGCAGAGGGGCCCACAGGGCCTCAGCACCTGTGCTGAGGGAGACCTGGCAGTGGCCTGGCGCTGGCCCAAAGGCTGCGGCCCCACTCCCAAACGAACCCCGGCGCTCCCTCGAGGAACACGGGCCTCGTTGAGGCAGTCTCCCCTTCAGCCCATCCACACTTCCAGTGCCCAGCCAGGCTCACTGGGGGCTCTGGTCTCTGCCACCAGCATGGACCCCTCAGCTTCCTGGCTACCCCTTTCTTCTCCAGACACTAGGAAGAAAGGGAAGCTTGGAATTAATTGCCCCCCCCCCCCCCCCCCCCGCCACGCCAGTTCCATGCCATGTCTGCAGGGAAGGCCCAACAGGGATATTGGGCTGATCAGCCCCAAGGAGAAGGGCATGGGGGCCTGGGGCCCCAGAAGCCTGGTGGCTGTTCCAGCAATACCTCTCCACTGGAGCAGGCCCAGCTGCTGGGGGAAGGCCCAGGCCTTCCAGAACCCTGTTCCGAGGAACTGCAGAGGGCGCCACCTGCAGGGCCTGGGCCCAAGCACCTGCTGCACAGGACCCACACAAGAGCACACTGAAAGGCGCACAGCACAGCACAGCACAGCCGCAAGCGCCCAGTGGGCTCCCGTAGCACCTTTGGTGGAGAACTGAAGGGGCCTGCAGATACAGGGAGACTCGGGCAGGGCTTCCCCACCTTCCTGGGCCTTGTCCAAAGGTGGGTGGGAAGACCTACACCGGTGACCCAGCCTCCAGGATGCCCTCCCGTGCACAGGGAGGAGCAAGAGCGTGGCCTCAGCCTCTATCCAGGGCTGTCAGGCAGGAAACCATTCCAGCCCCCTCCTGCCCAGGAAGCTGCAGAAAAGAAAAGGGCCATGCCCACCCCAACGAGGTCTTCTGAGGGCCCCCACAGCCTCCAGGTTAGCACCGAGAAGCCAGATGCTATACAGAAGAGGAAGCAAGCTGGGGAGGGACACCATGGGACGCAGAAGGGCAGGTGAACCTTGGGCTCTGGGGCTTCCCAGAACCCACCCAGTGGGGCCATGTGCATGGGCAGGAGGTGCCAAGAGACGAGACAGAGAATTGCCCAGTGCCCGTGCGGCCCCTGCCGGCTGGCCTCCAGGGGTCTCCGGCTGCCGGGCCCCAACCCTGGGTCAACACTGAGCCATTTGAGACAAGCAAAGCACAGGCAGAGGGGTCTGAGGGCAAGGGCTGGTGGGAGCACAAATGTGACCTTGAGCAGGAGGGCCCCCCCACAGCCCCCCTCCTGGGTGAAGCCCCCTCACTTGCTCGCCCCATTGCTGCCACCCCCACCTGTGGTGCCTGCTACTCCAGCAGCCACCTTCTCGAAATCCTCAGGGTTGCAGAATTCCTTGATAGTGACTGTCAGGAGATTGCTGGTGACATCAGTGACGACCACATTGGAGCAAGGTGACATCTCAGGGCGCCAGTCCCCAGGCTCGGAGGAGGCACCAGTGGGCTCAGGGGCTGCAGGGAGCACCTGGCTGGCAGCAGCAGGGACATCAGGAGGTGCCCGCTTGCTGGTGGCCGACTCAGGAGGGACGGATAGGTCAAGCACCTCAGGCTCGCGCCAGTTGGGGTCCGCTGGGCTCACGGTCTCGGGGAGTAGCTTGGGGGGCACGTCATCGGGATCAGAGGAGGACTGTGGTGTCGGCGAGGGGCAGCCGGAGGAGCTGGAGCTGTGCGCATCGAAGGGGGCGGCGGGGGCCAGGAGCAGCCCTGGGCTGGGGGTGGCAGCGCTGTCAGCCTTGCCGGCAGGTGGGGGCTTGTACAGCGCGAAGGCGCCGAACTTCATGTGGCGGATCTGCGTGCGCAGGATGCTCTCGCTGAACTTCTTGCTCTTGCCGATGACGCGGTTCCGTGATGGGACTTTGGGGCGCGCCAGCGCGCCGGCGCTCTGGCTGCCAGCTCCGCCCGCACCCTTGTCGATGACCTTCAGATTCAGGATGATGCGACTCCTCTTGGGCTCCCGGGGCTTCACCTTGCGATTGATGATGCGCACCGTCTCCGAGAAGGGGGAGATGGGTGGGCGCAAGCCAGGGCTGCCTCCCTGGGGGTCTGGGCGGGGCAGCGGCCGGCGGGACATGCGGTGGCAGCGGCGGATGTCCTTCTTGAGCCGGTGCACGGCTGCGCTGGAGTGCAGCTTGGGCGAGGAGGCACTGGCGCTCGGCTTGACAGAGAAATGGACATCGCTGATGCGGAGGGCCTCCGCCTGGGCCCGGGCCTGCAGGTAGAGGGAGGGGTAGGTGGGACCTGGGGCTCCCCGCTGACCTCCTCTGGACACCCCTGTCCCCTAAGAACCATCTCTGAGGAAACAACCTCCAGAGCACTTAAGAGTCAGCAGAACTTGGGACCAGCAGTTAGCGTAATGGCTATGTCGCTGGACTCCCACGTAGTCGACCGCGGTTCGAGTCCCGGACCCGGCGGCTTAAACTCACGCCGGGCGCGTGTGCGTGCGTGCCCAAGATCGGGAGGAGAATGGAGGAGAAGGGATTGCGGCGTGGCCATCCCCCCTGGGGGGTGATTTCCTGCTTTCTATCTCTCTGTCTCTCTCTGTCTGTCTGGCGAGCGCACGCGCCCTATAGCAAAAACCTCTCAAAAAAAAAAAAAAAAAGAGTCAGCAGAACTTAAGACCCCAACTTGGAAAGAAAAGGAAACTGGGTCAGAGAGGTGAACCAGCCGTCCAGGCCTGACTCCAAGAGCCAGTTTTTTTCTACCACCTACTACCTCGGCTAGCTTGGTGGTGGGCCTCGGGGAGAGTGAAGGATCCATGGCTGTCCTTGCTAAGAGTGTGGGTGTCAGGACACTGCACAGGGGCATGGGAAGGACAGCCTTTGGCTCAGCAGCCCCTGGACAACCCCTGCTCTGTGAAGGAGCCCAGCTGTGCCTGTTCCACCCATGGCCTGTGCCCTCTGGCCTATGGACAGGCTGACCCCCACCTCCGACCTGCCTCCCCAGTGGACCAGACCCTCTGGAGAGCCCCCAGTCCCCTTTTATACCCCTACCTCGGCTTCCCTTCCTGGCTTAGAGCAAACTAGTGCCAACATATGCCAAAACCTGTCTCCCAAAGCCTGGGCTGGAATCGAGCCCAGTTAGGGCTTTGCTGCAAACAGGCTGACAGGTGGGACCAACCACTGCATATTCCTGGTGCCAAGACGGTCTGGGGCAGCCAGGAATACCGTCTCCAGCTCGGAGGCCTGGCTGTCCTCCTGGTATGGAACCTCTGCAGCACCTCACCTGCCTCCTCATGGGAGACACAGGGGTTCACGGCGCTCTGGAGACCCTAGGTCCCAGTCAGATGTCCGCAAATGGAAAAAGGGACACACAAGACCACATAAGCTGTGCTCCACAGCCAGCCCCTCCATTCACTAAGAAAGGCACTAAAGAGACAGGTGCCAGCCGGTCAGGGAGCTCCAGCTGTGAACACGCACAGCCCCAACCCCTGGGGCTGCTCTGTCACAAAGGAGGGGGGTGACAACAGGCTGTAGGATGCAGCAATCTGGTGCAATGATAGAAAGACAGACCTAGAGGAGCAGATCAGGGCACAGACCCATCTTGAAGAACGTGGTGTCAGTGCTGGTCCCTGTAGCCTAAGTCAGCGGCACCCAGATCCTCACTGAGCATCAACCATGCTAAGGAGTGCCAGAGGCCCAGGTGGCCTGGGAAGACTGAGGGGGCCCCTGTGGTGTGAGAGGGGACAGACTACGGGCTGTGTGGGGGCCAGGTGTTTAGACTCCAGCTCCTGCGAGGCAGGGAGACTAGTTAGGCAGGAATGGCCTTGATCCAGGTGGGAGCTGGCAGGGTGGAGTGGGAGGACACATTCCCTGGTCAGTCTGTGACATCCCCAGAAGGTGGAGTCTGCATCCCCACTGTGGCTGATGCTTTGCCAGCCCCTGGGAGGTAGCCTGGGTGCCCTTCAGACAAGACTAGATGGTATTTGCTGACCTGGTGAGGAGATGTTCATTGAGAACCCCCACTGGAGAAGCACATTTTAATGCCATAAGGTCCTCCGGAAAGGCTGAGGCCTCCTGGACCCTGTGGTCAACAACCCCTGTGGCCACCAGGTGGCAGCAAACAAGGCCTGGCTGGCCCTGTGCCAATGCTGCCAACTCCTACTGCTTGAGCCCTCCGAGCTCCCTGGGGAGTGGGCCCCACCACCCTTCCCAGACAAGGTGGGGAAAGCCCACGCTTGCTAGGGCATGGCAGGCAAGGCTGTTTGCAGGCCCATCTCTAGGGAGCTCGGGGGGTGGAGCTTACCAGAGGTTAGTATTTCCTCCCTCTGCACAGTGCCCAAGCTCTCCAACCTCTGCAAGTATGTGCTACGACAGTCCAGTGCTGACGGCTGCTCCCCAGGAGGCAGTGGAGTGGGGAAAGCAGCAGCACTGGGATAAACCCCGGCTGGGTGCCTCGAGCCTCGTGTCCCCATCTGTACAATCCTAACAGGACCAATGACGGACCCGTGTGAGGGTCAGAGCACACAGCACCTGCTCAGCACAGCAGGGCAGGGAAGGTCACCATTTCCTAAAGGTGTGTTTTCCAAATTTTCAGAGAAAAACTCCTTGCTTTATAATTTGTAATACGAGTTTTACAAAAGGGACTGGCTCACCCTTCCTCCTGCTCTCCCCCCTCCCAAGTGTGAGGATTCTTTGCAGGAGGACCTGGGTATGCCTGGTAAATTAAAAACTGTAGCCAACACATTTGCTGCACTCTGACCCAGTGACAGGCATGGCTCTGGGTCCTACAGACAACATGGCAGACTAACCACTGGATTCGACTACGGACCCTCTGGGACTGCGGGCAAGTCGTTTAGCCACCCCGGCCCGTCCCTCACGTGTGGGACAGGGATAACACAAACTTCCTCAGGGGCTCCTCTTCCCTTGGAACGGCCCTGGCAGGATTGCTACCTGGGCGTCACTGCTGACAGTGCCATTTGCCTCTCTGTTGGGCCCAGAGCAGTGGGTTCAGCCCAAGCCCATCTCCGCAGCCTGCCGCAAACATCCGCATCACTCTCGGGCCATTTCTGCCTCTCTATTCCCTGCCCCACCAGCTCTGCAGCGTTCATGGTTTTCTGTGTGTGCAACCTTTCCCTTTGGACCTGGCATGTCCTCCTTGGAGGACAAGATGGCATGAGGCCAGGAAGCTGGGTGCTGGGACCTCAGTTAAGTCACTTCCCTCTCTGGGCCTTGCGCTTTTCGTCTGTGAAATGGGAATACTCCTCCCTTCAGAATTGTTGAGAGAATTAAAGGAGGTCATCCACGAGGGGGCTCAGCAGTGTCAGGCCCACAGCCAGCTCAGAAACTACTGCTCTCCATTTGCAGAGCGTCACTGCTGCTTAAACGCTAGAGGGAGCTCCAGCTGCGCGCCCGGCAGCCGCCGGCGGCTGCCCGTCAGCTTCCAGCTGCTCCGCCCATCCTTCTCCAGGGCATAAGCATCGGTTTAAGGTTGCTCCACTATCCCGTAAGATGAGTGTTGGTTGGAGGCGGGTCAACAGAAATGTGGGATTCTGGAAACCAACCTTTCTTTCACTTCTGCTTTTGGGTCCAAAGAGAACTCTGACACACGTTACATACACCTGCACGGGATTTGGTGGGCAGCGGGGGCAGGGGCGGGCCAAATGGGGCCAACAGGTTCATCACATTGGAATTGAGCCTTTAGGGTCTTCCGGCAAATGGGAGATTCTGCAGTTTCTCCTCTCAAAAGCGTCCTCCCCATCCTCCTCATTCCAATTGTCATGAGGTCACTGTGGGGTGGGAAGGGCCCTGGGACACCTAGCACTATAGGAGGTGACCCTGAGTCTCCACCTGCCAGTTCGGGTCTCACCCTTTCCCAGGCTCTGCTCTTCCTCACCAAAATAAAATAAATCCCAATCCCCCAAGATGGCTTCCTCTGAAGTTCTTCCCTCCCTTTCCAAGGCAGATACACTAGGCTTCTTTCCCCTCCCCCATTCTCAGGAAAACCTCAGAAATAGTCAGGAATTGGAAGAATCGGGCAGGCTCAAAACCCTGGGGTCTGTGGCCCAGCCTGCCTGGGTAATCAACTCAAAAAAGTGATTTAAGATCAAACTGAAATTGACCGTCCCCTTCCCTTGGATTCTAATCCCCCAGCACAGCCTTAACACCTCAGACTGGACGAGATATGTCACCCGCATCTACCTGCCACCTCCTCTGCCCCCTTCCGGGAGCCCCGCACGCCCTCCCAGTCCCCCAGATCCAAGTTCGTCAGCGAGGGCTATCCCCACTCCCAGGCCTCTCTGGCTGGAGCTGGAGTTGGCCACAGCCTGCTGCCAGGGGCTTGTCGGGGCTTATAACCAACCCCTGCCCAGCTGGGGCCCCTCTGGAAAGGCCTGCCCGCTTGGGTGGCCAGAATCTGTCCCTCCCCTCCAGGCCCGGTGCAGTGTCGGGGCTGGGGGCCCGAGCCGGGGCTTCGGGGGCTCGGCCAGGTTACCTTCAGAAGGAAAGTTTTGGGTTTGGGTCCCCTCTTCTTGGGCCCATACAGCTCACGCTCCCTCTCCCTGCGGCCGAGAAACGCCAAAGGTTAAAACGAGCCCCTTCCCGGGCCCCACTCCGCTCTGCCTCCCCGGCCCTCCCGCTTCCCCGCGCGGTGCCCCAGCCGAGCCTTGGCCGCGCCGCCCCTGCCAGCTTCCCCAACTCACTTCTGCTCGAAGGCTGCAATAAGCCGCGAGTCTAGGATGTTCTCCTCAGGCTCCCAGGTGCTGTACCTGCCGAGTCACACACGCACACATCGAAACGTACCCCCGAGGCAACCCGCACACCGCAAGAGCCAACGCGCGCACCCCCCCATCCCCAGGCCCTAGAGCCCGCTGCCTTCCCTCCCTCAAGCCCCCGGAGCCCACGACACTCACTTGATCGCCCACCCTTTCCATTTCACCAGGTACTCGATGCGTCCCTGAAAAACAGAGGAAAACAGGGGGAGTGGGGGTGGGGAGGATGCAGGGACGCGAGGAGGCGGCGGCGCGGGGGTGGGCGAGAGAGCCAGGCCAGAGAGACCGCTTCTCCCCGGGGGCCCGTGGACCCCGCACCAGCCGCGGGCAGCGGCGGCCCGCCCCGGGCGGCCCCTCACCTTTCGGATCCGCCGTTTGATGATGGATTCGGCTGCGAAGACCCGCTCGCCCACTGCAGACAGCTCCATCTTGCTCAGCGGCACCCACAGCCCATAATACTCCCAGCTCCCGCGGCCGGTGCTGCACCGCTCGCGCACGCGCGGCAGCGCACAGGCCCTTGCGGGCGGGCGCGCGGCGGGGCGCGCGCTCGCGTTCCAGCTGCGGGCCGTCACGTGACCCCCCGGGCTGGCTCGCAGTTGCCAGGACCTCCCCCTCCCCCGGGGCGGTTGCTAGGGAGAGTGAGCACTCTCGGGGCGGGGGCGCGCGCTGACTCTTAAAGGAGCCTCGTGTGGCGGCGGTAGCCAGGTCCTGAAGACCGGTGGATGCTTGGCTTGTGCCAAGCCGAGTCAGGCGCAGTGCAGTCTTTACTTTTACCCTCTTCCATCATCGCAGCCTGGATCGATGCTGACGCCTTCTCTCCTTTCTACCCCCGTGCAGTTCTCGCCAGTTCCCAGATGGAGAAGGGCGTTGGAGCCCTCTAGTCCCTGTCGGCGGCTGCTGCGTATCTTCCCGGCAAAAGTTTGCAAACAGTTAAATATGATACAGCAGAAATGCATTTGCTGTTGCCTTGCCAGTCCTTGAGGGAATTTCTTTAAGACATTGCCCACCCCACCCCACCCCCGCCATCCATTATTTATGTATTTGTGGGAGTGTGGTTTTGTAACCAATTCAGATGAGTTAAAACAAAAACGCCACCGCGGGACAGGGGGGTGCGGTGATCCCGTGCATCTGTTTTTGGAATGGGTCTTGGGGGCACCTGCCCGCACCGGGTGGCCCGGCGAAGACTGCAGCGAAGACGATGTGGCAGGGCGGGAGGGGAGAAAGAAGAGGCCGTGGGGCGAGAACGGGATCCACGCACCCAAGACTGGACCCAAAGCGGGTCATCCTCGGGTCATTGAGAAGAAACCGCCATTGCGATCCTGTCTGTTTTCTGATTCCCAGGGCCCCTGTCGGCGTCACTCTCCTGCCGCCCGCTGCTCCTCGCAGGCTCCGCCATTGCTCTCCGGGAGCCCAGACCCCAGCTTCCTATTTGGGGTGGAGCTGGAGACTCGAGCTGTCCCAGAATGAGCAGAGAGTAACCCTGCCACACAAATGGCTCCGCTTCTTTTGTTTTTAAATGATTTAAACTTGGTTTCCATTATGCCAGTAGTGTTCTTTGTAAAACCATTAAAAAATAGATAAGAAAAAAGAGCGACCGTCCACAATTTCCATAAAACCATTGTTAACATGTTCACGAATCTTCTTCCAGCTTCTGTTCCATGCCCACCTAAATACATGTATATGTGCACACATACACACATATGTGCAATGCATGCATGTGTATTAAGCAAATAGGATCTCAGTAGTCATGCTGTTCTGGAAGTCCGTTTTTTCCCTAAATGATGTAAAATCATACAGCTTTCAGTGTCGTTAAGTCCAGATTTCACCTTCACATTAGTGTCACGGGTGATGGCTGAGATGGGCAGGGAGGACTGGGACGTGGTGACCGTCAGGACGATCTCATTGCTTGTTAGTTAGGAGAGAGGATTTTTACATTTCTGGAGTGCCACAACAATGCTTGTAGTTTCAAATCAACCACGTCAAAATTTCGGCTTTTCATATCTGCAGATTTGCCTGGTTATTACCCCTAGGAATTGTTAGGCTCTGGAGAAGCAGCTGTTTACTGGTAAACCCAAGGTGGGCTGCTGTGTCAGAGTAGAGCCGCCCTCCTCGGGGAAGGAGGTGGACGGGCAGGTGAGCTGTGTGACTGAGTGTGTGCACACGCATGCGTGTGTTTTCAGGGTGAGAGAGACGGGCAGGCAGCAGGATGACGCAGGTAAGTGTTAATCCACTCGTTCATCCCCGCAGCAGCGTCTGTTAAGAGTGGAGCGTTGTGTTCAACCACCAAGGAAACAAAGATGCCCGGGTGGAGAAGCCCTCCTTCAGGCGACAGGCATCTACCACACCATGTGCCTGATGCTAGAATGAAGATATTTCTTTTTCTTTCTTTTTTTTTTTTTTTTTTTTGTCGGGGGGGGGGGGGGCTAGAGGTTTTTGCTATAGGGCGCATGCACTCACCAGAAGGACAGAGAGAGACAGAGAGATAGAAAGTGAGAAATCACCCCCTGGGGGGAGGCCATGCCGGAATCCCTTCTCCTCCATTCTCCTCTCGGGATCTTGGGCACACATGCACACGCGCCCGGCATGAGTTTAAGCTGCCGGGTCTAGGACTTGAACTGCAGTCGACTACATGGGAGTCCAGCGACATAGCCATTACACTAACTGCTGGTCCCTAATAATAAAGATATTTCTTGACGCTGTTGTAACAAATGATGACAGCTAAGCTTAGTGGCTTAAATGACACTGATTTCTTATCTTACATGCTGGAGGTCAGAGGTTCTAAGTCAGTGCCACTGGGCAGAAGTCCAGGTATCCCTGGGGCTGTTCCTCCCAGCTGGAGCTTCTGAGAGGGAATCCGTTTCTTGTCTGGTCCAGCTGCTGCAAGCTGGCGGCATGCTGTGGCTCATGGCCTTGTCACACACATCTCTGCTGCCACCATCACTTTGCCTTCCCCTGACTGACCCCTGCCGTCTCACGAAGACCCTAGTGATTACATGGGGTACACCCAAATAATCGAGGCTACTCTCCCCATCTGGAATACCTTGACCTAATCATGTCTGCAAAATCCCTTTACCACAGGGTGACATGGTAGGCAGGTACCAGTCTCAGTGTCTGGGGACTGGGAGACGGACTTCTTTGGGAGGAGTATCAGCCTACCACGAAAGGTTGGCACACAGTGCCTTGGAGTTGTAGATAAGGGAGCACCCGACTGTGAAGGAGAGGTTGGGAGGGCTTCCTGGAAGTGGTAGCATTTAACTTGGTACTGAAAAGAGTGAAAGGAATTTGCCTACCAGTGAAAAGTGGAAAGGGCATCCCGGGTAGGGGAGTCAGCTTGGGCAAGTGCTTCAGAACATGAGCGGGGCTGTTTCGGGGACTGGGTCTGTTATGGCTTGGTTGTGGGAACACAGCAAGAAATGACACTGAAAAGATGCACCGGGCCCGACTTGGGAAAGGCCTGGTGTGCTAGGGGACGGCAGTGGGACCCTCAGAGACTTTTCCGCAGAGCAGCGCTGAGATGAGATGAGTTGGGAAGGGGGCCCCTCAGCCCCGAGTTCCTCCTCTTCTGGTAACTGCGTTGTCCTGGAAGTCCTCTTCCTCCCTCTGGGTCTGTTTAAATTTCAGAATTTCAGAATGGTGGGGTGGGCTGGCTGCCTGTCACAGTGGCTAAGGGAACGGGATCTCCATGGCTGACTGCAGTTCCAGTCCTTGTTTGAAAAGCACGCCAGGTGCGTGTGCATGTCTGACCAAAATCCCAAAGGCATGAACTGGGGAAGACCTTACACTGTGACCATGCTCCCCTGGGAAGGGAGCGCCCTTCTCTCTTTCTCTCTCTGTGTCTCTGACGAGTGCCTGTACCCTCTGACAATTAAAAAAAAATGATGAGAGTGGACTGGCCATTTGTAGTAGTTCATCACATTTTTTGGCTAGTGATTTTTTTTTTTTTTTTGAGAGGTTTTTGCTATAGGGCGTGTGCGCTCGTCAGATAGACAGAGACAGAGAGACGGAAAGAGAGAAATCACCCCCCAGGGGGGATGGCCATGCCACAATCCCTTCTCTTCCATTCTCCTCTCTGCATCTTGGGCATGCACACATGCCCTGTGTGAGTTTAAGCCACTGGGTCCAGGACTTGAACCACGGTTAACTATGTGGGAGTCCAGCGACATAACCATTATGCCAACTGCTGGTCCCCTTGGCTGGTGACTTTTTTGAGCATCTGTTATTCTCAATTCACTCCAAAACTCGGGAGATTTTTTGTCTCCCTAGAAGTCCCCTCCTTTGTTACCAAGTCTTGGAGCAGATCACCTTTCTGACTGAGAAAAGCTTCCTGCTCCTCAGGTTGTAGTTCTGAGAGCTGAGCCAGCGCCCCGGGGAAAACTCATCTATCTAGTGTGTGTGAGCTGCTGCTGAGAAGGGGCGTGTCCGTTGACCTGTGCTATGAAACAGATCTGTCCTAGGAAGCACCAACGTTTTGCAGCTTACAACACGGGCACACTTACTCTCTTAGTCCTGGGGCTTGACCGCTCAGCTAGTTGGCCCTCTTTCCTGGCCTTGCGGGGGGTCGCTCATGTGGCTATCGCCAGAGACAAGGCCGAGGGTTGCTGCTCGCTCGTGTCTGCGGTCTTGGTGCGGGATGCTAGTTGGGCCATCTGTCCTCACGTTGTAATCCAGCCTGTCTCCTTATGTGGCTGTAGGTGCCATGCAAGAAGACGAAAGTGTCACAGCGCCTCCTAAGGCCTGGCTTTGGACATCGCTTCCTTCTAGCCAAAGCAAGTCACAAGGTATAGTGGGCCACTGAAGACCCCTGAGGTTTCCTCCTTCCCCCAAGCCCAGTGCACATGCCCTGTGTAATCCGCTTCCCTCAAGTATGGGTGGGACTTAGGAACTTGCTGGAATTTTACAGCTAAAGGGCTATTTTAGGTTATATGGAAAAAGTAAAAAAGATTTTGCAGATGTTATTAAGGTCCCTAATCAGCTGACTTTTAAAACAAATTTTTTTTTTTTTTTTTTTTGGAGAGGTTTTTTGCTATAGGGCGCGTGCGCTCGCCAGACAGACAGAGAGAGACAGAGAGATAGAAAGCAGGAAATCACCCCCCAGGGGGGATGGCCACGCCGCAATCCCTTCTCCTCCATTCTCCTCTCGGGATCTTGGGCACGCACGCACACGCGCCCGGCGTGAGTTTAAGCCGCCGGGTCCGGGACTCGAACCGCGGTCGACTACGTGGGAGTCCAGCGACATAGCCATTACGCTAACTGCTGGTCCCTAAAACAAATTTTTATAAAGTATTACTTATTTTGTTTATTATTATTTATTATTTTAATTTGCTATAGGTCACGCGCGCTCACCAGACACAGAGAGAGGTGGGGGGGGGGGGGGTGAGAAAGCACGCCTCAGGTTTGGGACTCAAACTGCTGTTGGTCGTGTGAGAGTCCAACACCTCAACCACCATGCCACCTGCTGACTAATCAGCTGACTTTGAGCCAGTCAAAAGGGAGTTGATCCTGGTCTGACACAGTCAGGTGACTTCTCTGAAAGAGCGTCCAATCTTTTCCTGAGGGGGGAGTTTCAAAGCAGCAGAATCGTTCTGCTTGCTTTGAGAAAGTAAACTAGGGGCCAGGCAGTGTTGCAGTGGCAATGCAACTGGACCCACATAGGCTAGGTCCTGGGTTCATGTCCTCAGACCTCCCTGAACACATGGCGTACGTGTGTGAGTCTGTGATCTGGGCTGGCTGAGCCTGGGGGTGGATCATGGCGTGAAGACAATGTTGGGAGTTCCTGTCTCTTTTTCTCCCTCCCAGGGGAAAAAATACATAAATAAACTTAAAAAAAATAAAAGAAGCAAGAACCAAGTGGCAGGAATGGTGGTTAGCTTCTAGGACCTCAGTCCTACAACCTCAGGGATCTGAATCCTGTCAACTACCCACGAGCTTGGAGTAGGACATCGGGCTTTCAGATGAGAACACAGCCCTAGACACTTCCAAAAGGCCCGCCTTTCAACACCATAATCCGATTAAATTTTCAGCCACTTCATCCCATGATAATGGCTGACACATGAATCTGGAGGCACATAGCATTCTCCATTGTTGAAAACATGGAGAGCGGTGTTCGGCAGGTGGATATAGCGCCATTCGCCATACCTCAGGCAGCATTACCTACTGTGTGTTTGTGTTGGACAGTCACGTGCCAGTGACTCAGTGAAGAAGTCCTCCCAGGGGAAAATGCTAAAGGAACTGGGGAGGCAGGACTGATAATGGGGGGACACCCAGCAGAGGGAGAGGGGGGTCGGTTCACTGTCATCTGACCCTGCAGGGGATCTGGTGCCCAAGTCAATATTTGACATTTGTCCCCTGCTCCCCAGGCACTGGATCAAGGCTGGGGGGTGGAGAGTGGGGAGACTGTCAATTCCCAGGCACTTCCTGCTTCCTGCCTCTGTGTGGCCTCAGCACCCTGGGGGTGACCTGCAGAAGGAGAGCTGCAGGTGCTGGCGGCTTAGCTGGGTGGGGAGACTTTGAAAAAGAACCCCAGGCTCTTTCCGTTCCTAGGGAAGCCGTGGCTCAGGGTCCTAAGGCGCGTCTTAAGCGGGTAGCAGCTTTGGATGTTGGGTAAGTCGAGCCGTAGGTCTGCACCTCTTCCACCCACTGGGCCCCAGGAGCTGAGAGAATGTCTTGCTCTGGTCATTTCCCTAGGGAACAGACTCGAGTCTGCCTTAACAGGCAACGCAGTAAAGGAGATCTGTGTGCAGGTTCATTAAGATTGACGGCAGAGTCCTGGGACAAAACCTATACTGCTGGCTTTATGGATGTCACCAGCATTGACAAGACTGGAGAGAATTTCCGTCTTATCTATGACACCAAGGGTCGCTTTGCTGTCCAGGGAGGCCAAGGACAAGTTGTGCAAAGTGAGAAAAATCTTCATGGGCACAAAAGGAATCCCTCCTCTGGCGACGCCATTCGGACTGATTTGGAGACTGGCGAGATGACAGATTGCGTCAAGTGTGACACTGGTAGCCCGTGTGTGGTGACCGGAGGAGCTGACTTGGCAGAACTGGCGTGATCACCAGCAGACAGAGACACCCTGGCTCCTTCCTGGTGGCCCATGTGAAATATGGCAACAGCTTTGCCACGCGACTCTCCAACATTTTTGTTATTGTCAAAGGCAGCAAGCCATGGATTTCTCTTCCCCGAGGAAAAGGTGTCTGCCTCACCACTGCTGAAGAGAAAAGAGACTGGAGGCCGAAGAGCGAGGGGTGAAATGGTCTCTAGATGTTACGTTGGAGAGGTCATCATGATTCAGCGCAAGAAAAGGGGAAGGAGAAAAGGAGAAGAGGGGAGGGGGAGGAGGAGGAGGAGAAAGGAATCCCAGGGGTCTCGTAGAGAGCAGATACTATCAGACAGGGCGGAGACTGTTAGACCCTGTGTATGGGCATGATGGGTTCTGCACATTCCAAGCTGTTTCTACGCCAGGCCCTTGGCACTCACTGTTGCTTCTGCCCAGAATAGTCACATTTGCTCAGATGGTTGCATAGCTCGTCGCCTCCATTCTTTCCATTTTTTAAAAGGAATTATTTATTTTATTTATCATCATCATTATTTAATTTGACCAGAAAGAGAGAGAGAGAGAGAGAGAGAGAGAGAGAGAGAGAGAGAAAGCTGTCAGGTCTGGAACGCGAACCATGGTTGACCATGTGGGAGTCCAGTGACCCAACCACCATGTCACCTGTTGGCCCCTCAATTTTTTTTTTTTTTTTTTTTTAAATACCAGAGAGCATATGGGAGAAAAAGAGAGAGAGTCCTTCCAGTAGGACCTGTTTATACAGCAATTCTTTTGTCCATTCCAAGATTTGGGGCATGCATGCACCTGTGCCCAGCACTTCTGTCAAGCTACCAGGCTGGGATTCGGACATCTGCTGGCCGTATGGGATCCGGCTCCCTCCACACAGCACTCAACCACTATGCTTTGGGCTGGCCCAGTGGTTTCAGTCATTGTTCAAATGTCACCCCCTCAGAAAACTTTCCTCTTACCTCCTATGTCAGGAAGCCCCCTACTCCTACCTGTCGCTTTCTGTTTCCTTAGATGTCTTTTTTTTTTTTTTTTAAGAGGATTTTGCTATAGGACACGTGTGCTTGCCAGAAAGACAGAGAGAGACAGAGAGATAGAAAGAGAGAAATCACCCCCTGGGGGGGATGGCCGCGCCGCAATCCCTTCTCCTCCATTCTCCTCCCGGGATCTTGGGCATGCGCGCACACGCACCCGGCGTGAGTTTAAACCACCAGGTCTGGGACTCGAACCGTGGTCGACTACATGGGAGTCCAGCGACATAGCCATTATGCCAACTGCTGGTCCCAGATGTCTTATTTTTTCTTCCTAGCCCTAAACACCACGTGACATTATAGTAACCATTAGTCTAATGTTAACTGTTCACCTAAACTGCGTTCACCTTTTGTGACGCCCTGCTTCACGGGAACAGGGACTTTGCCCAGCTGATTCCCACCTCACCTCAGGGCTAGCACAGGCACCTGCACACAGTAGGCATCTAATTCATATTTGTTGGATGCATACATGGGCCATTTAAAAGATTTTTGATAGTCATTTTGACCATATACTATATAGAGAGGTCTTCAGAGAGTGCCTACGGAATGCATATGGTGAAACAGTTTTGCATGGATTCCAAGAAACGTCTGTACCAAAATGAGCTCATGTTTTAATTCTGTTTTTCTTGTGGGGCCAGCAGGTGGTGCGGTGCTTGAAGAGCTGGACTCCCACAGGGCTGATCATGGTTTGAGTCCCGGACCTGGGGCCTGTTTTCTCACTTTCTCCCTCTCTCTCTCTCACGGTCTCTCTCTGGTGAGTGCACATGCCCTGTAGCAAATTAAAATAATAGTAGTAATAAGTCAAAATGAAATAAGTAACTGTTTAATTCCATTTCCATGGAGGTTTCGAAGTGCCCTCATACTGGACTCAGACCCCCACCTCTCACCGAGTACTTCCCTCTGCACTGGGCTCTGGGAACACAGCGTAGAGGAAAGTGGGGCTCCCGCACTCCAGGAGCTGGGGTGCACGGACCATCGCTCTCTCCCGGGCGTCCTCCCCTTTCCAGTCCTGGTCACTCACTCTCTTAGCAGTCTCCCCCGGGCACACTTCCCCATAGAGTCACTCGCGTGTGACTGTGACACAGACACACGGGTGACATTGCAGCAGTGTACACAGTAGCACTGAACATGCCTGCGCACGCAGGTGTAGCCAGAGCCATGCGAGTTGTAGTTGTTGACCTCTCCAGGCCTGGTTTTACTCCTCCGTCAAACGGAGATAATTATGCCTCCCTTGCAGGATTATCACGAGGATAATAATATAACACAGGAGAACGCGGAAAGTCACCTGGAACTCTGTCACATGTTAGGTCTGTGACGGGAGAAGTACACGTATGGGTAAGCCCCGAGCTGACTTGTATCTCAAGGAGATGAACATAACACACACACCTACACACACCCACACCCACCCACACACACACACCCCAAAAGTATATGCTTAGATGCTTTTCTCCCACTCAAAATCAATTTATTGGAAAATTCTAGGAGTTGAAACTTCGCTGGTCAAAACTAACACCAGCTAACACTTTGTTTTAACAGCTTTTATTATGTTTTGAGGACTCTTCTTTAATTATATAAAGTGATGAACATATGATCCGAACTGATTCCATCCTCAAAACAATCTTATGAGGGTTGCCCTGTGGTCTTAGTGGATAGGAATCTGGTTCCCGAATGGCTGATGGCAGCTTGAATCCTGGACTCGAAGGCTTGTAAAACACACTGTGCACGTACGTGTGCCCCAAATCCTCACAGGACGTAGAAGTGGAGGAGGAAGGGTTGTAGTGTGGCCACACCCCATGGGAGGGTGCTTTCTCCCTGTCCTCGCTCTCTGTCTCTCTCTGAGCTCATGTGCCCTCTGGCTAATTTTTTTTTTTTTTTTTTTTTAGAGAGAGATTTTTACTATAGGGCATGTGCACTTGCTGGAGAGACAGAGAGAGACAGAGAGACAGAAAGCAAGAAATCACCCCCCGGGGGGTTGGCCACGCCACAAAACCTTCTCCTCTAACTCCTCTTGAGATCTTAGACATGCACACACATGCACCCGATGTGAGTTTTAAGCTGCCGGGTCCTGGACTCGAACCGCAGTCAACTACACGGGAGTCCAGTGATGTAACCATTACGCCATCTGCTGGTCCCATCCTCTGGCAAACATTTTTTAAAGCATTATTTAATTTGTATTTATTCATTCATTTTATTTTAATTTGACCAGAAAGACACACACACACACACACACACACACACACACACAGAAAGTGAGAAAGCAAGCCACCAGGTCCAAGGTCTGGGACTCGAACCATGGTTGGCCTTGTGGGAGTGTCCAGCATCTTAACCATCATGCCATGTCCCCTCTCTGACGAATTTTTAGAAGAGAGAGAAAGAGAAAACAATTCCATGTAGGTATTCTTCTTCTTCCACTTTACTGTTGAGACCACTGGGTTTCTACCCAAATGTGAACACCATGGAGATAAACGCAACTTGACTTCCATGTCCGTCTCGATGCCTTTCACCTGCTCCTGCTCGCCGTGGGCCTGTGCACTTGGGCCTGTGGAACGCAGTCAGTAATGTCCGGGTAACTCGACCTGTGAAGCCATGGTCAAAACGCCGGACAGGTGTGAGCCCCACAGAGCCCAACGTGTAGATTTCCTTCTGAAACATCGTCTGTGCAGTTCTGTGCCTCCAAGGAAGGGCTGGCTGTAGAGAGAGGGCCCTGGGGCCTGGGGACACCAGCCTGACACGGGCATCACTGGGCGGGGCCTGGGAAGCACTGACTGGGCTGAGGGGACTTTTGGAAAGGCATTCCTCTAAGACTCTCCCTCACCGAAGGGGCCAAGGCATTAACCGTGTGAAAACCTTGCAGCGGCTCACCCCTGTCTCTGGAGGAAGAGGGGCAGAGACTCTTCCTGGGGATCCTCCCCTACCCCATTCTGTGCACCCCTTCCTGAAGTCTCACTGAAGCACTGGTGTTTCCTGATGGGTTCCTGTTTTCTTCACACCTTTGCATCGGTTTTCACTGGAAAGCACCTGCTGATCTTAGAGAACTCAGTCCTGGGGTCTCCTGGATGAAGCCGCATGTGCTCTCCGGGTCAAATGGGCAGCCTTCCCATGCCCGGTCTGGCTGTCTGCAAAGGTCCAAGAACACAGAAGAGTATTGGTTGGTCATTTGTCACCTCCAGTGACATATGCGCTCCCTAAGGGCAGAGAGCCCGTACTCCCAGTTCCCTGGACAGGGCCCCACACTAATCACCTACTACTTACTGGGCTCCACATGTCTCGAACTGTTTGGGTACTGGGGACACAGCAGAGGACAAGGCAGACGGAGTCCCTGTCCTCGAGAGGCTTAGATTCTCATGGGGCAGCAGGCAAGGGACACACAGGGCAAGGAGACGATTTCCAGGCTGGGTACGTGCTGCGCAGAGACTGGAGAGGTTGCATGGTAGGAGGAACGGGGTGTGCGGATGGGGCACTCAGTGAGGGTGGTCAGGGCAGGCCCTTTGAGGAGCCATGTCTGAGATGGAACCCGCGTATGGAAAAGAAGAGACTGCGTGGATTTGAGAAGGGCAGGGAGCAGACAGAGCAGCATATGCAAAGGCCCTGAGGCAGGGATGTGCAGGACCTATCTGGGTGACTGAAGGAAACCAGTGGGGCTGGAGCAGAGAGGACAGAGAGACTGAGGACTGTGAAGGTGGCAGAGCCCCACGTGCACAGACTTGTAGGTGTGGAGGAGAGCGTGGGCTTGGCTCCAGGTGCGGGAGGCTCCTGGAAAGAACTCAATGCTCACCGTGAACTTGATGCAGGGGTATAGCCTGGGGCTGTTGTGAGGTTCTGAGCTCCAGGTGGTGGCCGATGCTCAAATCTGCTGCAGCCTGGCCTCCTCCATGTAGATTTGGAGAGGTGGAAGGCTGCAAATAAAAATGGAGAGAGTGATGGGCCAGCAGGTGGCAAGGTGGTTAAGGTGCCGGACTCCCACAGGGCCAACCATGGTGGCTTGAAAACCGTGCCAATGACATATGTATACCCAAACTCCCAGGAGAAGAATGGAGAAGGGATTGCAGCATGGCCGTCCTCCCTGGGGAGTGATTCTTTCTCTTCCTCTGTCTTTCTCTGGGCTGTGCACCTTGCCTAATGGCAAAAACCTATTCCCCCCCAAAAAAAGAGGAAAGAGTGGGCCAGCTGGTCATGTAGTGATTAAGGCACTGGATCCCACATGGCTGATTCTACAGGTCAAGTCTCAGACCTGGAGCCTTGAAAAACACACTGGGTGTATTTGCGTACATGCCTCAATTCCTGAGAAACAAATGGATGAGAAGGGACTGTGGCATGACCATCCCCCTGGGGGTGATTTCACACACACACAGCCCTCCTCTGTCTCTCTCCAGCAAGAGCTATGGCAAAAAACTAACTAACTAAATAAAAGACGGAGAGGGACCAGCAGATGTTGTAATGGCTATGTCACTGGACTCCCATGTAGGCGACCGCGGTTTGAGTCCCAGACCCAGTGGCTTAAATTCATGCTGGGTGCATGTACGTGCATGCCCAAGATCCTGAGAGGGTACTGCGGTGTGGCCATCCCTTGGGGGGGGGGGGTGATTTCTTGCTTTCTGTCTCTTTGTCTCTCCCTGTCTTTCTGGCGAGTGCACACGCCCTATAGCAAAAACCTCTCAAAAAAAAAGAAAGCTGGAGAGAGCTGCCTAGAAATTCCATGCTTGGGCACCCTCTCACACAGACGTGAAGAGGGTGGATGCCTCTCCCCTCTGGCCTGCTCGTTAGTTATGGATGCACGAAGGTATTCCAGAATACAACGTTATGAAGAGTCTCTCCCTCGCCCATTGTTCTCTGGCTTGTCCAGGCTGCAGGCCCCAGGGAGCCCAGCAGGACCGATGGGGTGGGGAAGGCCTCAGCTGGGCAAACTGGTAGACGGCCAGACGGGCCATCACGGAGCCCATCAGGACGTTGGGCTCCTGTGCACCCCCCCCCCCCCCCCCGCCATGGACCCTCCTTCTTTGCAGCAAATGCAAAACAGACGAGAAGAAAGAGAAGCTCGGTCTGTCCTTTCATCTTTCAGTTCTGTGCAAACTTGTCCTCTTCCTGCTCTTCCTGTTTTGCTGGGAAACTTTTTTCCTTTTTTTTTTTAATAACTATTTTTCAGTGGTCTGGTGGAAATGCTAGTTTCTCTAGATTCCTTTGTCCCTTCCAGGAAAGGTTAGGGCAACGACAGGTGGGTGTGGGAGGGCGGTGCTCTCCGGTCCTGCGTGCTGGTGCGGTCAGGCCCACGGGCCCAGCCTCCACCGCCTGTGCTCCCCACATCTTGGCCTTGGGACCCGATCCAGCTCCCAGTGGGGACCAGCAGCACGGGGCAGGGTCCCCTGGAGCCAGCCATCATCCCACTGCGGGCCACATCTCCTTTGCCTCCTCATCGCCTTCTCTGTGGTCTGGAGAGGCTCCTGAGGGTGAGTGATAATAGAAAACTTACTAATAAGAACTAGCGGCAGTGAGGTTTTTATCCCTGCCGTGGCACAGCAGTTCTGGGACGTAAATCAGAAGAAGCCTTCCACTGGGCTCATGGAGCTCGGCCCCCCTCAGGCACACACCCGGCAGAGCGCAGCCAGGGTACTGGGCTCAGGCATCCCGGGCCTCCCAGACACACCAGGAGAGATGTTCCAGGGCCGTGGCGTTCTCAGCAGGGCAGGTAGATCAGAGCCAGAGGACAGAAGAAGGTGCCAGTCAGAAGATATAGTTAGGGGGCCAGCAGGTGGCGTAGTGGTTAAGGACACTAGACTCCCACATGGCTGACAGTGGTTCAAGTCTCGGACCTGGCAGCTTGCTTTCTCTCTCTCAATCTGTGCCTCTCGGGTCAAATTTAAATAAATAAATAAAGTTAAATAAAATAATTCTTTTTTAAAAAAGAAGACATAGTTTAGAAGCAACTACCACAGGAGCAGTGTGCTGTCCTGGAAAACGGCCCTGACTTTCGTCCCCACCGAGGCTCATTCGCTCCTCGGCAGCCGTCAGAGAGCGAGTGTGGCACTGTGTGTACGATTCTAATTTGGAACTTATCCTCCATCGACTGGGGCTCCTCAAGGGGCCCGTCACCCACCCCAGAGTCTGCCACCCAAGGTGAGCCTTCCTCCAGAGAAGGCACCGAGAGGAGCAGTGTCCTGCTCCACAGAGGGGACCCTGCTGCACCTGCCTCAGTCCCTGGGACAGTGCCCAGCCCCTGTGTGTCTCACATGAAGACAGGACATTCCTCTGGGGGACACTATGAGCCCCTGCCACCGAGTCCCATGTGCTGGATGCGTCCTTTAGATCCCATGGGATCTGCAGCTGTGATCAGTGTGTGGCATAGGAAGGTCACGGCCACAGCCCAGTTCTCTGGGATCTCAGGGCCAAGTGGTCAGCAAGGGACTGTGGAGGTTTTGTCCTGCTCTCAGCACCACATGAACACAGTTAGAGGTGACAAGTCTGTCTCAAATACACACATGTGAAATACTGTGATACCTTACAGGTACCTGTTGTGTGCAGAAAAGATCATTAACCACCAGCTCTGTGGCCTGGTGAAGGAGCTGGACCCCACATAGGTGACAGTGTGTTTTGCATCTTAGACCTGGCAGCTTGAAAAACATGAAGCTGGGACCAGCTGATAGAGTAATGGCTATGTCGCTGGACTCCCATGTAGTTGACCACGGTTCAAGTCCTGGACCCGGTGGCTTAAACTCACGCTGGATGTGTGTGCGTTTCCAAGATCCTGAGAGGAGAATGGAGGAGAAGGGATTGTGGCGTGGCCATTCCCCCTGGGGGATGATTTCTCGCTTTCTGTCTCTCCGTATCTCTCTGTCTTTCTGGAGAGCACATGTGCCCTATAGCAAAAACCTCTCAAAAAAAAAAAAAAAAAAAAAAAAAAAAAAAAAAAAAAAAAAAAAAAAAAGAAAAGAAAAAGAAAAAGAAAAAAAAAAAAACCAATAAGAGGGAGAGATGAGAAGAAAGGATTGTGGTGTGATCGTGCCCCATGGAGGGTGATTTCTCCTCTCCCTCTGTCTCTCTGTCTCTCTCTGGTGAGTGCTCACACACTAGTAAAAGAAAAGAAAAAGATTACTTAAAGATTTGTTTAGGTTTTAAAAATTGATATTCCAGGGACCAGCAGTTAGCGTAATGGCTATGTTGCTGGACTCCCATGTGGTTGACCGCGGTTGGGGTCCCGGACCCAGTGGCTTAAAACTCACACCAGGTGCGTGTGCATGTGTGCCCAAGATCCCAAGAGGAGAACGAAGGAGAAGGGATTGCGGAGTGGCCATGCCCCCTGGGGGGTGATTTCTAGCTTTCTGTCTCTCTGTCTCTCTCTGTCTGTCTGGCAAGTGCACGTGCCCTATAGCAAAAACCTTTAAAAAAAAATTGAAACCGGCAGTTAGCGTAATGGCTATGTCGCTGGACTCCCACGTAACCGCGGTTCGCGTCTCGGACCCGGTGGCTTAAACTCACGCCGGGCGCGTGTGCGTGCGTGCCCAAGATCCCGAGAGGAGATATTGCGGCGTGACCATCCCCCCTGGGGGGTGATTTCTCGCTTTCTGTCTGTCTCTTCTGTGTCCGGCGAACGCGCCCTATAGCATCAAAAAAAAAAAAAAAAAAAAATATTCCATTTGTTAAAGTCATACAAAAAAAAAATAGTTTGTTCTTAAGTTTTCAATTTCAGCCTAAATAAGTTATTATTATAATTATAGCTCTAGCAAGTTTTTGCAATTACTTTCAAAGAGGCTTTTGATTAATTTTGGTCTCATTTACAAACTAAAACTCCTTTAAACACTTCATATTACATTATCCACCACATAAAATACATTGGCTTAACTTCCAAAGTAGAATTGGCTGGCAAACGTTCTCAAGTACTTACGTAATTCTTACAAATCTATTTAGCTCATAAACATGGTGAATTTGAAGTTTGATTAGCTGTCCCGTACTGTGTGTTAAAGAGCAAGTCCCAAATCCAGATCAATTTCTTGATTATGTATTTTACGTTGGAATCGTGAGGCAATCTGTTATCTTAATACCCCAAATTCTCGTAAATATCATAAGGATACAAAATGGAAAAACTGCTTCAACACAAAAAATAGTAACCCTTCAGCTTTTGTTCTTTTGCCATTTCTGCACATAATTCAAATCTTGGGGCTTACAAATACTTATGCCCTAAGGAAATAATTGGCCATTTTGAGTCATTTTTTAGGAGACCTACTCAATCATTTGATGCTGTGTAATCATCCGAGATCTGTTGTCTGGGTTTCTTGTCTGTGACTCTGATGGGCCATTTAGAGACCTTCAATTTGTTCATTTTTTTTTAGAGGTGTTTGCCACAGGGCATGTGTGCTTGTTAGAGAAGAGAAAGAGACAGAGAGACAGTGAGAGGGAAAGTGAGAAATCACCCCCCAGGGGGATGGCCACATTGCAATCCCTTCTCCTCCATTCTCTTCCTGGGATTTTGAGCACGCTTGTACCTGTGTCCAGCACAATCCCCAAGATTCTGGGTCCAGGACTCAAACCGCGGTCAGCCATGTGGGAGTCTAGCACCTGCTGGCTCCTTCTTTGCCTTTTAAAATATGAAAATGTCCAAAGCCCTTTGAACTCCCCAGGTTAATAGCTAATACTTATCGAAGGCCTGCTCTATGCCAGACACAGGCCCACCTGCTCTTCGTACATTGATTAATTTCCCCATTTTACAGTTAAAGGAACTGAAGCTCAGAGAGATAAAATGTCCATGGTCACATGCCAGAGCCCATGCTCTTACCTGGGACCTTAATATTTTTAAGAATCTGGGTAGATGGAGCCAGCAGGTGGCGTAGTGGTTACAACACCAGACTCCACATGGCTGACTCACAGTTCAAGTCCTGGACCTAGCGGCTTGAAATTCATGCCAGACCTGTGTGTGTGTGTGTGCCAAAAATCCCAGGAGGAGACTGGAGAAGACTGTGTGGCATCCCTGCTGAGGGGGACTTCTCACTTTTCTTCTTATTGTGTCTCTCACCAGGGAGTGCATGTGCCCTATGGCAAAACTTATATTTTTATATATATATATATATATATATATATATATATATATATATATACACACATATAAAAGCAAGGGACCGGCAGTTGGCGTAATGGCTATGTCGCTGGACTCCCATGTAGTTGACTGCAGTTCAAGTCCTGGACCCAGTGGCTTAAACTCACACCAGGAGCGTGTGTGCGTGCCCAAGATCCTGAGAGGAGAATGGAGGAGAAGGGATTGCGGCATGGCCATTCCCCCTGGGAGGTGATTTCTCACTTTCTGTCTCTCTGTCTCTCTCTGTCTTTCTGGCGAGCTCACACACCCTATAGCAAAAATCTCTTAAAAAAAAGCAAAATATCTGGGTAGAATCACTTACCTCCCATAACCATTAAAATAATCCTGGGCCCGGGACTAGCAAGTGGTGTAATAGTTATGTTGCTGGACTCTCATATGGTTTGTCCATGGTTCGAGTTCCGGACCCAGCAGCTGGAAACTTACACTGGGCACATATGTGTGCATGCCCCAAATCCTGAGGAGAACGGAGGAGAAGGGACTGTGGTGCCGCCTTCTCCCCCAGGGGGGAGGGGGGATGATTTCTCACTTTCTATCTCTCTGTCTCTCTTTGTCTCTTCAGTGAGCACACGTGCCCTAGAGCAAAAATCTCTCTTAAAATAATAATAATAATTCTGGGTCCAGCCATGGTGATGGGTGCTAGTCGACATTGCTACTTGGCAGCCTGAGTCCACATGGGAGGCCTGGGTTCAATTTCCAGCCCACCCTAAAAGCCAGGCATGGGGGCAGGCAGCTGTGGTCCCAGCTACTTGGAAGGCTGAGACTGGAGGATCACGACACAGAGAACTTGTCTAACAATAATAATAATAATAGCAATAATAATTCTGGCTATTCCAGGGCCTTGTTTTCTGTGATGACTTTACACACACACACACACACACACACACACACACACACGTACTTCCATAGGCTTGCTGTCTGCTCCTCAGACATGTGTCTGGTGTCATATCCATTCTACCCTAGCCCACATATGAGGATCTTTATGATTTGGAAATGACCTTGCTTCTAATCTAAAGAGATATTGGCAAAGTGTCTTAGCAAAGCGCAGACAGTGGGAAGTGTCTCAGTCGGGTTCCTTAGGAAGACAGAATCAACTGGATACGTGCAGGTACACAGAGGGGATCTGCCGGGGAAACCAGCTCGCATGATTACCGGCTGCTAAGAAGCCCCATGACAGGCTGTCCGTAAACCGGACATCCCCGGGCTCTGGGCTGGGTAGGCTGATCAGCCTGGGTCCTAAGGCCCCAGAGGCAGGGAAGCCAAGGCTGAAAGCCCGAGAGCCAGGCATGGGGCGGGGTGGGGAGAATGGCACTGTGTACATCCTGGAGCCCGAAGGCAGGTGGCCCTTGGGTTCTGACATCAGAAGAAGGCTGTCTTGCTTACCCCACAAGAGCCCCATTTGTCTTGTACATTTATTCCCCCAAGCCCCTTACTGGTCGGCTCATGCCCCACACTGAGGGTGGATCTTCTGCAACCAGCCCACTCAGACACGCAATTCCTTCTGGAAACACCCCAAGGACAACCTAGAGCATGCTTTTTCTAGGTATTAGTCCAGTCAAGTTGACACCCCAAACTGACCATCACAGGAACATATAAGTAAGCTTTTGCAGTGTAACAAAATACCCCAAAACTCAGTGGTTGGAAACAATCATGTGTTTTATTTTTTTCAGTGATTGAGAGCATATGCATGCGTGTGCGTGAGAGTGAGACAGAAAGAGCACACCGTCAACAGGGTCTCGTTATGCCACAATCCCTTTTCCCCAGTCTTCCAGCTCCTCAAAATCTTAGCATGAGAGCACTTGCCCGGTGTGTTTGCAGGCTGACCCAGGGATCTGAACCTGTGACCGGCCATGTGGCTTCCAGTATTGCAGTCCAGCATGCTACAATTACCTGGGCTGAGTCACCTTATTAAAATAGAATTGATATGGGGGTTGGAGACCAGCAGGTGGCATGGTGGTTAAGGCACTGTACACTCCCACATGGCCGACACGATTCGAGTCCTGCACCTGGTGGCTTGCTTCTCACTTTCGTCTCTCTCTCTGTGTCTCTCTTTGGTCAAATTAAAATAAATGAATAAATAAGTAAAATTGAATAAATATTTTTTTTTTTTTTTAAAAAAGAGAACTGATATGGGGGCTAGCAGGTGGCATTGTGGTTAAGGCGCTAGACTCCCACATGAGTGACTGCAGTTCAAGTCCTGGACACAGGGGCTTGAAAATCACACAGAGCATGTGTGTGTACATGCCCAAAATCCTGAAAGGAGAATGGAAGAGAAGGGATTGCAGCATGGTCATCTCCTGAGCAGTGATTTGCTCCCTCTGTCCCTCTGTTGAGCGAGTGTGCGTATGGCAAAAAAAAAAAAAAAAACCTAAAAAAAATAAAAATAAAAAAAGGAAAGATAGACCTGACATGTAATAAACATGTATATAATGTAATATAATGTATATAGTTAAAGTATATAACTTAATGAGGTTTTATTTTTTAAGAGATATTTTTACTATAGGGTGCATGCATTTGTCAGAGAGATGGAGAGACAGAAAGTGAGAAATCGCCCCTCAAGAGAGATGGCCATGCCACAATCCTTTCTCCTCCATTCTCCTCTTGGGATTTTTGGGCATGCACACATACACACTTGGTGTGAGTTTTAAGCCCCTTTAAGCCGCTGGGTCCAGGATTTGAACCACGGTCAACTACGTGGGAGTCCAGCGATATAACCATTATGCCATCTGCTGGTCCCAATTTAATAGGCTTTAATGTGTATATAAACCTATGAGATCATCACCACAATCAAGATACTGAACATATCCATCACCCTGTCTTAGTTTGTTTTTGCGTAAACAGAAATACCTGAGCCTAGGGGGCCGACAGGTGGTGGTTAAGGGTGCTGAACTCCCACATAGTTGACCGCAGTTTGAGTCCCAGACCTGGCAGCTTGCTTTCTCACTTTCTCTCCCTCCCCCTCTCTCATTCTGTCCCTCTCTGGTCAAATTAAAATAAATAAATAAATAAATAATGCTGCTATAAAAATTTCTGTAAAATTTAAAAAAAAATAAGAAATACCTGAGCCTGGATACTTTTATAAAGAAGACAGAAGTTTATTTACAAACTCATGATTTTGGTGGCTGGAAAGTTCTAAGTCCTAGACTTACAGCATGACTGATGAGAGCACAGTGGATGATGGGATACAGAGAGAGAGAAAGAGAGAGAAGAATCCCGACTGATCTCTCTTTATAACAACCAGCTCTCTGAAAAACAAACCCCTTTTTGTGAGAACTAGAACTCATTGGGTCTGTTGAGACATCATTAATCTATTCACAAGATGTTGCCTCCATGATACAATCACGACAAACCAATCACCACTCTCCAAGCCTTACACAGGAATACCAAGAAGTAACTAAGTTTTTATTTAGCACTTTTACAATACATACAATATAATCAATTTCCAGGGAGAGACAGAGACAGAGAGAGAGAAAAGGAGAGAGAGAAAGCACCCACACCCTGGGGGGGAGCAGGGATGACCATGCTACAGTCCCTTCTTCTCCATTCTCCTCTTGGGATTTTGGGCATGCATGCACACATATGCGGTGTGTTTTTCAAGTCACTGTGTCTGGAACTCAAACCACACAGCAGGCCATGTGGGCTTCAGTGGCCTTAATTGCCATACCACCAACTGACTTGCAATGGGAGATGTCTAAACACACAAAAAGTCAAGCCAGTGTGAGTGAGAGTCAGAGGGAATAGCAACAACACAATCTTTAGACCCTAAAAACTGCAGATATAGGAATCAACATATAATATCAGATTAGGATTCTGTATACAACTATTTGTAAAACATTTAAAGAGATAAAAGACATACAAAACATATGAATCAACAAGAGACTGTTAGTATGACTAGGTAGATTTGAAAAAGGTAAGCAAATGAAATGAAACTTTTTTTTTTTTTTTTTTTTTTTTTTTTGCAAATGAAACTTCTTAAAATGAGAAAAATACATTTACTGGGAACAAACAGTCGTTGGATGGGTTGAAGAGCACATTAGATATAACTGAAGAGAGAATTAGTATATTGGAAGTTGTGTCTGAAGAAATTCCCCACATTAAAGTACATAAAGACAAAGGGATAAAAAATATGAAAGAAAGGTTAAGAAATATGGAGGTGGACTAGAAAGGACTTTTTTCCCCTGATTCCCAAAGGGTTCATGAACTTGTCAGAGAGAGAATACCCAATGGGGCACACCACAGTCCTTTCTCCCTTTCTCCATTCTGTTGGAATTTGGTGCACATGCACATGTGCCTAGCATGTTTCTCAAGCCACCAGATCGGGATTTGAATGATAGTTGGCCACCTAGGATCCAGTTTCCTTAACTACTAGAGTACAGAGCCAGCCCTGGATCTCCCTTTTCTGCACTTATGGGTCTAATGTCAAGTGTTACTTTTGGTTTTTAGACCCATCTTTCATTCTAGAAGGAAGAGTGCTAATAGTTCACAACATGAGCTCTGGTGAAGATCAGTTACTCCAGTAGCAGGAGTCAAACCTGTGAGAGGCAGAGGCTCTGCCCTCAGCCTGGCTCTCACACAGGACCAACCAGACTCTGGACTAATAGGACTTACCTGTTGGGAGGTGTTTATGGTCCTGAACCGTGACTATTGGTCTCTATGCACTCATTCCACTGTCCACTGAGGCAGTCTGGCTCCTGCCCACCCCATTCTAGGAATTGGGACTCAAGTGAGCAAGGATATGAGAGATGGAAAGAAGAGAGAAAAAATAGATAAACTCATCTGGGGAATTCTGCAACTGAGACATTTCCAGGAAGAAGAAAATGGGATTTTTTTGGGTCATCATTTACTAAGTTATTTTTACCATTATCAAGACCTTGGAGAAGTTGAGATGCACCATTTTCCTCTGATGGTGGGCTTGCAGGAGGTGGAGACATGGGATGGCAAACTCCTGGAGTTGCCAAGGCCCTTTACTACCTTGCCAGTGAATATGGCAGGCATTCATAAGTGTTGGTAGAACTGACAAGATGTTGGGTCCAAGAGGAATAGCCTGGACCACGTACTCAGAGTAATTTTTGCTTTCATACCTGCCTCTAAAGAAGGCAAAAAGGCAAACACTTGAGGTCCAGCTGTGTGCCAGGCACTTGATATTAGCTTCCTTAATTTAATCCTCATGGGAGATTTATCCCATCGTTCCCAGTCAAGAATCGAGTTCACATAAGACAACCTTCTGAGTGAGACCCCATGGCTCTTATGTGGTGAGTCTTGGGCTCAAATCTAGGTCTTGTTAACCCCAAAGACCACGTTTCCTCACCATCACCAGATACTTCTTTCTTATGTAAAGGGAGAGATGCAAATTCCATAAGGAGAAAATGAGGCTGCAGTCCAGATAAGTGTCTTGGTTAACGTCTGGAGGTTAGAAAAGTTGGTTTTGTGATGGCAGCTATTGTTATCAGGGTGTCGAGCCAGGAGGCTGGTTGGGGGGGGGGGGGGGGAGGAATATGGCTCTAGACCTCAGCAGCGTTCAGGGTTTCCCTCTTTCTTAAGGCCTCCTTCAGGATCCAAGTTCAGACAGTGAAAGCAGTGAATGACTTCCAGCAATGAACCCATTAGGAGAGCCAATAACGTTATGATGGCTCTGGCAGGGAACAGGACACAGCTCAGGTGTGATACAAGGCTTGGTCTTTGCCCCAGGCACGTGGTATTCTTCCACTCCTGCATGAACCAGCTTGGCAGTCACCCAGGCTGAATTCAGGATCCAGAGGTGCAGCCAGGTGGAGCTGAATCAGACCAGCTGTCTCCTGACGTCACCCGAAGTTGGAGATTTTCTAGTCTACCTGGTCTACTTGACTGCTGCTCTTCACCCATTGGTTAGCGTGATCCACGCTCCCTCAGGCACTATCTTGGCAAGATGCACATAGAGGATGCCAGGATGTCTTCCAAAGGGCTATGGACTGGCATTAAGGTACTCTCTGGGCCAGTCTCCCCTCCTGCCCACACTGGTTGGGCCTTACAGGCTTCCATGGCTGAGTGGGCGAGGGACACCTGACCCCAACTGCACCAATCAGAATCTCTTCTGGGCATATAGGATTGAGAGGCAGTGGTTCTCATAGGTTATATTTGGTTGTTGGACCTTTCCAGGTCCGGTCAGAGAGAGCTGAGGCCAACGGTGCCATTTTGGGATAGGTATAGGGTCCTTGTCCAGAGGAACCAGGCTGGGAAGCAGGAGGATGAAAGAACTGAAAAAGGCGAAGCAGAAACAGAAGACGAGGCAGACAGAGGTGTTACCGTGGGAGGACAGATGGCAGCAGATTACAAGGTGCGACAGGTGCCGACCCCTTACTGCACTCTCGCACGCTGGACTGGGCCCCAGTTGGCAGAGAGCTAAGGACAATGGCAGAGCTGGCTCCTGGGAAGACGCCCCAGTAGCAAGTCTGTGGGACACATCCAGCTCTCTCTGGATCACCCCCTTCTCTTCGAGGGGACTTTAATTAAGGGGATTAACTTCTAATAATTGTTTCCATGTATGCTGCTTAGGAACACACGGGTTTGCAAGGGGTATTTTTTTAGGTATTTGATCCTTGAGACATCCTCTCCCGGCAATTTCTCAAAATTTCACGCCTCAGACCCCTTCGTGGGTAATTGGCATCAGCCGTTTGTGGTAAAAGAAAAAAAAAAGAGTTTCTTCAGCTATTTTAAATTAGGAGGTAAAACCGTGTTTTAAACATTAATACCCGTTTCCTAGGTGTGAAGAGATCTTCTACCCTCTTTTTATCTTCTAGCAAACGCTGCGCTTGTTTTTTGCTATTCGGGTCGGGGTGGAGCAATCAGAGGGGATCACCTTCAGCCACGCCGTGATTGGCTCAGACCCGGACACGTGGCCTAAACCGATCCAATCGGTGTGACTCTCAGGCCTTTCCCTGGGAATCTGAGACACTGCCTGTTGATCTGGATGGGGTGGGGTGAGCCGTGGGCTTAGCACGGCCTAACCATTTTCTTACCCCTAGAGAAGCTGGGCTGAAGAGAATCCAACAAGAAGGAGGGCAGAGCCAAGGCACCTGCGGCGCACCGGGGCCAGGGCCCTGACATCACAAATTCTAATTCGTTCCGTGCATTACTCAATCCTCTTGGAGGGCTCCCGTCATCCCCGCCTGAAAGCACACCTGCACGCTGCCTGCTTTTTCTCACAGATGTGCATTGAACCCGGGCAGGATTAGATGATGTCAATATTTTTCAAGTTACTTCCTGTAACCCCAACTCAAGGTCCAGATGCATGTTGCTGACCTTTACCTCCCTTCTGTGGATGAAGCAGCGCCAGGAGAGTGTCTCTTTATTCTCAGAGCGAAGCTCTGCCTCACGCACTCATGGCTGCTTCAACGCTGGCCCGGATCCCCGAAGTACCATTTCTAGCACATGACTCACAAAGTAAATAATCTCTAAGTGAAAGCCTCTTATGATACTTTGGCACGGAAAACAGGGTGACAAGCCAGGCCGCATTTTGCTTCTTGTTTGAACCCCACATGCGCCAGGGAGTTCTTTACGCCCTGCACACGAGCAGTTTCAGCTTGCTCTAAGGCAGACTGCGCGCACCTGCGTGCACTGATAACGCTCCTCTTCTTCCCACTCTTGGTCTCTGCGATGTCCAGGGTGTTATCTGATAAGAGCGCTTTGTCAATATCCCTTGGGCTCGCTCTCCAAGATAGTCTTTATCTTCTCTGCAGTTCCTTTACAAGCTTCCCAACTATCCATGACTGACTTTCATGGGTATTTGCCGAGAGGACAGTGACTTGAATCAGGTTCTGTGTATAATAGCTTTCGTCCTCTGCCCCTTTAGTAACCAGAATAATCCATCTTATATTAGAAAGCATAACCTTGTGCTTGTTCTGGAAAACCTGGATTGGTTGCTTTAATTTTTTTTTTCTTTTTATGGCTTCAGACTACTATTTATCAAAATTTTAATTTTAACAGTAACATATTGAGGACAAGGGGAAAATGGATTGGCAAATGAAAATTTTGAGTATTCTTCAATGAACTTCTCACAATGTTCATTTATGGCTGCATGTGTAAAATAATTACTCAAGGATTTGTTGTTGGGGCCAACAGGTGGCGTGGTGGTTCCAGTCCTGGACTCCATGTGGCTGACTGCCATTCGAGTCCTGGACCTGGTGGCTTGAAACTCACACTGGGTGCATGTGTGTGCATGCCCAGAATCCTGAGAAGAGAATGGAGGAGAGGGGATTGCGGTGTGGCCATCCCCTGTGGGAGGTGATTTCTCACTTTCCTTCTCTGTGTATCTCTCTCTCTCACCAGCGAGTGCATACACCCGTTGGCAAAAAATCTTTTAAAAAGAAGAGTTTGTTGTCCTAGAATATGAAGTTGCATGCTTCTTAGTTATGCTGGAGAATCCGTTATGTTTATAGTTCTCTCCTGAGCATTCGTGCTGCCATTTTCATCATTACTTCACATTTTGAAGAAACTCTTTTGAGTCACTGATCCATTTTTGTGAACTGGAGATGCATTGCAACATGATAGTAACTGCAAAAATTCAAACAAGAGCAGACATAAATACTAACTTGCAAGTGAGAAGCCTTATGTTAATCTGATTCTTGTTCCTTTCTAGGCAAGGTATGCTTTCTTTTCTTTTTTCTTTTTTTGGAGAGGTTTTTGCTATAGGGCACGTGCACTCACCAGAAAGACAGAGAGAGACAGAGAGACAGAAAGCGAGAAATCACCCCCCAGGGGGGATGGCCACGCCGCAATCCCTTCTCCTCCATTCTCCTCTCGGGATCTTGGGCACGCACACACACGTGCCTGGTGTGAGTTTAAGCCACTGGGTCCATGATCAACTACATGGGAGTCCAGCGACATAGACATTACTCCAGCTGCTGGTCCCTAGGCAAGGTATGCTTTCTAACTGGTGACTTTTGGGACCAGCAGTTGGTGTAATGGCTATGTTGCTGTACTCCCATGTAGTCGACCACAGTTCGAGTCCTGGACCCAGTGGCTTAAACTCATGCCTGGCGCATGTGTGTGTGTGCCCAAGATCTCGAGGTGAGAATGGAGGAGAAGGGATTGTGACATGGCCATCCCCTCGGGGGGGCAGGGGGTGACTTCTTGCTTTCTGTCTCTCTGTCTCTCTCTGTCTTTCTGGTGAGCGCATGTGCCCTATAGCAAAAAACTCTCCAACCCCCCCCCCCCAAAAAAAAAAAAAACCAAAAACCTAACTGGTGACTTTTAAGATTTGTTTTATGCCTGATGCCCTTCCCAGTGGCATTTTTAGATTTGCTTGTGGGAATGGAAGGTGATGGGGAGGGGAGAAGAGGAAGCAGGAGTTTGAAAGTCTTTGAAAAAATGTATCAGGATTTTGAACCCATAAGTACTTTGTCTTAAGTCCTTTAAACTCAGTTTTCAATGTTCTATAAAAGCTCTTTGCTGTTTCACCAGCGGGGGGCACAGCTGGTAAGTGTGAGAGGGGTAAGGAGCTCTAGGTAACTGTCTGATCTGTGCCAGTGCCAACCTAGGCCTATGCTGAGCTGGGGCACGGATGCCAATTTCTGCTGGGCTGTGGCCTTCTTAAGTGGAGACAAGCTGGAAAAATAACCTAGACAATAATGAGGAAAGTGGCTTCTTTCCAAAGATCCTGCCTCTTCCCTTTTCCTTGGCTTCAATACTGGCTCAGACCTTCACCAGGAAGTTGACCAAGCATGGTAATGGGCCATTAGGACTGCTTGCAAACATTGCTCTTCATTCCTTCGGACCCATGGTAGAGTCACACTTTCCTATATCTTTGAGGTCAGACGTGCGCATGTGACTTGCTTTGGCCAGTGAAGTGTTAGCAAAAGTAACCCATCGCTTCTAGGCAAGAGCTTTCGAGCCAGAGAGTAATGTCTCAGCCAGTGTCCGCATGGCTGAGCTGTGGGCCAGGTGGGGGCTCTGTGTCAGGATGCAGCCCTGAGTCAGGTCTAGAGATAGGCCCCAAGCCTCCCACCACTGACATGTAACATAAGCAAGAAAAGGGCTTCTGTGATTTAAGCCGCTGAAATCTTGAGGGTTGTTTGTTACTGCAGCACAACCTAGCCTTTTCTGACCAAAACACGTGTGTACACAAATAAAAAGAGAACCTCCATCCCTTTGCCAGATTCCCTTTCTGAAATCACACCAACCAGCACCCAGCAGTACCCCTAAATAAGCCTGTGCACCCATTGCCCAAGGTCCTCTTCTACAAACACATACCTGTTCAAGCTTTCATGATTCTAGTAGCCATTCTTTTATTTTCTCTTTGCCAAAGCACACCAAAAATTAGGATAATCTCCACGTTGATATGGATTGTCAACAAACAAAAGCACTCCCAATGATATTCTTTAGAAACTGAAGATAGTGGGGCTGGCAGGTGGCATGGTGGTTGGGGTGCTGGATTCCCACATGGCCAACTTTGGTTCAAGTCTTGGATCTGGGAGCTTGCTTTCTTACTTTCTCTCTCTCTGGTCAAATTAAAAAATAATGATAATAATGGGGCTAGCAGGTGGCATGGTGGTTAAGGGGCTGGACTCCCATGTGGCCGACTATGGTTCAAGTCCTGGATATGGCGACTTGCTTTCTTACTTTCTCTCTCTGGTCAAATTGAAAAATAATAGTAAGTAAAATAAATTAATTATTTAAAGATAATGATAATAGATTTAAAAAAATTAAAAAGGAAACTAGTGACCAGCAGATGGCATAATGGTTACATCTTTGCACTCCCACATAGTCCACCACGGTTCAAGTCCCGGACCCGTGACTTGAACTCACACTGGGCACATGTGCACCCCAAGATTTGAGAAGAGAATGAAGGAGAAGGGATTGCGGGTTGGCCATCTCCTCTGGAGGGTGATTTCTCGCTTTCTGTCTCTCTGATGAGTGCACACGCCCTATCTCAAAAAAAAAAAAAAAGAAAAGAAAAAGAAAACTAAAGTGTGTTGGGTCGAAGGTCCACTGTGCTCATTAAAACACAAAGAACGGGGCCAGCAGGTGATGTGGTGGTTAAGGCACTGGACACTCCCACATGGCTGACCACGGTTCAAGTACTGGACCTGGTGACTTGTTTTCTCACTTTCCTTCTCTCTCTGTGTGTCTCTGGTCAAATTAAAATAAATGAATGAATAAGTAAAATTTAAAATAAATAAAATACAAAGATCCACCTGCTATAATTCTAACATCTCCGGGGCACGGCGATGCTCTGATGCTCCAGTCTGCAGAGGTGGCGCGAGCCTGGCTCTGTCTGGGAGGTGGTGGCAGTGTCGTGGGCCGGGCGGGCTAAGGGTAGGTGTGGGGGCTACAGCGACGGGAGGAGGTAGGAAAGAGAACGAAAGCTACGCCCTGCTCGGCTCTGCTCGGCTCTGCTCGGCCCTGCTCGGCCCTGCTCGGCCCTGCGCAGCCTGCGCCTTTGACTCGCGCTCGCCCCCTGCGGGCGGCAGGCGGAGCAGACGCGGCAGCCGGAGCCCGCCCCGGTGCCAAAGCTCCAGCACCAGCAGGCGCAGCCCTGGGCGGAGCGGGCCGCCGGACAGGCGAGGGATATCTGGGCCCAAGGTTGCCCGGCTGGAGGCAGGATGGAGCCATGGCATCCCCGGGGGCTGAGCTGTCGGAGGGATGGTTTATCAAGCGCCTGGAGCCAAGGGATCGTCAGGGCGACGCCTGGGTAGATTTGAGCAGAACCAAGATCAGAAGCGCGAGGGCCTGTATCACGTTCTTCTGGGCCCTGAGCTGTTAGAAGACTGAGGGGAGTCCGTGAATATCCGGAGGAAGAGAGAATGATTCCAAGTTCCCCGGTGTCAGGAACCTGTGTGCGTGGAGTGTCTGGAAACGCAAGCCGAGTTGTTCCCTAAGCAATGTCAACGCCAGAGTCTCTCTTCCATGGAAGGGGACCCATGGAAACAGCCGGAGAAAGGCAGTGTGTTGTCCGTGGCCAACATCTCAATGATGCTTGCAAACTGATTTGCCACGCAGGGTTTAAACAATTTACATGTTTCCCATATTCTTTGAAATCCTCTTAAAAAGAAAGTGGGTGTAATGGCTACATTGCTGGACTCCCATATAGTCGACCGCGGTTCGAGTTCCGGACCCGGTGGCTTAAACTCACTCTGGGTTCGTGTGCGTGGGTGCCCAAGATCCCGAGAGGAGAATGGAGGAGAAGGGGTTGTGGTGTGGCCATCCCCCCTGGGGGGTGATTTCTCGCTTTCTGTCTCTGTCTCTGTCTTCCTGGCTAGTGCACATGCCCTATAGCAAAAACCTCTCAAAAAACCCCAAAAAGTGTACAGTATTTTAATAAGCCAAAAACCACGTGGCTATTTTTTAAAAATATATTTTAATTTATTTTATACATTCAATTATTATACATCAGTTAGTTAGTAAAGTGAATTTTTCAACATGAAAACATTTCACACAAGTCCACTTGGGGATACAATAACATTTTCAGCACAGATAATAATCCATTTCTGTCTCATAAATTTTTTTTTTCTTGTAAAAAGACTTTACTCAACATGAAATACTTCTCTAACCTGTCCAGTTGAGAATACCATACACGTCATCATCAACAGGTAATAAACCATATCTGAATCCCACTAATGTTATGCTATTTGTTCTCTTGCTATCCTTCTCCATATTCCTCTCTTCTCCTGTCCCATTCCACATTGCCCCCCCCCCCCCCCATCCTTGATTCCCTATCTCCCACCCTCAGCCATCTCCCATTCTCCTCCCATGCTGTCTCTGGTATCTAAGTTTGCCCTCTATACTGTTTTTCCCCCACACCTTATTGAATCGCCACCAACTCTAAGCAATCCAAATACCCTCATAGCAAACACAGATGAACCACACATTTCCATGAACACAAGTCCAACTCTACACATCCTATATATTAGCTACATGTCCCCCTACAGTCATTGAGTGGATATATATATATTTTTTTTTTCCCTTAAATTTCTTTTCTTTTTTTCTTTTTTTTTTTTGTAATTCGATTAACATTCCTTCCCTCAGCATCATCACATCATACAAAATGCAATCTCCCATCCAGTACATACTGCACAGTGATTCAATCATGCCCATTACAAAAAAAAAATTTTCCATTACTAGTTCCTAGAATCACTTCCACCCCGCTTTCTGACCTTCTGTCCCTTCCCACCCTCCTTAACAATAGGGAACATAGATTCTGTTCAGGGTTGGGTTAAGGGTGGGTCTCGTACAGTTCCGCAAATGTAGGTGGGTCTCCATGTAATACCGTTGCAAGCGGTTTTGGTAAGCAGAGATGATTATCAGTTGATGCGGCACAGCATCTATCTTGCGACCACCGGGAATGGTGTTGTGGGGATCCACAGCGTGAGCCATCCTCGGGTATCTGGCTTCCTTAAGAATGGTGGAGTAGATCTTGTTTTTCCCTGAGGTAATGTAGGGCTGGTAACCATCATCTTCTTATTGTCCATAGGTTGAGAAAATCCTCCTATACAATACATTTCTCAAATTGGTTTAAGACAGCTAAAGTTTCCCTCTGTTGCTTATAGTTGCAAGTTCTCGATCCTTGTCTTCGGCTTCAGCCTGCCGCCCGTGGTCGGCGGCCACGCTCAGGCACAGGGGCCACGTGCCGGCCCGGCGGCCGTGCGCAGGCACAGGCCCGGTGGCCACGCGCCGTCCCGGCGGCCACGCGCAGGCTCGGGGGCCACGTGCAGGCCCGGTGGCTACATGCAGGCCCGGTGGCAACACGCAGACCCAGGTCCGGCGACCATGCACGGACCCGGCGGCCACACGTAGGCCCGGGGGCCACGCTCAGGCCCGGCGGCCATGTGCAGGCCTGATGGCCACGCTCAGACCCAGGGGCCACGCACAGGCCTGGGGGCCACACGCATTTCTGGCGGCCACGTGCAGGCCCAGGGGCCACGCGCAGGCCTGGCGGCCACGCGCAGGCACCGGTCCAGCTGCCACACTCAGGCCCAGCGGCCATGCTCAGACCCGGGGGCCACGTGCAGGCCTGGCGGTCACGCCCAGACCCGGCGGCTATGCGCCGGCACAGGCCAGGCGGTCACGCGCAGGCCTGGGGGCAGCGCGCCGGCCTGGCGGCCATGCACAGGACCAGCAGCCACCAGCAGACACCGGCCCGGCGGCCACGCGCAGGCCCGGTGGCCACGCACAAGCCCGGGGGCCACGCCTAGGCGCAGGCCCGGCAGCCTCGCGCAGGTGCAGGCCCGGCAGTCACACTCAGGCCCGGCAGCCACGTGTAGGCACAGGCCCGGCAGCCACGCTCAGGCCCAGGGGCCAAGCGCAGGCCCGGCGGCCACACGTAGGCACAGGCCCAGCGGCCGTGCGTCATCGCCGGAGAGGCGGCTGGGGCTGGGCAGCACAGGCTGCGGAATGCGAAGCGGCGCCCGTGCAGCGGGGGCCGGCGCCCAGAGCCCCCGCGCATGCGCGGCGCCCAGAGGCCCAGAGGCCCAGATCCCCCGTGCACGTGCGGCGCCCAGGGGCCCAGAGCCCCCGCGCACGTGCGGCGCCCAGGGGCCCAGAGACCCCGTGCACGCGCGGCGCCCAGGGGCCCAGAGGCCCAGAGCCCCCGCGCACACGCGTTGCCTAGAGGCCCAGAGCCCCCGGCGTACGTGCGGGGCCCAGAGGCCCAGAGCCCCCACGCACGCGCGACGCCCAGGGTCCCAGGGGCCCAGAGGCCCAGAGCCCCCGCGCATGCGCGGCACCCAGAGGCCCAGAGCCCCCGCGCACGTGCGACGTCCAGAGGCCCAGAGGCCAGGCTATTTTTTTTTAATGTGCGATTTAATATTTACTTTTCAGGGATTTGTCAACTCATTTGCTTCCATTTTTTTTTCTTTAAAAAATTAATTTAGAGGGACCAGCCGGTGGTGTGGTGGTTAAGGTACTAGACTTCCACATGACTGACCATTGGTTCAGGTCATGGACCTGGCAGCTTGAAAATCACACTGGGTATGTGTGCATGCATGCCCGAAATCCCAAGTGGAGAGTGAAGGAGAAGAGATTGTGGTGTGACCATCTCCCCAGGAGATCATTCTTCACTTTCCCTCTCACTGTCTCTCAGCACACATGCCCTATTGCAAAAACCTAAAAAAAAAAAAAAAAAAATTTCAGAGACATAGAGTCATATTTATTTTTCTCTATAGGTTGCATGTTCTCGCCAGACAGAGAGAGGGAAAGTGAGAAAGTATCCCCTGGGGGGATGACCATGCCACAATCCCTTCTCCATTCTCCTCTCAAGATTTTGGGCATGCATGCACACATGCGCCTGGCATGTTTTTTAAGCTACCGGGTTTGGGACTCGAACCACTCAGTGGACCATATGGTATCCAGTGCCTTAGCCACCATGCTATCTGCTGGCCCTATTTTTTATTTTTTAATTTGCTAGAAGGCACATGTGTTCCTGGGAGATAGAGAACAAAAGGAGGAAAAGTGAGAAAGCACCCCATATGGGGGACGGTCACACATGCACATGTGCCTGGCATGTTTCTCAAGCCCCTGTGTCAGGGACTCTAATTGTGGGTGCCAGTCACCTTATCCACTACCCCACCAGCTGGCCCGAGGAGTTTACTTTTTGGAGAGCAGTCTTAGGTACACAGAAACACGGAGAAGGCACGGATTTCCCATGTACCGCTTGCCCACACGTGCAGAGCCTCCATCTGTCAGCATCCCCACCAGAGAGGCTTTTGTTACACGCACTGAGTGCACTCGGAATCACACGCATCGTACTCGAGCCTGAAGGTCCAAGTCTACGTTTGGGTCCACTCTGTCATGCATTCTATGGGCTTGGACAAATGTATAAGGACATGGATCCACCGTCACAGTATTGCACATGCACCCACCTCACAATATCACATGTACTTACTGTCATAGTATCACACACTTAGCTACCATCACAGTATCACATACGTACCCACCTCACAGTATCACACACATACCTACCTCACAGTATCACACACATACTCACCTCACAGTATCACACGTACCCACCTCACAGTATCACACACGTACCCACCTCACAGTATCACACACATACCTACCTCACAGTATCACACACGTACCCACCTCACAGTATCACACATGTACCCACCTCACAGTATCACACACGTACCCACCTCACAGTATCACACACGTACCCACCTCACAGTATCACACACGTACCCACCTCACAGTATCACACGTACCCACTGTCACAATATCACACATGTACCCACCTTACAGTATCACACGTACCCACCTCACAGTATCACACACGTACCCGCCTCACAGTATCACACGTACCCACTGTCACAATATCACACATGTACCCACCTTACAGTATCACACGTACCCACCTCACAGTATCACATGTACCCACCTCACAGTATCACACACGTACCCACCTCACATTATCGCACACGTACCCACCTCACGGTATCACACGTACCCGCTGTCACAGTATCACACATTTACCCACCTCACAGTATCACACATGAACCCACCTCACAGTATCATACATGTACCCACCTCACCGTACCGCTCACATACCCACCTCACAGTATCACACGTACCCACTGTCACAGTATCACACACGTACTCACCTCACAGTATCACACGCATACCCACCTCACAGTATCACACATGAACCCACCTCACAGTATCATACATGTACCCACCTCACCGTACCGCTCACATACCCACCTCACAGTATCACACGTACCCACTGTCACAGTATCACACACATACTCACCTCACAGTATCACACGTACCCACTGTCACAGTATCACACACGTACTCACCTCACAGTATCACACGCATACCCACCTCACAGTATCACACATGAACCCACCTCACAGTATCATACATGTACCCACCTCACCGTACCGCTCACATACCCACCTCACAGTATCACACGTACCCACTGTCACAGTATCACACACGTACTCACCTCACAGTATCACACGCATACCCACCTCACAGTATCACATGCGTACCCGTCACGGTATCACACACGTACCCAGGTCACAGTATCACATGTACCCACGTCACAGTATCACACACGTACCCACATCACAGAGTCACACGCATAACCACCGTCACAGTATCATACATGTACCTACATCACAGTATCGCACACATACCCACTATCACAGTATCACTCACGTACCCACGTCACAGTATCACATGCGTACCCACCGTCACAATATCACACACATACCCACTGTCACAGTATCACACGCGTACCCACTATCATGGTTTCACACATGTACCCACCGTCACGGTATCACACACGTACCCACCATCACAGTATCATGCATGTACCACATCACAGTATCATGCATGTACCCACATCACAGTATCACATATACCCACTGTCACAGTATCACATGTGTACCCATGTCACAGTATCACACATGTACCCACCATCACAGTGTCACATGTACCCACTGTCAGAGTATCACACACGTACTCACCGTCACAGTATCACACATGTACCCATGTCACAGTATCACACACATACCCACTGTCATGGTATCACACATGTACCCACATCACAGTATCATGCATGTACCCACATCACAGTATCATATATACCTACCGTCACAGTATCACATGTGTACCCATGTCACAGTATCACACATGTACCCACCTCACAGTATCACATGTACCCACTGTCACAGTATCACACATGTACCCACCATCACAGTATCACACACATACCCACCGCAATCCCTTCTCCGCCATTCTCCTCTTAGGATTTTGGGCATGCACACACAAACACCCGGCATAAATTTCAAGCCACTTGATCGGGGACTCAAACCGCAGTTGGCCATGTGGGAGTGCAGTGCCTTGACCACCATGCCACCTGCTGGTCCCTCTGTTTTCCTTTTTATTTGCAGCTGAGCATCCATCAAGTCAGAAGGTGCATGCAGGTTCTGGGGGCCCTGGAGTTACCTTGGCATGGCCCCAGCGACTGTTTGGGAGCCTCGGCTCCTGTCCCTGCCCCCAGGAGCATTTCCACAGGGGAGGGCGTTGAGGTGAGTGGTGGCGGGGAAAGGTCAAGGCTGTTTGGGTGTCAGGGAAGTCTCAGTGATCTTGGGGACAACCGCGCACTTCTGGCATCATGGGATTTAGCGTCACAAAGCATGGAGCGCAGTGCCAGGCCAGGCCATTTCTCTCCGGATTCCTGCACAGCCACACTCTCATTGACACCTGGTTTTGAATGGAGCTGCGGTGGAGGCTGGCCTGCTGGCGCCACGCCATCACTGCAGTTGTAAGTGCAGGTCGGTCACACGCGTTCATGGGCCTTGAGGCTATAAAGTGGTGGTAGGGCAGGCAGGTGGTGCTGCAGTTAAAGCGCTGGACTCCCATAGGGCCAACCATGGTTCGAGTTCCAGATGCGGTGGCTTGCTTTCTTACTTTCTCTCTCTGTCACTCTCTGGTCAAATTTTTAAAAAATAATAAATACAATTAAGTAAATAATTATTAAAAAAAAAAGTGGTGGTGAAATTTTTGATCTAAATAATCCCAAGAGGTTAAAGAAAATCAATTTTATGGTATATAACCTACATTAAAATAGTAAATGTTTATAACTAGTAAGTTAGTAAATAGTTCATTTCCATCTCTCTCCAGCAAGTGCATGAGCCTTATAGCCAAAAAAAAAAAAAATAAAACTGAGGCCAGCAGGTGGCATAGTGGTTAAGGCGGCAGGACCCCACAGGGCCAGTTATGCAGTTTGAGTCCACGACCTGCTGCTTGAAAACCACTCTGGTCTCATGAGCAGGGGTGTCCAAATCCTAGAGGAGAATGGAAGAGAAGGGATTGCGGCGTGGCTACCCTCCTGGAGGGGTGACTTCTCACTCTCTCTGTCTCTGGCAAGTGCAAATTTAAATAATAGTAATAATAATGATCCTGCTTCTCTTGAGTGGCACGTGACCGCCGTCATGGAGCGTCCCTAAGAATACCTAAAACTTTTAATTGCTGAAACCAAACGGCCCCCGATTGCATCTAAAAGGCAAGATGTAAGTATAATGATTTTGCAAGACATTTCACTTCTCTAGGAGTGAGATCCTCTTGGAAATGTGGAAGTCTAACATTCTGTCTTTTCAGTTTCTTCAATAACTTCTTGAATATGCTTTTCTTCTCAGACTCTTCCACTTTACTCAGTTTCTGCATTATCAGATATTCATCAACAGAATCATTTTAGAAGTAAAGCTGTAGGACCAACAGTTAGTGTAATGGCTATGTCGCTGGACTCTCACGTAGTCGACTGCGGTTCGAGTCCAGGAACTGGTGGCTTAAACTGATGCCGGGCGCGTGTGCGTGCGTGCCCAAGATGCCGAGAGGAGAATGGAGGAGAAGGGATTGCGGCATGGCCATCCCTCCTGGGAGGTGATTTCTTGCTTTCTGTCTCTCTGTTTCTCTCTGTCTTTCTGGTGAGCGAAGGCGCCTTATAGCAAAAACCTCTCAAAAAAAAAAAAAAAAAAAAAGAATAGAAGCAAAGTTGTATCTTTATTAAGAGTCAGAGGTCAGTCACATGGGGTCTGACTCCCTCAACCACTGGCTCCAGGCTCCAGGCCCCACAGAATTTTGAAATAGTACATGCTGCTAATTTAGATTGCCATTCTAACAGATGGTCAGTAAGCAGGACTTCAGGGTTAATAGAACAGAATGCTCCTCTCACAGTGAGCGATGTCCTTACAGGAAACAGTGTAACCTTGTCTGGGGGACTTGCTTTCTGGGTTGAAATAAAGATATTCTTTGTATATTTCTGTGAAGTTTGAAGTGGTTTAAAATCCATTAAAAAATTTTGGAATATTTTTGTATGACATATTTATTATCAACTTCCCTTCCAGAGAGGTGGTGGCAATTTAATTAATTAATTAATTAATTAATTTTCGTTTTTTGCTCTAGGGCGTGTATGCTTGCTGGAGAGAGAGAGAAAGAGAGAGAGAGAGAGAGAGAGAGAGAGAGAGAGAGAGAGAAAGTGAGAAGTCTCCTCCCAGGAAAGATAGCCACACCCTTTTACATTCTCTTCTCAGGATTTGAGGATTTGGGGTATGTGGACACACACCTCAAGCTGCCAGGTCTGGGACTTGAACTAAGACTCAGCCATGTGGGATCTAGTGGTCCAGCCACCACGCCACCTGATGACCCTCACATCCATTTGACATCGTTTAGCTCCACCCGGACCACCACTCTGAAAAGGACGTGCCCAGCGTTTCCTAGGGCTCTAGTACCTGCTCAGAGTTAAAGGCCAGTGTGCGTCTTGTCTACCAGGACTCAGAATTCGGAGAGCGTGAAGGTCTTACAAAGGCAGAAACAGCGGACTTTGGCAAGGCACACAGAAGAGGACCACGAGGGACATGTAGGGACCAGGCCAGGAGCCTGGGTGGTCAGGCTAAGGAGGCAGATTTGGGGAGTCACAGCAGCATGGGCATGACTGGGCCTGTGACAGGGCCAGTTTCTGGGGGAAAGGAGTCCAGGCAGAGGATGGGTGGCCTGGACTGCACTAGGCCAGACCTACAGGAGGCCGAGAGGAGTCCTCAGGGCGATGGAGCCAGCCCACCACCCTGGGAGTCCCAGAAAATGGAGAAAAGACTGCCTTGTCCAGAGCTGCTGGGGTTGAGTGCCGGGGCCTGGCTCTGCTGTTGATTCGTCTCTGCTTTCTGTCCCTGGCTCTGGGCTCTATGTCCTTCTACATTCGTTTCCAATACTGTGTTCTCTGTCCCCAACTAGCTCTCTCCACATACACACATGTGCCCAGGCCGCCCGTTCCCTGACCTGCTCACACACACACATACACCCCCGCACTCACACAGAAGAGTCAGAAAAGGATCCTAGGACCAGCAGATGGCATAGTGGTTACATTGCTGGACTCCCACATGGTCAACCATGGTTTGAGTCCCGAACCTGGTGGCTTGAAACTCACTCCGGATGCGTGTGCATGTGCCCAAAATTCCAGGAGGAGAATAGAGGGAAAGGGATTGAGGCATCGGCCATCCCCCCCGGGGGAGGGGGGTGAGTTCTCACTTTCTGTCTCACTGTCTCTGTCTCTCTCTTTGGTGAGCACGTGTGCCCTAAGGCAAAAACCTCTTAAAGAAAAGAAACTGAAAGAAAAAAAAAAGAAAAGAAGAAAAGAAAAGGCTCCTGCCTGCAGGTCTCCCAGGATGCCTGGACACCTGTCTCCACACAGCTCCCCTGAGAGCCCTTCGAGTCCCACAGTCCAGCACCCCCGCACTGTCATTCTCAGAAGCCAGAGGCCTGGCTGGGCAAGGAGTGCAGGGCCCAGGTATGGCCCAGGGCAGCAGGGAGGATGCTAAGGAAGACCAAGTCCAGGGGGCAAGGTGCAGGCGAGTGAGTGGGTGAGCAGCAGCCGTGGCCACTCTGGCACTTCCAGAGAGCAGCCCAGTCTAGAGCGCTGATCCCGCTAGGCTCGTACACAGCGGGGTGCACCGAGGTGGGCAGCTTCGCAGGGCGTAGGGCCGAGAGAAGACCCTGGTCAGGGACGCTGGCTGCCAACTTTCAGCCCAACTCTAGGGAAGGCAGAGAGGGCATGCGGGCTGAGCACCCCATGTCCACTGAGAGGTCAAGTGTTATCCCCCAGGTCACCGAGAGGGCAAATGCCAGAGAGGGCAGGGGTGGTGAGACAGGAGTTGGACCCGATGAGTAGGTAAATAGGGGAAGAGTCACTGTGGTAGGAAACAGACACAGGTACGAAGGTAGAGCCGACTTACAACATGGAGTCACTCTGGCCAAGCTTTTGAGAAGGGTCGCTCGCTGCTCTCACTAGAAATCCAGTATTGGCTCTGACTGCTCACACAGAGCTGCTAACAGCCAGAGCTTTATAGCATGCTTCGTCAATCACAGCCTAGCAGGAAATGCAACCGGATCTTTTCCGAACCCCCTCCCTCCCACCCTTTCTCTGGCCTGGCTCTTGGCACTGGGAGGGTCAAGGGTCAAGGTCGTTATCTTTCGTCCTACCGCCCAGATACACACACAGCATTCACTGGGATGGGGCACGGAGTCAACAGCCAGGCATGCATCCAGATAGGGTGCTCACTCCGTCAAAGGCCACCGTGGGCATGTGTGATTGGATAATTAAGTCCCTCACCTGGGAGAGATGCACAGTGCAGGAAAAATCCCAGGGAAATTAAAGAGGAAAGGTACTAAGACAGACTTTTCCCTACTATTTTTTTTTTTTAAATCTTGAAGATTTTTTTAAAGAATTATTTTAATTTAATTTTATTTATTCATTTATTTTATTTTAATTTGACCAGAGAGAGTGACACAGGCAGAGAGAGAGAGAAAGTGAGAAAGCAAGCCGCCAGGTCCGGAACTTGAACTGTGGTCAGCCATGTGGGAGTGTCCAGCACCTTAACCACCACGCCACCTGCTGGTCCCGTCCCCTACTATTAATGAATATTCTTTTCCAACCCTCAGGGCAAAAGTAACACCTAACCAGGGCCAGCAGGTGGCGTGGTGGTTAAGGCCCTGGACTCTCATATGGCTGGACCCGTCAGCTTCCTTTCTCACTTTTTCTCTCTGTCCCCTTCTGGTCAATTTAAAAAAATTGATTAATTAAATTAAATAAGTAAATAAAGCTAAATAAAATAATTCTTAAAAAAAAAGTAATACATGGGACCAGCATTTGGCGTAATGGCTGTGTTGCTGGACTCCCACGTAGTCAACCACAGTTCAAGTCCCAGACCTGGTAGCTTAAAAATTCCCACTGGGCATGCGTACATGCGTGTTCAAGATCCCGAGAGGAGAATGGAGGAGAAGTAATTGTGGCGTGGCCATCCCCCCTGGGGGGTGATTTCTTGCTTTCTGTCTCTGTCTTTCTGGTGAGTGCACGTGCCCTATAGCAAAACCCTCAACAACAACAACTAAAAAAGTAATAGTTAACCCTGTGGCCCATGCACCTGTCCTCTGGCAGCTGCCCGCTTGCACACCTTTCAGGCATGGGGGTGAACTTCCTTCCTATTAGAAATCTTCACTTTTCTATTAAACTCTCATCCTACTTTACCAGTGTTTGTGATTTTTCATTCTGCGTCTCGGGGCAGGTCTCTAATCTTAGTGATCTGGACCTAAAGAACCGAGGATTCCACACGACCCGGTTCAGCTCTGCCACCCTATAACTCTCCCTCCTTCTGAGCAGCACTGAGCTCGTCAGTGCCTGGCCCTCCTCCTCCACACGACACCAGTCCTTCTGCAAGCCGGGTCTCTCCTCTCACAGGAAGTCAGCTCAGAGACGGAACCTGCCTACACAGGAGCACGAAGCTCAGACAACGCCCTCTGACAGAGATAGAAGCCCCTCGCCTGTATGTCATTGGCGACCCGTTTTCCAGGGCCCACTCCCTGCCTGGGAGCTCCAATCTTTCTTCCCTCTCTCGATAAACTCCCCACTCCGAGAGAGCGGGTCGTCTGGCTTCTGAGCGGTTACTCTGTATTCCCAAGCGACAACAGAGAGAATTCAAAATGGGTGATGAAAGCCAAGAAGGATTCTGTTCGGAAGTGTGCCCTGTCCACACCGTGGGAAAGGGAGGCGAGCAGGAGACTGGCCCGGATCGCCATGGTCTGTCTGGGCGGGAGAAAGGTCAGGCCCTGGATTCTCTGACACAGACGCCAACAAGAACACAGGCATCCCCTGGGCAGAGGGTACACTGAGGAGGGTTTGGAGAATCCCAAGGACGTCCCTGGAACAAAGTGATCTTCGCTGGCATTGAAAAGAAGTCCGAAAGAGCAGAGTGGATAGCTTATCTTTAAGAAGCTACTAGTGGGAACCAGCAGTTAGCGTAATGGCTATGTCGCTGGACTCCCACGTAGTCGACCGCGGTTCGTGTCCCGGACCTGGTGGCTTAAAACTCACGCCGGGCGCGTGTGTGTGCGTGCCCAAGATCCCGAGAGGAGAATGGAGGAGAAGGGATTGCGGCGTGACCATCCCCCCTGGGGGGTGATTTCTCGCTTTCTGTCTCTCTGTCTCTCTCTGTCTGTCTGGCGAGCGCACGCGCCCTATAGTGAAAACCTCTCCCCAAAAAAAAAAAAAAAAAAAAAAAAAGAAGCTACTAGTGAGGTTCTTCGCCTCTCGGAGCTGGAAATGCAACTGTTGGGATCTTCCGAGGCAACGGAGCTGGAGGTGGAGGTGGCTGGGGGGGTCAGAGCGATGTGACCAGGCCGCCGTCGCTCGTGTCTTCCTCTCTCCTGCCGCCTCCTGTCTTGAGAATAACATTTTTACTCTAAAGAAAGAAAAACAAGGGAACCAACAGTTAGCGTAATGGCTATGTCGCTGGACTCCCACATAGTTGACCGCGGGTCGCCTCCCGGACCCGGTGGCTTAAAACTCACGCTGGGCACGTGTGCGTGTGTGCCCAAGATCCCCAGAGGAGAATGGAGGAGAAGGGATTGCAGCGTGACCATCCCCCCTGGGGGGTGATTTCTCGCTTTCTGTCTCTCTGTCTCTCTCTGTCTGGCGAGCGCACGCGCCCTATAGCTAGTGAAAACCTCTCCAAAAAAAAAAGAAAGAAAGAAAGAAAAACAAAGTAGCAGTCCGCCCCTTACGTCCTCTTCCTCTCAGCCCTCTGCCCTGTGAGGGAGCCCGGGGTGGCCGCTCCGCTGTATGGGCCAGCCACCGAGCTCCGGCCGCCCCGGGTCGCTCCCGCCCGCCGCCCCCATGCATCCCTTCTACACCGGGGCAGCCACCATGATAGGCGAGATCGCCGCCGCCGTGTCCTTCATCTCCAAGTTCCTTCGCACCAAGGGGCTCATGAGTGAGCGACAGCTTCAGACCTTCAGCCAGAGCCTGCAGGAGCTGATGGCAGAACATTATAAACATCACTGGTTCCCAGAAAAGCCGTGCAAAGGATCAGGTTACCGTTGCATTCGCATCAACCGTAAAATGGATTCTCTGATTGGACAGGCAGCACAGCGTATTGGACTGAGCAGTCAGGAGCTGTTCAGGCTTCTCCCAAGTGAACTCACTTTCTGGGTTGACCCCTACGAAGTGTCCTACAGAATTGGAGAGGATGGCTCCATCTGTGTGCTGTATGAAGCCTCACCAGCAGGAGGTAGCACTCAAAACAGCACCAACATGCAAATGGTAGACAGCAGGATCAGCTGTAAGGAGGAACTTCTCTTGGGCAGAACAAGCCCTTCTAAAAACTACAATATGATGACTGTAACAGGTAAAGATATAGTCTATGGATGGATCATCTTATAATGGATGGATAAATTTGATTTTTGCTTTGGGTGGGCTCCTCTTGGGGATGGATTATGGAATTTAAACCATGTTACAACTGTGAAGATCTGGCACAAGATAGAGTGGTAAAAAATAATTTTAAGTGACAGTGCCATAGTTTGGACAGTACCTTTCAATGATTTAATAGCCTGTGAGTCCAAGTAAATGATTGCTTTATTTGCTAGGGAGTGAAGTCCTGGGGTGGTTTCAGTTTCTCCCAAACATTATACCTAAATTTTTACATCAGTCTTTTATCGAAAAATCTGTATTTCAAAGAGTCTTTCTCTGCAGTAGATCTTGCAGAGAGATTTGCACTATTACACTTGAAAATTGTTATTGTTAACTTTTTTGGCAGCTCATTAGGAAAGCTCAACGTTTTAAACATGGTAGTACTGGAAATTTTATGACAAGACTTTTACCTAGCACTTAAATATGTATAAATGTACATAAAGACTAGTAAGCATGACCTGGGAAAATGGTCAGACCTTGTATTGTGTTTTTTGGCCTTGAAAGTAGCAAGTGACCAGAATCTGCCAGGGCAACAGGCTTTAAAAAGACCCTTAAAAAGACACTGTCTCAACTGTGGTGTTAGCACCAGCCAGCTCTCCGTACATTTGCTAGCTTGCAGTTTTCTAAGACCGAGTAACTTCTTATTTTTAGAAAGTGGAGGTCTGGTTTGTAACTTTCCTTGTACTTAATTGGGTAAAAGTCTTTTCCACAAACCACCATCTATTTTGTGAACTTTGTTAGTCATCTTTTATTTGATAAATTATGAACTGGTGTAAATTTGTACAGTTCATGTATATTGATTGTGGCAAAGTTGTACAGATTTCTATATTTTGGATGAGAAATTTTTCTTCTCTCTATAATAAATTGTTTCTTATCTTGGCATTAAAAAAAAAAAAAGCTACTAGTGAGTAGGTGGCCACGACCTTATTGATGGCGAAATGTCTCACCTTTTTACGTGTACCGTATTTTCGTTGATCTCCTACACCACAACTCAGATCATGAATGGCTGACAGAATGTTTTTGTTGGATGATTTTGATTTAAGTAAGACTGGCTTGTGGTTAAATTAATATTTTTTTTTTTTAATTTTGATAGTAATCTCAGTTCAGTAAGGGCTATCACTACTTGCCCTTTCTGAAGATATAACTGGTCATTCATTAGTGGTCTCGTCTTTCTACAAGGATGGTGAATGCCGTCTCAAAGCCTACTGGAGACCGGCTTTATTTAGGCTTGTACGTAACTGGTGATGTGAGTATGTAAGTGCTGACGAGATCCCTTCACTTCTCAAACTAAGCAGACTCACCTCTGTTTTAATTTGTGTTTATCAACCTGTTAAGGCAAAGGCTGCAGATAAGGTAGTGATGTACACTTTATATAATTTGGTCATAACTCTACCAATTTAATCAGAATTCCCTGTATCCAAAACTCTGCCTTTTACTTATTGAAAGACATTTTAGTGTGGTTTATGTATACTATCAAAGAATATGTAACACTTTACATATTTATAAATGATTTGTAAGGTCAGACGCTTTTAGAAGTCAGTGTGACAAGATTTAGTATCATGTTAAATGATACCTTTGAGTTCTATCATCTCAGTCAGACTAAGTTATAGTTCAGGATCTTTAGGCAACTGTTCTGAACCACATAGAAACTGAACTACCACTGTGTGTGTGTGATTGGAAATGGAGCTTTTGCCAATTTAGTAGAAGGATTAAAGAGATATACAATCAGCATAGATTTGTAAATTATGCCATCATAAGACTTAAGATAACTAAAAACCAAATGACAGATTTAAAGAAAACACCTCCCCACTCCACTATCCCACCATGTCCGTCTCCGCCTGGTGAGTGTGACAGATGGCTGGCTGCGGCTGCACTGGGTGTGGCCCACGCGCCCGTACTTCCTGCATCAGTGGGACGCTCTGGAAGCCCAGGAAGCCCGTGCTCAGTCTGTCCTCATGGGACCCTGGGTGTTTGCAGGGCCTGCTCTACAGACCGAAATCTGAGTTCTCCTGCAAACTCTGGGCTGGGTAACAGACGGTTCCCCATCTCAGCTTCCGTTTTCTGGGGGTCCCTTCCTATGCCCAACCCGATTCCGGTCTGTTCTCATTGGATGGAGCAAAGCCTCCCGACCACTTCCAGCTGCAGGCCCTGACAGTGGCTCTGGACTCAGTGCCTCCTCCCAGTCACCAAGGACAGGTGGTGCTGGAGGCCCCCCCTCCGGCTTTGGGCCCTGGAGCCTCAACCTTCTCCCCCAGCTTCCTTTAGCTTGGGAGCCTTTTCCCTCCAGGGGCTCAATTAGCCTTTAATGACCATGAGGAACAGAGGGACAAGTTTAGACTCTCTGCAACCCTCCCTCATCTCACAGGTGTTTAATTTCCCCTGCCCTATTTGTTCCTTTATCAGCTCATCCTTTTTTTCTTTTTTTGGAGAATCTGAGTGGGGTGGGGGAGCACAGAGGGTCCCTGGCCCAGCAGGCCGTGGCTGCAGCTCCCCGCATGCGGGTCCAGGCGCTTCCCCTGGCGTCGGGGCTCTCCAGCTCGACTAGGAAGCTGAGCCACTCACAGGCTGCCCTTCGCCCTGCAAAGTCCTTGTCTCTGTCTCCCTGAGGATGACTGAGCAGGGGCCACAGTCCCTCTGTCATGTAATTACCAAAGCCACCGATTTCTCCTGTGGAAACCTGTTCTCACACCCGTGGACCGACTAGGACTTCAGATGGGTTTGGAAGAGACGCTGACAAGCTGATGACACCATCGCAGACTGGTCCTGGAGTGAGGGCCAGAGACCCAGCCCCTTGAAACGGGTGCTCCTAAGCAGGAAAACAGACCACACTCCCTCTCGTGGAAGTCACCTGAAATGGGAGGACCCTGGGGACAATTTGCTTCCAGGCTCAGACACACCTTCCCTCCTCCTCACTGGCTGGGCAGAGAAGGGCCTAGAGTGGAGACCTGCCCCTCCGTGCAGCTGGGCCTGAGGGAGTCGCAACAGGAAGAGAAAGTTGCAGATGCCAGAGAGAACAGTCCAGTCCGTGGCGAGCACAGGGCAGGGCCTCCCCTGGTGGGCAGGCAGGCTGGGGCCCTCAGCACACCACCCTGCTGGGCACCGAGGGGTCACTCAGCCCTGGCAGGGCTCTGGGAATGGTGCAAAGTGAGGGCCTGGGGTCAGGGCACACGTGTCCTTCTCCAGCCCTGGAGGTGACAGATCCTGTGCCCGTCCTCCACCCAGACGCCAGAAGCATCGAGGGAGCATCGTGACAGTCTTAGTCCAATTTTCGTCATTACAAAGAAGCCCTGAGGCCAGGTGTTCATGAAGAAAAGCGGTTTATGAAGCTCCGTCTGAGCCTGGGCAGGTCTAGACGTGGCGTTGCATGTGGCTGGTTTGTGTCAGGGTGTCGCCATATCCATATGGCCGAGAAGCCGAAGGGGAGCCCGGGGCACGTGACAGAGAGCAGGAGAGGTGACCTCACTGGGTAGCTGTCCTCTGTCGGGTAATGACAGCAGTCCCACAGACTGGACCTAATCGGTCCCCCAGAACCAGAGCCGACCTGCCCAGCACAGAGCCCCTAACTCAGACGACTCCATTGGGATCCAAACTCCATCTAAATCCCACCTGAGATAGGGCTACCACATGTTGGCAACCAGACTGCATCGTGACCATGAAGGGGGCCAGTCATGTTCCAGCCTCAGCAATGACGCTGACGTTCCAGAGGAGATCCGAAGCACAGAGCGGCTGAGAAACCCTCTGTAGGTCACACAGCAAAGGCACGGCAGAGCTGGAGGCCAGGCCAGGTCAGCCAGGCCGTGCTCCCTCCCATGGCAGCGGCCTCCTGGCCCTCACTGTTCCCTGCAAAGGGCAGGGGACTTGCTGTCCCCTGCCAGGACCAGCTCAGCATGAACACATTCCTCTGAGTGGGGAAGGCTGTGGATTAGAAATAGACGCAATAACACACACACACAGACACACAGGTATAGAAAAGCGAGGATCGGGTGGGCACAGCTTCTCTGATGGAGAAGTTGCCACCAGAACCAGCCTCGGGTTTATTATTTTAAAAGGCAGAGAATGGGGGAAGGGGCAAATGGGATGTAAAAGGGATGGGGAAGAAGGAAGTGGAATGCAAAGAGAATAAGGGAGGAGAAATTGGGATGCAAAACCAATTGTTTTGGGATGTAAATCAACTAAAGATGTGAAAATGATTTCTCTGATCCTTTTGGGGGATAATCTGATAAACGCTCCTGACTTCCTTTAGCCTGATACTGGGCAGTATCAGGGTATTGGGAAGGCAATACAGGAAGGCAACCATGGACAACAGGCAGGTACTGCCTTCGTATGTAGATGCTTTTCAATAGCCCTGCTGGAGTAGCTTACAGCACATATTGTTACCAAACTGTTATCAAAGGAGGTTCGCTCGCCCAAGCGCTATAAAACCAAGTCATAGGCACATGGTGTGATGAAGGAAAGTACAGCTTTATTGCAAAGCACAAAGCAAGAAGAGCGGGCAGCTCATGCTGAAAAGACCCGGTCACCCCGAGATGTCCCCCACATGTGTTTTTAAGGGCAAAATTGGGGGCAGAGGTCCTAGGCACATGATTAGTTCAGTGATTGGTTCAAGAGGACGTGATCATCTCCTGGGCATTCTCGATTCGTGAGGCCTTAGATAAACAAATTCCTCTTCAGGTGTCTGGAACCGGTCAGCCTGGAGTCTTCGAGCTCACAGCCAGCAGTTTCCAGCCTATAAAACACCTTATATATTGAAGTAAAAACCGTATCTTTCCTTTAACTGAGAGTTTTAGAGGTCAAATGGCCCTCACTCATAGTCCATGTTGGTCATTATCATAACCAAAAGTCTGAAGACTTCTTACTCTGGGCCATTACAATATAAATGGACTTTATATTTCAGGAACCCTAGGAAAATACATTAGGAGGTCCTTGCTCGGTTTCAATATCTGCATATGTCTTCAGGCCACGTTTTCATCACATGTTTTCAGACTGGCTGCTCTCCACAGTCCCCACAGGGCCTCACAGGTCAGGGATTCAAGGAGGTTTCCAGCTGTATCCCATGTCAACGGAAAAATAGCCAGCTATACAAATTAATAATTAATAATAGATGTGGTTTGGGAACCAGCAGTTAGCATAATGGCTATGTCGCTGGACTCCCACGTAGTCGACCACGGTTCACGTCCCAGACCCAGTGGCTTAAAACTCACACCAGGCGTGTGTGCATGCGTGCCCAAGATCCCGAGAGGAGAATGGAGGAGAAGGGATTGTGGCGTGGCCATCCCTCCTGGGGGGTGATTTCTCGCTTTCTGTCTCTATGTCACTCTCTGTCTGTCTGGCGATCGCACGCGCCCTATAGCGAAAATCTCTAAAAAAAAAAAAAAAAAAAAAAAAAATGTGGTTTATTTCCAAGCCAAATATGAGTGATCTAGGCCCGGAGAAGAGGCATACATGCCTTTCTCGGGGTGATCATGTACAGGGGTTCCTTTTATTTGTTTTTGAGATTGACAGACAACATTTAGTGAAAAGATTTTCCATTGGTCTGGCCCAGAAAGGCGGGACATGTAGAAGGGGGGGGGGGGGCGCTTGTAGGTTATAGGTGGGTTCCACAATTCTTAGGTTGGTGATTGGAAGGGAAGATTTGCGTCTTGAGAAGAGATTAGTTAAAGAAAGGCTTAATCTACATCTCAAGGAAAGGGAAGTTCTGTGTCTTGGGAAGAGATAAGCAAAAGAATATACTGTAATTGGTTGAAATATACATCTCAAAGATACTATGCCAGGAATAGGAGGTAGGAATAATTTTGTTAATAGAAAATAAATGGTCTGGGACCATCAGTTAGCGTAATGGCTATGTCGCTGGACTCCCACGTAGTCGACCGCGGTTCGCGTCCCGGACCCAGTGGCTTAAACTCGTGCCGGGCGCATGTGCGTGCGTGCCCAAGATCCCGAGAGGAGAATGGAGGAGAAGGGATTGTGGCGTGGCCATCCCCCCCGGGGGGTGATTTCTCGCTTTCTATCTCTCTGTCTCTCTCTGTCTGTCTGGCGAGCGCACGTGCCCTATAGCAAACACCTCTCCAAAAAAAAAAAAAAAAAAAAAAAAGAAATGGTCTGTTAATGTTTGTGGGCATGATTTTCCTAGTCCCTTTTGAAAAGATTTTGGAATAGGAAAAGTAGTCAGACTTCTGTCCCCAGTGCCCCCTGTTGGCCAAAAATCATTTCTCTGAATGCATGTGTAGGTCACAAAATTGACAGGTCCCACGGTGCTATGAAGGCTCCATCCCTAGTAGTCAGGTCCCACGGTGCTAGGGAGACTCATCCCTAGGAGTCATGTCCCACTGTGTTAGGCAGGCTCATTCCTAGGAGTCAGGTCCCGTGGTTACAGGTAGTGGAACCCTGGGCGAAGAACATGTCTTACACAGTAGCCACTTGTCTATGGGTGAGGGAAAAAGTCAGGCCTAAAAGTTCACTGGGGAGGGAAGTAATTTTCAGAAGTATGAATGGCAAAAAAAAAAAAGGAAAAAAAAAGTGTAAATAACTTGACAGCAGTTCAGTACAATAGAGGTAAATGAGGAAACAATTTTCTTTTGGTCATACACAGTAATTTCAGATAAACTTATAACTGAGTGTTATTTTAAGAGCATTAATCTCATAAATTAATGATTTGAACATATTAGTACCAATAATATGTAAAAAAATAATAATAATTTCAGTTGACAAATGATCTTTACATAAACTGATATACCGGATTAGCTTTTACAAAAATGAGATGCATCTTTTGAGGTTTTCCAGGGGCCCTACTGGGGGAAAAAAAAAATGAACGTTTAGGTCTAAGAAAATAATGTTTGAAAAAAGAGAAAGAAAAAGAAAAGCTACATTAAGAATATGTTAGAAAACTCAATACAGTATTGGGATACAACAGGATTATAAATCACAGAGTATAATCATAAAAAAGTTACACAATTTAAAAATCTATAATCTTTTAAAGTTCTATTTGTAATCAAATTTTACTAAATACAGACATTAAGCATAAAAATGTTTCTTATTTTTTTAAGCACGGTACTAAGTTGTAGAAGTCTTTTGTAGTTTATTGAGAGATTAGTACCAAAAACTTGTTTTTAAGTACAGGACCAAAAGTAACTTTTATTTACTTGTTATTTATTTTTGTAGGAAAACATATATAGTGCTTTTTAAAATTTTAGCAACTTGTTATATAAAACTCAATCATAATTAATTTTTTAATGAAATTTACTTTTGGTTTTTATTTTTGTTTTTTAACTCAAATTTTAACCTAATATTTTTTTATTTAGTATTTGTCCCTTTTTTTAAATTAAAAATGTATTTGTTTTAGTCATCTGGCTTTAGCACAAATACTTTATTTACCATACAATAACTTTTTTACAAACAAAAACAAGAAATTTTTTTTTCTTTGGAAAAGTTTGTTATAGGGCGCATGCACTCGCCAGAAAGAGTGACTAACAGAAAGCAAGAAATCATCCCCCGGGGGGTGGGGATGGCCATACCGCAATCCCTTTTCGTCTGTTTTTTTTTTTTTTTTTTTGGATCTTGGGCGACGCGTGTACATGATGCACCCTGTGTGAGTTTAAGCCATCTGGTCTGGTCCAGGACTTGAACCGTGGCCAACTACGGGAGTCCAGTGATATAACCATTATGCTAATTGTTGTTGTTGTTACTTTGGATTAAATTGACCTCTGAAAACTTTTGTGAAACTCCCCTCAGAAAAGAGAAAAAAAAAAATGAGAGATGCTTTTAACAAACTCTGACCAGAGCCTTGTATTTATTGTCAAGCAAGTCCACAGAATTGTTCCATCCTATTACCACAGATGGGCTTAGGCCACAATGGCATGTTATTTAATCAAGGTGTCAGCCATTTGTGTGACCCTACCCCATCCCATACTAAGACAGCCTTTTTAGGTAAGATAAGATGGGCATTAACAGTTTTTGGCTTTTAGATCCCTCTCTAAGGGTTTTACATAATACACTTAAATATAGCTTTAATAACTTTTTATTTAGATTGCCCCCACAAAAAATGTTAAAAATAAAAATATTTGTATTCCTAACTTGTAGATTTTTACTCAAATGAGATTTCAATGCTTTGTAACTTTGTATATAGAATAGCATATATTAATCTTAATTTTTACCCTTCTGTAACCTTAATAATTTTTTTTTTTAAGAACTATGTAAAATTCCACCAGAGAGAGAGCAAGAAAGGAGGCTGTCAGGTCTGGGATTTGAACTACTATCATCCATGTGGGAGCCCAGTATCTTAACCATCATATTGTAAGAATAAATTTAAACTGTGCCTTTCTGCTCTGTAAAGATAAAATTTAACCTTTGCCTTTTCGCTTCTGTACTATTGCGGCGCCACCCTTGTGATAAACTGCCCCAAGTTTCTTCGACAGACTTAATTATGCAAACCTCCAGGAACTGAGCAAATGGAATGTGGACAAGGAACTAGAAAGATAACCCATGCACCTGTGTCGCAAGAGCTGCCGCTCTTCCCCCTAGAAATAAGTTACCCGTTAAACTTCTGCATATCTTCTCCTGCTTATAAAAAGACCTATAACCTTAGAAACGGGGTCCTCGCTTGGGCCTGCTGAGTCAGGTGTTTGCTTGGACCCCAGCCGGCTGGAAAAATAAAACCTCTTGCATTTTGCATCAAGAACCGACTCTTGTGGTTGACTGGGGGTCGCATATCCTCTGGACAGAAAGCGCGCTGAGCCAGGCGGCCCGCGACCTTTCAATATCACCTGCTGGTCCTCTTAACCTTGATTTTTTTATAAGTAAGCAATTTGACTTGTCATTTATTTTTAACAATTTTTCTATTAAGACAAAATAACTCTAAGAGTCAGAAACCAAGTAAAAAACTTTACAGTTTATATTAACCAATAGTAACTTAACATAGCATTAATACCTTTTAAGATCCAAAATTACCTGAAAATTTTATAACATTATACTTACAATAACCAGATCTTAAAAAGATACCGGAAAGTCAGTTACTTATTTTTCTATTTAACTTATTTATTTATTTATTTATTTATTTATTTATTTATTTATTTATTTATTTTTCTCTCTTTTTTTTTGGAGAGGTTTTTGCTACAGGGCGTGTGCGCTTGCCAGACAGACAGAGAGAGACAGAGAGACAGAAAGCAAGAAATCACCCCCAAGGGGGGATGGCCACGCCACAATCCCCTCTCTTCCGTTCTCCTCTTGGGATCTTGGGCACGCACGCACACGCGCCCGGCGTGAGTTTTAAGCCACCGGGTCCGGGGGGGGACTCGAACCATGGTCGACTATGTGGGAGTCCAGCGACATAGCCACTACGCTAACTGCTGGTTCCCCCTCTATTTAACTTTTTATAACATGTTAAATATGTATTAGATATTTACCTTAAGTTGTTGATAAGTCTGAAATTTATTTTTACTACATCAATAATACCAAACAATTTTGTAGTTTGATTGGTAAAACCTAAGCTGACAATTATGAAGTCATCTTTAACCTTTATTTTTAAATTTCTAGTAGACTTATTTACTTAAGTCACGTGAACTTGAAAGCATTTGGATTAAATGCTAAGAGCGCTCTTTATTTATTTGTCAAATTTAATAGAATTCCTTAAGGACTTTGCCACATAAACATAACATACAACATATAAGTACAACACAAATGAACATATAAGAGAGTTAAAAAGTATCTCTGTGTTAAATTCACCCTTTATATCTGACTTTTGGCAACAGGAAGGTTGTTATCATCCTCCTGATATCCCAGATACATACACAGAAAATTCACCACTGGAATGGGACATGGATAATACCCAGGAAGTGCATCCACATGTGGATGCTAATTCCTTCAAAGACTACCCTGGCCATGCATGATGAGATTTAATTTCTCATGTGAAATATGTAAGTGCAGGAAAAGAAAAAAAAAATCAAGAAACCAAAACAAAGAAACTAGATACTAGATACTAAGGATAGACTCATTCCCTGCCTGGGAGTTCTGATATTCTTCCCTCTGTTAACTCTCTATTTCAGTATTTTTTTCTGTGACCATGTCTCTATTTCTTCATGAGCATGAAACAAAGGAATTTATTCACTGTATCTGTACTGGGTGCAGGGCCTGTGTACCCCAACCTCTTGCATCCTTCTTAAAACTACGAATCCAACTTGAAAAGGGCTAAAACTGGGATAAAAACAAACAAACAAACAAACAAAACAAAGCAAAACTTTTCTAAGGGGCTTGGAAATCCAAGGTTATTATTTACATTGTAATGACCCACAGTAAGAGAAAAACTGAGACTTCGGTTATGATAAAAAAAAATAATGAGACACAGGCTGAGAGAAGACTACCACTGAAAATATACAGGTTTTAAAGGAATAACACAATTTTAAGATGTTTTACAAGATAGAAAATTGCTGTCTGCTAGCAAATAGGAAAAGGAAGAAAAAGACCCCAGGCCTATTGCTGCCAGAAAGCTGATGATTTGTTTTGTACTAAAATAGAAAATGTTATCTAGGACTTTGCAAATCAAAGAGGCCCACCAGATGAACACACCCTCTAAAACTGATAAAGTACATGATCAATTCAATAGAGACTTACGCACTTAAACAAAAATACGAAGATTACATTAAAAAAAATGTTAGGTTTGATTTGGGAGCGGTGGCGAAGTCAGAGGCAGCAAAGGCGAAAATACCAGAGTCAGGCTTTGGGGTTTAATAAAACCAACATAATTTATTCTGCGCTCTCAGGTGAGGTCCCTGGGCCTCAGCCTGGTCAGAGTCACACCCAGGGTGGGTACTGCTCATTCTTAAAGGGCCGTTGTCCAATAGGTGGTCACCAAGGGTCCTTGTCTGGCCAATGAAGTTCGCTGTTTCTGTTCAACTTTGGCGGGCGTGCCAAATGCTGAAGGGCGGGAAAGTCCGTCGGTGATGGCGGGCCAGATGCGGAAAACAGGAAAGTTTTGCTGGTGGGAATATTTCCGCCATGTTTCTTCTCCCTTCCCCGAGACCTTACATTACAACCTTAAAAGGATAAGGGGTGACGACCGCTCTGGCTGCTTCAGGCTGTTAAGGGGCGTCGATTTGGGGCCCTCTGGTCAGAGGGTCTTGGGGAAGGGGTGCGTAGGGGTGCAGGAGCATCTGATTAATTGCCACTTGAGCGATGGTGAATGCATATTCCCCGAGAAAGCGTAAGACGCAAGGTGCAAAAGCCAAGATTAGAAGAATAGCTGTTAGGGGTCCCAGAAGAGGCAATAACCATGGCACTGAAGTCCGTGGTCCATTCCAACCCGTCCAGGAGTCAGCTGCTGCTTGTCTCTGCTGAGAAGCCAAACCTTTAAGCTGTTTGGCCATGTCTCAGACCACTCCTGATTTATTGGCATAGAAGCAGCATTCTTCTCCCAAAAATAGACAGAGTCCACCTTTTTCGGCACTCAGGAGATCTAGCCCTCTATGGTTCTGCAGGACAACATCAGCTAGGGAGTCCAGTTGAACTTGTAGGGTTTCGACAATTTCTGCTATTTGTTCAAATCCATCTGCCATAGCAGTAGATAGCTGCTGGTAGTGGGTAGCGGAGAATACTATTCCACCAACACCAGTTCCCACCCCAGCTACAATTCCTAATCCGACAAGGAGAGGAATGAATTGTATAGCCCTACGAACTCTAATGTGAGCTACCAGGGGCACATCAACTGTCTCACTCCCCTCTGGGATGTCTATCTGGGGGGTGAGAATTGCCCAGGTACAGGTTCCGGACCAGTTTGCCGGGAGGAACTGGTAAGCATAGAGTCCGCACATGAGATGGAACCCCAGGTATGGAGTGCAAAGTGTGGTCTCATTTTCAGGAAATGTGTGGGTGCAGGACTTATTATCTCCCTCAGTGGAACCTTGACTTGTAAGGCAGCCCTGAGGCTTGGAGGAGAGATGTACTTGGGAGATTGGTCCTTCCCGTACAGAGGTCAGACTAACTACTGGGGTATCATTCGTAGGGTAGACTGGAGTGGCATATATGCGGGGAAGGGCTGTTTGGATGCAAAGCCAGCAGCTGGACGCCAGCTGGGGCTTCACCCGAGACAGGAGAGTATGAGTTGTGTTAATGAGTGTAATAACCCTCGGGTGGAGTTGAGGGTCTCTTCGGGGTGTAGGGAATCTCAACCGGATTTGGGGGGTCTGGAGTTTGAGTTTTTGTTTTGTGTCTTGGATGGCAGCTCGAGTTTCTGTAACACATTTACCTCCTCCGTCTGGGAGCCCATACTGTCTAAGGCTTTCATAACATACCCATTTTCCCGCGGGGGGGGGGGGGGCATGTGTAACAATCATGGTGGTCTCTGCTTTTTCCTACAAAGTAAGGTATATTTTGGTTCTGGCATTGTTGGATTGTTGTGAGATTGAGGCAGGCCTTGTCGCCTTTTCCCTGGTGTACAAACGCCAGTTGGGTTGGGAGCCCTGGAATGATAACGGGAGTGTTAATTCCTTTAACATGGCCAAGCATTAACAGGTAGGATCCCAGCTGTAGGCAGACCGTGGTCTGTTGGACAGTTCGGTTGCACCATGTGAGGCAAGGGGGAGAGGAGTTGCCATTTACCTCTGGTAAAAGCTCAAGACCCAGGGTTAGGAAGATTAAGAGGGTGACTAACTGCATGGGGAGTTGGCAGCTCCAGTTAGCCAATTCAGACATTTTAGATTTACCACGATTCCCATGAGTAGGAGGTATAACACTGGTAGCAAAAGCCTTTTCCAGAACACCCATTCCTGTGAGCCACTGCAGCCAGTCCGACAGAGAGAACTAGGGCTAGTGTTATGGGGAGGGCCTGAACAGGTAATTTATAGGGGTAGGGTAAAGATGACATAGGCTTCTGCCGTGAGGGAGAAGGGGTTTTTTTCTAAGAGTTGGGGAGTCTGTTTAGCTGGAGTCTAGTGGGGCCAAGTTGGGTAGATTTCCAGCTGGAGTGAGAGGGTGCCCTCTTCAGTCTAGAAAGGTAGTACCAGCAGGGCTGACCCAATAACTTAGCAGGGGTTCGGGTGGTGAGTATGACTGTGTGGGGGCCTGACCATTTAGGTTGTAGGGATCCCGGGTTTCAGCACCAGATGTTAGGTTTGATTTGGGAGTGGTGGAGAAGTCAGAGGTGGCAAAGGTGAAAATACCAGAGTCAGGCTTTGAGGTTTAATAAAACCAGCATAATTTATTCTGCACTCTCGGGTGAGGGTCCCTTGGCCTCGGCCTCAGCCTCAGCCTGGTCAGAGGTCGAGGGAGTCCCAGGGTGGGTACTGCTCGTTCTTAAAGAGCGTTGTCCAATAGGTTGTCACCACGGGGGTCCTTGTCTGGCCAATTAAGTTCGCAGTTCAACTTTGTCGGGCGTGCCAAATGCTGAAGGGCGGGAAAGTCCGTCGGTGATGGCGGGTCAGGTGCAGAAAACAGGAAAGTTTTGCTGGTGGGAATATTTCCACCTTGTTTCTTCTCCCTTCCCCCAGACCTTACATTACGACCTTAAAAGGATAAGGGATGACGACCACTCTGGCTGCTTCAGGCTGTCAAGGGGCGTCGATTTGGGGCCCTCTGGTCGGAGGGTCTTGGGGAAGGGGTGCGTAGGGGTGCAGGAGCATCTCATCAATTGCCACTAGAATGATGGTGGATGCATGTTTCCTGAGAAAGCATAAAACACAGGGCACAAAGGCCAGAATTAGACATAGCAGTATGATGAGTCTTAGAAATGGGAGGACCCAGGATAGCAAGAATTTTAAAAGAGAGTGGTGCATAGGGCTGCGAGCAAGAGAACACAGTATCTCCACAGAGGTTGAAAATCCCAGCGGGGGGCACTGGGCAGAGGCATTGGGAGCCAAGGTGAGGCTAGGCGTGTAGAGGAGAGAGACATTGGAGAACTGTGGAGAGGTAGTGATACTGTGGGTAGAGGTATAATCAACCTGGAATGAGGGTGGTACTGTAATGGCGACTATGACTGTCTTAACAGTGGGAGGCAGAGCCAGCAAGAGTTATTTTGGGTGGGATCCAGGAAGGCCAGAAAATGAAAAGTAGAGTTGATTAAAGCTGGCACTTGGGGGCTTGGGATAAGAGAGGGCGAAATTTCTGGGGCCAAAATTTTCTGGATTGGTCATGTAGGGGGCTGGCGATGATAAACTTTAAGGATTTCTATAATACCCCCGGGGTCCGTACCCCAGGCATTTACTCAGATACCGGCCTGTTGGGTGGACAGCCAGAGAGAGACAGATGAGCTTCTGATGGTAAATGTGACTCGATTACAGGTCGTGGGGGCGCAGCCGTGATGCAGCCAAAGACTGACCAGAGGGCCAAACTGCAGGGACACGAGGAGCGCCTGTCCTAAGCAGTCTTATTGATAATCCCTTGATCGTCCCATGTGTGTCGTACCTGGAATTCCCACTCCGTCACGGTCAAGGCAGAGTCCATTCCAGAGGCCTAGAGAGGGAAGAGGAGGCCAGGCATGGCTAACCACGCGGGGAGGAGGTAACCCCGGTCAGCCAGTTAAGACATTTTAGACTTACCATGATTTTCGTGAGTAGGAGGCATAACACTGTTAGCAAAAGCCATTTCCAGAACACACATTCCTGTGGGGCCACTGCAGCTAGTCTAACAGAGAGAACGAGGGTGAGTGTTATGGAGACCACCTGAACAGATAATTATAGGGGTAGGGTAGAGATGACACAGGCTTTAGCTGTGAGGGCAACAAGAAGGTTTTTTTTTTTTTTTTTTTTTTTTTTGGAGAGGTTTTGTTGCTATAGGGCGCATGCGCTCGCCAGAGAGAGACATAGAGACAGAAAGCGAGAAATCACCCCCCAGAGGGGATGGTCACGCTGCAATCCCTTCTCCTCCATTTTCCTCTCAGGATCTTGGGCACGCACGCACACGCGCCCGGCGTGAGTTTAAGCCACCGGGTCCGGGACATGAACTGCAGTCAACTATGTGGGAGTCCAGCGACATAGCCATTACGCTAACTGCTGGTTCCCAAGAAGAGGGTTTTTTAAGAGTTGGGACTAGGGGTTGACCTGGTCTGGAGAAATGGGTGGGGGCGGGGAATTAAGTCCGGTGGGGGAACAGGTGGCCTGGCAGAGGAGGCCAAGGAAGGGAGAGGAGTTAAATTGAAGGGTGACATGTAACCTTTTAAGGATTTCGTGGCCTAGGAGTGTGGGGCATGTGGGAATGACAAGAAAAGAGTGGGTAAAGTACGTTTTTCCAAAGCGGCAGGCTAAGGATTCAGTTGAGAGAGGACTTGAGGGCTGGCCATCAATACCTACAATAAGGGGCCAAGATATGTTGGGAGGACAGAGTAGGTAGCCCCGTGTCCACCAGGAAGGTGAACAACTTACCTGCTACCTGAAGCCGGACCCTGGGTTCGGTGAGGGTAATTGGGACGGTCGAGTCTGGGGCCCGTCGGTCCTCAGCCAATCCCATCATGGCCAGGTAGAAATCAGGGTGGAGGGTGGTGGACCTCTTCTCAGCATGGAGGCGTCGGGAGTGGATCTTGTCTCCCTCTTTTGGGGCAGTCAGAGCCCAGTGACCCATTTTACCACACCCTGGGCAGGGTTTAGTGGGCGGCCGGGGATCCGGGCATTCACTAGACCAGTGGCCTGGCTTGCCACATTTGAAGCAGTTTCCTGGGGGAAGACTGCGTCTAGGGACCCCCTTCTGAAATGCCGGCCGCAGGGCAGCCATCAGGGCTGGGGCTTGCATGGCAGTCATCTGTTTGGCCTGTTTGTGACGAGCTACCTCAGCATCCTCCTCTTGGGAATTGAAAACTTTAATATTCACCAGGTCTCCTATGGGGGTCTTGTTCAGCCTTTTTGAGTTTTTGTTTGTTTGTTTGTTTTTTCCTGTTATCAGTGGCTGACTGGGTGATAACATGGGTGGCCAGAACTATTGCCCCAACAGGACTTTCCAGGAAGAGTAGGGTATGGAGTTGTATAGCCTCAGTGAGGCGACTCAAAAACATGGCTGGATTTTTTTTGACCCTGGGTGACTTCTTGCAATTTGTTAATTTGTTGTAATTTACTGCCTTTTGGGCTGCTGGTTCTTTTTTTTTTTTTTTTGGAGAGGTTTTTTTCGCTATAGGGCGCGTGCGCTACCAGAGAGACATAGAGACAGAAAGCGAGAAATCACCCCCCAGGGGGGATGGCCACGCCACAATCCCTTCTCCTCCATTCTCCTCTCGGGATCTTGGGCACGCACACATACGTGCCTGGCGTGAGTTTAAGCCACCAGGTCCGGGATGCGAACCGTGGTCAACTACATGGGAGTCCAGCGACATAGCCATTACGCTAACTGCTGGTCCCATAATCTCTTTTTTTAATGAATATTTTTATACTAAATGAAGTAGCAACTTCATTCTTTTTTTTTTTTTTAAACAGATTTTGTTAATTTAGCACGCAAAGACTTATTAAAGCTTCTGCCTGATAAAATTTTTTTTTTTTTTTGGAGAGGTTTTTGCTATAGGGCACGTACGTTCGCCAGACAGAAAGACAGAGACAGAGAGACAGAAAGTGAGAAATCACCCCCCAGGGGGGATGGCCATGCCGCAATCCCTTCTCCTCCATTCTCCTCTCGGGATCTTGGGCATGCACACACACGTGCCTGGCGTTGAGTTTTAAGCCACAGAGTTTGGGACGCGAACTGCAGTCGACTACGTGGGAGTCCAGCGACATAGCCATTACGCTAACTGCTGGTCCCTGCCTGATAAAATTTTAACCAAGGTCACCTTTTGTAATTCTTCCCATTTATCTAAATACCTGCAGGTCAAGGTGTCATAGATGTCATAAAGTTAGCTGTGGTGTCCAAAAGGGGTTGTCCTTTTTGTCATTTAGAACTGTACATATCTTTTCTTTTTTTTTTTAATCCGTTTTTAAAAGGAGAAACTGGCCTGTGTAAATCTAAGGAGTTTAATGTGGTGGACTAGCATGCTGCTTTTTTGAGCATCTCTCCACTAAATGTCACTCTAGTGTTGAGATCACTGTCTTACGTGTCTCAGTTCCCTTCAAGAACCTAGCACTCTTTTTTTTTTTCTGGAGAAGTTTTTGCTATAGGGCACGTGCGCTCGCCAGACAGAGACAGAGAGACAGAAAGCGAGAAATCACCCCCCAGGGGGGATGGCCATGCCGCAATCCCTTCTCCATTCTCCTCTTGGGATCTTGGGCACACATGCACATGCGCCCGGCGTGAGTTTAAGCCACCGGGTCCAGGACTCGAACTGCGGTCGACTACGTGGGAGTCCAGCGACATAGCCATTACGCTAACTGCTGGTCCCAAGAACCTAGCACTCTTGAAGAGGGCCCAAAACGCGTGAGTGGTCAGCTCTTTTGTGTTTATTGGATGGGCCTGTTATTATTGTGCTTGGGATTCCCTATAGGGCCACTACTAGTCCTAAGAGGAGGAAATCTTCCTCCCTCTAGACACTCCCAGCGTGGCTCCCAGTCGCCTGGGCAGCCTACCTAACAGGGCGGACCAAGTGCCCCTGTATCTTCAGAGCTGAGATACTCAGTCTCTCATTCGCCTATGAATAAGACAGTTCAGTTTCTCCATACTTGCCAGGGAAAGGAGTTAGGAAGAATTTTGTTAATAGAAAATACATTGTCTGTTAATGTTTGTAGGCATGACTTTCCTAGTCCCTTTTGAAAATATTTTGGAATAGGAAAAGTAGTCAGACTACTGTCCACACCCAGAAGCCAAAGGCTGCCTTGGCACGAGTCACGAGTGAGGACCGAGGATCTCCTCCAGCTTGCTGGCCAGGAGCTGGTAATTTCTACCCATATTATACCAAGGCTTGAACTTCTGCCCCTCGTTCCACACGAAGTCTTCCCAGCAGGTTCCATAATCTGAGACAGAGGAGGGGGACAGCAGTCATTTCTGCTGGAACCAGGAGGGCTGAGTTCTGGGTAGGCTCCCCTGGCCCCGCCCCCTCTGTCACCATCCTAGAGCTGCCACCCCTCATCCCCTCCCTCCCCCAGTCCTGACCTCCCCCCAATGCTCACCTTGGCGGGACATGATCACCACCCGGGCCCCTTCCTCACACAGTCTGTGAAGCCCTTCCTGGAATTCTGGGTCCCAGAAGTAGTAGAGTCGGGCGGTGAGGATGGTCAGCCTCACGTTCCGGTGCGCGGCCAGGAAGTCGGCCACCCACTTTGCACAGTCAGGGCAGGGGCTCCAGGACAAGTACCAGGTGACCTGGAAGTCCTCGTCAGGGGACAGGATGTCTTTGCAGAACCATAAGAGAAAGCGCAATTCTGCGTGGTAGGAAGGACGGACCTGGGAGGGGAGGAGAGGTCAGGAGAGGGTGGGGCAGAGGTCAGGGCCAGGCAGGGACCAGGGAGCAGCCCAGGACGTTCCGATCGGGGGCTTCTCTCCTCTCAGTCCCTCACCTCCCCTGGAGGCTGGGGCTCCCCCTCACCCCTTGCTCATCCATGAAGTCTCACATACATTCCCGGCATCCATTCTACAGCCCCTGAGCCTGCACTGGCCGGACCCTCGGGCTCAGGTTGCCCCTGCCTGCTGCATGCTGGGAGGGCACAGAGCCACCCTGTTCCATCAGGGAGCCACTGCCACGTGGGGCCACTGAGCATGGAAACGTGGCTCAGGTGGACGGAGTCATGTGGCAAGTGTGATACCCACGGCTCATGTCAGAGACGACAGGAGAGACGGTGCACATGGCCTCGTGCAGACCCGTGTGGTGATTATGTTCAACGCTGTCAGACTTTCTGGACTAAATAAATTACAGGCACAAATGTCGCCAGCGTCTGTCAGCTTTTTAACCTACGGGATGAGGAATAATTTGGCCGACTCACTGGCTCCTGTGGTGCCTGGTGGACAGCAGTGCCCTGGAGCGAGCCCACTCAGCCTGTGGTGGCTCCCGCCCCTAGACACATGCCAGTCTCCATCCTGGATGGAGGAGGCAGGGGTGTGGGCTATGCTGGCAGGTGGGGTGAGGTTGGTCAGGGGGTAGAGCCGGGGCTTTGCTCTAACAATGGCTGATGCTGGTCACAACTGCCCTAGTGGCAGTCCAGGGGGCCCTGCCATGGGGCCTGGGCAGGCAGGGGGCGGGGTGGGTTCACGGTGGTGTGACAACTCACCCTTGACAGCAGGCCAGGGAGGTGGCCAGGGCGGCCCGCCCAGCCAGGCAGGTGCAGGGCCAGGGGAGGTGCAGGTGCTCAGCCCCCCAGCCCTCTACGGGGCTCCTTCCTGGGACTCGCTGGACGCGGAGCCCAGGGGAGCAGCTACTCGGAAGCCTTTGGGGATCCTCCCGACAGCACCACTCTGACGCCCAGAAAAGGACAGAAACACTGTGGAGACGTGTGGCGGGGGCTGCTGTCCGGGCTTTCCCCTCGACATTTCCTGCATTCGGCCTGACTTCCCTCCAACCTGACACTGAGGAGAGCCTGGCTCTTACCTGGTTCTTAAAGATCCCCCTGACAGGGGGGACAGTGCCCTGCGACTCCGTTCTGTCCACCTGGTAGCACAGGAAGGTGGTGTTCCGATCCCTGGCAAATCTGAGGTTTTCAAACTGGAAGTAGAATGTCTCTGGGTCCAAGCGCTCCATCGGGTGTCTGGGGACAAGAGGGGTGGGGACCTGCCCAAGGCGCTCCTGGAGCGGGTTCAGGAGCTGTCCTCAAATACAGCGCCCAGACACCCCCATGTGCTGCACCCACAACCCAACCTCCACCGCCCTGAGAATTTCAGTTCTTTGTCCAACAAGGAGCCCGGGGAGAGAGGAAGGGGAGGGGAGGCTGTCAGGGCAGCAGGGAGGAGGGGTGACCGCTCACCGCTCGGGCCCAGCTCTGGTCCTTTCACAGGACCCTCCTACCCAGCCACACTCTCAGTATCATGCCCACCTATGCTCTCGTCCATGGGAAATGGAAAAAGGTGAGGGGAAAGGGCCCGCAGATGGCATGGTGGCCAGACATCCACATAGCCACTACGATGCGCGTCCCAGACCCAGCAGCTTGAAAATCACACCGGCACGTGTGTGTGACTGCCCCAAATCGAGAGAGAACAGAGAAGGGACTGCTGTGGCCATCCCTCCTGGGGCTACTACTCACTTTCTCTTGCGGTCTCTATCTGGGGACTACATGCACTCTATGGCAAAAATCTATAAAAAAAGGGGGGCCTCTACTTCGAAGTAGTAAAATGTAACATACCAGTAAGTCCAAGTCCTTGATATTTCACCTATGTGTGCCGTTTTTAAAAACTCAGCTAACACCTGAGCCGCCCCTGCCTTCTCCTGCCCTGAGTGCTGCCGCTGTGACCTCACCCCTCCCTGCCGCCCAGACCCTGTGGCCGCCATGGCCATCTAGCAGATGAGCAGGCAGAGGCAGTGGGGGACCTGCCCGTGTCACGGCTGGAGTCTGACGGGGCTGGTCCCCTGTACAGCCGGGCCACAGTCAGCTGCAACCTGCAGGCGTGTGCGGGAACGGCCGTGGCTCAGGTTTATCCGATGTGAAAACAGGAGCGTGGCTCCCGTGGCCCGACTCCTCCCGCCCACTCTCCTGGTGTGGGTCAGAGGGAGAGGCGAGGTCCCTGAGGCTGCGCCCAAGTGTGGGCTCGCTGTCCTCCCCCTGCTCTCAGAGCGATGTCCTTGGTGGGAAGTTTATCTCCTGGCCTCAGGGAGCAGTGCCTCCTCCCCACCCTCAGTAACTGCGGGCTCAAAGTGAGGTGACAGGAGAGCGGGGGAGTGCTGGGACAGAACCCCGGCTGCCCCCATCCCTGGTGCAGATCTGTGTGTTCACAGAGCACAGGGATGTGGGATCCACGGGGGGCTGCCACACAATGCAGAGATTCTTGCTCCCCAATCAGCCCGACATCTGAGGCCCTCAGCAGTGCTGGATTCTGAGCCCCTAATCTACATAGAGACGCCTACCCCAGGACTCAGTGTGAGTGAACATCTTGGAGGCCAGGCCTTCACGGGGTGACTAAGTGCTGATGAAGCTTTGGGTGGGTACTGATTCAGCCCCACTGGCACCCAGACACGTGAGGGGGAGCTGGACACCGGCAGCCCAGCTGCACAGGGCAAGGGCCTGCGTGGACAGCAAGCGTGTGACCCACTCAGCCCAGGTGAGGCCTCGATGAAACCATGCCGGCCTTGAACTTCCAGGCCCCAGAACTGGGGACCGTCACCTCCTGGATTTAACCACCCAGTCGTGGTATAGCGTCAGGGCAGCCCTGGCACCCGATGGCCTTTTCCTTCAGAGCCACTCATTCTGCTCACTCGTCTGCCGTCAGGGTGTGTCTCACAGCGTCTGACACGCACATGCACGTGCACGCACATGCATTCCCGCCTTCTGCGGTGCTGGTTCCTAACATGCGGGTGCTCAGGTGTGAAGGAAGGACCCAGGTGAGGGGCCTCCCAGGTGGGAGAGAGGGGGCCTTGGGGTGGATCAGGGGTGCTCTGAAGGAGGAAAGGGGTCCCTGACAGAAGGGGCTGGGAGGGCAGGGGGGAGGGCACGGCAGGGCAGGCCCAGGGCAGGCACCGAGGGTAGGACAGAGCTCAGGGTGAGGACAGGGCCGGGGGCCGCCGTGAGGCCTCACCTGAGGATCTCCTGCAGGGTGATGCGCAGGGACTGATGGTTTTTAATCGTGTTCTTCCAAGGCCTGAAGTCCCTTCCCTCGTTGAACACGAAGTCTTCCCAGCAGTTTTCAAAATCTGAGACAAGGAGGGGAGAACGCAGTTGGGGCCCCAGGGCTTTCTCCTTGACGCTCCAGGGCCTCCTCCGAGGGCCGGGTCTCATGGATCCTGCTGAGACCAGGAGGGCTGAGTCCTGGGCAGTCTCCCCTGGGTCCCACCCCCTCTGCCAGCATCCCTGAGCTGCCACTCCTCACCCTGCACCTCCCCAGCCCTGACCCACCCAGTGCTCACCATGGGGGGACATGACCGTCACCTCAGCCCCTTCCTCATACATTCTGCGAAGCCCATCCTTGAATTCTGGGTCCCAGAAGTAGTAGAGTCGGGTGGTGAGGATGGTCAGCCTCACTTTGCGGTGCGCGGCCAGGAAGTCGGCCACTTGCTTCGCACACGCAGGGCAGGGGCTCCAGGACAAGTACCAGGTGACCTGGAACTTCTCGTCAGGGGACAGGATGTCATCGCAGAACCACGAGAGAAAGCGCAATTCTGCGTGGCAGGAAGACCAGACCTGGGAGGGGAGGAGAGGTCAGGAGAGGGCAGAGGAAAGGATCAGGGCAGGGGCCAGGACATTCTGATCAGGGTTTCTCTCCTCTCAGTCCCTCCCCTCCCCTGGTGGCTCCGTCCCCCTTCACCCCGTGCTCACCCATGAAGTCTCGCGTGCGTTCCCGGCATACATTCTACAGCCCCTGAGCCTGCTCTGGCCGGGTCCTCGGGCTCAGGTTGTCCCTGCCTGCTGCGTGTTGGGAGGGCACATGCAGCCCTGCCCCATCGTGGAGCTGCTGCCACGTGGGGCCACTGAGCATGGAAACGTGGCTCAGGTGGATGGGGTCGTGTGGAGAGTGTGACACTCACGGCTCATGTCAGAGACAACAGGAGAGACGGTGCACACTGCCTCGTGCAGACCCGTGCACAGATTATGCTCCATACTTAATACTAATGATTCAGTCAGGCTTCCTGGGCTAAGGTATGGGACCAAATCTCACCAGCAGCTGTCAGTTTTGTTTGGTTTCATTTTGTTTTTTAAGACATTTTTGTTGTAGGGCATATGTGCTCGCTGGAGAGACAGAGAGACACTAAGCGAGAACTCACCCCCTGGGGGTGTGGCCACATCGCAATCCCTTCTCCTTTCTCAAATCAGAATTACGGGGCACACACACACACGTGCCCAGCGTTGAGTTTGAAGCTACCGAACCTGGGACTTGAAGTATGGTTGACCATCTGGAAGTCCAGCAACATATCCATTCCGCTATCTGCTGGTCCCTCTGTCAGCTTTCTAAACTATGGGTAGAATAATTTACCAAACTCACTGGCTCCTGTGGTGTCTACGGGGCAGCACCACCCTGGAGGAGCCCGCCCAGCACACAGCAGCTCCTGCCCCGGACACACCCTGCACGTCTCCAGCCTGGGTGGAGAAGGAGACAGGAGTGTGGGGGACCCTGGGGGGTGGGATGTGGTCAGTTGGGGACTGCAGGTGGGGCCTCACTCTGGCAATGGCGGCTGTTGGTCACAGCTGCCCTGGTGGCAGCCCAGGGTCCTTGCCATGGCGTCTGAGCAGCCAAGGAAGAAAGGGGAGGGCGCGTGTACACCGAGGTGTGACGACTCGCCCTTGACTGTGGGCCCAGGGCTATGACTGGGGTGGCCCGCCCAGCCCAGCAGGTGCAGGGCCAGGGGAGGTGCTGGTGCTCAGGCCCCAGCCCTCTGAGGTGATTGTCCTGGGACTCGCTGGATGCAGTGATGGGACCATGGGGAGTGACTGGTGGAGTCCGGCAGTGGAGCCTACACCAGGCCTTTTGTGATCCCTCCAAAGGAATCCGGTGCCCAGACGGTCCAGTGGGAACATCAAGAGTGGAGGGCGGCAGAAAGCGTGGTGGGAGGAAAATGTAGAATTCAGAGCCCGCCCTGTGGCCCTTCCCCTGTGACTTGTCCTGCGTCCTCCCGGAAGCTCCTGCCTGCGGTGTGAGGACACTCTGGCTCTCACCTGGTGTGTGAGGACCCCGCTGACCAGGGGCACTGTGCCGTGTCGCTCAACTTTGTCCACTTGGTAGCACAGGAATGTGGTGTTACGGTCGTTGATATATTTTAGGTTTCGAAAGTAAAAGTAAAATGTTTTTTGAAATAACCGCTCCATCAGTATCTGGGCACAAGAGAGAGATCGGGACTGAGGGGCGCTCCTGGAGCGGGTCCAGGCTGCTGTCCCTGAGCACAGCTCCCCGTCCACCCCAATTCCCATCTCTCAGCCCTGAGAATTCCTGCTGCCTCTCCCAGTGAGGCGCCTCGGGGAGAGGAAGAGGAGGGGATGATTCCTGGGGGCAGCGGTGAGGGGCGACCTCTCAGCTCTCACCCCCAGCCCAACAACCGGGGGTGAGGGTGTGGGAGGCACCCCCAGTGGGAGCAGCTGTGCACCTGGAAAGAACACACACACAGACACACAAGCAGAGGAAAGTGGGATCGGGTGGACCGGGCTTCTCAGATGCAGATGGCAGAGGCCCCAGCTGCTCCCAGGTTTATTCGCTAACGGGGCCATGGGGGCCGGAGAAGCAGCAGAAGGCAAAGCTTGGTGTTGTCTATTGTCTTCTGGTTCCAAATAGCCCCACCTGGCCTCTCTTGGCGGAAACAGGTTCATAACCTCTGCCAGCTGTGCAGCATCAGCCCAGCTGAGTGTGCTCTGCTGGTCCCTAACGGTCACCATTGCTCAGCTCTGGTTCTGCTCTCTACGCTCGGCCCCGCTCTGGTCCTTCCTGTGGACACACACCCAGTGTCCTGCTTTCTCACTCCAGTTACTGGAGAAAGGTAAAAGGAGAAAAATGCCTCTCTAGCCCCAAATAACATCTCTTCTTCCTTAAGAATGATTTTATTTAACTTTATTGATTTAAACTTGATGGGGAGTAGGGCGAGAAAGAGAGAGAGAAAGAGAAAAAGTGAGAAAGCAAGCCAGCAGGCCCAGGACTCGAATTGTGGTTGGCCACGTGAGAGTCTAGCGCCTTTAACCACCAAGCCACATGCTGGCCCCAATAAGATCTTTTTTTTTTTTTTTTTTTTTTTTTCTTTGAGAGGTTTTTGCTGTAGGGCGCGTGCGCTCGCCAGACAGACAGAGAGAGAGAGAGAGAGACAGAAAGCGAGAAATCACCCCCCCAGGGGGGATGGTCATGCCGCAATCCCTTCTCCTCCATTCTCCTCTCGGGATCTTGGGCACGCACGCACACGCGCCTGGCGTGAGTTCCAAGTCACTGGGTCCAGGACGCGAACCGCGGTTGACTACATGGGAGTCCAGCGACATAGCCATTACGCTAACTGCTGGTTCCCCTCCCCAATAAGATCTTTACCTATGTGTCCAATTCATTTCTGATTTTTCACATCTGTATGCTATTTATGAATCACTTTTTGTGTAGGACACAGAAGCGTTTTTTTTTTTTAAGAATTATGTATTTTAATTTTATTTATTCATTTATTTTTTAATTTCACTAGAGATGGAGACACTGGGTGGGTGAGTGAGAAACAAGCCACCATGTCTGGGATTCGAACCATAGTTAGCCATGTGGGAGTGTCCTGCATCTTAAACACCACGCCACCTGCTGGTCCCTTTTTATTTGAGTTTTTAAAAAAGAATTGTTCATTTTAATTTTATTTAATATAGTATTTTTAATTTTTTAAAGAATTATTTAACTTTATTTCAGAGGGACAGAGTGAGAGAGCGGGTTGGGCTGGCAGGGGGCGTAGTGACTGAGTGGAACTCACACACAGCCAACTGCAGTAAGAGTCCCGGACCTGGCTGCTTGCTTTCTCACCTCCCCTCTCTCTCACTCTGTCCCTCTTTGGTCAAATTAAAACAAACTAACAAATAAATCTAAATAAAAAATAATTCTTAGAGACCAAGACAGAGAGAAGGAAAGTGAAAAAGCAAGCCACCAGGTCCAGGACTCGAACCGCAATTGGACATATGAGAGTCCAGCACCTTGACTACCATGCTACCTGCAGGCCCCCAGGGGGAGGTTTTGACAAGGTCTTCCCCAGTCCTGGTCCCCGTGGCCCAGCCTCCCAGGTCAGCAGGACCACAGCCCAGGGGGCCTTGCCCTCTGTGTGGGCGGCTCAGGAATTGTCCCCAGGCCTCCCACAAGGACTGGAGGACTCGGCCACCGAGTAGCTGCGTCTCAGCAGGGTGGCCGCCGTTGCAGTCTATGCGTGTTATTATTAACTACTTGTGTTACACAACACGTGTGCTCACCAGGGAGGGTGAGAGGGAGAGACAAAGACTGAGACAGAAAGGAGAAGTGAGAAAGCACCCCCGGGGTGGCAACGCTGCAATCCCTTCTCCTCCATCCTGCGCTCGTGGACGCTGGGAAGCCCCACATTTACCTAATGTGTTTTTCAAGTCAGAGGGTCTGGGCCTGAGCAGTGCAGTGGGCTATGTGGGACCGGAGTCTTTACCACCACGTCACAGCGGCTAACACCTGGAAAGGCCGACACCTCTGCTGCCCGCTGCCCACGCGGGTCCTGCCCTGAGCGCTGCCAGTGTGAGCTCACCCCTTCCTGCCGCCCAGACCCTGTGGCTCCCATGGTCATCTAGCAGATGAGCAGGCAGAGGCAGTGGGGGACCTGCCCGTGTCACGGCTGGAGTCTGAGGGGGCTGGTCCCCTGTACAGCTGGGCCACTGTCAGCTACAACCTGCAGGCGTGTGCAGGAACGGCCGTGGTTCGTGTTTACCTGATTTGAAAACAGGAGCGTGGCTCCCGTGGCCCGACTCCTCCCACCCACTCTCCTGGTGTGGGTCAGAGGGAGAAGCGAGGTCCCTGAGGCTGCGCCCAAGTGAGGGCCCGCTGTCCTCCCCCTGCTCTCAGAGCAATGTCCTTGGGGGGAAGTTTATCTCCTGGCCTCAGGGAGCAGTGTCTCCTCCCCACCCTCAGTAACTGCGGGCTCAAAGTGAGGTGACAGGAGAGCGGGGGAGTGCTGGGACAGAACCCCGGCTGCCCCCATCCCTGGTGCAGATCTGCGTGTTCACAGAGCACAGGGACGTGGGGCCCACGGGGGCTGCCACACAGGGCAGGGGTCACCAGGGTCTTGTCTCTCTCTGGGTGAAGCCCACCCAGGGGTGGGGGTGGGGTCAGCAGTGGGGGCAGAGATGGAGGGGAGCGGGTGCTGCAGGGGCCCAGGGGGGGGAACCCAGGGCTGAAGATGTGGTCAGCGTACCTACCACCTACCGAGTCCTGCTGCAGCCCCTGGCAAGCTTGTCCGGGCTTGTCTTTGTCCTGGGCTTGGGCTTCTCTTTCTGGCTTCCTGGCTTGTGTCTGCACCAGCCCCCTATTGGGGGGTGACCTCTCAGGCCCTGAGCACAGGCCCCGCCTCCTTCCTGCTTAGGGGTAGGAGGGCCTCAGGGTGCAGGAGCTTCCTCAGCTCAACCCCCTCTCTCCTGGCCCTCCCACATCCCTGACCTGGGAAGTCCCTGCAGGCTTGTCTCAGCCCTGAGGTTTGTCTTGGGGCTCAGGCTGCATTTCCTGTCTCCAGGACCCTGGCTGTAGGTGCCCCTTACCTGTGAGAGACCTTCCAGGGCTCTGGGAGTGGAGGCCCCGCCTGCCTCCTCCTCCTAGCCCCCGGATGGGAGGGCCCGGGGCAGTGCCCTCCTCAGGCTCAGGCCCACCTTCCCTGCTCTCTGGCTGGGCACAGCAGGCCTCTGGTGGAGCCTGGCCCCTGGGTGCAGCAGCCCGGGGAACTGCAGAGGGAGAGGGAAAGTCGTTGCCAGAGGGAGCAGGTGCCCAGACCTGCTGAGGGCACAGGGCAGGGGCCTCCCTGGTGGACGGGGCAGGCAGGGGCCCTCTGCCCACCACCCCTCCCAGCCACATCTGGGCCCAGAGCTCAGCTCCTGCCTGGTGAGGGACGAGGCTTTGGGCAGGACTCCTTGTTGTCACTCCCTGCACCAGAGCAGTGGTTCCCTGTGCTGAGTTCTAATTCTTGGCATCTCCTCACACAGGTCCCCTCCGCTGCCCGAGGTGGTGGAGATGCTCGGACACCTGATGGGACTGAGGGCTCAGGCTCAGAGACAGCCCGGCCTCTGCTGAGGACACTCAGCTGTACATGGCAGGGCTGGTGCGGGGCCTCACCAGGGCTTGCCCAGGACCTCGGCTGCCCCTGTTGTGGGGCGAGATGTCAAAGATTGGAGTCACTCGAATTGAGAATTCCTGGCCAGGGACTGAAACCCCACACTGCACGCGGGCCCGGTCGGAGGTGGCTGCCTGTTCTGCCGTTTCACAGCGGATTTAAGCCCCAGCTTGCAAAGAGGGTTTCTTATCTTTTTTGAAGTCTTCCAAGGGACTTTAAGGCAAGGGGGGTTTCAGATTCGAGGTGACAGGTGTGCTATCCACAGGTGGGGCTTTTCCCAGGGAGGAAATGCTGTAAGACCCTCTGGGGCAACAGTTGCTAGGGGTGTGAGTCTGCGAGGGTGCAGAGGGGCGTAGCGGCAGGCAGGGCATGCAAGCCTGTGTACAGAAGCAGAATGGCTGTCAATCTCTTAACCTAACAGACTCCATCTTAATGTGACTTTTCCCATGTAGCCCGCGACAGCCCCCTCTCAGGGCAGTCAGGACGTGAGACAGGACTTGGACCCCATTTACTGGTGGATTGGGCAGGCCCGCCCCGTCCCCCCAGAAGAGAGCCTCTGTGCTGTGCGGCACCTGACTGTTAGATCTTTTTTCAAAAAGAATAATTTTTAAAATTTAACTTTATTTATTTATTTTTAAAATTTTCACCAGAGAGGGACAGAGTGAGAGAAAGAGGGAAAGTGAGAAAGCAAGCCCTCAGATCCGGGACACGAACCACGATTGACCATGTGGGAGTCTAGCACCTTAACCACCATGGCACCCGCTGGCCCCAGGACTCCTTTCTACCTACTTGTGTTACCGAACTCAAATCAGGTTCTCTTGCTGAAGCGCTATAAAACCATAGGCACATGGTGATGAAGGGAAGTACCACTGTATTGCAAAGCACAAAGCGAGGAGAGCGGGCAGCTCATGCTGCAAAGATCAGGTCTCCTCGAGATGTTCCCACATGCGTTTCTAAGGGTAAAAAATTAGGGGCAGAGGTCCCAGGCGCATGATCAGTTCAATCATTGGCTCAGGAGGGTGTGATTGTCTTGTGGGCAATTTCTCTTCAGGTTTCTGGAGCCATCCAGCCTGGAGTCTTCTTTTTTTTTTTGGAGAGGTTTTCGCTATAGGGCGCGTGCGCTCGCCAGACAGAGAGAGACAGAGAGACAGAAAGCGAGAAATCACCCCCCCAGGGGGGATAGTCACGCTGCAATCCCTTCTCCTCCATTCTCCTCTCGGGATCTTGGGCACGCATGCACACGCGCCCAGCGTGAGTTTTAAGCCACCGGGTCCGGAACACGAACCATGGTCGACTACGTGGGAGTCCAGCGACATAGCCATTACGCTAACTGCTGGTTCCCCAGCCTGGAGTCTTTGCGCTCACAACCAGCAGTTTCCAGTCTACAAGTATCTTACATATTGAAATGAAACCTCATCTTTCCTTTAAGTGAGAGTTTTAGAGGTCAAATGGCCCTCATTCATGGTCCATGTTGGGCATTATCATAATCAAAGCCTGAAGACTTACTCCTTACAATGGGGTTACAATGTCAATGGACCTTATATTTCAAGAATCTTAAAAAATACATGGGGCGGGGGTCCTTGCTCGGTTTCATCTGTATCGTAGTTGTGGCTTCATTTGGCATCTCAAGGGCAGGTCTCTAATCTTAGAGTTCTGGACTAAGAACAAGGATGTTACACGATGCAGCTCAGCACCCTCCCGTCCTATGACAAGACCACTCTTAGGTATAGCATGACCTAGAGGACGTGTGACCTCCGTCTGGGGAGAACACCTGCACAGTTCCTCGTGGGTTATAAACCCGGAACCCAGATCACTCGGCGGACTCGGCTCTGAGACCCCTCCCGCCCGGAGCCCTTGCCCTGCTCTCTCTTCATGAGCTCCGCTTTGCCATGCCTGTCGTGGGATGGCCTCCGTGATGATGTTCTCCGTGTTTTGGACAAAGGATTGAACAAGACATGCAAAGAGTGTAAGGAAAAGGTAGTTGTTTAAGTAAGAGTAAAAAAGTACACTCCTGAGAGGTAGGAGGGGGCCTGAGCGGCCGGAGAGAGTGGCTCAAAAAACCTGGCAGGTGCCTTCTGCGAGATGTGTAATTTATAATCTGGGTCATGTGGGTTGATCGTTGGTGGGGCCCACTGATTGGTTTTATCTCAGTGGCTCTGTCACTGTGGCTGGGCCCATGACTTCTCATTGGCTATTTCGTACGTGGTTGAGCCCACCGATTCATCCCATTGGTTATATCAAATGTGGCTTAATCAACCAGACACCCCCACTGATCTGCCTGCACCACGCTGGACGGGGAATTGTCTGCACTGACACTAACGGGTTATCGCTCTAGTCCCCTTACCCCCTCCTACGCGAGCTTTCTCCTTCCTCACGCCTGCTCCAGTCTGCGCCTCTAATTCTTCCTGAACCTGAGATGGGAACCTGGTCAGGTTGCAGCTCTGGATTTGGCACTGGCGTTGTGCCTGATTGCTCCAACGTTCCCCGTCAGAGGGGCCCAACATCTAAGGGGAGGGCCCTGCTGTCCACATGGACCTCTGGAGGGCTGTGGTGTGGACAAGGGAACGTGAAGTCCACGTGAACGCTCGGCTCCCCAATCACCCAGGTCCATCAAGGAGAAACCCTGAGGCTGTGCAGGGTGAAGGTGCTTCGTGTCCCTCAGATCTGCCTGATGTTCCATCCTCCTACAGGGTTGTTCCAGCGGGAGAAGCCGTGCCCCCAGGGGCCCCAATGCTCTGGCCAAGCCTGAGCAGAGGATGGTGCATGGGGTTAGGAAACATGAGACTCCCCCTCTCCTCTGGCGGAAGCTCGTCCTGCTCTGCCTGAAGCCCACTAACTGCATTTGAAAATTTATTTTTTAATTTAGTTTAACTTTATTTATTTATTTGACTAGAGGGTCAGAGTGAGAGAGAGAGAAGAGAGAGAGAGAGAGAGAGGAGAGAGAGAAAGCAAGCTACCAGGTCCAGGACTCAAACCGTGATTGCCCATGTGGGAGTCCCACGGCCCTAACCGCCACACCATTTGCTAGCCCCCTGCATTTAAATTTGGAAGATGAAGCTGTCTGAGTCCTGCAAAAACAGACAGACCAGGACCAGTGGGTGGTATGGTGGTTAAGAGCGATGGACTCCCCACATGGCTAACCATAGTTTGAGTCCCAGACCAGGTGGCTTGCTTTCTCACTTTCCCTCTCTCAATTGCTCTCACTCTGTCCCTCTTTGGTCAAATTAAAATAAATAAATAAATAAAGTTCAATTGTAAAAGTTATTAAAAAAAATAAGACAGGAAAAAAAAAAGTTGGAAAAGGGAACCAGCAGTTAGCGTAATGGCTATGTCGCTGGACTCCCACGTAGTTGACTGCGGTTCAAGTCCCGGACCCGGTGGCTTAAAACTCACGCAGGGCGCGTGTGCGTGCGTGCCCAAGATCCCGAGAGGAGAATGGAGGAGAAGGGATTGCGGCGTGACCATCCCCTCTGGGGGGTGATTTCTCGCTTTCTGTCTCTATGTCTCTCACTGTCTGTCTGGTGAGTGCACATGCCCTATAGCAAAAACCTCTCCAAAAAAATAAAATAAAATAAGACAGGGACCAACAGTTAGCATAATGGCTATGTCACTGGACTCCCATATAGTCGACCGTGGTTTGAGTGCTGGACCCAGCGGCTTAAACTCACACTGTGCGCATGTGCATGTGTGCCCAAGATCCTGAGAGGAGAATGGAAGAAAAGGGATTGCGGCGTGGCCATCCCCTCTGGGGGGGGTGAAAAAAAAAATAAAAAAAATATAGTAAGACAGACCAAGGACAACACTGTGGTAGAAGAGAAATCGTTCCAGTGAGCAGGCGTGGACACTTCTTGGAAGAAAATTTAATGATCACCTAGCCCGAGGGGCATCCCACGCCCAGCTCGGCAGTGGCAGCAAAGCCCAGTGGTGAGGGGCCTCGGCTCAGCCAGCACAGCCGAGTGGGGAGGCAGTCAGTGCACATGAGTGGCCCTCGGAGGCCAGCAGACAGCAGCCTCACCGCAGCCCATCTGCAGTGACAACCAGGACCTCCTGGTGACCTGTGCTTGAAAATCATACCAGGAACTCGTGTATACAAGCGCAAGATCCCAGGAGGAGAATGGAGAAGGGATTGTGTCATAGCCACCCCCCACCACTACCCCCATCCCCCGTGGGAGGTTTCTCAGTTTTCCACTGTCTCTGTCTCTCCCTCTCCAGCAAGTGCACATGCCCTAAGGCAAAAAACTCTAAAACTATGATAATAATTTTAAAATAATAAACAAACCAGCTTCTTCCTCTCAACCAATTCTTCATGTTGGGAAGGTTATCGTCCCTCCTGCTATGCCAGATACACAGAAATTCAGCACCATGGGTCGCCCGGTCAGCACTCTAATTCCCCCTGGGGCAATAAGCTGAGAGTGCAGTTCATCCGTAAGTGGGTGCTCACACCTCGAAGCCTGCACTGGGCATGCCTGATTAGGTCATTGAGTTTCTTACCTGTGCAAGTGCAGGAAGAGCCCGGTGAACATCAAAGAACTCAGATACCATGACAGACCTCCCCCTGCTAAACATTCATTACCAAAGCCCCAAAAGGAGGTAACACCTGAACCCACGCCCAGTGTGATGGTCTTCTCTGGTAGCTGCACGCCTTTCAGGCATGGGGGTGGGGTGGTATATTTCTTTTCTGCTAAAACTACTGTTTCCTATTTTAAACTTCTGTTTTCATATTTACAGTGTTTGTGGTTTTTCATTTTGCACCTCAGGGCTGGTCTCTAGTCTTAGAAATCTGGACCTAAAGAACCTGGATTTCACACAACGCAGTGCCACTGCTTCCTGGGACAACCCCGCTCTGCAGCCCTCAGCGGGAGCGCTGCCCTTCGTCGGTGACTGGCTGATGTTCTTGGTCACCAGGACTCCAGTATTCCTCATCTACGTGAGAGCGCCCTTGTCTGAGACGGGTATTGGGAAGTGCAATGTGGTATGGGTGGCATGGTACCTGGGTGTTAAAAGCACAGAGATAGGAAGAGGGGTTTTAATTGTGTTTTTTGTTTGTTTATTTGTTTTAGCTTTTTTACTATAAAGTGCACACATTTGCTGAAGAGAGAGAGAGAGAGAAGGAAGATGAGAAATCACCACGCCCCCCTCCAGGGGTATGGCTGCACTGTACTCCCTTCTCCATTCTGCTCTTGGGACTTTGGGCATGCATGCTCTCATGCCAGGCAGGATTTTTAAGTCCAGTACTTGAACCATGATTGGCCGTGTGGAATCCAGCCCCCTTAACCACCAGGCCATCTGCCAGCCCTGGTGATCGTGTTTAATTAAGTTCTATTTTTGTCCAGTTTGTATCAAAGTGTGCTAGTCTTGTGCAGTGACGTGGGCGGCCTCCCATCGTTTTTCCCTGGAGTAGTTTCCGTGACATGGGAAGGATCAGCCAGGATTAGGTCGTAACTGCCGGCAGGCCCCTCTCGGCCGAGGCAAGGTGAGGTCTGGTTTTGAGAACAGCAGAAACGCCACGCATCCAGGACCAGGGATCTGTGAGCTGAGTGAATGAGCGAACGCCTTCTCAGGGAAGGCGGCCTTCCTGCTTGCAAACAACAAGCGTTGATAAATGTGTTTTTCCAAATGCCCAGGTGTTCTGCCCACCCTCTGGTGTCATGCAGTCCTATGTCGAAATCGATATCGAAACCAGCCTGTTCTGGAAATTCCCTTATTTTCTGATTCTCTAATAAACAACTGTCCTTCCTCCTTTGCCCTTAAGTACGGGGGACCGAGAGGCGCAGTGGGTGCATCTCTGTTATGGCTCTCCCTCTCCCTCTGGACTCAGAGTTCTGTGTCTTGAGTAGTCATCCCGTGCACACTGAAGGTGGCTCTACTGGACAAAAGAGTCACAGTCCGGTTACCTTGGCAAGGTTCTCCTTGACCACTGGTGCCATTGGGTGCTTTTCCCAATGTTGGGCTGGTGTCAGAGGTTCTTGCTCTCCCGGGTGGTGTATCCACGTGAACAGACGTGGAGGGGGCCTTTCCCGCTGTCGGGGTGGGGGCTGGGAGTGGGAACCACGTCCAAGCAGGACGCAAATGTCCTGTCTACACAAAGCTCCCAGTGGCGGGGCAGGACGGGCAGGCATGGAGCGGCTCAGACCAGCACGTGTGCAGAGGCTCTCCGTGGCGGGAGATGGCGGCTCCGGGCCACTGCGGGCTCTCCCAGGGCAGCATGAGAGGGTTTGGAGATGTGGGCCAGCAGCACCTTCCATGTAGAGAAAATCGGGGCCCTTCTCCCCTCCAGGGTCCTCTCTAAAATGTCGTCTGTGTGTCGTGAGACACCCGCCTCTGGATGCCTCAGGGGACAGCAGCCTTCACGGGAAGTCTTTCTTGCAGAGTAGGGGCAGCCTGGAGAAGCCATGATGGAGCCCTGGTCCTTTGCTGCCTCCCTCTCCCTGCCCAGGCCTGCGGGAGGCGTCACCAGCCTGGGTGCCTGGGGAGGGGAGACACAAACTCTTCCCGGGTGGGTCTCCGAGCCCTCTCCCCTCTCCCCTCTCCCCTCTCCCCTCTCCCCTTCCAGCTGGGGCCCTGGCTGCCCTTTCAGCCCACCCTTGTGGCCCGAGGCAGAGTAGCCCAGTGAGCCCCAGGCTGGTTTGAGGAAGGAAGGAAAACCAAGCTGCAAGGGAGTTTCTAGTGACTGTTAGGAGACATTGTAGACCTCACCTACCTTCCCAGCCATTGCTACTGGCAGGACCCTGTGCAGTTTGAAATCAAGATTCTTTTTGCTGTGCAAAACCAGCGTGTGTGTGTTGGGGGGGGGGGGGGGGGTGTCTCATTTTCTTCCTGTTTTTTGAGAAAGTTTCAGTCACTTTCAGAGTTTATTGAACTCACTTAAAACTTTCTGGCCTGGGGGCCAGCAGGTGGCATAGTGGTTAAGAACTATACTATCACATGGCTGACTGCAGTTTGAGTCCCAGACCTGGGCAGCTTGAAAATCAGGCTGGGCATGTACCCAAAATCCCAGCAGGAGAGTGGAGAAGAAATTGCTGCATGGCCATCTCCCCTGGGCGGTGATTTCTCGCTTTCCCTCTCTCTGTCTCTCTCCTGCAAGTGCACATGACCTAAAATAAAAACATTCTGGGCTGAGAGTTTGATGTTGTTATTTGTGTGTTCATTTTAATTAATAATTCTATTTCGGGCCAGCAGGTAGCAGAGAGGTTTAGGCAGCTAGATCTCATAAAGTCCACTGGGTGGTTTGAGTCATGGACCTGCGCCTCGAAAAACGTGCCAGGTGTGTGTGTGTGCATGCCCAAAATCTCGAAGAAGAATGGAGAAGGGATTGCATTGTATAGACATAACCCTGGGGATGGTTTCTCCTTTTCCTTCTCTCTCTTCTCCCCTCTGTCTCTGGTGTGTTTGCCCTATACCAAACAAACAAACAAAAATAACATGTATCAAAACAAAAACAAAAACAAAAACATGTATCTCTTTAGTGGTTCAGGATTAGTTCATGTGTTCTACCTCTTTAATGTGTGTGTGTATGCTTTGTATATGTACATGTATGTTTATTTTTAATATTTTCCTAGAAATCCTAGGTTTGGATTTTATTTGACCTTATGTTATTGCTTTGTCTACTTTCTTGAACCGAACACATAAACTTTAATTATCAATGCTTTTCTTTTCTAATACATGCATAGAAAGACACAAATTTTCTCTCAAATGCTGTTTTAGTTATATTCTACAAGTTTGATATGTTTTTAAAATATTATTTTTTAATGTTTTAAAATTATTTTGTTGGGGACCAGCAGTTAGCGTAATGGTTATGTCGCTGGACTCCCACGTAGTCGACCGCGGTTCGCGTCCCGGACCTGGTGGCTTAAAACTCACGCCGGGCGCGTGTGCGTGCGTGCCCAAGATCCCGAGAGGAGAATGGAGGAGAAGGGATTGCGGCGTGACCATCCCCCCTGGGGGGTGATTTCTCGCTTTCTGTCTCTCTGTCTCTCTCTCTGTCTGTCTGGCGAGTGCATGTGCCCTATAGCAAAAACCTCTAAAAAAATTATTTTGTTTAACTTTATTTATTTAAATTTGACCAGAGAGGGATAGCATGGGGGTGGTGAGAAAGAAAGCCGCTGGATCTGGGACTCAAACCGTGGTCAGCCATGTGGGAGTCCAGCGCCCTTAACCATTGCGCCACCTGCTGGCCTCTGAAAGTATTATTTAAAAAATTAATAAGCCCTCAGTATGCTCAGTCTGTAGTAGGATTTGGTCTTTATCACATTAGTGATGGAGTAGAGGCAACCGGCTGGTCTCAGTAAAAGCTGGAATCTAGTTCACATCCTGACCTGACCGTGTCTAGCAGGGCTGGGGCTAGCTCAAAGTCCTCAAAATCAATATCCATGAGTCCCTGGGTACCAGGGCCAGTCAGGGCTCACCCTCGTCACATTCCCACACAGGCACAATGAGAATTTCCATGTCACTAGGTATTTTTGGAGAGGTGTACGAGGATATTTAGGGATGTGTTACTTGGGGTTCGACTAAGAAGCAGAACTTCAATGATATTTAAATTTCCTGTAAGGATGTCTTTCAAGAATCTGATGTCATGGTCAGGAGTAAGACTCAGGAGGCCTCAACTCAACTAAAAAGGAAAGTTTATTGAGAGAAAGAGTGCCCAGGAAGGAGGGGTTTTCTTTATAGGACAATCAGGCTAGACAGCTATTCTAGGAGACTGTCTGCAGGACTGATATGGAGGGGAGTTTTTAGATCATCTCTCCTGGGGAGTTAGACCTCTCAGCACTGCTTTGTGTCATTGTCAGCTGCTCCCTGGGCAGTGTGACCTTGCAGTAGCAGTCCCTGGGGGGAGGCTCCTGCCAGGACCCTTTCTGCAGAGTTCTGGACTTGGCTTCTCGGCAGGGCTGGAGCAATTCCATGTGTTGCTCAGAAGAGTGTTACTGGATGGGACCTCACCCCGACTTGATGCAGTCAGGGAGGATTAACAACGTCTCGAGGGCAGTGTCTTCGTGTGTGAAACAGGAGCTCAAGTCTGCAGCGTGGCGGTGGGGAAGGGGCGGTAGGTGTGTTAGGTGGACAAGTGTTGGTTTGAGTTGCTCTGTCATAGCACAGAACTGAAGGACAAGGGAATAAGACTAAGCAAGTTTTTATTAAGAGAGAGAGGTGTGGGGACCAGCAGTTAGCGTAATGGCTATGTCACTGGACTCCCACGTAGTCGACCACGGTTCGAGTCCCAGACCCAGCGGCTTAAACTCACGCCGGGCGTGTGTGTGTGCCCAAGATCCCGAGAGGAGAATGGAGGAGAAGGGATTGCGGTGTGACCATCTCCCCAGGGGGTGATTTCTCGCTTTCTGTCTCTCTGTCTCTCTCTGGCGAGCGCACGTGCCCTATAGCAAAAAAAGAAAAAGAAAAGAAAAAGAGAGAGAGAGAGAGGTGTCAGCAGGTGGCATGGTGGTTAAAGCACTGGATCCCACATGATGGACTATGCAGTTTGAATCCTGGACCTGGCCACCTGAGAAACACAAGCTTGTGTTCATGTGTGCCCAAAATCCCAAGAGGAAAATAGAGAAGGCCATCCCCTGGGGGGTGATTTCTCTCTTTCTTTCTCTCTCTGTCTTTCTCCAGCTACTGCATGTGACCTATGAAAAAAATCTTAAAAAAAAAAAAAAAAAGAAAAGAAAAGAAGAAAGAAAGAGAGAGAATACAGTACACAGACGGAACAGGCCAGAGTCAGGGAGGCAGAGAGGCCCAGTCTCCTTCCAGGGCCCCTTTTTGTTCTGTTTTTACTCTGCACATCTAACATGTGACCTTAGACCTCTTCCAGGCCTTTTGTTGTTGTTGTTTGTTTTCTTTAGACGTGGTTTTATGGGGCCAGCAGGTGGTATTGTGGTCAAAGAACTGGAGTCCCACATGGCTGACCGCAGCTCAAGTCCTGGACCCAGTGGCCTGAAAATAACAATAGATAAATAAGCAAATGTTTCAAAAAGAAAAAAAAAAAAGTGGTTTTATTAGGGGCCGGCAGGTGGTGTAGTGGTTAAGGTGTTGGATTCCACATGGCTGGTTGCGGTTTACCCCTTGACTTGGCAGCTTGAAAATCACGCCAGATGCCTGTGCGTGTGTACCAGAATCTAGGAGAGAAGTGGAGGAGAAGGGACTGCGGCATGGCCTTCCACCCTGCGGGGTGATTTCTCACTTTCTCTCTCACGGTCTATGTCTCTCTCTCTGGTAAACACATGTGCCCTATAAAATCAGTGAGAAAATTCAAAAGAAAGAAAAAAAGTGACTTTATTTTATGTGCAGATAATGGACAGATATTCTACCATAAATTGTATTTTTCCTAAACAATTTGGAGCTTTATTTTTTCTTTTTCCCAAAGAAAGCCACACCACAAACTTCACAAGACAACTGGGATTCCTCTGCTTCTAGACCACGGCTATGCTAGAAAAATAAAGTGTATTTAGTATGCCAGGGATCACAAGTTAGAAGTGAACATTCTCCAGAGTGGGAATTACATAGCCTAATGCCATTACAGGCAAAAATCATTCAGCTCCCAGGGGACCAGCAGGTGGTATGGTGGTTAAGGCATTGGACACTCCCACATGGCCAACCACGGTTCAAGTCCTGGATCTGGTGGCTTGCTTTCTCGTTTTCTCCTTCTCTCTCTCTCTCTCTCTTGCTCTCTCGCTCTCTCGCTCTGTGTCTCTCTCTGGTCGAACTAAAATAAAATAAATAGATAAGTAACATTAAATAAATAATTCTTTAAAATAAAATCATTCGGCTCTCATCCTCAACATCCACAACTACTTACCAGGACAGCTAAACCAGGTGAGCGCAGCCCGGCTTCTTAGGCTTTGTTATACAAGGCCAGTGAGTTCTTCTAAGATGCCAACAAACCAAGACAGGAACTGCTGAAATTAAAATAAAAGATGTCACAGACTGATTATCATTGTTAGTTCCTTGTAGTATCCCCCACTTTCCATAACATTAAGAAAGGGAATAGTTTATTGAAAAGAAAATCTGATTTTATATATCACTAGCCATGTACTTTTGTCATTAGTTATTTTATAAATGTTGCCTATTGGCACCGTCCAAAAGGCACGATCTTTAAAAAAAATTAATTATTCATTTATTTTATTTTATTTATTATTATTTTTAGCTTTAGGGCATGTATGCTCACCAGAGAGAAACAGAGAGAGAGAGAGGGAGAGTAAGAAAGCAAGCCAGCAGGTCCGAGACTAGAACCGCAGTTGATCATGTGAGTCTAGCACCCCAACAACCATACCACCTGCTGGCCCCAAAACACAACTATTTTATGTCCTCAATTCACTTCTGTATTTACAAAAGAGTTCCCTTTTTTTTTTTTTTTTTTTTTTTTTTTACGTTTTTTGCTGTAGGGCATACATATTCAGCAGAAACAGACAGTGAGGGAGAAAGTGAAAAGTCACCCCCAAGTGGGAACAGCCATACCACAATTCCTTCTCCTCCATTCTCCTCTTGGGACTTCGGGCATGCATGCACCTGTGCCTTGTGTGATTTTCAAGCTGCTGGGTCTGAGACTTGAACCATGGTCATTAACGTGGGAGTCCAGCTCTGCAACCAACACACTACATGCTGGCCCCTAAATAGAATTGCCATGCTTTGCATAAACTCGTCTATCAGAGAAAGTTTAACATTGAGCTATAATCTGACGCCCATAATATCATGTTTTGCAGAAAGCAATGTATAAGGTTTTGTTTTGTTTTTAGAGAGAGATTTTTGCTATAGGGTATATGTGCACTCCAAAGAGACAGAGACAGAAAGTGAGAAACCCCCAGGGGATGGCCATGCCACAATCCCTCCCTTCTCCCTTCTCCTTCATTCCCCTCTTGGGACTTTGGACACACACACACACACACACACACCTGCATGAGTTTTAAGCCTCCGGGTCTGGGAATCAAACCGTATTCAGCCATGTGGGAGTCCAGCGACCTAACATTATGCCATCTGTTGGTCCCTATAGAAGTATTTTTAACCACCTTTCATCTGAATGACATTATGTAAAAGAAAAAAATCAATAATGTAGAAATTCTGTCTCCAAAGGAGATTTTCATATATCCACAAAGAAGTGGGCACTGATGATGAGATTTTTAAGAAGCATCTTCTGTGTCCACACCCCGCTGTCGTCGTCCCATTTTCCCTTCCAGCTGCTTCCCTTTGCCTGCAAGAGGTGCCTGATAAGATGGATGTTTCTCGTGACTTCTTCAATGTCCTGAACTTTCTGTAGCTCTTTCTTTTTCTTCGATCTGTTCATTACACATTCAGTTTGACGTTTCTGTTTGGTCTCTCCAGCTCTCTTCACTGCCTCAGTAGTTCCGTTCCACAGCTCTTGCTGGTATTTGAGAGGCTCCTTTCTACGTTTTTCAAATTCCAAGGAATTATCTACCATTAGCCCTTCACCAGCTGCTTCCTGCAATGCTCTAGTCTACTTCACCTCGTGTGGGCTGCACTTCTTTTTAAAGTTTCTGTGACACTCGTATTTACGGAATCTGAACAGCTTGGCGTTGTTGCAGATGAACATCGTGCTGTGGCTGGGACACATGGGCCCCAAGCAGATAGAACCCTTCTCAATGTGCATGTCGAATCCCCAGGAGTACCCCCAGAGATGCTATGCTTGACAGCCAGTCTGTTATTTATTTTTTAAAGAATTTTTTATTTAATTGTGTTTATTCATTTATTTTAATCTGACCAGAGAGAAACACACAGAGAAAGAGAGAGAGAAAGAAACAGAGGGAAAGTGAGAAAGCAAACTACCAGGTCCAGGACTCGAACTGTGATTGGACATGTAGGAGTGTCCAGTGACTTAACCACCATGCCACCTGCTGGCCCCCAGTTACTTTTTATCTCATTCCTGATTCTTGTCTTTGAGGATTTTTATCATGCAGGCAGTTATTTTTGTTTGGGCTCTGTGCTTGTGGCTGGCTCCTTGATCGAATTCGGCCTGCCTATGCTTAACATACCTAACAGGTGCAATGTGAGAGTGACAACAAGCTGGACCCCACAGGTGTGAGCTGCGAAGCACAAGATGGGCAGAAACAACATCATTGTTCAGGCATCTGACTGCATAGGTGTCCTGTTGGGGTCCTTCCTCAAAAAAGACACACATGACCAGGTCAGAGAAACTCAAGGGTGAGTAGGGGAAGTTCTGGCAGTGGCAGCCCCATTGCTGCTTCACACCAAAGAGGTGAGTCAGCAGATCAATGACACCAGAGCATACAGGAAAATGGCTGCCATGCCACTTACTTCCTCCTGACCAGCTAGGATGGCCTCTCTCATGGCCTACCCTGAAAAGAAACTACATGCTGGGAGTTCTGGGAAATGTTCAGCCTGGCTGAATGGACATATTACAACACTGCCACAAGGGGGCTGAGAAACTGACCCTCCACACCCAGAGAGAATTTGGGATTGCATGAACTCTACAGATCAACATCTTACTATGGAGTCTTCTCTTCCATGAACATAGGCTATCTCTCCATTTATATTGTTATTTTTAATGCTCTGTTTTGAGACAGATTTCTAGTAATAGATAGCAACAATACTCTTAGAATGCTCACTATGATTCAGGTGCTCTTTACAATATACGTAGCTACAAATACAAACAAACTCATATAGACCTCACATTTGCCAGTGAGGAAGTTCTGCGATTTTCTCTATTGTGTATGACAGGACTGAAGCCAGAGGTGCTGAGTGACTTGCCAGATGTCATAACCCCAAAAGTGGCAAAAGCAGAACTGAAACCCTGGTAGCTGGTTCCAGAGCCCCTCCTCCCCTCACACTCCCCTCTCCTTGGGAAGAGTTATCAGCATTCACACACACTGCCAGTAGCACAGAAGACCAAGACGGATATCCTGTGTGTGTAAGATTTTACTCTTACATTCATTGTGCATGTAAGATTTCTGTGCTTATAAGATTTACTCTTACGTTCAAATCATTGACCTAATTCTATGACACATTAAGGTTGTGCTCTCTGAGTTGCTGCAGTGGAAAGGGGACATATTTATCAGTCTTCTAGTACTTTGTATTCATGAAGGTTTGCAAGTTATTTAGAATAAGGTTCTAGAATTTCATTAGTTAGGAGGAAAACCAAAAGCAGGCTGATAGATCAAATTTTACAAAAAGAAAGAGAATAAGTGTAATAGAATTTTCTATAAAAGCCGATTAAACTATGCTCACTCAGTAGGATGGTATTTAAGGTGAGCCAGATCCCTCATGGCTAATCTTGGTTCAAATTCTGGCCCAGATAATTTGAAAAACATGGTGGGCACGTGTGTGGATGCCCGTAATCCCAACAGGATGGGGAAATGGAGGAGAATTTGTTGATCATACCCCATTGCAGGTGCTTTCTTCCTCTCTCACTGTTTGCCTTTTTGGTGACCTGTCCCTGGCAAGCACACATACCGTGTGTGTGTGTGTGTGTGTGTGTGTGTGTGTGTGTGTATGTACTAATTAAAACAAACACATCACTATAACATGCTATTAGCATCAGGGAAATACATATTTGGACTCGGAGGAAGCATGTCCATGCCAGGAGATCACAGAGACTGATGGTGCGGATAGGAGAGTGATGTTCTGCTGCAGAACAAAATGTTTCCATTTCCTTTCTTTGGAAGAGGTTTTTTTCTATAGGGCGCGTGCGCTCGCCAGACAGGCAGGCAGAGACAGAGAGATGGAAAGAGAGAAATCACCCCCCAGGGGGATGGCCACGCTGCAATCCCTTCTCCTCCGTTCTCCTCTTGGGATCTTGGGCACGCACGCACATGCACCTGGTGTGAGTTTTAAGCCACTGGGTCCGGGATGTGAACCGCGGTCGACTACATGGGAGTCCAACGACATAGCCATTACGCTAACTGCTGGTCCTGACATGTTTCTGTTTCTGTTGAAACCAAGTTCTGAGGGTCTCTGTCCCCTTAGCTTCCTCATGTCCTTCTCCATCTCTCACAGTCACCATGTCCAAACCCCATCCACAGAGAACTGACACAGGAAGTGCTGTGCATTCCTGCGGGAATTCTCCACAGCCAGGGGGACTGAGGGTCTGCACCTGTGAGAAACGGAGTGTGGCAGAGGGGCCCTGAGGTGCTCGGATCGTCTGGTCTTTGCTGCAGCTACTAGGCTCGGAGGAGCTGATAGGCTGGGAGTGGGGGAGGGTGGGCTCATGGCCCCAACACTTCAGTTTGCACATTTATGTATGTGCGTTTCAACTCGATCACAGTTCTCAGACAGGAGTGCACAGTGAGACACCAGATGTTTGAAGAAAACCTGCATGATTTTGTGAATGCGCACAAATGTATTTAATTCATGAGAAAGGTGTGGCAGACACACACAGGAATGCTAGAGGGTCCTTCTGGAAGGCTGGGCTGGGTAGGCTGGAAGGCGGTGGGGTAGAAGAGGAGGTTTTCTGTCTCACTCTATGGACTATAAATCGCTTGACAGTTTTACTAGGAGCTCATGGTTTCCTTTATCTGCATAATTCTTTTAGAGATGTATAAGAATGGGTTCCCAATAGTCTTCCTTCCTGTGGTCACATACGGTATATACTGCCATACTAATGTACTACCGTCCTCCATCATTCCACGGACTGCTCCTTCTCTGGGGCCCAGCTGGAGTGCGAGGATACCAGCCCTGGCCTGACCGGCTGAGCCGAAGGTGCACAGAATAGTGTTCGTCACTGACGTGTGCTCTCTTCCACGGATGGGGGCAGATGGTGGTGCAGTGGTGTACAACTAGATCCACATGGGAAGGCTCTAGGTTCGTGTCCCGGGACCTCCCATGCATGACAGGTACACAGGTATGTGCTCATAATCTGGACTGGCTGGACTAGGGGAGGATCATGGTGCCAAGACCCTGTCAGGGGACCAGCAGATGGCATAATGGTTATGTTGCTGGACTCCCACGTAGTTGACTGCTGTTCGAGTCCCAGACCTGGTGGCTTAAAACAGACATCGGGCACGTGTGCATGTATGCCCAAAATCCCAAGAAGAGAATGAAGGAGAAGAGATTGTGGTGTGACCAAGCCCCGTGGGGGGTGATTTCTCGGTTTTTGTCTCTCTGTCTCTCCCTGTCCCTCTGGCAAGTGTACACGCCTTATAGCAAAAATCTCTCTAAAAAAATAACAATAAAAAAGACCTTGTCAGGAAGGCTTTCTTTCTGTCTCTGCCTCTTTGTCTTGTTTTCTCAGTCATTTAAAAGATAAATGAGTGAACTTTTTTTTTTCATTTTTGCTTTAGGTCTCATTCCTTCACGAGAGAGAGAGAGAGAGAGAGAGAGAGGGAGAAATCACCCCAGAGGATGGCCACACTGCAGTCCTTCCTCCTCCATTCCCCCTCAGCATTTTGGGCTCCCAGACACATACAAGCCCGGCTTGATTTTAAAGTCTCTGAGTCCGAGTCTCAAACCACTCAGCTGGCCATGTGGGATCCAGACACCTTAACCTGCATGTCAGTCAATGGCCCAAATAAAGGAACCCTTAAAGATGCACTGGGTCGGGTGTCGGTGAGGGGTGGGGGCAGCCTCTCCCGGACAGCAGAGCAAGGGCACGAGGGGGCAGAGGACAAAGCGGCTGCTCTAAGAGATCAAAGTGCAGAGACAGCCCAATGTCCATGTGGGGCTGGGGGCACCAGGCTCAGAGGCCACTGCTCTTCTACCTCGAAGGACCAAAGGGCCATGACTGGCAGCAGGAATCACCTGGAGAAAGGCCAGAGGACTCATGCCCCTCCTTCTGGGGACGGAGCCTCCAGGGTGGGAGCCAAAGGCCTCAGACCTGCTGGGGCAGAGAGAGGAGGGAAATCAGGGCTGGAGTTAGGGGAGCCTCAGGAGGCAGGGAGAGGCAGGAGAGAACAGTCCCTGGGGAGGGGAGGAGGGGAGGGAGAGGAGAGGGAGGAGGGGGCGCTCCGGCAGGTGGGAGAAGCCAAGGGCCTGCAGGGAATGAGGAGGGGATAAGGGGGGAAGAGGTGGGAGGACTCAGGGGCAGGGTCTAGGGTTAAAGCAGGAGCTGAGTGACCTGAGCACAGGGAGAAGAGGAAGGACTCCCCGAAAGCCCAGGAAAGATCAGGATGCCCAGAGTGGGGAGGAGGAGGCGCTCACCCCCAGGATGTCCTCCAGCTGTCCCACAAGCAGGTCCGCATTTTCACGCAGACCTGCCCAGGGCTCAAAGGCTGCTCCCTGGTGCCTCACGAAGCGCTCCCAGCACAGGGCAAACTCTGCGGGGCAGAGCAGGCGTCAGCCCCCCAGGCCGGGCAGGAGCCCCCCTCACACGGCCCTCCCCGGGCCTGCCCTCAGCCCAGCGTCCTTCCACGTGGGCTCAGAATCTTGTCCCCGGGCCCTGCCGTCCTAGCCCAGGCCTCCCTCGTGGCTCCCAGCCACCAATCCTGTGGAATCTGCCCCTCCCCCCAGGTCCCTCCCCCAGCTGACCCCTGTTGGTCATGATCCTGACGGGGGTCCCGGTGCTGTTCAGGGCCCTCAGCCCCTGGCGATTTTCTGGGTCTTCGTGGTTGTAGAGTCGGGCTACAAAAATTCTCAGGCCGACGTTCCTGTGCTCGGCCAGGAATCCGGCCACGGCCCCAGCACACTGAGCACAGGGGCTCCAGGAAAGGTACCAGGTGACCCGGTAGCGCCGGCCACCGTCCAGCTGCTGCAGAATGTCAGGGGAGGACAGGAAACGCCTTTCCACGTGCTCGAGTGCCTGACGCCAGAAGAGAAGGGAGGGAGGGGGTAGGTCGGGTGACCCCCCCCCCCGACTCGGGCTTCCATCAATTTCCTCATTCATTCAACAAAATCCCACGAGTGCCCCCTCATGCCACAGCTCAGGCAAGACCCTGGGGTGCGAGGATGGGTCACACATGGCCCTGCCTCCAGGAGGTCGTTCTGGGGGAGACTGATGAGGACCCAGAGTTACCCCGCCCCCTGCACCCCACAGACCCCACCCCCACCATGGCACCGTGGACACAGTGGCCTGGATGCAGCCTCGCAGGTGTGGGGGGTTGGCACCCTGGCCTCCCCTCTGGGAGGTTCCCCGCCCCACACCGCCAGTGCCCGACCTGGGCGGGAGGAGGAACCCTGCACTGCGGCCTCCCTCCCTGCAGTCTGCGCTGCATCTGCCTCGGCCGACACCTGGTTTTGGAGAACACCCGCATCCAGTGGCATGATCGCCCCCTCTGGCTGCTCCTCCTCCAGGAGGTAGCACAGGTACGTCTTGCGTCGTCCTGCAGCCCTTTGTAGGTTTTTGTAGTGAAAACTGAATTTCTCTGGAGCCATCAGGGATCTGGAGGTCCGAGGGAAGAGCAGGAAGGGAGCTGGTAAACCACGGTGAGATTGGGATGGAAGGGCTAGGCCAGGCTGGAGGGGCGTGGTCAGGTGGCAGCGGGTGGTAGATGTTCTTGCAGACCAGTGAGGGGGGTCCCCTGTCAAATCACCCTCACGGCTTGGGCACGGCACCCTCATCGGGGATCTGCGGCCCCTCACCCACCCCTGCAGGAGGTGGGAGAGGTGCAGAGTCATGAGCGTCACCCCAGAGACCAAGTTGGGAGGCCAGCTAGGACCCGAGAACAAGAGCCTAGGCCCAGCGAGGTCTGGAGGAAAGCCCCCAGGCTGGGAGCGGGGCCTGGATGGAGGGGACATGTCCGCACAAGGCAAGTCCGAGGAGGAGGAGGCCCAGGAGCAGGGACGCTGGGAGCAGCTGGCCTTACCTGGGCTCCGGTGCTGGCCCGGTCTCCATGTCTTAGTGCCTCCTCGGTTTCTGGATCTGGGTGACCGTCAGTGCGTGGTCGTGTCACCTCTGCTGGGATGCTCTTTGGACCCAACCTGGGTCCTTATATATCCTGAGAGTCTTGTAGAAGCCGCTGACTTGGCACTGCTGTGCCCCACCCCTTCCAGCTCATGCCACTCACGCCACCCATGGGAGAGGCACGGAAGGAACCCCTCTGCCTGTCAAGCCCTTTGAGTGCTCAGGGTGGTTTTGGCTTTTAGTTCCCTGCTCTGACAGCCCCACCTAGATGTTTGGAGACTGCTCTGGGCAACGCTGTGGCCAGGTGTGGCCAGGTGTGGCAGGGACCAGGAAGGCAGCATGTGAGGGGACAATGGAGGACAGGTATCATACCCTGGAGGTGGCCCCACAGGGCAGCTTTCAGCGCAGCCACCCCTGAGTCCCAGTGGCAACCAGCATAGGGAGTGCCCAGCCCAGGATCCCTAGGGCCACTGTGCCCTGCGCCCTGCATGGACCCCTGCAGCCTGCAGGACAGAGGTGGTCTGAAGTGGGCAGCAGGCCCTCATCCCAGCTCTGGAAGGCCAGGGCACAAAACCGTATGGCCCCCCTTCTACCTCCATCCATCTAATGAGCACAGACTCCAGTGAGAATCTCACCCCATTACCCAGAGGGGAGAACAAAGGCTCGGCCAGGCGACATGTCTTACCCAGGACCTCAACGTGCAGACGGCACCGGGTGTGCACCCACCTCTGAAGGGTTCATGCTCCTCTCCACCCCAGATCACACATACATTTAGGGAATTAGGTTTCTGAAATTAGCAAGACCCCAAATCCTAGTTGCAGGATGGTCCCTGCCTTCTCCTGGGTCCTACTGCCTGCACCAAGCTCGCCTGCCCCAGCACGGAGCTGGCCTGGGCTGGGGGTCCCACAAGGCTGCCCTTCTGCTCCATCCACTCCCCTACGCTGTCTCCTCTTAGGTCACCCTGGTCCAGTCCCCTGTGCCACACCGGGGAGTCCATGTCTCAGGCACACCCCTGCCCTGGCCGCCTGGATGAGGACTGGGCTCCTGGCCCTCCCAGGCCTCCTGGTCCTAAGCTCTGGTGGACACCTTGGGACAGTGCCCCCTTCAGTCTCAGGTGGGTGCCATCCTCATGGACAGACAAGAGGGTCTCTGGCCCCTGTACTGTGGGGACCCTGCCTCACCTGCCTACTGACCTTGGACTCCCTAATCAGGAGGATGTTCTGCTGGCCTCTTAGATGGTTTCCCAGAGTGAACTTGCCTCGGGTGTGTGTTGTTCGCTGTGTGTGTCTGATGAGTGGGATTTGAGTCATGCGTGCACATGCGCCCTGTGAAATTCTCAAGTTGCCAGGTCCAGGACAGGAACCATTGTAGGCCATGTGGGAGTCCAGTGCTTTAACCACCATGCCACCTGCTGGCACTCAATATTCAGCTTTTAAAAAGAAAAAAAAACACGGGACCAGTAGTTAGCGTAATGGCTATGTCGCTGGACTCCCATGTAGTCGACCGCGGTTCGTGTCCCAGACCCGGCGGCTTAAAACTCATGCCGGGCGCGTGTGCGTGCGTGCCCAAGATCCCGAGAGGAGAATGGAGGAGAAGGGATTGCGGCGTGACCATCCCCCCTGGGGGGTGATTTCTCTCTTTCTGTCTCTCTGTCTGTCTCTGTCTGTCTGGCGAGCACACGCGCCTTATAGCAAAAACCTCTTAAAAAATAAAGAAGAAAAAGAAAAAAAAAAACAACCTGGATGTCATTGCAACAACCTGGATGTCCCTGGAGAACATTGTGCCCAGTGAAATACTCCAGGCCCACAAAGACAAAGAGCACGTGTTCTCAATAGTACGTGGGTCCAGACGGTGCGGCTCGCAGAGGCAGAGAGCAGAGTGTGAGAGGCTGGGGCAGAGGGAAGTGCCGGTTCAAGGGGCACAGCACCTCAGACTGTAGAGATAAGTTTGTTTTTTTTTTTCTTTATTGCACGGCTTCCTGAGCATAGTTAATACAGAGCATCGTACATTTCAAAGTTGGTACGAGAGTAGATCTCAAGTGTTCTCACCACATAAATACTAGGTATTTGAGGTGACAAGTACCTTAGCAAACTTGATTTAATTATCGCACATTTTACTCCTAAATGATAATATCCTTTGTACCCCACAAATATATTGGATCGTTGGCAAGATCATGACATATATTTTTATGTTTTTCTATGCACAAATGTGTCCTGACTTTTCTGACAACCCAATATATTATTATAAAGTATCAATGCACAAAAAAAAAATCAAGAAAGATAATTCAACTCTGACTGTTTCTAATTGCCAGAGGGCACTTACGAGAGAGAGGGAGAGAACTCGGCCCCCCATCAGGGTATGGTCACACCACAGTCCCTTCTCCATTTCTCTGTCCTGACATGATTTGGGGGCACGCATGCACTTGTGCCCTGTGTTTTTCAAGCCACCAGGGCCAGGACTTGAACAGCTGTCAGTCGTGTGTGATCTGGCTATGGGGCCAGATCACAACTGATTTCTTTCTTTCTTTTTTTTCTTTTTTCTTTTTTGAGAATGTGATTTTTGCTATAGAGTGCATGTACTCACCAGAGAGATGGAGAGACAGAAAGTGAGAAATCACCTCCAGGGGGATGGTCATGCACAACCCCTTCTCCTCCAGTCTCCTCTCGGGATCTTGGACATGCACGCACATGTGCCCAGCATGAATTTTAAGCCACCAGGTTCGGGACTTGAACCAAGGTTGACTAACAGGGAGTCCAGTGATGTAACCATTACATCAGCACCATCTGCTGATTCCCTGATTAAAAAATATTTTATTTAACTTTATTTATTATTATTATTTTAATTTGACCAGAGAGAGACACAGAGAGGGAGAGAGAGGAAGCTAGAAAGCAAGTCACCAGGTCTGGGACTCGAACCACAGTTGACCATGTGGTTAACTACCACACCACCTGCTGCCTCCCCAGCCCCTGATTTTTTGTTAATCTACTTATTTTTGTTATTTTTTTAAATTATTATTTTTTAATTTGGTATAGGCATATGCACTCATCCAAGAGAGACAGAGAGAGGGAGGAAAGCTGAGAAAGCATCCCTGGGGGGTGGCCATGCCACAGTCCCTTCTCCATTCTCAGGATTTTTGGCATGTACGCACATGCAGCCAGTGTGTTTCCAAGCCACCAGATCTGACACTGGAACTGCACGGCTGGCCGTGTGGAATCCAGCCGCCTCAACACCACGCTGCTGGCTGGCCTGAACCGTCTTAGGAGCTCACTGTCTCTGCTGGCCTCTGTGAGTGGCCTGTTTACATGCTTGGAAAAAGGAGTTTTAATCTGCGGTGCGCACAGGCCTCCTGGTTTAGAGATATTATACAAAGTCTGTCCCTGAGTTTTCCTGATTGGAGGCTGAATGGAGCAAGGGCTGACAGGAACAATGAGGGAGGAGGGAGGAGGAGGGAGGGAGCAGAGGGCCCCGTGAGAGGGAAAGGGAGAAGGAGCTGCTGCTCTGGAGGGAGCAGGTGACACTCTGAGCAGAGGGAGAGCAAGGCTCCTGGACAGGGAAAAGGAGAGAGAAGAGGTGGGGGGAGGAGGGAGGGAGGAGGCCCACCTGGAGGGCGCCCCGCAGCCCACTGGGCATGACTGACTGCCCTCCAGCCCAGCCCTGGGCTGAATGGCCTTCCCAGCAGTGCCCAAACTGAAACCTGGCAGGGGAGCTAGAGTCCTCTCCAGTCATGGGGCAGGGAGGCTACAGGTGGGGCTTTAGGGACAGACTGGCCACCTTGTCATTCCAGTCTCCTCCGCTCTCTCTCCCTCCCCAGGGACTTAGATTGTTCCTCAAACCCTTCCATCTGGGATCTGAGCCAGTCCAACTCTTATTCCTTCTGGAAGCCCCAAGAACCTACTTCCACTTTCAACCATCTTCTCTCCCCTCCTGAGACCATGCATCCAGCCTGAACTCTTTTTTTTTTAAATTATTTTATTTAACTTTATTTATTTCATTTATTGTATTTATTTATTTTAATTTGACCAGAGAGGGACAGAGACAGAGAGAATGAAGGAAAGCAAGCTGCCAGGTCTGGGACTCAAACCGTTGTCGGCCATATGGGAGTCCAGCACCCTTAACCACCATGCCACCTTCCGGCTCCAGCCTGAACTCTTTTAATAGACTTCAAAGTTTGCCCAGGTCCAGGCTTTCCCTCTGCAGGCAGCAAACAGAATCCTTTCCAGCAGCAATGTGAATCTCGCCTACCCCTTCCTAGCAGGTTCTTTCCCTGCCCCTCGCCCCACCCACCTCAAGGGTCCTGTTCTGACCCCAGGTCATGCTGACCATGTGGGTCCCCTCCCCCTGCGGTGCGTGCAGTCCCTGCTCACATCCCCGAGAAAGTCAGAGATGGCTGACGTGGCCCGCAGGGTCGTGGAGACTGGCCCTAACTGTCGAGTAAAGGGTTTCAACCTGTCACTGGGACTTCATCACACCTCGTCACACCAAGACACAGAGAAGATGGGGGAGCACGCTGGGGACAAGGCTTGCTGAGGACAAAATGCAGAGAGGCCAAAGGGCGTGAGATGGGACACAAGCTGTGCTGAGAAGGGGCTGTGGGCTGTTCTGGACGAAATCTCCCGGAGAGCAACTGTGGGGCCTGGCGCCTGCAAGGCTGTCTCCAGCGGTGGTTACGGCGTCCAGCTCACACTCAGCTGGCAGAGAACAGCCCAGCAGAACGCAGCCTTTCCAGCCAGAGGGCAAAAGTTGGTGCCTCAGGCTCAGAGGCCCTTGGCCAACCAGGCTTGGTGCTCCCTGCCCTCTGTGTGGTGCCTGTCCTCCCGGCCTCTGGCCAGGACAGTCACTCAAGATGACTCCAGTGTCCTCACCTATCTCCATCTCTCTGCCAGATTAAGGCCAGGAACACACACTGGGAACCTGTCACATGGGCCCTCGGTCCTCCAGTCAAACTGCTCAGAAGACATTTTTTGGAGAAGTCCTGGATGGGGTCCCCGAGGACCACCTGGCACTGCAGACTTGCTCCCGCTGGCCCTGCGCAGGCGCCTTCGCATCCTCGGTGGGGAGGGGAGCGGCTGAGCCCGCCCGAGGCAGTGGCACTGGAGTAGAGGTGTCAGACCTGGAGCACATGACCGGTTTCTGCCATGTGGCATGAAATAATCACCATGGAGAATTGTACAAAGCAGGGACGGTCGGGGCCAGCAGGAGGCATGGTGGTCAAGGCTGTGGACTCTCACATGGTCAACAGTAGTTTGAGGCCCGGACTTGGCAGCTTGAGGGTCACATCCAGTGTTGAAAAGTCCCAAGAGGAGAGGAAAGTGGAGAAGAGAGTGCGCCATGGCCATCCCTGCTTGGAGGTGATGCCTCACTTTCCCTCTCACTCTCTCTCTCTGGAGAGTGTACACACTCTGTGGCACACACACACAAAATAAATAAATAAAAAGAGAAGAAAAAGAAAGAAAGAGAAGGGAGAGACTGTTTCCTACCTGGTTCCAGGCAGAGCAGCTGCTGCAGAGACCAAAGGGGACAGACACTGCCTGCAGCTGGGCTGGGACTGCCACTTGGCTGCGCACAGTAGGTCTGGTACAGCCGAAGACCAAGGCTTTTGTGAAGATGACAGTGACTGTGCTCGACCCAGCAGGCTTCTGTGGGCAGCATTGGGAGGAGATGCTTCCTGGGACCATCCCACTCTTTCCCTTGTACCCTACATCCACTCTCCTTCCCCCTGCACCCCACACTCCCTCTTCTGCACCCCACATCCTGAGGCGTCTGTCTGAGGAGGGGCTTCTGCAGCTTGGATGGAGATATGGAGACCTCTCTGCTTCTCCTGAGGGCCCATTAAGAAGTCAGCCCCACTCTTGGGGCTGCCATAACCCTGCAGGGCTCCCCAGGAGCATATCGGACCCCCAGATAGGCCTTGCCCTCTCCCGGGCTGGAGTCAGGCCGCATCTCCCCCAACTCGCCTTCCACTGGCCTGGCCCTGCCCATTCCCCAGCTTCTGCTTGAAGTGGCTCCAACAGGGCTTGGCCCTTTGCCTGCAAGGTGACCTTGTGCCACACCCGGTGTGCAGGCCAGGATGCTCCCGCGTGGGCCCACGGGGACTAGAGAATACCAGGAATAGTTCTCTCTCTCTCTTTTTTAAAAGAATTATTTATATTTGGGACCAGCAGTTAGCATAATGGCTATGTCATTGGATTCCCATGTAGTCAACTGTGGTTTGCATCCTGGACCCAGTGACTTAAAACTCACACTGGGCACGTGCACGTGCGTGCTCAAGATCCTGAGAAGAGAATGGAGGAGAAGGGATTGCGGCGTGGCCATCCCCCCTGGGGGTTGATTTCTGGCTTTCTGTCTCTCTGTCTCTCTGTCTGGCGAGTGCACGCACCCTATAGCAAAAAACTCCCCCCAAAAGAGAATTATTTATATTATTTTGTTATTTTGACCGGAGAAGAAAGAGTCAGAGAGAGAAAGGGCAAGTCAGAAAGCAGGTGGCCAGGTCCAGGACTCAAACCGTGGTTGGCCATATGGAAGTCCAGCACCTTAACCACCATGCCATCTGCTGGTCCAAGGAACAGGGTATTTTTGTTTTTTTGACTCATGAAGATAATATTTGTCCTTTGCGAAAACCAGAGTCATAAAGCTGAATTAGCCCACAGCTCAGGGGTGTTTCCAAAGCAGGAGCCCAGTTCTTCCTAGTGAGGGGGACAGCCAAGAGGTCATGGCGGGTCCCAAGACAGGACCCCAGGAGAAGGCCGGGTGAGGAGGAGTCCGGCAGGGCAGGAGGCGGTCTCCACAGGACGCTCAGAGCAGCACCTGGGCTTCCATGCTGGGTGGTCTCCTCGTCTTAGCCCTTCTTGGTTCCTGGCTCCGGATCCTCCCGTCTCCGTGACCATCACAGCGTGTGGTTGTGTCATCCTCCTGGAAGCTGCGACTCAGCTCTGCTAGGCCCTGCACCTTCCCTAGCTCAGACCACTCATGCCACCCACATCAGCGTCACAGGTACCTTCCCTGCCATGCCACAATCTTTGAGTCCTCAGGGCAAGTTTTCTTTTGATTTCCCCGCTCTGAGAACCATGCCTGGATGCTTGTAGCCTGCCATGGACAGTGCTCAGGCCACAGAGAAACTGTCCACATGGGGGCTCCCCTCAGCCCAGCCCACCCCAGCATGCACCAACTATTATCCCACCAAAGGATGCACAGACTAAGGTCCAGGCTTGGCCCGCGCATACTCTCCTCCTCGGGATGGGCCTGCTGCCTGTGCGTGGACAGCCCTCCTCCTGGGAGCTACCATGCCACTAGCAGGAGAGGAGGAGGAGCCCCCAGAGAGCCCGGACTGGTGGCCGGGGGCAGGGCTGGGTCCTGACAGCATCGCTGGTTATAAAGAAAACAGTCTGCGCCACAGAAGATGCCTAAATACAGTGCACTCAAGGTGTCTGCAGAGCCCTGCCGGCAGAGCCAGCGGCCTGTGGACCCAGATGTCCAGGGAGCCGAGAGCCTCGTTTTCCTCCAGCAGGCATGGAAGCCAGGCTCCTCCTTCCCAGCTGGACCTGACACCCTCAGCAAAGCACGCACACTGAATGCCTACTGTGTGCACTGCAGAAAGAGCTGAGGTGAGTACAGAAAGGGACCCAGGAGCTCACAGACCCAAAGCCTTGGTCCCCACTCAGGATGCTCTTACTGGTGTAGAACTCACTGTAACAGGGGACAACCACAGTGCTTGGGAACGTCAGGGTCAGAGGACTCAGAAGGGCCCGGTGGGAGGGGTCCTGACTTGTCCTGGGAGCCAAGGCCAGAGGGTGTCAAGAGGGGCGCTTTTCTCACCCCGCCTGGGTCTCTCTGCTGCCCCCATCAGGCAGGGAGCAGATGTGCCTGGTTACAGGAAGCAGATCCCTTACAGGCACCAACTCTGCAGGTCTGTCCCGGCTGAGGGACCTCCGGGTGATGTGTGGCAGAGCCAGAATTCCAATCCAGAGGAAGGTGGCTGGGCGGCTCCCACACAAGAGTCGGACCAGGAGCTCTTGTGCTGGGGGACGGGGAAGGAGGAAGAGCGTGCACAGGGCAGCCTGGACCTTAGTCTGCGTGTCTTTTAGTGGGGAATAGCCGGCACCTACCAGGGCAAGGGGGGACGGGCATGCTGATGGGAACCCCCCACGCATTTGCAGCATCGCCCAGGTCCGGTGAGCCTGGTCGGCCCTCCTCCATCTCAGCTCCTGTCTGCCCTCCTGGACGGTGGATTACAGCAGACTGGAGTGACCTCCTGGAGCCACAGACAGAACAAACAACAGCCCCATAGGACCTGGGCGTGGACAGACAAGTCCAGCCACTTCCCTGGCCAAGACACACACGTGCACGTGCACACACACACTTACAGTAACATGACGAAAAGAAACTTCCTTGGGATACGCCAGACACAGCCCAGGGACTGCCTCGGATTCCGACGTTTCCCACAGGACAGGAGGTGGGGGCGGTGCAGGGAGCACCGTGTTGCCAGCTCTGATCCTTTGGTTTTGATTTCTGGGCTCTGACAAGTCTGATTCTACCCTTGCAGGGAAGTGACAAAAAAATCCACTTGGTGGTTACTTTTCTCACCCAGGAAGAGGGACACAGCCCTGGCCCCTGCCCCCAGCCCACTGCCCTCAGGTGTAGGGGCTCCTCCTCCTCCCCTCCCTGTCCGCCGCCCTCGAGCAGCAGGCCCACCCAGGGAGAAAGAGGGCGCAGGTGAGCCTGGGCCTCAGTCTCCACCTCCATTGGTGGGTGGGGGAGTGAACCAGACCTCTGTCTGCACGTCCTGATATCATTGGTGGGGCAAGCCTGAACCGGAGTCTGCACACCCTCTGGTGGGTGAACTGGACCTTAATCTGCACATCCACTGGCAGGATAATCGTAGGCACCTGCCAGGGGAGGAGGCTGACAGGAAACTCCCTCGTCTACAGTACCTATTGGTGGCTTCGTTTCAAGCCCCTATTTGTCCTCCTTCCTCTCTGAGGCTTCTTCTCTGACCGCCCCTCACTCGGTGTCCCCGACCCTGGGTGTCTCCTCCAGCCCTCCAGGCCCTCCGCCCTGGGTCTGGCACACTTTTTCTCTTTGCCAAGCCTCCCTCAGGAGTGTGCTATCCCAACGCCTTGGTCAGCCCTTCCAGGGGACCCTCCAGCCCCAGTGGCCCCCATGCCCCTGTCCCGCCTCCCCAGCATCTGAGTAGCTGAGTAGCTGTGTCTTTCTGTGTGAAAACTTATCGTGGATGCTTTGGAGGAAGGAAAACACAGACTCGTGTCTGCGTTCTGCCTTCTCCTTGCTGGGGACCTTTGACTGGAGACCCCGGGTTCCTCATCTGGGGACAAAGCTAGTGACTGACTGTGGGGGGATGGCAGACAGTTAAGTGACAAGGCAGTATCTGAGGTGCAGTTATTAGTCACAATCAATGATGATATTATTACCACAAAAGGAAAAAGCTGACAGTCAGCAGATGACTCAATCCAGAAATCACCGGAGAGTCCACGGGCTCCTGCTGGCTGCCGGTGTCTGCAGCCAGGACGGGGGAGCAGGCCCCACAGGCAGCGCTGGGCTTCAGCGGGAGGGCCTGGCTGAGACTGGGACAGAGCAGGGCTGTGGGAAGAGGCCCAAGCACCAGGCCAGGCCCAGAGAGTGACAGGGTTAGAGGTTAGGGGGAGGGGAGGGGAAGGCAGCTCCAGAGGCAGGGCTGAAGCCACAGAGAGTGGGGCTCAGCCCGGGGTGGGGGTGGGGGAGGCTCAGGAAGCCTGGGCCCTGCTGGCTGGCCGGGGCACAGGGGTGTTGGGCTGTGGCTGCATCTGGATCTGACTTCTGCCCTGGTCGTGGCGCAGTGACAAGTGGCTCCTTTGCTTGATCACAGCAGGCAGAGGAGGTCCCCAAGACCTGCAGGAACCACAGAGAGGACACACGACAGGCTCTTACGTGGCTCTTTCTGGCCAAAAAAGGCCCCACGCCCCTGCCCCCAGCCCAGACACACGGTACAGACACACAACACTCACCACAGTGGCCCGGAAATGACAGAGAGAAAACTCTCCAGGGTGCCCCAGCACACCCAGAGCCCTCCTCGGCTCTGCCCATCACCACAGGGCAGAGAGGGAGCAGGAAGAAGTTCCCGCCACACCTGCTCCTTGAGTTTCGACTTCTGGCCTCTGACCACAGCCCTGCCTCCTTCTCTGGAAACAGGAGGCCAAAATCCAGATGTGTGGCCACTCTGGGCAAAGGACACCCTAGGGAGGACAGAGGGACTCACTCTGTGACAGACCCACAGCAGCAGTATCTGAGGGCAGGGCCCAGGTGGACCCCTACTCCCATTTTCTCCCCCTACCTCCCCATCATACCAGGCCGTCAGCTCCACCATCTTGCCTCAGCATACTGCCCAGGTCGGAGTGCCCTGTGTGCTCTGTGAGGGGGGCACCGCCACCCCGAGGACCCTGCCGACCATGGCCTCATCCTCCATGGAGGCAGGGCTGGGACCTGTGTAGACCTCCTCTGGTCTCCAGTGACACGGGCTGAGAGGTCCAGCACCCTGCCTAGGTCTGAGGCCAGCCATGGCTCTCTGAGCCAGGCTAGACTCCTGCTGGGCACCCGCCTTGAACAGGGCAAATTCTGGCCAAGCCTGCCCCGTTCTGGAGGCCAACCTCCCGAATCCAGCCTGGTGGTCACAGGAGGGCCACAGTTCTCCTTGTCCCCTCTCAGACCTTCCCTGGGCTCAGGAGAAACTTCAGCAGAACTAGGGGGTTCTGACACTGGACTCCAGCTTCCAGAGGCGGCATGGGGAAGAGCTATTGGTCCCCAGAAAGGGGTGCAAGTCCTCCCCCTTCTTCTACTCTTCTATTTTGGGAGACTAGGCACCTGTTCACCCAGCCATCTGGTCACACAGAGGAGCCGAGCCCTGATCTGGACTCAGAGTTCGCTATGAGGGTCTACTGTTGCCTTTGCCAGATCACACCCACCCTTGACTGCAAGGTGGCCTGGAGGAGCCAGTGTCCCTGGGCCTCTGCAGCCCCAAGAGAGTCAGGCTACAATGGACAGGGGGGAACTGTCCAGATGTCAGGGCCCCAGCAGACCCTGGGAGCCCCCATTGGCTCTGAGTAGTCTTCATAAGTCACTGTGTCCAGAGGCTAGGGTGAAATGTTACCCATGCATGTCCCAGTCACCTGCCTGTCCCATAGGAACCAGAAGCCCAGACAGGGACGCCTCTGTGCATGCTGTCTCAGGAGAGGGTCCTTCCATGAGGCGAATGAATCAGAGTGGCCACCAGTGCAGAGTTTTGGACCAGGGTAGGAGGGTCACAGCAGAGGATCGGGTGGCCCCTCACCCTGGGCATGGTGGCCTGACTCTTGTGGGCCTCCCTGAGGACAGGGCCTTGCTCATGCACTTGGGGCCTGGTCCTCCCCTTTTGGGCTCATCCCTGGACCTGCCCAGGTGTCAGGCCTGGGACCAAGGAGTCTATCTTGGGTCTGGCATGGACCAGAGCAGGGATTTTCAAGGACTCTCTGTGGGGAAGCAGAATCCTCCTTGGGAACAGAGAAGCCCACATGAGGAGGTGCGTGCACAGCCTAGAGCTGAGAGCCAGACTCCTGAGGCCAGCTGCGGGTCTGCTCTGCAGCGCTCTGCAGATGCTGAGGCAGCCCCTCTGCTTCCCACTGGCCTCATCCTATAGCTGACGGGCACTCCAGACACCTGTGGGAGATGCCAGAAAAGTATCCCCTTGACTTCCCTCCTGTTCTCCAAGGAGAAGGATTGTCTGAGTCCAACGTTCTCTTGGAAAATCACAGAAAATGAATTTTCCAGATGTGGGAGCATCTGGCAAGGGCTTATCAGGGCCAGAGCAAGGAGGCAGGTCAGGAGGGGCCCAAGGGACCAGGTGACCTGGCCGGGCTGGGGTGTGGGCAGGAGGGATGGATGATGTGCCAGCAATGTGGGATCTGGAGAGTTTGCCATGAGGGTCTACTGTTGTCTACTTGGTTCCAAGTAGTCTTGGAGGCTCCCAGGGACTGCTGGGCCCCTGACATCTGGACAGTTCCCCCCATGCATGGTAGCCTGACTCTCTTGGGGCTGCCGAGGCCCAGGGACACTGGCCCCTCTAGGCTACCTTGCAGTCAAGGGTGGGTGTGATCTTGCAAAGGCAACAGTAGACCAGGCCTGGGGGCTCAGGAAACAGACAGTGGGGAGGTGTGGCCAGGATGAGCAAAGCTCAGGTCACTCACTGCTCCAGGAGTGCAGGTGTGTGTGGGGTGTGTGGTGAGCCAGGTAAGAGGCTTTGCTCTGGGCAGGAGTCACCTGGGGTGGGGTGGAGAAGGACCTGGGGCTTTGCCTTCGAGGGTCCCATGGGTCACAGGGTCTTGTAGCAGGAGCCGCTGACTCCTCAGAGCCTCCACCCACACTTGAGGCTTTGTGCAAGGAGACCTCTATCCATGGCCACAGGGACTGGGCAGGCTCGGTGGGTCTGAGTGACTGGAAGGGAGGGGCTGCAGGGAGCTGCTGGGGCAGGCAGACCCGTCCTCAGGAAAGGCAGCATGTAGGTCATGTCTGGAAGGTTGAGCAGGACATGACCCTCCTGGGCTCTGGGCCCGATGCTCGTGCAGATGCCATCTTGAATTCACGAGGGCTGTAAGTATGATGGGTGTGCAATGCCTGTGGTGTGTGGTAAGTGTGAACCAAGAAGCACTTGTAGGACAAACAGCACAAACACACACCCAAGAGGAATTCACTGGGGAAACCATCTAAGATGCCAGGGGAACATCCTCTCCACTGGGGAGGGGGCCCAAGATCAGAGATCAAGTAAGGTGGGAGGACCCCCACAGTACAGGGCCCGAGACCCTCTTGTCTGTCCATGTGGATGGCATCACCCGAGACTGAAGGGGACACTGTAACGAGGTGTCCACCAGAGCTTAGGACCAGGCGGCCTGGGAGGGCCAGGAGCCCAGTCCTCATCCAGGCGGCCAGGGCAGGGGTGTGCCTGAGACATGGACTCCCCGGTGTGGCACAGGGGACTGGACCAGGGTGACCTAAGAGGAGACAGCATAGGGGAGTGGATGGTGCAGAAGGGCAGCCTTGTGGGACCCCCAGCCCAGGCCAGCTCCGTGCTGGGGCAGGCGAGCTTGGTGCAGGCAGGAGGACCCAGGAGAAGGCAGGGACCATCCTGCAACTAGGATTCGGGGTCTTGCTAATTTCAGAAACCTAATTCCCTAAATGTGTGTGTGATCTGGGGTGGAGAGGAGCATGAACCCTTCAGAGGTGGGTGCACACCCGGTGCCGTCTGCACGTTGAGGTCCTGGGTAAGACATGTCGCCCGGCCGAGCCTTTGTTCTCCCCTCTGGGTAATGGGGTGAGACTCTCACTGGAGTTTGGGCTCATTAGATGGATGGAGGAAGAAGGGGGACATGTGGATTTGTGCCCTGGGTCTTTTTAGCATGAGCTGCCCGCTCTCCTCGCTTTGCACTTTGCAATAAAGCAATACTTTCCTTCATCACACCATGTGCCTATGGTTTTATAGCACTTCGGCAAGAGAACCTGACTTGAGTTCGGTAACACAAGTAGGTACAAAGGAGTCCTGGGGCCAGCGGGTGCCATGGTGGTTAAGGTGCTAGACTCCCACATGGTCGACCGTGGTTCTTGTCCCGGACCTGAGGGCTTGCTTTCTCACTTTCCCTCTTTCTCTCACTCTGTCCCTCTCTGGTCAAAATTTAATAAATAAATAAAGTTAAATACAAAATAATTCTTTTTGAAAGGGAAGGCCTAACAGTCAGGTGCCACACAGCACAGAGGCTCTCTTCTGGGGGGGACAGGGTGGGCCTGCCCAATCCACCTGTAAACGGGGTCCAACTCCTGTCTCACGTCCTGAACCCCCTGAGGGGACAGTGGAGGTCCTGGGCAAGCCCCAGTGAGGCCCCGCACCAGCCCTGCCACGTGCAGCTGAGTGTCCTCGGCAGTGGCCGGGCTGTCTCTGAGCCTGAGCCCTCAGTCCCATCAGGTGTCCGAGCATCTCCACCACCTCGGGCAGTGGAGGGGACCTGTGTGAGGAGATGCCAAGATTTAGAACTCAGCACAGGGAACCACTGCTGTTATTGCCAGGAGTCCTCACCCAGAACCCAGGATCCCTTCCCCAGAGGCTCAAAGCCTCGTCCCTCACCAGGCAGGAGCTGAGCTCTGGGCCCAGATGTGGCTGGGAGGGGTGGTGGGCAGAGGGCCCCTGCCTGCCCTGTCCACCAGGGAGGCCCCTGCCCTGTGCCCTCAGCAGGTCTGGGCACCTGCTCCCTCTGGCAGCGACTTTCCCTCTCCCTCTGCAGTTCCCCGGGCTGCTGCACCCAGGGGCCAGGCTCCACCAGAGGCCTGCTGTGCCCAGCCAGAGAGCAGGAAGGTGGGCCTGAGCCTGAGGAGGGCACTGCCCCGGGCCCTCCCATCCGGGGACTAGGAGGAGGAGGCAGGCGGGGCCTCCACTCACAGAGCCCTGGAAGGTCTCTCACAGGTAAGGGGCACCTACAGCCAGGGTCCTGGAGACAGGAAATGCAGCCTGAGCCCCAAGACAAACCTCAGGGCTGAGACAAGTCTGCAGGGACTTCCCAGGTCAGGGATGTGGGAGGGCCAGGAGAGAGGAGGTTGAGCTGAGGAAGCTCCTGCACCCTGAGGCCCTCCCACCCCTAAGCAGGAAGGAGGGCAGGCCCTGAGAGGTCACTCCCCAATAAGGGGCTGGCCCAGACAGAGTCCTGAAAGCAGGAAACAGAAGCTCAGGTCCAGGACAAAGACAAGCCCGGACAAGCTTGCCAGGACTGCAGCAGGACTCGGTAGGTGGTAGGTACGCTGACCCCATCTTCAGCCCTGGGTTCCCCTCCCTGGGCCCCTGCAGCACCCGCTCCCCTCCATCTCTGCCCCCACTGCTGACCCCACCCCAGGCCCTGGGTGCCCCTCTGTGCTGGGCCTCAACCCGGAGAGACAAGACCATGGTGACGCTTGCCCTGTGTGGCAGCCCCCCGTGGGCCCCACGTCCCTGTGCTCTGTGAACACGCAGATCTGCACCAGGGATGGGGGCGGCCGGGGTTCTGTCCCAGCACTCCCCCGCTCTCCTGTCACCTCACTTTGAGCCCGCAGTTACTGAGGGTGGGGAGGAGGCACTGCTCCCTGAGGCCAGGAGATAAACTTCCCCCCAAGGACATCGCTCTGAGAGCAGGGGGAGGACAGCGGGGATCTCACTTGGGCGCAGCCTCAGGGACCTCGCCTCTCCCTCTGACCCACACCAGGAGAGTGGGTGGGAGGAGTCAGGCCACGGAAGCCACGCTCCTGTTTTCACATCGGATAAACCTGAGCCACGGCCGTTCCCGCACACGCCTGCAGGTTGCAGGTGACTGTGGCCCGGCTGTACAGGGCACCAGCCCCGTCAGACTCCAGCCGTGACACGGGCAGGTCCCCCACTGCCTCTGCCTGCTCATCTGCTAGATGGCCGTGGCGGCCACAGGGTCTGGGCGGCAGGGAGGGGTGAGCTCACACTGGCAGCACTCAGGGCAGGACCCGCGTGGGCAGCGGGCAGCAGCGGTGTCGGCCTTTCCAGGTGTTAGCCGCTGTGACGTGGTGGTAAAGACTCCGGTCCCACATAGCCCACTGCACTGCTCAGGCCCAGACCCTCTGACTTGAAAAACACATTAGGTAAGTGTGGGGCTTCCCAGCATCCTGAGCACAGGATGGAGGAGAAGGGATTGCAGCGTTGCCACCCCGGGGGTGCTTTCTCACCTCTCCTTTCTGTCTCTGTCTTTGCTCTCCCTCTCACCCTCCCTGGTGAGCACACGTGTTGTGTAACACAAGTAGTTAATAATAACACACATAGACTGCAGCGGCGGCCACCCTGCTGAGACACAGCTACTCGGTGGCCGAGTCCTCCAGTCCTTGTGGGAGGCCTGGAGACAATTCCTGAGCCGCCTACACAGAGGGCAAGGCCCCCTGGGCTGTGGTCCTGCGGACCTGGGAGGCTGGGCCACGGGGACCAGGACTGGCGAAGACCTTGTCAAAACCTCCCCCTGGGGGCCTGCAGGTAGCATGGTAGTTAAGGTGCTGGACTCCCATATGTCCAATTGCAGTTCGAGTCCCGGACCTGGTGGCTTGCTTTCTCACTTTCCTTCTCTCTGTCTTGGTCTCTAAGAATTATTTTTTATTTAGATTTATTTGTTAGTTTGTTTTAATTTGACCAAAGAGGGACAGAGTGAGAGAGAGAGGGGAGGTGAGAAAGCAAGCAGCCAGGTCCGGGACTCTTACTGCAGTTGGCTGTGTGTGAGTTCCGCTCAACCCCCACGCCCCCTGCTAGCCCAATCCGCTCTCTCACTCTGTCCCTCTGAAATAAAGTTAAATAATTCTTTAAAAAATTAAAAATACTATATTAAATAAAATTGAAATGAACAATTCTTTTTTAAAAACTCAAATAAAAAGGGACCAGCATGTGGCGTGGTGTTTAAGATGCTGGACACTCCCACATGGCCAACGGCGGTTCATATCCCCGACATGGTGGCTTGTTTCTCACTGCCCCCACCCAGTGTCTCTCTCTCTCTAGTCAAATTAAAAAATAAATGAATAAATAAAATTAAAATAAATAATTCCTTTTAAAAAAACACCTCTGTGTCCTACACAAAAAAATGATTCATAAATAGCATTCAGATGTGAAAAATCAGAAATGAATTGGACCCATAGGTTAAGATCTTATTGGGGCCAGCATGTGGCTTGGTGGTTAAAGGCGCTGGACTCTCACGTGGCCAACCACAATTCGAGTCCTGGGCCTGGTGGCTTGCTTTCTCACTTTTTCTCTTTCTCTCTCTCTTTCTTGCCCTACTCCCCATCAAGTTTAAATCAATAAAGTTAAATAAAATCATTCTTAAGGAAGAAGAGATGTTATTTGGGGCTAGAGAGGCATTTTTCTCCTTTTACCTTTCTCCAGTAACTGGAGTGAGAAAGCAGGACACTGGGTGTGTGTCCACGGGAAGGACCAGAGCAGGGCCGAGCGTAGAGAGCAGCAGAACCAGAGCTGAGCAATGGTGACCGTTAGGGACCAGCAGAGCACACTCAGCTGGGCTGATGCTGCACAGCTGGCAGAGGTTATGAACCTGTTTCCGCCAAGAGAGGCCAGGTGGGGCTATTTGGAACCAGAAGACAATAGACAACACCAAGCTTTGCCTTCTGCTGCTTCTCCGGCCCCCATGGCCCCGTTAGCGAATAAACCTGGGAGCAGCTGGGGCCTCTGCCATCTGCATCTGAGAAGCCCGGTCCACCCGATCCCACTTTCCTCTGCTTGTGTGTCTGTGTGTGTGTTCTTTCCAGGTGCACAGCTGCTCCCACTGGGGGTGCCTCCCACACCCTCACCCCCGGTTGTTGGGCTGGGGGTGAGAGCTGAGAGGTCGCCCCTCACCGCTGCCCCCAGGAATCATCCCCTCCTCTTCCTCTCCCCGAGGCGCCTCACTGGGAGAGGCAGCAGGAATTCTCAGGGCTGAGAGATGGGAATTGGGGTGGACGGGGAGCTGTGCTCAGGGACAGCAGCCTGGACCCGCTCCAGGAGCGCCCCTCAGTCCCGATCTCTCTCTTGTGCCCAGATACTGATGGAGCGGTTATTTCAAAAAACATTTTACTTTCACTTTCGAAACCTAAAATATGTCTCCGACCGGAACACCACATTCCTGTGCTACCAAGTGGACAAAGTTGAGCGACACGGCACAGTGCCCCTGGTCAGCGGGGTCTTCACACACCAGGTGAGAGCCAGAGTGTCCTCACACCGCAGGCAGGAGCTTCCGGGAGGACGCAGGACAAGTCACAGGGGAAGGGCCACAGGGCGGGCTCTGAATTCTACATTTTCCTCCCACCACGCTTTCTGCCGCCCTCCACTCTTGATGTTCCCACTGGACCGTCTGGGCACCGGATCCCTTTGGAGGGATCACAAAAGGCCTGGTGTAGGCTCCCCTGCCAGACTCCACCAGTCACTCCCCATGGTCCCATCACTGCATCCAGCGAGTCCCAGGACAATCACCTCAGAGGGCTGGGGCCTGAGCACCAGCACCTCCCCTGGCCCTGCACCTGCTGGGCTGGGCGGGCCACCCCGGTCATAGCCCACAGTCAAGGGCGAGTCGTCACACCTCGGTGTACACGCGCCCTCCCCTTTCTTCCTTGGCTGCTCAGACGCCATGGCAAGGACCCTGGGCTGCTACCAGGGCAGCTGTGACCAACAGCCACCATTGCCAGAGCGAGGCCCCACCTGCAGTCCCCAACTGACCACATCCCACCCCCCAGTGTCCCCCACACTCCTGTCTCCTTCTCCACCCAGGCTGGAGACGTGCAGGGTGTGTCCGGGGCAGGAGCTGCTGTGTGCTGGGCGGGCTCCTCCAGGGTGGTGCTGCCCCGTAGACACCACAGGAGCCAGTGAGTTTGGTAAATTATTCTACCCATAGTTTAGAAAGCTGACAGAGGGACCAGCAGATAGCGGAATGGATATGTTGCTGGACTTCCAGATGGTCAACCATACTTCAAGTCCCAGGTTCGGTAGCTTCAAACTCAACGCTGGGCACGTGTGTGTGTGTGCCCCGTAATTCTGATTGGAGAAAGGAGAAGGGATTGCAGTGTGGCCACACCCCCAGGGGGTGAGTTCTCGCTTAGTATCTCTCTGTCTCTCCAGCAAGCACATATGCCCTACAACAAAAATGTCTTAAAAAACAAAATGAAACCAAACAAAACTGACAGCCACTGGTGAGATTTGGTCCCATACCTTAGCCCAGGAAGCCTGACTGAATCATTAGTATTAAGTATGGAGCATAATCTGTGCACGGGTCTGCATGAGGCAGTGTGCACCATCTCTCCTGTTGTCTCTGACATGAGCCGTGAGTGTCACACTCTCCACACGACCCCATCCACCTGAGCCACGTTTCCATGCTCAGTGGCCCCACGTGGCAGCAACTCTGCAATGAGACACGGATGCATGTGCCCTCCCACCAGGCAGCAGGCAGGGACAACCTGAGCCCAAGGGCCCGGCCAGAGCAGGCTCAGGGACTGTAGAATGGAATGCCAGGAATGCACGCGAGACTTCATGGGTGAGCGTGGAATGAGGCGGAGACCGAGCCCACCAGGGGAGAGGAGGGACTGAGAGGAGAGAAGCCCCTGATCAGAACGTCCTGGGCTGCTCCCTGGTCCCCGCCCGGCCCTGACCGCTGCCCCGCCCTCTCCTGACCTCTCCTCCCCTCCCAGGTCCATCCTTCGAGAGGCCATGCAGAATTGCGCTTCCTCTCATGGTTCTGCGATGACATCCTCTCCCCTAAGGAGGGCTACCAGGTCACCTGGTACTTGTCCTGGAGCCCCTGCCCTGCGTGTGCGAAGCAGGTGGCCGAATTCCTGGCCATGCACCAGAACGTGAGGCTGACCATCCTCACCGCCCGACTCTACTTCTTCTGGGACCCGGAATTCAAGGATGGGCTTCGCAGACTGTATGAGGAAGGGGCTGAGGTGGCGATCATGTCCCCCCATGGTGAGCCCTCGGGGGGGGGGGTGGTCAGGGCTGGGGAGGTGCAGGGTGAGGAGTGGCAGCCCGGGGATGCTGGCAGAGGGGGCGGGACCCAGGGGAGCCTGCCCAGGACTCAGCCTCCTGGTCTCAGCAGGATCCAGGAGACCCGGCCCTCGGAGGAGGCCCTGGAGGGTTAAGGAGAAAGCCCTGGGTCCCCAACTGTGTTCTCCCCTCCTTGTCTCAGATTTTGAAAACTGCTGGGAAGACTTCGTGTTCAACGAGGGAAGAGACTTCAGGCCCTGGGAGAACATGGTTGAAAACCATCAGTCCCTGCGCATCACCCTGCAGGAGATCCTCAGGTGAGGCCTCACGGCGGCCCCCGGCCCTGTCCCCACCCTGAGCTCCGTCCTGCCCTGGGTGCCTGCCCTGGGCCTGCCCTGCCGTGCCCTCCCCCCTGCCCTCCCAGCCCCTTCTGTCAGGGGCCCCTTTCCTCCTTCAGAGCACCCCCGATCCGCCCCAAGGCCCCCTCTCTCCCACCTGGGAGGCCCCTCACCTGGGTCTTCCTTCACACCTGAGCACCCGCATGTTAGGAACCAGCACCGCAGAAGGCGGGAATGCGTGTGCGTGCACGTGCATGTGCGTGTCAGACGCTGTGAGACACGCCCTGACGGCAGATGAGTGAGCAGAGAGTGAGTGGCTCTGAAGGAAAAGGCCATCGGGTGCCAGGGCTGCCCTGACGCTATACCATGACTGGGTGGTTAAATCCAGGAGGTGACGGTCCCCAGTTCTGGGTCCTGGAAGTTCAAGGCCGGCATGGTTTCATCCAGGCCTCACCTGGGCTGGGTGGGTCACATGCTCACGTCTACGCAGGCCTTTGCCCTGTGCACCTGGGCTGCCGGTGTCCAGCTCCTGTTTTCAAATCGGGTAAACGCGAGCCACAGCCGTTCCTGCACAAACCTGAAGGTCATGTGAGGTTGCAGCTGACTGTGGCCCGGCTGTACAGGGGACCAGCCCCCTCAGACTCCAACCGTGACACGGGCAGGTCCCCCACTGCCTCTGCCTGCTCATCTGCTAGATGGCCATGGCGGCCACAGGGTCTGGGTGGCAGGGAGGGGTGAGGTCACAGCGCAGCGCTCAGGGCAGGAGAAGGCAGGGGCGGCTCAGGTGTTAGCTGAGTTTTTAAAAAACGGCACACATAGGTGAAATAGCAAGGACTTGGACTTACTGGTATGTTACATTTTACTACTTCGAAGTAGAGGCCCCCCCTTTTTTTATAGATTTTTGCCATAGAGTGCATGTAGTCCCCAGATAGAGACCGCAAGAGAAAGTGAGTAGTAGCCCCAGGAGGGATGGCCACAGCAGTCCCTTCTCTGTTCTCTCTCGATTTGGGGCAGTCACACACACGTGTCGGTGTGATTCTCAAGCTGCTGGGTCTGGGACGCACATCGTAGTGGCTATGTGGATGTCTGGCCACCATGCCATCTGCGGGCCCTTTCCCCTCACCTTTTTCCATTTCCCGTGGACGAGGGCATAGGTGGGCACGATACTGAGAGTGTGGCTGGGCAGGAGGGTCCAGTGAGAGGACCAGAGCTGGGCCCGAGCGGTGAGCGGTCACCCCTCCCTGCTGCCCTGACAGCCTCCCCTCCCCTTCCTCTCTCCCCGGGCTCCTTGTTGGGCAAAGAACTGAAATTCTCAGGGCAGTGAAGGTTGGGTTGTGGGTGCAGCACATGGGGGTGTCTGGGCGCTGTATTTGGGGACAGCTCCTGAACCCACTCCAGGAGCGCCTTGGGCAGGTCCCCACCCCTCTTGTCCCCAGACACCCGATGGAGCGCTTGGACCCAGAGACATTCTACTTCCAGTTTGAAAACCTCAGCTTTGCCAGGGATCGGAACACCACCTTCCTGTGCTACCAGGTGGACAGAACGGAGTCGCAGGGCACTGTCCCCCCTGACAGGGGGATCTTTAAGAACCAGGTAAGAGCCAGGCTCTCCTCAGTGTCAGGTTGGAGGGAAGTCAGGCAGAATGCAGGAAATGTCGAGGGGAAAGCCCGGACAGCAGCCCCCGCCACACGTCTCCACAGTGTTTCTGTCCTTTTCTGGGCGTCAGAATGGTGCTGTCGGGAGGATCCCCAAAGGCTTCCGAGTAGCTGCTCCCCTGGGCTCCGCGTCCAGCGAGTCCCAGGAAGGAGCCCCGTAGAGGGCTGGGGGGCTGAGCACCTGCACCTCCCCTGGCCCTGCACCTGCCTGGTTGGGCGGGCCGCCCTGGCCACCTCCCTGGCCTGCTGTCAAGGGTGAGTTGTCACACCACTGTGAACCCACCCCGCCCCCTGCCTGCCCAGGCCCCATGGCAGGGCCCCCTGGACTGCCACTAGGGCAGTTGTGACCAGCATCAGCCATTGTTAGAGCAAAGCCCCGGCTCTACCCCCTGACCAACCTCACCCCACCTGCCAGCATAGCCCACACTCCTGCCTCCTCCATCCAGGATGGAGACTGGCATGTGTCTAGGGGCGGGAGCCACCGCAGGCTGAGTGGGCTCGCTCCAGGGCACTGCTGTCCACCAGGCACCATAGGAGCCAGTGAGTCAGCCAAATTATTCCTCATCCCGTAGGTTAAAAAGCTGACAGACGCTGGCGACATTTGTGCCTGTAATTTATTTAGTCCAGAAAGTCTGACAGTGTTGAACATAATCACCACACGGGTCTGCACGAGGCCATGTGCACCGTCTCTCCTGTCGTCTCTGACATGAGCCATGGGTATCACACTTGCCGCACGACCCCGTCCACCTGAGCCATGTTTCCTTGCTCAGTGGCCCCACGTGGCAGTGGCTCCCTGATGGAACAGGGTGGCTCTGTGCCCTCCCAGCACGCAGCAGGCAGGGACAACCTGAGCCCGAGGGTCCAGCCAGAGCAGGCTCAGGGGCTGTAGAATGGATGCCGGGAATGTATGTGAGACTTCATGGATGAGCAAGGGGTGAGGGGGAGCCCCAGCCTCCAGGGGAGGGGAGGGACTGAGAGGAGAGAAGCCCCCGATCAGAAGGTCCTGGGCTGCTCCCTGGTCCCCGCCTGGCCCTGACCTCTGCCCCGCCCTCCCAGGTCCATCCTTCCTGCCACGCAGAATTGCGCTTTCTCTCCTGGTTCTGCAAAGACATGCTGTCCCCTGACGAGGACTTCCAGGTCACCTGGTACTTGTCCTGGAGCCCCTGCCCTGACTGTGCAGAGCAGGTGGCCGGCTTCCTGGCCACGCACCGGAACGTGAGCCTGACCATCCTCACCGCCCGACTCTACTACTTCCAGAAACCCGAAGTCCAGCAGGGGCTTCGCAGACTGTGTGAGGAAGGGGCCGGGGTGGCCATCATGTTCCTCCCAGGTGAGCGTTTGGGATCAGGACTGGGGGAGGGAGGGGATGAGGGGTGGCAGCTCTGCTGACAGAGGGAGCGGGGCCAGGGGAGCCTACCCAGGACTCAGCCCTCCTGGTCTCAGCAGCAATGACTGCTGTCCCCCTCCTCTGTCTCAGATTATGAAACCTGCTGGGAAGACTTCGTGTGGAATAAGGGACAAAACTTCACGCCTTGGGAGGATGTGGATGACAATTACCAGCTCCTGGCCAGCAGGCTAGAGGCGATCCTCGGTCCTCACTCTTGACTCGTGCCACAGCCACCATTTGGCTTCTGGGATACAGCTGGACCCCTCCTCAAATCCCTGACCTGCGAGGCCCTTTGGGGACAGCAAGTCCCCTGCCCTTTGCAGGGAACAGTGAGGGCCAGGAGGCCGCGGCCATGGGAGGGAGCACGGCCTGGCTGACCTGGCCTGGCCTCCGGCTCTGCCGTGCCTTTGCTGTGTGACCTACAGAGGGTTTCTCAGCCGCTCTGTGCTTCGGATCTCCTCTGGAACGTCAGCGTCATTGCTGAGGCTGGAACAGGACTGGCCCCCTTCATGGTCACGATGCAGTCTGGTTGGCAACATGTGGTGGCCCTGTCTCAGGTGGGATTTAAGATAAGGCTGGACCCCAATGCAGTCATCTGAGTTAGGGGCTCTGTGCTGGGCAGGTCGGCTCTGGTTCTGGGGGACCGATTAGGTCCAGTCTATGGGACTGCTGTCATTACCCGAGAGCGGCCAGCTACCCAGTGAGGTCACCTCTCCTGCTCTCTGTCACGTGCCCCGGGCTCCCCTTCGGCTTCTCGGCCATATCGATATGGCGACACCCTGACACAAACCAGCCACACGCAACGCCACGTCTAGACCTGCCCAGGCTCAGATGGAGCTTCATAAACCGCTTTTCTTCATGGACACCTGGCCTCAGGGCTTCTTTGTAATGACGAAAATTGGACTAAGACTGTCACGATGCTCCCTCGATGCTTCTGGGGTCTGGGTGGAGGACGGGCACAGGATCTGTCACCTCCAGGGCTGGAGAAGGACACGTGTGCCCTGACCCCGGGCCCTCACTTTGCACCATTCCCAGAGCCCTGCCAGGGCTGAGTGACCCTTCGGTGCCCAGCAGGGTGGTGTGCCGAGGGCCCCCGCCTGCCTGCCCATCAGGGGAGGCCCTGCCCTGTGCTCACCATGGACTGGACTGTTCTCTCTGGCATCTGCAACTTTCTCTTCCTGTTGCGACTCCCTCAGGCCCAGCTGCACGGAGGGGCAGGTCTCCATTCTAGGCCCTTCTCTGCCCAGCCAGTGAGGAGGAGGGAAGGTGTGTCTGAGCCTGGAAGCAAATTGTCCCCAGGGTCCTCCCATTTCAGGTGACTTCCACGAGAGGGAGTGTGGTCCATTTTCCTGCTTAGGAGCACCTGTTTCAAGGGGCTGGGTCTCTGGCCCTCACTCCAGGACCAGTCTGCGATGGTGTCATCAGCTTGTCGGCGTCTCTTCCAAACCCAGCTGAAGTCCTACTCAGTCCACGGGCGTGGGAACAGGTTTCCACAGGAGAAATCGGTGGCTTTGGTAATTACATGACAGAGGGAGTGTGGCCCCTGCTCAGTCATCCTCAGGGAGACAGAGACAAGGACTTTGCAGGGCGAAGGGCAGCCCTGTGAGCGGCTCAGCTTCCTAGTTGAGCTGGAGGGCCCCGACGCCAGGGGGAGCGCCTGGACCCGCATGCGGGGAGCTGCAGCCATGGCCTGCTGGGCCAGGGACCCTCCGTGCTCCCCCACCCCACTCAGATTCTGCCTCTGCAGAAGCCCCTCAGGGCTTGTCCTCCTGTGTCTGAGTCCTGGGACAGATCCCCTGGGCCAGCCTCCAGGTCTTTGAACTCTGTCCCAGCCCAGTGGCAGACTCAGTGAAGCGTGTTTGAGAACGTGGTAGGAGTAGACAGAAAAGCCTACCTAGGGGGTCAGCTGGTCACAGTTAAGGCACCAGAGTCCCACGTGGTCGACGGTGGACCTCCAGCACGTCCCTGCCCACCTGCCTGAGGTCGCGGCCCCTGTCCCCTGCCTGGAGCCCTCCCCCTCCCCCCTGCCTCAGCATCCCCAGGTGGTGCCACCTGCAGACAACCCCCAGGCAGGTGTCTAAAGCGAGGTTCTAGACTCCTGATCCCTGGGACCCAGTCCTGTCCCAATCAAGTACTGGGAGGTCGAAGTGCCGCATTCATGGCCGAGGGCCCAGGAGAGTCAGGGGCTCCAGGTGAGGTGGTGGCCCTGGGCTGGGTCCAGTCTTGCCGATCGCCGAGCGATCTTACACGAGGCCACACTTCTGAAGCACATCCCAGAGAGAGTAAAGAAAGAGTTAGAGGCCAGAGGCCAGAGGCCACAAGCTGAGGGTGGGGCTGGGGTGAGGGGATCTCACCTGTGCCTTCCCAGGGTCTGAACCTCTTCAGTTTCCTCTTCCGGTCTCAGGGTGTTAGCAGTGGGTTCTCTGCCTGCAGGAAGGACCCTCCGAGGCCTTCCTCCCTTCTGAGTGCAGAAGTCACCTGCCCGACCTCCCTACTTAGGAGGGTCCCCTGCCCCTCCGCAGCCTGTCCCTCGTGCTTCCCTCACAGCGACTCCTGCGTTTCTCACTTCCTTCCGGTCTTCCCACACTGACGGGATCCCCTTGAGGTCTGGAGCTCCTGCATCTTAGTGGAGTTTGTGCCCCAGGGCCTCCAACCAACCCCCCCATACAGTCCATATTCAGTGTTGGTCAAAGGATGAGCTGATAAAGGAATAAATAGGGCAGGGGAAATTAAACACCTGTGAGATGAGGGAGGGTTGCAGAGAGTCTAAACTTGTCCCTCTGTTCCTCATGGTCATTAAAGGCTAATTGAGCCCCTGGAGGGAAAAGGCTCCCAAGCTAAAGGACGCTGGGGGAGAAGGTTGAGGCTCCAGGGCCCAAAGCCAGATGGGGCCCTCCAGCACCACCTGTCCTTGGTGACTGGGAGGAGGCACTGAGTCCAGAGCCACTGTCAGGGCCTGCATCTGGAAGTGGTCGGGAGGCTTTGCTCCATACAATGAGAACAGACCAGAATCGGGTTGGGCGTAGGAAGGGACCCCCAGAAAACGGAAGCTGAGATGGGGAACCGTCTGTCACCCAGCCCAGGGTTTGCAGGAGAACTCAGATTTCGGTCTGTAGAGCAGGCCCTGCAAACGCCCGGGGTCCCATGAGGACGGACTGAGCCCGGCTTCCTGGGCTTCCAGAGCGTCCCACTGATGCAGGCAGTACGGGCGCGTGGGCCACACCCAGTGCAGCCGCGGCCAGCCGTCTGTCACACTCACCAGGCAGAGACAGATACAGTGGGATAGTGGAGTGGGGAGGTGTTTTTTTTTAATTTTTTTTTAAATCTGTCATTTAGTTTTTAATGATTTTAAGTCTTATGATGGCATAATTTATTAATCTATGCTGATGGTATTATCTCCTTTACTTTAATCCTAATAAATTGGCAAAAGCTCCATTTCCAATCACACACACACAGTAGTTCTTCAATTTCTATGTGGTTTTGAATAGTTGCCTAACGATCCTGAACTATAACTTAGTCTGACTGAGATAATACAACTCAAAGGTATAATTTAACATGCTACTAAATCTTGTCACACTGACTTTTAAAAGCATCCGACCTTACAAAACATTTATAAATATGTAAAATCGGGACCAGCACTTAGCGTAATGGCTATGTCGCTGGACTCCCACGTAGTCAACCGCGGTTTGAGTCCTGGACCCGGTGGCTTAAACTCACGCCAGGCACGTGTGGGTGCGTACCCAAGATCCCGAGAGAAGAATGGAGGAGAAGGGATTGCGGCGTGGCCATCCCCTCTGGGGAGTGATTTCTTGCTTTCTATCTCTCTGTCTCTGTCTGTCTGTCTGGCGAGTGCACGCGCCTTATAGCAAAAACCTCTCCAAAAATAAAAAATTAAAGTGTTACATATTCTTTGATAGTATACATAAACCACACTAAAATGTCTTTCAATAAGTAAAAGGCAGTGTTTTGGATACAGGGAACGCTAATTAAATTAGTAGAGTTATGACCAAATGATATAAAGTGTACATCACTACCTTATCTTTAGCTTTTGCCTTAACCGGTTAAAAAACACAAATTAAAACACAGGTGAGTCTGCTTAGTTTGAGAAGTGAAGGGATCTCGTCAGCACTTATATACTCACATCACCAGTTACGTACAAGCCTAAATAAAGCCGGTCTCCAGTAGGCTTTGAGACGGCATTCACCATCCTTGTAGAAAGACGAGACCACTAATGAATGACCAGTTATATCTTCAGAAAGGGCAAGTAGTGATAGCCCTTACTGAACTGAGATTACTATCAAAATTAAAAATATATATATTAATTTAACCACAAGCCAGTCACTTAAATCAAAATCATCCAACAAACACATCCTGTCAGCCATTCACGATCTGAGTTGTGGTGTAGGAGATCAATGAAAATACGGTACACGTAAAAAGGTGAGACATTTCGCCATCAATGGGGCCGTGGCCACCTACTCACTAGTAGCTTCTTAAAGATAAGCCATCCACTCTGCTCTTTCGGACTTCTTTTCAATGCCAGCGAAGATCACTTTGTTCCAGGGACGTCCTTGGGATTCTCCAAACCCTCCTCAGTGTACCCTCTGCCCAGGGGATGCCTGTGTTCTTGTTGGCGTCTGTGTCAGAGAATCCAGGGCCTGACCTTTCTCCCGCCCAGACAGACCATGGCGATCCGGGCCAGTCTCCTGCTCGCCTCCCTTTCCCAGGTGTGGACGGGGCACACTTCTGAACAGAATCCTTCTTGGCTTTCTCAACATCACCCATTTTGAATTCTCTCTGTTGTCGCTTGGGAATAGAGAGTAACCGCTCAGAAGCCAGACGACCCGCTCTCTCGGAGTGCGGAGTTTATCGAGAGAGGGAAGAAAGATTGGAGCTCCCAGGCAGGGAGTGGGCCCTGGAAAATGGGTCACCAGTGACAGGCGAGGGGCTTTTATCTCTGTCAGAGGCGTTGTTTGAGCTTCGTGCTCCTGTGTAGGCAGGTTCTGTCTCTGAGCTGACTTCCTGTGAGAGGAGAGACCCGGCTTGCAGAAGGACTGGTGTCGTGTCGAGGAGGAGGGCCAGGCACTGAGGAGCTCAGTGCTGCTCAGAAGTAGGGAGAGTTATAGGGTGGCAGAGCTGAACCGGGTCGTGTGGAATCCTCGGTTCTTTAGGTCCAGATCACTAAGATTAGAGACCTGCCCCGAGACGCAGAATGAAAAATCACAAACACTGGTAAAGTAGGATGAGAGTTTAATAGAAAAGTGAAGATTTCTAATAGGAAGGAAGTTCACCCCCATGCCTGAAAGGTGTGCAAGCGGGCAGCTGCCAGAGAAGGACAGGTGCATGGGCCACAGGGTTAACTATTACTTTTTTTGTTGTTGTTGTTGAGGGTTTGGCTATAGGGCACGTGCGCTTGCCAGAAAGACAGAGACAGAAAGCAAGAAATCACCCCCCAGGGGGGATGGCCACGCCACAATTACTTCTCCTCCATTCTCCTCTCAGGATCTTGAGCACGCATGTACATGTGCCCAGTGGGAATTTTTAAGCTACCAGGTCTGGGACTTGAACCGTGGTTGACTACATGGGAGTCCAGCAACACAGCCATTATGCCAAGTGCTGGTCCCATGTATTAATTTATTTTTTAAGAATTATTTTATTCAGCTTTATTTACTTATTTAATTTAATGCATTAATTTTTTTTCGAGATGTTTTTGCTGTATGGCATGTGTGCTCAAAAGAAAGACAGAGACAACCAGAGAGACAGAAAGTGAGAAATCACCCCCCCAGGGGCAATGGCCATGCCGCAATCCCTTCTCCTCCATTCTCTTCTCAGGACCTCGGACACGCATGCACATGTGCCCGGTGTGAGTTTAAGCCACCAGGTCTGGGACTCGAACTGCATTCAGCTACATGGGAGTCCAGCGACATAGCCATTACGCCAACTGCTGGTCCCCCTCCTTGTAATTCTTGTTGTTAAGTTAACATGCTTTAGTTATTCCTATTAATGGTCTTTAAATGTTGACAAATTTTGTTATTGTTTGTACATGTTCATAAGCTACTGGTGTATGCTAAAAGTTAGAGTTGCCAAAAATTTGCTCAATATAGATGTATGAAATTCTATTTTTACAAGCTCCTCTAAAACATCAAATTTCCCAAGGTAGAAAAAGAAAAGATAAACATAGGTGGTTATTACACATTGGGCCTATGTATATCCAGGACAAAAGCTAAAAAACGACTGTCTAACAGCTTAATAGGGTAAGAGTCTCTAGCAATGGGGGAGGAGGGCAGGTTGACGCTAAGAGCTCAGGCTGCCTTCTCCCCTGCCCTCCTCCTTGTGTTCCTTCTGTTTCCTTTAGTTAGGCCTCCCCCCCTCGGCCCTCCCCTTAGTTAAAGGATCAAGAGGTCTAGCTAGTAAAATAAGAATTTAGATTACTGCGTTCTCCAGCTAGGGCTTTTGTATAGGCGATAAGGCAGACGCCTTGTGAAACCTGTAAACTGGGCCTCACCCCCTAACCTGTAAACTGGGCCTCACCCCCTGACAGTAGTCAGCTGCTCCTCACAGGATCTATTGAAACTTAGGTTCACTTCTCAGTGTAGGACAATTCAGAACAGCAGAAGAGCTCCCAAATAACTCAGAGAAGTGTTATAACGAACTCGGCAAGGCGCCTTAACCTTTGATTTAACTCTCACTTTAACGGCACGCAGTAGTCACTCGTGGAAATCCTGGCGGCTGGGAACTTCTCCGAGGGCGGGATCTGGAAACAGCTTCTAATGCGGGCACTGAATAATGCCATGACTGGCATCCTCATGTCCCCCAGTGGGGCCTTGTCCCCAGTGTGGAGTTGGTCACTAGAGACGAGACAGAATGCCCTGAGCTCTGAAGGGAGCGCAGGACTTCTAAAGTCCATGTTGACCTTTCAAATTGAGGACTGATGGTGCCTGAGACGCCAAGGGCTCCCCTTGGACATCTGACAATCTCACTGGACAAGCCGCAGGTAACCCTTAAAGTGACTAAGATTCATTTCTGTCTAAGTCAGAGGTTAAGGTTGTTTCCGAAAGTACATTCATAAAAAAATAAGAAAAAATCCAGTAGTGAACAGGCTGGCTGACCAAGTGACAAGAGAGAAAACGACAGGACCTAGCCGGAGGGGAGACATCTCTCTCAGCAACTAAAAGTTCTTGTAGCTGCCCTGGACGCTGTCCTCCCATCCTCGCCGTCCTACTCAGGAGGAAAACTGGCCCACAAATAGTTGCCATTACCAGATGGCAGGCCAATAGTCCCCGAAGCCCTTGAGCGAGTCATAAATCAGGTCCACCAGATTACCCACCTCAAAAAAGACAAAGCTGCCTAAACTGCTTAGGAGAAAAATGCTTTGTGACTAGTCTAGACAGCCTTATTTCATTTATTTATTTATTTGGAGAGGTTTTTGCGATAGGGTGTGTGCACTCACCAGAAAGAAAGAGAGAGACAGAGACAGAAAGTGAGCAATCACCCCAGGGGGGATGGCCATGCTGCAATCCCTTCTCCTCCATTCTCCTCTCGGGGCCCTAGGCACGCACGCACACGCGCCTGGCGTGAGTTTAAGCCACCGGGTCCGGGTCTCGAAACGTGATCAACTACATGAGAGTCCGACATAGCCATTGTGCCAACTAGATTGGGTCCCTAGATAGCCTTATTAATGGTGTTATCTCAAAATGTGTTGTTTGCACACAGGTAATTCCTAAGCCCTCAGGCAAGGCTTTCGTTTTTTTCTTTTTGGAGAGATTTTTTGCTATAGGGTGCGTGCGCTCACCAGACAGACAGAGAGAGACAGAGAGACAGAAAGCGAGAAATCACCCCCCAGGGTGGATGGCCACGCCGCAATCCCTTCTCCTCCATTCTCCTCTTGGGATCTTGGGCACGCACACACACATGCCCAGCGTGAGTTTAAACCACTGGGTCTGGGACTCGAACCACGGTCGACTATGTGGCAGTCCAGCGACATAGCCATTACGCTAACTGCTGGTCCCAGGCAAGGCTTTCTTAAGAATCAAATCCCAGAGAAAAAGAAAAACTTGGGAAACACTGAAAAAAATTTATGGTGTCTAAAAGTTCAGTCTCTAGATGAAATGAGGCTAGCTAATGTAAGACTAGCCTAGTTTTACTTTTCTTCAAAGAAAAACACCTTATAAATTGCTTTGTTTCTATAAGTAATTTAAAACAATGATCAGACAAAAATTAGGTAAATGTAAGTAGTCTAAATATTTGTTATTAAACATGTCTGTTAAATTAAGGTAATTTTTCGGGCCCAGCAGTTGGTGTAATGGCTACGTCGCTAGACTCCCATGTAGTTGACCGCGGTTCAAGTCCTGAACCTGGTGCCTTAAACTCATGTCGGGCATGTGTGTGTGTGTGCCCAAGATCCCGAGAGGAGAATGGAGGACTAGGGATTGTGGCGTGGCCATCCACCCGGGGGGGGGGGGGGGGGGGGGAGGGGGGTGTGATTGCTCACTTTCTGTCTCTCTGTCTCTTTGTCTTTCTGGTGAGAGCACATGCCCTATAGCAAAAACCTCTCCAAAATAAATAAATAAATAAATGTAATTTTTAAAGTTAAACTTGTAAAGATAAAAACAAAGAAAATAAATTAAAAATTGAAAGAAGGGTTATGGCTATAAAAATGTATTTCTAGTGGAAAAGTTTAAAAGAAAAAGCTTTTACATATAAGGAATTTGTGTAGTAAAGTATTTGTCTTAAGATAGAATGGCTATCTCAAAACAGGAAAAAAAGGGACAAAAACGAAAAGCTGTAAAGCATGTTGTTGAAGGTTAGAGTTATAAGAGTCTAAGAGTTGCAAACAATAATCAAGTTAATGTTCTAAAGCTAATTGTACTATCTTTAAATGTAATATACAGTAAAACAACTAAAAGAGAGTGAAGGACCAGAGTGACTCCATTTTTACGGGGAGACTCCATTTTGTTAAACCCACCTTACTGAGAATCGGCGCCATTTCGAAGAGGTGAACCAATCACGTAGGAGAAAGTCATAAGACCATCACCCCACTGGGGCTGACCCCTGAGAAAAACAAAAGAAATACCAGAGACCTAAAATAACTTTCTTGCCCAACTTAATGGTCTGATGACCAATCAGTAAAAGACAATTATGCTTCTTGTAATCTACAGCCAATGTATAGCCACCTTTGTGCATTCCTCAGCACCCTTTGACCTCCCTACTGCTAAACAGTCATAAAATACCTAGCCCAACTAACACCGGGGCTCTCGACTCCAATCCACTGTGTTGGTGATGATTGAGAGTCCTGGCTTAAGGCAGAATTAAAACGACCCTTATAGGGATCAGCAGTTAGTGTAATGGCTATGTCGCTGAACTCCCATGTAGTCGACCGCGGTTCAAGTCCTGGACCCAGTGGCTTAAACTCACACCGGGCACGTGTGTGTGCGCATGCCCAAGATCCCGAGAGGAGAATGGAGGAGAAGGGATTGTGGTGTGGCCATCCCCCCAGGGGATGATTTCTTGCTTTCTGTCTCTCTGGCGAGTGCACGCACCCTGTAGCAAAAACCTCTAAAAAAAAATGACCCTTGTGTACTTGCATTGGAATAGGCTCCTTGGTGGTCTTTTGGGAATTTTGCAACTGGGGCACAACAAGAGGAGCCCCTCCAACAGTCCAGATGGGCCTCACATGGTCGTGCTGGCTGCTCCTACCACTGTTATTTAGCCAGGAGGTCTGTCACACCGAGGCCAAGAGGACTGCTTCCACGGACCCACCTGGGCCTTGGTCCACAAGATAAGCCAGGAAGGTCCTTCCGGGTAACACTTCAGAGACCAGAGAGCAAAGCCCTGCTCCAGTCACTCCAGAGGCTGACTGCTCTGCCAGGCATTGGCAGGAGCACGGCCCAGCAGCTCCATGACCAGATGGTCAGGAAAGGGACAGGCTACTGCTGACTCATGGGACAGTTAGAGCGGCCTCTGGGAGTAGGCACCTTGGCCCTTGCCCTGTTAAGTCCTCTATTAACCGTGTTTCTAATTTTTTTTTTTTTCTTTTTGGAGAGGTTTTTGCTATAGGGCGCGTGCCCTTGTCAGAGAGAGAGAGAGAGAGACAGAGAGACAGAAAGTGAGAAATCACCCCCCAGGGGGGATGGCCACGCCGCAATGCTTTCTCCTCCATTCTCCTCTCGGGCACACACGCACACGCGCCCGGCATGAGTGTTAAGTCACCGGGTCCGGGACTCAAACTGTGGTCGACTACGTGGGAGTGCAGCGACATAGCCATTATGCTAACTGCTGGTCCCCCATGCTTCTAATTTTGACTTTCAGCTCAGGTTTACTCAATTTTCTTACTCGATCCTATCTCTTACAGGATGAAAGCCGTTAAATATTAAATGCTGGTTACCTCTGGACCTAGAGCCCAAATACGCCAGGCACTGCACTGCCAGGGTGACTCTTCCTAACAGATATTTGAGGAGACTCAAAAAGAGAAAATGATATGGTTTCTGTTTTGTGAGAGATTTTGTTATTTCCATAAGTAGCTAGCCAAATACTGTCCTGCTTCTGTAAACTTGGGAAGGGCTGAATCAGGGCCTCCCTGTGAGCGACTGAACCTAGTGGCTGCATACCCTGAACATCGGCCCAAGCCAGTCCGACCAGACACTCCCGCCGTGAGCAGCTGTGCCCAGCAACTGGAGACCAGGAAATCAGCCCAAGTCAGTTCAAAGGGGACTTCAAATTCGGTGAAACTCCTTACCCGCCAAAGGAGACTCTCACCCCGCCCTCTAGCTGATACTGAGGAATCGATAATTTGATCCCCATAAAAGAGAAGTGGGGAAGGACCAGCAGTTGGTGTAATGGCTATGTTGCTGGACTTCCGTATAGTCGACCACGGTTCGAGTGTCAGACCTGGTGGCTTAAGCTCATGCCGGGTGCGTGTGCTTGCGTGCCCAAGATCCTGAGAAGAGAATGTAGGAGACGGGATTGTGGCATGGCCATCCCCCGGGGGTGGGGGGTGGGGGAGATGATTTCTCGCTTTCTCTGTCTGTCTCTCTCTGTCTTTCTGGTAAGCGCACTCGCCCTATAGCAAAAACCTATCAAAAAAAAAAAAAAGAGAGAGAGAGAGAAGTGGGGAGTGAATTCTTATATCCCTTCTCTATGATTAAAAAGTCGCTTTCTCTTACTAAGGTAAATAAAATCAGCCAATTACTGAAGCCAATTATATCCTAAATGCCTTAGGATATCATCACCAGACACCAGATCTCACCTAAGGACATGGAGACCACTGAGATTCCATTGTGTTTAGGGAGGGATAGAACATACCCTTAGGGATGATTAACCTGCTTGTTCTGCATCTGTAATTGCTTTTGTCTTTAAATTGTAAACACTACCCCTGCCTTCCTAGTCCACTGCACCTATGCACCTATTCTTGTGATCATCAGTCATTCCAGAAAAGATTGTGAATTTTTGCCCTACATAAACTCCCTTCTCTTTCACTCCGGGCAGTGGGGTTTTGAGAGACCTGAGTCGCCCGATATGCTGTGTGCTAAACTCCAATAAATCTGGCTACCTCTGAATGTCCTCTTATAACACCACTGCTGTTGTGCAGGGAGTGACAACCAGGAGTCCTGACCCAGAGCCCAGGATCCCTCCCCACCCCCAGGCCCAAAGCCTCCTCCTTCACCAGGAAGGAGCTGAATTCTGGGCCCAGATGCGGGCTGGGAGGGGTGGTGGGCAGAGGGCCCCTGCCTGCCCGTCCACCAGGGAGGCCCCTGCCCTGTGCCCTCAGCAGGTCTGGGCACCTGCTCCCTCTGGCAACGACTTTCCCTCTCCCTCTGCAGTTCCCCGGGCTGCTGCACCCAGGGGCCAGGCTCCACCAGAGGCCTGCTGTGCCCAGCCAGAGAGCAGGAAGGTGGGCCTGAGCCTGAGGAGGGCACTCCCCCGGGCCCTCCCATCCAGGAGCTAGGAGGAGGAGGCAGGCGGGGCCTCCACTCAGAGCACTGGAAGGTCTCTCACAGGTAAGGGGCATCTACAGCCAGGGTCCTGGAGACAGGAAATGCACCAAGACAAACCTCAGGGCTGAGACAAGCCTGCAGGGACTTCCCAGGTCAGGGATGTGGGAGGGCCAGGAGAGAGGGGGTTTAGCTGAGGAAGCTCCTGCACCCTGAGGCCCTCCTACCCCTAGGCAGGAAGGAGGCGGGGCCTGTGCTCAGGGCCTGAGAGGTCACCCCCCAATAGGGGGCTGGTCCAGACACAAGCCAGGAAGCCAGAAAGAGAAGCCCAAGCCCAGGACAAAGACAAGCCCGGACAAGCTTGCCAGGGGCTGCAGCAGGACTCGGTAGGTACGCTGACCCCATCTTCAGCCCTGGGTTCCCCTCCCTGGGCCCCTGCAGCACCCGCTCCCCTCCCTCTGTGCCCCCACTGCTGACCCCACCCCCAGCCCTGGGTGCCCCTCTGTGCTGGGCCTCACCCAGAGAGAGAGACGAGACCCTGGTGACCCCTGCCCTGTGTGGCAGCCCCCCGTGGGCCCCACGTCCCTGTGCTCTGTGAACACGCAGATCTGCACCAGGGATGGGGGCAGCCGGGGTTCTGTCCCAGCACTCCCCCGCTCTCCTGTCACCTCACTTTGAGCCTGCAGTTACTGAGGGTGGGGAGGAGGCACTGCTCCCTGAGGCCAGGAGATAAACTTCCCCCCAAGGACATCGCTCTGAGAGCAGGGGGAGGACAGCGAGCCCACACTTGGGCGCAGCCTCAGGGACCTCGCCTCTCCCTCTGACCCACACCAGGAGAGTGGGTGGGAGGAGTCGGGCCACGGGAGCCACGCTCCTGTTTTCACATCGGATAAACCTGAGCCACGGCCGTTCCCGCACACGCCTGCAGGTTGTAGCTGACTGTGGCCCGGCTGTACAGGGGACCAGCCCCCTCAGACTCCAGCCATGACACGGGCAGGTCCCCCACTGCCTCTGCCTGCTCATCTGCTAGATGGCCATGGCGGCCACAGGGTCTGGGCGGCAGGGAGGGGTGAGCTCACACTGGCAGCACTCAGGGCAGGAGCCAGCACAGAGCCAGCACGGGTGCTGAGATGTCAGTGTTTACAGATAATAACCTGTGGGATCGTGGTGGAGTGGTAGTAAAGGCTCCGGTCCCACATAGCCCACTGCACTGCTCAGGCCCAGACCCTGTGACTCGAAAAACACATTAGGTAAATGTGGGGCTTCCCAGCGTCCTGAGCGCAGGGTGGAGGAGAAGGGATTGCAACATTGCCACCCTGAGGGTGCTTTCTCACCTCTCTTTTCTGTCTCTGTCTTTGCTCTCCCTCTCACCCTCCCTGGTGAGCACACGTGTTGTGTAACACAAGTAGTTAATAACACGCATAGACAGCAATGGCGGCCACCCTGCTGAGACGCAGCTACTTGGTGGCCGAGTCCTTGTGGGAGGCCTGGGGACAATTCCTGAGACGCCCACACAGAGGGCAAGGCCCCCTGGGCTGTGGTCCTGCTGACCTGGGAGGCTGGGCCACGGGGACCAGGACTGGCGAAGACCTTGTCAAAACCTTCACCCCTGTGTCCTACATAAAAAGTAATTCAAAAATAGCATTCAGGTGTGAAAAGTCAGAAATGAATTGGACCCGTAGGATAAGATCTTATTTGGAGCTGTAGAGGTATTTTTCTCCTTTCACATTTTCCAGTAACTGTGAGGTGGGAGGGCAAGACACTGTGGGTATGTGTATGTGTGTGTGGGTCCATGGGAAGGGTCAAAGCTGGCCTGAGAGGTCAGAGGTCACCCCTCCCTGCTGGCATCATCCCCTCCTCCTCCTCCCTACCAATACCAAGGCTCCTGATTGGGAGGTGCAGTGGGGAGCAACAGCAGCAAGGGGAGCGAGGGGGCGAGGAGTTTAAGCACGACTTAATAAAGGTTCGATCTATCTTTATTGCTGCCCAAGCAGTTATAGCCAATCTGTGCTCTAGCCCACGGAAGGAGGACAGGACTCAGGTTTGCCTTTCAGGTTACTCTAATCACTGCCGGAAGCCCTGCTCCAGCCGGGGTGGGTTGAGACTCGTACACAGGAAGGCGACACGGGTGATCAGGAACAAAATTAGACTGAGACCTCAATACTCTTTAGCGTGTTCTCAGCCGGCTACAGCCAAGCCAGCTCCAGACTGCAGCCCAGTGGCTATTAAAACATACGTATTTATTGAGGGATGTTTTAGGAAGTAAGGGGGTGAGGGGAAGTAAAAAATTTACTCTAAGAGATAGGGTATACAAAGCATGGAAACAATAATTACAAAACATGCTGTTTGTCTTGTAGATCAGGTAAAATCAATCACAGTTCTCAGGATGAGGAAGTCCATTTGTCTGGTGTATTTTCTTCTTAGATCTTGATTACCGGGAAGGGTCTTTCGAAGAGGGGGCTTGTAGGAAGCTTGATAACTTCAGTCCCAGGCCAGTTTGATAACTTCAGTCCCGGGCCAGGCGGCAACATTGTTGGTTACAAAGGCCTAGATAGAAATCTTGTCTTGTTGGGACCAGCAGTTAGCGTAATGCCTATGTCACTGGACTCCCACGTAGTCAACCGCGGTTCGAGTCCCGGACCCGGCGGCTTAAACTCACGCCGGGCGCGTGTGCGTGCGTGCCCAAGATCCCGAGAGGAGAATGGAGGAGAAGGGATTGCAGCGTGGCCATCCCCCCTGGAGGGTGATTTCTCGCTTTCTGTCTCTCTGTCTCTCTCTGTCTGTCTGGCGAGCGCACGCGCCCTATAGCAAAAACCTCTCCAAAAAAAGAAAAAAAAAACAAACAAAAAAGAAATCTTGTCTTGTTAAGTAAAGACACAGTTAATATATGGAATTTCTATATTATAGCTAAAGGTGGTGAGCCTATTGCCCATATGGGAAGGGAAAGTGATTTTTTATTAGCAGTTTTTCATAGTTAACAGCACATAGTACTACCTGTTGCTTTAGATAAGAGCTCCCAGCTAAGATAGTTAATCCTTCCCTGGAGCCTTCAGGTTTGTCCATCCTGTCGTCGTCAGCCAGGCTTTTCCTTTCTTTATAAACCCCCGTGTTCCTGTATTTTATTTGCTGAATCTGTCAATTAGTGAGTTCTTTTGCTTTATCTTTGAGTCCCTGTCATGTGGTGGATGCACTAACTTGGCCTAACATGAGTTAACTTTGGCCTGCAGCTTTAACAAGGGGTATTTACATAAAATTAGCCTTAAACTAACTTATTCTACATATGTTACTTAGAGAATGATGGTAACAGTTGCCATGAGGTGACCAAGGGCGAGCAAGGAGGAAAAGTCCACCCGGTGATCCTAGAGTACAGAGGTCAGGGCTAGTGGCTGACAATGGAGCATCAAAGAAGGCGGAGCAGAGGGCCGTCTGGGTGAGGAGGAGTTAGTGTGCAAACCGGCAAAGCCTCCGGCTGCAAGGGAGGTCTCAGATGCAGCAAGATGGGATCTGGCCCAAGCGGAGGACAGAGCTGATGAGCTCGCCTCAGGCTCCTCTTCTTATGTCTAATTTTGACAGGCTTATGGTGATTTGACAAAACAAAATATTTTTGTAACATTTTTACATGTAAGTCTATGGGATTAGGTTCAGAACAAAGTAGGATTTGTTTACATATTTTTGCGAGTCATGGGGGGTGAAGCATAGACCATGCTTGTGTCCCTCACGTTGTTTGTCAGCATATGGCTAGTCTGCTATCAGCGATAAGCACTAGGGTGTTGGCTGGATGTCAAATTTCCAGGAACATAACTAATGCCGGGCTGAATGTACTGCAAAATGGAGTCAGGTATGCTCTCAGCAAGCAGTGCTACAATCAAACATTTTCTTCACAGCAAACTACTAACTTAGCCATTAAACGACATATCACGTGTAACAATTCTTCACAGAAAGTAAAACAACATATTAGGTATAACAGAAGGGCAGCAGAAATTGTCAGGGCTGTGAAGAAGAAAGGGGGTGGGGGCCAGCAGGTGGCGTAGTGGTTAAGGTACTGGACTCTTACATGGCCAACCATGGTTGGAGTCTCAGACCTGGCGGCTTACTTTCTCACTTTCTCCTCCTCTCACTCTCTCTCTCTACCTCTTTGGTCAAATTTAAAAATAAATAATAATAACAAATAAAATTAAATAAAGAAATGATTTAAAAAAAAAAAAAAAAAAAAAGAGAAAGGGGGTGGACATGGGGTCCAGGGAGCTGTGCTCAGGGACAGCAGCCTGGACCTGCTCCAGGAGTGCCCCTCAGTCCCAATCTCTCTCGTGCCCAGGCACCTGATGAAGCGGTTATATCAAGAAACATTTTACTTTCACTTCCAAAACCTGAAATATGTCTCTGGTCGGAACACCACCTTCCTGTGCTACCAAGTGGACAAAGCTGAGCGACACGGCACGGTGCTCCTGCACAGGGGTGTCTTCACACACCAGGTGAGAGCCAAAGTCTCCTCACATCGCAGGCGGGAGCTACCCCAGGGAGGATGCAGGAGAAGTGACAGGGAAAGGCCACAGGGCGGGCGCTCAATTGTGTATTTTCTTCCCAACACACTATCCAGGTCTTTGGCCCTGATATTCTTTCTTGACTGTCCGGGCAACTAACCCCTTTGGAGGGATCACAAAAGACCTCATGCAGAAGCCACCGTCTGACCCCACCATGGTAGCTCCACTGCCTGCCCTGGCTGCTCAGACCCCATGCAGTGCTGGGCTGCCACTAGGGCAGCAGTGACCAGCAGCTGTCATTGCCAGAGCAAGGCCCCACCTGAGCCCCCACCGACTACGCCCACCCTGGTCGTGTCCCCCACATCCCTGCCTCCTCCATCCAGACTGGAGATGGCAGTGTGTCTGGGGGCAGGAGCCAGTGTGTTGGGTAAATTATTCCAGTACCTGTAGGTTAAAAAGTTGACAGTAGACCCCTGAAATACTCAACAAGAAGCCATTTTAAGTCTGAGGTGTCAGGACCAGCAGTTGGTGTAATGGCTACGTCGTTCGACTCCCATGTAATAAACCATGGTTCGAGTCCCGGAACCGGTGGCTTAAACACGTGTGCATGCGTGCCCAAGATTCCAAGAGGAGAATGGAGGAGAAGGGATTGCAGCGTGGCCATCCCCCTGGGGGGTGATTTCTCACTTTCTGTCTCTCTGTCTCTGTCTTTCTGGTGAGCTCACACACCCTATAGCAAAAGCCTCTCCCCCCACAAAGAAAAAAAATCCATAGACAAAGACAAGATACTAAAATTGGCAACACAGAAACATCAGGTTACTTATAAAGGTTATCCCATCAGGCTAACATCATACCTCTCATTGGAAACAATGCGAGCAAGGAAAGAGTGGGAAAAATATATTCAAAGTGTTAAGTTAAAAACAGTTTCGGGGGATCAGCAATTGGCGTAATGGCTATGTTGCTGGACTCGCATGTAGTTGATTGTGGTTTGAGTCTCAGACCCGGTGGCTTAAACTCACGCCAGGCGCGTGTGCGTGCGTGCCCAAGATTCCGAGAGGAGAATGGAGGAGAAGGGATTGTGCCGTGGCCATCCCCCCTGGGGGGTGATTTCTCACTTTCTGTCTCTCTGTCTCTCTCTGTCTGTCTAGCGAGCACACGTGCCCTATACCTATAGCAAAAACCTCTCCAAAAAAAGAAAAACAGTTTCAACCAAGAATACTATACCCGGCAAGATTATCCTTCATACCGAAAGAGGATAAAAACATTCTCAGATAAACAAGACCTGAAAGAATTTGCCAATACCAGATCTACTCTTCAAGAAGGTCTGAAAGGAGTACGTTACCGGGAAAACTAAAGACACGTATACAGAAATAAGAGAACAAAAGGAAACTAAGAAAACGACCAACTTAATGCTAGGGACAAGAAATAGCAATATTAGAGGCCAGCAGGTGGTGTGATGCTTAAGGGCGCTGGACTCCCATATGGCCAACCACAGTTTGAGTCCTTGACCCGGCAGCTTGCTCTTCTCTCTCTCTCTCTCTCTCTGTGTGTGTGTGTGTGTGTGTCCCTCTCTAGTCAAAATAAATAAATAAAGCTAAGTAAAATAATTCTTAAAAAAAGAAAAAGAAATAGCAATAATAACATTGAATGTTAACTTCAGGGTTCAAACAGAAAGATCGGATAACAGTAACACTGCAGATTCAACAGAAGAGAGATTGAATATAAGACTGAACTGGTGAAGTAGAATTTTATGATTTTTGAGTAAAACATTACTGAATTTTTTTTTAAACTATGCTTTATTTTCCCAATTTAAGGATTTTGCTTTCTTTTGAGCTGGTGATAGGTTCAGCAATCTGTTAAAATATTTTTTCTTCGGGACCAGCAGTTGGCATAATGGCTATGTCGCTGGACTCCCATGTAGTCAACTACGGTTCGAATCCCAGACATGGTGGCTTAAACTCACGCCGGGTGTGTGTACGTGCATGCCCAAGATCCCGAGAGGAGAATGGAGAAGGGATTGTGGCATGGCCATCCTCCCTGGGGGGTGATTTCTCACTTTCTGTCTGTCTCTTTCTGTCTTTCTGGTGAGTGCACGTGCCCTATAGCAAAAACCTCTCCCCCCAAAAAATAAATAAAAAATAAATAAATAAATAACACATTTTTTCTTTTTGTTTGGTTGTTTCTTTAAATGGAAACATAAGCTTTTCTCCCTTCGTGACTCCTCTGGAATTGGAAATATTTGGGAATATTCTTATTTTGTTGCAGAAGGGTTATTTGCATAAGTTCAATGACACCTGTTGCCTTGAATCAGACATTGGGAATAGTCGTTGGGCAGGGCATTGACTGGAATGTCATATCTGAAGATTAACCAGAAAACTATGGAACTAAGGTAGATCTCAAATAAGCCAACAGAAGCTCTTGGAAAGATGGCCTGGCACCATAAACTGTTCTGCCTGGCAGAGAGGATCAGAGAAGTGCTATGAAAGAATTCATGCCTTAAAGTAACCTGATGTTTCCATGCTCAGTGGCCCCAGGTGCCATCAGCCCCACGATGGGGCAGGGCCGCTCTGTGCCCTCCCAGCAGGCATCGGGCAGGGGCATACCCGAGCCCCAAGGGCTGGGCCAGAGCAGGCTCAGGGGTGTAGAATGGATGCCGGGAGCGCACACGGACTTCATGGGTGAGCGCGGGTGAGAGGGAGACAGAGCCACCAGGGGAGGGGAGGGACTGAGAGGAGAGAAGCCCCTGATCAGAACGTCCTGGGCTGCTCCCTGGTCCCCGCCCTGACCTCTGCCCCTGCTCTCTCCTGACCTCTCCTCCTCTCCCAGTTCAATTCTCCCTGCCCAGAATCTCACTTCCTCTCGTGGTTCCACCAAAACTTCCCGTGCCATGACGAGAACTTCCAGGTCACCTGGTACTTGTCCTGGAGCCCCCGCCATGAGCATGCAGAGGAGGTGGCCGACTTCCTGGCCACGCACCGCAACGTGAGGCTGACCATCCTCACCGCCCGACTCTACTACTTCTGGGACCCAGAGTTCCAGGAAGGGCTTCGCAGAATGTATGAGGAAGGGGCCCAGGTGGCCATCATGTCCCCCAAAGGTGAGCAGTGCGGGGGTGGGGGGGTGTCAGGGCTAGGGGAGGTGTAGAGTGAGGGGTGGCAGCTCGGGGGTGCTGGCAGAAGAGGCAGGACCCAGGGGAGCCTGCCCAGGATTCAGCCCTCCTGGTCTTGGCGGGATCCAGGAGGCCTGGAGGGTCGAGGAGAAAGGCGTGGGGTCCTGACTGCTGTCTCCCCTCAGATTTTGAAAACTGCTGGAAAGACTTCGTGTTCAACGAGGGAAGGGACTTCAGGCCTTGGGAGAACATGGTTGAAAATTATCAGTTGCTGCGCATCACCCTGCAGGAGATCCTCAGGTGAGGCCTCATGGCGGCCCCCAGCCCTGTCCCCACCCTGAGCTCCGTCCTGCCCTAGGTGCCTGCCCTGGGCCTGCCCTGCAGTGCCCTCTCCCCTGCCCTCCCAGCCCCTTCTGTCAGGGGCCCCTTTCCTCCTTCAGAGCACCCCCGATCCGCCCCAAGGTCCTTCTCTCCCAGCAGCTCACCTTGGTCCCACCTCCACACCTGGGCATGTGGAAGTTGTTACTAATCAGCACCATCAAGGGCGGGAATGTGCGTGTGCGTGCGTGTGCGTGTGCGTGTTGGACTCTGTGAGACATGTCCTGAAAGCAGACTGCAGTTAGCAGAGAGTGAATGTCTCTGAAAAAAAGAGTTGTCAGGTGCCAGGGCTGCCAAGATGCCACAACCAGGTGCTTAAAACCGGGAGGTGACATTCTCCAGTTCTGGAGCCGTAAGTTCTAGACCAGCCAGCAGGTGCTTTCTTCCCAAGCTCTTCCAGCTCGCTGTCCTCACAGGCCACTGCCCTGTGTACCTGGTTTGTTCTGTGTCCAGCTCCCCTCCTCACATGTCTGGATGCCAATGGGACTAGATTAAGGCCCACCCAAGGGAGTCTCAACTTAATAGTCCCCGTGAAGGCCTGGCCTCCAAGACATTCAGACTCTGAGTCCCGCGGTAGGGTGTCTACGTGTGGATTTGGGGTGCACAGTTCAGCCCATGCACTGCTGGGGGCCAGGTCAGTGAGGGGAGCAGGAGCCCCTGTCCTGTGTGTCGGTCTCCCAGGGATTCCTGACCTGGCCTTGACACCCCGTCAGGCCTTGCGTCACCCTAGAGCCCTATCACGCAGCACCCCCCAAACACCACACACCCTCAAAACCACCCACCCCCTCCTGTGTCCCTACGCCCCATCCCGCCCAGAGGTGAAGCCTGGGTGAGATCCAGCTCAGGGCGGTGATGGAGACAGAGCCAGAAAACGCTCCATGTGTGAGTGACACTTACTGAAGATGCTAGAAGGACCGGGAGGGCTGGGTGATGTGAGGCTGGACATGACCTGAGTTGGGGACGAGCAGAAGGAAGAGCTGAGGGAGCCGGATTCAGACAGGCTGGGCGAAGGGCAGCTTGGACCCTCACGTGAGCCAGGAGGGGAGGTCCTGGCGCAAGGGAAGAGCCGGGAGGACGCTCAGGACGGGGCCCAGACAGGGTGACCTGGACACTGGGCCACTGCCGCTCCTGACACGGTGACGAGAGGAGGCCAGGGCTCAGCCTGGACTGGTGCAGCTGCAGGTGGGCAGACGTGGGCGGGAGGGGGACACGCAGGAGCGAGGGGCCACGGGGCCACACCCACCTGCCGCTCCCACGCAGGGCTAGGTCTCCGTGGCAAGGAATGGGGACGGCAGACATGTGTGTCCTCGCTCTCCCTCCCCGTCCCTGCAGCCACTCGGGTGTCTGTGCCCCCACATCTGAGGGGAGAATACTGGGTTCTCCTTTGGCTGCTTCAGCAGGATTTTATCTGTATTTTTTTTTTAGAATTATTCATCTAATTTAATGTATTCATTTGCTTACTTTTTAATTTGACCAGAGAGAGAGAGAGAGAAAGCAAGCCACCAGGTCCAGGACTTGAACTGTGGTTGGTCATGTGGGGGTGTGCAGCGTCTTAGCCACCATGCCAACTGCTGGTCCCCCAGCAGGTCTATCTTGATTCTGCTCTCTGTTGTGACTTCCCTTCAAGGAGGGAGCAGAGGGGCGCAGATCTGGACAGCGCACGCCTTGATCATGTCAGTCACCAAAGGGCAGAAGTGTTTAGGCAGGATAGTCCTTCTGTGGGGAATGGAACTAAGCAGAGGCCGGGCTGAGACCCTGCGCCTCCGGGACACTCTGCAGAGCCAGGCATGGTGTGGCTCTGGGCACTGCTCCTTCCTCGCCCTCTCAGATGCTGGCACCTCTCCTGCCTCTGCTCCCAGGACGTCCCTGGTACAGAGTGGCGGAAAGGCCAGCAAAGGTTCCACCTGCCTTCCCACCTTCCTGCTGCCCAGGCTGGGGACATCTCTCTGACTCCGATAGCACCCCCTTAGGCAGATGTGATTTTCCTGGAGGGCACAGCTAATTCTGGAGATTTGCTCCTGGCTCTGCCCACTGCACATGTGCCCTCAGGGCAGGGGCTGGAGACAGGGTTGAGGAGGAGAGGGTGAGTTTACAGGGTGAGGCCAGGGCTGAGGGAGGACACAGCCAGCACCTGCGGGGTGCTCTCCATGCTGGGACTGCCTTGGTCCCTGATCTGCCACCTGCTCCTGGGGCACCTGACCCTCCTTCCTGCTTCCCTCTTGTGCTAGTGCCAAGTCTGCCCTTGACAGTTCAGTCAGCGACAGACAGGCAGGGCCATGGTACCTCGTGGGCCCCTGCCTGCTCTCCTGCCTCACGTGCCCTGAGGGTGTCCCCAGCAGAGCCAGGAATGGTCAGGGAGCACTCCAGGCCTGGGCTCTCTGGCACATGTGGCCCTGCGGGTCCTGCACATGTCTTCCTGAAGGAAGTCCCTCTGGGGCCTGCACCCCTAGCTCTTGTGTCACACTCACCGTTTCCTGGTGAACCAGCGGTGCGAGATTCTGGGCAGGGTCACCTCTTCATGCTCAGGATCCACTTCTCAGGGCCAGCAAGGGGCAGCTCTGTTTGCTCCTCACGTCTGGATACAGAGGCTGGTGTTCCCATGTTCTGGGGTGCTCCTGAGCCATCTGGGGCTGTCTGAGAGCTCCTGGACTTTGACCCTGGCTGGGATGGGCCTGGGTCCATCTCAGCTCTCCCAGAGCACCACACCTTGCACACAGTTGGAGCTGGGGTGTGTCAGACTTGGGAAGCCCTGAGGGGTGTGTGTGGGGGCTCTGCTGGGAGCTTCTGCTGTTTCCTTCTGGGACCAAGGCAGGTGAGACGGTGGTGTCAGTGCCGGTGGTGGTGGCTACTTGCTCCAGTCCACTGTCCCACAGAGGGCGTGAGAGGTGCCTGGTGGATCTGCCCATCTCCCGCCTCCTCTGCAAACGCTGGTGTCCCTGGTGAAGACGGGGCACAGTCAAGGGACAAAAAAAGCCAACCCTGGGATGTGGAGTCCAACCCACATCAGGTCCTGCCACTGCTCTGGGCCAAACCTCTCTATCCCTGTGGTTCATTCAGTCCCCACGAGCCCAATCTACCTTCCCTGGCTCAGCGGACCTGCCCAGTTAGAGTGTCCCCTGGTGGCCACCAGCTGTCCCCTCATGATGAAGTGGATCTCTAGGGTCTGACCCTCAAGAGTGCAGGTGACAGTACTTGGGCAGAAGTTTGATCCCAGTGGACTTTGGGACAAAGTGTCTGTGGCTCGGGGTGGGGAGGGCCTGAGGGAGCAGGAGGGAAAGAGTGATCGTGTTCCTGACTCGATACTGGTAAGGTCGAGATGTGGCCCGGGGGACAGGTTGGATTCCCAGCACAGAGACCTGGCGATCATCAACAAGGAGACAAAACGTGGGCTTGTCCTGGGTGGCAGTGGGCCCACGGGTGACTGAGTGCCTCCAAGGACACAGGAGACTCTCCATCTTCCTTGTCCCTCTGACCTTCAGACCCCTGATGTCTCCAGAGGACTTCAGATTTGAGTATAAAAACCTACAACTTGCCGTGGGGCGACACAAGACGTACATGTGCTACCTCCTGGAGCGGCAGAAGCGGGCCACATTCGTGCCACTGGACTTGGGTGTTCTCCAAAACCAGGTGTCGGCCGAGGCGGACGCAGCGCAGACTGCAGGGAGGGAGGCCGCGGTGCAGGGTTCCTCCTCCCGCCCAGGTCGGGCACTGGCGGTGTGGGGTGGGGAACCTCCCAGAGGGAAGGCCAGGGTGCCAACCCCCCACATCTCTGGTGCTACATCCAGGCCACTGTGTCCACGGTGCCATGGGGGGGGTTGTGGGGTGCAGGGGGCGGGGTAACTCTGGGTCCTCATCAGTCTCCCCCAGAACGACCTCCTGGAGGCAGGGCCATGTGTGACCCATCCTCGCACCCCAAGGTCTTGCCTGAGCTGTGGCATGAGGGGGCACTCGTGGGATTTTGTTGAATGAATGAGGAAATTGATGGAAGCCCGAGTCGGGGGGGGGGGGGTCACCCGACCTACCCCCTCCCCTCCCTTCTCTTCTGGCGTCAGGCACTCGAGCACGTGGAAAGGCGTTTCCTGTCCTCCCCTGACATTCTGCAGCAGCTGGACGGTGGCCGGCGCTACCGGGTCACCTGGTACCTTTCCTGGAGCCCCTGTGCTCAGTGTGCTCGGGCCGTGGCCAGATTCCTGGTCAAGCACAGGAACGTCAGCCTGAGAATTTTTGTAGCCCGACTCTACAACCACGAAGACCCAGAAAATCGCCAGGGACTGAGGACCCTGAACAGCACCGGGACCCCCGTCAGGATCATGACCAACAGGGGTCAGCTGGGGGAGGGACCTGGGGGGGGGGGGCAGATTCCACAGGATTGGTGGCTGGGAGCCACGAGGGAGGCCTGGGCTAGGACGGCAGGGCCCGGGGACAAGATTCTGAGCCCACGTGGAAGGACGCTGGGCTGAGGGCAGGCCCGGGGAGGGCCGTGTGAGGGGGGCTCCTGCCCGGCCTGGGGGGCTGACGCCTGCTCTGCCCCGCAGAGTTTGCCCTGTGCTGGGAGCGCTTCGTGAGGCACCAGGGAGCAGCCTTTGAGCCCTGGGCAGGTCTGCGTGAAAATGCGGACCTGCTTGTGGGACAGCTGGAGGACATCCTGGGGGTGAGCGCCTCCTCCTCCCCACTCTGGGCATCCTGATCTTTCCTGGGCTTTCGGGGAGTCCTTCCTCTTCTCCCTGTGCTCAGGTCACTCAGCTCCTGCTTTAACCCTAGACCCTGCCCCTGAGTCCTCCCACCTCTTCCCCCCTTATCCCCTCCTCATTCCCTGCAGGCCCTTGGCTTCTCCCACCTGCCGGAGCTCCCCCTCCTCCCTCTCCCCTCCCTCCCCTCCCCAGGGACTGTTCTCTCCTGCCTCTCCCTGCCTCCTGAGGCTCCCCTAACTTCAGCCCTGATTTCCCTCCTCTCTCTGCCCCAGCAGGTCTGAGGCCTTTGGCTCCCACCCTGGAGGCTCCGTCCCTAAGAAGAGCAGGTGTGAGTCCTCTGCCCCAGCCTTTCTCCAGGTGCTGCCTGCTGCGAGTCATGACCATACAAGGCAGAGGAGCAGTCGCTCTCTGACCCTCTGAGCCCGGTGCATCCCTAGCTCCGCATGAGCATCAGGCTGTCTCTGCGTCTTTGCCGTCTTAGAGAAGTCACTTCATCCTCTGCCCACTTGTGCTCATGCTTTGCTGTCCTGGAGAGGCTGCCCCGGTCCTTCACTGACATCCAGCCCAGTGTATCTTTTTATTAAATGTTTTTATAAAAATTCATTCATTTGAGCCATCAGGTAGCATACTGGTTAAGGTAACTGGATCCCACATGGCCTACTGAGCAGCTTGAAAATCAAGCCAGGAGTCCAAAATACTGAGAGGAGAATGGAATAGAAGGGATTGCAGTGTGGCCATACTCCTGGGGTGGTTTTTCACTTTCTCTCTTTCTTTGTCTCTCTCCTGTGAGTGCACAAACCCTGTATCAAAAACTTAAAAAAAAAATTATTTATTTTTTTTGTGATTGAAAAAATGAGACAGGAAAGAGACAGAGACAGAGAAATCACTTCTGACAGGGTCACGAATGGGCAGAGAATGGTCCCTGTCATGAGCATAGGCTCAGTAGTTATACAATAAGAACAAAGCATTCACAAATCAATTAAAGATCAGTGCAGACTCCCTGTTACTAGGACTGGTTTGTACATACATTGCTTAAAGGGTACAGCTGAAGGTTAGTTTATGGGTGAACAGAATCAGCAGAGTACATTTAGGGTTCAGAGCCCCTAATCTAGTGATGTTAATGTAGGAGTGGAGTGCATACCTTTGAAATGGCCCCAACCCATAGGCCAAATCCATGAGGTGAAGGTCATGGTCAAGATATTCAGAAGGTCTAGCGGGATCAATAGCTGGGCATCAGGAAGAAAGGCCAAAAAGGGAGGAGGGAGGAGCGCTCAATGGATGGAGCCTATCCTCAATTTGCTTCCTGGGAAATGTGAAGAAGACTGAACCCTGATTGATCCTGGTACCCAGGAGACTAATGGATATTGATGGAGGGAGCAGCCAAATCTGAGCAAACATGGTGACCTTTTTTTTCTTGAGAGGTTTTTGCTATAGGATGTATGCGCTCGCCAGAAAGACAGAGAGATACAGACAGACAGAAAGTGAGAAATCCGCACCCCAGGGGGATGGCCATGCTGCAATTTCTTCTCCATTCTCCTCTCGGGATCTTGGGCTTGCATGCACACACGTCTGGCGTGAGTTTAAACCGCTGGGTCCAGGACTCGAACTGCATTCGACTATGTGGGAGTCCAGTGACACAGCCATTACACCAACTGCTGGTCCCCATGGCGAACTTCAGACATGCAGAAATGTGGTTCCATGGGCAGTCTTATGCAAGGCAATTAACACCATTAACATGTGAATACACTAGCTGCCTCTGTGTTTCTCAAACTGCAGAGCAGTATTGGGTTAAAGGAAGCCACATGTTAATCAGAATTGGCCAGGGAACCAGCAGTTAGCGTAATGGCTATTAATGGGAGTCGCTGGACTCCCACCTAGTCGACTGCGGTTTGCGTCCCGGACCCGGTGGCTTAAAACTCATGCCGGGCGCGTGTACGTGCGTGCCCAAGATCCCGAGAGGAGAATGGAGGAGAAGGGATTGCGGCGTGACCATCCCCTCTGGGGGGTGATTTCTCGCTTTCTGTCTCCATGTCTCTCTGTCTGTCTGGCGAGCGCATGCACGCTATAGCGAAAACCTCTCCCCCCCCAAAAAAAAAAAAAGAATTGGCCTGAGAAGATTAGAGAAAATTTACAAACAACTGGCTTTGCTTTCCACATCCCCTTCCCCCATGTTCTGCCCTTTAAAAAAGTAAACTTAGAGGGAACCAGCAGTTAGCGTAATGGCTATGTCGCTGGACTCCCACGTAGTCGACCGCGGTTCGCGTCTCGGACCCGGTGGCTTACAACTCACGCCGGGCGCGTGTGTGTGCGTGCCCAAGATCCCGAGAGGAGAATGGAGGAGAAGGGATTGCGGCGTGACCATCCCCCCTGGGGGGTGATTTCTCGCTTTCTGTCTCTATGTCTCTCTCTGTCTGTCTGGCGAGCGCACGCGCCCTATAGCGAAAAACCTCTCCAAAAAAAAAAAAAAAAGTAAACTTAGAACCAGCTCCGGACATTTGCTTTCTTCATCCAAGGAGTCGAGATCACCCAATCCCCTCTTTTCTTTACTTGTATGTCTTTGTGTGTTTATTTCTATGTTTATTTTCAAATCCATGGCTGCGCCCCCTCAGAGCACACATTCATTTAGCCATGTGGGACATGCCTGCCCCACTAGACACGGTTATGTCAGGATATGAATGATCAATCCATTCCAGCATTTACTGAAACAAACCCATTTCCTCTCCTTAATCATTCACACTACAAAGATGAAGTCTGGTGGAAGTTGGGTATATGGAGAACTCATTGATTATTTTAAAAACTATTTTAAAGAACATATATTGATTATTTTAAAAACTATTTTAAAGAACATATAAAACTAGTATACTATTACTAAAATATTTAAGAGAAAAAATTGTGTTTTAAATGCAAGTACTTACAAAGAAACAGGTTGGTATTTGAAGATTATCTGATCAATTCAATAAGTTACACAAACAATAACAACAATAAACAAAATCAGTGGCCAGAAGATGGTGAGGTGGTTAAGGCACTAGACTCCCACATGGTTGACTGACTCAAGTCCAGGACCTGATGGCTTGAAAGACATACTGGATGCATGTGTGTGTGTGTATGTGTGCACAAAATCTTGAGAGGAAAATGGAGAACTGATTGCAGTGTGGCCATCCTGTCTGGGGGGTGATATCTCACTTTCTATCTCTCTCTTGAACACATGTGCCCTACAACCAGAAAACTACCTCTCCCCCCAAAAAAGACGCTTGGACTTATGATTTTCTATTTCTCTGTCTTAAAAGAATCAGATTTAAAATAGGACACAGGACTGGCAGGTAACGTGGTGGTTAAGGAATTGGAGTCCCATATGGCCAACCATAGTTCTATTCCCAGACCTGGAAGCTGCTTTCTCACTTTTTCTTTCTCCCTACCTCTCTGTTATCTTCTCTGGTGAGCTCATTTGCCCTGTAGCAAATTTTAAAAATATAACAACAATAAATAAATAAATATTTTTTTAAGTAAAAGGATGCAAATAGCCTATGATGGCCACTTTTTGATATTCTACCATAGTCTAGGAAAGTGCCCCAGGGACACAATAAAAATACAGGATTTTTGGGAAAGAACAGAAACTACTAGAACTAGTAAACAAGTTCTCAGCAAGGGTGGTAGCTCAAAGTTATATAAGAATATAAGAAAATTATTGGTGTTCTCAGGCACTAGCAACAGGTCGATGGTTGATGACAGTGTCCCCAGCCTTTTTAGTGCCAGGGGCCAGTTTTGTGGGAGACAATTTTTCCATGGACCATAGGGCTGGGTGGATGGTTCCAGGATGATTCAAGTGCATTACATTCACTGTGCACATTATTTCTATTATTATATTGTAATATATAATGAAATGATAAAACTTGCCATACTGCAGAATCAGTGAGAGTCCAGAGATTGTTTCCCTGCAAATAGAATGCAACTGCATTCAAGGGCCAGCAAATGACATGGTGGTTAAGGGCGCTAGATTCCCACCTGGCTAACCACAGTTTGAGTCCCCGACCTGGCTGCGGCTTGCGTTCTCGCTTTCTCTCTCTCTCTCTCTCTCTCTCTCTCTCTCTCTCTCTCTCTCTCTCTCCCCCCTCTCTCCCTCTCTCCCTCTCTCCCTCTCTTTCTCACTGTCCCTGTCTGGTCAAATTAAAAAAAAAAAAAGATAAGCAAAAATAAAGAAATAAAGAATGCAACTGTATTCAAAGCCAAGCTGGAATTAATGGGGCTGGTGAGCTAACACTGGGGTTTTGACACATTGTAATGTGAGTCTTTAATACTGCTGACCTGACAAGCAGAGCTAAGGTGATGAGTCCAGCAATGGGGAGTGGCTGTAAATACAGATGATGCTTCATTTGATCTCCCCACACACCTCTGCAGTGTTGCCCAGTTCCAAACAGAGGTTGGGGACTCCCAGGGACTTCACTGGAAACAAGTCTAAGAAAAGCTGTTAGAAAAAGTGCAATACTGGGGCCCGCAGGTGGCAAAGCAGTTACATCACTGAACTCCCACATGGCCAGATGCGGTTCAACCCTGGCTGTTAGAAAACGATGTTGGGCGCACGTGCATGCATGCCCAAGGTCCGGGGAGGAGAATGGGGGAGAAGGGATTGCAGTATGGTCATTTCCCCATGGGAAATGATTTCTCACTTTCCAATTCACAGTCTCTGTCTCTTTCTGATGAGCACACATGCCCTAAGGCAAAAACCTCTAAAAAAAAAAAAGTGCAAGACTCATTAAAAACATACAAGGTCTGCATGAATTGAGGTGTAGACCACACTGACAGACAGGAATCTCAAAGTCACAGAGATGTCTCTTCCTGGAACTGATCTACACTGACAGCAGGGCTCTCACAGAGCATGAACACCTGTCCCTAAAGTCATGTCCATCTAGAAGGGCCCAGTGCAATGTCAAACACTAGGATGATAAGGTGAACTTCCACACCCAATATTAGGATTATTTGAAAGACCTGTGGAGAGCTGTGGGGAAGGAGCCAAGCATAGACAAAGCAAAGGAGAAGGGGAAAGAGCTCAAGTATGAGGCATATTCAAAGGTCATGGACAATACATATTATGAAGAAAAACTATCCATGGATTCCAAAAATTTCTTACACCACTATAAACCTGTGGGAAGTGAATACAATCACTACGCTTATGTGCACACTTTATATTTTTGTTTGTTTTTGTTTTTGTTTATGTGAAGGGGTTGGAGATGGTTTGGTGCTCTCTGTCTTTTGAATATTTTTGAAGTAAAAGTCACAGAACCTAAAAAGAATGCTGAGGCAGGCTGAGGTCCCCGGCCCTGTTCCTGTTCCAGCCTGCTATGGGGCAGGTCGTTCCTCCGCAGCCCTGCACTCCTGGGCTTCAGGGCTGACCTGAGACCACTGACTTCTCTCTGAGCTGGGTGAGGTCCAGATGCTGACGCAGGCAGGGATGGGTACTGTCCTAACCCCCACGCACCGTCCTCACTTCAGGGCTCTGCTCAGGCATGGCCAGAGTGTTCAGGACCCTGGAAACATGCCTTCTCCTCCAGGAAGAAACCCTGATGGAGGACGTGATACCAAGAGGATGTGAGGGACATGAAGGACCTTCATTCTCCACAGCCCATGGGTTTGCCTGGATGGACCTGGGTGATCGGGAGCTGAGCATTCATGAGTGCTCACACTCCCTTCGTCCACACCACAGCCCTCAGGAGGTCTGTGTGAGCAGCAAACCTCACCCCTTAGATGTCAGGCACCTCCACTGACTGCCCTGAGAGGGGACAGTGGAGGTCCTGGGCAAGCCCTGGTGAGGCCCCGCACCATCCCTGCCACATGCAGCTGAGTGTCCTCGGCAGTGGCCGGGCTGTCTCTGAGCCTGAGCCCTCAGTCCCATCAGGTGTCCGAGCATCTCCACCACCTCGGGCAGCGGAGGGGACCTGTGTGATTTAGAACTCAGCACAGGGAACCACTGCTCTGGTGCAGGGAGTGACAAGGAGTCCTGCCCAAAGCCTCGTCCCTCACCAGGCAGGAGCTGAGCTCTGGGCCCAGATGTGGCTGGGAGGGGTGGTGGGCAGAGGGCCCCTGCCTGCCCCATCCACCAGGGAGGCCCCTGCCCTGTGCCCTCAGCAGGTCTGGGCACCTGCTCCCTCTGGCAACGACTTTCCCTCTCCCTCTGCAGTTCCCCGGGCTGCTGCACCCAGGGGCCAGGCTCCACCAGAGGCCTGCTGTGCCCAGCCAGAGAGCAGGGAAGGTGGGCCTGAGCCTGAGGAGGGCACTGCCCCGGGCCCTCCCATCCGGGGACTAGGAGGAGGAGGCAGGTGGGGCCTCCACTCACAGAGCCCTGGAAGGTCTCTCACAGGTAAGGGGCACCTACAGCCAGGGTCCTGGAGACAGGAAATGCAGCCTGAGCCCCAAGACAAACCTCAGGGCTGAGACAAGCCTGCAGGGACTTCCCAGGTCAGGGATGTGGGAGGGCCAGGAGAGAGGGGGTTGAGCCTGAGGAAGCTTCTGCACCCTGAGGCCCTCCCACCCCTAAGTAGGAAGGAGGCGGGGTCTGTGCTCAGGGCCTGAGAGGTCACCCCCCCAATAGAGGGCTGGTCCAGACACAAGCCAGGAAGCCAGAAAGAGAAGCTCAAGCCCAGGACAAAGACAAGCCCGGACAAGCTTGCCAGGGGCTGCAGCAGGACTCGGTAGGTACATACGCTGACACCCCACCCCACCCCACCGCTGCTGGGCCCCTTGCCACCCCCTCTTGGGCTCTGCCGGGTCTGTGCCCTCAGGCTCCTGCTCCCACCCACTCCAGTCCATCCCAGCCCTGGGTTCCCCCTCCCTGGGCCCCTGCAGCACCCGCTCCCCTCCCTCTCTGCCCCCACTGCTGACCCCACCCCCAGCCCTGGGTGCCCCTCTGTGCTGGGCCTCACCCAGAGAGAGACAAGACCCTGGTGACCCCTGCCCTGTGTGGCAGCCCCCGTGGGCCCCACGTCCCTGTGCTCTGTGAACACGCAGATCTGCACCAGGGATGGGGGCAGCCGGGGTTCTGTCCCAGCACTCTCCCGCTCTCCTGTCACCTCACTTTGAGCCCGCAGTTACTGAGGGTGGGGAGGAGGCACTGCTCCCTGCCCCAAGGACATCGCTCTGAGAGCAGGGGAGGACAGAGGGGCCCTCACTTGGGCGCAGCCTCAGGGACCTCGCCTCTCCCTCTGACTCATACCAGGAGAGTGGGTGGGGGGAGTCGGGCCACGGGAGCCATGCTCCTGCACTTGCCTGCAGGTCACGTGAGGTTGCAGCTGACTGTGGCCCGGCTGTACAGGGGACCAGCCCCCTCAGACTCCAGCCGTGACATGGGCAGGTGCCCCACTGCCTCTGCCTGCTCATCTGCTAGATGGCCATGGCGGCCACAGGGTCTGGGCGGCAGGGGAGGGGTGAGGCAGGACACTGAGTGTGGTGTGGGTTGGGAGGGGTCCATGGGAAGGACCAGAGCTGGGCCCAGGAGGTGAGAGGTCACCCCTCCCTGCTGCCCCCAGGCATCATCCCCTCCTCTTCCTCTCTCCCTGGACTCTTTGTTGGGAAAGGCAACAGAATTTCTCAGAGCTGTGGAATAAGAGGGGGTGGACATAGTACCCGGCGTCCAGGGAGCTGTGCTCAGGGACAGCAGCCTGGACCCGCTCCAGGAGCGCCCCTCAGTCCCGATCTCTCACTTGTGCCCAGACATCTGATGAAGCTGTTATTTCGAAAAACATTTTACTTTCACTTTCAAAACTTACTCTTTGCTTCGGGTCGGAACACCGCCTTCCTGTGCTACCGAGTGGACAAAGTTGAGCGGCACGGCACAGTGCCCCTGGTCAGCGGGGTCTTCACACACCAGGTGAGAGCCAGAGTGTCCTCACACCGCAGGCAGGAGCTTCCCCGGGAGGAAGCAGGACAAGTCACAGGGAAAGGGCCACAGGGCAGGCTCTGAATTCTACATTCTCTTCCCAACACAACCCACAGTCCTCCATCCTTGATGCTCCTGCTGGGCTGTCTGGCATCGGATCCCTTTGGAGGGATCCTGAAAGGCTTCATGTAAAAGCCAATTCCTGCCCCACCAAGGTCACTTCCCGTGGTCCCGTCACCGAGCTCTGCATCCAGCGAGTCCAAGGAAAGAGCACCTGTGGAGGGCTGGGGCCTGAGCACCTGCACCTGCCCTGGCCCTGCACCTGCTGGGCTGGGCGGCCGCCCTGGGCTGCCACTAGGGCAGCTGTGACCACCATCAGCCATTGCCAGGGCAGTGACCACTTGCAACCCTTCCCCGACCACGACCCACCTGCCGTGTCTCCCACACTCCCACCTTCTCCATCCAAGCTGGAGATGAGCAGAGTGTGTCTGGGGCCGGGAGCTGCCATGGGCTGAGCGGGATCGCGCCAGGGTGGTGCTGTCCGAGTGACACCGTAGGAGCCAGTGAGTCAGTGATTCCACTGCCTGTAGGTTAAAAAGCTGACGGACACTGGTGACATTTGTTCCCATAATGTATTTGGTCCAGTATGTCTGACAGTGTCTCATCACACCGTCATGGACCCCACAACCGGGTCAGTTAGGCTGTCATACGTGACTGTGGTCCCAGGTCAATACCGAATAGCCTAGATGTGCTGTGGGCCACACCATCCGAGCGTTTAGGTGCGCTCTGCATGTCTGCACACAGATGGCATCACTTGGTGACATGTTTTTCAGACAGTGTCCCCGTCACTGTGCAGTCAGGCAGGCTGACAGCACCTCATGTGGATCTACACGAGGTGGTGTGCACCGTCTCTCCTGTCGTCTCTGACATGAGCCGTGGGTGTCACACTCACCACACGACCCCATCCACCTGAGCCACGTTTCCAGGCTCAGTGGCCCCACGTGGCAGCAGCTCCACGATGGGGCAGGGTCGCTCTGTGCCCTCCCACCAGGCAGCAGGCAGGGACACGCCTGAGCCCCAAGGTCCCGACCAGAGCAGGCTCAGGGGTGTAGAATGGATGCCGGGAGCGCACACGAGACTTCATGGATGAACGTGGGGTGAGGGGGAGCCCGAGCCCACCAGGGGAGGACAGAAGCCCCTGATCAGAAGGTCCTGGGCTGCTCCCTGGTCCCCGCCCTGACCCCTGCCTCTGCTCTCTCCTGACCTCTCCTCCCCTCCCAGGTCTGGTCTTCCTACCATGCAGAATCTCACTTTCTCTTGTGGTTCCAAAAAAACTTCCTGTCCCTTGACAAGGACTTCCAGGTCACCTGGTACTTGTCCTGGAGCCCCTGCCCTGCATGTGCGAAGCAGGTGGCCGACTTCCTGGCCGTGCACCGGAGCGTGAGCCTGACCATCCTCACCGCCCGACTCTACTACTTCTGGGACCCAGAATTCAGGGATGGGCTTCGCAGACTGTGTGAGAAAGGGGCCCGGGTGGCCATCATGTCCCCCCAAGGTGAGCAAGGGGTAGAGTTAGGGTTGGGAGGAGGAGTCTTGGGAGCTCTGGGAGAGGGTGTGGGACCCAGGGGAGCCTGCCCAGGACTCAGCCCTCCTGGTCTCAGCAGGATCCAGGAGACCCGGCCCTCAGAGGAGGCCCTGGAGGGTCAAGGAGAAAGCCCTGGGGCCCCGACTGCGTTCTCCCCTCCTTGTCTCAGATTTTGAAAACTGCTGGGAAGACTTCGTGTTCAACGAGGGAAGGTACTTCAGGCCTTGGGAGAACACGGTTGAAAACCATCAGTCCCTGCGCATCACCCTGCAGGAGATCCTCAGGTGAGGCCTCACGGCGGCCCCCGGCCCTGTCCCCACCCTGAGCTCCGTCCTGCCCTGAGTGCCTGCCCTGGGCCTGCCCTGCCGTGCCCTCCCCCCTGCCCTCCCAGCCCCTTCTGTCAGGGGCCCCTTTCCTCCTTCAGAGCACCCCCGATCCGCCCCAAGGCCCCCTCTCTGCCACCTGGGAGGCCCCTCACCTGGGTCCTTCCTTCACACCTGAGCACCTACATGTTAGGAACAAGCACCGCAGAGGGCGGGATTGCGTGTGCGTGCACGTGCATGTGCGTGTCAGACGCTGTGAGACAGGCCCTGACGGCAGACGATTGAGCAGAGAGTGAGCGTCTCTGAAGGAAAAGGCCATAGGGTGCCAGGGCTGCTCTGACGCTATACCATGACCGGGTGCTTAAATCCAGGAGGTGATTTTCTCCAGTTCTGGAGCCCGGAAGTCCATGACTGTGCCTGCAGGCGGTTTCTTCCCACACTCTGTCTCTGCTGAAGGGGTCACCTGCTCACTGTCCTCACAGCCCCTCACCCTGGCAGCACGTGGGCTGCTCTGTGTTTAAACGCCCTCTTCTCACGTCTGGATGCCAGTGGGACTGGAGGAGGGCCCACCTGAGGGCCTCGTCTTTACTTAATTGCCCCTGTGAAGTCCTGGGCTCTGAGATGTTCATGCTCAGTCCTGGGGTGGAGCTTTCACATGTGGATTTGGGCTCAGAGTTCAGCTGTGGCGATGCTGAAGGCCTCTATGGGCGGGGCCATCTAGAGGTACCAGGGTCCCTGTCCTGTGTATGCCCTTCCATCGAGGCCTGCTCAGCAAGATGTGAGCCTGAGTGGGAGGGGCGGTGGATTAGAAAGAAGACAGACACACAAATAGAGAAAAGCAGGGAGCGGGTGGTCCTCGCATCTCTGATGGAGATAGCCACAGCCCTGAGCCATTCCTAGGTTTATTCTTTTATAGCGCAAAGGGGGGGTGACGACAGATTGCGAAGCCGGGTATTTGCTGCTATCCGCTGAAGTGTGGACATCTGTGTCTTGCAGTTCTGAACTAGCCTCCTCTGTCTCCCCTGGCCCGCTCTGGCTGGTGTAGCTTCTCTCCACCTCTGCTGGCCTTGCAGTGCAGGCATGAGTCATGGGAATGCCTTTGCTCTTCCTTAAAGGCTACCAGTGTTCTGCCCAGATCCTGACATCTCCTCTAGGGATTCCTGACCTGGCCCTGACACCCTGGAGCCCCAGGTGTGACAGCTCCCCCCCAATACCCACGCCCTCCTGTGTCCCTACGCCCGATCTCATCCAGAGGTGAAGCCTGGGTGAGATCCAGCTCAGGGCGGTGATGGAGACAGAGCCAGAAAACGCTCCATGTGTGAGTGACACTTACTGAAGATGCTAGAAGGACCGGGAGGGCTGGGTGATGTGAGGCTGGACATGACCTGAGTTGGGGACGAGCAGAAGGAAGAGCTGAGGGAGCCGGATTCAGACAGGCCGGGCGAAGGGCAGCTTGGACCCTCACGTGAGCCAGGAGGGGAGGTCCTGGCGCAAGGGAAGAGCCAGGAGGACACTCAGGACGGGGCCCAGACAGGGTGACCGGGACACTGGGCCACTGCCGCTCCTGACACGGTGACGAGAGGAGGCCAGGGCTCAGCCTGGACTGGTGCAGCTGCAGGTGGGCAGACGTGGGCGGGAGGGGGACACGCAGGAGCGAGGGGCCACGGGGCCACACCCACCTGCCGCTCCCACGCAGGCTAGGTCTCCGTGGCAAGGAATGGGGACGGCAGACATGTGTGTCCTCGCTCTCCCTCCCCGTCCCTGCAGCTACTCGGGAGTCTGTGTCCCCACATCTGAGGGGAGTGGGGTTTCCATGCAAGCAGTTACATTGTTAAACAAAAGGGTTTGGGACTAGTTAGCAAAGACAGTAGCAGGTACAGGATGGTCCCGGATACGGATTTCTGTATGGCTAGCACAAGCTATTTTCTCATGGGAAGAGCAAGCAGGGTTACAGAGGCAGACAGCCATGTTAGGGTAAGGGAACAAAACGGACAGTTGCTCATGTGCCAGGTCTGATATGCGGCCTTCCACACCACCCCAGAGCCTGGGGGCTGGGTGGGATGTATGAAAGGAGGAGGAGTGTGGGGGAGCAGCTGGGAAAGGCTCCTTGGAAACTCACAGCTATGTCCAGTCTACCCCCTGAGGTGCTTGGTTCACCCTCCAGGCCTCTGGCATGCAGAGGGCCCCAGCACCTCCACTGGGAAGGCCCCTCCCTTGCGCTCCCAGCAGGCCTGGACCACTTCCCCCCTCTGGCAACAAAGACTTTCTCTTGCCCTTTGCAATTCAGCTGGGCCCTGCTGCACAGAGAGGCTGCTCTTCCACACTCTGTGTGTGCCCCTTCTGGCTGGGCCTCATCCCAAGAGCCATGCAACCCTGGTGACCCCTGCCCTGTGTGGCAGCCCCCCGTGGGTCCCACATCCCTGTGCTCTGTGAACACGTAGATCTGCACCAGGGATGGGGGGTAGCCGGGGTTCTGTCCCAGCACTCCCCCCGCTCTCCTGTCACCTCACTTTGAGCCCGCAGTTACTGAGGGTGGGGAGGAGGCACTGCTCCCTGAGGCCAGGAGATAAACTCCCCTCCAAGGACATTGCTCTGAGAGCAGGGGGAGGACAGAGAGCCCACACTCGGGCGCAGCCTCAGGGATCTCGCCTCTCCCTCTGACCCACACCAGGAGAGTGGGTGGGAGGAGTCGGGCCACGGGAGCCACGCTCCTGTTTTCAAATCAGGTAAACACGAGCCACGGCCGTTCCCGCACACGCCTGCAGGTTGTAGCTGACTGTGGCCCGGCTGTACAGGGGACCAGCCCCCTCAGACTCCAGCCATGACACGGGCAGGTCTCCCACTGCCTCTGCCTGCTCACCTGCTAGATGGCCATGGCGGCCACAGGGTCTAGGGGACAGGGAAGGAACTAAGCTCACACGGGCAGCACTCAGGGCAGGAGCCGACGGGACGGCCTAAGTGTAAGCCTTTACAGATAATACCACAGATTCGGCCACAGGGGCTGCTCTGCTCAGACGTTGCTACTTGGAGGCTGAAGCCACGTGGGAGGCCCGAGGTCAACTCTTGACACACCTACACAGAGGGCAAGGCCACCCGGGCTGTGGTCCTGACGACCTGGGAGACTAGGGCTCAAGAACCACGACTGGGCAAGACCCTGTCAAAACCTGTACCTCTGTGTCCTTAAAAAGCATACTTCGAAAGTAACATTCACACGCGAAGTCAGGCGTGACCAGGACCGTAGGTTAAGAGCTATTGTTTGGGCTGGAGAGGTATTTTTCTCCTTTTCCATTTTTCCAGTGGACTGGGGAATGGGCGGGCAGGTACCGGCAGTGTGCAGGGGTTCCACTAGAAGGTCCAGAGCTGGGCCTGACAGGGAGAAGCCACCCCACCTTGCTGACCGCTTCCTGGGTAGGCGGCAGAAATGAAGGTGGGTGGGGTACCAGGGAGCCGTGCTCGGGCACCACAGCCTGGACCTGCTCCAGGAGCGCCCCTGCATTTCCTGATCTCGTGTGCCCAGATTCCCGATGGAGCGGTTATTCCGGAAGACATTTTACTTTCACTTTCAAAACCGACTCTATGCCTCACGTCGGAACACCACCTTCCTGTGCTACCGAGTGGACAGAGAGGAGCGGCCGGGCACCGTGTCCCTGGCCAGGGGCGTCTGGAGAAACCAGGTATGAGCGAGTGAGAAACACGAGGTCTATGTTTCCCGTCACAAAAGGAATCGAAGGGCAGGAAGCGAGTCGCTGGGCCCAGGCTTCCCGAGAGAGAGACGGCCCAGGCAGAATGCACCAACGTCAAGCGGGGCAAGCAGGCCGCTCCTTCCCGGGGCCCCCTTCTATTCTGTTTTAGATCCTTTCATGTGCCCAAAGGCCCCTTCCAGCTTGCTACTTTTTTTTTTTTTTTAAGAATTATTTCATTTAACTTTGTTTATTTATTTTATTTATTTATTTTTGACCAGAGAGGGACAGAGTGAGAGAGACAGAGAAAGTGAGAAAGCAAGCCAGCAGGTCTGGGACTCGTACCACGGTCGGCCACGTGAGAGTCTGGTGCTCTTCACCTCCAGGCCACCTGCCCGCCCCCCAGCTTGCTACATTTTATCTGTTTTCTCATTTTTGGTTTCTTATGAGTCTGAGAATATATATAGGTAGTTATTTCATTCTGATGGGTGTTACCCTGTGCGTGGTTCCATAGGGCCCTTCCTAACCTTTGCAGTCCCGGTCTCCTGAGCAGGCAGGAGCCACCCCAGGGAGGCCGCAGACGGCACAGGGAAAGTGCGACATGGCAGGCTCCGAATTCCGCATTCCCTTCCCACCATGTTACCTACCGTCCTCAGCCCCTGACATACCCGCTTGACTGTTTGGCATCTGCTTTGGAGGGATCACAAAAGTCCTCATGTAGGAACCACCACCTGACCCCACCGTGGTCACTCCCCGTGGTCCCATCACCGAGCTCTGTATCCAGCGAGTCCCAGGACAATCACCTCAGAGGGCTGGGGTCTGAGCACCAGCACCTCCCCTGGCCCTGCACCTGCTGGGCTGGGCGGGCCACCCCTGTCATAGCCCTGGGCCCTCAGTCAAGGACAAGTTGTCATACCCTGGTGAAACTGTGCCCTCCCCTGACTGCCCAGACCCCATGTAGGGCCCCCTGGGCTGCCACTAGGGCAGCAGTGACCAGCAACAGCCATTGCCAGAGCAAGGCCCCACCTGCAGCCCCCTCCCAACCACACCGCCCCACCAGTGTCCCCCACACTCCTACCTCCTTCTCCACTCAGGGGCAGCAGCCGACGTGGGCTGAGCATGCCCGCTCCAGGGAGGTGCTGTCTGATAGACACCGTAGGAGCCAGTGTGTCGGGTAAACGATCCTATCACCTGTGGGTTAAAAAGCTGACAGATGCGGGATAGCAGATGACGTGGTAGTTAAGGCCCTGGACTCCCACAGTTTCTAATGTGGTTCGAGTCTCAGACTCTGCAGCTTGAAAACGATGCCGGGCACTTCTGTGTGCATGCCCCAAATCCCTAAGACGTGTGATTTCTCACTTTCCCTCTGTCTCTCTCTTTCCAGGGAGCAAAAGCACCCTATGGTAAAAACAAAACAAAACAAAACAGAACCCTGACAAACGCTGGTGACGTCAGACTCCCAGGCAGTCAGGTCGGACCGCACGTATAACTGTGGTCCCAGGTCAATGCCGAATGGCCTAGGTGAGCCGTGGGCTGCACCATCTGAGTGTGCAGGTGCACTCTGCGTGTCTGCACACCGACATCACTCAGAGACACACTCTCAGACAGCGTCCCTGTCGCTGTGCAGTCGGGGAGGCTGACCGCACCACACACAGCTCTGCGTGAGGTGTACCGCCATCTCTCCTGTCGACTCTGACATGAGCCGTGGGTGTCACACTTGCCACATGACCCCATCACCTGAGCCACGTCTCCATGCTCAGGGGCCCCAGGTGGCAGTGGCTTCCTGATGGGACAGAGCCGCTCCTGCCCTCTCAGCAGGCCAGGACACACCTGAGCCCTGAGAACCCAGCCAGAGCAGGCTCAGGAGCTGTAGAATGGGTGTGGACGAGCGCAGGGTGAGGGGGAGACCGAGCCCACCGGGGAGAGGAGGGACTGAGAGGAGAGAAGCCCCTGATCGGAACGTCCTGGGCTGCTCCCTGGTCCCCGCCCGGCCCTGACCTCTGCCCCGCCCTCTCCTGACCTCTCCCCCCTTCCCAGGTCCGTCCTTCCTGCCACGCAGAACTGCGCTTTCTCTCGTGGTTCCAGAGTAACATGCTGTGCCCCGACAAGGACTTCCAGGTCACCTGGTACTTGTCCTGGAGCCCCTGCCCTGACTGTGCAGAGCAGGTGGCCGACTTCCTGGCCGCGCACCGGAATGTGAGCCTGACTGTCTTCACCGCCCGACTCTACTACTTCTGGGACCAAAACTTCAGGAATGGGCTTCGCAGACTGAGTGAGGAAGGGGCCCGGGTGGCCATCATGTCCCCCCAAGGTGAGCACTGGGGGGAGGTCAGGACTGGGGGAGGTGCAGGGTGAGGGGTGGCAGCTCGCGGATGCTGGCAGAAGGGGCAGGACCCAGGGGAGCCTGCCCAGCCCTCCTGGTCTTAGCCGGATCCGGATCCGGGAGACCTGGCCCTGGGAGGAGGAGGTCCTGGAGGGTCGAGGAGAATGGTTGGGGGCCCTGACTGCTGTCCCCCTCCTCTGTCTCAGATTTTGAAACCTGCTGGGAAGACTTCGTGTGGAACGAGGGACGGAACTTCACGCCTCGGTTTAATGTGGGTAGAAATTACCAGCTCCTGGCCAGCAGGCTGGAGGAGATCCTCGGTCCTCACTCTTGACTCGTGCCACGGCCACCATTTGGCTTCTGGGATACAGCTGGACCCCTCCTCGAATCCCTGACCTGCGAGGCCCTTTGGGAACAGCAAGTCCCCTGCCCTTTGCAGGGAACAGTGAGGGCCAGGAGGCCGCGGCCATGGGAGGGAGCACGGCCTGGCTGACCTGGCCTGGCCTCCAGCTCTGCTGTGCCTTTGCTGTGTGACCTACAGAGGGTTTCTCAGCCGCTCTGTGCTTCGGATCTCCTCTGGAACGTCAGCGTCATTGCTGAGGCTGGAACAGGACTGGCCCCCTTCATGGTCACGATGCAGTCTGGTTGGCAACATGTGGTGGCCATGCCTGGGGTGGGATTGAGATGAAGGCTGGACCCCAATGGAGTCGTCTGGGTTACGGGGCTCTGTGCTGGGCAGGTCGGCTCTGGTTCTGGGGGACCGATTAGGTCCAGTCTGTGGGACTGCTGTCATTACCCGAGAGCGGCCAGCTACCCAGTGAGGTCACCTCTCCTGCTCTCTGTCACGTGCCCCGGGCTCCCCTTCGGCTTCTCGGCCATATCGATATGGCGACACCCTGACACAAACCAGCCACATGCAACGCCACGTCTAGACCTGCCCAGGCTCAGACGGAGCTTCATAAACCGCTTTTCTTCATGGACACCTGGCCTCAGGGCTTCTTTGTAATGACGAAAATTGGACTAAGACTGTCGCGATGCTCCCTCGAGGCTTCTGGGGTCTGGGTGGAGGATGGGCACAGGATCTGTCACCTCCAGGGCTGGAGAAGGACACGTGTGCCCTGACCCTGGGCCCTCACTTTGCACCATTCCCAGAACCCTGCCAGGGCTGAGTGACCCCTCGGTGCCCAGCAGGGTGGTTTGCCGAGGGCCCCCACCTGCCTGCCCACCAGGGGAGGCCCTGCCCTGTGCTCGCCACGGACTGGACTGTTCTCTCTGGCGTCTGCGACTTCCTCTCCCTCTTTAATTCCCTTGGGCCCTGCTGCACCGAGGGCTGCTCTTCATGGTGTGTGGGTGCCCCTCCTTGCTGAGCCTTATCCCGAGAGCCATGACCCCTGCCCTGTGTGGCAGCCCCCGTGGGTCCCACGTCCCTGTGCTCTGTGAACACGCAGATCTGCACCAGGGATGGGGGCAGCCGGGGTTCTGTCCCAGCACTCCCCCGCTCTCCTGTCACCTCACTTTGAGCCCGCAGTTACTGAGGGTGGGGAGAAGGCACTGCTCCCTGAGGCCAGGAGATAAACTTCCCCCCAAGGACATCGCTCTGAGAGCAGGGGGAGGACAGAGGGGCCCTCATTTGGGCGCAGCCTCAGGGATCTTGCTTCTCCCTCTGACCCACACCAGGAGAGTGGGTGGGAGGAGTCGGGCCACGGGAGCCACGCTCCTGTTTTCAAATCAGATGAACCTGAGCCACGGCTGTTCCTGAAAGTCGAGTGACGTTGCAGCGGGAATTGGCCCATCCGCACAGACCAGCCATGAGACAGGAGCTATGACATGGGCCTCTGCCTGCTCATCTGTAAGACGGCCATGGTGGCCACAGGGCCTGGGCGGCCGGAGAGGAACTGAGTTCACACTGGCAGCACTGAGAGACTGCATGGACATTTGGGGTCAATTCCTGACACACCTACACAGAGGACAATGCCTGGGCTGCGACCCTGGTCACCTGGGAGACTGGGGCCTAGGGATCATGATTGGGCAGGACCCTGTCAAAAGCTCTACCTGTCTCTTACAGAAAAAATCATTCAAGGGACCAGCAGATGGCATCATGGTCGCGTTGCTGGACTCCCACATACTCGACAGCGGTTCAAGTCCTGGACCTGGTGGCTTAAAATTCAGGGCAGGCATGTGTGTCTGGTATCCTGAGAGGAGAGTGGAGGAAAAGGGATTGCAGCGTGGCCATCCCCCCGGGGGGTGATTTCTCACTTTCTGTCTCTCTGGCGAGCGCACACACCCTATAATAAAAATCTCTAAAAAGAAAAAAAGAAATCCAGAATAACATTTATGCGTAAAAAGTCAGAAATTAATTGGAGGTCCAGCAGTTGGTGTGGAGGTTAAGGCACTGGACTCCACATGGCTGACAGCATGGATCACGTCTGGGCCTAGTGGCTTGAAAACCAAGCCGTGACGTGTGTGTATGCGCCCAAAAGCCTGAGGGGAAGAGGAGAGAAGGGGTTGCAATGTGGCCGTCCTCTCTGAGGGTGCTTTCTCCCTTTCCTGTCTGTCTCTCCCTGGCAAGCCCACACACCTTATAGCGACAACAAAACAGAAAGAAAGAATTGGATTGATATGTTAAGATCTATTATTCGGGTCTGGATGGATATTTTCCTCGTTTGCATTTTTCCAGTGGGTTGGGGTTAGGTAGGCAGGTTCCTGAGGGTGTGGCTGCAGGAGGCAGGCGGGGGGTCCCTTGGGGGAGTCCCTTGGAAGGACCGAAGTGGGAGGGAGGCAGGATGATGCCCTCCCGGCACAGCATCCCCTCCTCTTCCTCTTCCCGCAGGCTCCTTGCTGGGGAGGCGGCGGAGATGGGCAGGGCTGCAGAGAGCAAGGAGGGGCTCCGTACCAGCACCTCAGTAGGCCCTGGCCCTGCTGGGCTGGGAGGGCTGCCAAGGTCACAGCGTTGTGCCTGTTGTCAAGGGCGAGTTGTCACACCACGCTGAAACTGCGCCCTCCCCTGCCTGCCCTGGCTGCTCGAACCCCAGGGCAGGCCCCCTGGACTGCTACTAGGGCACCTGTGACCAGCAGCAGCCATTGCCAGAGCAAGGCGCCACCTGCAGCCCCAACAGCACATCCCCACCAGTGTCCCCCATGCTCCTGCCTCCTTCTCTACCCGGGCTCAGACATGCAGGGTGAGTCTGGGGGCAGGAGCCACTGTGGGCCCCGCGGCTCACTCCAGGGCGGTGCTGTCCGAGAGGCACCACAGGCGCCAGTGATTCCACTACCCATAGGATAAAGAGCTGACCGACGCTGGCGACATTCATCCATAGCTTAGTCCGGGACGTCTGACAGCATTTCAACGCACTCACCACACGGGGCTGCACGGGGCGGTGTGCGCCATCTCTCCTGAGCCGCGGGTGTCACACTCTCCACACGACCCCATCCACCTGAGCCACATTTCCATGCTCAGTGGCCCCACGTGGCAGCAGCTCCATGATGGGGCAGGGCTGCTCTGTGCCCTCCCAGCACGCAGCAGGCAGGGACAACCTGAGCCCAAGGGCCCGGCCAGAGCAGGCTCAGGGGCTGTAGAATGGATGCCGGGAATGTATGTGAGACTTCATGGATGAGCAATGGGTGAGGGGGAGACAGAGCCACCAGGGGAGGGGAGGGACTGAGAGGAGAGAAGCCCCTGATCAGAAGGTCCTGGGCTGCTCCCTGGTCCCCGCCCGGCCCTGACCTCTGCCCCGCCCTCTCCTGACCTCTCCTCCCCTCCCAGGTCCATCCTTCCTGCTACGCAGAATTGCGCTTTCTCTCCTGGTTCTGCAAAGACATGCTGTCCCCTGACGAGGACTTCCAGGTCACCTGGTACTTGTCCTGGAGCCCCTGCCCTGACTGTGCAGAGCAGGTGGCCGACTTCCTGGCCACATACCGGAATGTGAGCCTGACCATCCTCACCGCCCGACTCTACTACTTCTGGGACCCGGAATTCAGGGACGGGCTCCGCAGACTGTCTGAGGAAGGAGCCTGGGAAGATACCATGTCCCCACAAAGGGGGGGAGTTAGGACTAGGGAAGGTGTACAGTGAGGGGTGGCAGCTCTGGGATGCTGGCGGGGGGTGCGACCCAGGGGAGCCTGCCCAGGACCCAGCCCACCCGATTCCAGTGGGAGCCAGAGACCTGGTCCTGGAGGGTGGTCCTGGGTGGTCAGGGGGAAAGGCTGGGGGCCTGACTGGTGTCTTCCCTCATTCATCTCAGATTTGGAATAAGTGTCAGAAATTCTTTGTGGATGATGAGAGAACGCACCTCACACCTCTATGGACTGGGGTAACAATGGTGAGTGATTGCTCTGTGAGCCGGAGAGGCTTCTCAGAGGAAGGCTTCTGGGTGCCCATTTCCCTCTGTCCCCTCCTCTGCTCCCCTCCAGCCTGCTGCCTGTTCCCGGCTGGGCCCCGTCTCACCCTGTCCTCCCCGCTTTCCCAGTTCTTCCGTCAGAGACCGCTCTCTTCACCCCGAGCATCCTCTGACTGCCCAAGGCCTCCCTGTCTCCCAGTCTGGGAACCTAACGTGGCCCCTCCACCATGCTTAGGAACTGCATCTTACTAGTCAATGAAGTTGAAGAGCCACGAGAGTGTGTAGGTGTGAAAATCGGCAGCTTCGAGAAACACATTAAGGCTGACCTGCCTTAAGCCTTAGTCCTCACAGGGGCTGTGCGTCTCGTATGGAGATGGCTGTCAGAGGCCAGGGCGATGTGCTGATGCATGTTCTGTGGCACTGTGATTCTTGCAGACTAGTGGAAATGAAATTAAAGAGGGGAGCCCTTGGGAACGGCAGGCAGCATGGCTGAGCACAGTCAGGTGGACAGGGCTGTGTCCGCTCGTGTTTCAGGAGGTTGAGTTTTTAGATGCTTGAGCTGTGACAGAGGCAGGTGCACGCTGAGCATACAGATAGGAGGAAGGTGGCGTTGGGGCCTCCCCCTAAAATGACCAACCATGACCCATCTGCATTGACAAGAGGAGTCGGCCTCCAGGACTTCTCCCGCCAAAACGAAACCTGGACCTGGCTGAGGCTCTGGACAGAACTGTCATTAGCCCAAGATTTGGGACACACCTTGCTGTGGCTTTGCGTGTCTGCGAGTACTCACTGGGTGAGGCCGCCGCCAGGGGCGCTGCCTGAGTGGACAGTCCCTTTCTTCACCTCCAGCGACCTGACAATATGTATTCTGACCCTGTTTGAGTGTTGCCGCTTGGGGACCTGCTCCCAGACCATCTTGCAGCTTCTGTGGTGACCTCAGGCTGTTCAGTTTACTATCATTGAGTGCGCGTGGATTTAACTTTCATTTTCTCTTTTAATAGTTCGCTTATATTTTTGCTAACTCTTGTGCAAATGTGTGTGTGTGCACTGTAAAGAACCAATTTATTCAGAAATTGTTTTGCTCTCTTTGCTTATCATCTGGCTTAGAAAACGAACCTGCCCCCCTCATGAGCTAAGTTACCGCCAAGAGAATTAGGAAGCTTTGTTGTCCATCTTGACAAGCTGCAAAGGAGTTGAGGGTCTGGGTGGAGGCTGGGCACAGTATCACCGCCTGTCCCCTGGAGGGCAGAGATGGACCCCTGTGCCCGGAAACCCCGGCCCTCACTGAGGCGAGTCCTGCCAGGAACTGAACGGCTCGGAAGTGCTCAGGAGGATGGTGGGCACGTCCTGACCGTACACGAGGGAGGCCCCTGCCCTGCGCCCTCAGCAGGTCTGGACATTTCTCTCTAACAACGTCCCCTTTCCCTTCGCAGTTTCCCTGGGCCCTGCTATGTGGAGGGAGGGGCTGGCTGGCTCCATCAGAGGCCTGCTCTGCCCAGCCAGAGAGGAGGGAAGGTGGGCCCAAGACTGAGGAGGGACTCCCCCTAGCAGGAGGGTGGCAGCCCTGGGAGGTCACTCACAGATAAGGGGCTTCTGAAGCCAAGGTCCTGGAAGTAGGAATTAGATTGGGATAACCAGCTGCCCAGGGCTGCCTCCAGATGCCACAGGTCAGGTGTGTGGGGTGAACTTTCAGGAGGGGAGAAGGTGCGATCCCCCAGGGAAGCCAACCACCCCAGGTCCCTCCTACCCAGTGACCTAAACAGGAAGTGGGTGTAGCCCCTGCTTAGCCTCAGGGAGCCATTCTCAGACAAAGGACTTCGGAGGCTAAGGGCAGCCTTGTGAGCAGAAAGTTGAGCTGGAGAAACCAGTGTCAAGGGGAGGGCCTGGACCAGCCTGCTGGGAGCTGTGGCCGCGGCCTGCTGCATCAGGTACTCACTGTGCTGCCTGTCTCCCCGTGTCTCCCCCCGTGTGCACCCCTGGGCTTGTCCTCCTATGTCTCTAGGTCCTGGGACAGATTCCCTGGGCATAACCCCCAAGTCCTCAAGCTCTCAGATAGAGATCAATGGCAGATTCAGGTGAAGCATGATTGAAAAATGGTTGGAGGGGCCAGCCGATGTCATGGTGGTTAAGGTGCTGGATTCCCACAGGGCTGACTACAGTTCGAGTCCTGGACATGGCGGCTTGCTTTCTCACTTTCCATCTCTCTCTCTCTCTGTTTTCTCTGGTGAACGCCTATACCCTATAGCAAATTAAAAATAATAATAAAAAATAAAACATAAATAATTATTTAAGAAATGTTTATTTATTATTATAATTACTACTTTTAATTTGCTATAGGGCACATGTACTCACTATAGAAAGACAGAGAGAGAGAGAGAGAGGAAAAGTGAGACAGCAAGCCTCCAAGTCCAGGACTCGAGCTGTGGTTGGCCATGTGAGAGGCCAGTGCCTTACCACCATACCACCTACTGGCCTCAAGTAAATAATTCTAAAAAGGGATAAAAATGGTTAGAGTAAGCTAGTAAAAGCCTTGGAATTTTTAAATCAAAAACTTGTACGATTTTGCATAGACTATTCTAATTTCTGCTCTGTGGAGAACTCCCTCTAGGACAAGAGGGTAGACTGTGTCCCCTGCAGGTACTACCCCTGGGAGACAAAGACACAGTTGGTCTTCGAATCATTCTCACCAGCTGTGTCCGTCAGACCCGCAGCGAGCTGCTGGGATGCGGTCACCACTTGTGCTCTTAAAGCACCATGTCTACGGGGTGAAATTCTTCCCCTTGATTGGCCGTGCCGGGCCAGGGGCTCCCCAGGACATGCTACTTCAGAGCTCGACCTGGGAAGGTCCCACTGGAACGGGCAGAGCTGGCCGTCCCGTGTGTGCCCTGGCCGTGTCAGTGTGAGTCCTCCCGAGGGAGCACCTGTTTCGGGGCCGAGTCTCTAGCCCTCAATCCAGGCCCAATCTGTGATGGTGTCACCAGCTCGTCGGCATCTCTTCCAAACCCAGCTGAAGTCCTAGTTGGCCTGTGGGGTCAGAAATAGGTTTCTGACCTATTCCTGGGAGAAATCAGTGACTCTGGGAATTACATAACAAGTCAGAAACAGCTTTTCATTGGCGGAAATATAGGAGGCATTTCCTTCCTTCCTTCCTTCCTTCCTTCCTTCCTTCCTTCCTTCCTTCCTTCCTTCCTTCCTTCCTTCCTTTCTCTTCTCTCTCTCTCTCTCTCTCTCTCTCTCTCTTTCTTTCTTTTTTCTTTTTCTTTTTTTTTTTTTTTAGAGGTTTTTGCTATAGGGCGCATGCACTCGCCAGAAAGACAGAGAGAGACAGAGAGACAGAAAGCAAGAAATCACTCCCCCGGGGGGGGGGGGGGGGGGGGGGGTGGCCACGCCGCAATCCCTTCTCCTCCATTCTCCTCTCGGGATCTTGGGCACGCACTCACACACATCCGGCGTGAGTTTAAGCCATCGGGTCTGGGACTTGAACCACAGTCGACTACGTGACAGTCCAGCAACATAGCCATTACGCTAACTGCTGGTCCCTAGGAGGCATTTCTGACCTCATGGGGGCAGGCTGTGGAAATCACTTGTGCCCGTGACCCACACCCAGGGCCTGATTCCCACATCCAGACACAGGTTCCAAGGGTCGTGGTCACCTGAGCCCAACTTCGTGGTGATAGGTTCTCATGGCTGTCGTCAGAGAGTGCAGGAGGCAGGGCTGGAGCTGACGGGAACCATCATAGGCCATATGGGAGTCCAGCGCCCTTCACCACGCCACCTGCCGGCCTCATGTGGGACACTTGTGACCCACGGGCCAGCAAAGTGCACAGGTGTAGAGGATACACCAAGCGGGGGGGGGGGGGGGTTCCCGCCCTCGGTTTGCTGGGGTTGAGAGGCCTGTGAGCCTAGGAGGGGTCCTGTTGACAGCTGGACAGAGAGTCTGGGTCCAGGACAAAGGACTGAGTGGCCTAAGGCAGGGGTCTGCACCAGGAGGGCTGCAGCTGCCCAAGGGGGAATTCCCACCCGGCCGGGCAGAGCAGTCACAGGGCCTCGGGCATGGCCGTGGGTGCGCTCTGCCAGGCCCCTCCTGCTACTCCTGCAGCCCTGCCCTCCCCAGTCCTCCTGGCCCACTACTAAAGACGGACCCTCCCTTTTTTTCTCAGCAGGGTGCAAGTGACCTAGGAGTTGGGTGAGAAGGTGGCCGATCCTCGCCCAGGGTGACCTCCCAGCCTGAGACGGGCACGCAATGACGCTGCTGAAGGAGCTAGTGTTCAGCAGGCAGTTCAACAACCAGCCCCGCGTCCCGCAGCCCTGCTTCCGGAGGAAGACCTACCTGTGCTACCTGCTCACAGGCCCTGAGCCAGCCCGAGGCTGCCTCCAGAACAAGGTGCCAGGCCGGCTCCTGGGCTAACCAGCAGCTGTGCAGGGAAAACCCCCGCAGCGCAAGCCTAGAAGCCCCCCCCCCCTCACCCCTGCCACCGCCTGGCTCATGCCTCTGAGTCCCTGACCTCCCCACCTGGGCTGGGCCCAGCAGGGCTGAGCATCTCCCAGGGGCGCCACAGCCCCTCCCTGGGCCTCTCAGAGCCCTGCCTGCTCCTCGAGAGGTGACTGTTCACGTGCCCTCCTGCTCAGGCACTGCCCCCGGTCCAGGCTCTCCCTCTACCCCCCTGCAGGCCTCCCAGCACACACCGGCCTCCCTGCCGCCCCCTGCCTGCAGCCACTCCTCCCTCTCTCCCACCCGCACCTGCTCCAGCTCCCTGGGTGGTGCCTCCCACAGACAACGCCTGGGAAGGTGTCCAAAGTGAGGCTGTGACCCCTCTGAGCACTGGGACCTGGGTCCACGCCCACGGAAGCCCTGGGAGGTTGGGAGTGAGTGGAGGGATGAAGGCAGGTCCATCCCCTGTGAGCCGCAAGGCTCAGACCCTGGGACGCCACAGGAGAGTGCCCCTCACCCCCAGCCCCACCCTCGGCTTGTGACCTCTGGCCTCTGCCCTCTAACCCTTCCTTTACTCTGGGACATGCTCTAGAAACATCGCCACGCAGAGGTGCGCTTTATCGCCAAGATCCGATCGTTGGGACTGGACCTGACCCAGAAACACCAACTAACCTGTTACCTCACCTGGAGCCCCTGCCCGTCCTGTGCCCAGGAACTGGTGGCATTCATGGCGGAGTCACGCCACCTGAGCCTGCAGGTCTTCGTCTCCCGCCTGTACTTCCACTGGCAATGGGACTTCCAGAAGGGGCTGCAGCTCCTGGACAGATCCGAGATCAAGTTGGCTGTCATGAACCTCCGAGGTAGGAGGGCAGGCCGGGGCTGTGGGTGGACGGTGGGGGTCAAGTTCTCAGAGGGCAAAGCCCCCAGGTGGGGAAGAGGGTGCCCAGCTAAGCCCCAAGATTTGATACCACCTGGAAGAGAGAATCCTGGGAGAGGGTACCGCCAGGAGGGGAGGGGAGGCAGGAATGAGCCCCGCCTGGGGCCCCTCCACCTCAGAGTTCAGCGACTGCTGGGAACACTTCGTGGCCCATGAGGGACGGCCTTTGGCACGCTGGGACAAGCTGGAGCAATACAGCGAGGCCATAAAGCGACGGCTGGCGAGGATCCTGACCAAGGTGGGCAGCTGTCCCGCTCAGGGCTCCCCTCGTGCCCCCTACCGGCCCCGCCTCGGCCCCCTCCGTTACTCCTCTCCTGTCCCTCATCTTCCTCCTTTCTCCCTACCCCCTCCTTACCCCCCTTCCCATCAGTCCTCCCTCTCCGTTGACTTAGAGGCCCTGGACAACTCTCCACGCCTCTCCAGAGCGCCAGGCTGTCCTGGCCCCACTCTCTTCCCATGCCAGTGTTTTCGCCGTCCCCTCTCCCTCCCTTCCTCCCCGCTCCTCACCAGGCAGCCCCTCACTCCTCTCTCTCCTGCAGCCGTCCAGCAATCTGGCCCATTTAGAAGACAGCTTCAGAAATTTGCAGCTGGGGTCTCCATCACCCTCATCTCCAAGTAACCCCAGATGACCGTGCGTCCCCGGAGCACCCGTTCCTTCAGAGACTAGGGCCCTCACCCCAGTCCTGGCCCTCACCCATGACCAGACCTTGCTTCCCTCCTTCATTTGTTTCTGTTTTTTTTTTTTAGATAACTGGGTGCATACTTTTGTAACTGAAACTGTAAGTTAGCGTTTGTAAACTGGGGCACTATGGATTGAATGTGTCCTCCCCAAAGTTCCGATGTTGCCAGTGTGATGGTGTTAAGAGGTGGAGCCTTTCTCTTCTCAGTATCTAATATGTATTTAAATAAATAAAACTCTACGGAGCAGAAATACCCCCATGAAATGGAAAAACAAAACAAAACAAAAAACAACTGTGTTATCTGGACCCGTGTTACTCAGGGTTCTTAGCTGATGCAACGAACACCAACTCTAGCAAATTAAAACAGAAAATAAAAAATATTAAGAAGAGGTTGAAAGCCAGTAGGTGGCGTGCCAGTTAAGGTACTAGATTCCCACGGTCGACCACAGTTTGAGTCCTGGACTCAGCAGCTTGAAAATCATGCTGGGCACACGGTGTGTGCATGCCCAGAATCCTGAGGGGAGAATGGAGAAGAGACTGTGGTGTGGCCGTCCCCCAGGGGATGATTTCTCACTTTCCCTCTCTCTGTCTCTCTCTGGTGAGCACACGTGCCCAATGGCTTAAACAAAAATAGGTGTTGAGTAGCTCACTGAATCTCTAGGAAAGATGGAAGATACAATTTGGATGTTTCAAAGTCAGTAAGGAGCCCCAAAACTAGACTGGACAGTTGCTCTGGTGAAGACAACATTGCTGTTGGGGCAGGATGTCACAGCCACATAAACCACACCTGGGTGCTGGGTGCTGGGTGCTGACTCAGGACCTCTGCCCCAGCTACTTCCTCTACCAACACCCCTGCCAGACAAAAACACACCACGACACACAGTGAGCACAGCATACGGTGAAAAGAGTAAGAGCAAGTACATCACACTAAATGTGAACAGAACAAACCCCTTCGTGCACTTCATAAGAAACACTCTTTAAAAAAAAATAATAAAGGCTGATGAGACCAGCAGATGACATAATGGCTATGTTGCTGGACTCCCATGTAGTCGACCGCAGTTTGAGTCTCGGACCTAGTGGCTTAAATTTGCACGTGTGTGTGTATGCCCAAGATCCCGAGAGGAGAATGGAGGAGAAGGGATTGCGGCGTGGCCATCTCCCCTGGGGGGTGATTTCTCACTTTCTGTCTCTCTGTCTCTCTCTGTCTCTCTGGTGAGCACAAGTGCCCTGTAGCAAAAACCTCTCCAAATAAAATAAAATAAAATAAAATAAAATAAAATAAAATAAACCACTAAAAATTAGAGCCCCTGAAATGTATTAATGTCTTTCTCTCTTTAAAGAATGTAATTGCAGTATTCATAAAAGATTGCAAGCTGGGGGGCCAGCAGTTGGTGTAATGGCTGTCACTGGACTCCCATGTAGTTGACCACCTCGAGTCCCGGACCTGGTGACTTAAACTCATGCTGGGCGCATGTGCATGTGTGCCCAAGATCCCGAGGGGAGAATGGAGGAGAAGGGATTGCAGAGTGGCCATTCCCCCTGGGGGGTGATTTCTCGCTTTCTGTCTCTCTCTCTCTTTCTGGTGAGCGCATGCGCCCTATAGCAAACCCCCACCCCCCCCCCCAAAAAAAAAAAAAAAAGATTGTAAGTTGGGGCTGGCAGGTAGCATGATGGTTAAAGGCGCTGGACTCCCACATGGCCAATTGTGGTTTGAGTCCCAGACTTGGTGGCTTGGTTTCTTGCTTTCTCTTTTTCTCTCTTTCTCTCTCTGGTCAAATTAAAAAATAATAATAACAAATGGAATTAAATAAATAATTTTTTTTAAAAAAAGGATTGCAAGTTAAAGAAAAATAAGGAAAATCCTCCCAAATTGTGCTATAAGGAGAAAAACCCTAAAACAAAAACCTTACATTGTTGAGCCAGCAGGTGACATGGAGGTTGGGACTCTGGTCTTCCACATGGTGGACCGTGGTCAAGTTCCAGAACTGGAGGCTTACTTTCTCACTTTCCTTCTCTTTCTCTCTGGTGAGCACATGTGCCCTATAATAAATTTTAAAATAATAATACTAGTCATTGGGAAAGTCATGATATATATATATTTTTTTGAGAGCTTTTTGCTATAGGGTGCGTGCGCTCGCCAGACAGACAGAGAGAGACAGAGAGACAGAAAGCGAGAAATCACCCTCCAGGGGGGGTGGCCACGCCGCAATCCCTTCTCCTCCATTCTCCTCTCGGGATCTTGGGCACGCACACACACGCGCCTGGCGTGAGTTTTAAGACACCGGGTCCGGGACACGAACCGTGGTCAACTACATGGGAATCCAGTGACATAGCCATTACACTAACTGCTGGCCCTTATCATATATTTTTCTATGCAAAAATGATCCACAACTTTTCTGACAATCCAATAAATTAAATAAATCATTCTTTTTTTGAGAGAGAGAGTTTTTGCTATAGGGTCCACATGCTTGCTAGAGAGAGAGACAGAGACAGAAAGTGAGAAACTACCCCCCAGGAGGGATAGCCACATTACAATACCTTCTCCTCTTTTCTCCTCTTGAGCACAAATACACACGTGCCCAGCATGAGGATTTTTTTTTTTTTGGAGAGGTTTATTTTTCTTTTTGCTATAGGGCATGTGCCAGGTCGACTACATGGGAGTCTAGCGACATAGCCATTATGCTAACTGCTGCCCCCCCCTCCCCCCCCCCCCCAGTATGAGTTTTAAGCCTCCACATCCGGGACTTGAACCATAGTCGATTACATAGGGGTCCAGTGATGTAACACCATCATGCCATTTGCTAGTTCCCTAAATAAATAATACTTAGTTTAAAAACCTGATATAGCGGGACCAATAGATGGCATAATGGTTACGTCGCTGGACTCCCACATGGCCAACCACAGTTCGAGTCCTGGACCCAGAGGCTTAAAACACACTGGGCATGCCCAAGATCCCAAGAGGAGAATGGAAAAGGGACTACAGCATGGCCAAAGCCTCTGGGTGTGATTTCTTACTCTCTATCTCTGTCTCTCTGGTGAGCACACATGGCCTATAGCAAAAATCTCTCTTAAAAAAACTGATATAGCGGGGGCCAGTGGATGGTGTGGTGGTTGAAGTGCTGGACTCCCACATGGCCAACCACGGTTCAAGTCCTGGACCTGATGGCTTGCTTTCTCACTCTCCATTTCTCTTTGTCTGTTTCTCCCTGGTCAAAATTTAAAAAGAATAGTGATAATAAATATAATTAAAAATAAATAAATCTTAAAAAAAATACTGATACAGCAACAGTAGCAAAAAAGAGAGAATACAAGACTTTACAAGATTTATCCTGGAAGTCAATCTCACTTATGAATATAATAAATACTCGGGGACCAGCAGGTGGCGTGGTGGTTAAGGCGCTGGACACTCCCACATGGCCGACCATGGTTTGAGTCCCGGACCTGGTGGCTTGCTTTCTCACTTTCCCTCTTTCTCTCTGTGTCTCTCTCTGGTCAAATTTAAAAAAAAAAAAAAAAAAAAAGAAAAGAATGAATAAATAAAAGTAAAAAATATATAAATATATAATAAATACAAAGGTATAAATAAAATATTTACAAATATTAGATTGTTGGGAAAGGTCATGACATATTTTTCTATGCAAAAAAAAAACCCACATAGAATAGAATAGAATCAACAATACATTAAAGGGTATTTCCTTTCTTTTCTTTTAGTTTTGATACAGGGTGTGTGGGCTCGCCAGCGACAGAAAAGGCGGTAAGGCAGGAGATAGGGATATTTAACACAGACAAGGTGAAGGCCCAAGATTGAGTCACAGGTGGCTCAAGTTGTCACAGGCAACAGCTGGCTACATGAGGACTCAAAACTAGAGCGAAAGCAACAGTTTCCACTTACCAACTACATTCTAACAAGAAGTACAGAACCATATGTCTGCCGACCCCACGAAGAATGGGGTAATTACTCAGGCTACCATGTAGCCATTTCCTGAAGCCTACTTCCTTATCAAAAAGCCAACAGGTGGTGTGGTTGTTGAGGCGCTGGACTCCCACATAGCCGACTAAAGTTCAAGTCTCGGACCTGGCAGCTTGAGAATCACGCTGGACATGTGTGTGTGCATGCCCAAAACCCCAGGAGGAGAATAGAGAAGAGGGCTGCATGGTCGATCCCGGGGGGGGCGGGGAGTGCTTTCTCTCTGTTTCTCTCTGGAGAGTGCACGTGCCCTATGGCAAAATTCTAAGGAAAAAAAAAAAAAAAAAAAAGAAAAGAAAGAAAAAAAGGAAAGAAATAAAAAGCCAGCCCCCTGGAGACCAGCAGATGGTGTAACGGCTATTATTGCTGGACTCTCATGTAGTCGACTGTGGTTCAAGTTCCGGACCTGATGGCTTAAACTCATGCCGGGCACGTGTGTGTGCATGCCCAAGATCCCAAGAGGAAAATGGAGGAGAAGGGATTGTGGCATGGCAATCCCCCGGGGAGTAATTTCTCGCTTTCTGTCTCTCTGTCTCTCTCTCTCTCTCTGTGCAAGAGCACATGCCTTATTGGGAAAAAAAAAAAAAAAAAGCCAGCCCCCTATTCAAACAGCAAAATACAAATCCCAGTCTAATGCCCCTCCCCAGAAACCCATTTCTAGGACCCTCCCTGCTTGGGAGTTCTGTTCTTATCTCTCTTTCTTAATAAACTCTGCTTTATACTCCTCTGTCTGCATCTCTAATTCTTCATGAGTATGGGACAAGAACCTGGACATCTCGCAGTCCTGAGTCTGGCATTGGTATTAGGCCTGTGCACTCCAACATCCTGTGTCACAGAGAGAAAAAGAGAGAGAGAAAGCGAGAAACACCCCGGTGGGGAAGCCAGGCCACAATCCCTTCTCCATTCTTGTCTTGGAATTTGGGGCATGCACACACACATGCCCAGCATGTTTCTCAAACTTATAGGTCTGGGACTTGAACTGCAAAGTTGGCCATGTGGGATCCAGGTACCTTGCACACCACCGGCTGGCTGCTAAAAGAATATTTTCTTAGTCTGTTTTGTGCTGCTGTAACAGAATGCCAAGGACTGGGTACTTTGTTTTTTTCATCACCAGCACGTGAGCTAAGGAGCAAGAGAAAGAAACTCCTCAGCAGGGTGTGGTCATGCCTTATCTTTTCCCTCCATCCCTCCTTCCCAACAGGATTTTGGGCACACACACGCATGCTCAGCTTTTTTTTCAAGTGGCCAGGGTCAGGATTTGGACTGTGGTCAGCCATGCAGGATCCAGTTCCTAATACACAGCACTTGACCACTGCACTCCGGGGTTGGCCCCTGGGTGGTTTGTAATGAACGGGAATGTTTCATCTCACAGTTCTAGAGGCTGGGAAGTACACGACAGAGGGGCTGGCACCGGGCAAGGAAATCTTCCACCTACAGTAGAGGCAGAGAGGGAGAGGGAGGGAACGAGAGGACAGTAGGAACTCGCCCTTTGGCAAGGGTCCCTTGGTGACGACATTCATCTGCTCACAAGGGCGAAGTCCTCAGGACAGACTCACCTCTCCTGGCGCTGCTGTGGCAGGGCTACGTTTCCAGCACGTGCTCTCCAGGGGCACCGTCAAACCACAGCTGTATTAATACCAGGTAAGGTTTACTCCAAAAAGCAAGTATAGTTCTATGTCAGGAAATTGATCAGCATAATCCATTACACAAGATTACAGAATCAAAAAAGACGCTAGAAAGAACTTTATAGGATTAGGGACCAGCAGGTGGTGTGGTGGTTAAGGGCGCTGGACTCCCACATGGCCGACCGTGGTTTGAGTCCAGGACCTGGCAGCTTGCTTTCTCACTTGCTCTTCTCTTTTTCTCTCTCACACTCTCTCGCTCTGTCCCTCTCTGGTCAAATTTAAATAAATGAATAAATAAAGTTAAATAAAATCATTCTTAAAAATATTTAAAAAAATAAATAAATAAATAAATAAAAATTAAAAAAGAAAGAACTTTATAGGATTCAGTCATCATAAAAATACTAAGTAAAATAGAAGTTAAAAAAACAGAAACGAAAGCAAAAACAAAAACAAAAACCAAACCTGGCCAGCAGATGGCAAGGAGGTTAAGGCACTGGATCCCACATGGCTGGCTGTGTGGTTTGAGTTCTAGACCTGGTGGCTTGAAAATTACACCAGGTACATGTGCATGTGTGCCCAAAATCCTGAGAGAAGAATGGAGGAGGAGAAGGGATTGCAGCGGGGGCAGGGGCGGTGACTTCTCACTTTCTCTTTCTCTGCTCTAGTGAGCGCATGTGCCCTATGACAAAATCTACAGAACAAAACAAAAAAACTGAAGTACAGGAAAAATCTATATGAGGATGGCAACTGTAAGTACTACCAATGGCAAAAATATTAAAACCATTTCAAGCAAATCAGGGACATGACAGGGATAGGGCCTGCTCTCGACATTGCCTTAGAATTCTAATGAATGTTTAAAAAATTAAATTAATAGTGTAAATATTGGAAAAGAAAATATAAATTTTCTCCTGTCATTGTTGTTGACAATTTTATGCTTTCTAAACCCAAGACACTCAACTTTCTTCAAAAGAAATAAGAGGGGGACCAGCAGATGGCATAATGGCTATGTCGCTGGACTCCCATGTAGTTGACTGTGGTTCGAGTCCCAGACCCGGTGGCTTAAACTCACGTCAGGCGTATGCCCAAGATCCAGAGAGGAAAATGGAGGAGAAGGGATTGCGGCGTGGCCATCCCCCCTGGGGGGTGATTTCTCACTTTCTGTCTCTCTGACTCCCTTTGTCTTTCTGGCGAGTGCACCCATCCTAGAGCAAAAGAACTCTCAAAAATAAATAAATAAATAAGTAAAAAATAAACAGTACTAACTCAACTGGCTACCTACCTGGACAAAAACTGAGTCCTATCAAATACTATGTGCAAAAAATAAAATCTAAATGGATCAAAGACTTCAATGTAAAAAGTTAAGATCTTAGAAGAAAATTCAGAAGAAAGTACAAAAAAATAGATTTTTTTTTTTTTTTTTTTTTTTTTTTTTTTTTTTTTTTTTTTTTTTTTTTTTGCCATAGGGCAAGTGTGCTCTCTGGAGAGACAGAGAGAAGGGAAGTGGAAAACCACCCCCTAGGGGAGGATGGCCACACCACAACCCCTTCCTTCTCCTCCATCTCCTCTCAGGATTCTGGACATGCATGCACATGCGCCTGGAGTGATTTTCAAGCTGACAGGTCCAAAACTCAAACCACAGTTGACCATGTGGGAGTCCAGTGCCTTCACCATGCCACCTGATGGTCCCCAGATACCCCTTTAATTAAGACACAATCTAGGGACCAGCAGTTAGCATAATGGCTATGTTGCTGGACTCCCATGTAGCTGACCATGGTTCGAGTCCCGGACCTGGTGACTTAGACTCACGCCAGGCACATGTGCTTGCGTGCCCAAGATCCCAAGAGGAGAATGGAGGAGAAGGGATTGCGGTGTGGCCATCCTCCCTGGGGGGTGATTTCTCGCTTTCTGTCTCTCTCTCTCTGTCTCTCTGACAAGCACATGCACCCTATAGCAAAAACCTCTCAAAAAAAAAAAGTCACAATCTAGAAAATCAAACACATTTTGATTCGTGGTGGTTAAGGGCACTGGACTCAGACCTGGTGGCTTACCTTCTCTCTTTCTCTCTCTCTTCCCCTCTCTCTCTATCTCTCTCTCATTCTGTCCCTCTCTGGTGAAATTAGAATAAATAAAGTTAAATTTAAAAAAATTATTTAAAAAAAGAAATTATAGATCAATTTGGTTACATAAAATCTAAAATGTATGAGAGAAGATAAATACATCACTAATCAACCTGGATAATATAACAGACTTGCATAAATGCACACGACAAAGAAATCCCACAATATACAAAGAGCACACAAAATCAACAAACACAACCAAAACGTGGGCAGAAGCATGATTAGGTCGCCATGGTCAGTTGAAATGGTCAAGAAAGCTATGAAAAGATGCTCAAATTGCCTTTCATCAAGAAACAGAAGTTACAATAAAAAATCACTTTCCACATAACAGACTAACAAAACCCTAAAACGAGTCATAATGTGCTTGTTGGCAAGCAGAAATGTAGACTGTCATGCTCTTTTTTGGAAAATAATTATACATACTTTTAAATTTTTTTGAGTCAGAGGGCACTTGTGCTTATTTAGAAAGAGACAAAGAGGCAGAGAAAGACAGGAGAGGGAGAAGGCACCCCCTACAGAGCACAGTCACACTGCAATCACCTCTTTTCCATTTCTCCATCAGTCGGGTTCTGGACACACATGCACACGACCTTAGTGTGTTTTTTTCAAGCCACTGGGGCTGGGATTCAAACCACGGTGTCCACATGGGTTCTAGCTTCCTTAACCACTAGGCTATGGGGTTGGCCATATATAGTGGAACATCAGAAAAGTCATGATGTATTTTCTTCTGTTTTTCTTTCTTTTTTAAAAAAACATTTTTTTAAATCAGAAGATAGCAATTTCTTTTTTTAAAAGATTTATTTTATTTAAATTTATTTATTTATTTATATTTAATTTTATTTATTCATTCATTTATTTTAATTTGACCAGAGAGAGACAGACAGAGAGAGAGCGAAAGCATGAAAGCAAGCTACCAGGTCCAGGACTTGAACTGTGGTCAGCCATGTGGGAGTGTCCAGCACCTTAACCACCATGCCACCTGCTGGTCCCAGTCATGATGTATTTTCTTCTGTTTTTCTTTCTTTCTTTTTTCTTTTTTTTGGAGCGGTTTTTGCTATAGGGCACATGCGCTTGTCAGACAGACAGAGAGAGACAGAGAGACAGAAAGCAGGAAATCACCCCCCGGGGGGGATGGCCACGCTGCAATCCCTTCTCCTCCTTTCTCCTCTCGGGATCTTGGGCACGCACGCACACGCGCCCGGCATAAGTTTAAGCCACCGGGTCCAGGACTCGAACTGCGGTCGACTACGTGGGAGTCCAGCGACATAGCCATTACATTAACTGCTGGTCCCTTTTCTTCTGTTTTCAAAGGTCATTCATTTATATAAAGAACAAAGACCAATCAGAGATACATTGCCCATTTTGCTCGGTAATCTTTTGCCATCTTTCCGTGAGCTTTGTAATTCCTCATTCATAGGATTTGTCTTTATAGGCAGAAAACTGAACAAGATGCTTACAGCCTCATCTGAATCGAACATTATACCACACGAGGAGTTTTGCAGAGAGCAGAGTGAATGGAGACTGACGGCTCAAGGGCAGGTGAGCATGGTGGGTGTGGCACCAACCCATCCAAGCTGCTGGAATTTTGACAGCTGATGAAACTTGTGTGTGGTCTTGTGTGGTCACGATGGAACACAGCTCCTTCACGATCAGCGAGCTCTGGACGGCTGTGCATGATGGGTTCATTTACACATTAGGATTGATTGCTTCATTCCTTGGCTCAAAAAACACACCTTTAAAATCCCACCACACTGACAGCATGACCTTCCTCTGACGAGCGTCCGCTTTCAGTGTCATGTGAGGCGAGTCATCACGGCAGGGCCCAGACCATTTGCACACCACCTTGTCGTAAACAATCTGCTTCTCAGCACCCATGGTCGGCCCCTTCAAAAAAGGCTCGTTCCCTCCCATGTAATGAGCAGATCGCAGATGTTTATATGCGCCATCAGATGAACTTCTATGAGCCCATGAGGAACCGAATATGGAGCTTGTTTACGCATCCCCTCTTCAGGTGGTCGTGAACACTTGAATGATGGATGTCCGGTGTTTCTGCAACCTCTGTTTCGTGCAACGTGGGTCTGAGCGGATCAACGCCTTTCTTTTGTCCTCAGCAACCTCCATGGGCCTCCCTCACCAGCATGGAATGCCGTGACCGTCGCTGGCACTGGCGTCCTTGCAGAGCGCTGTCGCCGTGAACTGTACGCAACTCTTCACCAGCTCGACACATGTTCATCCCTTTGCGGAAGTAAAGCGGTAAAATATGGCGAAAATGCAGTTTGGTCTTTCGTCTTCAACTTGTAAAACCTCCAAAACTCAACCAAGTTGCTTTTTTTTTTTTTTTTTTTTCCCTAGAATGAGGCTAGAACTGTCAGCTGTCAAATGACATAGTGATAACATAGATGGGAATGCCTCTAGTACTTCCCAAGAACTAGCACCGTCTATTGCAAAAATGCCTCGGCTTTTCTGACAACCCGATATATACACACGTGTATGCGTTTTATATATGCATTTACATATGTGTTTATACATATTGACTGATTGATTGTAGATGGTGAGTATACAGACAGAAAGAGGACAGGACAAAGCACTCCCCCATGGGGGATGGTCACACTTCAACCCCTTCTCCTCCATCTCTCCCTCAGTCCAGGATTTTACGCACGCACACACACCCGCCATGTTTTTCAAGCCACTGGGTCCAGGACTTGAACCACACTGTTGGCCATGTAGGATCCAGCTCCCTTAACCACCAGGCTACGTGCTGGCCCAAGTACTTCTCTTTCTTCTTTTTTGTAAAGAATTATTTTAACTTAATTAATTAATTAATTAATTTTTAATTTTGACCAGAGAGAGACAGAGTGAGAGAGAGGAGAGAGAAAGTGAGAAAGCAAGTTGCCAGGTCTGGGACTCAAACTGAGGTTGGCCATGTGGGGAGTCTGGTGCCTTAGTCACCATGCCACCTGCCGGCCCCAGTAATTTCTTTCTAAAGGGAGTAACTGAGGAGCTGCCAGTGAGTGACTAGGGCCGGACTGAACCTCCCATGCAGGGAACTGAGAGGCAGCACGACCACCCCTGCTGTTACCAGCTACCCTTTGCACATGCGTGTCATTCTGGACACACACACACACACACACACACTGCTGTCTTCCTCCTCTCAGCCATCCCAGGCCCCCTCCACCACACTGGCAGCATCTCTGCCGCTCTGCACCGATGACACTGGTGTCATCTGTGTCCAAGCAAGTGCGTGCGAACGCTGGGGTGATGTGTCTGGAGATAGAGGTTCAGGGGCTCCTTCTAGTGTCTCTCGTACTTTTGTGTATGCTTGAACCTTTTTATACTAAAACATTTTAAAACCTAACTGCCAGTCTGCTGTACCTGACTGTGGGCCTGCCAGCCCCAGCCTGTGCTGCAGTCCTGACTCGACCCCCGGGGCTGCAGCAGGTATCCTTACAGCCTGAACTCGGACGACTTGCCCTTTAAACTTAGAATGGCATGGTGGGTGGGGAACTGGACTCCCATGTGGTGGACCATGGTTCAAGCCCTGGACATGGCGTCTTGCTTTCTCACTTTTCCCCTCTCTGTCTTTCTCTGACACATGCTCTGTAGCTGATTGAATAATAATAATAATAATAATAAAAGTGATAAAATGGCGTAGTGGTTACGTTGCTGGACTCCCACCTGGCTTGACCACAGTTAGAGTCCTGGACCTGGTGGCCTTAAACTCACACTGGGCGCGTGTGCGTGCAAACCCAAGATCCAGGGAGGAGAATGGAGGACAAGGGACTGCAGCATCGCCAAGCCCCTGGGAGGTGATTTCTCACTTTTCCTCTCACTACTCCCCACAGCTGGTACATGCGCCCTTAGGCAAAAATCTCTAAAAATACAAATAAATTTTTTTTTTTTTTTTGGAGAGGTTTTTTGCTATAGGGTGCGTACTCTCTCCAGAAAGACAGAGAGAATCAGACAGAAAGTGAGAAATCATCCCCCAGGGGGGATGGCCATGCATGCCACAATCCCTTCTCCATTCTCCTCTCGGGATCTTGAGCACGCACGCACATGCGCCCGACGTGAGTTTAAGCCACTGGGTCTGGGACTCAAACCGTGGATAAATAATTATTTAAGGGAACCAGCAGTTAGCGTAATGGCTATGTCGCTGGACTCCCATGTAGTCGACCGCGGTTCGTGTCCCGGACCCGGTGGCTTACAACTCACGCCGGGCGCGTGTGCGTGCGTGCCCAAGATCCCGAGAGGAGAATGGAGGAGAAGGGATTGCGGCGTGACCATCCCCCCTGGGGGGTGATTTCTCGCTTTCTGTCTCTATGTCTCTCTCTGTCTGTCTGGCGAGCGCACGCGCCCTATAACGAAAAAAAAACCTCTCCAAAAAAAAAAAAAAAAAAAAAAAAATTATTTAAAAAAAAAAAAAAAAAACAAAAAACCTCAGGGGAACCAGCAGGTGGTGTGGTGGTTAAAGCGCTGGACACTCCCACATGGCCAATCATGGCTTGAGTCCTGGACCTGGTGGCTTGCTTTCTCACTTTCCCTCTCTCTTGGTGTCTCTCTCTCTGGTCAAATTAAAATGAATGAATAAATATATTTAAAAAAAAAAAAAAAAAACTCAGAAGGCAGACTGACTCTCATCTTCCTTCCTTGTCAGACTCTGTTGGCTGCAGACACACCCTCTCCCCACCTCCATTTTAGCCATGGCCGGGATCCCCATCTTCACTCCTGCCTGGCAGGGGTCCTCTAAGATCAAGGGGAGCCCCTTAGCCTCCACATGGGTTCAGCTCAAAACGCAGGGGAGTCCACACTCTGGAGCACATTCGCCATGAGGGATGAGTGGGACAGGAGTGTGGCAAATACCCCTGTCCCCAGTGTTCCAGAGAGTGGAAAGAGGACCCTGGATGCGTCTTAGAGCCCAGGTGGGATGACCCGGTCTGCAGGCATCAGCCCCAGTGACACACCCCTCCCCTGGCTGTCCCTCTTTCCCGGGCCTCCCTCCCCACTTCTCCCTCAGCCCCGTCCCCACTGAGGCTCTGCTCTCTCCAGGCTGTGACTGAACGCAATGCAATGGGCTCTCACAGCTCAGCAGGCTGCACTGACCCCAGGGCGGCTCCTTCCTAGGCTGAGGGGAGGGTTGCCCCAGGCCTCTCTGCGGGGCTGATGGGTGGTCACCTTTCCCGTGTCTGTGTGGTCTCCCCTCCAGTCTTCTCAGGACACCTGTGTTCTGGACTCGGGCCTGCCCTCTTGGTCTCGGTAAAATCCGTTTCTGAACTAGGCCATGCTGAGGTATTGGGCTTTGGACGCCGACGAGTGAATTTGGCAGGGACACCATCCAGCCCCTCCTGGACACCCACGTGAAGACAGGGCTAGGGGCCCCAGCCCTGGAAAGCAAGTCTTCAGGGTGGGATGTGGCACTGGACCCCCTCTGTAAGAAATCAGCCCGAGGGACTCATTTTCCAGAACAGTGTAACTAAAGTTGCTTAACCAGCTTGCAGAAGTGCCAACCGCAGAGAGTACGCATTCCCGGAAAGTTCCTGAACAAACGAAACCCCCAGGCAGGTCACTGTTGAGAAACGACTTCTCAGGATGGTGGCCGGTCACCAGCCCTTTGCTCCTTCTTACTTTCTGGTTCTCCTCCCACCTCAGGGCCTTTTTGGAGGGCTTGTCCTGAGCCTGTGCCTTTCTGTCAGACGAGGGCGAGGGCAGGAAGGCACAATTAATACCTAATAAGGGAACAATGACGTGTAGTACTCAGCCGAGGAGGAGCCGAGCGAGGCCTTGTGCACCAGGGAATGCACTGCCACTGCAACCACTCCGGGCACGCCTGCCCAGCAGACACCCCATCTGGCAAGATGGCCATTCAAGTCTCACTTTGCTGGACCTCATGTCTCTGGAACATTCTGCGGAACTGGACGGGTGAGCTCGTTTCTCACACCCTCCCAGTCAGACAGCACCCAGGACCCCAGCGCTGGGGAGTGGGGTGTGGACAAGCTGCTGTGTGTAGCCTCATGCTCGCCGCAAACAGAAAAGACAGAGAGGCACGGGGGGGGGGGGGGGGGGGGGGGGGACGAGCACGGCCATGCCCTGAGTGGGGTGGGCCCAGCGGAAAAGTCCAAAGGGAAAAGGCAGGGTCAGGCGGCCCACACCAACCTGAGCCGTGCTGGGAGGGCTGAAGGCATCTGCAGAGTTTGGAAATACACGCTTATTTTTCGTAAATGTCTACTTCCCATCTTCTTCATGTTTCACAGGACAGTGTCGAAGGAGCCCTACTACCCAGTACAGTGCACGCTCTGCTGGACGCAGGGCCCATGACTCCACCGTCGGCCTGGCAGAGTTGCAAAGGGGCCGGATGCACAGCTGTGGCAGGCCGCTCGTGCTGGAGCAGGTCCTGGCTCATGCTCTTGCTGGTTTGTTTTTTGTTGTTGTTTTTAAGAGATTTTTGCTATAGGGTAGGTGTGCTTGCCAGAGAGACAGAGAGACAGAAAGTGAGAAATCACCCTCAAGGGAGATGGCCACACCACAATTCCTTCTCCTCCATTCTCCCACTCAGGATTTGGGCCACGCATGCACATGTGCCCGGTGAGAGTTCTAAGCCGCTGGGTCCAGAACTCGAGCCATGGTGGACTACGCAGGAATCCAGTGATGTAACCATTACGCCATCTGCTGGCCCCTCGTGCTCCTGCTCTGACTGCCTGACTCCGGGTCCAGACGTGTGCACTGAGCTTGGCTGGACAAACTGGCGAGTCAGTTCCACAACAGTCCTCGTTCCAGAACCAGCAGTGCAGAGGTCCGGGGTGCTGACGCCCCCAGGTTCTGGAACAGAGTCCTCTTTGTTAGAAAGAGACAAGACAGAGACAGATCGGGCCTCTGAGGACACGTGTGGACCGCAAAGGCGGACCCTGTCCAGCACCTCAGTGCATCCTCACAGTATGCCTGGAGGGCTCAGAAAGCCTACGGCTTGGCTCCTCACGATCAGGAACTGGCAGGACTGGAACCTGAGCCCAAGGGGCTGGCCCCCTTTCCTGAGCACAGCATGTCCGATTCCCTGAGCTGCAGGCTTCCCCGTCCCAGGGCCCTACCGTGCTCTGCAGATGTCTGATGGTGCTCCCCATCAGAAGGAATGATCAAATGCCTGAGAACTTTTTTTAAATCATCTTTAATGTATTTTTAGTATTTTTTTTGCCTCATTTACCAGATAAATCATCTAAATAAATAGATGCTATACAGTCTCTTACCAATATCAGTACAAAAATAAAACCGTGCTCTGCATCTGCTGTCTCTCCCAGCACACACTCACTCAGAAAAGGCATGTGCTCAGAGTCCACCCGTGCCCCACCCTCCCAAATACATTCATTGAGTCTGAACAAAGCTCGAAGCTCATTCTGTGCAAAGGAAGCGTTCTTGTGCTGAGACCTGGCAGCCACAGGGGCCACTCATAAAGCCAACGCCCAACCGCCTCACAGGAGCGCAGCGCCGTCCCCTGGAGCAAGGCCGAGGAAACCACCAACGGGGGTTATCGCCCCGAGAGCAACGCGGATCACGGAGCCGCGAGGCTCGGCCTTGGCCACGGCATCGCACGTGACTGCCGGGGGTGGAAGGACATGCTCTTCACCCCACCCCGCTGCAAAAGAACGAGTACCAGCCGGTCTCTACATTCAGATGGGGAGGGGCTGGGGGAAGAAGGCAGGTGGTCAATCACTTTCTAAGTTCTCCCCCACCCCCAAGAGTACTGGCCTTCTGCGGGGGGTGTGGGGGTGGGAGTGGGAGATCACTGTCCACCTTGCCTGCCCTCACCCTAGACCGCTGCTGGGACATGCTCACAGGTGACCTCTATGAGGTCCTGGGGGGAGGTCCTAGTAGCCACAGTCTTTTTCCCCGGGGGCGGGCTCAGGGCAGCCCTTGCGCCCGTGGCTGCCCTGAGCTGGGCGTCTGGGTCCACCCATCCCAGGCCACATTCTGGGGCTGGCTGGCCCTCCCTGAGCTGCAGGCATTCCCGTCCCTGGACCCTACCAAGCTGAGTAAGGGAAAGATTCGTCTGCCGCTGCAGGCAGGGAACCAGCTGCCTCAACCACACAGAAGCCCCCGGGCGCCACAACCGCACGAGCGGCACAAACAACTGAAAGTGCCCAGGAAGCAGGAAGAGGCCCCAGGCCCCAGGGGTAGGGACTGTGACTCCCATCAGACACTGCTAGCCACAGCCATGTGCCCGGCTGGAGAAAGAGCCCAACTGCCCCTTCACCTCCACTGGCAGCCCCAGGCCCAGAGCCACTCCCCACTCCCTGGTCCCGCCCCACCCCACGGTCCCACAGCTGAACCTCCACCCCTTCCTTTTCCTGGCCCGCCCCAGTCCTCTAGGTTCAAATCCCTGGGCTGGGGGTGAACCACGTCCATCACCCCAGAGGGGACCGCCCCCAATGGAAGCACTGAATTGACCCTGGACAACTAAGAATTAAGGAAGAAGGGGAGAGAAAGACTCAGGGATCTGGAAATCTTGCCTACAGAGCACCCCGACCGATAAAGGGTGCGGGCTGTCTTTGGTTTGGGAACCGGGGAAGATGGAGTCTGGCTGAAGAACCCTGTCCTTGCCTCAGCAGGGAAGTTGCTGCCTTCCCAAGGACACAGTCCAGTTGAGGACAGCCAGGGCGGGCAGGCAGGTTTCAAACTCCTCGGCCACACCCCACTCTACATTATCACCACCCTGACTCTGGATGGTGAAGGCGGGGTGCAGCACCCCCTGCTCCCCTGAGCCCTCCCACCCCCATTCTGGCTTCTCCCCCCACAGAGCTGGGATGGAGGCAGAAGTTCCCCTCACTGGCAGGGAAGCAGTGTCGGGGAACCCCTGTGCAAAGGTGGACACGCCCTTATTTTGGCAGAACGGCCCCTCACAGGGTGTGGGGCTTGTGCACAACCGACCCTGAGGGGACTGGCAGAGGCCCCCCTCCACAAGAAAGCAAGGCCAGCCCCGGCTGGGTGTTAGGTTGGGTAGGGAGGGCACAGGAGGGGCGGGGGGGGCTTCAGGAGTGGAGGCCGCCCTGAGACGTGGTGGGGCACTCCCTCCTTGCTGCCGCTGCCCACGCCCATACCCACACGGGGGCTGGCTGGTTGGCGGGGACAGAAGAGGGGGATCGGAGGGGCTGCAGTCACCTGAGTCAGAACAGAGCGGGAACCCCTCTGGGGAGGAAGGACAGGGCCCACGTCTGAGAGCCTGCGCTGAGGCGCCGGCACAATTTTGCAGACATGTGCACACGTGCGTCTGGCTAGGTGCAGCCACAGACCACCGTGCACGCCTGGCGTGTTGGGCACGCCTGGTACGTCAGGAGCACAGACAGTGGCCGGAGTTGGCCCTCCACTGACAGCTGTGAGCACTCACAGGACAGGTCCTAGCGTGCGATGTGCATGCAGGGTAGGGTGAGTGGGGAGCCCTGGCCAATGCTGTGCTGTGAACCGCCCGTGGTCACCTGCTCGGGGTCTAAATGAAGTGTGCAAGGCCCACGCGGATATGTCTGGAGACAAATGCACACATCTGCAGGGCGACGCATGCACACCCGTGCGGCTGGGTGTGCCCGTGAGCCTTCCCTCACAGGCCAGACCACAAGGGAGCTCTGAGCAGGAGGGCCCCAGCCAACAGCCTGCTCCCCAGGAGGGGCAGAGACCTCACCCCTTCCTCCTGCCCCTTGTCCCTGACCCTGCCACTTTGGTCGAAGCCAGCCTCCACATCCTACCACGAAGCTGGAGTGGAAAGTTCAAAATAAAGACCCAATCAAAAACAAAACACAAAGGAAAGAGGAAAAGCCACCAGACAGGCTGGGTGGGCCGTGGGGCAGGCGCGGCCTTCCGAGCTCGCTTAACTCCTGGAAGCAGCTGCCGTGTCTCCAGGGGAGAACTGCAGAAGGTGTCCAGGGCAGGGCAGCCCTGTCCCCACTCTGCCATGGACAGGGTGGCCCAGCTGGTAGAAGAAAGACCAGCCTCCACGCCCCGGCCCCCAGGCCTCCGGTAAGCATCCCTCGTGGAGAAAGGGGCACGGCAGGGGAGAGAGCGGGGTCGCCCCCTTCTGCTCGGTATCTTTAAGATAATTTCCCGCCCTTGACCCTCCCCATCTCTGAAAGTCCCCGTCCCAAGCCCAGAGGAAAGCAGTGTAAGAGTAAAAACGTGGTGATCAGAACTTCCCACTGCGGTCTCGGAAGAAGCCCTCAGCGGCCTGGGCCTCGCGGAAGGTGACGGTGATGGAGTTGGCGGTGATGTCGGTCACGGTCACCTCACTCGGGGGGAGCGTGGGTGTCCATGGAGGGGGCCCATCGGCCAGGTCTGCATCTGCTGTAGTCATGGACAAAGACAGAGACAGTGACAGGGTCAGCATTGGCAACCCAGCAGAAAGGGGAGTGGGGGCGGCATGCAGACCACCCCGCCCAGCCCCCACAGCGGGTCCTCCTCTGGCCAGCTCTGGGCCTGGCTCGTGGCCGGGCACACGAGAAGAACCACGTCGTGCATCAGTCCCTGCTCAGGCAAGAGCCCATCCGGAACTGACGCCATCGAGAGCCCCGAGTCCCAACCTGATTACCCCACAGGCTGTGTGGCCTTGACGGCACCACTGGCCCTCTCTGGACCCAGCTCGGCAGGCCCTGCCATCCCACGGGGGCCTGCTCGGCTCTGAGGCTCTCGGCCAGGAACACCTACCCTCCTCTTCAGGGGGCTGCTCAGTGGGCTCCCACTCGCCGGCCGCCTGCAGGGCGTCTGGGGCCGGAGACTCCTGCAGGAAGAGCTCCCGTCGATGGCTGTGACTCTCCAGGTTGGGCCCGCGGGGCGGGAACTTCTTGCGTGAGAGTCGCAGGTACTTGTGGGCCTTGCGTGGCTTGCGGAGCGGGAAGGGCAGGGTGGGCACCAAGGGGCCCTTGTCCACCAGCTCGGGTGCCCCTGCTCTGACCACCCCCTCGGGGCTCCCGCTGGCGAGTGGGCGAGCCAGGGAGAAGCAGAGCTTCTCCTTGCCCGCGGCCTTGTGGGAGCTCCGCAGATCCATGCTGTACAGCCGCTGCGGGGGCAAGCCAGGGCACGGCGGGTCAGCCCCGCCCCCACCACTGCCACCTCTGCTCATGCTGTTCCAGCCCAGTGCCCTTCCCGCCCTGCCACCCACTCCCCCACAGAGCAGCCAGCACCTCCACCCCAGCCCAGAGGGCTGCCCCCACCAGCCCCAGCCGGGCCACTCCTCTGGGCCTCACAGCGCCACGTCCTCCTGCCAGGGCCGGGAGGTAGGGGACCGCTGTGCTTATTCGCTGCTGCACAGCAGGGGAGCAAAGAAACTGAAAACTGACCACGAGAACACCACCTGGACGGACGACGCAGGGACACAGGAGGTGCTGCTGCAGGAAGGGACCTGCTTGTAAAGACCCTCCCACACGAAGAGCCAGCGGGCAGGGCAGGGGTGTGAGGCAGGGGCACCGCCAGCACCGCACACCCTGAGACCAGTGCCAGGGACCGCGTTCTGCCCGCAGCCTGCATTCTCGTGCCTCCACCCCCCGGGCACCTCCCTGGGCCAAGTCTCTGCAGGCTTCCTGCTCGCCCTGGTGAAAAGCAGCCGGGGCGTGTTCGTCTACCAGCAAGGGCTGGAGTGATTTGGGGGTTCGTCTTGTTAACTTTGGGGAGAATTTACATGAATCCAAGACAGAACCCCAGGGCCAAGACTTTGGGAGATCCTGGATCACTCGGGGACAGTACCTTCTACCACCACCTGTCCCCACGCAAGAGCACCAGGGGAAAGTGAGGCCATCTGGGGCCTGGGAGTCAAATACCCCCGAGGCAGGCCAGAGATGACACGCACAGGTTCCATTCCAGGCTCGCCTGCGAATGCCTGCGCATGTCACAAGGTGGTTGCTAGGGTGACAGGAGGGGACTGGGACGCTGCAGTGTCGGGAGGCTAATCCCTTGTGCAGCGTCGCCAAAACCCACTCCTCCCACCTGGCCAGGGGGCCACCACGGGCCCAGGGAACTCTCCACTGTTCTGGGGCAGACTCCGTTCTACACCACGCATCAGCATCACGAGAGAATGACAGCTGCTGAAAGGGGCCCTGAGGGCCAAGGGCAGGTCTGGGTTTGCACCCTGCTGTGGGCCTCAGTAAACGACCTCCGACCTCCTTCACAGAATGAAGACACGCAGTACCAGCCTCCTCCCCACGGCTGCCAATGGCACCTGCTCCTGGGCTTCCCACACGTAATGCTGGGTCACCAAAGACACCGTGGCCTCTTCCTTGCTCTCTCCCTGGGTCACGCACTCAGGGAAAGCTGGGGCCATACTGTGAGGACACTGTGGGGCCACTCGAGCGGCCCGAGGGAGAGGGTCCTGTGGGGAAGAGCCAGCTCAGACGCAGACCCTCCATCCCCATCCTGATGTCCCAACCAGAACCACCGCAGAGCCAACTAAGCGCTCTCGAGTGCCTCCCCAGCCCTGGGCTGGAATGAGTCTCGTTACTTTCAGCTGCCACGTCGGGGCGATTTATTACACAGCATGAGATGGCTTGTACCACCCCTGCGGGTTGGGTGTGCACAGGCCACGTGCCCGCATGTAAAGCTCACAGGACACAGCACACCCGTGTCTGGCAGAGGCCACTTCCTTCCCAGGACCCAATCCACACCAAACCCATGGAACACCTGCCGCAGAGAGGAACCCCAGGCGCTCTGGCAGCTGCCTAGGTGGTCTCTAGTCAAGGCGGGCCACGTTGCACATGGGCCAAGAACCCTTATTTCTTGGCTTCAAATGCCCAGGTAGGCCTGTCAGGTGAAGGACAGCAGGTTCTGTTACCATGCACCCCCTTGACGGTGATAGAACCCCAGCTCGGGCTTTCGGGAGGCCTGCCTAGGGTCCTGTCACCAGGCCCCTTCAGGCTCAGCCTGCTTTTCACTACCAACCAGAGAAGTTGGTACGGAGCCCCCAAGACCTAAGAGGCAGATACCCGGATGTCAGAGACCAGAGTCCCACCTGACAGAGGACTGGAAAAGGCTGCACCCGAGGGCTGGCTTCTTCCCACTCAGAAAGGACACGTTTCTAGGAGGCTGACCTGCACCTCCGGAACTGAGTCTCCGTGAGCTGCACTCCCAAACCCCAGGCTCCAGTGCTTTCTCGCTAGAGCTGGCGTGGCGGTTCCGCCAATATTCCAGTGTTGTGCTGGGGGTTCTGGGCACCCAGGGCTCACTTCCAAGACTCCAGGTTTTTAGTTTCGAGGCCTCTGTCAGCCGCACTCCACCCTGCCTCCCCCCATGGTGTCTCCGACCTGTACCAGCCCACACTCAGGCTTTCCGAATTTTCACGGAAAATCCCCGATCAAGTTCCCCCCACGGTGCCCTGGGCCGTGCTGGGGAGGGGGGGCCAGGGAGCAGCTCACTGAGCCAGTGCCCAGGCAAGTGGGGCGGCTGGGGGCCTGCAGCTGGGCAGGGGGAGGAAGGAGGCACGGCAGGCTGGGTTACCTGCAGCAGAAGCCGCTTGGGTTTCGGACCTCTCTTCCTATACCCCGATGCTCGGTCTCTCTCCTCCCTGGGGTGCGATGCAGGCAGCAGAAGAAAAGGAAACACTGGTGACATCGAAGGGATGTGAGGTGTCCACCCCACCCTCCCTCTGCCGTCTGCCATCTGCCAGGAACCAGCCCGTCCCCCCAGTCTTCCCTGTTGCTCTCCTGAGGCTTTTCAATGGGCTCAGACTTCTGGGATCAGTCTTCCCCTCTGTCTCGGTCACTAAAGTGGGATTCAAAGAGCTCCAAAGACAGTGGGCCTTGACTGGCTCCAGGGCCCTGCTAGGGCTCTGCTCCAGTGGCTGGAGAAGCCCAAGGTGCAGCTCCAGCTGCTACTCTACGAGGTTCGTAGGGAGACCTGACGCTCCAACCTGCTCCATAGTCCCTGGAGCCAGAGTCGGGAGCCAGGGGGAAGGCGGACCCTTCGGCAAGCGAAGCTCTGCCCAGATTTCCCCACCTGGGATCTGTGTGGGGTGTAGGGAGGACAGGCTCTTGTCTGTCTGCTCGGCTAGTCAGGCAGGGGACCAGCCTGTGCCTAATGCCCAGGAGAGGCCAGACTCTCCGCTGGGTGTCTTCCCTGCACCTCAACACGTGGCAACTGGGACACGTTACAAAGCCACACGGCACACGCCAGGCAGGACGACCAGATGCGATGCAGTGCAAGGTGGTGGGAGTGCAGGCCGCTGCGCTCTGCTCCTCCCCGTTCATCCTATCCACACTGGCCGTGGCCCCACCATGGAGGCCACGCGGAGGCCAGTTCTCGCCTTCCGCTCCCCTTACTGGTTGTGTGGCCTGAGGCCAGCCTCTGTCTGAGCCCAGCGATGGATCCCATGGTGTCTACTTCAAACGCCCGACTGTCCTCCAGGCAGGAGTGGTCAGCCCCTCCTGGACGCCAGGGAGGGCCCTTTGTGGAGGATGGGAACCCAGCCCTGTGACACTTGCCCACTGCTATCCTCGCTCATCCCAAGACACTCCTCAGGACTCTCCCACATGCCACAATCCTTCTGGACCATGGCCCCACTGAGCACCCAGAAAGCAGAGAGAAGCTTGGACAGGAGCGCCCTGAGTTTTCACTATAGGGCGCATGCGCTCGCCAGACAGACAGAGAGAGAGATAGAGACAGAAAGCGAGAAATCACCCCCCAGGGGGGATGGTCACGCCGCAATCCCTTCTCCTCCATTCTCCTCTTGGGATCTTGGGCACGCACGTATACGTGCCCGGCGTGAGTTTTAAGCCACCGGGTCCGGGACGTGAACCGCAGTCGACTACGTGGGAGTCCAGCGACATTGCCATTACGCTAACTGCTGGTTCCCAAGGGACGCCCTGAGTTTTAATGGAAAACAATGACGTGTGTCCTGCGACTGAGCAACAGGAACCCTGAGGGAGAGGCACTGAGAACACAGCCACAGGGGCAGAGAGAAGCAATGATGGGAACCGGGCCCTGGGCTGAGTCCTCGTGCTGGTCCCCAGTTGGGAGGCATCTGGACAGGCCCCTTCACTCCTCAGAGTCTCAGTCTCCTCCTCTGGATGAACCCCTCAGCCTGGCCTCAGGAAGTGCCATAAATGGCCCCCCGCCGTGCAGGGTCGAGGAGAGCCTGGGGAACAGTCGACTGCTCAGAGCCCAGCACAGCATGGCAGAGGACGGAGGCGGATGCCACCAGGGCCACTCTGCTCAGAGCTGGCCCAGCAGGACAGGCCAGAGCCACACAGCCGGTGTCAAGGCCCACCAAAGGCTCCAGCCTTGCCGAAGCATCGCAGCCTCTCCTTCCCTTGGAGAGAGCCTAGAGGGCCCCCCTCTCTGACCTGTCACTGCGAGCGCTGCAGCTACCGCTGCCCCTCCACGCACAGAACACAGCTCTTTGCTGCAACTGCAACCTCGGCCTTGTGGGGGACTCGGGTGTTATTAGGGGTGACCCATTTCCCAGCAGAGACTGAGGCGTGGGTGAGTAAAGGAAGTGGCCAACATCACCCAGCCACAGGACACTAAGCGGGGTCCTCGCTGCCCTGGAACCAGGTGCTCTCCACCTTCCTCCCCACCTGCGCTCAGGCCGGCCTGCCCGGGTCAGACACCCCTGCCCTGCCCCCGGACCCTAGCTCAGGGCCAGCCAGCAGCAGGCCAGGCCCCCTTACTTCTCCTCATAGGCCATGACGAGGCGGGGGTCCAGGATGTGCTCTTCCGGCTCCCACGTGCTGTACCTGGGAGAGGAAGGAGAGGTCAGCGCCACTCTGCTCCCCCACCCCCCGGTTACAGCGGCAGGGCTGTACCCCATTCTGGTCAGGTGTGACCGTCACCCACTCCATGGAGCCAAACTCAGCTGGCCTGCGGGGCCTCAGATGACACCTGAGCTCCCTTTCCATGCCATGCCACAACCCAACTGAGTCTGACTCCTGATCGGAACCCACGTTCCTGAGACCCTCGGGGTTCCTGGAAGAGAGCAGACCCCACCAGGTCCCTAACATCCTTCCTGGGGAGCAGAGTGAGTGTGGGAAAGAGCAGGCACTCTGGAGCCACACCACTGGGTTCAAATCCCAGCTCTGCCCTGGCTGGCTGTGCAACTTCCTGGTTCTGCACCCCAATTCCCCACCTGGGAGGGACTCAGGCTGCCTGACGCGTCCATCTAAGTGTCAGAGCAGGGCCTGCTGCTGCCATCCCCCCTGCCCTCCAGCCCCGGACCACATGGCCTCTGAACACACATCTCCGGTCTCTGGCCTGGTGCAGCAGGGAGCTGGGAAATGTTCGGTGACCAAATGGTCCAGCACCCCCATGGCAGGCCCCCCGGAATGTTGACATGGCTCTTCACCACCCTCAGACCAGAGTGCTCCCCGCAGGATGGGCCCGGCAGGGACAGCGCAGCAGGCCCAGAGCTCAGCCGTCTGTGGCAGTGCTGTGGCGATACCAGCCACATCCTAGCCCTACCTGCACTCTCACTCGGCACCTGCCTTTAAAGCAGCTTAGGAGTTTTCTTTTTTTTCTTTTTTTTTTTTTTTTGGAGAGGTTTTTGCTATAGGGCGCGTGCGCTCGCCAGACAGACAGAGAGAGACAGAGAGATAGAAAGCAGGAAATCACCCCCCAGGGGGGATGGCCACGCCGCAATCCCTTCTCCTCCATTCTCCTCTCGGGATCTTGGGCACGCACGCACACGCGCCCGGCGTGAGTTTAAGCCGCCGAGTCCAGGACTCGAACCGCGGTCGACTACGTGGGAGTCCAGCGACATAGCCATTACGCTAACTGCTGGTCCCAAGAGTTTTCTTTATTTTAAAAGCCACTTTACAACTTCCATAAATAGAAAAGCCAGAATTAAATACAAATATTAAAAAGTTTTTAATAAAAAAATATACACATGGGGGCCAGCAGGTGGGATGGTGGTTAAAGCACTGGACTCCCACATGGTCAGCCATGGTTCAAGTCTTGGACCTGAAGACTTGCTTTCTCATTCTCTCTCTGGTCAAATTTTAAAAAATAATAAGGATGACTAAATAAAATAATTACTTAAAAAAATACACATATGGGGTTGGCAGGTGGTGTGGTGACTAAGGGTGCTGGACTCCCACATAGCCGACCACGGTTTGAGTCCTGGACCTGATGGCTTGCTTTCTCACTTTCTCTCTCTCTTCCTCTCTGGTCAAATTAAAATAAATAAATAAGTAAAGTTAAATAAAATAATTAAAATAATAATAAATAAATTAAATACTTAAAAAATATATACATATGGAAGGCCAGCAGGTAGTGTGGCAGTTAAGGTGGATTCCCAAATGGCTGATCATGGTTTGAGTCCTAGACCAGATGACTTGAAAATCATACTAGGTGCATGTGCGTGCATGCCCAAAATCCCAGAAGGAGAATGGAGAAGGGACTATGACATGGTCATCATCCCAGGGGGGAGGTGTGATTTCTCACTTTCTCTCTCTCTCTGTCTCTCTCCTTTGAGCACATGCACCCTATGGAAAAAGCCTAAAAATATTATGTACAGATAAATACATAGAAAGTACATACATAAGACATACATGTACAGGGCCAGCCCTTTAGCTCAGTGGTTGGGTGAGCCAGATCCCAAGTGGCTGATCACAGTTCGAATGGTAGCCCCAGTGACTTCAGAAACATGTGGGGTACGCATGTGTGTGTGCCAAAATCCCAAAAGAAGGGAGAAATGGAGGAAGGCCTGCCACAAGACCACGCCCCTGGGGGGTGCTTTCTCCCTCCTCTCTGGTGAATACAAGTGCCCTCCAGTAACAAAAAATGGAAATGTACACATCTAAATGTATACATACATACACAAACGTACACAGCACAAGACAAGGCCTACTGCATGGCCTGGTGGTAAGACAACTGGATCCCACATGGCCAACCATACAGCTCGAGCCCAGGACCCTGCAGCTTGAGAAACGTGTCAGGCACATGCGCGTGTGTATGTGCATGCCCAAACTCCTGAAAGGAGGGAGATGGGGAGGGGACTGTGGCATGACCATTCTCCTTGGGTGGCGGTGTTTTCTCCTCTCCCTCTGTCTCTCTCCTGCTGGTGCACTATGCCCTCTAGGGGAAAAAACAAACAAGAGCTAGCCAGTGGTGTGGTAGCTAAAGGCAGCTAGGTCCTGCACGGTGCGAGGCCTGAACCCAGCGGACTGAGAAACATGGCGGGGCATGTGTGCGCATGCGCGGAATCCCGGAAGGAGGGAGAAATAGAGGACTGCAGACACTGTAGATGTAGCCATCCCCAATGGGGGAAGGGGCTCTTTCTCACTTTCCCTTTCTCTCTCTGCCAAGTACAGGCATTCTTTTGTCAAACAAAAAAACCAAAGTGATGCTCTATGATCCCAGCTGATGGCTCTGTGGATCAGGAGGGTGAAGGGGTATTAGGAAGCAGGAGGAGGCCAGGCAGACGCCCCAGCTGCCTCCTGGTCAGCTCAGCTGAAGTCTTTATGAGGCTGTCCTGGCATGAATCTCATGATCTTTACACAAGTTCAACCTCCAGCAACAGGCTGCCCAGGACGGGATGCCCTCCCCTCCTTCCACTACCACTTGGACACGTTGCTTCGTGGCCCGCAGGTGGGCTCCCACAATGAAGGCCCAGGCCTTGGGCACCACACAGCCCTTCCCCCGAGCGGCAGACCAGCCTGACCTCCTTCTGGGGTGCCCTGGTCCTGTAGGAGCGGTCCTGTAGCTTTCCCTGACATGCCTTCCAAGCTGTCCGCTCCAGCAAGACGCACCTCCCCTCCCAGCCCTCTGCCCCCAGGGCCTGCCACGGCACCCTCTCCAGTGCTCTGGAGTGATGTGGAAGGCACTGCAGCCTCCCGCTCACCCGCTCGCCCAGCAGAAAGCTGAAAGAGCAAAGCTGGGTACAGCCCACGCTATGGGCAGCCAGAGGCTGCAGACTCTAAGCCTCCCTCCTCCCCAAGGTTGAGCGTCTTCAACTGGCACACTGAAAAGGGGACTCCGTGTTCTTCCTGTGTGGTCTGCCTCACCCTCTCTCTGTCCTGCCCTCCTCCTCGCTGCCCTGCCCGTTTCTTGCTGATGTAGCTGCTACGATTCCTGGCAAGTCCCTAGCCTTCTCTGGACCTCGATTTCCTCATCTTGAGACAAACCACCGCCAGGGCAGTGAGAGCAGGTGCGCAGACCCCCTCCAGGTAGGTGCTTAAGATTACTGGCCCCGTTTTACAGATGGAGAAACGGAGGCAAAGAGGTTAACGGAGGTGTCCAAGGTCACTGAGCCCGTAAGTGGCCACCCTCACTGCATTTGGCTCCCACGGAGCCGAGCGGTTCCCGGGGGAGGAGCATGGCCTGAGCGGCCCCAGGCCGGCACACAGCGGAGCACCGAAAGGCCAGATTCCGAGGGGCTGGTTTCTGGCTGAGGCCGTGGGGCCTGAGGGGTGCCGGGTCAGCCTCGGCGGCCTCGCCCTGCTCGGTGCTCCGCTGGTACAAGGCTCAACCTCTCCGAACGCCACGCCGCGCCCCGCAGTGCCGGGAGCCCCTGCCAGAGACACACGGGGGACCAGGCAGGGTGGGCGGTGGGCAGTGGGCAGTGGGCGTTGAGCGCGGCCCCGTTGCAGGGAAGCAGGGGGCGCAGAGCCGCCCACTGTCCCGCCCCCAGCCGGGCGGCCGCGCGCACGTACGCACAGGGCGGGGCGCGCAGGCTCGAGATAAACACGGCCACGTGACCGCCCCGCCCCGCGGCCCGGGTAAACAAGCTCCCGGCGGCGCAGCGCCAGAGCCCGAGCTCCCAGCTACGCAGGCGCCCGCCTTGCCGGTGGGGGGGGTGGGAGTGGCGGTGAAGTGGGGAGGAGAGAGGGTCCCCACAGCACCCAGCCAGCCTGTGGTGAGGGTGCGGGTGAGGGGGCTGCCAAGCTGTGACGCAGGCGTCCAGGGGTCCTAGTCCCCCCCTCCAGTAAAGCTGCCCCAGGAGAGAAGCGCCGTGGTGGACTCATGTCGACTGCCAGGTGCAGCATTAAGCAAGTGACCCCACCTATCTGGGCTTGCATCCTGAACAGGGGCCACCGACAGTCCCTGTTGCCTGGGGCAGTTGTGAAGATGAGATGCAGTGCAGTGTGGAACAAATAAAAGCGAAAGCGTTCATTAAGCCCCAGCCTTGCAGGAGGCAGGCCCCTCTGCCCCGCAGGTGCTAATGAACCGAATCTTGTCTCAGGCAGTCTTCCGCAAGCCCTGTAGGACTAGGGCCAGTTTTACAGATGGAGACATGGAGGCACAGGGAGGTTGAGGACACTGCCCTAGGTGGCACAGCTGGTACTCTACACAAGCAGAGATCGCAAGCAAGGTATGGCTAGGCTTCAAAGCCTGATAAGGTCCCATGGAACTGGCCCAAAGCCCAACAGAGGAGGCTCCTGGCTGCCTTTGGTGGAGCCTAGCTGTGAAACTTACAGGCAGCCTGAGTCCAACCCTCCCAGCTGCTGACCCGGCAAGGACTGGGCTGCAGTGGGGCTGTCTCTCCACCTGTAAAGTGGGTTGCTCTGGAGCAAGTGAGCATGCCAGTGCCTGCTTGTGATGGGGCAGTGAGGCGGAGAGCTACTGCGGGACCCACTAATGTTACCCAAGGGCGGCAGTGGCGAGCGGGAGGCTCAGGTTCAGTTCCACCTCACCCTGTACAGACCAGGCACAGTGGCAAGCCTGTGGTCCTGTCCAGCTGGGGGGCTGTGACAGAGCAGCTGAAGAGAGCTGTTGACACTCAGCCCTTCACTTTCCCTCCTGCTCGGGCCCACTCATTAGACGACAGTTCTCTGGAGCCAGTGGGGAGCATCATGGTGGGAAAGGCCTGAAAAGGGGGTGGGGTGTCTGGGGTGCAGCGAGCACCTAGAGCTGACAGTTGACCATCCTTTCCCCTGCACTCCAGCCCTGTGCCATTGGCTATGCCTTCAGGTGGGGCAGGACAGCCCTTCTGCCACATCTGCTGGACAGGAAGGGCAGTTATAAGTGTGGGGGGAGCAGACAGGCGAAGCACACGATGGCTGCACGGCCGGGCACCGAGCCAGTGACCAGGTACATCGGTGTCACCGGTGTCGTTACTGGTGTCAGTAGACGTCTCCCTGCCCAGAGGTGAGTGGCTGACTCCCGAGCAGGAGAATCTGCCAGGTTGGCCCTGCCCTGCTAAGGCTCCAGGACCTGGAGGAAGCAGCCCAATCAATTACCCTTCCCTCCCTCCCCCTCAGCCTCTTCAAGCCAGGCCCTGAGGAGGGAGACCGAAGACACAGCTCCTCACAGAGCAGCTGGCCCCCTGCTCTGCCCTGATGAACCTGTCTGCCCTGTGAGGGGAGGGTGGTTAACAGCCGCACCTGCCCTGCACAGGTGGGGCCATGGATGGCATGAACTGGGTGCTATCCCTGTGTGGGGCTGGCAGTTCTGTTATCATAATGGCCTCCCCTCTTTGGGCCTGTTTTCCCCAGCTGAAGAATGAGGACTGGTTTCTGAGGACACTCTGAGCTCCTCTGAAGGACTGAATCCTCTAGGTCCCTTTCCTGACCGGGGAACCCGAAAACGAAGCCCAGAGGCCTTCGTAGCGAGCTCTGTGTTAGCAGACATTTCCTGAGCTGGCCAGGCTGAGCGAGCCCTGTAACATATCTGTCCTCTAATCCACACGACACCCACAAGGAGGCTCATCACTCCAATTCCAAGACAAGGAAGTGGAAGGCCACCACGCAGAGACCTGACCAAGGACAGCCAGGCTGGCACCCAGGACCTAAGTGTGGGGGAGCCACAAGGCGTCCTCAGGTCATCTGGTCCAATGGGGCTTCCAGAATCCCCTTGGTGGTCACAAAAGGCAGTCCTGAGTGTCCACCTGGTGGTCTCAGCATGCTGGGAAACGAGGGAGCCCAGGGTCAGGGCACAGGCCTGCACAGACGCAGAGGGCCTCTGCTCCCAGAGCGCTGTCTCTCCCCTCTGGACTGGAGTGCTCAGCAGCAGGTTATCGACAGTTAGGATGAGAAGGGGAGGAGGGACTTCGCAGTAACAAGAGCCTCATTTAGGGGAATAAAATCCTTCAAATGGTGGAGTCTGCGGAGATCGAAAGACAGCCACCTTTGCCTTGCAGGCCACAGGGTGGTAACCCCAGCTCCAGTGCACACAGTGAGGCCCAGGGAGTCGGGCCCCTGCTGGCCACCTGGGCAGCTTCCAGTCCTCACTCTCTCACTCCCTCCTACCGTCCCTTGCCTGGCCAGAAGTCTACCTTTTCTTGTTTTGTTTTTGCTATCAGCCACGTACACGTGCCAGAGAGAGAGAGAGAGAGAGAGAGAGAGAGAGAGAGAGAAATCACCTCCTGGGGGCATGACCGTGCTTCAGTCTCTTCTCTTCCATTCTCCTGTGGGATTTTGGGTATGCACGCATGCGTGCTTTTCAAGCTGCTGGGTTTAGGACTCAAACCTTGGAGCAGGCCATATGGAATCCAGCAGCCCTGTCATTGCCACCTGCTGGCCCCAGAAGTCTACTTCTGACAAGCCCAGTGGAGGGTGTCTGGGAAGCAGAGTGTGCGTGGGGTGTGTGCAGGACCAGCAAGCATGCTATCTACGTGCTAGTCACCAACCCCAGTCGTCAGGATGCCTATGGGCCCCCCGGAACAAAGCCCAAGTCCTACGCTCCGTGACAGAGTGGCCTGTCTGAGGAGCACAGGGCTGGAGTTGTGACTCGGTTCACAGAGAGGAAGGCTGAGGCACTGTGGGCGCTTTCCCTCTGCTGGGTCCTCACCACCCCCCAGAATGCCTCCAGGACCTGGTACCAGGTGAGCTCCCCTGCACCCCTCCATGCCACGTGCCAGCACAACAGACAGCTCCAGCCACAGGGGAGGCTCTGGACAGAGGGGCTTCCAGGGGTCTGTCACCAGGGGTCAGGGCAGGGGGTGGCCAGCGTCATCCTTCCACAACACACACACACACACACACACACACACACCCCTCCCTGCTGAGAGGTGTCTGGCTGGTGAGAGGGTCCAATCAGGCCTCAGCAAGAGAGGTGAGCAAGTGGGAGACAACGAGACCCAGATCCCTGCCCCCAACTCTGTGATGGGATGGGGCACGGCACAGAGACCTGAAAGTGGGAGGGCCTCCTCGTTCAAGTTCCAACTCTGCCTACTCTTGCTGTGTGACCTGGGGCAAGCTGCTTACCCTCTCTGAGCCTGCTTTCTCATCTTGGAAGATCACAAGACACCTACCTCACAAGGCTGAGTGGGCAGCTACTCTGGAGACTGAAAGGTGCCCCTCAGAGGCCAGGTGGACTCAGGCTCTGCCCCCGGCTAGGTGGCACTGAAGTCTCACGGTCCACGGCCTGCTCCTTGCTCGCCCAGTGCCTGCACTTGCTGTGGCTTGGGGATTCCCTCCCCTAGCCAACAGCTGTCTCTGAAGCCAAGATGTGGGGCCTTCACCACCTAGCTGCCAGAAAACCCGGCAGGGGACGGGGGAGAAGCACGAACCCTTGACCCTCGCATGCTGCAAGCCCATGAGCTGGCAGAGGGGAACTGAGGCCCAGAGGAGAGCTGATGTCAACGAGGCCGCTGTCCAGTGATGACAGCGGGTGCAGGAGGTGGCAAGGCAGGTGGAGGGACGTACGAGTAGACAGACAGACAGACACCCAGAAGCCTTACTTTGGGGGCCATCCTTTCCACTTCACCAGGTATTCGACTTTACCCTGGAAGAGAGAGAAGCAGCCACGGTGAGGTGCAAGGAGTCTCCAGCCAGGCAGGGCATGAGTCCCCTCTGCAGACGGGAGTCCCTGCACCCGTCTCCCAGATCCTCAGCTCCTACATGACCACCCCGACTGCTCCCCTACTACAGCACACAGTGCAGCTGGCCCCAGGTTTCTCTGGGCACCTGTGGCCCTCGCTCAGAACGCACGTCGCACATGGGGAACCCTCCCCATCCCCAGTGTGGGGGCCACACGGGACAGGGGTGTATGGCTAAAGACCCACCATGGCGAGTCCTGGCGCCACAGTCATGATTCTGACCTTCTTTTTGGGACGGAAGCCTCTCCGGACCCTAGAAAACCCCTCCCTGGGTGTCCCCTTTTTCCTTCCCAAGACTCTGGCCCTCCCATCTGGGTCTCAGAGCGGCTGCCTCTGTGTGGAGGCCACAGGCCAGTGACTTCAGGACTCCAGGACCAGGTAGGATCTGGGAGGAGACTGATAAGTGTCCACCTTCGGAAAAGGGGGTGGGCCCTCCGGCTGTCAGAACCAGAGCCAGGGCCCTCCCTCTCTCACAGGGCACAGAGACCTTTAAGAAAGTCTCCACGGCCTGGTGGTTGAGGCAGCCAGATTCCACGCGGCTGACCCCACAGCCTCAGTCCTAGAGCTGGCAGCTCAGAAAAAAGGCCAGGCACAAGAGCCTGCGTGCCCAAAATCCAGAAAGGAGAGAGAAATGGAGGGGAAGGGACTATGGCTGCCCGTGCCCAGGGCTGCTTTCTTCCTCTCCCTCTCTAGCATAACCAAGGCGCCCTCTAGCAAAAATTGGGGGGAAAAAAAGTTTACAGCCCAACTCCATCCCACCCAACTCCATCCCACAGTTGAAGCCTCACACACCAGGACGTTAGGACCAAGCAGGGCACCTTCTCAGACACCTTCCCTGGCCGCCCTCTGTGCTGCTGTTCCTCCAGCACCTTCCGGAAGGATTCTGTACCTATTTCCTCATTCACTGTGAGCCTCCTCTGCCAGGCCAGCTCCGTGGGGAAGGAATGCATCCCTGGGGCTGGCCGTAATAGATCCTCAATAAATGTTCTGAGTGGCTGGCTGCAGGAAGGACGGCCTCACTCCTCACTCCTGGCCCGGTCCTCAGGCCCCAGTGCAGAGGGGGCAAGGCTGCACCTGTGCAGGCTTCTGCATGGAAAGCACTAGGCTTTGTGGAATAAATTAGTCCTTTTATAAGTGGAGAAAACCCTGGGGGAGGGAGAAGGAGGAAGCCAACCCAGAGACAGAGCTCAACCCTAGCGGAGGTGGGAGAAGAAAACAGCTCATGGCCAGGACTGAGTTTTCTCTACGGCAGGAAGATGGGCTGGCCAGGAGCCACTGAAGCTCCTGCTCCACCTCCATCTCTAACTTGGTGACCTTCAGTAGGTCATTTCCCTGCCCGGACCTCAGTTTCTGCCTCTGTCAAATGGGAGGAGGTGACTGCTAAGTCACTCCCAGTCTGCCATTGGACACTGACAAGGGGCTGCAGGGAGAAGAGGGAAAAGGAGGGGATGATTACCAAGAGAGGAACTTCCCCAAGTCCAGCCTCCTCTCTCAAGTGAAAGACCACTTGGCAAACATGTGCACAGGAAGTGGAGACCCCAGGCCGGGATGGCCCAGGTCCAGCTTGGAGGTGACCTTCCTGAGCCCAGCAGAACCGCCTCCTTAAATTGCAGAGTGTACGTTTCCCAGGCAAGGCAAGAGGGGCGGAGCTTCGAGGATGCCCAGCGCTGGAGGTGTGGCTTCAAAGTGGTTGGGGGAGGTTCAGAGTTCAGATTTCCAGGATGCCCCAGCACTGGAGGGGCTGGCGGTTGGGGGTAGGGGCGGGGAAGAGGCGTGCACTGCGGGGTTGGGACCGGAAAAGGTCAAAGTCCAGAAGAAAAACTTAAGAGGCAGGAGGTGGCTTTCCCAAAGCTCCGCCTCCAACTTCCAAGGACTTGGTACCAAGAGGCCAGAGTCCCGAGTTCAAGACCCTGCTCTGACACTAACACACTAGGCAAGTCGTTTCTCAACGGGGGCCTCAGTTTCCCCATATTTAGAATGAAAGGGAGACGAAGGAGATGGAGCTCAGAAGCCCTACAATCCGACCTTAACCTCCAGCTCAGGCGGGCTCAGTTCCTCCAGCATTCCAGGGCAACAACTTTTATTCTGCTCGCCCTACCCAGTGGGAGGGAAACTGAGGCAGAGCTGCTTGAGCCCTCCACCCCACTTTCCCCCTCGTCCCCTAGTGTAGAGGGGGTGGTGCTGGGGACCAGAGGGGACCCCACAGGGGTCCCGGGAGCCGCCCGGGGCAGCCTCACCTTCCTCACGCGCTTCTTCCGGATGCTTTCCACGGCGAACACCTGCTCGCCGATGGCTGACAGCTCCATGCGGGGCGGCGGGCGAGCGGGCCCGGGGCCGGGCCGGGCCGGGCCGGGGGCGGAGCTGCGGGGCCGCGGCTGCGGCGCGCGATGCTGGGGCCGGCGGGGTCCCCGTCACCCTCGCCCGGGCGCGCACGCGCACGCGCACGCGCGCACACCCCCTCGCGCTCCCTCACGCCGCCGACGTTCCATTTTTGAACCTGCGCAACGTTTTCCTCCGCGCCAGCGGGCGAGCGCGCGCCGGGAGGGGGCGGGGCGGGAGCGCGCAGGCCGGCCGGCCGCGGTGCTGGGCTCGCGCCCTTCGGGTCAGCCCCGCCCACCGCGCCGCCGGGCCCCGCCCCCGAAGGAGCCCCGCCCCCCGGGAGGGGCCGGACAGTGCCCGCGGTATTTGGCCGCGGCGCTGGTGGGTACGCTGCGGCGGTCCGCGAGCCGCATCTTGGCTCTCGGCGCCTGGGCGCGATGTGCTCTTTAACACCCGGACGCGTTTCCTAAAATCCTCCTGCTGACTCCGAGGGGCCGACACCGCAGGGCCTGGGTTGGGCGGATGAGGAAACAGGCGCAGAGGGGGTGTCATTTACCCCACGTGCCACAGCGGAGACCCGGCCGCGGCGCGGACCCTCGAGCTGCAGGAGGGCGGGGGACCGCAAAGGTTTCTCACCGTGTCGGGGCACCGCAGGACTGAGGTTTCCAATCGGGGCTCCAGAGCGGCGGGGCGGCGTGTTCTGACCGGTGCTAAGCAGCGGTCTCTGCGTCCGTCCTTCCACCCGTTTATCCAGCCCTCCGACCTAGAAGGCAGGGCGGAGGCGCACGGGTCTGACGCGGGCGCTACCTCTAGGTCCCATAGGCTGGGCAGTGATTCGCGGTGGAGATAAGGTGCTCAAGGGAACGGGTTTTCTGTGATGCTACCCCCTCCTCCCACACACACGTACACGCACGCACTCGGTGCTTGGCACATAGTAGGTGTTCGATTACTCGTGGAATGAATGAATCTTGAGGTCCAAGAGGAACTCCTCCCCTATCCACCCCAACCCTCTGTTTTTGATACAGCGCCTCGGTTCATCTTCTATTCATCGGGGCACTGAAACCCGAGTACTCCGTGCCTCTCCTGCTTCCTCTCTCTTCTTGCATCAATTCTGCCCCTCTGCCCTCCTGAAGACTGGGATCTATCCCTCCCTCACCTCCACACCCACCCTCGGTTCCGGCTCCTTTCTGGCCTGTGGCAACGACCTTCTCGTTGAACTGCCATCTTCTCCCACCTATGTCCACGCATTGTCAGAATGCGCTTTCTTTTTTGAATAATTATTTTTATTAACTTTATTTATTTCATTTTCATTTGATCAGAGAGAGAGAGGGAAAGTGAGAAAGCAAGCCGCCAGGTCCAGGACTCGAACCGCAGTTGCCTATGTGGGGAATCCAATGCACTTAACCACCATGCCACTTGCTGGCCCCAGAGTGCGCTTTCTAAGACTCAGATCTGACTGGGTGAGCTGTGCTTACCTTCCATAGCTCCCTATTATCCTCAGAATAAATAAAATGCAAACGCCCTGTCTGGCACACAGACAAGGAAAATAGATTTGCACTCGAATTTTTATCGAGAGCAACAGATGCCAGAAAGAAAACACCACGATCCTAGAATTAACCAGTGAAACTATCTAGAATGAGAGAGAAATAATGGCATTTACGAATACAAGAACTAAGAGTTTCCAACTCGCAGGCACCTCCCTACGGGAAATTCCAGTGGGGGAGCTTCAGCCAGGAGGAAGATCACAGATGGAGGTCTAGTGCAAGAGAGAATAAAGAACAATGAAGAGCATTGATATCAGAACAACAACAATGCCTTCTGGATAAAAATAGCATTAAATACACAACAACAGGCTCATAACTTGGGGGAGTGGAGTTCAAGTGTTCCAAGATCCTTTTGTTTTTCAGGAGGAAAAGGAAGACAAATATCAAATACACTTCGAATTTGGTGAGCTAAGAATGCAACTTGTCAGGACCAGCAGGTGGCATAGTGGTTAAGGCGCTGGACTCCCACATGATCAACTGCAGTTTGCGTCCAGGATCTGGAGGCTTGAAACTCATGCCGGCATGTGTGCATGCATGCCCAAAATCCCAAGAGAAGATGGAAGAAAAGGGATTCCAGCATGGCCATACCCTGCTCCAGGGGGTGGTTTTTCACTTTCTCTATCTATGTCTCTCTCTCTCTCTGTCTATTGCAAACACAAATACCCTATAGCGAAAATCTCTCTCTAAAAAAGAATGGAACTTGTCATTACTAGGGCAAATACTAATCGAATAGAAATATAGTGTGTATTTATCCACATTATTGGGCGGGGGAGGAATAGAATGAGGATTCCAACCCAAACATCATTAAATCAGACAAGACTACACAAAACAAAGACAAGTGGGACAAATAGATGACTTAGAGAAATGCAAGTGTCCCATAGTCCAGTAAAGGCAAGTCAACTAAATGTTATAGTTAAATACAAAGATGTTGAGTCCACATAAAATTCTACTATTGATAGATGCAGTTTACAAGGGACATCTGTAAGTGGCACCTCCGATACGTAGGCCTACTGAAAGTTTGTAAGTAAATTCCCGCGAGAAGAATACCGCGTGAATGCTCATGAAAAGAAATCTGGTACCGTTATTTCAATATCAGGAACAAGCATGAATTGGAGATCAAGAAAATCAATTCATAATAAAAAGGATCTAATTCGCCAGAAAAAAAAAGAAAGAGAAAGAACAGGGACCAGCAGGTGGCAGTTAAAGTGCTGGATTCCCACATAGCGAACACAGTTCTAGTCCCAGATCTGGCGGCTTGAAAATCATACCGGGTTTGTGTGCCTGTGAGACCAAAATCCCAAGAGGGGACTGAAGAAGAATCACCCTCATCTTGGTAGGGGTGATTTCTCACTTTCCCTCTCACTGTTTCTCTCTCACTCCAGCGAGTGCATACACCCTATGGCAAAAACCTAAAAAAAAAAAAAAAAAAAGTTTATAAAAGAAGAACAAATTCAAATTTGTATACAAATATCATAGTCTTCAAATACAAGAAACATGAAGAGAATTATACCGAGGAATAGACAAATCCACAATTATAATGGGAGTTTTGAAAACACATCCTTCTGTCATCAGCACAATAAGCAGAAAAATATTCAATAAGGCTATAGGAGATTTGGACAACATGATTAATAAATGACCAATGGGGAGCGAGGGGAGGGGAACCGGGGGGGGGGGATACATTTAACGGTCACAAAAATGAAGTTATTTGCTGATGATAATGTATATGGTAATGTCTTTGTCCTGATGGATATGCACTGTGTTCGTGCTGGGAAAAGCCATGTGTACACTGTGAAGATGCACAGTGATTATGTGTAAATAAAAAAAATAAATGACCAATGGACTTTTATTATAAAATACTGTATCTACAAGCCAGAACACTCCTTTTCAGGACATGGACTTGGGGGCCAGCAGGTGGTGCGGTGGTTAAGGGTGCTGGACTCCCACATGGCCAACCACAGTTTGAGTCCCAGACTTGGTGGCTTGCTTTCTTGCTTTCTCTCTCTCTCTCTCTGTCTCTCTCTGGTCAAATTAAAAATGAATAAGTAAACAAAGTTAAATAAAATGATTCTTAAAAAAAAAAAAAAAAAAAAAAAAAAAAAAAAGACATGGACTAATTACAAGACCAGTTCATCTCAAGGAATTCCAGAAGGCTGAGATCATCTCAGATACATTCTCTGACCACGACATAGAAGCTAGCGATCAATAACAAATGATTCCATTAAAAGCCCCGTATGTCTGGAAATTGTGAGGTACATTTTGAAATAATTGATGGATTAAAAAAAAGAATCTAGACCCATGTAGTGGTTCTGCTGCTGGACTTCTACATGGTTCAAATCCTGGACCTGGTGGCTTGAAACTCATGCCGGGCGCGTGTGTGTGCATGCCCAAGATGCTGAGATGCTGGTAGGGGTGATTTCTCACTTTCCTTCTCACTGTCTCTGTCTCTGTCTCCCTCTCTCTGGTGAGTGCACGCCCTCGAAAAGTCAAAAAACCTCTACCAAAATAAAGAATCAATGGACATTATAGAATACTTTAAATGAGAATGGAAACTGCATATTTTAAATTGTGGGCTATGGCTAAGCAATACTTACAGGGAAGGTGATGGTCTTTAATGTTCATATTAGAAAACAGCAAAAGGGGTTGGCAGGTGGCATTGTAGTTAAGAATGCTGGACTCCCATATGACTGACCACAGTTTGAGTCCTGGACCTGGCAGCTTGCTTTCTCACTTTCCCTCTCTCTCTCATTCTATCCCTCTCTGGTCAAATTTAAGTAAGTAAGTAAGTAAGTAAATAAATGGATAAATAAAAGTTAAATAAAATCATTCTTAAAAAAAGAAAACAGCAAAGGCTGAAAGTCATGAGTAAGCACAAGCACCCATTCCAAAAGACTAGAAAAAGAGGGACCAGTGCATGGCAGGATGGTTATGTTGCTGGACTTGCCACACAGTTAGAGTCCTGGACCCCGATAGCTTAAAATTCATGCTGGGTACATGTGCATGCATGCCCAAAGTCCTGAGAGGAGAATGGAGAAGAAGGGATTGGTGTGTGGCCATCCTCCCCCAGAGTATTTTTCGCTTTCTGTCTCTCTGTCTCTGTCTCTCTAGTGAGCACAGACACACTATAGCAAAAGTTTCTCTTTTTAAAAAAAAAAAGAAAGAAGAAAAATGAGGGCCAGCCGATGTCATGGTGTTAAGGTGCTGGATCCCACGTAGCCAATCGTACAGTTCAAGTCCCAGATCAGGTAGTCTGAGAGACACACTGGGCAAAACCCTGAGAGAATAGAGAAATCATTGAACGTGGACATGACTCACCTTCCCTCTTTCTCGGTCTCTTTCTGGCAAGCACACAGGCCCTATGGCAAAATATTAAAAAAAAAAAAAGGCAGAAAGACATATGAGCATCTCAATAGATGTGGTAGAAGTTCGACGTCTATATACATTTTAAAACCCACAGCAAACCAGTAATTTAGAGAATGTCTTTATCCTAGTTAAAATAGCTACAGAAAACATGTAGCTAAATCCTAGTTAGTGGTGAGTTGTAGAAAGCATTTCCCTGAGGTCAGTTACAAGACAAGGATGCTTGAAGCCCTATTTCTGTTAAACGTGGCACAGGACACCTTACCCACGGTGCAGACCACGAGCCCCATATGACTGTCAAGCATCTGAAATGTGACAAGTCCTGGGGCCAGTAGGAGGCATGGTAATTAAGGCACTGGACTCCCACATGGTCAGCCGTGGTTAGAGTCCCAGACCAGGCAACTTGCTTTCTCACTTTTCCTCTCTCTCTCTCTCTCTCTCTCTCTGTTTGTGAGCAGATGTGCTCTACAACAAATTAAAATGAAGTAATAATAATAGATAAAATTAATTTTTTTTCTTTAGGAAAAAAAGAGAAAAAAGAAATGTGGTAAGTCCGAATTGAGACGTAAGAGTAAAATTAAATATGATCAACAGAGGATGCAGCAGATGGCATAATGGTTACATCACTCATGCGGGGCCCGTGTGCGTGCGTGCCCAAGATCCCGAGAGGAGAATGGAGGAGAAGGGATTGCGGCGTGGCCATCCCCCCTGGGGGGTGATTTCTCACTTTCTGTCTCTCTCTGCCTGTCTAGCGAGCGCATGCGCCCTATGGCAAAAACCTCTCCAAAAAAATAAAAGAAATGAAAAAAAAAAGGATCAGCAAAGTTCAAAGACTTAGTGCGTGCACACACACACACACACACAAAACAACAACAAACTGTAAAATGTTCCATCATTAACTTTAGGTTGATTGCATATGGAAATAATAATATTTTGGATGATGCAGTGAATTACATAAAATGCATTATAAAAATTCATTTCTTTAATTTGTGAATGTAGCTTTCAGAAAATTCCAAACTATAAATGTAGTTTGCATTTATGACTCATGGTAGATTTCTATAAACAGTGCTGTCCTGGGCAGTAAGGCAACAAAATGAAAGAAATATAAAAAGATGAAGAATAAACAAAACTGTCATTGTTTTCAGATTTTATGTAGAAAGCAAAAAAAAAAAAAATCCTTCTAATTATTTATTAGAATTAATAAGAAAATTCAGCAAAATTGTTGGATAAAATAACCAATAAACAAAAATCGATTTGGATATGTGGCCAGTAGGTGGCGTGCACTGGAATCCCACATGGCCGATCATGGTTCGAGTCCCAGACCTGGCGGTTTGCTTTCTCGCTTTCCCTCTCTCTCTCACTCTGTCCTTCTCTGGTCAAATTAAAAAATAAATAAATAGGGAAGAGCAGTTGGCATAATGGCTATGTCACTGGACTCCTATGTAGTCAACCGCAGTTCGAGTCCCGGACCTGGTGGCTTAAACTCACCCAGGCACGTGTGTGTGCATGCCCAACATCCTGAGATGAGAATGAAGAAGGGACTGCAGCATGGCCATCCCCCCTGGGGGGTGATTTCTTGCTTTCTGTCTCTCTGTGTCTGTCTTTCTGGCGAGCGCACGTACCCTATAGCCAAAACCTCTCCAAAAATAATAATAATAAAAATAAATAAATAAAGCTAAATAAAATAATTCTTTAAAAAAACACAATTATGAGACCAGCAGTTAGCATAATGGCTATGTCACTGAACTCCCATGTAGTCGACCGCGGTTCAAGTCCCAGACCCGGTGGCTTAAACTCATGCTGGGCGCTTGTGCGTGAGTGCCCAGGATCCCGAGAGGAGAATGGAGGAGAAGGGACTGCGGCGTGGCCATCCCCGCTGGGGGGTGATTTCTCACTTTCTATCTCTCTGTCTCTCTCTGTCTTTCAGGCAAGCGCACACTCCCTATAGCAAAAATCTTTCAAAAAAAAAAAAAACCACCACAATTATTTATTTAATTTTATTTATTCATTCATTTATTTTAATTTGACCAGAGAGAAACAGAGAGAAAGAGAGAGAAAGTGAGAAAGCAAGCGACCAGATCCAGATCCAGGACTCAAACCATGGTCAGCCATGTGGGAGTGTCCAGTGCCTTAACCACCAGGCCACCTGCTAGTGCCCTAAATAAAATAATTCTTTTAAAAAAATCTATTTGGATAAAGTAACCAATAAATAAAAATCTATATTGCTTGTTGTCAAGACAACCCTAAGCAAAAATGAGGGCTTTTTTTAAAAAGTTTTTTTGTTTTCCATGAGTGAGAGAGACAGGGATACAACACCCCCGAAGTGTCCCAATGCCACAGGCAGCCCCTACCCCGCAGCCAGCCCTGGGTCATGGGCACACGCCTGGGGTACTCAGAGGTCTCTGTCATGAACCGGTGACTTCCCATGTGGGTTTGCCTTGCAGAGGGCTACATTTTACTGTCGCTCCCCTTTCTGGGGATTTTTTTTTAACATAAAATCTATATTAGAGGGCCAGCGGGTGGTGTGGAGTTGAAGGCAGCTGAATCCCACATGGCCAACTGCACAGTTTGAGTCCTGGACTGGTGACTTGAAAAACATGCTGGGTGCGTGTGCGTGTATGCCCAAAATCCCAACAGCAGGATGGAGGAGAGGGGATTGTGGCATGGCCGTCCCTCCTTGGGGGTGATTTCTCACTTTCTCTCTGTCTCTCTCCGGGCAAGCACCTGTGCCCTATAAGAAACTAAAAACAACCCCAAGATAAGAAACTAAAAACAACCCCAAGACACCCAAATTATAGTAGAAGTATAAAAAGCTGAGATTCAGTCAATACCCTCTTAAAAAATGAAATGGAGAAGGAGGAGACAGTGGTAATGGAATCAAATTGAGCAGACCCCAAGACAAAAAGCTACAGCAAATAAGACAACGTTGTACTCTCTCAAGGACAGACATGCAGTACAATGGGACGGAACAAACATAAGAGCCCAGAAAAGTGGTGGGGGGCAGGGCAAGGGTGAGAATGCCTGTCCACGAGTAAAGGTTGGACTTCTCAACAAACGGTGCTACGATTGTAGCTATCCACATGGGAAAAGGGGGAAACAGAGCATTAGATATCCTGATTCTCAAAAGCTGACTCCATATGATTGAAAAGGCCAAGGTCTGAACCTTTTAGAAGATATTTGAAAAAGCATGCCTTAATGGTCATGAGGAAACGAAGAATGTCAGTTATGTAGGAAACAAGCAGTGACATCAGCTACCTCGGAGCTATGAACTTTCTTCATCAAAAGACCATATACACAGGGAGCAGAAAGGAAGCTATTTCAAACACTCGTAAATGGACAAAGAGACAATGGAAAGAATTCCTGTGAATCAACAGGAAGATGCACAAGCAACTGTACTGAGACGCAGGTGTGGAAGGGAGGCAGGACTCGCACTGCAGAGTAGGAAGACTGTGAACATGAGCAAGCATGCAGCCGCTCAACTCACGGCTAACGCAAATAGAACCCACCACGAGACCCAGCCTGACGCCCACCTGATTAGCAAAACATTTTTTAAAAATCTGACTTAAAAAGAAATTCCCGCAAGCACTGGCAAGAATGTGGAACCCTAAGACCTCCCATCTACTCCCAGTGAGAACAGAAATGGATTTAATCACTCTGGAAATCGGTTTGGCACTGCTGAACAAATTTAAACCACCATGTAATGGTGACCCAGAGATCTGTTTCCTTCAGTTACATGTTAGAGTGATTTTATTTTTTTCCTGAGAGATTTTTGTTATAGAGCGCGTGTGCTCACCTGAGAGACAGAGACAGAAAGTGAGAAACCACCACCCTCCCCAGGGGAGATGGCCACGCCGAATTCCTTCTCCTCTCCTCTCGGGATTTTGGGCACACACATACACGTGCCCAGCGTGAGTTTTCAGCCACTGAGTCCGGGACTCAAACCACAGTCAACTATGTGGGAGTCCAGTGACATAACCATTACATCGTCTGCTGGTCCCGCCTGAGAGCAATTCTTGGAAATGCACATCAGAATACGTGTTTTCAAATGTTTATAACAACAATATTTATAAAGATCTGCAACTGGAGATAGACCAAAAATTCAGCAGGCTGGACAAGTATAGTTGGAATACTCACACGCTGAATTATTATCCAGAACTGAAATCAGATGGGCCAGAGGGGTGCATATCATTTAGTGTGGGTGTTTCAAAATAATGTTGAACAAAATAAATAAAAGTACGAACCACTTGGTGCCACTTATGTATGAGGGGTCTTCAAGAAATTCAGAGGAGAGCCAGTCTTGTGGTGTAGTGGTTAGGGAGTCAGCTTCCACATGGCCAACCACAGTTCAAACCCCGGCCCCGTGTGCTGCTTGTGCATGTGTGTCCAAAACCCTGGCAGGATGGAGAAGGGGGAGGGGAAGGGAAAGGTTAAAAGGACTGCAGTGTGGCCATGTCCCGTTGGGGTTTGCCTCCTCTCTCTCGCTCTCTCTCTCTCTATATATATATATGTGCGTGTGTGTGTGTGTGTATGTGTGTCTATATGATGAATATATGTGTGTGTCTATATGATGAATATATACGTGTGTGTCTATATGATCAATATATACATGTGTGTGTGTGTGTGTCTATATGATGAATATATGTGTGTGTGTGTGTGTGTGTGTGTGTGTATGTTTATAAAATGAGTATAACCTTCTGGCGATTAAAAAAAATTATAGCGGGGCCGGCAGGTGGCATGGCGGTTAAGGGCGCTTCTTTCTCACTTTCTCTCTCTCTCACTCTGGTCAAATAAATACATAAATAAAGTTAAATAAAACAATTCTTAAAAATGTTTATAGAAATGCATATGACAAAAAGTATGCATGAATTTCAATTTGTTTTAAAAGAATTATTTTTTGTTTAACTTAATTTACTTGTTTATTTATTTTAATTTGACCAGAGAGAGATACAGTGAGAGAGAGAGAGAGAGCAGGAAAGTGAGAAAGCAAGCCACCAGGTCTGGGACTTGAACTGCAGTTGGTCATGTGGGAGCCCAGTACCCTCAATCACCATGCCACCTGCTGGCCTCAGATTTCAATTTTTTGTACCAAAATAAATGTATACTTTACTTCCATTTTCTGTAATCTTTGTGAAGTGCCCTCATACAGTTGAAAACCAGACAACACTGCTGTAGAGAGATGCTTGCATAAATGGTGAAACTGAAGAGAAAATAGGCGGGGCCAGCGGTTGGTGTAGGTGCCGGGCTCCCACGTAGGCTGACCACGGTTAGAGTCCCAGGCCCCATGGCTGAACAATTGTGCCAGGTGTGTGTGCACGTGTGTGTGCGTATCCAAAATACCAAGTGAAGAATGGAGAAGGGATTGTGGTGTGGCCACCCCCTGGGAGTGACTTCTCACTTTCCTTTTCTCTGTCTCTCTCCAGCAAGTGCACATACTCTATGGCACAACCTAAAAAAATAGAAGACGAAGGAGGAGGAGGAGGAGGAGAAGGAGAAAGGAAAAAGAAACAATAGAAGTCAGCAGACAGCAAAGAAATGTCTTCGAATTCTAAGGGAAAATTACTTTGAACATGAAATTATACACTTTCCGGGTTAGTTAAAATGTTCTGTGTAACAGAAAACACGGCTTACAGTGCCTTAAACAAACCAGGCTATTTTTCTCATATGAGACATGGCTTGCTTCGTCAGCGGGTCAGAGGCATTAGAGCCAGTGTCTCTGTGCTTCCAGCTTGTGCTTGTTGCCATATGGTCACAAGATGGCTGCCACAGTCCAGACATCATGTTCATTGCAGGAAGGAGAAGGGATTGAGCCACGTGCACATATCTCCTTTCATCTTGATATTATCAGGAAAGCAAAGCTTACCCAGGAAACGTTTCCTCTGATGGTTCAGCAGCCTGAAATGTGTCACACAGCTCCTCCTAGCTGACGATGAGCCCAAGAAAGCCAGCATTTAGTCACATTATGTTGTTGCCGCATACACTGAAAAGGGGTTCTGTTAGCAAGGAAGAAGTAGGACATGAATCTTGTGTGGGCAACGAGCAGGTTAGCCTCACTAGCCAAAATCAAACGCGAGGGCTAAATAAAGTCATTTTCCAGACATGCTAGAGCCCTGGACATTTACTTCCTGAATTTTTTTTTGTTAGAAAGTTATTAGAGAAGGGACCAGCAGGTGATGTGGTGGTTAAGGGAGTTGGACTCCAACATGGCCGACCACAGTTAGAGTCCTGGACCTCGTGGCTTGCTTTCTCACTTTTTCTATCTCTCTCTGGTCAAATTAAAATAAATGAGTGTAGGGCCAGCAGGTGGCATGGTGGTTAATATGCTGGGCACTCCTACAAGGCAGACCACGGTTCAAGTCCTGGACCTGGTGGCATGCTTTCTCACTTTCCCTCTGTGTGTGTGTGTCTCTCTCTCTGGTCAAATTAAAATAAATGAATGAAAAAATAAAATTAAGATAAATAATACTAAAATAAATAAACAAACAAAGGAATGAATGAATAAATAAAATTAAATAAAATAATTTAATAAATAAAAAGAAAGTTATTAGAGGGGACCAGCAGATGGTGTATGGTTACATCGCTGGACTCCCACATAGTTGTCTGCAGTTCAAGTGCCAGACACAGTGGCTTAAAACTCATGCCAGGCGCATGTGCGTGCGTGCCCAAGATCCTGAGAGGAGAATGGAGGAGAAGGGATTGTAGTGTGGCCATTCCCCTGGGGGAGCGATTTCTCACTTCCTATCTCTCTGTCTTTCTCTATCTCTCTGGTGAGTACATGCAGCCTCTAGCAAAAATCTCTCTCTAAAAAAAAAAAAAAAAAAAAAAAAAAAGAAAGTTATTAGAGAATCTACTTCTGCAACATAGCGATGCATTGGTCAGGAAGTGCTGCTAGGTATTAGGCCGGCCGCGTGTGCGGGCTGTAGCTAATTACAATAAAAGTTTACCTCGTGCCCACCTTCAAGTCCAGCGCAGGTCAGCAGCGGGTGGCGGGGGCGGTGTCTGCTCCACACAGCCATTCAGGACCTCTGCGGGAGCATGCGGCTGGCTCAGGAGAGAGGAAAAACAATGAAGAAGGCATCACGCTTCCAGGGAGGAAACAGCCTTCCAGGCACATTTCATCGGCAAGAACCAGGCACGGGACCCAGCCTGGGTGCCAGGAATTGGATCATCTCCAATGGTGACGAGGAAGCAGAGGTGCTCAGGGACTGAGGTGAGCCTCAGCAGCCCTTGGGCCCTGCAGATTATCCTACCATCCCCGGCAGGTCTATACCCATGTCTGTCTTACCTTACCTGGCTGGTCGGGGAATCTCTGGACACAGGAGTCTTAGAAATCAGAATCTCAGGGCCAGCAGGTGGTGTGGAGGTTAAGGCGGCTGAATCCCATTGGGCTAACTTCGCGGTTTGAGTGCTGGGCCTATCAGCTTGAGAATCACACTGGGTGTGTGTATTGCAAGCCTGAAGTCCCCAGCTGGGCACCTTCCTCCCTCCCAGGCCACGGCCTTCTCCCTCCCTTTTTATTTATGTGCTCACCGTTCACTTTCGTTGCCAGAGGGCACCTGCGCCTCCCAGAGAGGAAGGGAAAAGCGACCCCCCAGTGGGGCATGGTCACACTGCCATCCCTTCGCCTCCCTTCTCCACCGTCGGGATTTGGGGCATGCACACACACACTGCGTGCTCTTCAGCCACTGGAGCCGGAGACTCGAACCTTGTGGTTGGCCACAGGGTCTGTTCTTAACCGCGTGACTGCCAGGTTGGCCCTCCTTCCCAAGGGTTTGGCCCAGATGAACAGAGCCAGCCAGCCAGACACCCAAGGGGGGTCCCTGGCCCTCCTCTGGCTCACATCCACCCGTCTCTCCGTTTACCCCCTTCTCCTGACCCCGTGCCCTCAGACTGCCTCTCAGCCTTTGCCTTTGCATGCCCGCCATCTTGTCAGCACACCCCGTCTGCTCAAACTCCTGGGCTTCCCTCAGTCACAACCCTGATCCTGCTGTCAGTCTGTGTGCCTCCCCCATCAGCCAGGGGCTCCTCCAGGACCGGGAGCCTGACTCTACCTGACTCTTCCCCAGCTCTGCCTGGGCCAGGCACACACAGGTTCTGCAGGGTCTGGCTCTGGCCTCCGGCTCCATCCCTGCGCGAAGCTGGGGACCGTTCTTCAGCGAGGCGTGGGGAGTCGGGGAGAGAGAGCAGGAGCTGGAACCACGCAGTAGGAGGTAGAAAGGCTATTAACCGGCCAGCCCCAGTCGAACACAAAGGGGAGGACGGCTGCACGAAGTCGGGTCCCAGAGTTCGCGTCTGCGGCCCAGAACGGCGGGCCTCGCTCTGACCACCAGGTGGCGCCAGGCTCCCAGATGTCAGTCTGGCCAGCCATGGTCCCCAGCTTCCCGCAGGGATGGAGCCGGAGGCCAGAGCCAAACCCTGCAGAACCCGCAGCAGAACGCTAGAGGGTCCTTGTAGGCTGGCCCTGGTGTCACCCCTGCTGCTTTCCTGTGCCTGAGAACTCACCGTTGGAGATGTGGGGCATGCTCTCTCTCTTTCTCTCCCTCTCTCTCTCTCTCACGCACAAGTGTGCGGAGGAGCTCCTGGGCGGGCAGGTATGTCGTAGCAAAAGGGAGGTGACTTGGAGACCTGGACTCAGGTCCCCCCTGGGACACCCACTGGCTGGGCCGCAGATCTGAGTGCTTCACAGGTGTAAGTCTCGAACGCGCGGGAGCCACGACTGGCCCATTTCCCAGGGAGGAGCTGAGACACTCAGGCTAGGAGGTGGATCTGCTGGTGAGATCTGCCGTGGAGCAGTCAGGGAGAGGGTGCCACGCTGGGGCTGGGGCTGGGGCTGGGGCTGGGGCTGGGAGGGGACGAGGGGAGGCTGGGAGGACTAAGAGGAGAATGAGTGTGGGCATCTTGGAGCCACAGGGACCACGGGCGCTTCAGAGAGGGGGAGGGCAGGAGGCAGTCAGAGCCGGTCCTGCAGGGGGCCAGGCCGAGCGAGGCAGAAGGGAAAGAGAAGGTAGGTGGGAACCAGAGGCGGGGGGGGGGGGGGGGGGGGGGGGCGCACCTGTCCGGCAGACACAGGGAAGAATTCTTAGCTGTGATAGAGAGGGGCTGGGGCAGAGTCCTCGAGGGCAGGGTCATTCGGAAAGGGACAGGCAGGAGAGGACACAGTCCCCACCCAGCACCTCCTGGGCACGGACCAGGCCGGCCCTTCACAGGTGTGTCATCGGGCCCCCCCTCGCCCCACCCCTTTTCTCACGTGAAGAGGAGCTGAGTGACCTGCTGGGAAGCACTGGCCGTGACCTCGTGACCTCGCACCAGGGTTTCCCGACCCAGGACCTCCCAGGCAGCTCCAGGCACAGGGCCCTGCAGTGGGTGTCTGGCCAGAGGAGACCAACGAGCGGGCCCACGGAGCTCGATCCCATGATGCCTGTGATGAGGGGTCAGAGCCCTCTGGGTCAGACGGCCCCCACTTTGCCCCCCTCCTTGCGTGCGTCCGTCTGACTGCGCACCGCGGAGCTGACCAACAGTTTCTCTGGTCAGAGGCGTCTTAGGGTGGCTCTCTGGGCACTCACCACGGGCCCAGCTCTGAGCTGAGGCCGTAGGTGCTGAGTTCTGCAGCACCCCTGCAGGTAGGTGCTGTTAAAATCCTCTTGCCAGAAACTGAGGCCCAGAGACATTGAGCTTCTTACCCGAAGTCACACAGCGAGTGAGTGTTAGAGCCAGAACATTTCCACACACACTGGCCACGGGGCACCCTCCCCGCGGGGCTGTGCATGTAACCGTGGGAGCCAGGGTCGAGCCCACGTGTGCCCACATTCTTCTACCCCGACGCACCTGCTGCCTCCCCCTGGCATTGGGGCCCTGATTTTACAGAGGAAACTCAGGCTCAGAGAGCAGAACTTGCCGGGGACCCGCACCACCCCTCTGTCAGCTCCAGCCCGGGGCTCCAGAGCTGCTGCCACTTCCTCCGCCTGTTCCCTTCCTGCCCCAGGAGACCCGCCTCTGCGGCCCCCACATGCCCGGATCCCTCTCCTTCACCTGCTGCAGACTCCAGCCGCCCACGGACCCCAGTCCTTTCCTGCAGCTTGTTTCAGCAGCCGCCCTCGCGGGGTTCCCATGGGGCCTGGAAGAGGTCCTCAGCCCTACCCACCTCACTGCAGGGTGGGGGTGGAGGGACAGGTGTGTGAGGGGCTCCGGATGGGGGGAAGAGAACAGGTGGGGGCAGCACATCCTTTCCGGGTCCCACCTGAGGCTGCCAGAGGCCCCCTCCGCCTGTGTCCGGGTCCCAGGCCCAGCGCTGAGGTCATTGCCACACCTGCTGCCGCCCTCAGCCCATCTGCCTCTCCTTCCTCCTTCCCTAGGACTGGTCTCAGCCTTTTCCTGCGGGGCACCCTGCCGTTATCCGGTCTCTTCTGGGGCGCCCCTCCTTCCCTCTGTCTCAGCCGGGCCTTCCCACAGCTGGGCCTGGGGCAGCCTGCCTGTTCTCACGGTGCCCCCGAGGCTTCCCAGTGCCGGCTTCCTCCGCTGCCCCTCGGTCCAGGGCTGGGGCTCGGTCATCTGTGTGTCCCCAAGGCCTGGCACAGAGTCAGCAAATGCTGCAATGTGAAATGGCAGGTGGGATCAGCTGGGCTGGACTCCAGCTCCACAGTACATGCTGTGCAGCTCAGGAAAAGTCCCTCAGCCCCTCTGAGCCTCCATGTTCTCATCAGTAAAACAGGGAAGAATGAGGCCTACTTCACAAGGTCGTAGTGAGAATCAACGAGACAACATAGGCAAAACAGATATTGCGGTATAAAGTGGTTATGTGTGTATTTATTCAATAAATGTCATTGTTGCTGCGTTCGAGAGACAGGAGACCACAGATGCCCTGACTCTCCGTCCTGTGCTCCCCTGGGTGCCCCGATTGCTAACCGATCCAGAGGAACCGCCCTTCATTACGTGGTCACTGTCCTGCTCAAAGGCCCTCTGGGTGAGAAGGGTCAGGTCCTGACTCCTGGGTGTGACTTGAGGCCCTGTGACCCGGCTTGCTCTGTGACACCAAGCTCCACTGCAGTCCCTCAGGTCCAGGCCCCAAGCCCAGGACACCTGGGGCTTTCTCACCCCTGCACCTGTGCGCACGCCATGGCGTGGCCCCAAGGAGAACAGCTGCCACTCTGTCCCTGCCGGACCAGCTCCTGCGGGCGCTCGTCTGTGGGTTCCCCACGTGCCTCTGCCTGCCGGCCTTCCTCTCGGCACCCACCTCTCTGGCCTCGGCCCTGCACAGCCTCCTCTCCCCACCCAGTGGCGGGAACTGCTGGACTGCCAGAGGTGCTGGGTGGCCTCCCCCGGGGGGGGGGGGGGCAGCAGCGGGGTCAGAGTGGTCAGGCTCTGCACCTGCCCTGCCAGGGGGCGGGGCCAGGTGAACCTGAACGGTGGCCGCCGGCTGCTCCCCTCCCAGGTAATGGAGAGAGCCTGAGCTGAAGGCTGGTCCCCGTGGGTCACCGCAGGCACCAATAGTGTACCACACTGGGTGGCGCTATCCGGAGGGAACCCCTGGGCCAGAACCCACCAGTGGGGAGGCCCCTGGGGACCCTGGGCTGCACCTCCCCACCTCAGGCCCAGTCCCTATCACAAGGTCCTGCAAGCGCTCCACTCTGCTTGCCCGCCTCTACTGACGGAGCTCCGTCCCTCCGGGGCACCTTGTCCACACTGGGCCTAACCTGCCGCCTGGGGGTTTCTGTCCAGCTCGCTGCTTCTCCCACAGCGGTCCACATGCATTGAGCACCTACTGAACGCGGCTGCCTCCCTGCAACTGAGCTTCACCTGAGCTCACGACATCTCCCTGAGCTCACGACATCTCCCTGAGCTCACGACATCTCCGAGCGTGGGCTGATGCTGCTGATGGTGGTGAACAGAAACCGATGAGGAAACTGCGGCTCAAAAGAGCCTTCTCCTGCAAAGGACCTCACAGCCAGGCAGCGGGGCGTGGGGAGGCGGGCAGGGGTCGGGGTTCATCTTCCCCTGGAGTTCTCCCTCTGAACTAGACACCTGCCCTATCAGGACTTGCCAGACTGGACCTAGATCAGGGTTACGGGGGAGCCAGCTTAGCTCTGGGGGGCTCAGCGGAGGAGCCTCTGGGAAGGACCCTCTTACCTCAGAGCCTTCTGAGAAGGAAGTCTTATTTAACCTACATTGTGTTGGGAGGGAAAACACAGGGTCCTTGGAGCCCAGCCAGCCTCCTGCCTTCAGGCTGTTTGGCTTTGTTTGTTTTTTTGGCTTTTTTTTTTTTTCCCTTTTCTTTGGGCTAATTGTTCTCATTAAATCTTTTTGTCCTGTTTTGTTTTTCACGGCTGACAATGCTGCCCAGTGCTCAGCGCAGCTTCCTGTGTTTCTGCCCCAGCGCAGGCCTAGAGGGGGCCTAGCTTCCTGTTGTGAGCCGTCGCCATGGCAACTCGAAGCCCGGTGGGCTTCATGGGGGTGGGGAGGGGTGACATGGTGACATCACCAGTTGAGAAGGCAAGGGGCTGGGGTCGGAGGGGGTTGCTTGGGGGGGCCAGGCGGCTGGCGCATTGCTGAGGGGTGACTCACAGCCTGGGGAGGGAAGAATGTGACCGCATTCTTTCAGGAGGTAAACAAGGTCGGGGAGTGCGCTGGCGGGATCCTGTTTACCTGACCCTGGCCCCCGGGACCTGGAGCCGGTGCAGGGCTGCACTCTGGACCCGAAGCAGCCTAGCGCCAGGGGCCAGTAGGGGGAGGAGGAGCTCTGAAGTCCAGCCTAGCACCCCTCTGTGGGGGCTGGGGGTGCAGGACTCTGAGGGCGTCCCTTGGCCTCCTTGAGCCTCGGTTTCCCGATTCTAAACCAGCATAGCTGCCTGTAACGGCCCCCTTGTTCTCCAGGCACTTGAGGCTGGTTCCGGGGACCCCGGTAGCACAGCCCACAGCCCTGGGTTTCCCTGTGTCCCACTGGTGGGCCGGGCCGGAAGCTGGCTGGGGAGGTGGAGGGGCTGCCCAGAGACCTAGCCCAGGGGTCAGCACCAGCACCAGCCACCAGGACGGAGCAGATGGATGGTGTGCAGATGGGGGAGGCAGCACCTCCAGACGCAGAGGCTGGGGTCTGGCATAGCTCCTGAGCCCCCTCCCCTCAGGGGGCCAGCCCTCCCAGAGCCCCATCTCCGTCCCTGGCTCCCTGGCTATGTTCACTGTTACTCCTGGAGCCAATGGCCGGTACCGAGACCAGATTCTGGGAACCCACCGTGGGGGGACCTTGCAGGGGCAGACCTGGGGCGGCCGGAGCCCAGGAGCCAGCACTTCAGAGCAAGGCTCCCAGCATGGGGCTACTCGCTCCTGCCCAACTGGGCATCAGGCTGGCTCCAGCAGGCTGGGCTGCATCCCTGTGGCCTGGCCCTGCACAGGTGCTGGGTGGGGGCGCCGGGACATGCCTCCAGCATGCGCAGCTGGGGCAGGCCCTCAGAATGCGAGCATCAGCGTGACTTTGCCACTTGCAGGCTCCTGCCTCCAGGTGAGTTCCCGCAGCCCCAGAGAGCCTCAGTTTCCTAACCCATAAAGCAGAAGTCCCCAGGGCTGGTGTGAGGTTAGGGACTGAACACGCCTGGAGCATTGGCCGGTGGTGGGCCCTCAACATGTGTCAACTCCACACAGACCCCTGTGGTCCCCTGCATCCCCCAGCACTGTCCAGGCCTCCTGCCCCCCCCCCCCCCCATACTGAGTGCCCATCTTGGCAGGGACGGGCCACCAGGCGCCCTGTGGTTTTCCCATAAAGAGACCGGACTTGGGTTTCCCTGGACAGGGAATATCCTGTTCTCCGCGGGGGGTGGGGGGAGGAAGAGAAGCGGGAAGGACACGGCCGCGCTGCATTCCTGGCATTCTTGGCGGCCACCCTGTCCAGCTGCCTCAGAGCTGGAGCCCTGCTGGCCAGGCCCGGCAGAGCGGCATCCCACTTGGGGTGCCCCTTGGGCTTGGGGCGGCAGTCCTACCCACCCAGACTATCTCACACACAGCTGAGCCCAGCGCGGCGCAGAGAGGTGGGGGGTCTGGGGGCAGACGGTGAGCGGGGAGGGGGCTCTGCTTTCAGTTCAGCATCACGGGGCTCCTCAGCCCACCCACTGTCCCCAGGGAACCTCTGAAGAGTGGCCAGAGAGCGGGACTGGAAGGGGAGGAGAGAGGCCGAAGGCCCCTGGGTCTACACTAGTGCCTGGAGTATTGGTGCCTCTGGGACTCAGTGTCTCCGCCTGCAAAATGGGAAGCTCGCCTCCCCCTTTGAGCCACCCCACACTGCCCACTGGAGTCCCAACCAGTCATATGGCACTGGCTCCTGTGGCACTTTCCCGACCAGGGTCAGGACCCCAGTGTGTGTCCCCTCACCCAGGGGCAGGACCCCAGTCTACAGGGTTCTCCCTCTCAGGGTGGGTGGCGAACAGCTTAGCCCCGGGGGGCTGGGCTCTGGGGTCCCTGACCGGGAGCGCCTCTGGGGTCAAGTCCTGGATCCACGATAGTCAGGGTGAGGTGACTTGGGAGCCCACAGACGTGGCTCCCTCCCAGAGCCACCAGAATCTGGGCTCGTTCTTTTCCCTGTTTTTCTCCGGTAGCCCCGGGAGAGCCAGAGCAGACCGGGAAGCCGGCAGCTGGTGGCCGGGGGGCTGCCTCTCCTTGGGCTGCCTGCTGTACTGGGAGAGACTGGGCAGTCGAGTGAGGCTGGGGGCGCGCGGGGGAGGAAGCATGGCGTCGAGCCCCAGGCTCGTTTCTGGACTTCATCCCTCTCTCCTGCCTCAAGGACCCTCCCCACCCCCACTGCCCAGTCCTAGAGACCTTCCAGAGGCTTCGGCAGGGAGCCATCTCCCACTCCAACAGCTCTGGGGGCTGTGGGGACAGAGACGAGGCAGCCTGGTCGAGGCCACGTGGAGAGGCAGCGAAGCTCTGCCTGTGTCAGGGGCCCTGAGAGGTCCCTTTGGACCTGGCCATCGCAGAGCGGGACAGATGGTCCCTTGGGGCCAGTCCTCTGTGGCCCCAGATGCTGCCGGGGGAGTTCCCAGCTCCGTGTGGCACCCCACACTCTGCACGCCTTTGGGAGTACTAAGCAAAGGAAGCCCCTCCGTCCCAGCCCGTGTCTGGGACTTGGTCCCTCAGGACACAGCTCTGTCCAGGGCGGACCCTGCTCTCAACGTCCTACCTCCCCCCATCCCCCACAAGGCCAGACACCCCCAAAGCCATTGTCTCCACTCTCCCCAGTGCCCTCCCCCACCCCTCGCCTGTGCCGTCTGCCTGTCTGTCTGGCTGCCCATCTGTCTGTCTCTCTGTCTGTCTGAGGGACAGTAGGAGGAAAAGGCTGCAGCCCCACCCTGCTAGGCCCACGTGGCCAGGGCATTGTTCGCCCTCCCCTGGGAAATCCCCTCAATTGTGAAGCGCAGGATCCCCAGGAATGTGAGCCCAGTCTGAGGGCTTGGCCAAGGTCCTGTGTGTGCTGAAGGCCTGGCTAAACAAACGATGGCGGAGCGATGCGGTGGAATATTATGCAGTCATTAAACACGATGTCTTCGAGGCTGGCTCTGCGGTCAGACTGCTCAGGCAGCTGATCCCACGTGGCTGACCACGTGGTTTGAGTCCCAGACCCGGGGACTTGAGAAACACACCGGGAAGGTGTGTGTGCGGGCCCAACACCTTGAGGGCGGGAGAATGGAGGAGAAGGGATTGCACTGTGACCATTCCCCATGATGGGTGCTTTCTCCTCTCCCCCGCCACTCTCTGGCAAGCACATGTACCCTCTATCCAAAAAAAAAAAAAAAAAAAAAAAAGACATAGAAATAAACACACATAAGAGTCAGTGAAAAGGAGAATGTGTACCTGGAAGAAAAAGCTGAAATGGTGCCAACAGGTGGTGTGGTGGGTAAAGGCGCAGGATTCCCACGTGGCTGCCCATGGTTCAAGTCCCAGACCTGGTGGCTTGTTTTCTCATTTTCCCTCTGTCTCTCTCTGATCAAACTGAAAAATAATAATAAATAAATAAAGTTAAATAAAATAGTTCTTTAAAAAAGAAAAAGCTGAAGTGAATACACCGAATGCTGTTAATAATTGTCTCTGGGCTATTAAATCACAAAAAATCTTGTCTTCCCTTTATACTCTGTGTGTTTTCTTTTTCTTTCTCTCTTTCTCTCTTTCTTTCTTTTCTTCTTTCTCTCTTTCTTTCTTTCTTTCCTTCTTTCTCTCTTTCTCCCTTCCTTCCTTTCTCCCTTCCTTCCTTCCTTCCTCCCTTCCTTCCTTCCTTCCTTCCTTTCCTTCCTTCTTTCTTTCTTTCTTTCTTTCTTTCTTTCTTTCTCTTTCTCCTTTTTACCATGAATCAAATGTCCCCAAAAGGGGAATTTTATTGATTGCTTTATTCCCTCACAAACAGACCAACTGTAATCTAATGAGGTGAACATTCACCTCGAGATGTCGTCTTCATAATAGAAAAGACGAGGCTTAGACCTGGATCCCTCGTCCCTTTCTCTACTTATTTCCTCCTGATTCTGAATGCTTCCACCTCTTAACAGCCAGTGTCCTCTTAGATCTGCCGTTGGGCTCAGCTCATTCAGCCTCAGCACAGTCTTCTTTGTAGTTTTTGCCTTTTTTCGGAAAATAGGCTTAGTCTGTCCACCACAGCCGCTCTGCTTCCTGTCATAACGCTGCTGTCCCTGAGCACAGAGACTCCTTGCCCTTTTTTGTACTCCTGTGTCGTTTATGAGGTTGGTGCTTGCCACACTTCTTACAGGAAGGTCCGCGGGCTTTAGGGACATTCACCATGCTTGCGGGCCTGCTATCTTTCTGTGTGTTTTCAAAAATAAGCACATGTTGGTTTTATAAACAAAAGAGAGAGAGAGAGAATAAATGTAGTAAGTTAAAGATGAACTAAGAAACCAATGTGATTTAAAATAAGAGAAACTAAGACTAAGGCCTGCTGGAAAACGCCAAACCTAAAGCAAGCTGAATGCTTGCCTCACGTTAGCCACATCGAGTGCGTGCCCGCTGTGTGCCAAGGCTCGCTGAGCACCAGGACTGCAGAAATGAAAGCAACGGATCAACTCAGAGCCCCTGGCAAGTCGGCCCTCCACTGGGGAGGTGGGACAGTACCACTCACAGACCACAGAGACACAGGTGGGAAGAGGGAGGATGTGAGACAGAGAGATATGGAAAATCAGGGGGGCTTCCAGGAAGAGGTGACCACTCAGGGAGGCTAGGGGAGGAGGTGTGGTACTGGTGAGTGGTTAGAAGACTCTGGCTTGGGGACCAGCAGTTGGCATAATGTAGTCGACCACGGTTTGAGTCCTGGACCCGGTGGCTTAAACTCATGCCGGGCGTGTGTGCGGGCCTAAGATCCTGAGAGGAGAATAGAGAAGGGATTGCAGTGTGGCCATCCCCCCTGAGGGGTGATTTCTCACTTTCTGTCTCAGTCTCTGTCTTTCTGGCCAGCGAACATGCCCTATAGCAAAAACCTCTCAAAAAATAAAGAAGACTTGGCTGGAGTCTGGGTTAACTCAGAGCAGAGATGACCAGCAGGGCTTCCACTCCGGAGCCCTGGGTGAGGGAGATTCAGAAGCCATTCATTTATCATTTATCCAATTCAGCAAATGCTTCTGGGGTCCCTGCCACGGGCTGTGCACTGTCTGGGGTCACCCTGACACAGCTTCCTCCCAAATGGAAGGAAGCTGGCCAAAATATTACCTAGTAAAATGGCTTGAGGTCCGTGCTCTGCAGAAAGAGCGGGCAGAGTGGGGAGGTGGGGGCTAGTTTTGTGGGGAGGGGGTTCAGGGAAGACCCCCAGGAGAGCAGCACGTGATGGAAGATCACAGGGCCGAAGGAAGGGAGTGAGTGGGCCGGCAGAGGCACGGTCTGGAGGAGGAAGGGCCTCAGACAGAGCGGTGCAGCGCCAGGAGAGGCAGCCAGGCAGGCGCAGGGCTCTGGGCGCCTGGAAGGGCCTGGGCCTTCCTCTGAGAGTGGACCGCGGAGGGCCGGGGCAGAGAGGGCTGTGAGCTGACTCTGGGGGCCTTCTCTGCCCGCTGAGTAGAGAATACCGGTGGGACCAGGCTGCTCCAGCTGTGGGGAGGGGGTGAGGAATAGGAATAAACTCTCCTTATTATTATTATTTTTTCTGTTGCCAGAGGGTGCGTGTGTTCACCAGAGAGGGAGAGGGAGAGAGCACTCCCCGGTGGGGCACAGACGATCCCCCCTCCTTCACATCCCCCGCTGGATGCCCTCGCGTGTTTTTCAAACCACCACAGGATTTGAACCACGGTGGGATCCAGCTCCCTCAACCACTAGGCTATAGGGCAGCCCTCTTTTAAAAGTGTATTTATGGGACTGGCAGGTAGCACAGTGGTTAAGGTGCTGGATTCCCACATGGTTGACCATGGTTCAAGTCCTGGACCTGGTGGCTTGCTTTCTTACTTTCGCCTTCTCTCTCTTGTCATGTTTTAAAATAATAATAATTACAATAACAAACAAAATTAAAAATTCTAAAAAAAAGTGAGTTTGTTCTGTGAACAAGAGAAACACAGAGAGACAAGGAGATGGCACTCCCAGTGGGGTCTTTCTGCTGTCACCCTAGCTTTCGTCCAGATCATGGACACGGATACGCCTGCCGGATTCAGGGAGGTCTCAGGACGCAAACCCGGACCCTCTGCATGGAGGGCAGTGTCACAGAGTGCTGCCTTCCTGTGGCTGCCCTACCCGGCCGCTCTGAGTGGGTTCTGACGGGCAAGCTGCCAGCGCTTGCAGGCTGCTAGATGAGGAAAAGGAAAAAGAAGATCAAAGCCACTTCCGAGGCTGGGGGGCCCACACTCGGGAAGGCAGAACGGGGCAGGGGTGGTGGGAGCGGGGAGGCAGGCGCCAGCTGGCGGGCTAAGTGTCCAGTGATAAACCCAAGTCTCCTGGGAGGGGGAGCGGCCAGACCAGCAGGGAGATGGGATGGAGTGACTGGCCCGGACCAGCCCAGGCCCTCCTGAACTGCCCCAGGGTCCACCCCACCTGGCTCTGGGCTGGAGACGTGGGGTCCTGCTGGGAGGGAGGAGAATGGATGCTCCCCAGTGTCTGCAACACCCTAGGAACAACAGACAGGGACCCAAGGCGTGTCCCTGGCTTCCCCTGCAGAACTTTCTGGAGAATGTGTGCTCTGTCAGACAGGAAGTGGCTGAGGACCGGAAGGGGGACTCGGCCATCAGGGCTATTTCCAGCCACCAGCACCACTGCCCATCTGGCTCAGCCCAGAGCAGAATCGGGGCACCCCCATTGGCTGGAACCCAGGGCTGGCCAACGATGCCTGGGCAGCAGGAGACGGAGGAAGCTAGAGGGGTCTGGACAGGGAGCAAGGTCCGAGTCCTCCCTGGCACCAAAACGGAGCGGGAGCTCAACCTAGGTACCTGCCCACGTTGCCCCAGCTCAGCGATGAGAGCTTGGCGTGCTGCCCTCCAGGGCCCTGCAGAGGGCTGGGCAGAGTATCCATGGCTCGGACTGGGAGGCTGAGGCTCTGAGAACAGTGACTCGCCCGAGGTCACCTGGTGAGGCAGGGGAAGCCAAGGTGTAAACCCCAGTTCTCTGAGGGTCCCCCTCCACCACAGCACCCAGAGCAGTAATGGCAGGCTCCTGCCCCCACACACCTGGGAGGACCTTCAAGCCCCTCCTGCCGCCCCCCCTTCCCCATCCGAGAGGCAGGGCAGCAGAGTGGAAAGGGGCTCTTAGGCACACTTGGCCCAAGTTCAGACCCTGCCCTCGCCACTCCAGCTGTGCAAGTTTGAGCAAGTCAGCATCTGCATTTGCAGAGTGAAGAAACAAACACTTCCGTTCAGGATCATGGGGTGAGAGACTGACATCACGTGTGCAATGCAGCTCACACACGGCAGCACACGGAGAACACCGTGGAAGGACAGTGGTTCTGGGGCGAGTGCCCATCTGACAGCAGGAAAGCTGAGGCATAACCAAGCCCCACGCTGTGAGAAACAGGTTCGGAGGACCTTTCCAAGGACATGCCGAGACTCAGGGTGGGTATTTATCAGGAAGGTAACCAGGGGTGCAGATGTTGGGGTCCTGGCCTCCTGGGCAGGGCTCAGGCACACTCCAGTGCTGACTCCACTGCTCAGCGGAGGCCTGAACACTCTGGAATCTGTTTCCGCACTCCCAGGGACCGGGGCAGGACTCTCATCCTGAGCCTGGGCCCAGAAGCAGCAAGGAGGTTGTAGACAGGGAGTCATTGTCTGGCCGGCTGGCCCAGATCCCACAGCTGCCAAGCCTTCTGGGGCGCAGGGTCTTCCCGAGACCAGCCTGCTATGTGTGGGAAGGATGTTTGTCTCCCAGTTGCCACAGGAGACCCAGATTCCACACTGGGCGTTCTCTCGGTGTCCCGACGGTGACCCCAGAGCATCTCCGACCAGCAGGCCTGGGTGGGGCCCGAGAGGACAAAGCTGCCTTTGGCGCTGGCAGCCGGGTGGCAGAGTGTGCGTCAGCTTGTCAGCCAGCCAGAGAGACCTGGAAGTCAGCCTCGTTGCCCCCTCACTATGTCACCACGCATATGACACGATGTGGCAGATGTTTCTATCAATTCTGCTACTGAGGGATCTCTAGACCCTGGTCCCTCTTTCTTGATCCCATAGTCACTGCCCGAACCACCTCCACCATCACATCCCTACTTCCTAATCTCACAGTGTGTCCTGGACTCCACAGCCAAGGGGAGCTTTTAGAAACACAATTCAGCCACATCGTTCTCCCTTTTGGAATCATTTGTGAGTATTTGCAAAACATATACCTGGCAAAGGACTCATATCCAGAACATGTAAAGAATTTCTACAAATCAGTAAGATGTGAGTCAACCAGTAGAAAAGGGACAAGAGACTTTGGGCAGGCCCTTTACAATAGAGTTTCTCTAAATGGCTTAGAAATAGATGAAAACATGGCTAGTCATCATAGAAACACAAAATAAAGCCACATGAGCTCTTACTACACACCTGCCAAAATGGCTAAACTATAAATCATGTGTGTCAAATGTTGATAAGGAGATGGAGCAACTGGAACTCTCAGACACTGCTGCTGAAGGGGGTGTAAATTGCACAGTCACTTTGGAAAACCATTTTGCAGTATCCACTAAAGCTCCATATATACATAGTCTACATCCAGCATTCCCACCCTCGGTCTGTGTCCAACAGAGATGTATGCATCTATCCACCACAAGACACATTCTGGAACATTCTCAGCAGTTTTGTTCATACCAACCAAAAACAAGAGGCACCTCGACTGTCCATCAAGAGTAAAATGGAATGAGAACAAGTGAGGGACATGTACACATGACCACGTGGGATGTACCTCACACTGTGTTGAGAAGACGACGCCAGACACAAGAGAGTACGCCCTGCTCGATTCCACTTGCATGAACTCCAAGATCAGGTAAGCCATGTTGACATCTCAAAGGTGGTTGTCCTTGAGGGAATGTGGGGAAAATGCCTGGGGAGGCATGGGGCATTTCTTGGGTACTGATAACATCCTGCCTTCTGACCTTTCAGTAGCTACACACAGTTAGACAGCTGTGTTTAATTTTATCAGGTGAAAATCCACCAAACTGAACATTTTACATATATTACTCTTCAATTAAAAGCTTCTAAAAAATTGACCTGCCTCCATGATACAGTGTAATATCCTCCATGGTAGTTTCCACCAATTTGTTTTTGTTTTTGCCAGAGCACACATGGACTCACTAGAGAGAGTGAAAGTGAGAAAACACCCCCTGGTGACAGTTGCACAGCAATCCCATCTCCATTTTCCCCTTCCTTCAGGATTTGGGGCACACATGCACATGCACTTGCTTATTTTTCAGACCACTGGGTTCAGTACTCAACTGTGTAACCAGCCATGTGGAATCCAGTTACCCTAACCACCACTCCACCAACTGGCCCCTTCCCACCAGTTTAACCTTGACATTATTTCATCTACGGCACCTTCCAGCTTCCTGGACATGCCAGCAGTTTCATCTGCTTGGAACCTCTCTTAATTAGTTGTCAGACACTCTGCTCTGGGGTCACAGCCACCAGGAAGCCCTCCCCCTGGCCCTAGACAGAGGTGGCCACTGCCTCCTCAGGGAGCCATCTGCACCTTTGTCCCAGCCCTTCTACATCTGATAGTCTCACAGGTACTTACTGAGAACTTGTTACATGCCAAGCACACACGGCTGTGAATAAAACAATCACAAGTAAACAGGTTAGATTTGAAAAATCAAATACAGAAATAAATAGATATGGACAAATGGCAACCAATACCCCAAAAGGGAAGTCCAGGTGGTCGATGGGAGAATAGTGCGGGAGACAGGGCAGCGGAGGGGCTGGTTTACCTGTTAGATCGGGGAGGGCCTCTGGTGCAGATTCAGAGAACAGGAGCCGGGCTGAGGGTGCATGGGAGGAACTCCACGTGGGAGACCTGAGACCACTAAGGGTGAAGTCCCAGGTGTCATGGGCTGTGTCATTCCCTGCCCTGTCCTGCAGAGCTTAGGACAGGCCTGGCCTAGTCAGGGGTCTGGCAGTATTTTGTGAATGAATGAGTGGGTGAATGGTGAGAGGCTGGAGAGAAGGGCAGAATGATCACGAGGTGGACTGGGGGCCTCGCGACACCAGCTGCCTTCACAGGCATGTGCCTCTAACTGGGGAGCCAACGCGGGGAAAAGGTTGGGCTTCCCAGCACGTGTTCCGAGCCTCAGGCTGGTCAGTCTTCCTCCTTTTACGCATTCATTTGACAGAGACTAACTGAGCACCTACTATGTCCTGGGCTCTGAACCGGGGCCTTTCTACTCTGCCTCCCACTCATCCTGCTGGCCACTCCTCTCTGGGATCCCTGGGGTTGGCGTCTCCCCTGCTTCTGGATGTTTTCCCACCCCATCCCTCAGTCCCCCTCTGTGGGACCAGGTAGAACATGGTCTGATCACCAGGGGGGATCGTGGGTTACACCATCCACTTATTCCCAAGCCCAAATATGATTGAAGGGACAAATGTTTATTTTGCCAAAATCCCTTCTGCTTTACCAAAGGATTTCCAGAGTTATTGTAATTGGCCCTCCCGCCAGGGTTTCCCAGACTCTGCTGCAGGAACATAAACTCATAGGGCTCCTCAGAGAGCGTGAAGGCAGGATTTGGAGCAGTTAGGAAAGCATGCTCTCGTGAGCCAGCAGGCCCCTAATCAGGGTAAACCCAAAGCACGCTGCGCTCTGGTTTGCAAAGGGCTAGTCCAAAGTGCTTGGACAACGGCTGAAGGTTGGGGCCAACCCAGACGTCCCCCACCCGGGAAGAGTGGGGGATGCGTGCAGTGCTGAGAAGTAGCACAGACATCCGCAACCAAAAAAGCTGATTTTAAGTAAAAAGGGAAAGAAATGAAATGAGATGTCTGACATGATAGCCTTTGTGTAATTTAAAATGCACCCACACACACACACAGAGCTACATGCTTCTTGAGGGAACATACATATTTAAGAACATATAAATGCAGTGGAAACCACTTGGGGAGGAGAATGGGAATTCGGTTTGGGGTGATGGGGAGGTACTTTTATTTTTTTTTAAGAATTATTTTATTGGGAACCAGCAGTTAGCGTAATGGCCATGTCGCTGGACTCCCACGTAGTCGACCACGGTTCACGTCCAGGACCCGGTGGCTTAAAACTCACGCTGGGCGCGTGTGCGTGCGTGCCCAAGATCCCAAGAGGAGAATGGAGGAAAAAGGATTGCGGCGTGACCATCCCCCCTGGGGGGTGATTTCTCGCTTTCTGTCTCTATGTCTCTCTCTGTCTGTCTGGCGAGCGCACGCGCCCTATAGCAAAAGAAAAAAAAAAAAATTTAAAAAAAGAATTATTTTATTTAACTATATTTATTTGTTTGAATTTGACCAGAGAGGGACAGAGTGAGAGAGAGAGAAAGAGAGAGAGAGAGAGAAAGTGAGAAAGTAAGCTACCAGGTCTGGGACTTGAACTGTGGTTGGCCATGTGGGAGTCCAGTGCCCTTAACCACCATGCCACCTGCTGGTCCCAGGTACTTTTTTTAAAAAAAATTATTTAATTTTATTCATCATCATTATTTTTTTTCTCTTTAAATTTATTTATTTTTTACATTAATTCACTATACATCATTACAGCATACAAATGAATTTTCCATCCAAAATACTCTGTGTATTGGCTCAATCAAGCACATCAACATACATGTTATCAGCAAATAATTTTCCAGTTCTTATGTCTTGTATACTTTGTTGTTTGTTTTGCCATCCTTGATTCCCTATCCCTCACCCTCTGCCATGTCCCACCCTCCTCCCACATTGTCTCTGGTATCCATGGTTGCTTTCTATGCCTTTGCCCTGCCCCCCATTTAATTGATTTGCTAATGAACTTAATAAGTCTAAATATTTCCAGTAGCTAGCACAGCTGATATATACCTATACATGAACCCAAGTCTGACTTTAGGCATAAACCCCAGTGAGTAGAATGAACATATTATAAAGTAGTACCCAGCTGGGGCTATATAGCTTACTGCAGTCATCAAATATGCATTTTTTAAAAAAATTTGATACAAACAGTTTTACTGTTTTTTTTTTTTCTCCTGCAACTTTTTTTTTTTTTTAATTACTTAACATTCATTCCCTGAGCATCATCACAATGTACTAAATGTGGTTTCCCATCTAGAATAAACTGCATAGTGGCTTAATCATGCATGTTACCATCAATAATATTCCATTTCTACTTTCATACATGTGTATACGTATATATATGTTTTTTACCCCATGTTTGACCCTCTGCCCTTTCCCACTCTCTTATTATACTATCTCTGCTATATACGGTTGTCTTCTATTCCTTTTTCCCCAACATTTTGTTGATCACACAATATCATAAATAATCCAACTACTTTCAGCAGGTAATTTCAAGAAGAGTAGTTTTGAACTGGTAATGATATTTCCTTGAAACTTAAAGCCTAGAAACAGGTTAGTATTCTGTTCAAATAGTAGGTACATGCACCTATCAACAGTTCAAGACAGGACAAAAATCCTTTAAAACCGGAAAACAAAGCTTAGGAGAAAAGCAGCAATAATTTAGTCAAGTTACAGAATGTTGTTTCATCGGCTCAGTCTCATGTACTTAATCTTTCTTCTGCTAAGGTTCGATCTTCCAGATTGAATTCTGGGATATAATATTCATCTCCAAACATTGTTCCTACAATTAAGTTGCCCATTTTCTTAGTTTTTGAACTCTTATTTCTATGTGTCTGCATTTAATTTTACTGACATAGCACTCCCTTAAGAACTTCTTGGAGATCTGGTCTGGTGCCGGTAAATTCTTTCAGGTTTTGTTTATCTGGGAAAGTTCGTGTCTTTTCTTCCCAAATGAATAATAACCTTGCTGGGTACAGAATTCTCGGTTGAAATTGCTTTTCCCTTAATACTTTGAATATATTTTCCCATTCTCTCCTCGCTCACATTGTTTCCGACGAGAGGTCTGCCGTTAGTCTGATGGGATACCCTTTGTAGGTAACTTGCCTTTTTTCTCTAGCCAGTCTTAGTATTTTGTCTTTGTCTGTGGTTTTGGTCAATCTGGCTATAATGTGTCTTGGAGAAGATCTTCTTGGGTTGATTCTATTTGGGGTCCTCTGTATTTCTTGGGACTGAATCTTTGAGTGCCTCTCCAGGTTTGGAAAGTTTTCTTGCAGGATTTCATGGAATAGATTATCAATGCCCTTATGAGTCTCTTCACCCTCTGGGATGCCTATTATCCGGATGTTTGGACGTTTAATTGTATCTAGTACTTCTCGCATATTATTCTCAAAGTTTTGGGCCATTTTCTCAGTCTTCATGGTGGATTTTTCTAGGCCAGCCATTTTCTCTTCTACATTAGAGATTCTATTTTCTGTATGATCTAATCTGCTTTTAATACTTTCAAGGGAGATTTTGACTTCTTGTATTATAGCCTTCATCTCTGACAGTTCCATCTGATTCTTTTGTAAAGTGTGAAATTCCTCTTTTAGATCTTGCATGAATTTTCTCACCTCCTGGAACTCTTCAACTCCTTTCTCCTTCCTCTTCAGCAGTTCCTTATCTCTCTTCTCTTCCATCTCTGTTAGCTTTGCCATTATGAATGTTCTGAATTCTTTATCAGACATTTCCATGACTTCCATTGAACTATGTGTGGATGAAGAGGAGTTATCCTTTTCTCTTGGAGGAGAGGTATTTTCCTGCTTCCCCATATTTCTTGTGGTCCTGCAGCGATTTCTAGTCATCTGGTGGATGGTGGGTTTCTTCCCGAACTTGGAGGTTCAACCACACGGGTTTTGTATGCTAGAGGCCCAGTTAGCAGTGGGACATCTTCCTTTCTCCCAAAATGGCTAGATCGCAGGAGCCATGGAGCTGTCTGTCTCTTGAAGAAGGGCTGTTCTGGGCTCATTATTATTATTTTTAAAAATTTGACCAGAGAGATAGAGACAGAGAGAGGGAAAGTGAGAAAGCAAGCTGCCAGGTCTGGGACTTGAACCATGGTTGGCCATGTCTAGCACCCCACCACTACACAACCTGCTGGCCCGAAGGGGAGGTATTTTTGATATGCACACTTCATATAAAAGAAAGAAACATCAGCAAAGGAAGCGTACTAAGAATCGAGGAATAAAATTATCTTGACAATCTCCACTAGAGGTAAAAAATAAAATAAGATTTAAATTTCAAAAGTTGACTGCTTCTGGGAAGATGTACTAGACTCTTTTTCCTAGTCTTCTCACTAAGTACAATTTAAAATTCTAGACATGGTGTGGTGGTTAGGACACTGGATTCCCACATGGCCAAACAAATCCTGGACCCAGGGCCTTGAAAATCACGCCAGGCACATATGCATACGTGCCAAGAATCCCTAGAGGAGAACAGAGAAGGGATTGCAGCACGGCTACCCCCCAGGGGGTAATTTTCTTACTTTCCCTTTCTCTCTATCTCTCTTTGGAAAGCTCACGTGCCCTGTGGCTAAAACCTTAAAAAAGAACAATTCTGGGCATAACATAACACAAACAAAGGAGACTCCAAAGAGGCAGGCAGAGTCTCAGGGAAGCAGGAGCCATGCTGTCACACTGTGGTGAGTCCCCTGAGATTTTTGTTTGCTTGAATTTGCCTCCTGTATCTTGGACTTGAAACTGAAGAAGCCAGCAACCAGAAATGCCACAGGACCTAGACATAAAAGGCCCAGCCAAAACCCATTCCCTCTAGCTAAAGAACCAAGAAAGAAGCAGCCTCACAGGACAGAAAATGTTAGACAATCATTTCTCTATTCCAGCCAAATACCTATGAAAAATCTGTGGCCCCACCCATGCCAGCGAGGGCTGATTGGGGAGCCCAGACTTCCACCCTCAACAGGTTGAAACAAGGCTCTCCCATCTTCCTGCCAGACTGCTGTCAGCGAGGCCAAGCAGGGAGACACAGCCTTTATCCCCACCTAAGCAGAAACAAGGAGCTCCGACCGCCCGTGTCCACAGAGGCCAGGGGAGCTTGGACTTAGCCCCCACCCCAGAACATCACCTCCCCCGTTGATGCAGTACGGAAGTCCAACAGGATATACAGCCTCCGAACGTAATGTCCCAAATGTCGAGGTCTTAATGAAAAAAATTACCCACTTTGCCAAAGAAGATCTTAAGCTAAGTGGGAAAAGGCAATTAACAGACGTCCAAACCAACATAACACAAATGTTATAAACATTATTGAGACTAAAGAAAAATTTGAGTCTCAGCAAATACATTAAAAGAAAAGAAAGAAAGAAAGAAAGAAAAGAAATAGCGGGCCAGCCGGTGACAAGGTGAGTAAGGTACTGGACTTCATATGGCTGACCATGCTTTGGCTCTCAGACTGGGTGGCTTGCTTTGTTACTTTCCTTCTCTCTCTCTGGTCAAATTGAAAAAATAATAATAATAAATAAAATTAAATAAATAATTCTTTTTTAAAAATAATAATAAGAAGAAATAGAAGATATAAAGAAGAACCTCAGTTAAAAAATGGAAGGGACAGAGGAAAGAATCAGTGAACTGGCATGTAGAACAATAAAATGACTTAACCTGAGCAACAGAAAAAGCAAACAGAAAAAAACAAAAATGAATAGAGTCTCGGGGAACTACAGGATTAAACCGAGAGAGCTTACATTCATAGCTTTGGAGTCACAAGAGGAGAAGAGACAGAAAGAAGATTTTTAAAAAAATTCAAAGAATAAAGGTTGAAGATCCATCTCAAATTTCACAAGATGTAAGCCTGCTGGATTAAGAAGCTAAGCAACCCCTGAGCCAGCAGGTGGCGTGGTGGTTAATGCACTGGGCTCCCACATGGCCGACCACATTTTGAGTCCTGGACCCGGTGGCTTGCTTTCTTACTTTCTTGCTCTCTCTGTCTGTCTGTCCCTGTCTGTCTCTCTCTGGCAAGTGCATGCACGCACCCTAGAGAAAAAAAAAAAAAAAAAGGCTAAAAAAATAAGAAAAGAGAGAGAAATTGTTAGAGCGGGTTAAAACACATAACCCAACTATATCCCATCCACAAGATACTTACTTCAAGTATAACAATATAGACAACACGAAGGTAAAATGATGGAAAAGATATATCATGCAAAGGAATGTGGAAGTTATTAATGTCAGGTAAAGCAGATTTCAAATAAAAAACAATTACCATTGGCAGAGAGAACATTCTATAATGACGAGTGCCAATCCAATATGAATACATAGCAACCCTAAATGCGTAGGCACCAAATGACAGGATTGTGAAATGTCACGGGAAAAACTGAAAGAACTAAAAAGAGAATATACAAATGTCCCATTAGAGTTGAAGACTTCAGCACTCTCTCAATAATTGATAGAACAACTAGATATAAAATCAGCGAGGATACAGAAGAACTCAGCACCACCAATCACCAGGATCTGATCAACACTTACAGAACAACCTGCCCGACAACAGCAGGGTATGCATTCTTTTCTAGTGTCTGTGGAGTAGAACTAGACGGTAAAACAAACCTCAGAAATTTAAAGTAATTGAAATCAGATTAAAATTGAATACAAAGTGTGCTCTCTGATTATGTCAGAATCAAACTAGAAATAAATAACAGAAAGGCAACAGGAAAATATCTAAACACTTGGAAACTAAACAAACCACTTCTAAATAATTCTCATATCAAAGAGGATTTCTCAAAGAAAATACAACATAGCATACATTTTTGGAATACAGCGGCAGCAGTTCTGATAGGGAAATGTAGACCACTAGAGGTATGCATTGGAAAAGAGAAGATGTCGCCCATCCCGAGACTTAGAAGAACAAAATGAACTCAAAGCCAGCAAAGCAAGGAACTAACGAAGAACAAAAATCAATTAAATTAAAAGCAGAAAAACAATAGATAAAATCAATGAGATAGAGTTGATTCTTTGAAAAGGTCAATAAACTTGATAAGCCTCCAGCAAGACTGATAAAGAAAAAAGAGGGCCAGCAGGTGGTGTGGACGTTAAGGCAACTGTATCCCATGTGGCCAACTGTGTGGTTCAAGTCCAGGACCCGATGGCTTAAACACACCAGGTACGTGTGCATACACCCCCAAAATCCTGAGAGGAGAATGGAGAAGATGGCCATTCACCTTGAGGGGTGATTTCTCACTCTTTCACTTTCATGAAAAAAAGAAACTTTTTTTTTATTTATTTTTTTTTTGCTATAGAGCATGTTCACTCACTAGAGAGAGAGGGAAAGTGAGAATCTCTCCCCTTACACACACCCCACGAGATGGCCACTCTGCAATCCCTTCTCCATTATGCCTTAGGGATTCTGGTCATGCATGCACATGCACTTGGCATATTTTCTAAGCTGTTGGGCCCAGGACTCAAACCACACAGTCGGTCATTTGGGATCTCACTGCCTTGACCTCCACCCCATATGCTCGCCCAAAAGGAGCATATTTTTAGAAAAAAGGATAATAAGAGGGTACTAATGAACAACTCTACATATATAAACTTATATAAAATTCTACATATAAAACTTAGATGAATGTACTAATTTCTAGAAAAATATAAACAAGTAAAAGTCACCCAATACAAAGCAGATATTTTAAATAGCCTTATAACTACTAAATAAATTGCCTTTGTAATTTTAAAACTTCTCCAGAAAAAATCATCAGGCCTTGGGGACCAGCAGTTAGCGTACTGGCAATGTCGCTGGACTCCCATGTAGTCGACCACAGCTGGAGTCCTGGATCCAGTGGCTTAAACTCATGCCGGGCGTCTGCGTGCATGCCCAAGATCCCGAGAGGAGAATGGAGGAGAAGGGATTGTGGCATGGCCATCCCCCCTGGGGGGTGATTTCTCGCTTTTTGTCTCTCTGTCTGTCTTTCTGGTGAGTGCACGCGCCCTATAGCTAAAACCTCTCCCCCCCAAAAAAAAATAAATAAAAAGAAATAGGCCTAGATGGTTTCACCAGAAAATCCTACCAACAATTCAGTGAAAAATGAACATCAACACTACACAAAATTCAACTCATTCATGAACACGTAAAAAAAGAAAAAGAAAGAAAGAAAGAAAGAAAGAAAGAGAGGGAACTTCCTAGGGTCTGGCAGGTGACATGGTAGTTAAAGGAGCTGGATTCTCACATGGCTAACCATGGGTCAAGTCCCAGATCTGGTGGCTTCCTTTCTCACTTTCCCTCTCTCTCTGTCTCTCTCTGGTCAAATTGGAAAATAATAATAATAAGTAAAGTTAAAATACAATAATTCTTTAAAAAAAAAAAAAAGAAAGAAAGGGGACTTCCTCAACTTGATAAAGAATATCTACAAAAACCCTGCATCTTACATTATACTTCGTGGTGGAAAACTAAATTCTTTTCCCCAAGTTTGGGGACAAGGCAAATATATCCACTCTCACACTCTTACTCAACACAAAGCTAGGGTTCTACTGGTGCAGTAATGCAAGAACATGCAGGTCAGAAACAAAACACAAGTCAGAAAGAAAGAAACTGCCCCTATTTGAATCGTGATAAATGTAAATCTGAAAACATAAACTTTTAAGAAAATAAGAGGGGAGAAAAACCTTTGAAATCTTGGGCTAGGCAATAGCTCTCACACTCAGCACCAAAGGTATGAGTTGTGGGACCAGCTGGTGGCATGGTGGTTAAGGTGCTGGACACTCCCACATGGCCTACCACGGTTCGAGTCCTAGACCTGGTAGCTTGCTTTCTCTCTCTCTCTCTCTCTCTTCAAATTGAAATAAATGAATGAATGAATAAAACTAAATAAATAATTCTTTAAAAAAAGAAAAAAAAAAAAAAAGGTATGAGTTGTACGGGAAAAGATTGGGCCAGCCCTTTGGCACAGTGGTTAAGCACTGTGCACTGGAAGCTAGACCTCACATGGCTAACTGCAGTTCAAATCCCGGTCCTGGAGGCTTGAAAATACACCATGTGCATATGTGTCCCAAATTCCCATGGGATGGAGAGACGAAGGAAGAAGAACTGTGGTGTGACCACACCCTCTGCAGGTGCTTTCTCTCTCCCTGATGAGCACACTCACCTCTGGCGTTCCCCCCCCCCCTTTTCTTTTTTGAAAAGGAAAGATTGATAAGTTGGATTTCAGCAAGCTTTAAAACTTTTGCTCTGTGAAAGACCCTGTTAAGAGAGTGAAAGGGACCAACCCATGGTGTGGTGACTAAGGTGGCTAGATCCTACATGCCCCAGAAACATGCCAGGCATATGTGTGTGCATGCTCCAAATCCTGAAAGGAGGGGGAGATGGAGGAGAACGGACTGCTGCGAGACCATGCCCCAAGAAGGGTGAAAAGACAAATTACAGACGGGAAGAAAATATTTGCAAACCACTTATCTGATAAAGGACTTGTATCTAAAAGATATAAAGAATTCTTAAAACTCAACAGAAGAAAAATTCCATTGGAAAATGGGCAAAAGACATGAAGAAATTTTTCAGCAAAGAGGATATGCAGATGGCAGATAAGCACATGAAAATATGTTCAACATTATTAATCATTAGTGAAATGCAAATTAAAACCACAATGAAATATCGTTACACACCTCCTGGGAGGGCTGAAATAAAAACCACGACACCAAATGTTGGCAGAGATGCAGAGAGACGATCACGCATACGTGGCTGGTGGAAACGTGAAATGGTACAGCCAGGCTAGAGAACGGTTTGGCAGCTTCTTTAAAACTTAAACATGCAAGCACACAATCCAGCAATTGCACTCCTGGGCATTTATCCCAGAGAAATGCAAACTTATGTTCACACAGAAACCTGTACAGGAATGTTTATAGCAGCTTGACTCGTAAGAGCCAAAACCTGGAAACAGCCCAGATGTCCTTCAACAAGTGTACAGTTACACAAACGGAGACATCCATGCTATGGAAAACTAAATAAAATAAAAAGGATTGAACTATGGAGACACACGACAACCTGGATGACTTTCCAAAGAATTATGCTGAGTGAAAAAAAGCCCATCCCCAAAGGTTACTTACCGTCCGATTGCATTTATACAACACCCTTGAAGTGACGAAATCGCAGAAAGAGAACAGAGTGGTGGTTGCCGAGGGCTACGGAGGGGGCGGGGACTGAGGGAAGTGGACGTGGCTACGAAAGGGAGCAGGAGGCTCCTCGTGGTGCTGGAATGTTCTGGCTCCTGGCTGAACCACTGTCAATATCCTGGTGGTGACGCCTTACTGTAGTTCTGCAGGGTACGGCCACTGGGGGACACTGGGTAGAGGGTAACCCTGATTGCTCTGTGTTATTTCTTATGATTGTACGTAAATCTGTAATTAACTCAAAATAAAAGTTTAATTCTAAAAGATTAGGGGCCAGGGGCCAGCAAGTGTCATGATGGTTAAGGCACTGGACTCCACACAGCTAACCATGGTTCAAGTCTCAGACCCGGCAGCTTGCCTTTTCTCTTTCTCCCTCTCTCTGATGAGCACACACGCCCTATAACAAACTTAATATTAAATAAAAATAAATACGTCATTCTTAAAAAAAAAAAAAAAAGAAAGAAAAGAAAGTAGAGGCAAGATGGTGGGGCAGCAGCAAAATACAGCACTCTGCAAGCTGACCCACACACTGAGATTCCTACTTCAGATCCAGAGACCTTTCTGAGTCACCAGAGGTATGCCCGGGATCCATGGTTGGCTAGGGCGGGGGCTGGATCATGGCACAAAGACCCTGATGGGGATGCTGACTCTCTCTCTCTGTCACGTATGGAATAAATTAACAAACTTAAAAGAATTTTTATTTATTTATTTTTAATTTGCTACAGGGCACATGCACTCACCAGAGAGAGACACAGAGAAAGAGAGAGAGGAAAAGTGAATAAGTAAGCCACCAGGTCCAGGACTCAAACCATGGTCAGCCATGTAGGAGACCAGAGCCTTAACCACCATGCCACCCGCCGGCCCCAATTTAAGAGAATTTTAGCCACCATCACCTCCCTTCTTTCCCTCGGCTCCTCAACTCCACAGAAGCTCTGCTCGATGTCCAGCTTCCGGAGACCAAGTTTCCACTGCATGGGTCCCACTTGGGAAGCCGGGAAACACCACCATTATCTTTTTTCCTTTTCTGTTTTTTTCTTCATTCATGATATAGCACATGTGCATGAGAGAGAGAGAGAGAGAACGATGACGCCCTCCACAGGCCTGGTCACACTACCATCCCTTTCCTCCAGCCCTCCACCCGCCAGATCGCAGACAATTGAGGACAACATCATCCTGGCCTGGTCAGCACATTTTAAGCCAATAAGGCCGGGGGTTGGAACCATGGTCACCATGTGGGGTCCAGGTTCTCTTGAGCCGTACGTTACCACTGCACCACAGAGCTGGCCCCGCCATCGTCTGTGAGGAAACTTCGAGAATAGGAGCCAGACACTAAAGGCAGACAAATGTTGACAAGAGAACTGCTGGTACTGAGGATGTGAACCGGCGGGCCTGGCATGAGCCCTGAGCGGAAACACAGATCGATCGGGAGGACTAGGAAGAGCACCTCCGTCCCCAGGGGCCAGGACGACTTCTCTAGGAGATAGTCAAGGCGACGCGTCAAGCGCTCGAGTTTGTCCAGGACCAGCTGGCTGGGCCATCTAACTGAAAACGGGACCCTGTGTGTTAGCTCAGGCCATTCTGTCACTTGTGACGGCCATGCCCATAATTCTCGTGCTGAGGCTGGCCGGCAGCCGAGCCTGGGGGAGGCGAGTTAAAACCCCGAGGCCGGGCTGCAGGATGGTTTGAAACTGACCATGTATGATTGCCCATGGGGGTGGGACGGCACAATGACATAGATGGAGTTGAAAATCTCAAGCTAAAACTTAGGCTGCCAGACTGAAACCGTAAGAACCCCATTCGATAGTGATGCAGAGGAGAGGGAAGAGCAACGGAACCAGGCGGAAACGGAAAGCGAGCGTGAAGACTGCTGAGCACTCTGAGTCATGGTGCCGCTAAGCACCCCCGCATCTGCGAGGCGCTTGGACTCTGGCACAAACTGCCCCTTCGTCTTCACACCCCACCCAACTTCCAGAATTTCCCTTTTCCTAACCTTTCCTTTGGATCTGAGAGCTAGCAAGGACAGCAGCAAATTGTCTATGCTGCCCTGAGACTTCGGAGGTGCCAGTGTAACATGGCGTCGTCCCATTTTAGAGACAAGGACACCGACCCTCAGGTGAGGAGAGTGACCCGTCCTGTCACACAGCGAGCTCAGAACCCAGGCATTGGCTCTCCTCCCAGCTTCACCTTGTCACGCTACACCAGGAGGAAATGATCTGCCTCGCACCCTCTCTCCAACCCCAAGGCCAGCAGCCTGGCTCAGGTCCTCAGCATCTAGGACAGTTGTCAGTCACCCAGCCACACATGCCGGGGCCTGTGGTGCACCAGGCACCGACCTAGCCCTGAGGGGAAGGCAGGGGATACAGCAGACAGACTGACACGCTTGCGTGGAGCTGGCGTTTGCACCGTGCACACCGCGACCTGCTCCATCCTCCCAGGCTGCCCTCCCGCCTCCCTCCTTCAGCCGCAGCTGGCTGAGCTTCCTGATCACCTACAGGGCCGCTGTCACCACCTAGGGGCCTGGAGGACTTGGACTTGGGCCCCACATTTGGGGGAGACCTCATTTGACTTTTATGGTTTTTTCTGAATGGGAATTGTGGCATGGGATGCCGCATCAGAAGTGTTGGTTTGATCACCATGAAATGCAGCTAACCTTTGTAAACTTTGCTAACTGTCCTTCGGTATTTCGTTATCTTTTTTTCTATAACCAAAAGCCTCCAAAAAATAGATGTTTTTGGGAGCAGTGCATGGCGTAATGGTTATGTCGCTGGACTCCCATGTAGTCAACTATGGTTCGGTTCCGGACCTGCTGGCTTCAAACTCACGCTGGGCGTGTGTGTGTGTGCCTAGAATCCCAAGAGAATGGAGGAGAGGGAATTGCGGCGTGGCCATCTCTCCTGGGAGGTGATTTCTCACTTTTTGTCTCTCTGGCGAGCATACATGCCCTGTGGCAAAAATCTTTAAAACAAACAAACAAACAAACAAAAACAGATGTTTTCAGTCTCTCTGGGCCCTGATGAGGCCCAGAGTTGCCAGTTCCCTGCTGATTTGCCCCCAGCCTCCCTTGCCAGGGCCGTTCCTCCCTTGTGTTCTTCTGTGCTAGTGGAGAAAAGAATCCTCCTGAACAGCAAGAGGACCAGGGTTCCAGTCCTGGCACTGCCAGTTACTGAGGTGCTTTGAGACAGTGTCCTCCCCTTTGTGGCCTCATTCTCCATCTGTAAAACGGGAGCTGGGTGGTTCAGGGGTCCCTTCCCACATACTCCCATGGTTTCCCCTACCCGGCTTCAGCTCCCCAAGGACAAGGTCTGCGACTCCCCACAAATTCAAGACTGTCAGGTGCACAGTGTAGGTCTCCAGGGAACACGTGGAGAACACGTTTCCAAGTCACTGGCCCTGCTGGCCACAGGGCCAGCCATACAGCAGCCAGTTCCTCTGACCACTCTGGCTGCTCAGTGGCTCCTGGGCCAGCCCCTGGACCACAGGTGGGGCTGGGCAGCCCCTCTTTTGGCTCTGGTCCAGGGGCTCCCAGCAGACTTACTCTGGCTCAGAGCAGTATGCTGGTGGGCCCGGGGCCTTCTCCTCCACACTCTCTTCCCTCTCACTTCTCAAAGTGTGGCTCCTGGACAGCAGAGGGGCCACACCTAGGAACTCATTCATGCAAGGTCTTGGGGCCAGCAGGTCTCACATGGCCAACTGAGAAGTTTGGGTCCCAGACCTGGCAGTTTGAAAATCACACAAGGTGAGTGTGAGCGCATACCCCAAATTCCGAGAGGAGAATGGAGGAGAGGGAATTGCGGTGTGGTCATCCTCCATGGGGTGATTTCTCAGTTTCTCTCTGTCTCTGGCAAGCACAGGCACCCTGCAACAAAAACTAAAAGAAGAAGAAGAGATGAAGAGGAGGAGAAGAAGAAGAAGAGGAAGAAGAGGAAGAGGGAGAGGGAGAGGAAGAGGAAGAAGAAAAGGAGGAAAGAAGAAGAAAAAGAAGAAGGCAGCAGGGTCTCAGGTCCCATGCCAGACCTGCTGGGTTGGAATCTGTATTCTAGGAGCCAGGAGTACATGCCCACAACCCAGGTTGGCTGAGACTGGGGTGGGCATGGCATGTAGACCCAGTTGGGGTGCCTGTTTCTCTCTCCTAGGAGAAATACATTAAAAATTTTTAAAAACTACATTCTAATAAGATTTGATTTCCTTTAAACATTTGAGAAGATTGGGTAGGGGGGTGCCCTGTCCCCTCAGTGACCAAGGGCCCCTTCAGTGGCGGTACAGCCTCAGTAAGGGCCTCTGTTCTAAAAGTGAGAAAGAAATCCAAGGCTCTTCCCTCCCCTGCCCTGCCCCTGCTTAACCTCCTCCCTCTAACACACGTACACAGTCACACATGTGAATGCTTGCCTGTGCACGCTTGCCAAGGTCATGCACCGATGCACACGTGCTCAAGTGCACACAGGAGCTTGCACACACATACACACACATACACTGCAGGCCCTGGCCATGCCCTCCAGTGAGTCACAGGGTGACTCAGGCACACCCCTCCTCTCCTGATCCTCAAGGGGGAGACAAGGAGGAGGGACAGGGGAGACGCCTCAAAGGCAAACCTAAGAATGGGACTTTGGGCCCCAGCCTGGAGCTTCCAGGGTCAGGGCAGGAGTTCGGGGTGCGCATCCGGGCTAGCCTGGAACACGGGCAAGTCCCCATCGGGACAAGTCCTTTCTTTCTTGCAAGCCCCCTCCCTTGTGGTCCCTCTCCCTCCCAGGCCCAGCAGGACCTTCCTAGGAATTCACCAGGACATCGTGGGAAGGTGGGACAGTCCCTCAGGGACACAGGCCCAGGGTGCCACACCCCTGGGACACCCACCGCTCTCCTCCATAGCCTGCCCGTGACTTCTGGGTGAGAGCCATTCAGACCAGCGGCCGGCAGTCACTAGTCACCGTCAGCCTGACCACAGCAACGTCACCCTCGTGACTCTGGGCCTCACTTGCTCTGCACCTGCGGGCACTGGGGTGTCTGAGCAGACAGAGCAGAAGTCAGAGCAGGGGTCCGAACCCAGGGAGGGGCTGCAGGTGCTGGGGAGCTGGCGACCAGCTTTAGGCCATGCCACAGCTGGTAGTGCCACACTGCTGCAGGGGATCACATTATCGGTCCCTCCCCGGACCTCCAGGGTGTGAACATGGAGTGACAGGACCAGGTGAGGACGGCTCCCATTCTGGGTCAGGATCCCTGGGGGTGGTGTGACCACACTGCCACCTCACTGAGATCTGGGCAAGTCATATCCCACGGCTGCCTCGGTTTCTCCATTTGGGTCATTTCCTGCCATCATTAACTATTCCGGGGCTCAATAATATACCAGGACTCAGAAAAGAAAGGAGGGTGCCTGAGGCCCTCCTCAGCCAGACTGAGCAATGGGGAGGGACCCTGGGAAGATGGACACTCCTTTCCTTGCCTAAACCCCTCCCCCACACCAGGCTGCCAGGGAAAGACTCCCAGCGTCCTGGCTCCCGCTGGAAGCCCTCCACACAGGAGCCGCCCTGCCAGCTGAACCCTGGGCCGCTCTCCTCGCCCACTCTGCAGGGCTGGGGGGCAGGCAAGCTGGGCAGCCCTGGGTCTGGATCTTCTTCCCAACTGCCTCCCAGGCCCTGGCAGGTGGCCGTGGAGCAGGGTTGGGTGGCCCCGGGCGGCCCCCGCACCCCTGCTTTCCGCCTCGATTTGCAGAAACATTCCTACATCTGTCACGGAAGATGGCCTCTCCGTGTCCGTCACCCAGGAAACGCAAACACACGCTGCTGCGCTCCGACCTTCTTCCCACAGTCTGGGAGTGCGCCGGCGCCCCGCCCTCACCCAGAGCTGGGGCGGAGTGTGGGGAAGCCCCCCCCGGATCTCAGTGGGGAAGGTCTGACTCACAGCTCTCTCGCCTGGCCTCCCTCCTCACACACACACACACACACGCACGCACACACGCACAGCGAAACACAGATACACTCACAGGTGCAAAGGCTCCCGACCACACCCACCGACAGCTGTGCACACACAGACACAGGTACACATGCACACACACACTCTCACCAGAGGAGGGGTGCACATGCACACAGTGTCCCCATGCCAGCTGGGGGCGACGTCAGCCATCCCAGCCCTCTGGAGTCTGGCAGCCAGGCCCATGTGAGAGCCCCCTGACACTTGTAGCTTTGACCCCCTGGCGTGGTGTAAGTCTCTCTGCCCCGCTAACCTCTGGCATCTGCCCTGCTAGGTTAGGGTCCTCCTGCACAAGGTCTTTGTCCCCAGGACCCAGCACAGGGCTTGGCACATAGTAGGAGCTCAGGAAACGAGTGAATGCTTGAACAGCCCCATCTACCCTCATCCCTCAAACCAGACTCAGCCAGTCCTGCAGCAAGCAGAGGTATCTTCACTATCCTTCCAGAACTCTCCGGTGCTGCCTCCTACCCTGGCAGACTCCCTTCCCCGGCAGGCCGGGTCCACCTGCTGCGGGCCGTGTCCACCTGCTGTGGGCCGGGTCCAACTGCTGTGGGCTGGCCAGCCTCAAGGTCTGGCTCCCCTGTGCTACCAGTGCACAAGACATTGCCAGTCTCTGTCTCAGGGAGCCCAGGGCAAACAAACCATGAGCGCACAGGGAGGGGATGAGTGCCATGATAGGGACACACAGGGGACAAGGGGCCTCAAGGAGGAGACGTCCGGTAGAGATGGTTCTGCCCATGGACTGTCCCGAGCTCCTGCCTGGCAGTACACGTCACCAGTGTCATGGCCCCCTCCCACCTGTTCTTCACAGGCCTGTGCCCACATCTGCCCTGCAGCCATGCAGAACTCCGCGTCTCAGTGCTTTTGTGCATGCCGGTCCACCTCGCTCCCTGTCTGCCCTGTCTGCTCGCTCCCTGTCTGCTTGCTGGATGAGTCCTCCAGAGCCCGGGTCCAGGTACCTCTTCTCTCCCGGTTCCTCCTGCCCCTCCTCCTTCGACAAGGTGAGAGACCACCTCCGCAGTGAGCCTACAACCCCATCTCCTACCATGGCAGCCCTGTCACCCCGTCTGTAGACTGTTTACCTGCCAGTGGCCTGTGGGCCTCTTGGGAGCAGGGATCCCATTTTGTCAACCTGGGTATCTCCACTACCAGCTGCAGCTAGCCAGGGCCCAGCACATGGTGGGTTAACTTAACACCTCAGAAGCAGGCAGGGTGATGGTGTCTTCACTTCATATCCCCCGCAGTGCCTTCGTTGTAACCAGAGCTCCTTGCTAAATCCCAGTGTTCACTAATTTTCATGCTTGGAACAACATGGGGCCCATGCCTGACTGCAGTGCTGGCCGCAGTTCTTGCTGCCCTGAAGTCAGACCCAGGTGGTGCCTGGACCATGTGCCTGGCCACGGGCTCGCACTGTCCAGTGAGATGGCAGCAGGCCGGACATGAGCGGAAATCTGAAATATGCTTGGCAGGTGCCCCTGTGTGCTCTGCCTATCAGAAGGACACCAGATAGGTCCAGAGAGGACGAGAGGCACGTACAGCAAAACTGGACGCAGCTCACAGCTTGGACCAAGTCCAGTCAGCCCTCCGACCTGTAAGGGAGAAATGCACACTCACTGGTCGATGCTGTCGAGTTTGAGATGCTTTGTTACGTAGGGCTAGCGTGGTGATGCTGACTGAGACAGCTTGCATCTGCAGAGCCCTTGCATGCATCTTCCCATTTCATTCACTGTTATCATTTGCCGCATTTTTTGAAGGAGGGAACCAGGGTACAGAGACTATAACATGCTTAAGGAAGAGCAGAGACCTCTGGTCTCCCTAGCTTGAGCACTTCACCAGATCAGCCTGCTGTCCCTCAAATGAAATCTTCCCCAGAAACAGGTGGAGCAGTGAGGCACCCTCTCCGTGGCCAGCACTCGGCTCTAAGGCATGCTTTCTTGCTTTCTTCTGTCTTGCTACAGTTAACTTGTTCCTCACCCGGGGAGCCCTGGTCTCCAGGAGAGAGGCCTACAACAATCCCCTTCTCTGCAGAAGCCTTCATGGTCCACGGAGTAATTTCACAGCCTGTGACTCATCTAATCCTCAGGACAGTCTGGGGGAGACGGTGTCTCTACCTCCATCTTACAGATGGAGGGAGGCTCAGAGATTTGAACATCTCACCCGAAGATGGCAAAAAATGAGGTCGAGTAAAAGCTGACCTTCGTTGGACTACACGACAGTGTGTTCTAGAGGAATGCATTCAGTTGCGAGTAAAAGAAAAGAAAGTCCATCTTGCATTGGCTTAAGGGAAGGAAAACAAGGGTTTGTTTTTTTCCATGATGAAAAGCTGGGAGTTGGCAACAGTTGACTTGACAAAGTCAGCACTGGAGTTTCTGCTCTTCCTGAGCTCTCCATCGTCATTGCCTCGGTAGTGCAAAATGACTGTGGGCCCTTCAAGTATCACATCTGCTTTCAAAGCAGAAGGAAGATGTCCCAACCCGGGGGACAGTCGAACAGGTTTCCTGAGGGAAGGAGTGAGAGCCGGGACAAGTGGCGCAGTGTTACAACACGGAGAGGGTGCAGTGTTACAACACGGAGAGGACGCAGTGTTACAACTCTTCAGGGTCCTCATTTATTGTGGGCAGCACTGAGACGACACAGTGTTACAACTCTTCAGGGTCGCGTCCTCTATTGTGAGCAGCATGGATATGCGGTGTCAAAGCTCTTCAGGGTCTTCAGGGTCGTCTGCCGATTGTGGGCCAGGGATCGTGGTTATATACACGTTGGTGGGCCGTGATTGGTTGTAAAGGTGGGTTATGATTGGTTGTAAAGGTAGGTTATGATTGGTTGCTTTTGGACCAATCATGAGGTGCCGGATATGCAAATCTGAGGGATTCTAGTGGCCAGTCAGAGCAAGGTTTTGAAGGTGAGGTTTTTGAAGGGGAGCCAATCATGGCAATTGTTTGCTCTCTGAGAAACCTCAGCAGACTCGCTGGTTCGCAGCCTCCCACAGGAAGGGAGAAGAGGGAAGGGCTGTCTCCCTGGAGGTCTCAGTCTTTTTACTGATGAATAGCCCCCATTGTCACACTCTCTGCATACCCAACAGACTTCCTCTTACATCTCATTAGCCAGAATTGGGTCACATGAATACACCTGGACCAACCAGGGCCCAGGGGAGTCAGATGCCCATGACTGGGTGAGACGATCATAGTTCATCCTCCAGCACTCAGACCAGCCTTTCACTGGTCCCATAAGCAGATCAGTATTCTTTTTATCATGAAAACGGAGGGTGGAGGCCAGCAGGTGGTGGGGTGGTTAAGGCACTGGACTCCAACATGGCCAACCGTGGTTCAAGTCTTGGACCTGGTGGCTTGAAAAATCACATCGGGGAACCAGCAGGTGGCGTGGTGGTTAAGGCGCTGGACACTCCCACATGGCCGACCAGGGTTCAAGTCCTGAATCTGGTGGCTTGCTTTCTCACTTCCTCTCTCTCATTCTCACCCTCTGTGTCTCTCTGATCAAATTAAAAAATAAACGAATGAATAAATAAAAAATAAATAATTAAAAAAAAAATCACATCGGAAAGAAAAAAAAAAAAAATCACATCGGGCAAGTGTTCATGCATGCCCAAAATCCCAGGAAGAGAATGGAAGAGAAGGTACTGTGGCGTGGTCATCTCTCCTGGGGGGTGATTTCTCACTTTTCCTCTCATTGTCCCTCTCTGTCTCTCCAGCAAGTACACACGCCCTAGGGCAAAAAAAAAAAGACAAAAACAAAAACAAAAAACTTTAAAAAAAAAAAAAAAGGAAAAAAAAGAAAAGAAGAGAGAAAAACAAAGAGAAAGAAAAAAAAATAAAATAAAATAAGGGAAAAAGGCCGCGAGGCAGGCCCCACTCCCCAGGTACCCACTAAGCAGTTTCCGTGTATCATCCCTTCTGACCCTCACACAACCTTATAAAGCCAGGGCTGAATTTTTTGTGGTTGTTTAAAAAATTATTTATTTAACTCCCTTTCTTTCTCCATTTAACAGGATAGAGAGAAAGCAAGCCTCAGGACTTGAACCTCAGTCGGCCATGTGGGAACCAAGCACCCTAATCGTCGTGCCACCTGTTGGCCCTGCCAGGGCTTTTCTAAGCCACGGAGCTGGCACCAAAACCAAGCCTGGGTTCTGGCAACTCTGCTGACCTCCAGGTCCCGGAGGACCTCGAGGCTGGGAAATCAGGAAACATCCTTGGGGCCAGTGTCAGCCCCAGCTCCCATCAGCCTCAGCATGCCTACCCTCCCTGGGCCCTGTGTGTGGGGTCGGGGCACCTGCCTACCCAGGTGTGGCCAGGTGACTGCGCCTGTGTCTGGGGAGGAGCTCAACACTGCTGCTCTGCACTGGTGGCTTTGGCCAGAGCCACGGCTGGGCCCCTGTGGCCTGTCCCTTCAGCCACCAAATGTCTGCTGGCACCAGGCAGGGGCCGGGCCTTAAGTGGCACAGATTTGAGGCTCAGACACAGATCCCAGCTTTGAAGACAGACTTGACCATCCAGCCCTCCGAATTCAAGGAAATCTTGGGGAAGATATTTGAATGATCCAAAGGAAAAAACGCTCACTTCTGGCTGAAGACTGACAGAAGCCGTTTATTTTCTTCTTCTTCAATTTTTTTTTTTTTTAATTGTGGTAAAGTATACATAACAGAGCTGGTCCCAGGCCCTGGTGATTATGGGAGCCGGATCCCACATGGGTAACCGCATGGTTCAAATTCTGGCCCTGGAGGCTGGAAAAACACAGCAGGCACGTGTGCATACGTGCCCCAAATCCCCAAAGGATGAAGAAGTGGAGGAGGCAGGATTGTGGCATAAACACACCCAGTGGGGAGGTGCTTCTCCCTGCCAGACTTCCCATCGTGACCATTTTCAAGCATGGAGCTCAGTGAGACTAAGTACATCCATTGCGTAGGACCCTCCTCCCTTCCAGCTCCAGAACTTACCTTTTGCAGAACGGAAACTCCTTGAACCATTAAACACGACCCCCCCCCCCCCCACCACCAGGTCCTCAGTCCCCCAGCCCCTGGGAATCACCGCTCTCTGTCTCTGCGGTGTGACTACTCTACAACCTCACCTAAGTGAATCACACGGGCCTGGGCCTTTTGCAACTGGCTTATTTCACTTAACAAAACACCCTTGAGGTCCACCGCTGTCGCTCGCATGGGGACTGCCTTACTTTTCAGGCCGAGAGACACCCCACGTGCACAAAGCACATGCGCCTGTCCCTTTGTCAATGGAGCTTTTTGGCCGTTGTGACCCATGGCACCGTGAGTGTGGCTGTCTCAGCCCCCATCCATGTCTAGCCTGGATTCTTTGGGGTGCAGACGCCGATGTGGAACAGCCAGCTCACGTGGCAGCTCCGTGTCTCACGCTCTGAGGAACCGCCAGCCCGTTTGCAGGGGCTGCCTGTCTGACAGCTCCCAGGGCGGTTTTGCAGGTCTGAGCATGGGAGTAGCTGACCGCTCTGCACCCAGGAGACTCAAGGGGGCAGCTGAGAGTACAGCCGAGTGGACCCTGACAGGATATTCTGGAGGGGGCCCAAGAAGAGGTTCTTAGTGGCTGGGGCCACAGAGAGGGAAGACCTAAAACTCAGAGCACGAGAGGAAGAAGAAAGAGCAGGACCACATGAGCCCTCGGCTGGGCACAGAGCTTTAAAGACAGGACCCCGAAACAGATACAAAAATGAATATTTAAAAAAAAGGAAAAGACAGGCTCCCAAGGGGCCTCGATCCGGCGAGCAAAGTGAGACATCACACAAGTGCTAGTACAGGCCTGGAATTAACTGGAATTTTTGCATTTGATTAATGGGGGAATTTCTTTCTTTCCTCTTCTTCTTCTTCTTCTCCTTCTTCTTCTTCTTCTTCTTCTTCTTCTTCTTCTTCTTCTTCTTCTTCTTCTTCCTTCTTTTTTTTTTTTTTTCCTTTTTGGCATTCATTTCAATTTCTTGGAAAATTGTATGAAACTATTACTTATCTCGGCCACTGGATTTTTTGGTGCCCCCATAACCTTCGCACTTGAGACAAGAGCTTCACCCTCATCCTGCCCTGTAGGACAGATGTGTCACCGTCCAGCCTGCTGTGGCAGGCCATGTGCAGGTAGCTATTCTAGATCTGGGGCACCCGCCACCAGGCAGATAATCATACGGCTCCATTGTCAAGTTTACAGCCAATAGATGATAAATCAGAGGACAATGTGGGCAGGGGAACCACCCTGTGGTAGCCTGGAAGAGATGAAAAAAAGGGGTACGGAATGAAATAGACATTCCACTTTTTTGTTTGTTTGGTTTTTTGCTTTTGTTATAGGGTGTGTGTGCTCATCATAGACAGAGAGAGGGAAAGTAAGAAACCACTCCCCAGGGGAATGGCCATGCCAAATTTTGTCCCCTCCTTTTGGGAATTTGGGCATGCATGCACATGTGCCTGGCATGATTCTTAAGCTGTTGGGTCCAGGATTTGAACCACAAAGCTAGCCATGTGGGATACTGCACCTTAACCTCCATGCCACCTGCTGGCCCAGCATTTCACTTTTTTAAAACATTTATCCATTTCTTCCATGAGTGAGGGAGACAGAGACAGAGTTGCAGCGATTCTGATAGGTTCAATGCCACGATCCACCCCGAGCCTTGTCAGCCCAGATCACCGGCATCTGTGCACCTGGTGTGTCCTGGGAGGCCTTCAGATACGAACCGAGAACCTTCCCCTGTGAGTCAGTCTTCAGAACGTCATTCTGTCTTACCACTGTGCCACCACTCAGCCCCAGCATTCCTCTTTGTTTCATTGACTTGACCGTCTGGTCTCTGAACCCACCTGGTGGGCCTTGCTCCATGAACCACCTGTCCGTATAGAAACTAAAAATACCCATCCTGGGGTCGGCAGGTGGCGTGGCCATTAAAGTGTTGGAGTCCCACATGGCCGACCATGGTTTGAGTCCCGTACCTAGAGGCTTGCTTTCCTACTTTCCCTTTCTCTCTCTCTGCCTCTCTCTGGTCAAATTAAACAAATAATAATGATAATACACTCACACTCTCCTGCCACAGAGGCCCATGCAGCCCACCAATTGGAGGCACCACCCCAAGATTTTTTTTTTTTTTTTTTTTTTTTTTTCTTTTTTTGGAGAGGTTTTTGCTATAGGGCGCGTGCGCTCGCCAGACAGACAGAGAGAGACAGAGAGATAGAAAGCAGGAAATCACCCCCCAGGGGGGATGGCCACGCCGCAATCCCTTCTCCTCCATTCTCCTCTCGGGATCTTGGGCACGCACGCACACGCGCCCGGCGTGAGTTTAAGCCGCCGGGTCCGGGACTCGAACCGCGGTCGACTACGTGGGAGTCCAGCGACATAGCCATTACGCTAACTGCTGGTCCCAAGATTTTGAAACTAAACTGGTGCTGCAGCGCAGCAGAGCACCTCCCTGGCCAAGCTCCTGGACAGCAGCAGTGGCTGCTCGGTGTGGGACCGCTGGCCGCAGGCTGCAGCCTCGCACAGGGTCGGGTGACGGAAGCTCCAGAGTTGCCCAAGGGCAGGAAAGAACGAGGTCGGGTCAAGGCTACGTCCACTGTGCTGACCTCAGAGGCTCCGCTGGACTATTGATCCTGTCGGCATAGGCAGACTCAGGTCTCCCGCCTGCTCAGCCATCCATGAGTCACCGGCATTCTTTGAATATCCTTTTGAATGTCCATTCTTTGAACATCCTTTTCTTCTGAAGTTAACCGGAGTTGCCTGCAACTAAGAGCATTGCTGTATATAGAAACCGGCGCCAGGAGGGTCGCGGGCGATGGAGGCTGGAGGATGGCAGAGAAAGTGGATTTGGTTGCCTGGACTACTCCGTGCTTAAGTCAGCAGAGTCAGCATGGAAGGGACGGGGCTGGAAGCCTGTGGCATGCAGGGGGACAGGGAGTCAGACATGCACCTGGGATCCAGATCCCCTGGGACGAGGAGCCCACTGAAGGCAAAGCTCTGAGATGGAGAATCCATTGTCTCGGAAGGGAATGAAAGAAATGAGGAATTAGACAGCAGGCATGGGTTTTTTCAGAACCCGGCAGGTAAAGAAGCGGAAAGCAGTCTCCTTAAATTCCTCAATTCTTGGCTCAAGACCCAGATCAAAAACGGAGGACTTCGATGACTTATAGTAAAAGTGTCTCTTAATCCCTGAGGCTACAGGCTGAGGAAGCCAAAAATGAAACTCAAAACTTGAGCTTCCAAACAAAAACGAACATCATTAGCTGATGTCACGCCCCGCCAGCTCATGGAGGATTCTGGATGATTCAGAGCACCCTCAACCCCCAGTCCCACCAAGGCCCTCAGCTGAGCAGTCTCCCAGCACTGTGTGACAAAGCTGGTCCTGCCATAAGAGGGACTCTATAATGACACCCTCACAAACCCACCACCCCCAGACTGGAGTCAGGTCCCAGGACACCCTAAGGTGGCTGGATTCCATATGGTCAATTGCATGGTTCAAGTCTTGGACCTGGCAGCTTGAAAATCATGCTGGGTACATGCGTGTGTGTGCCCAAAATGCCGAAAGAAGACTGGAGGAGAAGGGATTATCGTGGTCTTCCCCTTGGGGAATGAGTTCTCACTTTGCCTCTCTCCCTCTGTCTCTCGCCAGCAAGCACATGCACCCTACAGCAAAACTTAAAAAAAAAGAAATCCCAAACCTAAATCAAACCGTGCAAACCATGGCTATTTCACATTGTGGAAAATCTGGAGAATGGTATGCATGGGTTCTGGGCATGTGCCCCAAGGACATGAGAACCGGATCTTCGATGTGGCTGCATTTTTCAACACAGGGGCCGGCCTCCACAGCCGGGTGGCTCTGAGGGTCTCCACGGCTGGTCTGCTGGTTGGAAGGTTAGCTGAAGTCATCTCAGCAGAGGGCCACCCTGACCAGAGATCAGAGGTGACAGGAATGCCAAATACAATGCAGAGACCAGAGGCCGATTAACCATGAATGACCCCCTATCCTTAACTGCAACCCCTCATGGGAGCCCAAAATGCTGTCTTCTCCAAGATGCTGTGAACCACCTTTTTTGGGGTGGGGGTTGCCTAGAAGACTTAAAAATGTCCTAATGTCTAGGAGGAGTCTCGCCAGGGGCCCAGCTCCTGTGGAAAGCAGGACCATGGGATGGTTGAAGTCCAGAGTCAGCAATGACTGCTAGGAGCAGGGAGACCAGCAGGGATGGGTGGGGCAAATGGATCACCGAGTCTCTGGGGTTAAAATAGACCAGCAGCCCTTGAGGACCTATGGCTTTTATAGTCAGGAAGGTCTGGGTTTGGTAAACAGAGGTCTGACCTGAGCACCCAGGCAGAGTGACACATGGTCCCTCCCCAGTCCCAGACCCAAGTCGGGGTGCAGACTCAGAGCTCTCTAAACATTGATATCACATCTCGAGTCTATCCCATGAGTCTCCCCCAAGGGGACTGTGAGAGTAGGCGGGGGTGGGGGGAGGTCTGACCTTTAGTGAGTCCCTGTTTGCTCATCTGTCTGGGAGGACAATAACATCTGCCTGGAGGACTGTCAGTCAGTGAACAGAACAGTGGGACAGCGCCTGGGGTACAGCCACTTCAACTTGGTGTTTGTCCTCTCATTTGTTTTCATCTTTGTTCCACTGCACTGTGATAGGCCATTTGCTGGGCACCAAGAGGAAAAGAACAATATCCTGACCATTGACCTAAGGCCAAGAATGTGCCAGGAGCAGTGTTTGGCCCTCATGCCTCTAACCCACACAACAGCACTGTGAAGTCATGTGGTGGGAGGGAACAGTGCCAGGATGACACTTGTTCTGTTGCTAAACATGGTCTCTCCACTGTGGCACCAAGCTCCTCAGAACTTAATAAGATGAGGTGGTGAGTACAGACCTAGAGAGAGTGACAGAGAGGAAGAAGAAAGCAGATAGGTGGATGGGTGGATGAATGGATGGATGGATGGGATGGGTAGATAGATGAGTGGGTAGATGGATACATGGATAGACACATGGACAGATACATGGATGGTAGATGATTGGGTGGATGGATGGACAGACCAGACACAAGGACAGATAGGTGGATGGATGGATGGATGGATGGATGGATGGATGAGTGGGTAGATGGGTAGATGGGCAGATGGATGGATGAACCAAGAAGTGGGTAGATGGAGAACTATAGATGTGGAGAGAGACAAATTCTAAACAGACTTAGAAGGTGGATGCCACGTGATCCCAAATCTTGAGGATTTTCCAACTGAAGGAAATGCTGCACTAACCATGGAGCTGGCTGAGAAGTTAAATGATCTAAGCCTGCAATTTTCAAGTATGTGCAACGAAGATCAGCCAGCCACACTGCAGCTTGGGGCAACATACTCAATGCTCCCCAATAACAGGTCTTTATGGGCACCCATTCAACAGGTTTTGTTGGGTGCTCACTGTGTACCAGGCACCGTTCTAAGCTCTGGGGACAGAGGTGTGAACAAGACAACTCCATATGGCATTTCCATGATGGGAGACAAGGAGAGATGGACATATAGAGTGAGCCAGACAAGGACAGATTCTACAGTAATAAACAGAGCAGGGGAGAGAGGCAGCTCTGGGGGCAGGCTGGTCTCCTATGAAGGTTAGACAGGGCAGTCTTGTGGGAGGGAGTGAGTTTTGACACATGCATGGAGGCCTGAGGCAGAGCAGAGGACATTCAGGCTGAGATCCTACAGGAGCAGTGACCTTCCCACATCACATAGTGACAATGTGGCTGGGTGGGGGAGATGACCCAGGTTTATGTACAGGTGTTGGGGTTCAGGGCTCCCAAGCTGGTACTAAAGAGCAGTGCAGACACCTGGTCCATACCTGGCAGCAGAAGGGACCATTTGGGATCCAGCCACTCTACGGCTGCATGGTCTCCCTAGGCTCGTTTGTCATCACTTTGTGGTTCACGATCCCCAGAATCCTTTAAAGCAGCAAGTGCTAAGAGTTCATGGATACTTTACTTCATAAGCAGTAAATATCCTTGTGTTATTTTATGGAGGCCACAAATGCTGGACCTCTGAGAAGGCTGCTACGGATACATGCTCTAGTTGAGGGGAAGGGATGGGGGCTGTGGCTGAAACAGAAAAACCTCCTTAGGGGAAATGAGATCTGAATGACCAGAGACGTTCTCAAGGTGAGAATGAACATCCACAGACCATGGAAGAGAAAAGGACCAGCCTGGCAGCCACGTGGGCGTGGCTACCTACTAGGATGAGGTCCAGTCGTAAGAAATGCAAAACCCTTGGGATCAGCAGTTAGCGTAATGGCTGTGTCGCTGGACTCCCACGTAGTCAACCGCGGTTCGAGTCCCAGACCCGGTGGCTTAAACTCATGCCGGGCGCGTGTGCGTGCGTGTCCAAGATCCCAAGAGGAGAATGGAGGAGAAGGGATTGCGGCGTGGCCATCCCCCCTGGGGGGTGATTTCTCGCTTTCTATCTCTCTGTCTGTCTGGTGAGCGCATGCACCCTATAGCAAAAACCTCTCCAAAAAAAGAAAAAAAAAAAAAAAAGAAAGAAAGAAATGCAAAACCCAAAAGAATAAGTTTCTTTCTCTGTTACTCATCCTTTCTTATGTTAACACTCTTGAGCTAGGAGATCCAGGTGTCAGGGACCCTGGTCCTACCTCCTTGCTCCACCATACTCAGCATTTGGGTTGTACCTCTTGGCTCAAGGTGGCTGCTTGAATGCCGGACATCAAGTCTGCATTACAGCTAGTAGTGTAGAGAGAGGAATGAAGAAGGGAATGCCTTCTCCCCAGCAGAGGAAATTCTGGAAGAATGCCATTTTAGCCTAGCAGTTGTAATACTCAGAGAAGACCCGTCAGGCCCTGAGAAGGCTTAGACTTGGTGGTACTGCTGTCTGAGAGAGCACCCAGGGAAGGGGAACTCTGCCCAGGAAGTCCTTGCAGCCGGCCATGGAAGAGTCCAGCTGTTGGTAACTGCTGAAATGCCACCTGCACCAGGCCCTGATTTCCATCTTCTGGTGGACCTATAGCCTTGTCCTCCCAGCCAGAGCCTTCTCTGGGGCCCTGGGCACCCAGAATGCTAAGGGTTGAGGAGGGTGGGGAGGGTCCTACAGACAGGCCAGGGCGGGCAGGGGTAGGAGTTCCCAGGTAAATTCCTCTGCTGGGCATCGCTCTCCCCCACCAGAGGACACCACCTCCTCAAGTGCAGGGCCAGGAATCCTGGGATGCATTGCGGCCAAATGCTATGATGGCCCTGGTCATGACAGGCATGTGGCCGGGGTGCAGGAGGGTGAGTAAGTGAATGAAGGAGGCAGCCAATCAGTCACAGGGACCCCAAGTGTTATTTGGTCTAACTTTAGCCAAGTTGTCACCCAGCTCCCCCTTACACACTTCCAGCCACAGGGGCCCAGTACTCTCAGAGGCAACGTGCCTTTAGCTTAGAAGTCCTTACGGCAGGCCAGTCTCCACCTCCTGTGTCCGGGTCAGCTCCAGTGCACGCTGCAGGTGGGACCCAGAAACCATTTAGCACTGCCGTTTGTTTAAGATGGGGTCTCACCCTGTTGCCATCCTCCTGCCTCGGCTTCCCGGTCACTAGGACTTCAGGCCCGCATACCTGGCTTTTAGGGTTGACCGTGAATCGAACCCAGGCTCCCCTGTGGCCTCAGCCTGCCAAGCAGCAGTGACAACCAGCATATGCTGTCACGACTGACCAGATGGGGCTGTGACTTGCCCAAGGCCACAAAGCTGGCTAAGGACTGAGCCAAGACCAGACTACAGGCATAACTCTCAGAAATCCCCATAGCCCCCGGGGCCTCCTCCAGATTTGCCCTCCTCACGATGCTGAGGATCCACCTGCCTGTGAGACCATCCCTCCTCACCACCAGGGACGCATGTGGGCCTGGGATGGGGGTCTGGGTGTCAGGAGCTGCATGGGACTAAGACTGACAGCACGGGCTGGACAGCCTGTCCCTCCACTGGAGAGGCCCCTCAGAGCTGCAGGCCGCCCACACGTGCGCCATGGCACCCGAGCCTCAGTGCGAGAGCCGCGCAGCCAGCTGTCGCCCACCCTGCTGGCACACACAGCCAACGTCACGCACGAAGCCAACAGACAGAGCTCGGGCAGAGCCATTTGGTTTTGTTTCGTGGTTATTTTTTTTTTTTACAACTTTAAATACGGAATATAAATAAATTTTACATTTAAAAAATAAAAGGAAAGCCCCCAAAAATATAATCACCGACTTTACAAACTGAAGGAAGCAGGTTTGGGAGGGGAAAGGGCAGTGCAGTGCGAGGGAAGGGAGGGGGAGCTCGGACCCGGCCTACGGGGCCCTGGAGGGCTTTCTCTTCTCCCCCACTCCCAGCCCGTGAGTGGGTTCCCTGGGAGCTCCGCGGAAAGCATCGAAGATGGGGGAGTGTTCAAGCAGGGGGCGGGGCAGGGTGAGGGGGCTGCCCCCCATTGAAGACCCTCTCCTGGGGTTCTCGCACCGGCTTGGAAGGGGGCCTGCTGGACCTGGGGCCTGACCAACACCAGGGCTGTCTCCCTGCCCCCCACCATGGGCTCCTTTCTGTTTGACCACTCTAAGCCACAGGCTGAGGCAGGGACACACAGGCCACATGGAGCCTTTGTGTGAATTAGGAAGGGACTCCTTTTCATCTCAGACGCTACCCACATCTGCCAGAAACTGTCACAGTAAACACAGACCTCGCTGTATCTCTGGTGTGACCTGCGTTCCTTGCATACGGCACCCTCGGGCAGTGCACACCCGGCATGACCTTACACAGGCGTGGCCAGGCTGGAATACATGGGCAGGTCTCCTGCTGCTCTGGCCCCTGGCCTTCTGCCCTAGGGAGTGACTGGGGTCACCTGGGCCTTGGTAAGGGGTGCAAGATCCCCTCTGCTTGGTAGAGCAGACTGATGGGCCAGGACGAGAGGAAGCCGCAGGGTGGAGGTAGAGATGAAAGAAAACAGCAGGAAATGGATCAAATCGGGTGTAGGGGTCAGAGAAGGGGGAGGGAGGCGGTGCCCAGGTCACCATCTGTCCTGCTCAAGAACGAACTCCACATCTAACCCACCTGAGAGGGCACTTGGCCACCTGGTGCTCTGGCCTCCCCACCCAGAGGAGGCCACATCTTCAAAGATATCGTATGAAATGAAAAGAAGCCACGTGAGCAGAGGTGACTGGGGGTGGTGACTGGCTGTCTGGGCACGAGGAGAGGGGTTTTCTCCAGTCTGTGCTCCCCGACGTGGTCTCAGCCCAAGGAGTGCGAGGCGCCCCAGCCTGCCTGGAGGTGCTCCCTTTGGAGCAGGTTGCAGCGACCAGGCAGGCCATGCCAAGGTCCTCAGGGCCGTGCGCAGAGCTCAGGGTCAGTCCTCAGCACTCAGGTGGGCCCTGGCCTGGCACAGGGGGCTGGGAGCCCCTTTCTCCCCGACGGCACCCCCGTTAGTCTCTCTTGCACTCTATTCCGGATCCTCAGGGTTGAGGAAGACAGTGGTGGAGTTCAGTTCTTCGTTTCCTTCTGGAGCTGCTGGGCAAGATGCTGGAGGCCGCAGAGGGGGAACCCACTGATGGCGAGGTGGACGGACACGTGGAGGGGTGGGAAAAGCACCATTGGCCGTCCGAATCAGGCATCGAGACAGACGGACGAGGGGAACAATATTATCACTCCAAGGACCCCATGGGGGCAATACAGCAAATACCATATTAAATAACCCTGTGGGCCAAGCAGAGGACATGGGGTCAGAGACAGCCCAGAGGCTACACCCCACATAAGAGATCCCCAGGCCAAGTGCAGGGAGCCAGGGGTTGACCAGCTGTCCCTGATTTCCAGCAGTGCTCAAGCTTCTCATTCTCTTGGGGCATGCTGGAACACAGCTGGGCTGGGGTCTCCTAAACCCTCCTCCCCATCTGCCCCAGGGGAGAGCTCACCTGATAAAAGGGTGGAAAAGATCAAGACTCAGGGACTGATTTCATACGGGAAAATGCCTCTCCCCTAAGCCATCCACAGCCCAAGCCACAGGCCAGGGATTCCAGGCCTCAGTTTCCCCACCTGGCCCTCACCTGCCCACACTCTTCTGCCGATGCCCCTAGGCGCCGAGGGTCTCCTTCAGTGCCTTTTTGTCGTGCGTGTGCTTGAACTTCCGGTGCTTCCCCTTGGGGGGCCGGCGGACTCGAATTGTCCGAATGGTCACCCGAGTTTGGGGCGTCTTGGCTGCTTAAGAAAAGGGAAGATCTTGTCAGCATCACTGGGAGATCCATTCCTCTCAACCAAGACCTGCTGCAATCCTTCCTGGATACTCAGGACTGAGGCAAGGCCCAGTCTGAGGCCAGACTTCTTGGGTTCGAATCCCAGCTCCACTGCTTACCAGCTGCATGTGACTTGGGGACCACTATAAAACCTCTCTGTGCCTTGGCTTCTCCATCTGTGAAGTGGGGGTGATAGACTGCCCACCTCAGAGGCCCAGTGGGAGGAACCAGCGACAGGATTCTGGCAGGGCTCTCTGCACAGTGCCCGACACAGAGGGGTGGATGACGCATGGCTTCCAACTCTGTCCTTACCCACTGACAGGTTATTTCCCTGCCCTCAAATCTGTGACCTTAGATCTGTTTAAAGGAGGCTGAGGTGGTACTGGTCCAGGCAGAAGCATTGAGAAAGCCTGGAGCCCTCACCTTCACACCGTGGGGACCCTTGAGCTGCCATAGAAGGCAGGCTACCCTGCCAGAGGGCCACAGGGAAGGCCGCATGGGGAGGAGAGGCCTTGGATCACAGGGGAGGGAGCTTCCACAGCCCCAGCCGCCATCTGACTGTAACCGCGGGCAGACCAACAGAACCGCCCAGCTGAGCCCAGTCAACCCACAGACCCACGAGAGTGGATACAACAGTCATTCTAAGCCACTAAGCTCAGGGTAGGAAGTGCTGAGCAAGCGGCATCTGCTAAGATGCGCTTTTTCCTTATTGGCTTGACTCCCTGTGGAAGTTTCCTCCTACCACCCACTGGGTCCCTTCCAGTCACGGGATGGGGAAGGCCACTGGCTTTGAGGCAGAAGCATATTCCCCACCATGGAGCAGGGCCTTTGAGGTGGTTGTCATCTCCCTGCCACTCCAAGAAGCAGAACGGGGGTGTGGGAGGTGGGCCTTCCTCAGCTGAGGCTGCAGGTCAGACCACCAGGTTCAAGTCTGGGCTCTCCCACATATTGTATGCTTTGAAGCAAACCACTTTAGCACTCCGTGCCTCAATTTCCACATTTTACGAAGAGAGATGCCAAGTGCTCCGGCCTCCTGGGGTTAGATCAAACGTGAAATAACCAGAACCCTCCACTGGCATTTACCAGGCGCCAGCACTACACTAAGCTCATTCGCCTTCGTGGCAGGTGCAATGTGCACCCTTTACAGATGAGGCAACTGAGGCCGAGGCTGGGATTCGAACACAGGGATCTGTTTCCAGAGTCCTCGTTTGCACCCACTTGGTGTACGCAACAAATGCCATGGGCCTCGGTTAGGCTAGCTCTCACATTCTCTCCCTCCTGGGCTCCTGGGGCCATCCTAGCAGGGACAGCTGTGTCTGCCCAGCAAGGCCAGCCTCTCCTGGGCACTTCTTTAGCTCTTCCTAGCCTGTCAGGCTACTGGGAGCTGACCCCTGACCTCCCACCTCTAGAACACAACTCCCATGAGATACTCCTCCCACCTGCAAACAGGCAGCTTTACTAGCAGTTCAAAGGCCTCAGACTCCACCCCAGCGGGGAGGACCCCCCAGGAGGACCACTGTAAGCCATCTGTGGGACTGGATGACACCCAAGCAAGCTCAAAAGTTCACAAATAGAGCAAAGATTTGAGCCTGGGAGAACTGACAATGGCCATCAATCACCCGGGCCACACCACCAGGCCTTGGCCTGGCCCTTGGACAGCAGCTGGGAGTGCTCCTCACACTTGGCTGAAATATTGAAGCTGAAAGGATGGACTTCGTTATGTTGGCTATTTTCTGTTGTTGTCGTTGTTTGTAGGAAGGTGTGTGCACTTGCCAGAGAGAGAAAGCACCTCCCAATGGGGTCTGGTCATGCTACAACCCCCTCTCCTCCATTTCTCCATTCTGGGGCACACACGCACCACACACACCCAGAACGTTTTTCGAGCCTCTGGGGCTGGGATTCGAAATCGCAGTCAGCCATGTGGGATTCAGCTCCCTTTAGCCCGATGTTTTCTACCTACATATCCCTGGTTAACATGCCTCCCAAGACACTGGCTTAGATAATCACGTGGGACAAATACACGAAATAACCCCATTCTAACATAAAGAAGAGTATCATTCTTCCTTAACAGAGAAACCCTTCCCCACGCCAGCTCTGTAAGTAATCTGCAGCATGTCAGCTAGGAGCTGGCAAGTGACTGGCCTTCCCAAGGGACTCGGCGAAAGAGGCCAAGAAATGGCCTGCAGTGGGCTCGTTAATAAGAAATGAGGACAAAAGGACTGCCTTGTCCCTAACAACAAGCTAATTGAAAATCAAACTGTCACTTATGTGATTTTTTTAATGCTCATCTAATCATATTAACTTAATGATTTGATCCTTATTGTACACACTCAAGGGAAAAAAGGGAACAATCTAAGCCAAAAGGAACCCAGAATTGCACGTTACAAGACCGGGGTTCGGGACCAGCAGTTAGCGTAATGACTATGTCACTGGACTCCCATGTAGCCAACCGCAGTTCAAGTCCTGGACCTGGTGGCTTAAACTCACACCAGGCGCATGTGCGTGCGTGCCCAAGATCCTGAGAGGAGAATGGAGGAGAAGGGATTGAGACGTGGCCATCCTCCCTGGGGGGTGATTTATTGCTTTCTATCTCTCTGTCTCTCTCTGTCTTTCTGGTGAGTGCACGCGCCCTACAGCAAAAACCTCTCAAAAAAAAAAAAAAAAGAAGAAGACCAGGGCTCAGGGACAAGCAGATGGCATAATTTACATTGCTCACTCCCATGTAGTCAACCACAATTTGAGTCCTGGACTCAGCAGCTTAAAATTCATGCTGGGTGCGTGTGCGTGCGAGCCCAAAATCCTGAGAGGAGAATCGACGAGAAGGGATTGTGGCATGGACATCCCCCCAGGGGGGATTTCTTGCTTTCTGTCTCTCTGTCTCTGTCTCTCCAGTGAGTGCACATACCCTATAGCAAAAAAAAAAAAACTCTCTAAAAAAGACCAGGGTTCAGGACTAGGCTTTGCACTGTGCCACCTTTGTTATGTCACTTAACCTCTCTCTTTTCCTGCAGTCTCATTAATAATACTGAAGGACTGACTTGCAAGGTCATCTCTCTGCTCCATTCTAGTGCAACAATTCTTTAATCCTTAAAAAAAGGAAGCGACAAAGCAGGTGAGAGCCAGAGAAAGCTGTTGGATAAGGGAATAGCCAAGAACTGAACCTCAGGATACCTGGATTCCAGCCACACTCTCCTGGGACTGGCTGTGTAACCGTGGGCAAGATCTCAGCACCTCAGAGCCCCAGGCACCTCCTCCCTGAAGGAGGGAGAAGCAGAGGGCCAGACCATTTTCAGAGTAGCTTTCAACTCCGGTCTCATCACGCCCGAGACTGAATTTATCAAGTGTAAGGACAGGAACAGAACTTTGATCCCACACGGCCATCTGATTGATAATTCAAGCCCCAGCTGTCACATCCCAGCTCCATGGTTGCCCAACCATTGCTTGCACACCTCTAGTGACAAAGGGCCCACTACCTTTTCGAGGTTGGCAGCCAGTCCCACCTTGGAACCCTGACTAACACCAGCTTTTCTGTGTATGGAGCTAAAATCTTTCCCCGGTGGCTTTTCTACTACTACTCCTGGTCCCCTGCTCAAGGCCTTAAGAAATCAGTTTGATTTCTCATCTCCAGGACAAGCTGTCAGATATCTGCAGACGATGTGCACGGAGCCTTCTCTTGTCCAGGCCCTGGTTCCTCACACCTTTCCATGCACTCATTCAACACAGTGGGGGCTGTACTGGAAATGGGGCTGCTCCAGACAGGATGGCCAGGGCACACCTCCAGGAGCAGGTGATGTCTGTGCTGAGACCCAAATAAAGAGAATGAGCTAGGCTTCTGAAGAGCTGGGAGAAGTGCATTTCAGACAGAGTAACACGTGCAAAAGCCCTGAGGCAGAACCTTACAGGGTCAAGCTTCTACAAGAAGGCCAGCCCATGTAGGTAGCATAAGTGAGGGGGATTGACTGCAAGGCCGAGGGCCAGTCAGGGTTACATCTTCATGTAGGGCCTCCTAGGCCAGGGAGGAAGGGGAGGAATCTGCTCTCAGTGAGACGAAAAGCAGCAGATGAATTTAACCAGGATGTGTCGGATCTAACCCTCTCCCCCTTTTAAAGGTTTGTGCCATAGGGTACATGTGCTTGCCAGAGAGAGACAATGAGAGAGAGTGAGAAGTCACCCTCAGGGGGATGGCCATGCCACAATCCCTCCTCCTCCTGGGATGTGGGGCATACATGCAGAAGCGCCCAGCGTGATTTTCTTTTTTTTTTTTTCTTCTTTTTTTGGAGAGGCTTTTGCTATAGGGCGCGTGCGCTCGCCAGACAGAGAGAGACAGGGAGACAGAGAGACAGAAAGCGAGAAATCACCCCCCGGGGAGATGGCCACGCCGCAATCCCTTCTCCTCCATTCTCCTCTCGGGATCTTGGGCACGCACGCACACGCACCTGGCGTGAGTTTAAGCCACCGGGTCTGGAACTCAAACCGCGGTCGACTACGTGGGAGTCCAGCGACATAGCCATTACGCTAATTGTTGGTCCCCACCCTCCAGTGTGATTTTCAAGCAGCCGAGTCCGGGACTCAAACTGTGGTTGACCAACTGGCAGTCCAGTACATTAACATCCACGCCATCTACTGGCGCCACCCACCAACCCATTTCCATTTTGTTTTAGTTTTTTGCCCTAGGGCAAAATGTGTTTGCTGGGGGGAGAGAGAAACAGAGGGAAAGTGAGAAACCACCCCCTGGGGAGAGGGCCATGCCTAAAGCCCTGCTCCGTTCTCCTCTCCAGATTTTGGGCACACATGCACATGCACATGCACCTGGCATGATTTTCAAACCTTCAAGTCTGGGACTCGAACCACAGCCACCCATGTGGGAGTCCAGCACCTTCGCCACCACACCACTTGCTACCTCTCCCATTTCCATTTCTAAGACCTGCCCACATCTCCAGCTGCCTCAGCAGAAGGGGGCCTTGGGCTGAGGGATCCAGAGGCAGACCCTGGGAATGGTTACCTCGCTGCTCCTGGGTCACTGTCTCACACCTGCACCCCAGGTGGTCCTCCAGTGTCACTGTGGTCTTCTTAAAGGTTGGCTTCTTCCTCACCATCTCGATCTTTCTCACCTGCAGGACAGAACCGCCTCTGTAGGGGCCACCCCTGTAGGGCTGCGGGAGCAGAGCGCAGAGATCCCGCACTGCCTGCCCCAGCTCTCCTCGCTGCTCTTTCCTCGAAAGCCCAGAGCTGGCCTGTGGGGCAAACACCAGGCCGGACAACAGCAGGATCTTGCCCTCTGCCCTCACCGAGCTTTTCCATCAAAACAAGCCCTCCAGCCCTGGCTTCCAGCTCTGCCCAGCCCCCCTCGCTGCCCCCAGAGGGGAGAAAGGCATTTCCGGGTTGAACGTGGGGCCTGTGGTGTCCTCATTCCCTGAGTGGATCCCAGCCAAGGTCAGGGTAGGGGTGGAGCCGGCTGTCTGAGGAATGGGGAAGGCTCTATCTAGCAGGGCGGTGGGGAGAGGCAGCTGTCAGGTGTCCATCCACGCAGCTGGAAGCAGAGGGCAGGAAGATAGCGGGGCAGTAGGTGGTGAAGTGGAGAGCAGCGTGGATCAGAGCGGGCACTGGGCCCAGGCCAGGGGTGGGAGGTGGGCAGGGCACGAGGAAGGTGGGCAGGAGGAACAGCCTCGCTGGCCGTGTGGAAGTGGGCAGAGCTCGGCAAGGCCGGGCTGAGCCCCGGAGAGGCATGCCACGCCCCTGGCCAGGCCTGTGCTGAGCTGATGCCTGGGCGAGGCTGGCCTGGGGCTGCAGAAACTGTCCTGTCCTGTCCCACATGAATCAGAAGACAATTGAGCCTTCTCCCGTCCAGCCCTGCCAGCACAACAGAGAGAGATCGTGGGGACTGTGTGCTTTAAAACACCCCTAGAACCTAGTGTATGTCCACCCAATCCCCCCGGAAAAGAGGCAGGCTTAGCATCTGACTCTGCTAGGGAGCCCCAGGTGTCACGTGGAGGACCGCCCTAGCCTCCCTGTTAAAGATACAGCCTGTCAAAGGGACATGGGCAGGTGTCAGATGCAGGGGCACCTCCCAGAGTCTTTCTCTCTGAGGTCCTTGAATAGGGGAGGGTTTTGGGGGAAACTGAGCAGCTGCCCAGAACATAAACACATGTAGGCAAGGGACATTTGGGACCTTACCCCTGTAGAGGAGGAGGCAGCGTCTGTTACTTAGTGCCCACACCTACTGCTGCCCAGGGGTCTGTCTGTAGCTTTTGGTTGCAGGGGTCTGGGCCACCTTCGGGACTCATGGCTGGCCTTGGCACACCTCCAGAGAGAGCTGACCAAGGGAGGCCCTCTCTGGACAGCCTGGAACGTGCCCTTCGACGCCCCTCCACCCGTGCAGGAAGCTGATCAAGACACCCGCCCAGAAGAGCACCCCCTCCCGCCCCATCAGGGCCCACGGGGTGGGCCTGGCGCACACCTGGACGTGCCGCAGCTGCACCTGGGTGGGCCGGCACTGCACTTTGTGGCTGTTGCAGCAGCCGGAGCAGCGCTGCACCTCCACACAGGGCGGCCACACCAGGTAGTTAGCGTTGCTGCGGTCTATGAGGCGCCGGGAGATCTCGAACACCTCCGTGCGTGTCTTGCACTCGGCGATCACGGCCGGCTCGGCCGCCGTCAGGGAACCTGAGGGAGAGGGCAGCTGTTGGGGTGGGCCTGCTGAGAGCCCACCTGGCAGGAGAGCTCAGGGGTGCCCCTGAGATGGTGCTTCCCACCTCCTTCGACCTCAGGGTGGAGGGTTCAAGCCATGGCTGCTATTGGCCGTGGGCTGAGGGTCGTGGCTGGGCTGCGCTAAGCCTCAGCTGCCCCATCCACACCGAAGAACCACAGTAAGGGTCACATGGGACAATCCAGAGACTGTGGCCTGCTGGGAACTCTCGGTAAGGTCCATTTCCTGGCACGTAACCGTTTTATTCTACGGTTTCTCGGATTGCTGGGTTTGCCCAACACCTGGCCCTTCCACATGTGCCATCTCATAACTCACGTGGCACATCACACTGCAGTCGATCCTTGTGCAATGCTTCATGGAAAGTCTGCTCCCTCCTCTGTGAGGTGGGATAACAACAATGCCCACGCCTGCCCCGCAGACCTCAGGAGCACGCGAGTGGGCTACAAACAGAGAAACGGAGGCCCCGAGAGCCACCTTAACCCACCCCATTCCTGAGGGGTGGGACTTGGGTACCCGCCTCTTGTCTGCAGGTCCCCCAGCCCCTGTCTGCAGTGTTTTGGGAATTCCGGGTGAGTAAAGAGGAAGAGGAGCTTGGGCGGGCACCTGCCCCCCTGCAAGGACTTCTCAGGCCTCATCCTGGTCTGCAGGCTGCTTTTGGTCTCTGCAGAGAAGCAGGAGGCAGCGCCCAGGCCTTGCTCCACACCTGCTGTCCCAGGCCACAAGCTTTAGTCACAGTGGAGACACATGGCCCACCAGAGGCCACAGCAGGCTCCCAGAAGAACTGCTGGCTGGGATCGCGCCCTCCCACTCCTACCCACCTGCTTCGTTACCCTCCTGCACTCCGGTTCCCAATTCCACGAAATGGGTTAATAATACCTACCTCCGTTATCATAAGTCTACCAGCACTGTATTTGGAAAACAGCGCGGAGGTGAGGGGTATAATGACTCACCTAAATATCTCGATATAAAGGGTTTGGGGTTTGGGTTTTTTTGCTGGGGGGGGGGCTTGTACGCACACTGGAGAGAGAGAACGAGAGACGGAGAGAGAGGGAAAGTGAGAAATCACCCCCCAGAGGGAGGGCCACACCACAATCCCTTCTCCTCTTGAGATTTTGGGCACACACGCACACATGCCCGGCATGTTTCTCAAGCTGCTGGGTCCATGACTCAAACCACATAGCTGGCCATGTGGGATCCGGTGGCCTCATCCACCAGGCTGCCACTGGCTGGCCGGATACAAAGCATTTAAGGGTGGCTACGCTCTGCTAGCTCATCTCAGTCCTAAGTGTGAGTAAGGGAGTTTTAAGGTGACCTGGAACCCCCTCTTTCCCTGGCTCCCACCTCCTGAGGGGCCACTGCTCCAGCCTCAGCCTTACCCAGGCTCCTCCTCCCACGAGATAAGCCCTCGGGCTCGCCTCCAGAATGAGACCGTGTCATGTTCAGGTCCAGCTCAGCCCCATCTTCATCTGCGAAAGAAGACACAGTCAGACGAGTCATCGCGACTGCGGCTGGTGTGGTGGGGGTGCCCACGGGGATCGCACAGGCCGGGGAGGCCCACCCGACCATAGAGAACAGTCCCAGCTTCCAGCCCCCTACAGACCCGAGACCCCCAGGCAGCCACAGGGCTCAGGGGGGTGGTGGGCCCCCACTGCACCCCAGGGGCCTCCATCCCTAGTCTGGGCTCATTAGCCACATTTTTGGCCGGAACCCACGTTGATGGAGTTAAAAATAACCCTTCCCCTTTGCTACTGTAATGGAGCCGCCTCTGCCCAGCGGGAGGGGGCAGGACCCAGAGCACTGAAGGCCAGACTCCAGTGCCCTCCACCCAGCGTTCCCAGAGGAAGTGCTGGACGGAGAAATTCCCAGAACCCTCAGGGGGGCGGCATGCCCTGCACACAGCCCCTCCGGAGCCTGTGCAATGGCCCTGCTGGGAGGGACAGAGGGAGGGCAGCAGAGGGACGGGGGCGGGAACTGGGGCCTGCTGGGGTGGGGGGCGCCCACCCTAAGCCCCTCCAGGTCTTGGTCTTTGGCTAGCTCCCTGCCTCTCATCCTGCATCTCTATTTCTCTCTCCCGTTCTCTAAGTGTTGCCCCCATGTCCGCCCCACTTCTTCCTGGGGCCAGCTCTGGCTCCCTTCCGCCTGGTGCTCTTGGCTCAGCCGCAGCACACCTGGAGACATCGGCCCGGCGAGGGGGGAGGCCAGTGAGCCTCCCAAGGGTTCAAGGGGGACAGGCCCTTCTGCTCTCTCCTGGGTGAAGAGCTGGCAACGCTCTGAGGGCTAGGAGACAGCTCCTGCCACCCCACTCAGCACTTGGGGGCCCACACGCTCTCCCCTACCCACGGGCCATCGGAGACAAGGGCTCCTGGGGCTGCAGCCCGTCTGTCCTCCTGTCAGTCTGTCCAACAGTCTGCCAGAGTCCCCGGGGAGCCTGACTGGAGGATCCTGTCCTGCTGGGAGCTGCGACTGTCTGCTTCCACGCAGCCCAATGACTCCCATGTCAGCAAGTCTGTCTGTCCCTCCGGGTCCCTTCCTCTCTCCCTGCCATCTCTGGAATGTCCCTGGTGAGGAGGAGATAGGGAAAAGATGTGCTTTGTGGAAAGGTTAAGTCGATTAGGAAAAAATAGCCACATGGTTGCCTCGAAACAGGCCTGCTATTGAAAAGCTCATCCGAGACCCCGGCACCCACCCCCGGCCCCCACCGGACTGTGCAGGGGCTGCCGGGTAGGGAAGGCCTTGGAAAGCAACTGCAGAAAGGCTAAATTTGGAAGTTGCCCCATTGTGTGGCCAGGCTGCTGGTCGGGCATGGGGTGGGGGCGGTGGGAGACGTCGGGTGGGGGCCCTGGCAAACAATAGGTGGGCCCAGCCGGGGCCCCCTCCTGCCTGCCCCACCCCCAATGCACAGGGGCATTGAAAGGGCCAGGGAATGCTTTTGAGAGGGAGCCAGGGGCCCAACGGGGAGAGGAAACAAAGGCAGGAAATGCTGTTCCCCCGTAGATAGCGTCTGGGCAAGGATTACAAAGTGACAAAGAGACAGAACCCCAGAGGGAAGGGGACCTGGGGTGCAGGGGGCTGCTGACCAGGGCTCCAGAGAATAGGCCAGAGGTTAGAATAGAATGGAATTTGCTCTGAAGACAGCGTTTATAAATACATTCCCAACCCAGCCCGCCAGCCCCGCCACGTGTGTGCCACCTAGCACGTGCCCATGTGCTGAGTGCACTCTTGGGCACAGGCAGGGCTGCCAGCTGGTCAGGGTCAGGTGTCCCTGGGAGACCTCATGGAGCAGGCCCTCAGCCAGCAGGCAGAGAGATGGCTCCTCCCGCCTCCCTCCCTGGCGGGATCCACATCTGGGTAGGACACTTGGCAGATGCCCGGGGCACTTTCTTCTGCCTGCCCTCCTCCCCACACCCCACCCTCTGCACCAGGCCAGAGCCACACCCCACGTCCCAGGTAACAACCGGCTGCCTATTCAGCCCGCCCTGGGTGGGCGTGGCCCAGCCCTCCCTGGGATTTCATGGGCCTCCATTTCCCTGGATGTCAAGCAGAGGGGCCCTGCCCATCCCGGCTCCCCTCGGGGCTCAGCAGGGCCCGGGAGCTGGGTGAGGGGTCAATTTACCTACGGAGTCTCCGTGCAGCAGACGCTGGAGGTCATCAAAGGAGCGGATGGAGTGGTCGCTCAGCATCTCATAGAGCTCCTCGGGAATGGGGTCCCCCTGCCAGGCAGACACGGCAGGCTGGGTGAGCGGGGAGTGGGGGCTCCTAGCTGCGGTCTTCCCCCCAAGCACGCTCTCCCGTGTGAAGTGCCCACCGGGCCCCTCATGCACGGGGTGTATCAATGCGTGTATCCTCAGTGTTACTACAGGCCTGGGAAGGCTCCAGCCATCTCATTTCCCATGGCGTCTCCCTCCGCACCCGCATGTACTGTGGGTGATCAACCGTCCTCATCTCACAGATGAGAAAACAGGCTCAAACAGGCGATCCCCCCTGCTGAGGTCCCACAGCCGGTTCTCAGCAGAAGCTCCATTTGAACCCAAGTCTTCGTGACCACAGAGCAGTCCCAGCCTCCTGGGTGTAGAGTGCTCAGTGAACACCCGCAGACTTGGATGGCCTCGGGAGCCGCGTGTTCTCGTGGTACGGACTTAGTCTCTCACGCAAAAGAAGAGTTCTAGAAGGGAATCCTCAGATGCAACCGGGAAACCTGAAAGCTTACCCATGCCCCAGGCTCGACCAAGCCCTATTTTTAGAGCTCCTCTGGACCGTTACCAAACACACTTGAAACTTAATAAGCGCTTTAACAGGCCTCACTTGGAGGCCGGCTTCCTCCAGGGAAACCACAGGGCCCGCAACGACACGGCGGCGGCAGCCCAATAGGAAGGTCCCGGGATGCCAGAGGTCCTGAGAAAGAGTTGTGGCCCAGAGGAGACAGAGTTCAGTCTGGACCACCAGCCACCAGGGGCAAAGACACTGTAGGGTATGCAGCATGGGAGACGCCCCGGACCCGCTCGCATGCGTGCAAACACACGTGTGCAGGCACAGGCACATGGGGTCACAGGTCTGGGGAACGAGCCCTGGGAAGGGCATCACTGGCTTGGGACCTTGGGTTAAACTGCGCAGTGCCTCTGTATCCCTGGATTAAGAGAGAGACCCCTGCCCTCCGCGGTTCACGGAGCACTCCAGGAACAAGAGCGCTGGAAGCCTTAGCGTGTCTGGGAGGGAGGGCGTTCTCTCAGCGCCGTGGCCAGCCCTGGCGGCGGGTGGGGGGCGGTAGGGAGGCTCTCCCCAAAGCTCTGTTTTCTTGGCACTTATCAAGGCATCAAGGAACACCTCCTCCAGGGGTATGACCTTTTCATATGAACTAATCATTTGTTGTAATAGGTCAGCCATGTGGGGCCACCCACATGAACCTGGAGATAGCAGACCCAGGGTGCAGGTAGGGGCCGCTTTGAAAACGAATTCCTTGAGAACTCTAAGTTCGTAATTATTTGAAAATGGAGCTTATCACCACGTGCAGTTTCTCGGGGCTGTAGGGAGGTTCGAGGGAGGACAGGGTGGGGGGCCTGGCTGAGAACTGCAGTCGTTCTTTAGGGTCCTCGGCTGCCTAGCTGGAGGGGGTGGGTGTCGGCCCAGCTGCCCCTCGCTTCCCCCCACCTCCGGGCTCTGCCTCCTCCCGCCCTCCAGCAAGTTCATTCTCCCAAGCCCGGGGGCAGACCCCGCCTTTCATGTTCTCCAAATGTTGGCAAAGTACCCAGCACACAGAAAGGAGGGCTGGCAGCGGGGACCAGGGACGGGTGCTTCCCTGAGCATTTTGTCACACCCAGAACAGGTGGTCCAGGCCGCCGGATTCCACACCTCGCATTGCTACTAACTGCTGAGTGACCTCAGGTGGCTCACTGTCCCTCACTGGTCCTGGCACTCATCTGTAAACCCAGAGGGTTGAAGAACATTTTAATTTACTTTTAATTCTACCTAGGAGTGTCAGAATGAATACCACAAAGCCAAAACAGGGGAGCCCAGGTGGCCCCCCAGGGTCACGTGCAAAGAGGAAACAAGAAGCATTTGTGGAGTAATGAGCCAACTAACCCCCAGGGGAGGGGCCTGAAGACCCAGCACCAAATGGTACTTAGCGCGTCCCAGGAGCTCCTTACTCTCCAGTTGTAGCTGCCAGGTGTGACAAAGTAGGTGGGTCCCCAAACAGGCCTAGTGGGTGCCCTAGGCCCAGGCCCATGATACAATGGAGGAGCATCTTACGGAAACAAACTCAGACACTCCAGGCTGAGTAGGATAGCGTCCCAGAGAACAACTGGGGAGCTGGGAACAGCAGACAGGAGGTGCGCAGTGCACACTGGGAAAACACATCCGTGACTTCCCGTCTCCCTGGGGTTCTCTCCCGTCTGATTCTCCTGCCTCCTCCACCAGGAGAGCCACTTGGGATACCCTTCCCCAACCCCCAAGCAAATTACCTCCTAAAGAGTTTGTTTTATTCCAAGCCAGGAGGCCTTGTCTACAAATCCTTCTGGTAACTTGGCCACCAGAGGCTCTGAACTCGCCAGAAGACCCCTGGACTAGACGATCATACCACGGCTAGCTGAGCCAGGCACCAGGCAAAACGCTACAGAAACTACCCATCAGAGAGGCTGATGCTGTCTTTATCCTGTCTTCCAGATGAGGAAACTGAGATTTGGGAAGATTAAGTATGCAGCTGTAGGCCCAGACAACCGGTCTATGCAGAGCTGGGTCCTTCCCAGGCTCCAGAACAACCACCTTCTACCAGCCCAGCTGGGGCCTCTCAGCCTCCCCCTCCTCCATCCAGAGGCCACTGGCCTTCAACACCATTTCAGGTTCGTGGTGGGTCTTCACCCCTGCACAGATCACGCAGCAGCAGTTCTCGACTGGGCGACTGGGCTCCCCGGGGATGTTGGCAGCGTCTGGAGACACTTTCTGGTTGTCAAAACCAGAGGAGTGCTCCTGGCAGTTCTGTCACTCCCAGAACAGGTGGCCCAGGGCGCTGAATTCCACACCTCACTGCTGCTCCCCAGGCTGCGGAACCCAGTAGCAGACAAGAGAGCAAGGGTCCCACTCCAAGGGCACCTGGATTCCAGGAGAATGCTAATAGTCTAACGCCTTGGCTCCCTCATCTTTTAAACAGGGCTAATAATACCTCTAACGCCTTGGCTCCCTCATCTTTTAAACAGGGCTAATAATACCTCGCCCAGGGCTATCGGGAGATACAACTGCACCCAGCAGAGCAGGAGTTAATGGCTGGTCCCTGTCATCATCATCCATCCTTTCAGCATGGTCCTTTTGAGGGCAGCAGCAAGTGGCAGAGTGGCACGTGTGCTCAGGGCCATTTCGAGGATGACAATGGGTGGGTGGAGAACTGCCTGTGGGGGGAGAGCGTGCGACTTCAAGTGATCCCCTGTGCTGGGCCACAGGAAATGGCCCCTCAGCCCCACACTGGCACCACCTGGAGCTGCGTGGGCTGGCGAGTCCCTTCCGGGACTGGGGGTGGCTGAGGAGTGGGCCATTCAGCCTGTGGCCAGCTCCAGGATGCGACGCCCTGGGGGAGACTTGTTCAAGCACCTGTTAAAGCCAGAGATTCCTCTCGGTGGAGGAAAGCAAGCCACTCGAGGTCTTCCTGGGCACAGGAGGCCTCCAGGTGGGCGGCTCCTCTGGGAGATGGGAAAGGAGACCTGGCACCTGCCGGAGCAGCCTCAGACCTTGGGCCCGGGGTTCCTGGCAGGGTGAGGGTGTGGCAAGGAGGCAGCTGGGGCAGAGCCAGCCACGGGAGCCAAGGCAAACAGCACTACCCCACCCGGCCCCACCCCCAACGCCAGCTGCAGGAGGTAGGAAGGGCACGAGCCAGCGTGAGGCCAGGTGAATTACCTGCTCCCAACCAGGCTGGCAGATCAAAGGGGCTGGGACCACACCCTCCTCCAGGGCCCAGCACGAGCACTGCGTGCACACACGCACACACACACACACACACGCACGCACAGATACATGCTCTCAGCCTGCCTGCCATACCCGCAGAGCACAACAGGCTCTCACCCAAGCAACCAGAGGCGTTGTCTGGGACTGGCAGAGGGAGAAGCTGCCGAGGCCTCCTAGCGCCTGCCTGCCTGAGTCCCAGGCCTTATTTAGATGGGATCCAAAGCCAATCCCTCTGAAAAAGCCTCCTGGCCAACCACAGAAACCATTTAGATCAGGCCTTCCCATCTACCACCTTCCTTCCTCACTGCCCTGGGGACCCTCCCACTCAGCCACCCCACGCCTGTGGGAGCAGGGAAAATGCTAAAGACGAGAGGGAGAGCGATTCAAAATTCGCCACCCATCCCAACTCGAGGGGCCAGGTAATTCCGCTCTTTGGGAAGACTCAGTCATCCACCCTTCCCCGTTTTCATTTTGTTGTGTTTTGCTTTTAGTTTGCAATAATGCGTGTGCTGGCAGGAGAGGCCACAGGGCCCAGCTGAAGATGCACAGAACCAGCCATTTGGTGTCCCTGTCTCTTCCCTTGTCCTGACTGATCCTGGCGGACCCAATTCCGTGATAGTCAAGAACAAGATGTGATGCCTGCCAGGGGCAATGTGGCACGGGGACTGGGAGGATTCCCTGAGGCTATGTTTGTAATGCACCTGAGGGGGCCTGGTCTTCCCCATCATGCCTCACTGTCCTTCCCACAAATATTTACTGGTTGTCCACCATCCTCCAGGCAAGGGAGACAGTGGTGACCAGAACCCAAGCTCTGATGCAGAGTTTACACTCTGGGGTGTGTGTGGGGGGTGAACAGCAGACAGTAAAGAGCCAGATAAACCAGAGGTTGAGAACAGCTGTCCTGGAAGGGCATCTCCATGGGGGATGGGAAGACTGCAAGAGGGACCTAGGGGGTCTGTATAACCCCGCTCCGCTGCTCCAGATAGCTCTCCCTCTGACACACATGCACACTCACACTTCCTAACTCTTGTTCCAGAGCATCGAATTCTGTTTTGACTCTGGCCTTGCACATGGCCTAGGGCTGGGGGTTCCAGCCAGTGGGTCTCCAGCCCACTAAGGCCATTAGCAAACCAGGAGGAAGCTGGGTAGTGAAGGGCTAGAGGGGTGCCTCCACTCCTTCCTGGCAGAAGGGTGCTGAAGCCGAAGCCATCACATGACAGTGGGAGTCACCCTCCCGGAAGCCAGCTCAGCTGATGGAGACAGGACCTCGGCGGCCTCAAGCTCCTCCACCTCCTTCCCAGCAGCTGAGGCCACCACCTAAGGCCCAGCTCAAGCACAACCAGGGACACAGCCAGCTCCGAGCCACCTCCACCAGCAAGCCCTCCTTGCACTGGCGGTTAGGAGCACCTTCCCGGACTGGTCCCCTGGGCCTAGGTCCCATTGCCATTCAGGTCTCCCCAGGGCTGCCTGGGGCTTACTCAGACTTAACAAGCAGGCAAGTGCTTTATGAGCTGCGAAGCACCACACACGGTCTGGGCTCCTGCAGCCTGTGTCCCTGGAACGCTGGATTAAAGAGAGCAAAGGCAGCTTTTGTGCCACAGCCTCCCCCCAAATACACATGCCCAGCCAGAGGAGGTGGTAGAGGAGGCTGTGAAGGGGCTGGGGAGACCTAGAATTAAACAGCTGGAATGGGAGCCTTCTCAAGGTCTCTCAGGCCTTGGAGATTCCAGTGAGGGCTTACTGGAAGGGAGAAATGCTCGGGAGTTTGCAGGTACCCTCAGAGTCACCATTTGCAGCCACAGGGGGGTGGGTGAAAGATGCAGTCCCAGAGAAATAAGGTTTGAGGTGCATGGAGCTAGGAAGTTGAGCCAAGGGGAGGGGAAAAGTGGTGCTATGGGGTCAAGACCTGATGGGAGTTTCCCAGATTTTCTTCACAGGACCCCGGGAAAGAAACGAGGTCGCCGCAAAAGTGGCGTGGTGTCAGGGCGCACCTATCGCAAGGGGGCGGACACCTGGCTTCGGGTGGACAGGGGCCGTGCGCGCCTGTGTACATGCGTGGGTGTGCGCGCACGTGTGCTCTGGCTCCCTGTTCGGAGGCCGTACGTGCGTTTGTGTGCGGTGCGCGCGCGTGTGTCCCGCCTGTGCACGGGCGTGGCGGCGGCGGGCGCGCGACCCGGCCGCGGTAGTGCGTGCCCGTCGTTCTGTGCGCCCGCCCGTTGGAGCGCAGCATCGCCTGCGGCCAGGAGTGTGCATGCGTGGGGTGAGTGAGCGAGTCGGGGGCCGGGGCGGGGTGGGCTGCGGAGAGCAGCCGCGGGGCGCCGCCGCTCCCAGGACGCCCTGACACAGGGCTCAGCCCCCAGGTGCCGCGGCGAAGCAAGGTGGCCGCTGGGGCTGGCCGGCTTCCCCCTCCCCAACAACTGGCCGCGGCGCAGGAGGCCGCGGGAAAGGCGGAGAGGGGGGCGTCGGGAGGAGCCTGTAGGCGGCCTGGCCGAGCCCGGCGTCCTCCCTCCCGGGTGCAGGCCGCGGGGGGCGGCCGCGGAAGGGCGGGGCCCCAGGCCAGGCGGCCGGCGGCCCTCGAGGAGCCCCGAGAACAAAAGGAGACGGAGACGGCTCCTCCGTGGTCAAAACAACCTGCGCTGGCGGCTGCCCAAGGCCCGGCCGCGGCCTCGGCGCCCTCAGCCTTAACTCCTTCGCCGCCGCCGCCTCCTTCCTGCGCTTCGCTGGAGGCTGAGGGGGCCCTCCTTAGGAGCGGGAGAGGGGCAGACTACCAGCTTCGGCGGAGCGGAGGCGGGACAGGACCCAGGCCCGCCAGGCTCCCCGCTGCCCTCTCGTCCTCTCCTCCTCCGCCTCCTCCCTGCCCCGCCCCCTTTCCCACCTGGATTCCGGATAGACTTGCCAACTCACTGCTACGTGGGGCTGCGAAGGGTGGGGGGACTGATCCGACCTGATCGTCCCCGCAGACGTTTTGATACTCCACCTCCCTTGCAGCTAGGCTTTTGCAGGCGGCGTGTTCCGCACTCCGCATGCAGAGGGAGAGGTGCTTCCTCTCGCAGGGCGCGGGCGCAGGTATGGCGGGGCCTCCGGCACACGCTGCCCCGGGGGCTGGATTCCTTAACAGACCGCAGTCCACCCCCACCCGGGCGCTCAAAACCTACCTCTCTCTCTTCCTCCTCCTCCGCGCCCAAGGCACAAGCCGCTCCTGGACTATGCTCTGGGGCCAGCCATGCCCCGCACGGCCCGTGGGCACCCACCCTGACCCTGAGCGAGAGCCAGGGTGGGACCCCTAGCCCCTGCTAAAGGTCAGCGTGATGCCAAGGTGCGCGAGGTTGCACCTCCCAGGCAAGCCGGGTCCTGGGCCAAAGCTAAGCCGAGGCTGGAGCCCAAGTGGGATCAAGAGGACGCCTGTCTTCTGCACTCTGGACACCCCCTTACCCCAACTCCCTCGACAGGGAAGGGGCTTATTCTCGGGTTCCTGCCACACACACCCTCCCCGACGCCTAAAGGCTCAGGGATTAAGGTTTGCCCATTGGAAAGGTCACTGCTACCCCCTTTGAGCCTAGCACCTCCTCGACCGCGCGTCCCAGCCCTCCGGGGTAGCCCTCCGAGGTCACCCGGAGCCCGGCGCCTGGCGCAAGGCTGCAAGGGTCCAAAGTTCACTGCGGGGAGAGGAGGGGGCCGTCAAGAGGTGGGGTGGGGGAATGAATGAAGAGAACAAGCCCCAGCCGCCGTCGTAACTCACCTCGGCGCTGACCAGACGCAGGTAGCAGCAGAGAGACAGGAAGAGCGCCCAGCAGCGCTTCATGCCGACTCCGGGCCCGGCCCCGCGGGGCCCCGGACGTGTAGACGGAGCGCGCCGCCCCCGCGGCCAGGGTGGGGGGTTGGGGAGGGGGGTGGGCTCGGCTTGGGTACGCGGCGATCAGGCGCTCAGGCCGCTGCAGCCGCCGCCGCGGCTCACCCACATGGCCCTCGGGCGCCGCCGCCCCCGGCCCCGGCTCCGTCGCTGGGGGGCTGGGGAGGACCTGGGCGCGGGACCAGGGTCCGAGGCCGCTACCTGGGCGGATCCCGAACCCGAGCGAGCATCCACGGCTGGGGGGCTGCGTCGCGAGCCAGCCAAGGCGTCTAGCCGTGTGGGGGCGCCCAGGGGACTCCAACCTCCAAGAGGAAAAGGAACGCGGCTGTCGATGGCTCGTCTTCACTCGCCAGCTAAAGGCGTTTTCCTCTGCCTGCCGGCTTAGCTTTTCTGCAACATTTTCTGGAAAGGTCCCCCAAATCGGAAAGCGCAGGGCCGGGCACCTCAAAGCCCAAGTCTCCCACAAAAAACTTTTTCCAAAGTTGGCTTTGCAGCGGCGGCCCGAGCACCCGGGCAGGGAGCGGTGCAAACTCCCGCCCGGGCCGGGTGGGGGGGCGGGAGCGTGTGCGCCCTGGCGCGGGGCCCGGGCGGCGGGCACGGCTGCTCCGCGCGCGCGGCGTGCCGGCTGCGCGCTCGGCCCGCCCGGCCGACAGGTGGACGCGGCGCGAGTCCGTCGGTCAGTCTGCCAGCCTGCTCGCCGCGCTGGGCGTCCTCTGCGGGCTGCGAGCTGCGGCTGCTCCGGCTTTCTCTTTGCAATGAGGCTGGAGGGTGGGCTTTTTTTTTCCTTTTTGCGCGTGTGTGTCAATGTGTGTGTGCGCAAAATATCTCTAGCTCGAGAATGAAAGATGGGCGCTGGCGGCCGGAGGGGAGCCCTCAGGGAAGGCAGCGGGGGAGGCTGCGGGCGCGCGGGGAGGCAGGCGGCCGCTCCCGGCTGCAGAAGTTGCCACCCTTTCAGCTGTTCCGGCCTTTATACCGGAGAAGGGAGAGTGTGAGAGGTGGGTGGAGACAGCCTTTCCTCTTCTGGCCGGGAGTCAGCGCCGGGAGGGGGGGCGGGAGCTGGGGGAGGGCCCTAGGCGAAGGCGGGGCGCTTAGTGGTCTCAGAGCAGGGCAGACCCCCCTCCCCTCCCGCCCATGAACCTGGCCTCAAGGAAAAAAAATCTAGGGGAGATACACTGTTTGACCCGTTCCCACCCCCCCAGCACAGTGACTCTGGACAGGTTAGGACCGGTGTGGTTGGATACGACGTCTCCATGGCCTGGCCAGTACTCCAAGCCCACCAGGACCGGATAGAATATTTGCACCCTGGTACAGGGACAGTGGGAAGGGACTCAAGCTCTGCAGCCTGCCGGCTGGGATTCAGTCTGCCCTCGCACTGAGCAGCGTGGGTCACCTTGGGCAAGTCACTTTCCTTCTGTGCTCCATTTAGCCCTGAGGTGGGGATAGGGTGATTGTGAGGATTAAATGCCAGGAAGGGCAGAAAGCCCCCAGCGGGAGCCAGCCACAAAGTGAACACCCACCCCCCACCCCCACCCCCCCACCCCACCCCTGCAGACAGTACCATCCAGCTGCAGGCTGGGGCAGTGTCACCTCCTAGCTGGTTGCCTGGCACAACTGGCACTGCCAGCATTGGCTGAATTTGAATTTGTTGAACTGCAAAGTCACACAAACCCCCACAGCCCTGCGGCATCCTCTCCAGGCTGCCTTCATGATCCTGCGATGTTTACTACTCCCTCAGCCCCCGTTCCAGGCCCAGGGCCCACCCACTCACCCAGCATGCACACAGTTAACGCCTTCCGCCCCCAGCTCCGGGATCTGCGATGTCCCTGCCTTCAGCAGTCACACTGTCACAGTCACAGTGTCACACGCGCACACGCTGAACCCAGCACCCACCGCGGGGCCTGCATCTCCCGGCTTCAGGGCACCTCTATCTCATGCGTTTGCACTGTCTTTGCCATCCGTCCTCTGTACCCAAATATTGTACATCCCTTTGGGGTGTTGGCCCTGCTCCTCACGTGCACATGTCCTTGGTCACTGAGAGTCACACGCTCTCTCTTCTTGGATCTGGGCAGAGGTGGAGTCGAGGAGGGAGGACTCCCTGGGAGGATCTCTTTGCTGACAGCCACAGGCAGCCACCCTCAGCCATTACTGCCTGGCAGTGTCACGGGCTGGGAGGCAGTGTGGGCACAGATGGCCTGGGTTCGGATCCTGGAGTGACGAAGGTGACTTAACCTCTCAGTACCTCGACTTCCTCCTCTATAAATTAGAGACAAGTCTGCAATTGCAGGGAGCAAGTTTTCGGGGTGATGGGTGTTTCTGTCTGTGCTGATGGGTTCCTGGGTGTCAGAGCCAATAGAAGCCATTATACCTCAGGACAGGCGTCTAGGATGCCCGAGGCTCAGTGAGAGTGCACTCGGAGACACTTACCAGGGTGTCTTCGCAGGGACCTTCCTTCCGCACAGCCTTCGTATGTTCGTGCGTGACCAGGCATGGTCCCAGGCGCTGGGGAAAGCGTAGTGAACCAGTCATAATGCGAATACAGGCCCTGCCTGGGAGGAGCCCAGCCAGGGGACAGAAAGATTTATAAACAGAGGTTTGGAGACAGGGCAACAAGGGACAGGAGGCGCGATGGGGGCAGGTGAGGAGATGACCCTAAAACACAAGATTCCAAGTGTAAAGATTCAAAGATAAAACCCGGCTCCACTGGGCAAGTGGGTGACCCCAACCTTGACCTTCTGCGTCCTTATCTGCACTTGGATGCTAATAGCTACCTCCGGACTGAGCCAGTCGCGCTGGGTGGTGGTCCTCAGCTGTCAGGAAAGAGATCCTCCCAGGGAGTCCTCCCTCCTCGGCTCCACCTCTGCCCAGATCCAAGAAGAGAGAGCGTGTGACTCTCAGTGACCAAGGACATATGCACGTGAGGAGCAGGGCCAACACCTGTGCGACCGTACGCCTGCAAATAGTGAAATGGAAACAGAGACGCTAGTCGTTTGTTCAAGGACACACAGCCAGAAAGTGGCAGAGCTAGGGCTTAGACCCGAGCGGTGCAGCCACAGAGCCCTGTGCCTAAACCGCCATGCTGTGCTGCTTCCCGGCAGGTGGCGGTGATGGTGATGACGGCGATGACGACAATGACACTTTCACACGGGGCCTGTGTGAGCATCAGCTGCGTTAGTATATGAGAAAGGCTTTGCCAGCTGAGAAATGTGGTGCCGCCGTGAGGTCTGACTTACGCAGAAGGGGCTTAGGGGCATACAACTTCAGGCTGGATATGGGGCATGGGTGCTACTCAGAGCAGCAGCACTGAGCACCTACTGTGTGCAGCCTGTGACGCTCTGAGAAGTGGAATAAGGAAGGAGACCTGTCCTGGAGCTCAGGGACTTCTCAGGCTCTTGAGTGAGGGCGACAGAAATCATTACAAGCCAGATGTCTCTGTATGGGGGTTAGAGGTGGCAGGACAGGGTGACCTCGGAGGCACCTGGGCCTGAACGCTATGCTAAGAACTCCTTTCCTGCGTCCTCTTTTTTCAAACAAGCAGTCCTCTAAATAATGCCTCCTCCTCCTCCTCTTGCCAGGGTCAGCTTAGCCAGCACCTCCTCCAGGAAGCCCACTGTGCTTGGTGCTTGCTGTGGGTTCTCATATCATGTAACTCAGGGTATTCCATTTTGTCTGTTTATCAGTCCAACACTAGACCGAGTTCTAGGTGAGCGTGGACCTCATCCCAGCTCCCAGCACACAGCCATTACTCCATGGATGTCTGCTGGAGGAGGGATACATGAGTATCTTGCCTGTTTCCCCCCCAAGTCCTGGTTGGTGCAAATACACCAGGTCCTTCCGGAAGGATGGAAAGAGGTGGAGCAGGGCTTATAGCGTTAACCTCTAAATGCAGGACATACAGGGCAGCTAAGGAGTACCCCACACAATGTCACACTGAAGAGTCTTGAGACAGCAGACCCAGGACAGCCTCGGGCCATCACTCGTGTTAGGGCCACTTGCCAGCGAGTCTGCCCTTGCTCTTCCTGCTTGATGGAAGAGGACCTGGTGCCCCAACTGGGGTCAGTCCAAGGCCATGCCACGAACGGTCTGTGACTCCAGTCCTGGGCTCCCCACATCCCCGTGGCAGCTCTCCCAGAACCCTCGCGCTGCCCTACCCCCGACCTCCCTATCGGCAGGACTTTGGCTCTCTACTAAACCCCTCCTTATCCTTGGCCCAGCTTCACCGTAACAACCACCAGGGAGGGAGGATCACCCTCTGTGCCCGTTTCACAGATGGGGAAAATGAGGCTCAGAGAGGGAAGAGACTTGGCTTCTGTCAGAGGCCATTGGAGACCACCTCATTCAAAGCCCTGCTCCGCCATTTACTAGTTGTGTGACCTTGAGCAAATCACTTGACCGCTGAGCCTCAGTTTCCTTCTCCGTGAAAAGTGGACGCCCACCTGATCAGGCAAAGTGCAGATCTGAAAGCACAGAGAGCACTCACCAGATGCCGACCTTCACAGTGACCGTTATTACCTCACTCTGCATGTGCACATGCGCACCCGTGCACACACTCGCCTCGCACCCCAGAGCCGGGCTGGGAGAGGAGCCTAAGGCTGGGAGGCCCGCAGGCCTTCACCGGGGCCCCGCAGAGCCCCTCCACTCCCTGCAACTGCAGGTACCTGGAGGCAGGAGAGGAGACCCCCAGGAAGGCAGGCAGACAGCCCCCAGCCCGGGCCAGCCTGGAGGAGCCCACCCTCGGCCTCGGCCTTGTCCTGTGTACAAAGGCAAGGGAAGCTCGGTGTTTGTTTTCCTGGGGCTGAGTCGATGCATTTTTAGCTCCTCCGGGCTCCAGACGAGGAAGAGGATGTTTGGACGGGCAGCTGGCATCTACCTGCCCTGGAAGCTGGCTGGAATTGGAGTGAGGTCCTCCAATTCCTGGGGTGAAGGGCTGGGCCACGGGCTGGGAGATGTCCCTACCAGGAGCTGGTGCTGAGCCCTTCCCCACCTCGAGCCACGATGCTTGGCTGTCCCCAGAGAGGGCTCATCCGAACTGTGCCTTTTAGCCAGCCACCTACTGGGCCAGTCGTGACAGCCTGACCCAGAGCAGGCCTTGGGCCAAGCTCGACCTGAACTGACAGCCCGCAAGGGAGGCCGGACAATTGCGAAGGGAGGCAAGAGGAGTCCTCACCCTCTGGAGGGCTGCTGCTCTCTTAGGGTTCACACCTGGACGTGGGCGGCGGGGGGGGGGGGACTGAGGCTCAGAGAGGCACACCAGCTTCCCACGTCTCCCAGCAAGCCGGTGGCAGTGCCAACAGGTGATTCGGGCTGTGGTGCTGGAGTCCACAGCTCCGTTACCTGAAGCCCCTTGCGTGGCCTGGACCGGAGCAGCCCAGCCTTTTTCATGTCTTTATGCACGCAGAGAATTATGGGACCAAAGGGAGGAAGGCATGCACAGCTGGAGGCCATGGGCCCTAGGGTTCAGGAGGGCCCCGGGACCTGCCCACCACCCCAGGTTGGAAGCCATTTGTGGCCCCCTGGGCAGGAAACTGCTGTGCAGGAGTTAGCCAGCCCTTGCCAGTTCAGGAGTCCTTTCTGTCCTGTTCTGAGGATTTGACTGGGAATTCTGGGAGGGATGGGGCAGGAGGGAGAGGGGCAGGCAGGGAGCAGGCAACCTTTAGAAGTGATTTGTCACTGCAGTGGCCACAGTGAGAAGCTACCTATGATATAACAGTCGATTTTTTTTTTTTTTTTAAGTTTTGCTCCAGGGCACGTGTGCCAGACGGAGACACAGAGGTGGGGGAAAGTGAACTATCACCCCCCAGCGGGATGGCCACGCTGCAATCCCTTCTCCTCTCAGGATTTCGGGCATGCACACCCATGCACCTGCTGTGATTTTCAAGCCACCGAGTGGGACCCACGTGGGACCGACCTGCCTGAACCTCCACGCCATCTACTCGCCCCGCAAATTTTTTTTTCAGTTACGATTCTTTTTTTTTTTTTTTTTTTTAAGTATATTTATTTATTCCATGAGCACCTCAGAGACAGAGACAACACCTTTAACAGGATCTTGGCATCGCTCTTCACCCGCATCTTCAGCCGGCCTCGGTGTGTGCCTGGGGTACCCAAGGAAGTCTCTGGACAGAACCTTCCCACGTGGATCAGCCCCACAGAGTGGCTCAGCTTCCCGCGCCTCTATCCACCCTGTATCATGTCCTTCCCAACGAAGGCTGCGCAGCACGCCCCTCGGGCAGCCCACCTCACCCCTCAGGCCTAATAGCTCGCCTGCGCCTGCGCTGCTGCCACGGTGCCTGCAGGACGGGAGTGGTCTCACTCTCCTCTTTCTGATGGAGAAACCAAGGTCTGCAGCAGCCTCACCCCATCAGGCGTGTGAGGGCACAGCATGTACCTGAGTCCAGGCAGCTCGGGGCCGCATCACGCCCTGAGCCTCCACACCCACCCTGGGTGCCCTGTCCACCCGGGCCCTGCCCTCGCTCACCCACAGATTTTGTTTGTTTGTTTGTTTGTTTAGTTATTTTTAGAGAGATTTTTTTGCTATAGGGCGCATACTCTCGCCAGAGAGAAGGAGACAGAAAGAGAGAAATCACCCTCCAGGGGGAATAGCCACACCGCAATCCCTTCTCTTCCATTCTCCTCTTGGGATTTTGGGCACACACGTATACGTCCCCAGTGTGAGTTTCAAGCTGCTGGGTCCAGGACTCAAACCACCGACAACCACATGGGAGTCCAGTGACGGACGTAACCATTACACCATCTGCTGGTCCCTCACCCACAGATTTTTAGGCGAATCTCTGTACCTTCCTCTCACTTTTGCTGTGAATGTAAAGCTAATCTAAAAAGAAAAATGTTTTTTAGAGTCAAACATTGTGATTTTATGTGATTTAAACCAATGCATCAGCCCACCTTCCTCAGCCACCCAACAATCCAGGGAGAGGAAAATTCATGGCCCCTGTTTGGCAGACAAGAAGACAGTCCCATCCTGCAGGCCCCGGTATCCCCACCTGCAGGACGGGGCTGGGTGTGGGGAGACGTGCAGAGCATCCTGGAGGTGCCCTCAGGTGGAAGGGGGCATCGCACTGCCAGCTCACCTCTCTAGAGCCCCCTGCCCACGAGGGGCTTACAGGCTGAGGCAGGCAGGCGGGAAGACAGACAGACAGACCAGACAGCAGTGCAAACACCCTAGGGCAGAGGTTACGTAACTCAGTAAGCAAACAGAGGGTCACCCCGCCGGAGTGACTAATCGTCTTAACAGTAACCATCACAGTCCCCAGCGAGCACTCCTCGAGTGCAGATGCACATTGCTGAAGACCCAGCGCTGTCCCTGCTGGAAACCGCTGTCCCTGTGGTCCCGGGCGGGAGCTGGAGGCCCTGGGAGGATGGCCTCTCTCTCACCCTCCTCCCTTCCTCCTCAAGGATCTGCTAGGACCCTTTTTCTGGTTCCCGGGATGAGAACAAGGTTCACTGTGTCTCAGTGCATGGCCCTGGGTGAGTCGATTCTGGAACTGCCTCCTCCAGGGATGGGGCTCACCTGGCAGACGGAAGTAGGGCGAGATGGCGCTGTATGTGAGAACTGTGGCCATTACCCCCGAGGCTGCACACTGTTCCTGGGCCCTCCACATGCCCCAGACAGAGCAGCACAGGGATGACAGGGCCATGTCAGAGGATAAAACCGAGTCTCAGATGGGTGGTGACTTCTGCTGGTTAGAACTCGAGCCAGGTTTGAACTTAAGTCACTGGACTCCACACAGTGTTCAGGGAAGGGGAGAATAGAGAAAGGAGAACGGCAGATTCCAACCCCGTCCTGCCCACCCCGTGTGAGCGAGGTGTTTCCCACGTGGGAGCTGGTGGGGGGTGTGGGGAGGTGAGTGTGCCCAGTTAGGTTCGTGTGATTGGGGGTCTGTGTGTACAATGGGCGTCTGTGTGTGTACATGAATGTGCACAGGCCTGGGAGGAGGGGAGACAAAAACACCCCCAGCAGCCAGGGTGCTGCTCATGGGAGACACCCAGGGCACACCCCTCCCACAAGCAGGCCCGTGGCCGGTATGCAGGCGCCGGGGGCTTCCCCTCCCTGAAGACCTCCACCCCTCATCTCCCGTCCATCCCCAGCTCCTTCCTGTTTTGATGGAAGGAAAATTTTCAGCTTTTTCCTTCTTTATTTTTCCAGACGGATGACTCGCTCGGGAAAGGAATTCCCCCCTCCCCAAACCATCCTGATACCTGCGTATCGATGCCATAGATCCAGGCCCGGCCTGCTGTACTGCCGGGATGGTCACGGTTATTTTTGGGTGCTTGCCGGGGGCGGTACCCGGGGAGGGGATGTGGGGGTGCTCAGCTGCCTTCTCGCAGTCCACATCCCCCTCCCGGGGCCCTCCCCACCCCCACTCGTCCTCCCTGCCCGAGTTCTGGGAGGAGGGAAGGAAGCCTGCTAAGCCGGGGTATAAATAACTCAGGTGGTTACTCAGCTCCTGAGAACACCATAACATGACTCACGATGGAATCGAGAGGAGCCTTGGGCCTCCGCCCCGGCAGGACAGCGGAGCTGCTGGGAGGGCGGGCAGGGCCCAGGCTGACAGGTGGCCTTAGACAAGCCTCTTCCCAGCTTGGCCTCAGTTTACTTGTCCAGAACGTGAGGGGGCTGGCTTCATTCCAAGGCCCTCCCTGAGCTGGGAAGACAGACAGAGCAGGGGCCCAGCTCAGAGCATTGCTGGCTCCTCCCCTCTGCCCGTCACTGGGGTGGACCAAGCGGGCCCACTGGACGCCTGCTACCACCCCCACCCCCCATGTCCAGGGCAGTGGCCTAGGGGCTCCCTGGGCCTAGATGAGCCTCGTGGGATGGAGGCAGGGGACTAGGACAGGAGCAGAAGGGTCCTGGACACTGGCCTGCAGAGCCATGACCCGCAGGGGTGGCCCCGGGTTGAGGACGATCCTCACCTCCTTTGGCTTTGTGGCTGCGGCATGGGCAGGAGCTGTGGGCACAGAAACAGGACACTTCAAGGAGCTCTGGCCATGCCAGCCTGAGCCCAGGCAGCGAGGCTGGGCTGCTGGCCGGTCCCTGGCGCTGGCCAGCCTGAGTCAGAGGCATCCCCTGCCTATCCTCCTCACCTCAGTAGGTCCTCCGCTTCAGGCTTGTCTCCAGGGCAGCGCAGGCCTCAGCCCAGGTTGCCATGGCAATGGCTCTGGAGCCTGTGCAGGCCGCAGGCTGAACCACCTCCCTGACCACCTAGAGCTGCCGGCCCGGTGGGGCAGCAGGGCCCTGTCTGCAAGAAGACGTCGGGTTGGGGTACAGGTGTGCTGCTGACCTGGGCTGGGCATTGGGGCACAAGGGTGTCCGCGTGGCCTTGGGCCTGGTCTGAGCCTCAGGCACCCCTGTAGACAGCAGAGGGTGCTGTCGCAGCTGTCCGGAGGCCACACAACTCAGGGACCCCCTTCCCACATTTGACCTCAAGCCAAAGGGCTGCAGCCTCAGAGCCCTACTCCCCAGGCTTTGCTCTGACCCTTGGCCTAGCTTTGTCTCCGGCGGGGAGGGGGCCACCTCACCGACTGCCCCCCACCTCTGCAGGCTAGACAGCTTGGCATGGCTCAGACCCAGCCATTCAACGGGCAGCCTGCCCTCTGGCCCCTCACTAACAATGGGGACTCCAGGAATATTGTCCGGCCTGGGCTGAATCAAACACTCTAAATTTAGCCCATCTGATGCGTCCTCTGTTTCCGGCCCCTGCTGCCCTCCTTTCAAGGCGATGAGGTCACCCCAGAACTGCCTGCCCAGAGCCAGACCCGGGGGTTTCCAGGCCTAGGACGCTCTCCTGCTCTGGGGGTAGCAGAACCTCTTGGGGACCCAGATTCAGGGTCTTCCCTGCTTCTCTCCTTCCCATCTGCTCTGTCCTGCCCTGCCCCACCCGCCTGGGTTGCTGGGCTCGTAGCTGGTGCTCCTTGGCCTCCCTGGCCTCGTGCCATCCACAAGACTTTGGCCATCGGCCGGGGGGAGACCGTGGAGGGAAGCAGCAGTGAGCTCCCGGGGAAGGGTCAGGGCTCGGGCTCCTTCAGGCCCAGAGCGCTGTGTGCCCTCCCAGTGGACAGCCCAGAGGGAAGAAGGACAGTCACAAGTAATCAATAAATGAACAGTGCAATTGCCGTCGTGAGGATGCGGTAAAGGGGAAGTCAGTCCGAAATGGGATCATGAAACTGAGGTGGGTGGAGGGCCCTGCTTTGAGCAAGGGGTCAGGGAAGGCCTCTCAGAGGGGTGACATTTGAGCTGAGTCTTGGATGACCAGAAAGAACTATTCGAAGATCTGGGTGGAGCCGAGCCCTCCAGGCCAAGGCGTGGCAAGTACAGACGCCCCAGGAGGGAAGGCATCTCTGCCTGGAGGCTTGGCCTGGACGTCATGATCCGCTGGAAGGAGGGAGCAGGGGAGGGCGCGGGCACTGCGGGCCAGGAAGGAGCAGGGACCAGAGAGGGGCTCGTGACATGCCCTGTTGAGAGGCATCCCGCACACGCCCGGGGTGGTGAGCCGGGCAGTTGGCTGCTGTGTACAGATGGGATGGGGTGAGACCCAGGAGGAGGCGATGGTCACAGCAACGTGGAATAATAAAAACGGAGTGTCCGAAACTGTTTTCTAGAAGGCACTTTCAAGACTTACCTTTTCAGTCCTCTCCTGTGTCTCTGAGGCCCAGAGAGGGCATGTGCCTCGCCCAAGGTCACACAGTGAAGCAGAACGCTCCCAGGAGCCCTTTGATAGGAGGTAGTAAGCGGTGCTTTGCCGCCTGAAAAGTACGCATCTTTTCAAGAACGCCTCATCTGAGACACTCCTCCCGGCGGCTCCCCAAGTCTGCAGGCTGAGCTGGGGCCTCCATCCAGGCTCCTGTTGGGTCGAGGTCTGTCCCGTCTCCCACCTGGTCCCTCCCATAGCCTGTGGACAGGTGCTCAGCCCTCCCCACAACCCTCTCCAGCCACAGCCCTCTCCCCGCACTGCTGCCCTGACATCTCCCAGAAGCCCCTGCTCTCTGGCTCTGCCAAGAATGGGTTGGCAGGGAGTTGGGGGAGGGGGGCGGCTCTGGAATGTCGCTTTCCGGTGCCAGCACCAGCGTGCCAGCCTCGGCAGAGGCCTCGGGGGTGGACGGGGATCACCAGATCTAGTCTGGAATGGGGAGGCGGGCAGCCATGCGCCACCGGGGAGGGCTGGTGGGGCCTTCTGCCCAGTCTCAGGTGGGGACATCCCCACGAGGAGCTGTCCTGGGCTCTCTGCTGACACTTTTTTTGGGGTGCAGAGCTGGTGTCTCAGCCTCATCCACCTTTCAGGGGCCTTGGTTTACACCGGACTCTGTTTAGGGAATCTATGCGGGAGCTCCCTATTAACCCTCCAGACTGGGTGAGGGAAGGCTTTGGGTTCAAATCCCGTCTCAACAGTGCCTGCCTCTCTGCGCCTCCGTCTCCTCACCCACTAAATGGAGACCATGCCCTGGGCCCCACGCACTCGTGCTTTCTATCTGCTGGTCCCCCTCCCACCTCCGCAGTCGGTGTCCCCTAGCCCTGGCCACTTAGAGAGGTCGAAAGCCTCCTTCCTCTGGAATGGGAACATGGGGGAGGTGGAGCAGTGGGTGGCGAGTGGCAGGGGGGTGCCAGGTAGATCAGACAGACCTCAGTTTAAGCCCTGGCTCCTCCACTGGCTCGCTGCGTGGCTTTCGGCAAGTTACCAAACCTCTCTGAGTCTTAGTTTCCTCATTCATCTAATGATAACAACAGCGCCCACCCCTCCACGGTGATAGGGACCTAGCTGTTAGGCTGTCAGCTGATGGGCAAGGTGGGTACTGGGGGCCTTTGTCCCCATGGGCTCCGGGTTGCCGGAAGCCTCTGTAAGGGTCAGGGGCAGCCTTGAACAGCTGGAGTGGGCAGAGGGCACCAGCGCCCACGCACTCACTCATGCCTCTCTCAGAGGAGAAGCTGGGGTGCTGATAGTTCTCCAGGGACCCCCCGCACTCCCAGCCCTGCCATGGTGGAGCTGGGTGAGGCCTCCATTTCCAGCCAGATGCCCTTCAGGCCTGGACCAGAGCTGCCCTCCTCCCCCGCCAGCAGGGCCCAGGCCAAGAAGCCTTTATTTTTAAACCTTCGAACAATGCCTGGCCAGGCATGGCCTGCACAGAGGACAGGGAGTGTGCCTGGGAGGGGAGCTGCGCTTTCTGGACCAGATCTCCACACCCCGAAAGGTGCAGGGGCCTCGATTCTCCCTGACGGGCACAGGCCTGCCCGGTTTCTTCTCAGCCCAGCTCGGACGTCTTTCTTCAGGGGTTCGGATTCCAGAGTCCTCAGCAGTCCCGGGCCCAGCGGGGTCAGGCGCCCACATGGACAGGCATAGAGGAGAGGCCTGCTGCGTTCAGGCCCCCGGAGGGCTGGTCTCAGGCCTGCTTGGCCTGAGACCACGGTCCCCAAGGGCAGGGCCAGAGAGACCAGGGGGAGTCCGGGGGTCCAGTCCTGGTTCTGCCATCGAGCCCTGTGTGACCTGAGCAGAACTCAGAGCCGTCCTTTGTCTCTTGGTGTCCTGTCTACAGTGTGGATACTAAGCCTGTCCCAGGGTGGGAGAGGGCTTTGTGAGGTGCGGTGCACACACGTGGCCTGGGCCCTCAAATGGCCAGGAGACTTCAGAAATGGGAGTTCCCTGCAGTCTGTACAGAGAGCCCCAAATACCAGACAGCCTGGCTTTTCATCGCACCCTGCTGCCAGTCCCAGACCTCGATGGAAACGACCTGCGCCCAGACGCCTGTGTCCTCGTGTGTAAAATGGGCTAGCGACAGCACCTGCCTTCGGGCTGTTGGGAAGACTGAGATCAAAGGTCCCCCGCCGGCACGGGTGGTAGGCGCCACCTGCCCACGACAGCTGGGGTAAGACTGCAGCCGAGTGCCTGTCCCTCACTCTCTCAAGAAATAAATAAACTTTAAGAAAGTATGTAGAGTAAGCACTCAGTGAACACGAGCCCGTGCTGTGTGCCATGCGCACGTGTGAGCACCCGCCTGTGTGTTTGAGCCAGAGGCCGTGCGCCCAGAGAGTAGAGGCCACTGTGCTGCTGTGACAGCGAGCGGGCAGATCTGGGATGGAGACTGGCTGGAGCCCAGGTGTCCGTGTGTGTCCAAGCCAAGATGTGTGTGCCCAGGCCTGGGACGATGCATGCCACTGACTCCGTGTGCATGCCCGGGGCTGCAAACGGGACCCGAAACAGCTTGTCCCCTCGCCCCTGCCACAGAGAGGACGACATGGTGTGTGCTTGTGTCCCCTCCCCACTGGCATCGCCTCCTGCTGGGGTGGAACGCACAAGTCATCAGGTCCCCTCTCGCTACACCCTGGCTCCAGCCCAAGCCACTGGGCCACCCAGCCTGAAAGGGGGACTGTGAGGGGAGGCCAGGTGCCGAAGGCCTTGAAGCAGCCTGGTTTCTCCTCTCTCTTAGGCTGCTCTGGCTCCCTCTCAGCATCTTGGCACCCCTGCCTGAAAGGCCTCGTGTCACTGTTGTCGCAGCCGCCCACCCACCCTGCAAACAGGATCCTGTCTGTCGGGTCTGCTGCCCTGCCCCGGGCCTAGGACGGGCCCGGGCTCCCAGGAGCTGCAGGGAGCACACGGGTGGGTGAGGACCCCGGGGAGGCCTGGCGGCGGCATTACTGCAGCCACATCACACGTGCAACTCACCAGCGTGGAATGCCTCTGGACTCAGCCGCGTGGCCCCGCCTGTCTGAAAGCAGGCACTGTAGAACGTAGAGCATCGTGGGGCTGGAAGCCACATGGCCATCTGCGGCTGGAGCCCTGCGTCGGCCTGAAAATAGCCTGGATCCTGAGGAATGGAGGACAGGGAGGGCCGGGGTGTGGAGCCCCACTGACGGTTCTCCCTGCCCCTCTGCACACAGGCACATGCTGTTGTGCATAACGTGGGTAAACTTTTTTTTTTTTGCTATAGGGCGTGTGCGCTCGCCAGACAGACAGAGAGAGACAGAGAGACAGAAAGCGAGAAATCACCCCCCAGGGGGGATGGCCACGCCGCAATCCCTTCTCCTCCATTCTCCTCCCGGGATCTTGGGCACGCACGCACACGCGCCCGGTGTGAGTTTAAGTCACCGGGTCCAGGACTCGAACCGCGGTCGACTACGTGGGAGTCCAGCGACATAGCCATTACGCTAACTGCTGGTCCCACGTGGGTAAACTTTTTTGAAAAAAAAAAGAAAAAAAAAGAAGAATGTGGAGCGTGTGCACCACCCCTAAAAGTCCCTTGGCACTCCCTTCTAGTCCACTCTGCCCCTCCCCTGCCCCGGCAACCCCTGGCCAGCCTCCATCTTTGTCTTTGCTGGACTCTCACAGGGCGGATGAGGTGCACAGTGGACTCTGGAGACAAGGGCCGAGGAAGAGTGAGGAACAATCAGGACGAGGTGCAGGGTGATGGCAATTGGCCAGGGTGGCTGCCCGGACAGCTGGATTTGAGAGGAATTCCCTGGACCAGGGAGGACCAGGCCATGTGGATGGGACAGGACTTCCTGTGGGACAGCCAGCAGGAGCCCAGGTCATCCCTTATAGCTCAGGAGAAGTTGCGGGCTTGGGTGGGGAGAGACGCACTCACGGGCACCAGTGTGAGTGCACACACCCCAGCACACGTGCACACGCCCCCACACACGTGCACACGGAGGCCCAGGCAGATGGTGCAGAGATAACAGACGCCGCAAGGCACAGCCCCTCGTTGCCTGTTTGTTTCCATTTTCTCTGTCGAGAACCTTTTCCCTAATGCAAGGAAAAGGAGGGGGGGAGCACAAGTCTACTGCACCTGTCCCTGTGTGAGGCCTGGCCCAGGGGACCCCAGCTGAGGTCATACTTGGTGTCTGCCCCCTTTCACAAATGAGGCAGAAGGAGCAGAGGCTGGGCACACCATGGACACATGGTGACAGGTCCCAAATGCATCTCTATCCATCTACAGCTGGTGGCATCTTCCAGAGATGACCAGCAAGATGTCACACCCTGCAGACTCTTCTTACAGTCAGCATCGGCCTCCCTCCTGTGCAGAGGTGAGTTCTCTCTGCTTGAATCTGGGTACATTTGAACCTACAGAAGTGTGCTCTGTGGCTTTGTCATAAAAAGAAACAGCACTTCTGCTCAGTTCCCTTGGGTCACTGGCCTCGAGAGTCCTGAGCAGCCATGCTGTGAGGAAGCTCAACCAGCCCACATGGACCCACAAGCGGTGGGCCCTGAGAAGAGAGGTACCCAGGCACTGCCCTCTGCTCCTGCCCTGCTGCTCCAGCTCCTGCCACTGACTAACCACAGCTGCGACTGCATGAGAGATGCCAAGCCAGAATGCCCAGCAAACCCCTCCCTAAGAAACTATGAGGAGTGATTCCTCTTGTTTCAAGCTCCTGACTGGGGCTGCTTCGTTTTGCAGCAGTAGCTAAATAAATCACAACCCATTGCAATCCTGTTGGACTGATGTGTTCAAAATAACCCAAAGCCAACTGCTTCTCACGTCTCCACTCACCACCCAAGTCCGGGCTGCCATTGTCTCCTGCCCGGACAGCTGCAGCAGCCTCCTGAGCCCCCTGCTTCTGCCTCTGACCCTTCTTGCAGTTCATTCTCTACTCACCAACCCTTTGGCGTCTTGGTTCCCTCCCTAAACTCACCAACCACACCTCTTCCCTGGAACTATTGGCCAGGCCAGGTCCTCTACGTAGGGGTTCTTTCCCCCCACATGTCTGCCTGGTTCGCTCACCCTTCAGCTCCCACCTCAAGTGTCGCCTACTCAGTGAGGCCTCCCTGCCTCCTTGCCCCTCCACCTATGTGCCCCCTGTCCTGCCCCCTCATTGTATCTTGACTTCTGGTTGTCTGCCTTCTCCCATTATTCTCCTTGAGCTCCTGGCCAGCGGGACACTGGTTTTTGTGTTTTGTTTTTGTTTTAGAGAGATTTTTGCTATAGGGTGCATGCACTCACCAGAGAGACAGAGAAAGACAGAGAGACAGAAAGTGAGAAATCACCCCCCGGGGGGGGGAAGGCCACGCCGCAGTCCTTTCTCCTCCATTCTCCTCTCGGGATCTTGGACATGCACGCACACACACCCAGTGTGAGTTCCAAGCCACCAGGTCCGGGACTCAAACCGTGGTCGACTACATGGGAGTTCAACAACATAACCATTACACCATCTGCTGGTCCCCAGGGCACTGTTTTTACTGCTTTATCCTCAGTGAGAGAACAGGGCTTGGCCCATGATAGATCATCAGATGTCTGCTGATGGATGGATGATGGATAGTGGATGATGGATGGTGGATAGTGGGTGGATAGTGGATGGATGGATGATGGACAGATGGGTGAGTGGATAGATGATGGATGGATGGATAGAACTTCCCACCCAGCAGAAACCTGATGGTGAGAGGGTGGAGAAGGAGCGCTGAGCCTTTCAGAATGGGTTCTCTCCAGCCCATTCAGGGTATGTCCCCACACCTCAAAGGAGGAAATTGAGGCCTGGAGAAGGTCTATCGCGCCAGTCACATATTCAGCAACTACCGACTGAATCAAAGCTTCATAGTATCCGAACCTTTTAGAGTCTTTGAATCCAGACCTCCTGGTTTCACGTCTCAGGGATGCCACTTGTGAACCAAGGAGGCAGGTGGCTTAACCCCTCTGTGCCTCAGTTTCCACACATCTACATGGAGAGAACCCCTCGCCCCAGAGGCAGGGACAGATTGGGTGATAAAGAACACTAGAGGATGGTGGATGGGGAGGGGACCGTGCATTTGAGAGGGGTTGGGGGCTTCTTGGAGGAAGTGACACTTGAAGAGGTGGATGATCCAAGGAAGAGCCATCTCGGGCAGGAGGGCAGCAGATGCGAAGGCCCTGTGGTAAGATGAGCTTGCTGGTGTGGAAGCCAGAGAGGAGGTGACTGACAGGACAAGCAGCCAGAGGGACCTGAGTGCTAAATCCTCTTCCCACTGCGCCTCCCGCCTGGCCTCGAGAGACTAGCGGGGTGCCACCTCTCCTGCCTCATGATCGCAGCCCCACCCAGCCTCCACCCCTGCACTACTTCCCTTCTAGCTGGGACCAGGAGGCGGGGGTCACATCCTTTTCTAGACTGCACCCCCACCTTCCTCAACTCTCTCCCTCTGGGCCTCAGACTTCCAGAGGGGCAGTGGGCCCAGCCCTGATCCTCACCCTGACCCACCCCGGGGCCCAGCTCGCCTCTCCTCATCCTCTCAGAAATGCTCAGGTTTCCCCAAAGATACTGGCGATTCCTAACCCCCCGAACACCCTTTCTGCCCTCCTCTGGCCTAAGCTCAGCTGTCACCTCCTCCTAAAAGACCCTGGTTCACGAGCAGAAAGTGAATCTTGTCCGTCTCTGCCCCTCAGCCCCTGCACAGGGCTGGGCATCAAGAAGAATCTTGGAGGGAGGGAGCGATGGATGGGCAGACAGGGAGGTTATTTGGGTCTGGTCAGCCCGTTACCCCTCAGTCCGTACGCTGGGCACAGTGCTGGGTGCAAGACCGAGGCTGAGGTTGACGGGGAGACCCGCTCTCATACATGTGCTCAGAGCCCTCTCCCCCTGCAGGGCCCTGGAGCAGCCTGGGCTCTGCGCTGACCCGCTGTGTGGCTTTGGGGGCCATGAATCCAAGCTGCGCCAAAGCAGCAACTGCAAGAGGCTGACCTAAAGCGAGTCTCAAGGTGGACCTGATGCAGCTGGCCAGGACTCTGCCCTGCCCTGCCCTGCCCTGGCTGTGTGACTTTGGATGGATTTCTTAACTTCTCTGGCCTCCACTTTCCCACCTGCAAATGCGAAGGGTACTTTGCTGTACCCAGAACCATTCTAAAGATGTGTGAAGATGACTTCTGCCGGAAGTGCAAGGTGGGGGTGCCTGGGAAGGGGCTCTGAGTTTCCTTGTGGCACCCGGCCCCGGCTCCCTGTCCCCATGATGTGAGTGCAGGTATGTGCCACACAGGGGCCTGCTGTGTGCACAGGCTGTCCCAGGGAGCCCGCCCTTCCCCACCGCGGGACCCTGAGGGGTGGAATGTGACTGAGGGGCCCCGGAAACTGTGGGTAATCTCATCACAATGGGCAGAGCTTCTGGAGACCCCTGGAAAATGCCCACCCCTCACACACCTCTCCGGATAATGACAGCTGGAAACGAGGTCCCAAGCCAGACATGGAAGGTCCCAGGACTCCAGACAGTAAGGGGCGGCCTGAGGGCCCTGGGTCCCTAACCCTAAGCGTCTAGGGGAGATGGCCTCATTTAAACAGACAGACTTTAGGAATCTTTGGGCTCTGTGTGTCCAGAGCCCATTGTGCAGGGCAAGTGGAGGCCCGGGACGGCTGAATGACTTGCCCAAGGTCACACAGCAGTGGGTGAAAGCCGGCACCAGAGCCCGAGTCCTGCTCCTCCTCCACGTGGAGATAGGTTTCTGGAAATCACCCCAGTTCTATTTTCCAAAATGAGTCAGGAACATCTGTACCTCCAGCGGACAAAAATACAACCAGGGACTCCCGAACAAGAACACTGACATCTTTCCGGGGTGTCTGAAAGCAGAACTGGCCTTCCTAGAAACTGATAATAAACTCTATTATTTCAAGTCAGGTTCCCATCCCGTTCTTGCTATACCCCAGCAAGATAGGTGACCAGAGCCCATGTGACAGCACCTGCCACCAAGGTCGAAACCCAGAATCACAGGGGCAGTCATGGTTCTGATATTGAGCTGCCGCCTCTGGGCCCAGAACCCTCCCCACCACCAGCTCCCTCTCAGAGACTGGCACACCTGGGCAGATCTTAGCAAGCCCCCCCGCCCCCAGTTCTAGCTGTTTTTTCATTTTTAATGTCTTTACAACAATACGTGTTCACTCACGAAAATCTGAAAAATGCAGAAAAGTCAAAATAAGGAAGAAAAATCACCACCCACAACCCCACCACCCAAAGACAATCATTGTTAAGGTTTGATGTATTTCCTTCCATAGTTTTTTGTTTGAGGACTTTTTTTTAAAATGTGGCTGAGATCATACTGTATATTAAAAGAAAAAAACAAAACGGTGGTATCCTGCCTTTTTTGACCTGCCGTTCTGTCGGGGGCCCGCTGCTGGCCAGGTCACCCTCTGTAACCTTGTTTCTCTTTCCCCTCCTCTGAGCCGCATTTTATTGGCTGCCTCATATTTTGCCCAGTGGAAGTTCCACCGTTTATTTAGCTGTCCCCTCATCGTTGGACATCCCAGTTATTTCCAGTTTTTCAAAGTTATAAATAATATATTTTGATTGGTATCTTTGCACAGAAAGCTTTCCTCTTTCCATATTTAGGGTAGTTCCTTGGCTGGAATGGAATTACTGGGTCAGCGAGTCCTGTAGGCTCTGGCACACTCGGTCCCATTGCTTTACAAAAGACCTGCGCTGCCCTCCTTCCACAGGTGCAGAGAGGCCCCGAGAGGTCGCGTGGACTGCCACGGCCACTCTGCCAGTCAGCAGTGCCCACGCCCCTTCCCGGCACCTCATCCACCTTCACGGCCATGCTCCCCTCCATCCTACCCAGTCTGGTGGGCCTGCTGTACCGGGTCTGGGTCCCGGAGATGCTTCAGTGAGCACAGACAAACCTCCTGCCCTCAAGACGTTTTCACCTGCGAGGCGGACAGGGAGGGGCACCATTTCAGGTTCATTTGTATGCCGTCTCGTTTGCATGCCGCCTGGGCAGTTGTGCGTGGCAGGCAGAAGGTGACATCTGACTGCTTGGAGGGCCAAGTCCTGGTTTTTCTAGGCCTCAGATTGTTTCCTAACATGTCTTTAAAAATCGGGGGGTTTGGGGATGAGAAGTTGGCATGGAGGCTCGGGATGCCACACGGATGACTTCACGGTTTGAGCGCCAGATCCGGGGGCTTGAAAACCATACTGGGCGCCTGTGCACGCGTGCCCGAAATCTCAAGAGGAGACTGGAGGAAAAGGGATTGTGGCGTGGCCATCCCCTCTAGGGGATAATCTCTTTCTTTCTCTCTCTCCGGACCTCAGCACACCCACCTTAAAGCAAAACATTTATTAAATAATAAATTGGGAGATGTCACGACAGTCTGGATTTCCGGCTTCTCCTGATCACTGCACACTGGGCCACACCAGGCCCAATCCCAGAGGGCCCCCAAAGCCCGGTGCCCAGTGTGGTCCATGTGCCCAGACCCGCCTGGCCACCTCATCACACGTTTATTCAGCTCTTGGCTGCCTATAACCAACCCGTCATCAGTCCATGGGCCTTTTGTGACGTGAGCTGGGCAGCAGGGACTCGATTGTGACACCGAGACCACTTACACGCAGGTGGTGGGGCTGTGAGTGACAGGGGTCGGAGCAGGGAAGCCAGGCTCCTCACCGCACCTGGCCGGTGGTGGGAGGGCTGTCCCGGACCGAGGTCCTGCGGGTGGGCAGACTGCCACTGAGGTCAGAGGCAGCTCCAGGGGTCCCAGCACTGCAGAGGGCCAAGGAAGTAAGGGCCTGGGGCTGGACACGAAGGAGAGCCCGGAGACTTCCTAGTTCTCAGACGTGGGGTCCTGCTTACAGCTTACCCTTGCTCAGCTGTGATACCCTCCTCCAGGAAGCCCGCCCTGACACAGGAAGAGTTTGCAACTGGCTCCTGAGCCCTCGTCCAGCCCAGAGGGGCCTTGGGGCCTGGCAGAGTGGGAGCGCCGGTGACATGCCCCCCTCCTCACAGAGATCCTGGCTCCCACCCCAACCCTGCCCACCTCCCGCCCCTCACCTCTGCATGGGTTAGGATAAAGAGGGGAATGAGCAGTGACTGCAGGGGTGTGGCTGGGGGCCTCAGGCAGCCCAGGGAGTCCCAGCCCCAGCTCCCCCTGGCTGAGTGGCCTGCGTTCCTCAGTTTCTCTGGGTCTCAGTGTCTTCACCTGTAAGATGGCCTGTAACGGAGAACTCCCTTCCAGTCACTGCAACAGGCCTGGGGAGCAGCCCAGCCAGCGTCCACTCCATCCCTATGAATGAACAGGGGAAGACTTGCCCACAGGTCTTTGGGTCACACTTTCCTGGGGGCTTAGAGAGCCTCACCCACTCTCCCGTTTTATAGCTAAAGAAACTGAGCCCAGAGAGGGAAGAAACCACGCCTTTAACAAGAGCCCCTAGCCATCCCACCAGCTACCCCAGCTGCCCTCGGTCCTGGGTCCACCCCTCTCAAAGGCTCTCTGAAAACAGGGGACCAAGTGCCCTTGGGCACGCAGCCCCTACCACAGTCCCTGGTCTTGAACGGGCCAGGGCCTGCTCCTTGGGCATTCATTCACAGCTCTGGGAAGGCGCTTTCTCCCCAGAGACCCTGCCTCCCCTCGCCATGGGGGAGGGGTGGCTTCCTGGCCCGAACAATGGGGCCTGGATGTCCCTCAGCCTCTGCACAGGGGTGCGGCTACCCTCTGGCCACCAGGGATGCTATTTGCATTCAGAGCCCACAGGAGATGTGAAGATGGGTCAGGAGAGGGTGAGGAGCCAAGAGGACCCTGGTGAGCCATACTGAGTCCTTGACTTGGGGCTTGGCCTTTGACCCTGAGCCAGAGGCTCCCCCTTGCTAGGCCTCAGTTTCAGCACCTATAAAATGCAGAATGCTGGGACCAGCAGTTAGCGTAATAGCTATGTTGCTGGACTCCCAAGTAGTCGACTGTGGTTCTCGTCCCGGACCCAGTGGCTTAAACTCACGCCGGGTGCGTGTGCGTGCGTGCCCAAGATCCCAAGAGGAGAATGGAGGAGAAGGAATTGCGGCATGGCCATCCCCCCTGGGGGTTGATTTCTCGCTTTCTGTCTCTCTGTGTCTCTCTGTCTGTCTGGCGAGCGCACGCACCCTATAGCAAAAACCTCCCCCAAAAAAAAGAAAAGAAAAGAAAAGAAAAAAATGCAGAATGCTAAGAATATCTATCCCACAGGGCAGTTGTAAACTTAAACCAAACCCTTTCTATAAAGGGCTGAGCACGGGGAGGGTGGGGTCAGGGTTCACAAGGGATGGCCAGGCAATAGGTTGCAGTGGTTACACACACAGCCTCAGCCACCACCTGCCCAGTGAGAGTCCCACTCTGCCGCTGGCAGCCGTGTGGCCTTGGGAAACTTCCTCGACCTCTCTGTGCCTTTGTTTCCTTGTCTGTAAAATGGGGATAAGGACAGTCCCTTTGCAGAGGGGCATCTGAGGATTAACTGAGTTAACACATGTCCAGTGTTTAGCGAGCAGGCTGGGCCCCTCCTAAGAGCTCACAGAGTCCGCGGGTGGCTGTCCTCAGGGTCGTGCCCCCAGCCGCCGGCCTCATGAGTATCCTAGAGCTGCTGTAACGAATTACCATGACCCTGAGGACCTCAGACAGTACACATTTAACCTTTACCCCGTCCGTGAAAAAATTGCTCTCCGTGAAATCAGTCCCTGGTGCCGTAAAGGTTGGGGCCCACTGATCCAGGTCAGTGACTGACCAGGGGACAGCTCATCCCTGCCTGTCCAGCCGGGCTCCCGTGGCTTTGGGCCCTGTCCTCCATCTTCAAAGCCGGCAGCGTAGTGCCTCCCAGCCCTGTCCTCTGATCGCCTCTCTCACGCTGACCCTCGCCCTCCTACACGCTACCTCGGTTCATTCTGAAACCGGCTCAGATGTGTGGGAGAGTGTACATGCGGTCCAGAAGGTCCCACACGCCTTCCCCCAGGGTGCACCGATCAGGTGAAGACGGTGGCCCCGCCTCTGCCTGTGGGGCAGCCGTGGTGTACTGAACCGCAGTGTGGAAGCCACAGGCCAGCCACAGGCTCAGATCCCCTACCCTAGTGACTCGAAACATACCAAGCTCAAGATCCTGGAGGGTAAGGGAAGGGCTCTCTCTCTCTCTCTCTCTCTCTCTCTCTCTCTCTCTCTCTCTCTCATGCTCACACACACGCTCTATCATGAATAAAATAAATAAACTTTTTAAAAACAACATAGAGGGGGCCCGCAGGTGGTGTGGTTGTTAAGGTGATAGAATCCCACATGGCCAGCTACAGTTCGAGTCCTGAATGAGACAACTTAAAATCACATGAAGCAGGTGTGTGTGCATGAGCATGCCAAAAATCCCAGGAGGAGACTGGAAGAAAAGAGATTATGGCATGACCATCCCCTGGCGGGGGTGATTTCTCACTTTCCCTCTCACTGTCTCGAGTGAGTGCACGCACTCTATGGCAAAAATCTTTAAAAAAAAAAATGAAGAAGTTAACAGTGGCATAACCCTATAAACCACCCACTTGATTCAGACATCATCAGCTTTTCCACCAACACCCTTTCCCTGTTCCGGGATCCAGCCAGGATCCCACATGGCATTTGGTCATCACATTCTAGTCCCCTCCCACGTATGACAGTTCCTCACTACCCTTATTTTTCCCCAGTTTGGTCCTTTTGAGGAATGCTAGTTGGATGGTTTTTTGTTTGTTTGTTTGGTTGGTTGGTTGGGTTTTTTTTGAGAGGTTTCTGCTATAGGGCACATGCGCTCACCAGAAAGACAGAGAGACAGAAAGCGAGAAATCACCCCCTAGAGGGGATGGCCATGCTGCAATCCCTTCTCCTACATTCTCCTCTCAGGATCTTGGGCACGCACGCACATGCGCCCAGCATGAGTTTAAGCCACTGGGTCCAGGACTCAAACTGCGGTTGACTACATGGGAGTCCAGTGACATAGCCTTTATGTGAACTGCTAGTCCCATTAGTTGGATGTTTTGGAGACTAACCCCTCTTTAGTTTTTTAAAAACATCTTTCCTGAGAAACAACTCACCCATTTAAAGCTTGCAATTAGGGGGCTGGCAGGTGGCATGGTGGTTAAGGGCACAGGACTCCCACATGACCAATCACAGTTCAAGTCCTGGACCTGGTGTCTTGATTTCTCTCTCTCTCTCTCTCTCTCTCTCTGTCCCCCTCTGGTCAAATTGAAATAAATAAATAAAGTTAAATAAAAGAATTATTTAAATAAATAAATAAATGAAAAGAAAGCTTGCAATTAGGGCCTGCCCTATAGTACAGTGGTTAAGGGAGCCAGATCCCATATGACCAAACACAGTTCAAATCCTGGCTTCGGTATCTCAAAAACACTCCAGACACAAGTGCATGTCCCAAATCTTGACAGGATAGAGAAATGGAGGAAAAGGTTGGCAGTGTGACCCCGTCCCCTTGGGGGTGCTTTCTCTCTTTCTCTCTCTCTGGCTAGCATAGGTGCCCTCTGGCAATGAAAAAAAAATTAAAAAGAAAAACATACAATTTAATACTTGTGGGTTAATTACATTATTAATTTTTCTAATTGTGATAAAATGTGTATAACATAGCTTATTTATTTATTCTTGCCAGAAGGCACATTTTCTTGCCAAAGCAACCCCCACAGTCAGGCTGCAGTCCCTCTCCTCCGTCTCCCTCCTTCTGGGATTTGGGCACACACCCACGTGCACCCTGTGCGTTTCTCAGTCCCCGGGTTCGAGACTCGAACTTCACGGTCAACTGTGTGGGATCCAGCAGCCCTAACCACCATGCCACAGAGCCAGCCTGTATGTTATTTCAGCCATTTTCAAGTGTGCACTTCCGACTGAGTCCATCTTACAAAGGTCTTTGATCACATCGGGCCACCAGCATCATCCAGGACCATCCCCCTCTCAAACCCTAACTCAATCACACCTGCAGAACCCCTTCTGCCACACACGGGGACATCTTCCGTCTGAGGGTGAGGACGCCACATCTCTGGGGAGTTGTCACTCTGTCTACCACACCTTCTTAGAAGTCACTGACCACCGCACAACTGTGACCACCCATGTCCCTGCTGTCCCTGGGCTCCAGGGCAGGGCCGCCCAGCCTTATTCACCGCAGGACCCCTGAACTCCACCCCTCACCAGCACTTCTCTACCGGGGCATGGGAAACAGCCACTTTTGTGGAAATGGGTCAAACAGCAGCAATTCCACCAGTTCGTCCCTGGTCTGCCTGGGGCACGTGAGTGTCAACACATGGGGACCTGCTTCCTCCACATAACGGCCTGCTCAGACAAGCCACTCTCAGACCCATTTTGCGGATGAGAAGCCGAGGCCCAGAGCGTCACAGAAGGCCCACACCCATATAGTGGCACATTCACATGCAGGTGTCAGGTGTGGCTGTCCCCAGGCTCCTCAGAGCCACACTGGGAAGCCACTGCAGGGTGTTCGAATCCTGAAGTACCTCCAGACCTGTGCTAACAGCCTCTGCTCCAGGCCCCCAAGTGCCCCACACTGCCCCAGGCCTCTTTGTGAGCCAGTGGCCAGCGGGCCTGCCTGTCCCAGCCGGATGCCCAGGTCTCCTGATCGGCCGGCACACAGGCCAGGCAGCGGCTGTGAAGTACTGAAGTCCGGGCACGCCATAGCGGCAAACGCAGGCCGGGCGGCTGGAAGTACTGAAGTCCGGGCCCGCCATAGTGGCAAACGCAGGCCGGGCGGCTGGAAGTACTGAAGTCCGGGCACACCATAGTGGCAAACGCAGGCCGGGCGGCTGGAAGTACTGAGGCCCGGGCACGCCATAGTGGCAAACGCAGGCCGGGCGGCTGGAAGCCCTAAGCACTGAAGTCCGGGCACGCCATAGCGGCAAGTGCTGTGAGCGGAGGGGCTGGAAAGCCCTCAGGCCCCGACTCCCTGCCTGGAACTCGGTCCTCAGCCCACATCTTGACCCCACCCACGGCCTTTGGTAGAAGAGGCCATCCTGGTGCCACGGGGGTGCCCACTTCCCTGGGGGCCCATGGGTGTCAGGGAGGGGGCTCCAGGCAGAACAAGAGGGCTTTGAGCAGCCCTATCTTCGGAGGGAAGTGGAGCAGATATCGCGGCTTCTCACTTTCCAGCCTGTCCCAGAGCAGAGATAACCGGCAGGAGACGGGGCTCCCTGCTGCCCCGGGTCTCCCACCATCCGCAATTGCTGAAACCCGAGGAACCTCTGGGAAGAGACAGGCGGGTGATAAGCTGGGCCAGGGCTGCTGGGAGGGGGCGCCGGACGGCGTCCCTGTCCCCGGAAAATGACCTGTGCGCTGCAGCTCCCCCTTCCTCAAACCTGGTTCCACTTGTGCCTCCCCCAGGAAGCCCATCCTCAATCCCCCGGCTCCCAGAGCTGCCGAAGTCACAGCCTTTGCCTGGAGGTTGTCTGCAGACCTGAGGGTCCTTGGAAAGCATCCAGTCCAGCCTTCCTGCTGACCTACCAAGAGGTGGAGACCAGAGAGTTGGAGGCTTGCCCACGTCACACCACATTTTGATAGTGGGCCGAGGACTTGGACATGGGCCCCCTGGGTGTGCTCGCTTCTCTCCAGCACACCTGACTTCTGTTCTCAAATACTGGGGGCTGGATGGTACCAGAACTAAATTCCGGAGGGCGGCCCTGGGAACAGAGAGGTACAGGGCACTCGGAGCTGGGAGCAGACGCCACGCTCCTGTCCTAGCTGTGTGACGACCCCGCCATGACATCCTGAACCAGTACCTGCTCCTCTCTGAGCCTCAGTTTCCCTGTCTACTAGGAGGGGGTGACGGCTTTACCATGAGAGTGTTGCACAGAAGATTTAATGACTTAATGCGTTTAAGGGGCTTAGGATGGTCCCTGGCCCCTTGCACACTCCGTGAGGAGCCACCGCTGCTACCACCCTTCCTGTCCCTCCTGCTAGACGAGAGCACTGTGTCGGCAGGGCTGGGTGCATTCCCAGCCCGGCTCACAGCGTCCAATCCTTCCGCCATTCCCAAGGCATGGCCACTTTGTGGTCGGTGGGAAGGTGTGGGGCCGTGGAAGGCCAGAGCCCAGGGCCATGAGTGAGCGAGTGAGTGAGCAGATGAGACAGCCTGCATGTCACCCCGGAAGGGGGGCGCAGCTGCTCCTCCCAGCCTGGCCCGCTCTGTTCCCTTTACAGCTTCTGCCCCAAGACCCAAGACGCAGAGCACAAGTCCCGGCCCAGGGCCCGCTCCAGAGGGCCAGTGACTCCTAGATCTGGAAACTCCAGGCCGCGTGGCGACTGTGGTTGAAATCCTGAATCTGATCAGCCAGAGACACATGACCCCAGGTGGGCATGCCTTCAATGTATCTACGCGTAGCCCCAAAGCGATTCCCACAGTTGGCACTGAGATGGGGAAACTGAGGCCCTGAGCAGGGAGACAACAGACGGGAGTGCCAGGGGCTCAGTGCTTCCAGGCTGTGGTGCTGAGAGGCCCCTCTTACCTCCTTGCCCCCTCCCCCCACCCTCCACCCACAAGTCCTCCCCGGGGGCAGGGTCCTGGCATGGCAGCAGTCCAGAGCGTTCCAGCCTGTCTCCGCCCTCCGTCACGAGCCCCTGTGAGCCTCGGCACCCTCACCAGTGTGGCTAACAGCACCAGTCCCGGGGTGTTGTTGCAAGGGTTCAAAGGCAGGCTGGCATTTACATAGACATTTCTCCACAAAACGTATCTGACTGGCTGAGAAACGTGGGGCGGTGCTCACCACGGTGGGTGACCCACGGCAGGAAAATCAAGACCACAGTGAGACGCCGCTTCCCACCCACTGGGATGCAGTTATCAAAGACTGGGTGCCGGGCCGGACGGCGGCACAGCTGAGAAGTACAGCATTCTGCAAGGGGGACCACGAGGGTCCTGGGTCCGCATCCAGCAACGTCCTGAGTTGGGCGTATAAATGCTGGGCATCTGCATGTCACGGCTGGCTGTGGCCGGGGGTGGGTCATGGTGTCAAGACCCTGTTGGGGGCGGGAACCAGCAGTTAGCGTAATGGCTATGTCGCTGGACTCCCACGTAATCGACCGTGGTTCGCGTCCCAGACCCGGTGGCTTAAAACTCACGCCGGGCGCGTGTGCGTGCGTGCCCAAGATCCCGAGAGGAGAATGGAGGAGAAGGGATTGTGGCGTGGCCATCCCCCCTGGAGGGCGATTTCTCACTTTCTGTCTCTATGTCTCTCTCTGTCTGTCTGGCGAGCGCACGCGCCCTATAGCAAAAACCTCTCCAAAAAAAAAAAAAAAGACCCTGTTGGGGGGTGGGGGCTCTGGGGGAAGCTCCATGGTAGAAGGGGGAAGCAGCAACGCCCTCACTCTCAGGAGAAGCCGGATCCCACATAGCAGCTGCGACATGCCCGGCATGCACACAAGTGCCCAGACCTGACGGTCTGGGGCCTGGAGGCAGGGACTGCGCACGCCTGGGCTGTGGAGAGTGTCCCCCTCTTTCTCTCACTCTCTCACTGTCACGTGTACACGCTATATCATGAATTTTTCAAAAATTTTGGGAACCAGCAGTTAGCATAATGGCTATGTCGCTGGACTCCCATGTAGTCGACCGTGGTTCGCGTCCTGGACCCGGTGGCTTAAAACTCACGCCGGGCGCGTGTGTGTGCGTGCCCAAGATCCCGAGAGGAGAATGGAGGAGAAGGGATTGCGGCGTGACCATCCCCCCTGGGGGGTGATTTCTCACTTTCTGTCTCCCTGTCTCTGTCTGGCGAGCGCACGCGCCCTATAGCAAAAAACCTCTCCAAAAAAAAAAGAAAAAAGAAAAATTTTAAAAGGACCCTATTGGGGATACTATCTCTCTTGGAAGAAATAAATAAGCTAAAAACAAACAAGCAAACCACAGCAGGGCCAGCTGGTGGCGTGGCAGTTAAGGCGGCTGGACTCACATGGCTGACATGGTTCAAATCCTGGACCTGGTGCCTTGAGAAAATACCAGGCACATGTACGTTCATGTCCAAAATCCTGAGAGGAGAATGGAGAAGGGATTCAACATAGCCATCCCCCCAGAGGGGTGTGTTCTCACTTTCTCTTTCTCTCTGTATCTCCAGCAAGCATATGCCCACAGCAAAATTAAGAAAAATAAAAAAAGGTAAAAACAAAAACAGGCTGGCCCTGAGTCCTGGTGATTATGGGACATGAATCCCACATGGCCAACCATGTGGTTCTAGTCCCGGCTCTGGTAGGTTAAGAAGCGTGTACGACGCCTGAAATCCCAACAGGCTGGAGAAATGCGAAGGGACTGCAGCAGGGCCACACCACATGGGGGTTTCTTTCTCCCTCTTCCTCTCAGTCTCTCTGGGAAGTGCATGCACTCTGTAGCAATTAAAATCAAATGACAAGCGTGGGTGAGGGTGGGGACAAATCGAGGTCTCCATACGTTAATAGGGAGAATGTAAAATGGTTCAGCTGCTTTGGAAAATCGTGAAGCCATTCCTCAAAACAGCGAGCACGGAGTTGCGATATGATCCAGCACTTTCCTCCTAGATAACTGCAAAAGAGAATAAAGACATGGGACCGGCAGGTGGCGTGGTGACTAAGGGCCTGGATTCCCACATGGTTGACCATGGTTCAAGTCCCAGACCAGGCAGCAGGCTTCATGCTTTCTCTCTCTCTCTTTCTCTCTCTCTTCATTTATAGATAGATAGATAGATAGATAGATAGATAGATAGATAGATAGATATAGATATAGGGAGCGCACATGCCCTATAGCAAATTTTTAAAAACAATAATAATGGGTCCAGCAGATGGTATAATGATTCCGTCACTCCCACATGGTAGACCATGGTTCGGCCTGGCAGCTTGAAACTCACGTTGAGCACACGTGTGCGTGCGTGCCCAGAATTCTGAGAGGAGAATGGAGAAGGGATTGCGACGTGACCATCCCCCGGGGGGATGATTTCTCACTTTCTGTCTCTCTGTGGAGTACACGCGCCCTATAGCAAAAGATCGCTCTCTCACAAAAAAAATAATAATAACAATAAATAAAACTAAATAAATAATTCTTTTTAAAAAGGAGAGAGAAATGAAGACAGACGAAGGCACCGAACTTGTAGACGACGTTCACAGCAGTATTACTGCTTTGTGGGGTTTTTTTAAGTTTTTGCCATAGGGTGTGTGTGCTTGCCAGAGAGACTGAGAGAGGGAAAGTGAGAAATCACCCCCAAGGGACATGGCCATGCTGCAATCCCTTCTCCTCTCAGGGTTTTGGCCACACACACACACACACACACACACACACAAGCCTAGCTGACTTTTCAAACTACCAGATCTGGGAGTCAAACCACGGTCGGCCATGTAGGAATCCAACCCCTGAAGCACCGCGCCACCCGCTGGCCCTGCAATACTATTCTTAATGGCCCAAGGGGGACGTAGGGTTTATCAGCTGAGGAGTGACACACAGGACGTGGTCTATCCACATGGTGGGATGTCCTTCAGCCAGGCAGGGATGGAGCAGCAGCTCCAACTGTGACCTTGCGCTGGGAGAAAGCAGCCATGGGGGCCACACACCGCACGCTCCCATCACCGACACGTCCACGGGCACGGAAAGCAGACCGTTCCCAGGGCTGCAGGGGGCCAGGTGGGACGCGACTGCTGCTGGGTATTGTGTCTTTGGGGAATGATGAGAATGTTCCAGAATGAGGTGCAGTGATGGCTCTACAACTCCCTAAATATATGAAAAGCCATTCAGGGGCCAGCATGATGATTGAGGCTCTGGGCTCCAACATGGCCAACCATGGTCCAAGTCCTGGACCTGATGGCTTGCAAATCATGCCAGGCACATGTGCCAAATCCCAAAGAGAATGGAAGCGAAGGGACTGCAGCATGGCCATCCTCCCTGGGAGTGATTTCTCACTTCCCCTCTCTCTGTCCCTCTCTGTCTCTCTCTGGTGAGCACATGCACCCTATGACAAAATCCTAGAAGAAAAAGCCATCAGGCCCAGCCACTGTGGCACACAGGTAAGATGAGTGCTTTGCAACTCTGGAAGCCAAGTGACCAACCAAGAGTTTGCGGCCTCAGGTCGGCTTGAAAGCGTGACTGGCAGGTGTGGGCACCTAGGATCCCGAGGGGTTGGAGGACTGAGGAAAGGGGTTGAGGCATGGTAAGACCCTGTCAAGGTTGCTTTTCCCTCTCTCTCTCTCCCCTGACCTCTCATGCACACATACATGCCCTCCGTCATAAAAAAAATTTTTTTAAATCTTTAAATTAAAAAGTTGAGGGCAAGCAGATGGGGTGGAGGGTAAGGTACTGGATCCCACATGGCTGACTGTCCGAGGTTCAAGTCCCAGACTTGGTGGCGTGATCATGCCAGGTGCCTGTGCATGCATGCCCAAAATCCCAGGAGGAGGATGGAGGAGAAGGGATTGTGGCATGGGCACCCTTCCCAGGTGGTAACGCTCACGTTGCCTCATTCTTTCTGTCTCTGTCTAGTGAGTGCACATCCTGTAGCAAATTTTAGAAAGAGAGATTGAGTTGGGACCAGCAGTTAGCGTTATGGCTATGTCGCTGGACTCCCACGTAGTCGACTGCGGTTCGCGTCCCGGACCCGATGGCTTAAACTCACACTGGGCGCGTGTGCGTGCGTGCCCAAGATCCCGAGAGGAGAATGGAGAAGAAGGGATTGCGGCGTGGCCACACCCCCTGTGGGGTGATTTCTCACTTTCTGTCTCTCTGTCTCTCTCTGTCTGTCTGGCGAGCACACGCGCCCTATAGCAAAAACTTCTAAAAAAGAAAAAAAGAGAGAGAGAGAGAGAGAGAGAGAGAGAGAGTGAGTCAAGGCTATGGAGAGTGTGGGCAGTGCCCAGGAAGGGGCAGCTGCGGTGGTCACTGCTCTCGTCTACACTATCGACAGCCGCTTGAGGTGGGCACTGGGCAGAGAGGCGGAGGGGGTCTCCGAGAAGCAGGTGTCTGACACAGGAAGTAAAGGAGCCCCACCTCCTCCCTGGCCTTTGGGACATAAGAGGGCAGGGCCCAGGGCTGAGCCACCAGGATAGCCTTTGCAGAGAGGTGGCCGGGGAACTGTGCTGCCAGGCTCTGCAACAGACCTGGGGCGGGCACTGCAAGGCCCTCTACCCTTCCTACTGCAGGCCTCTGCTTCTCCATCTACCCAAAGGGCTCCATCAGTGGTCTTCAATCTGTGCTCCAAGGCACCCTGGGGCCGAGAAGCGATTCCAACCACTCTGGAGGGAGGATGTCCCCAAGGTCCCCTTTTTCCCCTGGGAACTCCTCCCCTGCAGGCCCGGCCCACCCCTGGAAGGCAGGATGTGGAAGAGGAAGGCGTGGGGTTTGTGCGCAGGCATCCGCATCCTGGGGACCCGGAGATGGGAACTCCAGGTGCTCACGGCTCCGCTTCCGGCTCCAGCCCAGAGAAGATGCCTTGGCCCTGCCTTGGAGACGCAGCCGCCTGGATCGGGGCCGAGTCCTTCCCGGACATGGTGTGGGCATTTCCGCTTCCCTGCCAGTGGGGAGACGCTCTGGAGCCTCCTGCTCTGGGCCTGGGTCCCCAGGCCTGGATTATTCATCAGGAGGGCGAGGCTAGGCCTGTGCTGGGTACTGGGGAACCTGCCCTTGGGGAGCGTAACTAACCCCAGCTCCTCAAAGACCCCCCATGGAAGAGGGCTGTGAAGTCACCAAGGCAGTGAGCAGTGGGGAGAGGAGGGGCCTTTGACCAAATGGAGCACTACCTTGGTGCTAGCCAGCGGGGCCAGACCTGGTCTTGTTGTTTTGTTTGTTTGTGTGTTTTTGAGAAGCCAGAAAACTGGGTTTTTATGTGACATCAACAGATTTGGGTGATGTTTTGGAAGTAGCCTGCCAGCCGCCAGCTGACATACTTCCCACTGATGGCCACAACCAGCATCTCACAGATGAGGAGCTGAGGCCACAGGAGGAGGAGCCACGGTGCGGGAAGTGGCAGGGCCAGCCTCAAACCCAGCTCTCCCGGTTCCAGGCTCAAGAAAGGACACTTCCGTGAAGCCATTCCCTTGCTTTAAATACGAACGAGTAAAAGCCACACTTCCACCTGCAGCGTGGCTTAATGACGGCGGAACAACCGCACAGGCCGCGGCAGAGACACGGCAGCCCTGCAGGTGCCGGCACCAGCCACCCTCTGAGGGACGGAGGGAGTGCAGCCATCTACGCAGCCGGGGGTGTACGAATGCATCTTCACGTGTACCCGCATAGACTGTGTCTGGAGGACGTGTGGGGAATGGCTGGGGAAGAGGAGGGAGAGGACCAGTCCACTCCCTGCCCTTTGGCGTGCTCTGACTCTTAGGCATCCCTATAGCCCCCCCGGCCAGTAGATTGTTCGTTTGGTTCTGTCTGCTTTGCTACAGGGTGTGTGCACTCCCTGGAGACAGAGAGAAAAATGGAGAGAGAGGGAAAGCGGGAAATCACCCCCAGAGAGGATGGTCGTGCCCCAATCCCTTCTCCATTCGCCTCTTGGGACTTGGGGCATGCATGCCTGTGCCCGGCATGAGTTTTAAGCTGCTGGGTCCAGGACTCAAACCACTCAGTCAGCCACGCAGAATCCAACCGCCTTCATCTCCGCACCAACTGCTGGCCCAGTACATCGCTGTTTGCTTCATTCCCCCTTCACCTTTTTTTAAATCTCTGAGCCTGGGACATGAAGGGGGATTTGTAGGGGCTGCTGGGGTGGGTGGCCAACCCCCGGGAGCTACAGAAGAGAGGGACTTATTGTGTGCCCGTACCTTCTACCCCCGACCTGGTATGCGAGACACACTCCGTCCTCACAATCCCCAGCTTACACATGAGGAAACTGAGTCACGCAGCCAGAGGTTAGGAGGTGGCCCGGAGGTGGGGCCAGGTCTCAGGAGCAGATCTGTACTCCTCAGGCTCAGGTTCCTTAGTTAGCTAGTGGGGCGACCCCACCTCCTGGACAGCTGGGTTCCTTCCAGGAATGCCCCAGGTCCAAAGACCATCTGGATCCCAGCCAGAAGCACTTCTACCCCTGAACCTCCAGTCCAGCTGGGGGCTACAGTGGTTCTCTATTGACTTTGGTGAAGAGACCGGAGAAATTAGGCTATTAGCCTAAAGTCACACAGCAGATCGGCAGAGAGGTAACTCGTGCTGTGATTCGGAGTCACACAGACATGTTCCGGGTTGTAGAAGAAATACGCAAACACACTCACACATCCGTCCAGTCCCCAGCCCGTCCCTCTCCTTCCCCTACAGACAGGTCATGTCTGCTGTACTCACTACCATATTCCAACACCTTGAACAGAAAGTGAGGAGGCCATGCTGGCTCATTGGGGTGGGCCTGTGTAGCCCCGAGTCCCTAGATGTGGAGGAAGAGGCAGAAGGGCAGTCTGAGAACAGAGACACACTATCCCTGCGCTGCTGGCTTTGGGGGTAGGGAGGAAGACCCCTGGGACCAGGGGAGCCGACCAGGCGAGGAGGCGCTGGAAGGAACCTGCCCTGCCACCATCTTGACCTTAGCCTCTCCCAGCCCCCACAGATCCACTTTGGACTCTGACCCCCAGAACCAGAAGAGTAAATGTGTGTTGCTCTAAGCTGCTAAGTTTGTGGGCGTTTGTAATAGCAACACCAGGAAACGCACATGTGATAGCGTGGACCCTTCCAGAATATTTCTCTCTGAATCTACATTTTTTTAAAGAATTATTTAATTTTGAAAATTAAAGAATTATTTAATTTTGTTATTTTTTTAAAGAATTATTTACTTAATTTTATTTATTCGTTCATTTATTTTAATTTGACCAGAGAGAGACACAGAGAGAAAGAGAGGGAAAGTGAGAAAGGAAGCCACCAGGTCCGGGATTCAAACTGTGGGAGTGTCCAGCGCCTTAACCACCTTGACTGGAGAGACATAGAAAGAAAGGGAAAGTGAGAAAGCAAACCACCAGGTCTGGGACTTGAACAATAGTTGGCCCCGTGGGAGTCCAGCATCTTAACCACAGTGCCACCTACCAGCCCTACGAATCTATGGGGTTTTTTTAAGTTTATTTATTTACTTCCTCTGAGAGAGAGAATTACCTCCGCCAGGGTCTTCACACCACAATCCACCTCTGGCCTCAGCCAGCCCGGGGAAGGGGGAGTTACACACACAGCTTGTGTATACAGTGGGACCGTGGATGTGACGCTAGGACCTTCCACTGTCCAGTGTCACAGAGCACTGTGTTTCCTCTGTGCACAGGCTGACTGTGTGTTTGCAGTTTTAGAAAAGCACTTACTGGGGGGCTGACAGGTGGCATAGTAGTTAAAGGTGCTGGATTCCCACATGGCCAACTGCGGTTCGAGTTCCGGATCTGACAGCTTGCTTTCTCGCTTTCCTTGTTTCTCTCTCACACTGGTCAAATGAAAAAATAATAATAACAAATGGAATGGGGGATGGCAGGTGGCATGGTGGTTAAGGACACTGGACTCCCACATGGCTGACCACAGCTCAAGTCCCAGACCTGGTGACTTGCTTCCTCACTTTCTCTCTCTCTTTTTCTCTCTCTCTGTCCCTCTCTGGTCAAATTAAAATAAAATAAATAAATAAAAGTTAAATAAAATAATTCTTTTTTAAAAAAAACCTTTTTTAAAGAATTATTTTTTTTTCTTTTTTTTGGAGAGGTTTTTGCTATAGGGTGCGTGCACTCGCCAGACAGACAGAGAGAGACAGAGAGATAGAAAGCAGGAAATCACCCCCCAGGGGGGATGGCCACGCCGCAATCCCTTCTCCTCCATTCTCCTCTCGGGATCTTGGGCACGCACGCACACGCGCCCGGCGTGAGTTTAAGCCGCCGGGTCCGGGACTCGAACCGCGGTCGACTACGTGGGAGTCCAGCGACATAGCCATTACGCTAACTGCTGGTCCCAAAGAATTATTTTTATTTTACCTTATTTTAATTTGGCCGGGGGTGGGGGGGAGAGAACATGAGAGAGAACATGAGAAAGCAAGCCGCCAAGTCCAGGATTTGAACCATAGTGAGCCATGTGGGAGTCCAGCACCTTAAGCACCACGCCACCTGCTGGCCCCAATAAAATAATTCTTTAAATAAAAAGGAAAGAAAAGAAAAGCACTTACTGTGTGCGAGGCACTGTTCTATTAATAAGCACTCTTGTAGCTCAGTTACTCAGTGGCGTCAGGGCCCCATTAGTTCTACTGTCCAGATGATGAAACTGAGACCAGAGCGGCTGTGTCCTAGCCCCAGGTCACCCAGCCAGTACGTGGCAAGGCCAGGACTCAGACCTAAGCCTTTTGTCCCTTAACTGCTGGAGGGTCTGAGCTCTTAATTCCCCACGAGTCTCTCTGCCTGCACGCAAGGGATCGGATGTGAGCGAGTGCGTGTCGCTGGCGTCCTGAGGTGTTTCCCCATGTGCTTCTGCGTCCATCTGAAGTCCCCTCTGGTCAGGGCAGCTCGAGGCCCTTCTGGCCATGTCACCCTGTGTGGAGGGAACTGACAGGGGACTGGCAGGTGTCCAGGGCCATTTTTCCTCTTTCGCTATTACACACAGGGCCACGAGGTGCCGTGAGCTCAGGAGGGGGCCTGCCTTTCTTTTTTCGCCACAGGGTGCGTGCACCAGCCGGGGAGGGAGAAAGAGAAAGAAACCCCCAGGGGGAAGGACACACTACAATCCCTCTCCGCTCTCCTCTCAGGATTTTGGGCACGCACACCAACCCGGAGAATATTTCAGGCTGCCAGTTCCGAGACTCAAGTGTGCAGTCGGCCATGTGGGATCCAGCGCCCCAAGCAGCACACCAGCTGGCTGGTCATTGTCGGGAAAGTTTCTCAGGACCTGCTGTGCTGAGTGACCCTGGGCTCCCCACACCGCCCGCCTCGGTGTCCCGGCCCGCCACAGGGAGCAGTGCCCTCACAGCCAGGTCTCCCACGCTAGTGCCCCAGCAGGGCCCTGGGCTCCCCGTGCAGGGGACAGAGCCAGACCCGCCCCTGATGCCCTCGGCCTGCCTGGAATGGAAATTGGGTCACAGGGCTCGACCGGGAACGTCAGAGCCTCCAGGAGGAGAGGATCAGAGCAGGAACGGGGCCAGCCGTGCACTTGGGACCAGACCCCAAAGCAGCTGCTCCTTAGCTGGGGACTCTGTGTCCCCTCCACAGGCAGCCTCACTTCCTCTCCAGTAGAGAGGACAACAATGACACCTCCCGGGCGGTGAGGGGGACCCAGGGAGGAAGCATGGTGTGGACAGGGACGGAAAAGACACAATTCCTGGCCCTTAAGAAGCTCAGGACTGGACATGAGGAAAAAGGCCTTGACTTTGCAAAGCAAGGGTCGCCAAGAAGGGGTGGAGCTCTGAGGACCCCCATTCCAACCTGGGAGGTCAGGGGCTACGGGAGGAAGGGGCCTGTGGAAGCCCTGGGGGTAGTGCAGCTGAATGGGAAGTGCCCGCTGCCGGGTGGCGCCAGCTCTCCAAGGCCAAGGGTCTGAGCAGACCAGGCCAGGAAGCGGCCACGTGCCCCCGAGAGGGGCTTTCTGGACGGAAGTGGAGGTGGCTGTCCTCAAGGTGGAAAATGAAGTCAGGGGTTGACCAACCCGGAAGATGATTCCTCCCGGCCAGACCCTCGCTGCCCAGGGAGGCAGGCCCACCCAGGCCTCTCCTGTGGCCTGCAGCGGCCAGGCTGGGGCTGCCCCAGGCCCCCTCTGCTGACTCATGTCCGCCCGGCTGGCCTGGCCGGAGAGAGGGGGCGGACCCCACGCCACACTTGACCTTATCAGGCCCTGCTTGTGTCCAGCCGCCTGGACGGGGGCAGGGCCTTGCTGGGCAGGCGCAACCCTGCACCTCCCTGCCCCGCCCTGCCCTGGCTGGGCAGGGCCTGCGTGAGCTCATGGGAGCCCAAGCAGGGAAGGGCAGGCAGGGCAGCAGCCCAAGGAGGGATGAGGGCAGCAGCCTGGCAGCAATGCCCTGTGGGGCTTGCCCATCGGCCCCCTGCCCGCCGGGACAGGGCTGGGCATGGGCTATTCTTAGCTCCCAAATGAGGAAGGGTAAGACGGATGTGGCAGCTGCCATCTGCTCTCACCGCAGCAGCCTGGCCTGGGTGCACAGGCACACCCATGCACCAGGCACTCGTGCAATCGCACCAGCACACATGTGAATATGAGTGTGCATGACGGTGTGGACACGGTAAGTGACACACACACACATGAAATGGGACATGCCTCTCAGCCTACAGGCAGTCACACATACTCCAACATGTATGCACATGTATACAAACATGCATACAAACGGGTTCACATGTATACACACACACCATACATACATAAGACCTACCCTGTGAACACTCAGGATAGACAGGCTGGTATACATGTAAGCACCCCCCAGGCCCCCCGTGTCCTAGTTTTGGGGGCTTTAAGCACTGTTGGCCCTTCCAATGATGCCCTCAAGGAGGTCCCAGTAAACTAGCGATGACCGTACAGTGGGACCCTTATTGTTATAGGGCATAGTACAGAGGGCTGGGGTGCACAGAGGAAGTGGCACCAGCCTGGGGTGGTCAGGGAAGGACTCCTGGAGGAGGGGGTCCCAAAAGAACAAGCAGCAAAGAATCTGCTGGCTTGTTTTGTGCCAAAGGGCACATGCACTTGCCTAGACAGAAAGAGAGGGGGAGAGGGAGAAAGCACCCTTATTGGGATATAGTCTCACCACAATCTCTTCTCCTTCATCTCCCATCCTGTTGAGATTTTGGTCAAATGTACTCATGCACCTTGCATGTTTTTCAAGCTGCCAAAGCCAGAATTTAAACTATGGTCGGCCATAAAATGGTATCTACCTCCTTTAACCACCAGGCCATGGGGCTGGCCCAGATCTGCCTATTTCTTTTTTTGTTTTGTTTTGTTTTAGAATTATTTTATTTAATTTTATTTATTTATTCATTTGTTTATTTCAATTTGACCTGAAAGGGACAGAGAGAGAGAAAGTGAAAAAGTAAGCTGCCTGGTCTGGGACTCAAACTGCGGTCAGCCATGTGGGAATCCAGTGCCTTTAACCACCACGCCACCTGCTGGCCCCAGACCTGCGTTTCAATGCAGCCTGAAGCAAGGACTTTTCTGCCTGTGAAAATAGCACCAGTAACAGCAAACAGCCACAAAGCTACAATTACCACGTGCTCCAGGGCACATGCGTTCCTGTCATCCTCACAGCGACCTTCTGAGGTGAGCGCTGTTCCATCCACCACCTGTGGACAAGACTAAGGCCAGGAGAAGTCTTGGCACAGGGCCGATGAGCCCCACCCCAGGGCCTGCCCTCAGCAGCCTGCAGGCACTGCAGCGACTTGGTTGGTGATGGGGAGTGTCCGGGTAACTCCTGCGTGTAAACAAACAACCCCTCACTACTGGCTTCGAGCGAGAGTGACCGTTGTTTCTGCCCCCACATCTGGAGTTCAGCCAGGCCGGCTGGATGGGGGCCGGACAACCCGCTACCCTGCAGGGCTGACAGCTCGGGCCTCCTCTCTCCCGACGTGGGCTTCGCTCTGGTCAGTTGGGCCTCCTCACAGAATGGAGGCTGAATCCCCACCCTGAGCGTCCCGGGGCGGGAAGCGGAAGTGGCCTCCTCCAGTGACCTGGGTACAGAAGTGGCACTGCATCGCTGCCACGTCGTGACCAAGCATCAGAGCCTGGGTCCCAGGAGCACAGATCCCATCCCTCAGGAATAGGTGGTCTAACTGGTGGGGGACAAGTTCTAAAACTGCAGGAGTGAGGTGCAGGTGGCCCAAGGCCACCCAAGGCAGGCAACCAGTGTCTAGCCCAGAGCCGCCTGCCCTGTCCCAGACCCAGAACTCCAGCCAGGGCCAGCAGGTCTGTCTCAGTGCAGGTGGCCCCATTTCCTCTGCCCCCACCTCTGTCCTTTCCATCACGTTTTCTTTCATGCCAAGCACGGGGGGCCACTGTGTGTGGCTACAGAGGCCCAACTGGCCTGGCACCTCTGCCGGAAAGGGGCAGCCCCTGTGGGGCAGGAGAGCTAGAACAGCACTTCTCTTATCCCCTGCAGGGGTCCCAAAAAAGCCCCCAGGGTCCCAGGCCCCCACTTTCTGGTCCCATCTTTTCTGCTTTACCCACCCCAGGAGGGGAGAAAAACACAGGCAGGGTTTGGAAGTTGTCACTCCTGGGTCCTGAGTGAGACCCCAGCTTAGATTCCTTTTAAGGCCCCTTCTCCCTATACCCCAAATTACATGGCTCTGGAGCTGGAAGGATCCAACACTATAAAATCCAAGAGTCTCCTTAATTCAACCCGACAACTCCAGTTGGATCGCAAACCAGGGCCGCCCGCAGCGGTGGCTAAGCTCTGTGCCTCCGTGCAGAGGAAGCCTGCCCCGCACGGTCGGTCAGAACTTGAGCCCCAGCCCTGGCTACTAGGAAAATGCTTCAGGTACTTGCTCACGCGTGTGCCAGGGTCCAGGCAGGATGGAGAATGGAAGAAAACAGAACCATGGCATGACCAGGCCCCGCCGAGGGGTCCCTCCCCGTCTCAGGCACGCATGCCCTGTAGTCCTGAGCGAAGATAAGGAGGGCCAGCTGGTGGCGTGATGGTTAAGAGAGCTGGATCCCACATCAGCCACAACACGGTTCAAGTCTCAGACCCAGGGGGGTGAAAACATGCTGGGTGTGTGGCACAGATGCCCCAGATCCCTAAAGGGGGGAACGATGGGGAGAAGGGATCATGGGGTGACCGTTCCCCATGGATGGTGATCCCTGACTTCCACTCACGCTCTCTGTCTCTCTCCAGGGACTGCATGCGCTCTGATAAATTTTTAAAAAAAAAAGGAAAAAGAAAAGGAAAAAAGGCAACAAGCTTTCCTTCGAGTCATTGTTCTTCCTTCTGAGGAATCTTCTAGCATCCAGAAACTATGAAGCACGTACAGAGAGACAGCACAGAGATGTTCACCACGGCGTTGTGAGCAACAGAAAAGCGGGACTTCCTCCAGGTCCTTCCCCAGGGCCGGCTGGACGAGGGGCGGCGGAGCCTCACGGTGGACTGGCTGCCCGAAAGGCTAGAGACGGATGTGGGGCCATTTCCCAGATGGGCATGCGAGGGGCAGGGAGAGCCCTTTGAGAACACAAGGGCGAGTGACCTATTAACGTTTCGAAGCGCATACACTGTAGTTCTGTGCGGGGAGCAGAGATGACCCCTGGAGGGACGCATAGCAGGTCATCGGTGAGGCATGCATTAGGGTCCCGTGCTGTGCCCAGCATGATTTTCAAGTCTCTGGGTCCGAGACTCAAACTGTGGTTGGCCATGCGAGAGTCCAGTGCCTTAACCATCACACTACCTGCTGGTCTCATTTTAATTTTTTTTTTTTTTTTTTTTTTTTTTGGAGAGGTTTTTGCTATAAAGCATGTGTGTTGGCCAGAAAGACAGAGAGAGACAGAGAAACAGAAAATGAGAAATCACCCCCTGGGGGGACGGCCACGCCGCAATCACTTCTCCTCCATTCTCCTCTCGGGATCTTGAGTACGCATGCATACATGCCCAGGATGAGTTTAAGCCACCGGGTCTAGGACTTGAACCACGGTCGACTACGTGGGAGTCCAGCAACATAGCCATTAGACCATGGTCTAATGGTCTAATGGTCCCCCCCTTTTTTTTTTTTTTAAGAATTATCTTATTTGGGGACCAGCAGGTGGCATGGTGGCTAAGGTACTGGACACTCCCACATGGCTGACCATGGTTTGAGTCCTGGACCTGGTGGCTTGCTTTCTCACTCTCTCTCTGGTCAAATTAAAATAAATTAATGAATAAATAAAATTAGATAAACAAGTATTTTTTTAAATTATTTAATTTAATTTAATTTATTTATTTATTTTAATTTTGACCAGAGAGGGACAGAGTGAGAGAGAGGGGAAATGAGAAAGAAAGCCACCAGGTCTGGGACTCGAACTGCGGTTGGCCATGTGGGAGTCCAGTGCCCTTAACCACCACCACCTGCCAGCTCCCCCATTTTAATTTTTTTTTAATTTCAAAATCTTGTGGGCTGGGAGGTGGTGGGGTGGTTGAGGTGCTGGACTCCCGGTTTCTCACTTTCCTTCTGTCTCTCTGATCAAATTTAAAATTATAATAAAGTTAAACATTGGACGAGTCCCCCCAGTGCCCACACTGAGATGATACAGCCTAGCACCTGCTCGGGGTGTGAGCTGAGCCGGGGAGAGGATGCCCAGGGAGGGAGCAGTGGGCCGTGGGCAGCACCAGGCCCCCGTGACCTGCTCACCCCTTACCAGCCACTCAAGGGTCCTGGAGTTCATGGATCCCGTGAATTTCTATTTCAAAGAAGGGGAAACCGAGGCTGAAAGAGACAGGCTTTGGCCCTGTCGCCTCCTGGATCAGGCCGCTGTCTTTAGTAGCGCTCTCCCCCAGCTGTAGCCCCAGTGCTTCCGCCAGAGACTCTTCTCCCCAGCTGAGCCTGCGAGGAAAGATCAGCCCTGTCTACAGACCAGGGAAACTGAGGCTCAGGCTGCTGACGGGGTGGAGGGGCCCGCCCTTCCTCCAGCCCGCAGACACCTGCCCACTCAGCTCACCCTCTGTGCTAGCCCCGCGCTGGGCGTGCAGGACGCAGGGATGCACAGAGACCCAGGGGTGCCGCCCCCTGGGGGGTGGGGTGAGAGGGGCTCTGCTGGCCCCTCGGGTTGTCGTTGGTGACACTCTTGTCCCTGCACGCCGTGTGGTGGCCCAGGCCCAGGGCTGGGCAGGGTGTAGCAGATGCCCCACCTATGTCTGTGAGTCTGGCAGGCCATGTCCGTGTCTCCCTGCTCCCGCCGGGGGTGAGAGGGTTGGGGTCCCCGAGGAGAAGGCTCCCTGGTCACAGACACCAATCAAACGTAACTGTGCCCTGCGGGTCTTGGGTCATTAGTTAATCATTGAGCTGATTAGAGATTAACCACAGCAGGGGGGAGGGAGGCTAACCCGTGATGGGGTATGGAGGAGGAGTCTGCCCCTCCTCTGGGACCCCTGCATCCTGTGACATCACTGTAGGAGTGAAGGGGACTGCTTTGTACCCCCCCCCACCCCTCCCAGCCTCTCCTGGTCTCCAAAGAACAGAGGTGGGAGGAACTGGCAGTTGGCGTAATGGCTATGTCGCTGAACTCCCATGTAGCCGACCGCAGTTCAAGTCCCAGACCCGGTGACTTAAACTCACGCCGGGCGCATGTGCGTGTGTGCGCAAGATCCCGAGAGGAGAATGGAGGAGAAGGGATTGTGGTGTGGCCATCCCCTTTAGGGGGTGATTTCTCGCTTTCTATCACTGTCTCTCTCTGGCTTTCTGGTGAGCCCATGCACCCTGTAGCAAAAATCTCTCCAAAAAAAAGAACAGAGGTGGGGGAGGCAAGGGGAGAGAGAGCCAAGAACAAGAACCCTGAGGGGGGGGACCAGCAGTTAGCGTAATGGCTATGTCGCTGGACTCCCATTTAGCCAACCGCGGTTCGTGTCCCGGACCCAGTGGCTTAAACTCACGCTGGGCACGTGTGCGTGCGTGCCAAGATCCCCCCTAGGGGGTGATTTCTCACTTTCTATCTCCCTGTCTCTCTCTGTCTTTCTGGCGAGTGCACGCGCCTTATAGCAAAAATCTCTCCCAAAAAAAAAGAATCCTGAGGGGGGGTGAGATCTCCCTCCACAGGTGTTCACATGTGCTGTGGCCTTAGGTGAACCTCTCCACTCTGGACCTCAGCTCAGCTTCCTTTTCTTTTTTTTCCTCTTTTTTTTTGGAGAGGTTTTTTTTTTTTTTTTGCTATAGGGCGTGTGCGCTCGCCAGACAGACAGAGAGAGACATAGAGACAGAAAGCGAGAAATCACTCCCCAGGGGGGATGGTCACGCTGCAATCCCTTCTCCTCCATTCTCCTCTCGGGATCCTGGGCACGCACGCACACACGCCCGGCGTGAGTTGTAAGCCACCGGGTCCGAGACGCAAACCGCGGTCGACTACGTGAGAGTCCAGCGACATAACCATTACGCTAACTGCTGGTTCCCAGCTTCCTTTTCTTTAATGAGGACTCTGACCATGGGTGGTTTGAGGATCTGAGTAGGTAACTGTCACGTTAGCGTCTGCACTGTTAAGCAGCCTGGCACTTAGTAGGTGCTCTAGGACTTCCTCCCAGAGACCTGGCGTCTGAAACCCTAGATGCTGTGCCCCACCTCCACGGCGGAGTTCGATTCCAATCCCAGGGCAAGGGAAAGTGGTCCTTTCTCCAGGACCAGGTGGGGAAGGTGAGTCAGCTTCCTCACCTGGCCGAGTCACACCTGCATAGGGGGCAGGGCCGGGAGGAGACAGACAGGGATAAATTCCTTCCTTCACTCCGGGGCAGCCCGTCTACAGTCCCATGCTGGCCAATTCCAGCAGGCCTGAGCTGGAGCGAGCCTGAGTGTCTGTGCGAGGGGCAGTTCAACACGAATCAGCAGTACCCCAAAAGGGGGTGATGTGGTCTCTGAGCCCACAGAGGGGGCAAGGATTGGCCTGACACACTGCACACCAGAGGCACCACTACAGCCCTGGGGCCACACCCCTGCCTCCTTTCCCCACCTCCCCCTGCCTTGCCCACCAGCCCCTGGGGCCCAGGTGCCCAGGGGTCAGTGAGCCTGGTGTGACTCAGGCATGGGAAAGACCCATGAAGTCATCCATCGGCCTGGGCCCCCTGGGGCTCAGGAGTCTGGGAGTTCCCAGGAAGGGCTGCTCCCCCCACCCCGACACAGCAGGACGCAGACAGCGGCTCATGGACGGAGACTGACCCGGGGGTTCATGCACCTCAGCTCACCCCATGGGCAGGCCTTTGGGGAGAGGCCTCAGATGAGGCGTTGGCACAGGGCCCAGGGCCTGGCTGGAGGGCGTCGGTGAAGAGGATGCCGACTGCTGTGAGCCGCCAGGCATTCCCCCGAAAAAACGGTGCCTCCCAGGACCAAAGGCCCCAGACAGAGGAATGGAGACGTAGGTTCAAATCCAGGCACTCCTGGCCTCGGGGCTTTGAGCCCTTCTGTGGCCTCTGGGCCTCAGCGTCCTCATCTCTAACACGGGATCATGAGCGCCACCTGTGGGGGGGCAGCAAACTGCAAGAGTGGGGCCAGACCTGCAAGCCACAGCAGAAAACAGTCCGAAGGATCATGCGGGCCCCTCACTCAGCACGTTTTACGGAGGACGGGCAGGGCCAGGCTTTGTTCTGGGCCCCAGGACAGAGTGGTGACAGGCAGACAAGTCCCCACTCCACCGCCACAGAGGAGAGAATGAGGTCAACGAGGAGCGACCAGGCAGTGAGAGATGCTTTAGCCCAGCGGAAACCCTGCAGATGAAACGGGGCCGTTGGCAGGTGGGGCAACTGAGGCCCAGAGAGAGGCAGGGACCTGCCAAGGTCCCCCGGCGAGGCAGTGGCACGGGAAGCTGGATGTCCCTCCTCTGTCATTCTTCCCAGGCCCAGAGAGGCTGCTCAGGCTTGCAGGGGTGGAGACCCAGGAACGCCCGGCCTGCCAGCGCCCTGCTCTGCCATTCCAGGCTCCGAAGCGCTGTGGGGCAGGGTGGGCAGGCTGCCGCGAGGGAGCCCACCACGGGGGAGCCAGGAGCTCGCATTCCCAGACAGGCTGGGCACATTCCTGCCGGGTGCCACTCTGCCACCCGCACCGCCCCGCCCGCCCCCCGCACACAGTGCCCATTGTCTGCCCAGACACTTTGAGCTGCCGCCTGCCCCGGCCTCCAGCACCGCCCCACGCCCTCCAGTTCCCAGGTGGGGCTCCACAAGCCCGAGCACCCCTGTCCCGGGCCCAGGGCCGAAGGGCGGACGTGCCATTTACCTTGGAACCAAGCACGGATTAGACAAGAGAAGTGACTTGCCCCAAGTCACACAAGCAGCCAAGTCCAAGTGCCAGGACCCCTAGTGAGTTGCTTTCCCCTAAGAACTCCTCCTCCTCCTAACCCTACCCCAGTGGGCCGCTGGACACCCAGAGATGGCTCCCCCAGCACCCTCGTGGGCCGAGTCCCCTGCTGGCCCCTGACCACCCTGCCATTACGTCCACAGCTCCA